>JAILWY010000025.1:3838500-5118000 GCA_022113835.1 Atopsyche davidsoni
ATCAAGGTTGCGATGCGGTACAGCTCCATTTATTTCTCAAAGCCTTCCCCGACACCCGAGCGAGCAACTCACCCCGCCGGAAGTTGGACGCGCGCCCTTGTTAAGACTCACGCCTAGCCGGATGTCGCACGCCTAGGGATGTACTTCCATTCTCACGTCCGTGACTGTAATTAGTTTTGCGCGTAATTAAAAAAATGATGAATTTTTTTAATATACCTAAAATCTTTTTTAAATCTCGTACGCCTGTGTATGCATCACCTATATTGGGATTCTTTGAGCTGAGCAATCAATATAAATTATTGACTTCTCTGATAGTGGAATCTCGATGGCATCACGCATCCCCCGAGCCTCGGTCCTTCCCCGATGACGTCACTGCGAAGGCTTATCTCCGGAAACGAGTGTCCCGGGGTGGCGTGGCGCACGTAGCGCGCGTGGCTCGCGTAGCCTCCGTGGTAAATTACTGGGGACGTGCGATTTTACCAACTTTTATGGGCGAAGTCACATTAACATGCGCACCTTGAGGTTATGGATTTTATGACATCCGAGATATTTATGAAATTGTGAACATTACTGGATCTATTTCAAAAACTCACAAAATACATTTTAAAGCAGTTTAGTACATTGTGTGTAATTTTTCAGGCTCATTCGAAGATGATCACTTTGAAAAACATGAAAAAAAACTTATTAATTTTGACTGAAAAACTTCTATATCCAAACTCAAGAAATTATAATTATTATATCTTTCAATAATTTTGCTAAGCATGCTTGTTTTTTTATTTAATTAAAAACTGTGATGTATATCAAATTATTTTTCGTTTATAAAATTTTATAAAGACTATTTACTACGTTGAAGGCTGATTTTGATGTATCGTACAAAAATTATGAGAAAAAAATACACGCGTTTGAATATAAATTTATACACATTTAAATAGTTAATTAATTTAACAGAATCTGTTTTATTTCCAATGTAATATAGTTATTCATAAATTCAGATGCAGTGATTCCCGCAATTTTTCCATATATTTTATGTTTATTTATAAAACCCAAGCCTGCATCATTCAAGCCTTCGTATTATTTTTCGCCAGCATTTTTAAGCGTAGAGTAATAATATTCAAATCCGGGTAAAAAATTCAAATTTCAAACATCAAAGCCTTCGCGCCAGAACCTTATTTTTTAAAACTTCTAAAATTGAAAAGTGTTCTATCAGCGTTCGAAATTTAAATTTACCCTGGTGATATATTCCCGCTAAAAGGGACGTCCGGTTAATTCTGAATGTTTATATAAAATATTGTATGCTTATTTTGGTCGAGCCTCAAGTTTTAATATTGTATTTAACGTTTATTTAATATTTTTGACATTAATGACATGATTTTTCCACATATTTTATTTTATTGATGACCGGTTTTGCCAACCTTTTACTTAGGAATTATCAAACGACTTTGTTTGATAATGTATTGTACACAAAAGTATTATTTTACATTTCTCATATATGATGTCTTCTATAAATCTATATTGTATAATAAATTTCAAAAGAGTATAATACGCAATTATTATTAAGATTTTCTTGAAGTTTTCAATCACCCTGTATTTAAAAAATATTTTTTCTTCTTTGAGTTTCCGTGAGTGCCAAACTGTGTTTTTTAAACTTTATAACGACAAATTTTGCTTACGATTAAAAATAAGATTAATACAATACACATTTCTTAACAACTTTTTAGAAAAAAGGAGTATCCGTATAAAAACTCCCATTTTCGCTGTTATTCCACTCAGTTTATTGCACATAAAGCATAAATAAAGAGAAACTGTATTAGGTACGAAAAATTTTATACACTCATAAACGAAGCTCTTTTTCTGATTTAAAAAAGATATATTTTTACGGCCTTAAGCTTTCATAATGTACTAAAGAAGATATGTGACAAAATAACAAATATTAATAATTGTCTTGATATCAGCAAGTTTTTTTAAATTTGTATCTATGAATAGTAAAAAATATTAATAGTCAAACATAATCTACACTACAAAAAATTCGCAAAAAAATAAGAAACATGCTAAAATAATGACATTTATTTCTTTGCATGTTAACTGCTTACGATTAGATTAACATATATAAAAGGAACTTAATTGAATGAGGTTTAATTAAATTGTTGTTTAGTGAAAAAATGGTTCATTTAACATGTATATGTAAATAACATAGACGTTAAATATTAAAACAAAAAAACAAATGTGTGTTTTAAGGTTTGCAAGTAACGCTTTGTAAAAATTCACACTTTTTTTTAAATCAGGTCATAATTCAATTAAAACATATATTAAAAATAAAATCAATCTACATTAATGAAAAGAGATTTTTTCGTTAGATAAAACAACTCGGTATTAAATTATTAAGCGATAGTCAGCTATCGTACCTGCACGATTTTGAAAAAAAGATTTCACGTGAATAATGATTCGGAGCAAGCAAAAAATAATTTCAAATTGTCAGCAAAGATTGGAAAGTTGGTGAATATAATTTATCGCACCCCCGATATCATGCGAGAATAAATTCAAGAGCCTCTAAATTAGATTGCCACATCTGAATTAGATTCATTCAATTTATTTATGGATTCATTTTATTGCGTGGCGTTTTTCATAGGGTTGTTAATCCTGTTTTGTGTTTTTTCTGAATACGTATCTAATATAAGGTTGTATTATTGTTTTTAATTTGAGTTTAAAAACCAACTACAGATTTAATTTAAATTAGTGTAAATAAGTGATAATCTGTTTTGCAATAGAAAAACAAGAAAAACTAATGTAAGCATTATTTTGGTATAGTATGAAAAGATTTTAAAAAATAAATACTGTCAAATACAAATTTGAAATAAAATGTTGTTTTTAATATTGTCAGACTTTCAATATGATCAATTTATTGAGATTGTCTTGTCTTGATATGTAGACTTTTAGTTATTTTTAATTGTTTCAAAGCTGCCAAAAACCTAAAAGAGGCAATTGTGATCAGAAAGTTCATATTGAACTTTATATTTTCATCTGAATGAGGCTTCTATGCATATTTCAAGTATTCCTAGTCACCCTCAGTTTTCGCCACTAGAATTGGGTTGTTGATACATTTGTTAAAAAATCTATACAACCCTTGAAAATAAATATATTATAGTTATTTGCAACTTTCAGCAAGTCGTTTTATGAACATTGAGTCATATTGTTTTAGATTTTTTAATCAAAATGAAAATTTACAAAGAGGCATATATTTATAATTATTTATTTTTGTATCCTAACCTTACTTTAATCGCTTTATATAAAAAATAATTTTAATTAATAACAACAAAATCACATAAAATTTATAATTTCCATGTGCTGCTGAATGTAAATTTTAATGTCCTATGTGAATATTTATTAATAATATTTTGTGATTATTGCCCTGTTATATTTTTAATGTTTATAGTTTCACTTCTTTTGAAAACGCCAACAGTAAAGGTTACTGAAACTAGCCACACTAAAAATAAAATGTGGAAAAAAATCACAAAAATATCTTTTGTTTAGAAAAAATCCAAATAAAATTCTTGCGTATATTTTCGGTCAAAAAAAATTTCGTATTCAAACAAGTCTAAATAATTTCAGGGCTCAATATAATGACAAAACCATATTACAAATAACTAACAAACTATCTTGGACTGTTTTTTATAGTTTGTATCAGTTTCGTTCGTACTTTCTACGGTAAAAACATTTTTTTTGCGTTGAATACAAAATCACAAATTATTTAAAGTGTTCTGAAATATCTGAAGAGTACATGTGGAAAGGAACTTACATATTTATGTGCAAACCTGGAGAAAGTGAAAGAGAACGGTGGATTTTCAGCAAAGTAATTGTCGGCAGAATTAATGTGTAAATTTTATAGCAGCTCTCGGTTGTAAATAAAGCCGCGAAAGGGGATAAAAAGGTTGTAAAAGATGGGAAAAATTTTACACTACACGTGAAATTCGTATGATAAAATTTATAACTATTTTCTAGGGAGTAAATAAACAAAATCTATTTAAAAAATATTGATAAAAAATTATAATACTTGTTGCTGACTGACAACAAAACAAATAACTTTTGAATACTTTTTTTTTTTAATCAATAATCATAAATATCAAATTATTAATCCCCTTATATAAATATATATTAATTTATAAATTCAAGGCTTCAATAAATTAAATAATATCAAATAATCTCGATCTCCATCCTGTTTTATTTTAGTCAACGACGATTTATTTCAACATAAGGATAATCGTTACAGATTTAAGAAAATACATTAATGCTGGTATTTATATTTTTAATGTAAAAAAGCTAAGGCACTGGTATTATTATCTGAAATACAAAACCTTCGAGTAGACTTCGTGTTCTGAGAATTTATTATTGTTTTCTATTTATGATATAACAAAGTATTTTTGGCACATTTTAAAATAGACTATTATTTGTTATTAAGATTATTTTTATGGCAAAAACATTATCATTGACCATTGAAAATTATTGATTGAACACTTAAAAATATTTACTATAAATTAAATGTTGACGTAATAGATTGATATCTTAAGTCATTGCCTTGGTTAAAGCATTTAAAGTCTAAACAAACAAATATTTATTCAGATTCTTTTAGTTTGTAATAATTAAGCTTCAAAACCAAAAAAGTTTTATCAATCAAATAATAAGTATAGGATTAATTATCATCGTTTAATACAAATAAATAAAAACGTCAAAACTTCTAACTATAAAAAACGCGACAGAATATTAAAAACAAAATTAGTTAATAAAAAATTGTCAGAAATGTTTATTTAAGTGAACATTCAGATATATACGTTAAATAAATTAATTAATCGATTTTACATTTTGGGTTATTATAACTCTTAAATAAGATATTTATTCTTGGTGTACTCATGAAAGCGATAAGAGTCATACTTTCAAAGTAAATAGATTTTCATAAAAACATAAAAAAATAATTGACCTTCGCATTTCAGAATTCTTTTATCGTTATACATAAAATACAAAACCTGTAAATATTTTTTTATAAAAATGCTGTAATTTGTCGGCCTTTTCCAATTCACAGACAAGGCAAAAAAAACCATAATTAAAAATATTCTTAAATAATTTGCTATTCTTTCTTTTACGTGAAAAATGAGTAATTTAATTAATTTTAAAAATTGTTTTAGATAATATTAATGTTTATATAAAAGTCCTGGTATTTTTAAAATAAAATCGAAGAACACTTCAAAAGGCTTCTTTTTAATGAATGCTTCAGATAATAAATAATTTATTGCATTTTACGGTAGAATAACACCCATCATTGTATCTTATTTCTGTCTCAATCAATTAAAGCGAGTAACGTTAATTAAAAATTCTATTGTTTGACTTAATTGGTCTGAAATGTGACAATGACATGACCTTTAGTATAAATAGATGTAAACAGATTCTTATTATACTATACTCAGATGCTAAGAAGTTCAATCGAAAAATAATATTTGTTAAAAGTAATCATGTATAGGGTAATTCCAAACGCGGTTAAGGCTTTTCAAGTTAATTTTTTTATGACTACAGAATACACAAACACATGAAAATTAAACTTCCGGTGTACAGTCTCATTCATCAACACAACACTCGTCAAAAAGTTCCTTTCGAGGTCTACTATGACGTCACCGAGTCATGGTGTTATAAGGACGCTATATTTATTTTACTTTAATGACCACAAATCTGCTGAATAAAGGGAAAAAAAATCATTGAATTATATAAAAGTATCAATAGAAATGGCAGGCCGAATGGATTGAAAAAATCTGGAATCAACTTGTTAACTTGTCATCAAATTTCAATCAAACAGAATGGATTTATTTATCTATATGTTAAAAATCATTTCAGTATGTCGAGAAATTATAAATAATCATTTTCTTGAAAGCCAAGCCACAAGTTACTTTTATATGAAGATAATCTTTTATAAAATCTTTTGGTTTAAAAATACATCAAAATAAGTCATTATGAACTAAATTTGTAGTTTTTTTTTATACATACTTAACTCAATGTTTTTTTCTGTTTAAAAACCTTTTTTTTTCAGGTGCTAAATTTGGGTTTCTATCATCACTAAGTAATCATATTCACCGCTGAGACTCGATACTATACACAAATACGACATTATTGCAATCAATTGTGTTGGTATCATTTTTGTATATGTTATATTATATTAATTCTAATATTTCTTTTTTTTATTATTATTGTTTATTTTCTAACGCAGCTTTTAATGAGATACACAAAAGACAAACCCGAAACACAAATATTTGCTTCAAAAAAAGATCAATAAAACCCATTTTTGTTATATATTTTTCAAACTTTTCTCCGCATGCTAACGGAGATAACTCGATTTTCTTGCTTAAGCATGTGTGTTTTATGCCTACAGTATTCGAGATATATTTTTTAACTCAAAGAACGGGATTTCATTGTGGTTTTCAAAGATTTGAGCATATCACATGTGAATTTTCACAATATATACGCACATAAAGAAATACTCTCCATATAACGTCTCTTCACAAACGTTTACTTCTACAATATTTATATAGGCTTTGACCATAGCAAAAATATGTACATAGATTTAGTTAACGAGTGCTTTGTAGGAAAGATCTTATGATTATTTATGGAATATGTATGTATGTTTTTGTTATGGAAGGTGTGTTTTTTTTTGTTATATATGTGTGGATCTCTACAACCACCTGAGCCTCACCCTTTCCCTAAAGAAAATTTAAATCATCAAAGCTTTACAGTTATACTTAACCTTAGCTGTTTTCCTGAAGTTTTATTATAAAAATGATTTATTGACATAGATTAATATAGACAGGATTATTGGACTCATTTGAAAATTTATTATACAAATCGCTTGATCATTGATAAAATCACGTAAATGGCTTTTTAAAACTATTTAAAGCACTGTGAGTTAAAAAATATATTCATTTGTTGATCTTCTTGAATATACTGTACCCCGGATTTTTCTAACGTCAAATCCAGTAATACCTCGCTTTACACGACCCCGTTATGCGCGGTTTCGCTATAACGCGAATTTTAATTTTCGCGTTAAAATGCCTCGCATTATGCGAATTTCTTATTTTAAGAATGTGTATGACCATAATGTGGTCATTGGCTTCTCTTAACAATTAAAATCAGCGTTGGGTGTTATTAACGTTATTTACAACGTAAAAGAAACGCTACCCAAAAGATAATAGATGTATTTTTCAGTAAAAATAACATGAAATACTGCATAAAGTATTCTTAGAATTAAAGTGATTGATTCAAATGATTCGTATTTTTTTGTATTAAGTTTTGACTATGTGTGCATGTTTAATCGTTAACCTCGATATACGCGAATTTCACTTAACGCGATTTTTTCCTGAACGTATCCCTCGCGTAAAGCGGGATATTACTGTATATATATTGCTTTAAAGTGAATCTTCTCGAGTATTTTGTTTTTTGGCGAATATACCTTTCGAAGGCTTTGTCAAAGTAAATAAGCCCTCGAATGGCAAACATCTTCATTTGCATAACTATAAGTGTAGTATGTGTCTATCACGGATTACCGAGTGTGGTGTATCTGTTCCAGGCCCTGATGGTGCCGTAATTTTTTTACCTAAAAAGCTTGCAATAAAAATACATCGCTGAAAATGTCAAAATACGAGGGCGGTCCGATAAGTACTTAGCCTCACCGCCCGGTGGTGCTAGTATCGCAAGAGAATATATAAGATAATGCCTCAAAAATGGCTACCACGGAGAATAACGTGACAAAAATCCACGATCTCGTATTGGCAGACCACCGATTGATGGTGCGCGAGATATCTGAAACAGTAAGCATCTCAAAAGACCGCGTGGGTCATATCTTGCATGAAATTTTGGGCATGGCAAAGCTGTCGGCGCAATGGGTGCCGTGAGACCACTTCGGGGCAGTGTTTGACGCTGCTTAAGCGCAATTCGAAGAAGTTTCTGCGTCGTTTCGTGACCGTCGACGAAACATAGATCCACTGGTACACACCAGAGATCAAGAAACAGTCGAAACAGTGCACTTGACCCGACGAACGTGCTCCGAAGAAGGCGAAGACTGTTCTATCGGCCGGAAAGGTGGTGGCCACCGTTTTCTGGAATTCACAAGGTGTGATCTACATTGACTACCTGAAGAAGGGCAAAACAGTCACAGGGCTCTACTATGCCGAATTATTGGGCCAATTCGACGCCGAATTGCAGAAAAAACGGCCCCATTTGGAGAAGAAAAAAGTGCTTTTCCACCGTGACAACGCACTGGCTCACACCTCCACCGTATTCTCCAAAATTGGCCCGGTGCGATTTTTTTGTCTCTAAACTTGAAAAAGTCACTCGCCGGGCAGAAATTTAAGTCGAATGAGTAGGTCATCGCCGCCACGGAGGCCCACTTAGCAGACCTCGAGAAAACGTATTTTTCAGATGGGCTAAAGAAGTTGGAGCATCGCTGGGTCAAGTGCATCGAGCTAAATTTTGAGAAATAAAACGCCACTTTTCAAAAAACTTCGTTTTTATTTTGTAGGCTAAGTACTCATCGGACCGCCCTCGTACATTTATATCTCGCGGAAATAGACTCGGTAGAAGAATGCTCAAAAAATATTTTCGACTCCACTTCCGCTAGGCCGTCCATTTGACAGATATTGGTTCGCCCACCCCCTCGCCCAGGCCGGCGCACCCCCGAGCAACCCTATCTGCGTTCCGCACCGAAAATGATACATATTAAACCATACGGAATAAAGCCGCGCGGAAGAACTGACGCAATTACTGCCGCATCACAACCCCCGTGATTTGGAGCCACTCCGCAACACTCCAATATTTCAGATGCCTGAAATTTAAAATATATTTCAGACAGTGTTATTTGTTATTCAAATTTATTTGCCGCTTCGCTATAGCGAACGTTGCAAACATTGGCTTACGCTCCACATGAGTGACTTCTTCTCAATAATTCAATCTAAGGTGAGTATGAAATATCAAACGTGTGCAAAGCCATACTCAGCCCGGCTCAGCCCAGACAATAACCGGGCAGGATGAAAGGACTCTCGTTTCTTTCGGTGGAAAATTCTTCAAACAAATTTACAGCTTTGCAAAAGATGGGGAAGAAAGTACATTAGTGGAATTTCTATTTTTCCAAGGTTTACCTACACAGTTCTTCACTAGACAGTTCTTGTCATTTGTAAGTGTTTCATCGTAGCTTCTGTATATATTCGCCATGTAATTTTCATATTTCTTTATATTTGAAGCATTCGAGCTCAAATAATCTTAACCAGGAAGTTTTGCAAACGAAATATGCAATGTCTCCTTAAAGTGAGTTTAATCATACGCTGAGTTATTTTTTTTCTTCAAAGAATTGTAATTTTTAAATTTTTAATTGTACATTGAAAATAAATTCATTCTCTCTTGAGATAATTCAATACAGAAAAAAATTTAATCCCTAACAAAGGATACCTCATTACTCGCTGTGTTAAAATAAAACGCAACTTCCTTTGGAAAACAAAGGCCTGTTCCTGTCTTCTATACAAAAGCGTGCATTAACTGGGGTTACCTCTTGAAATAAAACTATTTTTGCAAAATAATATCATGGATAAAATATCATCAATAAATAATTATGAAACATTCCTTTGAAGTTTAATATATTTATAAGCTATTCTCTCACTCAATATTTAAACCTCTTGGCAATTTAATACTAGTAGGAAATAAAATGATTTAAGATTCCATTCCCTGATGAAATAATAAATTTACTACTTCAGATCTACATAACAATATATATGCAAGTGCACGTTTTTTTTATATATGTTTTTTTTTTAGATACGAAGATATTTTTTATTAAAAATTATTAGTGTTTTGCTTTTGTGAAAATTTATCATCTAAAAATATATTGTGTATACAATAAATCAGTATTATTGAAAGCAACAGATATTTCAAAAGAACTAAACAATTATTATTGTTCAAAAATATTTTATGAAAACAATTATGTACGGGGAAAAGAATTTTTATTATAGGAAAATTAGTATGTATTTTGTTTATATTATAAGAATTCTCTCTTGAGTAGCGAATTCAAAATATTTTTCCCATGTTTTTCTCATTCGAAATTAAATTGTGAATAACCAAAATTATATGTAAAATTAATTATGAATAACATTTAATGCTATTACGACACACATATTTTGCTTCTTGATTATAAGTACTATTTTAATTTCAATTTAATTTTCCATGATGTATAAAATAACAAATTTTAATCGTATATTTCATTAGCAAGTAAAAATACATAAAGGATTCTAAATAAACGCCAAAAAGGTCATCTAAGATAAATATGAAGCAATGAAAAGGTGTAAGACCTGAAAATATAATGAATAAACAGACGAAAGAGGCTGTTTAAGACTGAAGAAGGTCCCTTAAAGTTAAGGCTTTCACCCACAAAAGAACGATATGAAGGATAGAGATAAAACAGGTTCAAATATGTTCTTGAATTATCAAAATAAATACTAAGCATTTAAAAATAAGGTTGTTTTATAAACTAACATTGGATATGGACCAGGAATTCCCCAAAAAATGTTTGTTTTGTTTTTTAACAACTAAAATTAAAATATCTCAAAAGTGACTTTTTGGTTCAAAAGTGAGTTCTTCGGAAAAAAAATTCTGCATAATATTTAAGAAAGTATAAAATAAAAATAATATAATTTTTTTGAAGTTTTTAAAATCGTTTCTATTATATATGTTTCATTCTAGTGTTATTTCCTAAAAAATATTTCAGTGAGTCTATACTTAAAACCACAATTCAAGGACCAAGACACGACTTCGAACCTCATTTAAGAAAATATGCTTCAAAAAATACGCATGATTATAAATGT
Organism: Atopsyche davidsoni; assembly: GCA_022113835.1. Lineage (NCBI taxonomy): Eukaryota > Metazoa > Arthropoda > Insecta > Trichoptera > Hydrobiosidae > Atopsyche > Atopsyche davidsoni. Next base: position 3,849,375 of record JAILWY010000025.1, read on the forward strand.
AAGATGTAAATATTCTTAAAACTGAAAATGATTTTAAACCCCTTTTGCTTTATTTATAATCAGAATGACACAATCTTTTCAGGCTGTGCCTTTTCATTTACGCCGTGTCATTAGAGCGACACCGTCAGTGAGCGGGGCTCTCATTCAGGGTACACCAGCAAGAGACACGGCACTGGGAACGCATAAAGTCTGATTAAATTAAAGCCGATATTACCGAAGCTTATATCAAGGAATTTCCTCTTCCGGTGAAGCCTCATTATGCCTTGTTCCAACTTCAAGGAAAAAGTTTTTTATATTCTGCACGGGAAAACCAACAAGAGAATAATATTACACACCGTTACATGTACACGTATACATCGTGTTGAAAAACTCACGGTTGAAGTTTTTTTTATGTCAACTACCCGAGCGAGAATTTTTTTTTAAAATGAATACTCCACATCCGTTCTACAAAGAAAAAAAGGGTTGCTGCAAATTGGAAATATACTTGTATAATAGCTAGTTGTTAGGCACTCATACTGATATAATTATAATATCGATAATTGATTTTCATCTTTATTTTATTTCATAATAATATCTACACCAAAAAAGCATGTCCGGTTTCCTTCACCCTTATTTCACCCACAAACTATAATATTAATACAAGTTTCATATTGTTCATTTAATGAAAATGCAAAATTGCTAACCTCACCTGGAGCCTTAAAGCTAAGTGGAGCAACAACCTTTTCCGATATGACTAAATAAATATATTAAATTTACTAACAATGCTCAAAACGTATTTAATATTTTTAGGAACTTGCAGTAATCTGACTTTCTGGTTATTTGCGCAAAAATATATACCTTAATATAAATAGGCTGTAAATGAATACTATACATCAGGTGATGTGACGTATTTTCAGGTTCATTTTTAATATCTACCACGCTCTCTGCCTCCCCCAGGTATGACCGCCGAAAAGGTTTAATAGTGTATTGAAGATGCCGATAGAGCCTAAAAATAGCGCGAGCCCGAATGACGTCAGGGGAGAGTTTTGTCCTATTCAAGGCATTCTCCACGACCTGGAATTCGATCCCCGATCTAAGTCCACGTCCCACCAAAATCACATGGCTATACAAAAGAAGCCTTTTTTATATTGCGCTTACTTTCATACGGAAATGCTGATTTATTTATGTATGTATATTTTTAAAGATTTGAAGAGTCAAAGCATGAAAATACCAACGAGATAAGTTCATGAGAATGAAAATGAAAACGTTGAAATAATATCAAAATGTAATCCCATCACTTCTGTCACCAATATTAAATACATTGAATTAAAAAAATGCTAAAAGAATATCGGGTATTCTTCTTTCATGTTTCGGTCACGGTACTAGAACCTTCTACAGGAATTCAAAGTCTGTAAGTAACAAACAAATACAACTCAACCCCAAAGAAAGAAAAACACATCACAGGCATAGCTGCCAAAACGCATAAACACATTTGTCGAGACGATCTTTAACTTTGACAAAACCCAAATCCCTACTGATATAGCAGTCCAGCTTTTACTTACTTATTACTGTCAATAAACAAAAAATTTCAAATCAAATTCTTGCCACTTAAGGTCGCAGTAAACGTTAAAAAACTGGTACAAATCCCGTTTAATGTTTTATCTCTGAATCGATTACCTAAAAACATATTCTATGCACAATAGAGCTAATATGAATTAATATGGTTTTATATGGACGGAATGATTTATTTGTCTATTATTTCTTAAGTTTTCCGGTGTATAATTAATATTAAGCCTGAGAGGAAGGCTGTGCAGAGGTCGATACAGGCTGTGAAGGCGCGTCGAGTATGCAGCCTAACGGCCCTCCTGGGCCCGCTGGCCTCAGACTGTCACATTGTCTGCTCCGGCGGGTTACTTCTACAGCATACCGCCTAGATAGTCTGCGTCTAGGACAGCACTTCTTCAACTATGGTCCGCACACACCCGAGGCATGACGTTAACCTTACCCTAACTTATCTATGAGTACATAGTAACTTTGACGATATCAAATAACATAGCTCGATGCATCTTTCCGTGTATCTTGTAACCTAGTTTAATCTTATTTTAATTGTAGCCTTTTTTATACCAACCGATAGAAACTGCTTCTTTAAATTTATTACAATTAATAAACCCCTCCATAACACTAAAATAGAGACCCATGATATATCTGAAACGCCTGAAGAAGAAGATGCAAATTAAATAGATAACACATGTCCGATGCGAAAAATCAATTGTACGCTTTATTATAAGTATCACGTGATTTTTTTTATTTCTATCGATTTTTTGGAATCGAGTAACCAAGAAAAACTTAACACAATAGGCTTAAGAAATAACGTATTTCTTTTCTATTTTTATATACGAAATAATGAAAAAAAATTAAACGTGGTGATGAGAATTTATTTTTCAGCAGCATGCAATATCAATACTAATCTGAAACTTGTTTAAGCCTTATCATACCAGCTTAGGATTCACATTTAATTGTAGTTATTTTTATACCAACCGATATAAACTGCTTCTTTAAATTTATTTATATTTCCGTGCATTTTATAAACAAATTACAAGTAAAACTCCACTCCGTAACACTAAAATAGTGACCCATGATAAATCTGAAGCGCTTTTCAGCGCCTGAAGAAGAAGATACAAATTATATAAATAACACATGTCCGATGCGAAAAATCAATTGTACGATTGATTATACAATAAGTATCACGTGATTTTTTTTCTTCTATTATTTAGTTAAGTAGTTTATTTTTTTATTGAAAAGCCGCACAGGTTGGGAGCCGCTGGCGCTAAGGCGCGCCCACAAAAGGAGGCCCGGGCGGTAGAATTTGATTAAAAATGTTTAGGGTGACGCGGGGCGAGTGCGGATTTTATGAATATTGTTAACTTTTTGTTTATTTTTAATTTTAAAAACATCAAAGTGCCGGCCGGGCCGCACTTGTGACGAAACTTACCCCGTCAGACCCGAAAATTGACCCCGCGAGACCCGAGGCCTATTATTACATTTTGCTATTTTTTTTTTTATTCTATTCCTTCGCGTAACCTTTTTTTCTATATTCGGACAGTATCAAGTAGCCATTTAGGAATTTCAACATGAAAATAGCTTCGAGCTTTTAAAGCGACGTATCTGGACCTTTTTTGTATTTTTTGAATAAATATGTACTTTTCACCTGTACAACAAAATTTTGCAAAAAATAATTACACAATTTTTTGTGTCAATAATTTATAAAACACAAACAATCTTTGTGGCAAAATTGAATACTGTATTTGTCCACGTATATATATATATACTATACATTTATTTATTATTGTTAAGGATGTACGAAGTTCAGGAATACTTACTATAAGTATATAAAGTTAATATTAAAGTGGAAGAAGCTTCTATCGATTTTCTGAAACTGCGTCCATACATAATACATACAAAGTTTCAATTGCTCCTTAAACTCATACAAGTATTTGTGTTTTTAGTCATAAATTTCCAAGATTTATGGCGCCGCTTGCGTAGGTTCTGCAAAAAAACTTGTCTTGAAGGCAAAACTTGCTGATAAAGATTTTAGAAAAATGCCTCCCGTCTGAGGATTCTCGGCGACACAGAGGATTGAAAATATCTCCACAACTATCAGCCATATTCAGAAATATTATGCTATATAAGTAATTGAATTTTACTGTTATGATAAAATGGTACTGAAATATATTGAATATATAAATAAATATATATGAACATAGCGATAAAGTTTCAATAAATTTCACGGTTGTTTTACAAAAATATGTAAAACCCCCATTTGTCTGCGCCATCAAATCAAAATTTAATTTATTCGCAACGAATACGCATTGATTTGCAGGCAAACTTTTTTCCAATTACCAGACACGTGATCATCAATCAAACATGGCGTCCTCTGGAGATAATCCCCCGGCGGTGATGGGGGAGGACTTCGGGGGTGGCAAGGGAACCAGCTGTAAGGAGGTGAGGTGCCTTCTTTGTAAACTGTGTCACAAATTCAACAATATATTAAACCTTCAATCGTGTTTTAAAATTTACCTGCGATTTTATTTTAAAAATTTTAGTTTTTAGATTCATATACCATGGTTATTGCGTTTGATCGATATACTTGTTAAAGAGTTTACGTATAGTAAATATAACCCAATTTTTTTTAATATCTACATTATAATGATAAAAGTAACTTTGTATAACTAAACGGTCATAATCAGTTTATTTATAAATAAAAAAAATATAATAAACTCCAAGTGAAGACATAATACAAAGTTACTTTTATCATTATAATAATGGATCTTCACCAATCAAATGCCTTGTCCCTCAACAAGATTAATATCTACAGTTTGGCTTGTTAGCTCAGTAGTTAAAGCATCAATTCTTTATCAATAGGTCTATGCTTCGATTCCCGTCCCGACATGTGAATCCTAAGCTGGTATGATAAGGCTTAAACAAGTTTCAGATTAGTATTGATATTGCATGCTACTGAAAAAAAAATTTTCATCACCACGTTAAATTTTTTTTCATTATTTCATATAAGAATAGAAGAGAAAATGTTATTTCTTAAACCTTTTGTGTTAAGTTTTTCTTGGTTTCTCGATTCCAAAAAATCGCACACTGGTCCGGCAAAATCAACATGTAACGTTTTTCTCTGCTCTCAAAGCTCTTAGAAAATATTGATTGAGTTATGTGCGATGTTTTTCTTATCTTCTCATCGCCACGTTGGAATAACTTTCATGAAGAATTTTTATTGCAAATAGCGAGACGTTTCCACTTATATATTTCATCTTAATATATTAAAGTATTCTCTTCATGTTTTGCACACTCAGAATCAATTCGATAGAATTATTTTAATTCAACAAAAATATAATATTTGAATATATGTATGTATATATTTTTAAATAAATAAATTATATATAAAATAATTTCGCACTTAAAAATAAAAAATATACATTGTAAATTTTTCAGACATCATCATAAAAATAACAGAATTTCGATTTATTTAATAAATTAATGTTTTTAAGAATTATTGAATTTGTTAAATTACCACAAAAATAAACGTAACAAAGTAAATATGGTTACTTGTACGCTTTAATAAAAATATCAGTATTTTTGAATTCATTTAAAATCTTTAGTAACTCAAGTCTGAGATCACACAAGTTCAAGGAGCACAAAAATCGCAAAATCTCATTGCCTAATTATTTTATGTTTGGGTTTCATTCATGATTATTTTTATACCACGTCTTTATGAGTCCATGTCAATGAGAAAATTAAACGTAACATTTCGTTTATGGTCATAACAACACATAAAAACAAAAATACGACTACTGAAAACACAAATACGCGGACATTCTCGGGGAGCCCCTTGTCTATCGAAGCCTCAAAGCGAATAAAAATACATAATGATCCAATAAAAGTAAAGCAATATCGTTAACATTGAAACAACTTACACACAGCACACTGATATTGGATTCTATTTGAATACGCAAAAGTGCGCCTAACTTTATAAATATATATTTAAATCGGCTTTTTTTACTATCTTTTGTAAGATTAACTACTAGAGAAATCAGATGGCATACCTGTTAGGCAATCTTCTTTAAAACAGTCAAAGTTCGAGACTTACTAATATATTGTTTGAGTCCATATTTATAAATGTTTTCGATCAAATTTTATTTATATAATAAATATTTGGCGCTCGTGGTCATAGCAGCGTGTAATATTGCTTTGCGTCATTCTTCATATCTAAAATGAAGTACGCATTAATGAAATTTAATATAATACTCTAGCAGTGTTCGCCGTTTCCAAGCAAACCGACCCTGTCTTTTCATCGTACCATTAATTATATCTTTGCAAATATTGAATGAATTAAATTCTCCGGGCCCGAAGAAGCTGCCGGCAATGCCGTACACAACTATCTTAAACAAGTAATCTTCGTTAATAAACTACGATCGAGTAGGCATGAGTGATGTTCGCGGATATCCTGAGGATTCCGCGAAAGCCTCCGCGCCTCAAAGGATATTACTGCCTGCGTAAGATAATCCTTCTGGTATGCAAAGCCTTATGGAAACTGAGACATCAAAAACAATTTTGTATCAATATTTCGATTAATGAAAGATTATAACGAGAATTATTCGCATTACCCTTACAGTAGGAATTTATTGTTTACACTGCCTTCGGCTCAATTTGTCAAACATTTATAGCATTGGTATTTATGTGTTATTAGAAATTTTGAGAATGTTTAGAGGGCATTGTTTATTGATCACGTCATTAATTACCTTCGTTACATAACATCATTAGTGAACATATAAGATCCATGTATGTCTGTGGCTTATTTAAAATAATAAATTTATAATACACCACGTGTTTAATATTCTTTGAGTTAAAAGCACACTTAATTTTTAAACTTTAAAAAAGTATGCAGCCTATATTATCGTTAAATCACACTGAATGAAATGATTTTCACTACACCTGTGTTCTTAGTTCACGTGTCTGTCTTCTCTCATCTTTTTTGTTTGCATTTATTATTTGACATACAAGTAATTCAAACGGATTCAAAATACAGATTTAAAACGTATATGTATATTAAATTCATAAAAGGCTATTTTATGATGTAAGGCTTTCGGGCTAGGGTGCAACAAAAAGTAATCGAAATTATCGTAAGCGAAAATCTGTATGCACAATTAACCAACAGCATAAAAGTAATCAAAATTAATTTTAATTTTAGCTTAAATGATATTATCAATGAACTTTTATTACATGAAGTAAACTATACTCATGTTTTTTTTAAATTTATATATTGGTAAATTAACAGGTTAAAGAGCAATTATAAGCAATTGTTGTTGTATCCGAAAAGTAATATTTTGATATCTGCGGTACCATATTTATAAAAATACTTAATATTAAAACAGTAAATGATGATTTTTTTTAATAATGAGCGTTTGTACCTTGCATGGGCTTAGTTTATTTACTTTAAATGGTCGGAATCTTCTTGGTAGTTATTTATTCATGATATTCAATGTCTCAGTTTAAAACACGACAGTACTTGTGTTTGTAAAAGAGATTGTCGAAAAACTCGCATTCATCGATTCTTTGATAAACTTTTAATGCGTATCTAAGTAAAAAAATAAATAATAATTTCCAATTGATTTTTATCAAAACATACAAAATGACTTGAGACTATATTTTCTAAAAAATCCATAAATATCAATGGAGCAAATTGAAAAAAAAAAAGACAAACCACCCTTAGAGCGTTCAAAGGGAAGGCAGAGAGTAATGTTTGGGTTGGAATTTCTATATGACCTTCTGTAAAAAAAGCCCCGAATGTTATCGCATCAAATATTTTCTCGGGGTAAGTGATCGGGCATTTCATGAAAATGACAAATTTTACGAAATATTTCAGGACCTCCCCGAGCACACAGCCTGCGACCTGCGAACTGTTATATATTACGTTTATTTTTATTCACAGTAAATTTTGCACATTACTGTAATTGAATTTAAAAAAAATCGCATTTCGAATTGAATTTCATGAGACGCTTGATCTGGTTTTTGTAATATTAATATAAAAAACAAATTCTTTCCACAACTTATCATTTCTGAAGAGAGCAAGTAACAAGCCAATATATTCGTGAATTTTTCAATTATCAAGAACATCTGGTATTTTTTTTCACGTGGAACATTGCTATAAAAAATATTAATTATAAAAAAATACAATAAATATAATACTTTTTTTAATAAGACTATTGAACTTAAATACAATCTTAATTGTTTTAATGTATGGTTGATGAATAAGTAATAAGAATGAAATGAGCAAAGTTGGCTACAAAATTGTCAAAGATTTTCCTGTTTATTAAATAAATAAATAATAAAATTAACTGTATTTATATTTTACATTTACCTGCCCTATTTAAAAAAAATATTTGATCAATTAAATAATATTTGCTTAACGAAAAACTATATTTGGATATATTTTGCAATGGTCTGTTATTTATTTTTTTATTTTAGTGTCATTAGCAAATATGGTTAAAATCAGTTGTATTATTTTCATCATTAAGATGTGTTGATCAGTTTGTTTGTTTTTCTCGATTAAGCTTAAAAAAAGTTTTTCAAATAATAGTAAAATAAAATTGACTTTTATTGCAAATCCTCCGCTCAATATGGCCTCTTTTTTTTCAATACACTTAGTTCATAACCCATCATAAAATACTCCTTTTATGTCCCATAAAACTATTTTTATCAATAAGACACGCACGGAAGACAGTATAATGTACGAGGAAGTACTAACTTTTATCAAGATCTATGGCAACTTGATTGTCTTCATAGTTTCGTGGTTTTGTTTCAGCGAAAATAGGTTATTAGGTGAACAGAAAATCTTCGAATTAAAGTAAAGTTTTGACTAAATGTATTGCCCCTGAAACATGAACAACAGCCACTTTTTCAGCAAAATATCAACAAAAGAATAATTACTGACAAACTTTTCTTCTTATTGGTAATGGATTAAATCGACACTCTTTAGAAAAATGTAAAAATAACTTTTATATTATTGTATTATTTATTTTACTGAAAAATACGATTCTGCAAATCCTTTTGAAAAAACATTCATACTTAGTCAAAAAAATATATGAAAATGCTTTTTTTTAAAATGGTTTCACCGTTAAAGATAATTTTTGTTAAGTATTCGTCTTAGGAAATGGAAATTGATTATACACCGTTTTTAACGGTAAACTGATATCGCTGTAGGTTAACTATCGTTCAACGGTGAAGTTACTATTATTTTATTATATATAAACAAATAAGAAATTAAAACATTTTTTTTGTCATATTATTGAAATACGATAACTATTAAACGAATAACAATCATTATTTTATGTGATTTTTCTACCTTAAACGTTATTTTTCTAGTATTTCGTCTCATTTGAAGGTTTAAAGAAAAATTTTGATACGCAAAATGCTTTCAACCATTTTTAGCTAAATTGACAGTTTTTAATCATATACAAAAAAAAATATTTATTAATGCTTACATTCTTCAAGTATACTTCAAATCGAAAATTTTCACCATAATCTGCATTTTATTTCATTATAAAACCCATAAAATATCAATATTTTAAAGTTTCCTTTATACTATTATACTTTATCTAGTTCTTTATATTATGGAATTAATAGCTTTATGTATTTAAATTGACGACAATACATAGAAAAAAATAAGTAAAAAAACTTTATTTAAATATAAAAATATTTAAAACTCAGTTTCTTAACACACTGTATCCAGTTTATACAGGTAGACAAATGTTTTATTGTGTTTTTGCATATGCAGATGACCCACAGCCATATCGTTCTGAGTTCATTACCAAAAACGGAACATTACATTAGGCAACTGTTTGTTTATGTAAATAAGCGATTATTTGCGAAGTTAAAACACCAAAGGGGCCATTTAAAAGCAAAAACATAAACGCCAAACGTTTACGCACTTTTATTCTAATTTTTTATAATACACGAAATTAGAGTGCTTATTTTCCGAACGAATGAACGCTAAATATTAAACCCGTTGGATTGATTGCTTTGTTAAAAACGTTTATTTAAATATTTATTTTGAAGTCTATTTCCATTTTTATTTAGATTTTTCGATTTAATATTTAACACACTAGAAAACTCGTTTTGTTATTTTAATATAGTCAACGATAGTGAAAAAATATATATATTAATACACCTGACCTAGAAATAAACTGCTAAAAGTAAATTGAGGAAAAAAACTGTTAATAATGGAAATGAACTGAGAAAAATATGCTAAAATAAACGAACCTTCCAAACTAAATGATATAATTTACAGCAAAACTACTTTACAAAAGCTATTTTGTTAAATTTGCAGACTGTTTTACTGGATTTTTTTAAAATATAAAATAATGTAATGCTAAATGCTTTTTTATAAGCAATTGATTATTCTTTGTTCAATTCAATATTTTATTTTATTTTGGTAAAAAAAAGACTATTGGATAATTAATATTTTTTACTCATACTACGTTCATTTACGAGTGAAATAAGTATACGCGTAAACATAACTGCAAATTCATTAATTTTCAGCATCACCAAAATATTGATGCCGAAGCACAATATGAAATTAGATTAATTTTGTTCAAAATTTTGTACTGAAACAGCTTTTTTTCAGTACAAAATTAGGCCGGAGACAAATTTAGCAAAAATAAAAGACAAGTATTAAAAATCGCGTGTATTTCATATTGTCCTGTTCTGTCAGTCAGGTGCTTCGGCCTATTTCAATCACTCGAATTACCTTTCATCAGAGTTGGTGACGTCACTGAAAAAAAACAGAAAAATAACGGATGGATGCAAACGGACCGATCGCAGAGGGAGCCAACTGAATAACGGAATTTCAATTACATTTATAGTGGCACACGGCCGGCCGGATGTGTTACTTTTTTTTTTTATTAATTTTAAAGGCAATTTTTGAAAACATTTTCACTTTTATTTCTACCGGCTGGCTCTGCGTTACAGGGCGATTCGAATTACCATATTTGTCTGTTGAAAGGGACGAAGTGGAGTTTCACCAGCCGCTTATAAAGCGAATTTGATTGTTTTCATTCTTTCATGAAAACGGCAATTGATTTTACAAATTAAAATTTAAAAAAAAAATAATCACATAAAAAAACACAGAGCATTTAATATTTTTTAACTTCGCAGTGGGGTGTGTTTATACTATCGAAAAACACGTTTAAAAGTTCATCTGTATCACTCTAACAGTATAAGAATATTATTTTTAACCCAAAGAAATAAATTTATGAAACAAAAACTTTATTTTTTACTAATTAATTACGTGGTGTGTTGCTTCGCAAGGCAAGCGTAATGTTTATTTCGACTTTTAAATGAACCTTTCAAGTGAAACGCCTGAATGCTCGGATAAAATCTCACGACCATTATTTTCACAGAACTACGCAAATTCACTTAGAAAGTTTTCCTTTTAAACTGAAAACACTGAATTAATTATACCATAAAAGCTCATATTAATAAAAAGGAGGTACCACTTTGCCTGAAAGCAAGGTATTTTGTTTGTGTATTTTATGAGATATTTATTGAAAAGTCCAGGAAAACATAGCAACATATTTTTTTTATCGAATACACAACATCAATACAATCTAGTTTCATTTCGATAAATAAATATCAATATTAAATCTATGAACAGTAATTTTATAATCATAGAAAAACATATGTCGAAATTAAACTCTGTATGATTTTTTTTTTTAAAAATACATAATAAAGTTTACCTATTTTATAACATCAAGCATTCTAATGTATATTGCAAAGTTTTCTTAAGACAAAAAAAATAATAATGAATTGTCAGCAAGAATGGCAAAAACGCAAACCGAGAAGAGAAAATACCACCCCATACATATTGATAATGGCATAAGGAAAATAAATGAAGAAAGGGGGTGGGAGGGTGAAAGAAGGAACTTCTCCCTCTTCGAGAACCACCATTCAGTAAGTTTACGTAGAAATGACTAACTTTATGCTCACACATTGTCGGCAGCAGAAAGGGACAGAGAGCTCTGAGACGTGAGGGCACCCAGGAGGGTGTGATATCAAACTTCCACTAAAGTCATTATAACAACTTTAAAAATAATATAATTGAGTTTAAAACTGAATCATCCCTTGGCACCTTGTTTTCCATTTGTCCTTTTTTAATCCACACTTAAAGGTAAATGCAAGGTTTGCTTCTTTGCTTCCTTGCTTTCGGTCTTCTACTAACTCTGAAATAAGGTAATTTGATTGTTGTTTGGGTTTACACTGTAGAAAACTTAAAACACCTTAGTTTTCATAGCAAATACCTGCGTACTTGAGGTGAATAGTTAAACCAAAAATATATATAAAATATACTATAACTACCTACTATCAATAAAACATGTAATTTTTCTTTTTTAATATAAATCTACTTAAAAATATTTGGGTGAATGGTTTATTCGATAGGGGTTTTCATATTTTATATCCAATTTTATTTTCATCAGTCCCTCTCTCTAATATGACAATATTTTGTGTGTCCATGTCTTTAATCCAAGGTCTTCTCAGTCTACTCTAGGAGGCCCTTGAGTACTAAAAAATAGGGGCGTGCGCGGAAAAACTCATCTAAATACATTTTTTTATTTGAAGCTGTATATCTGATCTTTTTACAAAAAAAAGAAAAACCAATGAATTACAATAACTTCAAATCATAATCTGATTACGATTGCAATCGGAAAAAAAAAACATATTTTTGAACCTATAATCAAAATAATATTTTTAAAAATTGATGAAAAAAAAGCATCCACGAAGACTTGAAATTGCAAGTGCGTTTTAAGATTTCATTATAAATGTTTTTTTTATCAACAAGCCACGTAAAATATAAATGTTTTTATGAGGTTTGCCACCCCTGCTGCGTAGGGTGTAATACATAAGGAGGCCAATCGCTTGGAATAAGCCCGGCTACATCATCAAGGGTCCGCGTGTAAGCCTCCTGACTGTACAGCTGGCTCGGTCGGCGCAACCCTCGGAGAACATCAACTGTCTTTTGTGGTTTCAACCATATGCTTGCGATAAAATAAACTGATTTTTCATTTAAATAAATGCAAATAATATAAACATCAAAGTCATTCGAAAAAATAATTGGAATTTTTAAGCTTCTTTACTGAATATATTTTCATGATGAAGCAGTTGCTGAAAACCATTTATACCAGAGGCTTCCAAACTTTTTGGCCCCTCGACCCCTTGTCGAGTTTTCCTGTTTTTCGTAGACCCCCTGCTTTGCTAATATTGAATTTTTACATTTGTTATATCTGAAGTCCGTTTAACAGGGGTCCGTTATATCGAGGTTTTACTGTATACCTTTATAAATAAATACACACAAAATGCAAATATAGTAACGTTCACTAAAAAATTAATACTTTTAATGGGAGGGTGGGTCTGATGCTTTGATAGAAAATTTTTAATATTTTGCTTCAAATAAGTCAAAATTGACTTTAAATCTCCTCGCCCAGTGGTTTCCAATCTATTTCATATTTTTTCAGAGAATGGCAACCGCACTGAAACTTCTTTCTACGAGGAATGAAGATGGAAAAACTAACAAAAACCTTCTTGCGATAGTCCATAATGCAGGATAAATAGCAGGTATGTCTCTTAGAAGCCAAAATTGCGAATATCCTTTTCTAAACTGCACCTTCAGTTCTTTATTCGTGCTTCAGTTCTTCTTGTAGTATGACTTTCAATTCTTCAATGTAACCGTATGGATTGATAACCCACTGGTATTTTGGTGATGACCTGCTTAAATCTTTATCCATTCTCGTATACCCTCATTTACAGTTCATGGACCCCCAGTTTAATTTTTCGCTGTCATCGACCCCTTGCAGGGCGGAATCGATCCCTGGGGGTCGATATTGACCACTTTAGGAACCTATGAGTAAGAATTTGTTAAGCATTATTTTAGTAAATTTGAAAGAATTTTTGTATTACTTATAATCGAAAGACCAAGCATCTTTTCTCGTATAAAATAATGATGTTTACGGCAATGTACTTGGTATGAATTCATAGGTTTACTTAATAAGCTTTTGAAATTAACAGTGAACTCAGAGTTTCGTATAAAGTATTAGGTCTCTCGTGCGAAAGTCACAAGACCACTAACACCATCTGAATAATTAAAAATAATTTATCTTCCACCCAGTCGCCAACGTAACCACTAGACCGTGAAAGTCCATACCTACTCGTAGTAAAAGACGTACACGTATAGATAAAGTACGAAGTATAAACAACGCCAAGTCAGCATTTCGGCGTTTCAAAACAATTTTTTACGACCCCAACGGCCTGTATGAGCTGAAATGAGTTTGTTTCAACTCCTTTGAGAGTCTTTTATTATGGATCCTTGTATTTTTGTTGTTTAATAAAGACCATTCGTTTTATAAGCTTGGAGAGTACTCTAAGAAATTGTTTTATGTAAGGATGGTTTAAAATGGTTTGTTTAATACTGTGTAAACTTGACAAGTATTTAAAATATTTAGAGGTTGATTATTTATACTTCAAAAATTATTTTTAATATTTTGAACGCTTAGAGGCTTTTAAAATGTTAAACTGGATACATTACAATAAACATCAAATAAATTCGTACAGTAATTATTCAAAACCGTAATATTTATTTTCAGTTTATACATCAGTGTGCAAAAGCTTATTCCATTAGTAAATAGCTTAATATAATAATTATATATGTTTGTTGCACAATAAAATCTTATTTTTTACAGCAGTGGTCTTGAAATTATTTCTGAATTATTTTACGCAATATTATGTTAAATTATATATATTTGATATTTATCTATTGTACAACATGTATTTAAATTTTAGCTACTTCTATTTGTTTTCGATAATACCGGACTATGATCTTTTAGGCTAGCGTGCCACGATTTCAATTAAAAAATATACAGTTATCATACTGAAAGTAAGTAATAAGTTATTTTTTTATTTATCCAAAAGTTCAAATAAAATATGAGATGCTTCATTCTAGTTTTTGCAGGACTCAAATATTTCGTAAACACACCTTGAGTTTTATTTTAATGTGTGAATTAGTTGTCTTTAACGTGTGGTTCTATTAACATATATTGATTATAATACAGTTATTATTTGTCACGTCTGTATCAATAAAAACTATATGAACAAATATCAATTGTATAAGACTTGTATCACACTTAGTAATAACAATACATTTGATAGTACCTTAATAGGTCGTTACTAATTATTTCCCAGTACTTTGTGAATCAGACGAATTGCTGAGCTAATTCGCTGACCTTATTAATTTCGGCTTTACAAAAATAGACTCCGAAGTAAGATATCGCCTTGAATACATTTTGTCAATATTTACCCTTGGACGAGTACACATTAGTTCTTGTGCGTGCCATCTTTATGTACTGAATATCTTTAATTAGCTACAAATGCGAGCGTTAATATTTTTTTATATACGAGAGCTGACGATTGATTCGGAGTGATATTAAAACAAGAATAATATACAAAACTTTTTAAATGTTGATTTATTTACTATTTCATATAATGTAGAAACACAAAAAATACGATATTATAAAATCAACATGTAATCATCACTTGAAAAAATTTATTTACAGTAATATTTTTTTAAATTTTATAAAAATAATTTTAAATTGCTTAACATGTGGTTGGACGTGAAATCGCTGATCAAATGTCTCCGTTCTGGCAAGTGAATCCCAAACTGATGTCATTAGGCTCGTGTCTATTTCAGTTTGATCAAAGACGATTTGTATTGACATTCTGTGTGTCAATAGAAGTTGTTTTTATGTACAACAAAAAATAATGATTTTGTTTGAATACGTTTTGATTCACGATAAACGGGTTTTGTTTGCAATAATCAATATTAAAATCACAAATACGAATAGCCAAACGGCTATGAGATTACAAACATTTGATTATTTTTATAACAATGTAGATTTTAAAAGACTTCATCGTTCTAGGAGCAATAGCGTTATTCGCTCGACACTACCATCATTCAGTCCACGGTATATTTCACAGTATTTTTTTTTTGTTAGAGAGACCATGACTTTCTGGACACCGTGTAAACTGTTGAAACTGGCGAAAAATGTATATATAAAGTTTTCAGTGTGTCTTAAAAGCGGATATATTTGGAAGATTACATTAGGTCGGCGGCGACCTTCTCCCTGCGCTTGGCTTGAAGCCTTGGCAAATAAAAAGAAAAGCATAAATATTATTTAAATAAATATAAAAACGTAAGATATAAACGACAAAGTTGGAAGATAAAATTCAGTACAAAATTGATATACCTCCGCGACGCGAGGCGAGGCTCTGCTGCGGGCACATATCGCTTGTAAACATGGATTTACCGATAACAAGCAAATGGGTATACATAAAAATATATGAATTACTACCATTTATGATCCGCCTCGCGTTGTTTACGACGTAGCAGTACTACGGGGACCGTAGAGCCTTCGCAGAGCCTTTTTTATCCAGAAATGACGTCACAGCTGGGGAGGGGGATGAAAACTGCCGATGTTAGCGGGGATGATAGTATCAATCATGCTGATGTATGCTAGAGATATACAATGTATTGACGGTCGTCCCCGAAGCGGCGTGCTCATTTATAAGTATATGTTATTATTTTTAATATATTACGCTTTTATATGGGCTATGAAAATGACAGTATCATAAATCGATTTTATATAATATTTTTTACAGAGAAAAAACTGGTAGAAGGTGCCAGTGTTTCAGCGGATAAAGCAGTCGGTGCATCATATTTGGAAAGTATCTCATAACTCGTTTCGATATAAAAAAAAAAACTCTCCAGGTGTGAGATAAAAACTTCACATACACACAATTTAAAAAAATATAAAATTAATTTAAATGAAGCTTGTCAGCAAAAACTTATATTTTATTGAACTTAATATCGGTGTGCCTGTATTGGTAGTTCCATCTTTCGGATAGATTAATTTTCGTTTCACAACACCATGTGAACATTATATGAGTAAACGAAGCAAGTGTTGAATGTAAAAGGGTTTAAAGGACTGGCTGCAAAGCGACCGCAACCCTTCCTAGTCAAACACCCTTGTTTGGAAAATACTGCCACGTCATAAAGAATACAACAGTAATTTATCATAAAAACTGAGCTTTACTATCCCCGTACCTCAGCACGAGCCGAGTATTGGTAAGGACGTAATGAATGCAATATATATTCTGAAGCTTTACACAGCCTAGTTTGTATTTACATGTAATAATTTTATTTTATATCCGACGATAAAGTAAACATTTCTGAATGTACAAAAAAATATGTTTTATTCATTTTACAGTTATCATAAAATTATGAAAATTCACATAGATTGTATTGATGAAGTGATATAGTAAAAATATCAACTATTATTTTAAATATTTTTAATAGAGTACTTGCTTATTCAACAAATCAAAGCTACCGAAGAAAAGTTAAATAGTTGATATGTGATAATAGTTTATTTAAATTTTGAATCTAATACCATCTCTCACTTGAAAAATCGTTCAAATTGTTCAACAGGGAAAAGTTCATGAAACATACATTGTTATTAATTCAGTTTGCGCTATTTGATAATTAATAGTTGCTTAAAACGTTCATTCCTTTAAGTCCTGGTCTGATTAAAACTCTGATTTAAATAAAACCATCAATCACCATCTCATACAGTTCCATGTTATTCAAAGGTAAACTAGGTCACAAATAAAACATTTTTGAACAAATAAATTTTATTGAGAATTCACTTGAGGAATTTAAAAGCTACATTTTATACTTAAGAGGCTAAAATAGGCAAGAAATAACCTATCCTCGATATTTAAATACATTTCGATACAAAAATAAAAATTTATATTTTTCTGATTTGAATTTAAGTAACATCAACAAGTTTACTTGTGAATTTATATTTAAAAAAAAACATTTATTAACCACGAAAAAATTGAGCCACGTGATTTGGTAAGTCGTGTTTTTATTTCGTATAGATCAAAAAACGTTTTCATTCGAAAACACATTCACAATTCTCAGATTTGTAGCATTTCTCAATAAATTTGAAGGTGTATTTATGTGGTATTTAAATTTTATCCGACATTTTGAATTTATATTTCAAAAAATATATATTTCTTTTTTAGTCCTTAAGATAGAGCAAAAAGTCTGAATCTTTTCAATCATTGTGTTCGTTGAAATGGAAAAATCATATATGTAGATCATTCATGTCTTTTGTTTGTATTACAAAAATTTTAATTATATAATATCTAGTCATACTAATAAATATTTAATTTAATAACGTGCATTATTTGCATAAAATTATAAACCTGGAATACGCTCAATATACTAATATATCAATTCTATTTTTTTAGATATTAATAGCACAATACTTTGTACGAAGAGTACTTTTTTAATTACTTATGCGTCAGAAATACTTTTACTATAAAGTAATAATTATTTCAATATAAAATATCTCATCATATTTACATACAAAAAGTTCTTGGATTTGTAAATAGCAGTGATGAAGTCAATGAATGGTTCAATCTCATCAAATAAAAAATTGATGATCATCATCACCAATTGTCTTCCTGGATGAAAGAGTTCTCGCAATAAGTCACATCGATTTTTTTTCCTCCCAAACCGCACAGCCTTGGGCTTTTTCACGTCTCTGCCAAAAACAATAATATATTTTTACGGAAAAAACGGATAAATTCAGTTCGAATCCATCCAATAAGCGGCGGCTTTGGGCGCAGATTTAAAACAAAATTTGAAATTTTCCGCGCCATATCACCTCAGCGGGGGTGACTTTAAAGAAGAGCGAACACCCCTTCAGACCATCCCTTCAGACCACCCCTCCCCACAGCCTTATCTGCTCCGGGCAGAGATCTTCATAAATCTAGTGAATGGGAGAGATGGCGAAAGTTGACAACACCGATCATGCGATTTAATACTAGAGCCGAGTATTTTAATTGAAGTGATTTTTAACGTTGACTGTTGATGAAAGTAACGACGAAACGTTGATTGTATAATAAAACTTTTCAGATCATACTTTAATAATATCTGATGCGTTGGGTGTTTGTACATACATTTCAATTTGACCGCAAATTTAGCTACATGCTGCACAAGTATGCTGTGAAGATAAATTCTATGGGAAAACAATTTGATATACACATAACCTAGTACTAGAGATATACTATTGGAAACATGCAACGTTGTCTCAGTTATTTTTTACGAATTTGAGGCTTAGATACTTAAGACAGCTACGGTGTAAATAAACGAGGCATTTAGAATGAGGCTTTGATGAGGTTGACCACGTCGCAAATGAAAGAATCTTACACACATTTTTGACAGAGGCATATACATATATTTGTTAGACCGAGAAGATAAGCATTATTTTCAATGAACAGATTAAATTGTACGAATGATTTAATATATGTGAACAGTAAGCGATGTGTCCATAAGTTACCTATTCGACCGTTGAATGGATATATTATTGGCATATTCAATAGCTCTATACACGAATTGACTCTGGTTCAACGACCATTCTGCTTGAAATCCGAAGTTAAATGATTGCTTTGGGTATATTTTTACACAATACGTAATCAAGTACTCGTGGTTTATATTTATTATTAAGAGATTTAGAGCTCCAGTTGCAAATCAAACACAGATTAAATTTTGCATTTCAAAAATATTACCACAAAAAACTACTAGGAATTAAATTGTATTATAAATGTTAAAAGATTTTTGTATAGTACATTTTAAGGGTTGAAGTGTAAAATTTCACTGATTTTTTTTTATTTATTGGGTTTTAATTGTGGTCTGTATTGTAAATTTTGTTCCAAAAAGGATAATAGAAGCGATGGTAATATTTTTTAACTTTTTTTAAAAAACTGTTTTATTCAGGATGTTTCTAAAATTAATACTCTTAAAAGTTTCGTACTTGTATCAAGTTAAAAGAAAAAACCCGTTTTTGCGTAAACATATTTAAAAAAATCATAATCTACTGTGATTTAACTTCGTGTAAGGCAGGCCTATGCGTAGTACGTTTTCTGTTTGTATTATTTTTTTCAAAGTGGTCTTATTTCCTCACTCTTCCCCTCCATATTCATAATCCAACGCAGGGGGTGGCAAGGGGGTGGCGAGGAAGAGGCAGGGGAGGAGGCCTCTTCTTTCTTTACTGTTTTTTTAGGCCCAGTCGAGTCATTCGCGAGTCCTTGTGTTGTCGCTGGTTTTAGAGATTATATTTGAAAATAAACTGTCAAGTGACTTAAAAAATGGGCCTATTTAGTGTATTTAAGCCGGGCTTCTACAGTACCAAAAATGTTTTGAGTATTTATTTTTGGTAATGTTTTACAGATATAAATATTTTTACGTTGGCTTTTTTTTAAGAATGAAAAAAATTAACTAGCTTATATCAGATTTCGTGTATATTTTTAAAGCTTCTTATCAGTTATATATATATCTAATAAAATAAATTTGTTTTGTTACTTGTTTTGAATTGACTATATATTTTTATAAATTCTATAAATAGTTAAAATATATGTATAACTTTTGGTTGTCGTCAAAAAAATATTTTCAATCACTTGAAATTTTGATATTTTCTCCATCTTTTGTGTTTAGCTCTAGACATAGATTATTTGACTGATTATCTTTATTTTGAGTGGTTCAATAAAAAATCGTTGAGAATTGTAGTTTATATAAATCAAATACTAAAAATAAATAATACATCTATACGTTTAAATTAAATTGAATAAAGCATGTGCATCAACAATTGGATAGAAAAAATGTATTTCAACTGGTCTGTTCTCTATAAACCAAATTCAGATCTCCCCGTTCATGAAGGCACGGTGGAATTAATTTTACACGAATAAATTTCGTTTCAAATTCAACTGCTTTTACGAATCAGAATAAAT
Source organism: Atopsyche davidsoni (assembly GCA_022113835.1). Taxonomy (NCBI): domain Eukaryota; kingdom Metazoa; phylum Arthropoda; class Insecta; order Trichoptera; family Hydrobiosidae; genus Atopsyche; species Atopsyche davidsoni. The sequence continues at coordinate 3,869,814 of JAILWY010000025.1, forward strand.
GAGTCATAATATATCAAAAACAGAGTATTGGCACTCTCAGCGTGTGCGCTGGATCTAATTGAACGTTGAATTAACACTAATTCGTACCTGCTCTATTAAATAGTGAAATACAGGCACTCTCAAAGAGAGATACGATGTCTCCATTACTTTGTCGGCAGTGTTTCCTAAAACAGTGGTCTGCAGTGGTGACGACTTCTCAATTCATCGTATATATTCATTCTCAAATGCAGCTGGTTCAATTAGTAATATCTATTCGTACACTTTGATAACTTACTGATGCAATAAATGGAAGCATTTAATTTTTTAAGTAAATTAATTCATATTGCAGTTATTGAGAATTATAGTTTGCGATCACAAAGAGACTATTCTGAGAATTCATCTTAGACGTTTTATTAATCCTCAACATAAGTTTTACTCTAGTGTGACTCAAATGCATAAAACATTCAAAACTGCCCGTCAGTATCCCTAATGAAAAATTTTCAGCTCACAAATAAGCTGAAAATTAATATATTTAATAAAAGTATCGTTATAGAAATTACAAATGATGTTTTTGGCTGAAGTAAGATTGAGAGGAGCTGCCATATGACGTCATAGGGTGCGACATAACCGATATTTGAATAAGAAATATTTCATACTTCAGTTTTTGAGAGATTCGCTCTGACGTCACGTTTTCAGGCATTATTTCATTCTAATAATCGATGATAAATTTATGTAACTTTTGCAGGAATCACCGTGATAATCTATGAAAAAGACATTATATCCACGTAAACTTTATTTATAAAATCGTCATGACAACTTAAATTCAAAGAAATTCATATTTAAATAAATTATTATTATTAAATTTAAAATATTATAAGTAATAAGCTAACTAACTCTCAAAAAGCACAAAATGAAATAAAAATTGAAATTTAGTGCGAATATAAAACTTACCAACAATTGTGTAAATAAACTAATAATAAAAATCGTGGATAAAAAATTTAAAACGATGTCATTGATTTTTGAAATAATCATTAAAAATTGAATTCGGTTTCAGCATTGAATAATTTTTAATGAGCCCCTATTATAACCGGAATATTAATATATCAAGCGTTATTTATGCATACAAAGCGTCGGGGGGGGGTTATCAAATAAAATTAATAAATAATTATGGGACAAAGCACCCTCGCCCTTGATTTTCACTGCCGGAGGAAACTGGCTTTTAGTCTAACAACCGGCATGCCTGTATTATGTAATTAAATAAATGGACGCTCCCCAAACAAAACGCTCTAAGTGCACACGTTACATTTTAAAACTGTTCAAGCTTTATCGTTAATCAATAAAACGTGGCTCAAAAAAATTTCAATTCAATCAAAGTTTACCCGGACCATAATAAATATTTATTTTTAGCCGATATATGCGTTTTTTTTTTTTTTTTTTTTTAATTTGACAATTTGCAACATATTTTGTGAAAGTCGTATTTTGTTTAAATGCAGGTATTTAATTCTGATCTATTGAGCCGTTGCAAAACATCAATTTGGAGGTATAACGTTCTTACCGGGAGCCGTCGAATTATAACAAAATGGAAACCCTTTCCGGCGGCAGCCATTTTGCGGTCGAGCGTACACTTTCGCTCTCGCCGGAGTTTTGCAGATTCATTTTCATATTTTAATAAACATTTTCACATTCGAGTGTATCTGTAATGCTTCTTGTGTGTTTTGCGACCTTCCTGCTACGGCCTGAGGTCGATGTGACACTCTCGGTCGTTTGTTTAGATACACTTTAGTTTTAAGTACCCATGGAATATGGATCGACCCTTACTACTGTGCCCGACACAATTTCACCACGAAATAACTTTTAGTTAATGAAAAATATATCACTGTAAAGATAACCTCGCTTCCTTGTTACTTTTTTTTTGTTGTATAACATTACAATATATATAACCAAAATTTTCGCTTAACCTACTGTCTTGTAAAGTGCAATACGATAAACTGATTCTGAATATTATTATTGTGATATTTGTTTATTTACGCCTGTATTTTACCAACATCAGTTGATATTTTATAATTTTCAATTTATGCAATATACATAATTACTTCAAACTCGGGTGGTGTGGATTAATTTGCGGTGAAATGTAACCCTCCCTTACTTCTATTAAATGTATTATCTTGCACATTGTACATGCTCCCGTTCCACCATTTCGGGTCATCCTTTATGTCTCGTTTTCACGACTTGAATATATAATTAAATTTTAAGGCGCAACGCTTTACCATACAATTAATCTCAATAGCGACCTTCTACACATCCTTTTCATTTTATCTTTACGACTGAGCACACATAAAGCTTGTCAAATGTCAAGTCAGCTTTTGCACACTAATGGTGAGATTCTGGAGAATATGGACAAAACTGTTTGGATGGAAACATTGTACAAATTTTAATCTTATTAAAAAAATAATACAGCGTTTTTTATTTAAATCAATGATATTGAATCGTTTATTTTTGAATAGTCATGAACAGCTCTATTTGATAAAAAAAAAACAAATCATCCATAAATGAATTTGTATAGCAATGCACTCAATCAAAAATTTATCAATAATTCAACAAATCAAAACTCATTTTCCAATAATGTAAGTTCCTACGTTTTATGCTTGATTGGTAATTATAATCAAAGTTTTGATTACCTTAAAATCGAAAAAAAGTACAAAGCTTATAATAACTGAATGTATGCTGAAAATATCGAGAATCTTTCATGTTATAAACAAAATTAGTTTGACTGACGGTGCAGATTCTTTCCACTAATAAGTTAATACACAATTTACTTGATAATACCAACAAATATTCGTAAAATTTCGAAGATGTATAAACCAAAATATTACTTTGAACATTTTTTTAAAGTAAATTCAATGTTTTGTTCAGCAAACTTCATTCTCGTGCAAAATGAAAAATATAAATATAAATGAAGTGACTATTGATATAATCTACATCTCCGAGCGAATTCTATTAAAAAAGGTTAAAGAAAAAAACCTTTTCTCTCGGTCTATTTGGCTCTGGCCCGATCTGGCGGAGTTTTCTTTTTATCATTCTCTATAGTCTATTTGCATTAATTGGTGTTTCTGAAAGGGGAAGGACAGCTCTCCGGACAAGTCATAAATAATTAATGGAAATTATGCTAAGTATGTCCATCTGATGGCACTTCCCCTCTGGAGAGATTTATACGTTCTGTGGCCACAAAAAGTTAAAAGACTTCACCTTTGAAATCTCAGCGAAAGAGAAGAATGAAGTAATGAATATTATTACATTTACTTGAACTACCTCAAACTAATTATAGTTCATTCAATAGTTTTCGAGTGATTCATCAGTTGTTACTTCAATCACTTTGTTTTTGGGTGTTGTGTCGCGTTTTAGTTTTTGATGTTTAAGTTATCTGAGGTTATGTTTGAGGCTATCTGAGAATATAATATTTGTACGTGTCAAAGATTTAATACCGTTCGTTACCTTTAAGTAGATTTTTATTGTATAACAAATATTCAAAATATTTACATGATTTTCATATAAAAGACTATAAACAATAATAAGATTAACAAAAGAGCATTTTTGAATGTGTTGAAAAATATCTGTCAACACCTCAGTTTTAATTTGATGCACTTCACTGAAGTTTCAGCATAAATTGTTGTTTTAAGCGTGTAATACTGCGCTCCGTGAAGGCACTGCCTGAAAATTGGTTGTGCAAAAATTTATGTAAAACAGGCGATTGGATTAGCATCCTGAAAATGTAAATACAGGGAATTTTTCATGGACCTCACTTATGAAATTCACCGACACGATCTGAGCCTCGCATATCGCAAAGTGCTGCTCCTAACGAATGAGATATATTTGAAATACACATTGGGAAAAGAGACTTATTATTTTTCAGGCTAAAAGATGGTTTTTTTTTTTTAACGAAATGGAAATATACGGTTTGTTTGGTTTTGGAAAGGTCTCCTCTGAAATGTGAATTAAATTTTAAAATTTGGATGTAGGACAGCGTATTTAAGGGATCGAATGTATTTTTATTTGAGCTTAAGGTAATGTTTTTAGAAAGCTAAATTTTGTTATTTAAAACAACTGAATTTATTTCTTATATATTAACTTTTTTTTTTCAGTCTTTATATGATATTTTAACAATAATAAATTTAAGAAATAAAAGTTGTATCTTTGAGTTGCTAAAGTTCTCACGTCTTTAGCTGTAATGCATTATTCTAATTTGACATGTGTTAAATTTGGGAACAGCGCGGTTGGGAAAATTGGAATAAATATAATTAATATTTGGATACATTGAAACGATGTTTTTAAAACCAATAAAAAATAAAATAATAAAGTCGTACTCAATGTGTAAAATCTGGCAGTACGTTGGTCTGGGGCTGTATGGTTTATAAGCTTGTAGCACAAATACAGTATTAGTTTTTTATTCGATATACTTCCGACTTTGTTGATTAAATTTGTCGAAAACTTGCGACGGTTTTTTTTAATCCCCAACAATATTACGCGAACACGGCCGAGGATGTTTTACTCCGAAAAAAATACTCTTGATATTATAACGGAACTCCGCCTTTACGCGTAAATCCCAAACTTGAATTTTAAATTCTAATTAAAAATTTACACAGGTAAGTTATACAAGCTTATTTTTTTTTAAAGTTAATTAGGCTCCCTGCGTAACAGAGTAAGTAATCGCACAAAAAAAAAATGAAAATACCTAAACAAAAGAAAATATTTTTAATTTTCGTTTCGAAATTAATCCATCCCCTGAAACATCAAAGACAAATAAAGTGCAAAAGCTCGGTGTCCTATTTAAATCGTCTCATTAGACGTTTGTTTCCGCTGCCCTTTCTGCTTCTCACCTGGAGGGTTGTCCGAGGTGCTTTTTGTCCTCCGTCTCTTCTCGCCTCCCAATAATTAGAGCTTTTTTGTGCGACTTTTGACTTACACAAGTTTCACCTGCCCGAAGTGGGTTTTTCTCGGGGAGGGCGGAAATACAACCTACTTAGGAAACACTTTATTCTCCAAGTCTTATTTGTATAAAAAAAGCTAAAAGTAATTTTTTAGCTGTAAATGCGTACTTAGTTTTTTTAAGCACCTTTTGGTGGTGTAATTAGTAAAGAAAATACATTACATCGAAAAAATATATCTTTTTTCTATTATCTATTACGACTTCATTCTTCTCCATTTCAGAAATTCTACTTAGCTTACAAAATGGTTTTCTTAACAAGGCAGCAATGTTTTTTTCTATTTCATTAAAGTACCAACTACTTTTTTAAAAAATAATGATAAATGATAAGCTATTCATACACCACATAAACAACCTTGAAATGTTCCAAAAATATCGCATGTAATTCCCGAATTTCCTGACCAATATTTAATATACCACAACAAACATGGGTTTATCGGCCATTAATTCAAGAACTCACATCTGTATTTACAATTGTAATTTCACTGAAATTTAGTCGGGCAGTTGAAAATCTTTCCGATATTAAGTTTATAAATTTAATTTAAAATATACATGTAATCAAAACAATGACTTTTTATACAGTTAGCATGTAATGTTTAAAAAAATGTTTACTATGAACATAGCATAAGAAAAATAATTATTACTCATAACAAAGAAATATTAATAAATGCTATTTAAAATTCACTTGAGAATTTGTGCTGAGGTGAGTTTATTAATTCTTTGATAGAAAGATAAATTTAATAATTTTAATTTTAATTAAATTGACTTAATTTAAAAGAATATTTTTGTAATATTTTTAATTTTTCTTGTAATAATTGCACAAAATGTGATTAATATGAAAACGTTGGATTCAGGTCAAAGCAATATTCCACCAACGTCGTGACCAGCACAGTTAGCCGGCGGACGGTTTTTCATCCAATGATTAATGTCATTATCCATCATGATTACAGACAAACCGGATTCTGCAAGATCAAAACACGAAGGGCGTTGCAACCTCCAAACGACCGCTCTTCTTATAAACAGAAATTACTTTACAAATGAAAAATGTACACAAGAAAAATCCGAATTCCACAGAGGCTTATTACCATATTTTTCATTATTTTATTTTTAATATCTCCTAGTCCAAAATATGGAGTATTACAAATTAAATCAGTCTTTCATTGATGAAAACATTAATAATTAATAATTTATTATTTTAATACTGTTTTATCACAAATTTAATTTTCGACTATCTCTTCAATTTATTGAATTGATTAAAAAATAATATTTTTCTTTCTCTTCTAATTTATGTTGAAAATTAATAATTAAATATTTATTTTATCAAATAACAAATTTGAAACCCTCGTAAAAATACGAAAGCCGAGCGTATTAAAAGTTTTAGTGGATTTTTTCGCTTTTTGCGTATTAGTTCAAATCGTACAATAACAAATTATTATACTTTAAAATTAATATTACTTCATAAAATAGGACTATTTTAATACTTTTTTTATTTTTAGTTCTTCAAATAAATCAGTTGTTTATGTGACGTAATATCTATATTAATAAGGAAGAAGGGCGCGTGTGAGAAAAGTTCAATTTGGTTTAATGCCACAGGTAACCATTAAAATGAAATCTCTCTTCAATAGTAAAAAACCGTATTTATGCTTTTTTCAGCTATTAAATAACGTTAAGATGAAGGAACATGCCTCTTTTATGTGCGATCCCTTAACAGTATCCCGAATCAATATTTTTGACGACATCTTGCCCATTAAACTCTAAATTTGAGAAATAACTAATGATTATTACTGCATTAAAAATATAAAACCAATGAATTAAAAAAAAAAAATTATCATGTATATAACACTTTAAGTTAATATTATTATGTTTAACGTAACACGTGAGTTTTTTTAAATTTTATTTAAAACGTATATCTAAAGGATAATCAAAAACTCTATCTTTTTTAGTCAATAATTTTAAAATACGATGTAATCAAAACATAATTTAGCATTTATTAACTCAAAAGCATAAAACCAAAATAAAACAACACCAAACTTATTTTTTATATTATTGATCATATGAAAACATGATTTTAATTTGTAAAATAAAATTATAATTGAAAAAGTTTTTCAGTTGAGTCGAGAAGTTCAATATAAATATTTAAAATGTAAATAAATAATATCATATTTTTTTTTAAATATAGTTATTTATGCTTATCGCATTTAATAATCTATGTACATACACTAATTGTACGTTTGTTTTCATAATATTTACATAAGCAAAAGATAACTCATTTTATATTTAGGTTTTCATTTTAACGTACAAATATTTTTTTTACTTTAAATACAATATTATCTTTTTTAGAGGCATAGAATATGTATAAAAAATTCTAACTAACCAAACAACAAAATTAAGTTATATAATAATTCATTATTTTAAATATCTTTATGCACATTTTTACTTTCATGATCACACCTCAGTATGTTTAGTTTGATTATTGCAAGTAAAAATGTAAAGATCTGAAAAATTCAGTGGTTTAAGAAAATGAAAGGTGAAGACAATATTTTTTAAAATATATTTGTATTTATTTTGTAGTTTAGGCGATATTATTTGTAAAAAAATAATTCGATCAGAATTTATAACCAAAAATAGTTGTTTATTATGTTAACAGTATTTGGATACTTGATCCGTTTGTGAATATATTAACTAACAACTAAGTGCACCGACATTATACGTGAATATATTTTTAAATAAAGTTAGTTTTTTGCGGGAAAGTATTTATTGAATCTTTTTATTATTTTGATAAGACTTTTCTTTTCTAAAATAGATTCAAAAATCTTTGGTGCTACTTTGACCCTGCATTTTTGATTGGTAAACATCTCTTGATCTAGCTTTGAAGTTTTAGTATGGCAGGTCATATGTTTGGCTTTGTAGGTGTACTAAAATATTTATTTATGGTTCGAAATACATTTTCCAAAGGAATTGACATGACACACGTTTTAGATAACATCTTAGATTGCAAGCTAAGAGAGAAGACGTACAAGACTATCTAAAAATAAATATATTCCATTTTAATAACATGAATATCAATCCTTACTTTCAAAACATATAAAACGACTGACAAGAACCAATTATATCAATAAAACAAGTATATATAAATATTAAATAAACTATTGAAAAAATAGCATAGCCTATTCAAGGTTACAATATAAAAGCAATATATATTTTTATGTTTTTTATTTCCACCTGAAACGACAAGAATAATTAAAATAAATAAAAGACACCTCAAAGATTTAAACTCATATACCGTGGTTATCGTAACATGGTGTTGTATCCAATTCAGCCACAATTAAAATGAAGAATCGGTGTATGCCGTTTATAGTAATTTTTATTTTTAATTTAATAAAAAAAGCGGCATTCTGTGCAATTGTATAATACAACATTGTCAATGATTTACCTGTGACAAGTATAAAATATTTTCTCAGTCGCATTTTTGCACAAACGGATTAATTAATTTTTTTTTTTCTGTAATAATAAATCGGCATTTTTCACTAGACAATGTAGCCGTAATATCGGTATATACTTTTGAGATTTTTTTCTTCGTTTTATGTGAGTTCGGTAGCCTTGATATTCTATATACCTGCACAGGTTAAAGCGTCGGATTCGTTTAAAATTTGAGAGTCATCGTCGGTCACGTCATGCATTTCCGGGGGGAAAGGACTGCATGTCGTATATAATTTGATGATGATGATGATGAACCGTTAGCAAGCAGATAAGAAGCGTCATTTACGGTTTATAATAAGACAAAATGCCAGGTCTCGGACGCGTCCACCCGCCGGTTATGCAAGCCGCTTGATCGCGTGCGGCACACGAGGCGGCCCGCTCCGGCGCACCTGCTACCTGCGGGGTAATTATTCTACCTGTTCGCAAAAAAAACAGCTGCGAAGCTCTGCCGAGGAGTCTATGCAACTCCTTGGAAAACTTACACTCTGCCTTGAAAACGGCATAAAAATACACACAAAATTACACCAAGAAACCTCACCTGATACTTCAGAGAATAATTCTTACCGTCTAACGCAGTGCTTCTCAAAGTAGTCCCTACGGACCCCAAAGGGTTCCTGGGATCATTCAGGGGGTCCGCGCAAGGTTTAATATAAAATAAATAAAATTGTGACACATTTTTATTAATATGGAAGTGAAAATAAACAACAATGATTACATTATTTTTGCGATTTTTACGTCCTAAGTAAAATATAAATATAGACAGGTGCATAAAATACAAGTAATAACAGGCATCGCGGTGAGTCAGGTAGGTTAATAGAGTCGATACTTGCACCAACTAGTCTATAATATGAATTTATGTAGTTTATAACCCAGGGTCCATGGGCAAGTTTTGACTATGAAAAGGGGTCCGTGGGCCAAAAGAGAGCCACTGGTCTAACCAAACTATAGAGCTCTTAAGGAATTTATGCGCTATTATTGAAGCAACGTTTTCTAAGCGTGAAAAAACATTCAATTATATCAAAAACTATAACGGAAAACTTTACCTGATACATCAAGGGATAATCCTTTTCATCAATCTCAACTACAAAGCTCATGAAGCACGTTGATGCTCTTTATAAGGTAGCTTTTACCATCCTTAAAAAACATCAAAATTTAACAAAAATTAAAACCAAAACAATCATCTGATATTTTAGAAGACACATAATTTTTTTTATAAAGTATTAACTAGTATTTTTTTACCAGCTTATAAATAGAACGAAAAGCCTTATATATATATAAAGATAAAAAAAACTTATATATAGATATTAAGTAAGATTGAAATAGGAAAGATTAAAAATATTAAGTACTTTGTATTTTGAAAAAAAACATTACAAATTTAGACTTATAAAATCAATTTTTGTTAGTATAAGTATTATACCCATATTTTATATTAAATCATCACGTCAATAATTTTTTTTTTAATTTTATGTTATTCCAAAAAAATGTAGATATTAGACAATTTTTCAAAAACATATTGCGCAGGTGAATTAATTTAAATAAAAAATAATTTTAAGGGTAGAAATTCTTTCGCAAATTCAAAATTCTTGAACGTTTTTTTCATCAGATTTCATTTATGCCGGCCTGTTTCTGCAACGCGTAATGAATTCTACATGTTTCATCTCGAAATTGTGGCCATTCTTTTGGTACTATAAGAAAAGCAAATTAAAATATCTCTGTACCTGAGGAGGGGGGCAAAAAATTACTGAAAGAATCTCACTCCTTCCGGTGGGGGTGGCGGCCAGCAGCCCTCGTGTCTACTTGATCAAGATTGATATTTTGTTTCAATCAACCCCCGTACGTGATACATCAAAGACACCCCCTATACTTTGCTTATTTATCATAAACCAGCTTGTAGTACTCTACTGGAGTACTTATTATAATGACGTGAGATATTAAATGAAACCGCATTAGTACCTTGTGTATTAAGATTTCGCTGAAACTTATTTTTAAAAATAATATTAAAAAATATATAATCAAGTATATTTTTAAGAACCGTGATAGCAAATTCGAGTTTTTTGACCTATTGCGAAAAATCGACTGCACCAATCAAAAAAATTTAAATGCAGAAAGTTAGATACATCCTTTCTTCTACTACCTTTTTAGTAATTGTATTGAGAAAACTATAAATTATATTTAACCATTTTTTATTATTTAATTAACGTCCATTTTCAGGGTAAAATAAAATCTTAAACATGTTGAAAAATTGGATAAAATGACGACATTCTAAACCAAAGTTTGTTTAAGATTTTTTATTTTTTTTATTTTAAAAATAATCCCAACAGGAGTGTTTATAATTAATCTTTTAATTCCAATTGAAAAAAAGAGTCATAAATGTTTAGGATTCTTGGAACAGGTACATCGCGAAACTCCAATCGGAAAAACACATATTTATCATATTAAAAGTAAATTATAAGAAATAAAAAAAGTAGTAGAAGAAAGGATGTATCTAGCTTTCTGCATTTAATTTTTTTAAAGTTGATTTTTCGCAATAGTCGTCAAAAAACTCGAATTCGCTATCACGGCTCTTAAGAGTACAGTTAAGCAGTTTACTCTTCTCGGGTGTGATGTTATTCATTTTTAATATTTTTTTGAGCGTTAGGTATGGGACCGTGGCTTTATAGACACCGTGTATAATTTTTAATATAATCTTCAGAATCTCAGTCGAGTCGCGTTTCCTTAATCCGAGCTTTGATATAATGAAGGTTGGTGATTTAATTAAAAGAAAGCTGCAATTAGCACGAGCGGAGTCATCAGTAATAGTTACGCATAATCAATTTTGACATTAATTAAAATAAAAACTTTAATCTCGGCTTAATAAAAGTGCGGCCCGTGACATTCTGCGATGGCGCGTCCCACTTGCGGCTCTCGACTAATGAACTGTTTTAAATGACAGTAAAACATCCGTAGACATTAATAAAATTATAAGCGGCTGCTCCTTTATAGACATGCATATGAAATCAGGCGATAACTCAAATTAATTTAATATCGGAGTATTATGACATACTTATTAATTACTATCATTTTCCAAATTTATAATTTTTTTCTAGGTTGGCGAAACTAGTCGCGTTGGAAATATAAAGTATGAACATCACTAAATATTCTGTGAATAAAAATATTATAAAGAACCTCCAATAAGTAGTTCATGTCAAATAAAGTAAATTTAATTTATTGTCACATGAATTTGAATGAGTCAGTTGTCGATGCATTTTTAGTCTTCATTTCTTTGTTTTGAAATGGAGTACTACAACATAAACCTGCCAATAATGGGCCGTGTCCAATGTTGTTTATATAATTTTTTTAATTAAAGCAAAGCATTCCTTTGAGAGAAAAGATAAATAAGAATAAATTTTTATAGTAGTTTAATATAAATAATATTTTCTAAAATGTGTATAATATGTACTTGAAACATTTATAACATAAAAATGGCTATTATTGTTACAATATTTTGGTTTAGAGTCCCTAAATTATTTTTCATTTAACGTTCGTGCAGTATCATTTTTGTTTGTTTAATAGTACATTAAGAAATAAATACCGCACAGTGGTAATTTTTTTTCAACGTGTTTGTACAGATGCTATTAAAAATGCCACACTTAGATAAGAACAATAATTCATCCATATGATTAAATAAAGTATGTGGTAGTAACTTTAAATTTTTATATTATATACTAACCAATTTTATATACTAGTAAAACAATTTTTAATCTAGTGTTTTTTTATTATTTATTAAATCAATTAAAGAAAAATTGAGAACATGGAAATCCTACTTTTTATAATTGATTTGTATTTAACCAAAAATCAAAATCCACAACAGTCTTGTTATATTCAATATTTAAACAACGATAATGAAATGCAAGGATATTATAATCATTCTTATTTGTGAGCGCTCTTGCCTTTCATTCATACCCAGTTGATTATTTGTTGTTTTAATACATTTTAGAGCTGAATTTATTTATGAGTATGTATATTAAGAGTTTAGAGAAAAATCACCCCCTTTGAAAATAAATTTTAAGTCATTCCCAGGCGTAACTAATCCTTCAGAAATGTTTTTTTTTAATGAAATATAATATTTAGAACAACGTCAATAAAATCATGATTGATATTTTTAAGGATTTAAGCTGAAATACACTTATAAAAATTTCAAAAATTAATACAACAAAATTGTGTATCCGTGAGATGTTATCCAATCCATGCAATTAGATAGTAAAAGGTAATTATAGATATTTTATTAGTTGTACCGTGTTAAAGATGAGGAGAGAAAAATTAATTTGACTCTGGAAAAGAACGTTAAATTGACAATTAACGTTATAAAGAGGATGTCGGGAGTATTTTTATTCTTTTTCAATAAGGCTTGATAATGATGGACAACTTTTCAACGTCCAAACCAATTATTTTCAACGAATCCAAAATTCACACCAACCATCGATTTGGTGAAATTTGCTCTCTATTCCAGTAGTTCTAAATCTACGGTTCACGGAGACATAGAACACACTATGGCAAAAAAAACTTTTTAATAGGCCTAAAATATATTATTTTTTTAAACTAAACGACGATGATTTCGGATAAAATACATTAAATGAAATATGTACTTCTTATTTTATTAACTAACCTTTACATTCTGAAACAGTTAAGTTGTCACAGCACAATAAAAAGCCTCGGTTGCTGCCGACGATCAGCCAGCAAAAATATATATATGTACAGATATGTAGGGTCCGTACAAAAAACTTGCTTGGTTGTATCTGATATAACTCGAGACATCCATATATATAAAGGATGTCCCAAAATTAACGCAAGACTTGAATTTGTCGCCATTTTTGCAGTAAAGCTTTGGAAACACTTTTTAAAAAAACAATTTGACAGTTGATAGTTTAGGGTTAGTAAAAATAGAGCGTTACATGATAGAACAACGTGTCTTTATTATTGAACAATATTTCAAAAATAATGAAAGCTTGGCAGCCACAGTTCGAAAATTTCATACAAAATATGGTCGGAATTATTAATTATTTTTTAAATATCTACTATAATAATAGCCATTGTGTGTGTGTGTGTGTATGTTTAATTTTTTGGTTCTCTATAGAATATCTTAAAAGATACAACGCTGATTTTTTGCACGTAAATTTAGTAAATTTTTCCGCAGCTATGTGCCGAATTTCAAGACGATAGGATAATATTTTCATTCACAAACTAATTAAATAAAACTATCAAATATGCTTTATGTACGAATTATATGATTCTGTTGTTCACAGCGAGAATTTCAAATTTAGAATTTTTACAAAAAAATATAATATGATGCTTCTAAGAAATTTCCAGTTTATGTCAGCTTGACACAAGTACCAATTTTATTTTTTAGTTGCGTTAGAAATTATTAATCACATCATTAATAACTTAAAATGCCTCCTACAAAAATAACACCGTCTAAGCACAGCAAACGTAATTAAAAAAGAATAGCACAATTGAACGTGATAAAGACTGCATCCAATAAAGAACAGTGCAGTGAAAGTGATTCGTTGTTTGTGACGCGAAATGTGATATATCCTAGAATGGCTTTGCTTTCGAAATTAATATCCGGTTATTCAAAATATATATGTACAAAATGTTCATCTAATTGTCAGCCAAACATATGTTCAAACACTATTGCATCGTTCATCGAATACGTCATTTTATGACGGGCTACATTTCTAGTTGTTCAATAATGAAGACACGTTGTTCTATCGTGTAACGCTCCACTTTTACTAACCCTAAACTGTCAGCTGTCAAATCGTTTTTTTTTTAAGTGTTCCCACCATATACTAAACGGATTAATCAGAATGTGTCAGATGTTGGCAGAGGTTTGTGATTCGGATAAGATTAGGGACCGCTGCTCTATTTGAATATCTTCCTGGGATCAAGGGCCGGCGCTAGAAATTGACTGTCAGTTTTTCAATTAGGGCGACTGGGGGCCCCGAGTCCCCGCCTGTGTAAGGTATTTAATTTAAATTCTTCTGAACCGCCGCCCTCGCCCCGAAGCCCTCCCCGCGTGCTGCGTACGACTCGCAGATGTAAAAATATCATCCCCGATGGGTGACAATAATAATGTAGGAATGTCCGGATTGTTTACAAAGTTATTTAATATTCTGGAAACGGAGCCGGGCGGGATGCGACAACAGTTTGATAAGTTACTTCATAGAACGCCTCCACTCTACTGCACTATACAAATATATATAGGGTGTCCAAAATAAGTATCGGGTATTTGTTTTAGTGACCGTCATTGCGATGTTTTAAGGTTTTAACTCAAAAACGCGGTTCCAATCAATTGAAGCTGTTAACGGATTATTCCCTAATAAGGTCATTTCACGTAGAGGTAACACCAACTGGCCTCTCAGAAGCCCCGACCTTAGCCCTCTTCACTATTTTGTATGGGGATACCTTAAATGTAGGGTTTATGAGAATAATCCGATCAACCTAATGGAATTGAAACAAAACATCAAGTCAGAAATGGCAGCAATATCGAGGGCTATGTGTCAGCGTGTTAGCAGCAACTTTCGTTCTAGATTAGAAGAGTGCAAGCAGCGCGTAACGGTCACCATTTGGATAACAAAAATACTTGATTACTAGTAGTTTTTGTTTTACTGAACTAACAAATACCTGATGCTCTCTTTGGATACCCTATATAATATACCCCGCGTGGTAACATATCGCCAAAACATACTACGATCATCAGTACCACAATTGCATATGTTGATTCAAGTGCTTCTCAATAACAGTGCTTCATCTATGCCGCGAAAGAAATATATATATCTCTAGTCGGCCTCAAATAATTACGAACTAATTGCAACTTTGTATAATTGTTACGAAGTCGCAGTGTAAAAAAATATGTTGTGAAATACTTGAGAGCTATATTTTGGGCTGCTTAAAATTAGTAAGGAAACATCTTCGTTATTAACGAGGCCTCATGCTATGTCGGGCCCGGTATCAATTAATATTTATACATAAGATCATCAGTACCACAATTGCATATTTTGATTCAAGTGCTTCTCAGTAAACAGTGCTTCATCTATGCCGCGAAAAATATATATATATCTCCAATCGACCTCAAAGAATTTCAAACAAATTGCAACTTTGTATAATTGTTATGAAGTCGCAGTGTAAAAAAATATGTTGTGAAATACTTGAGAGCTATATTTTGGGCTGCTTAAAATTAGTAAGGAAACATCTTCGTTATTAACGAGGCCTCATGCTATGTCGGGCCCGGTATCAATTAATATTTATACATAAGATCATCAGTACCACAATTGCATATTTTGATTCAAGTGCTTCTCAGTAAACAGTGCTTCATCTATGCCGCGAAAAATATATATATATCTCCAATCGACCTCAAAGAATTGCAAACAAATTGCAACTTTGTATAATTGTTATGAAGTCGCAGTGTAAAAAAATATGTTGTGAAATAGTTGAGAGCTATATTTTGGGCTGCTTAAAATTAGTAAGGAAACATCTTCGTTATTAACGAGGCCTCATGTTATGTCGGGCCCGCCTCTGAAAGGGTTGTTACGCGCGGCATTAGGGAAGTGAACTCACTCAGCCCCGAGCTGGCCGCGGGGAGCATCTTTCAGGCTTTTCGAATAACTCCGCGTAATGGATACAGTGTAAACGACGTACAGCTTCTACAGGCTTTACTGCTTTTTTTCAGTCCCAATACGTACGTTGACTTTTTTTATTACTGCATATCTAGCATGGCCTTTTGATATTGCAATTATCTTGTACTCTTTAATTTTTTTGAACGACCTAAATGGGGTATTTACGAGTAGAGTTTTTACGCCTTCACAGGTAGAATTACTATAAAGTACATATACAAAACATAAAGTATTTAAAATCAAATTCGGGGACGCATTTTTCAGGCTTTTTGAATAACTCCGCGTAGTGGATACAGTGTAAACGACGTACAGCTTCTAAAGGCTTTACTGCTTTTTTTCAGTCCCAATACGTACGTTGACTTTTTTTTATTACTGCATATCTAGCATGGTCTTTTGATATTGAAATTATCTTGTACTCTTTAATTTTTTTGATCGACCTAAATGGGGTATTTACGAGTAGAGTTTTTACGCCTTCACAGGTAGAATTACTATAAAGTACATATACAAAACATAAAGTATTTAAAATCAAATTCGGGGACGCATTTTTCAGGCTTTTTGAATAACTCCGCGTAGTGGATACAGTGTAAACGACGTACAGCTTCTAAAGGCTTTACTGCTTTTTTTCAGTCCCAATACGTACGTTGACTTTTTTTTATTACTGCATATCTAGCATGGTCTTTTGATATTGCAATTATCTTGTACTCTTTAATTTTTTTGATCGACCTAAATGGGGTATTTACGAGTAGAGTGTTTACGCCTTCACAAGTAGAATTACTATAAAGTACATATACAAAACTTAAAGTATTTAAAATCAACTTCGGGGACGCATCTTTCAGGCTTTTCGAATAACTCCGCGTAATGGATACAGTGTAAACGACGTACAGCTTCTACAGGCTTTACTGCTTTTTTTCAGTCCCAATACGTACGTTGACTTTTTTTTATTACTGCATATCTAGCATGGCTTTTTGATAATGCAATTATGTTATAATCTTTAATTTTTTTGAACGGCCTAAATGGGGTATTTACGAGTAGAGTTTTCACGCCTTCACTGGCATATTTTTTTAAGATATCGATAACGGGTATTTATATTTATGTTTTGGCAAGATTCGACATTGTTTGATACCGTTTTCAGGATGAATATAGTGTGTGTAATGGCAAATAACAATTTCGATAGCAAAAAATATCGCACTGTCACAAAGTTACAGAATATCATTTATGGCTACAACTTTACATTGTTTTTTTTTATGATTTACTCCATAGCTTTATTATGACTTATTACAAATCAATACAAGAGATAAAATAATAATTATTGTTAAAATTTTCAGTCTTATACTTACTTTAATTTAACTAATATTTAGAAAAAAACATGAAATTTTCGTGTATACTAAAATATTTTTTATATTTTCATCTATTTTTCTTTCATACAAAATTAAAAATGGGTTTCGTTGAAAATATTTTCTACTTTGACTTCCAGAAACTCCCCAGCTGCTCGTAGAATAAACTTTAATTTTACTTCTTTGTGTTAAAAAAATAAATGATGATATTTTATATAATAAATTTTGATTTTATCTACTTTAAGTATTTATTTATATATTTTATTGTTCATAATGAAATAATTTGATTCTTGTAAAAAAATTAATAACAGCTGGCAACTATTCAATATCAATTAAGTGCAATCTTATGTTAATTATCATTAATTTAACAGACTACTAAAAATTGCGTTAATCAACAATAAATCGACTCGTGTTTGTTTATAAAATAAACTCTCCTTTGAAAATCAAAGCAAACATATTAGTCGATCATATAAATTGAAATTGCGTAGAAAGCCTAACAAATATTTGATTGTACAATATTGTATACAAACATTTTACGCGTTTACAACCTATGATCATATAGTTGATATTTTGTTGCATATTTTCATATCAAATAGGCTTAACTGGCCTTGTTATTCTGTGATTGAAGTTATTTTCGTTGTGAAAATTTGACGAATGAAGTACAGGACTTTCTAGTTATCAATCTGTATTTTAATATATATTCTGTAATAATTAACATAGCATCTCTTATTTTGATCTACGCAACCTTATCAAGTAGAATAACTATAAAATACATATACAAAACTTAAAGTATTTAAAATCAAAATCTCCGCGGCTAGCTGGAAAATTGATCGAGGAATAAAATATAAATACATGATTGGATTTTTAAATATACTTGAGGCTTAAACATGAATCATTCAATTTTAAATAAACATTTCGTGAAAAAATACCAGAGCGCAAAAATAAATATCTATGGAATAAATTGGAGTGATTTATAAATAGGAAACACTGTGCGGCTTCTCCGCCGAGAAGACGAGTTCCAGGCGAGTATGTATGTACAATGCGAGTGATTATGTGTTATTTATCTGATTAAATAAAATAATATTGTTAATAAAAATGATAAAATATTATAAGTATATCATAAGTTATTTTATTTATATTTACTGAAACGTTTTGTTATGGTTGAGATGGATAATACGAGGAATATAAAAATGAACAAGAATAGATTGTAAATATATGAGGGGCTCTCTCCGCTGAGAAGACATGTTCCAGTCGAGAGTGTATCGGTTCATTTCGAGTGATTTAATATGTTATTTATATGAATTTCTAATTTAAAATTGTAATTAAAATTATTTTAAGTATATTCTTAGTTATTTTATTCAGGTGGATACTAAAAATAAACAAGAATAGCTTGTAAATAAAATGACGTAAGTTTTATTGTTCTGTTTGCTTAGCCTGAGTTTTATTTCCTTCACCATTCTGCGATCTTTTCGTATAAATTTTAAAGTTGTGTTTGGTATTATTATTTTTTAAAAGTTATATTCATCTCGCCCAAATCATTATGCGAGGCTTTTTTTGTTTATTTTTACAATTAAAAATGACTAAAGAGTAACGCGTTTATTATTATATATATATATATATGGATTGATAGCATATTTTGCTAAATAACTCATGTTAATGACAAGCGCTTTATACAAACAGAAAGCATTGATTACTCTTTAAAATAACCAATTGAATGTTTATTAAATTCACGATTATAGACTGTCTTAAATTTGTATTAAATACAACAGATATTGGGTGTTTTTTTTAATAAAAATTCACTGTTTTTTACTGGTAAAAACGACACAACGTATTTTTAATTTTTATAAATGTACTATATATGTTTTATCAGGTGAAGTTCGCTTGCCAATATTTTATAATTGTTACACATTAAATATTCATCGTCTCAAAGAAGGCGGATAGAAACAACGTCCCATAAAATTGTCTTTATTATATCACACAAACACTTAATTTTTAAGATCTATAATAAGAAGCTATTTTCATGCTGATCAAATTCAGAAACTATAAGCCTTAAAAACATTAGTTTAAAAAAATACAGTAGTCTCCATAACCAATCAATTAATATAATATATATGCATTTTTGAACAATTTGCATAAATTTTGTAACATCATATTTCAATTGTGAAATAAAGTATTGTTGTAAACTGACTTCGAATAAAGTACGTCAAAGTAAGATGGAGTAAAGTATTAGACTGCCACATATTCTAGCACGTTTTTTGAGAATATATTATAATTATAAAATTATGATATTTTAAGGTTATCTGAAATATTACTATAAGATGCGGTTTTGTATTAAAAATACTCTATCTGTAAATTTATCAAACACCGGAGGAGTAATTTTCTTCCGTTATTATATTTCATAACAGGTATTTTTACCATAGTCGTTTCGAATACACGAAACAACGTTTACAATGCCTTTTTGAAATTGTAAACCACGTTATATTAAAACTAAATTAAGTACCATGCATCGTTGAACACACCGTTTTTTTATTTTAAATATATACACAATGTACTTAACAAATAAGTTTACACTATATTTTTTAAACGTAAACATTTCATTAGCGATTTATAATTTTTTGTAAATCTTAGAATAAAAGTACGCAAAAGCGTTTTTTTTTTTTGGTGTAAATATAAAATAAATAATTTTGAAATTCTGATGGCTCTACGCACTCGCAAATAAATACAGTTGATAAAGTTTAAAAAAAAAAATTAAGTCAAAGTTTTTCTACAATGATAAAAGTAGCTTTGTGTTTTGTCTTCGCTTTGAGTTTATTATGTTTTTCGCATGACAAGTTTCGACCGAATAGACTAGATCATCATCAGATGCATAACTAAACTGTTTAGTCGAGAAACTAGTCATGCAAAAAATATAATAAACTCAAAGTGAAGACAAAATACTTTTAGACAAGCTACTTTTATAGTTATAATAATGGATCTTCACCAATCAACTGCCTTGTCCCGCGACAAGACTAAAGTTTTTCGATCAGCGTGTTTCAAAAACATAATTTTTTTTTTTTTAAAAACGCATTGTTTGTAGATTATTGTTACACCGGATGAGGCGTTAGAAGTAGTTTGGGTCACTCACGGAGGATGGACCGGCGACGTGGTGGCGGAGGTGTGGAGCCGCGACGCCGCGAGCACTGTGGGCCCGCTGAGCCTGCGACGGCGGTCACTTCACGCGGGGGCCATGGGAGGTCTCCGAGGTCTCCGAGTGCGAGCACTGCGGGCAGGGACTCTCGACTGCGGCCGCGGGAGGCGGAGCGCGCGTGTGTTCACGGCGGGATCGCCGGGCGGACTGGCCGGCGAGCCTGCGCACTCACTGCCTCGAGGCGAGCCGCCACAGCTTATCAATCCAGCTTCGGTGGCGCCGATTCATCACAGCTCTGCGTGCGCTCGAGCCGTCGCAGCTACTTATGTATTGTGTTTACAGTGGATGAATCAAAAGTTTCCGGTGGTCATCGCCGCCCAATAGACCTCAAGCTAATGTTAACAAGCGGTGCCATCAAACGTTTCTCCGGCTCCGAGTCATCGTCGGCTGATAGAGCTCTGCGTGCGCTCGAGCCATCCCAGCTACTTATATATTGTATTTACAGTGGAAGAATCAAAACTTTCCGGTGGTCATCGCCGCCCAATAGACCTCAAGCTGATGTTAACAAGCGATGCCATCAAAAGTTTCTCCGGCTCCGAGTCATCGCCGGCTGATAGAGCTCTGCGTGCGCTCGGCCCGTCCCAGCTACTTATATATTGTGTTTACAGTGGATGAATCAAAAGTTTCTGATGGTCATCGCCGCCCAATAGACCTCAAGTTGATGTTAACAAGCGATGCCATCAAACGTTTCTCCGGCTCCGAGTCATCGCCGGCTGATAGAGCTCTACGCTCAATGTATTAACAGTGTAGGAATCAAAAGTTTATAGTGGTCATTGCAAGCCAATAGACCTTAAACTATCAGCAAAAATATTAAATTGCATCAAAAGTTTCTCCGGCACCGAGTCATCGCCGGCTGATAGAGCTCTGCGCACATTGTATCAACAGTGTAGGAATCAAAAGTTTATAGTGGTCTTTGCAAGCTAATACACCTCAAGCTATCAGCAAAAATATTATGTTAACAAGCGATGCCATCAAAAGTTTCTCCAGCACCGAGTAATCGCCGGCTGATAGAGCTCTACGTGCGCTCGATCCGTCCCAGCTACTTATATATTGTGTTTACAGTGTAAGAATCAAAACTTTCTGGTGGTCATCGCCACCCAATTGACCTCAAGCTATCAGCAAAAATATTATATTGCATCAAAAGTTTTCCGGCACCGAGTCATCGTCGGCTGATAGAGCTCTGCGCGCATTGTATTAACAGTGTAGGAATCAAACGTTTTTGGTGGACATCGCCGGTCAATAGACCTCAAGCTAACAGGAAAAATATTATATTAACAAGTGATTGCATCAAAAGTTTCTCCGGCACCAAGTAATCGCCGGCTGAAAGAGCTCTGCGCTCATTGTATTAACAGTGTAGTTCAAAAGTTTATAGTGGTCATTGCAAGCCAATAGACCTCAAGCTATCAGCAAAAATATTATATTGCATTAAAAGTTTCTCCAGCACCAAGTCATCACCGGCTGATAAAACTCTGTGCTCATTATATTAACAGTGTTGGAATCAAAAGTTTCAGGGTTTGGTTTTTGGTGGTCATCGCTGACTAATATCAGCAAAAATATTATATTAACAGCGATGGCATCAAAAGTTTCTCCGGCAGCACTGAGTCATCGCCGGCTGATAGAGCTCTGCGTGCGATCAAGCCATCCATCTACTTATATATTATATTAATAGTGTAGAAATCAAAAGTTTCCGGTGGTCATCGTGGGCCAATAGATCTCAAGCTATCAGCAAAAATATTATATTATATCAATATATTATATCAAAATACTATATCAAAAGTTTCTCCGGCACCGAGTCATCGCCGGCTGATAGAGCTCTGCGCACATTTTATTAACAATGTAGGAATCAAAAGTTTCAGGCCTTGGTTTTTGGTGGTCATTGCCGCCAACAAAAATACTATATTAAACTAGCGATAGAATCAAAAGTTTCTCATTTGGCAGTTTACTACTTTTGGATTTAGTGGCGCCGATTTATTGCAGGCCGATTGTATTGTTGCGTCCAAGTTATTTATAAAAACATTTTATCACAATACACGTTAAAATGTTATCATAAACATATTTGGTTCTTTCAAATGAAGGTTTGGCAGTTGATCACTTTGGTAGCGCCGATTTATTATCGGCTGATAAAACACTTCTTTCAAGCTATTACCTAAAACATTATATGAACATTGGAGCAAACAAACGAAGAAATAAAAAGTTTTTAATTGGGCAGTTTATCACTATGGTTTATTAATTGTCGACTGATGGGTTTTGTGCGTTCAAGTTATTTACAAAAACATTACAATACACGTAAAACATGCTCTCTATAGAATATTTGATTCCTTCTAACAACTTGACAAAAGTTCCTCATTTGGTAGTTAATCACAATGTTTTTGGTGGCGCCGCTTCATTACTGGCTGATAAACTTGGTGCGTGTATTTGTATAAAACAACACATTTAATTTATTAACAATAAAATTAAAATATATTTTGAAATGTTATATAAACATTTCCCAAAGCTAGATCCAACGATAATTTTTTTTATTTTGCATTTTATCAGTTTGGTTTTTGGAGGCGCCGATTTATTGTGTCCACGCTGAAAATAAATTATACACACCAAGAAAGCTTTTTAATCACGTCTAATGAATGGTAAAAAAAATAATATATTCAGTTACTGTTGTGAATTAATGAATGATTCACAAATTAATTAATAAATTACCACTCAAGAAGCAATATCAGATTACGCGAATTGCACAGTTTAAATTTGTAATACAATACATAACTTAAAACTTTATTAAATTGATAACGATATAAACTGCAATAAATTAAATGAAGAATATTTTCAATGCTTAAGATATTTGGTTAAATGTATAGACTTTATTTTGCAGTTTAAAAATTATTTGTTATTTTTTTTTCTGTAAACTTTTTCTTCCACAAAAATAAGTCATGCTTACTCTTACGGCTATTATTTGGTTTTTTTTGCCTTAGTTAATTAAAGTATATTAATGTATTATTTTTTAAATTTTATAATTCTGTACTTTTTAATTCCACGAGCTAGTTGCGTTACCGAAAGTCTCAATAACGAATGATGGATGATAATTGGAATCTCTTTCAGAATGTTCGGAAAATCTGAAATTTGATCCTGAAACTGACATAGCCATACAAAAACACCGGTCGGCTTGTTAAACTATACATAATTGTTGGCTACTTTACAATAAATTGATTTAACTTGTATTACTATGTATTCAATCAAAATAATTAAACTGGCAAATGGCTAAGAGATTACAAATAAAAACGACTCGTTCGTTATCTTCTAGCCATTCGGCGTTAATAATGTGTTAAAATATCGATGCAGAGATGCCAATATGAACACATTCTCATATACGATCTCAAGCATTGTTTATGTACTGTCTAATAATAAAAATTAAATTGAGGCAACCAATTGACTGATATTGAGGTCAGCTAGAAATGATACACAATAAATAAAAAAATAATTGTTCAGCATTAAAAAAAATATTTCACTACTCTTACATATATATTTATATACATTTTTATAGTTCAAGCACTCCTTTAGTTTTTAAATACAGTTTCACGATTTTTGTTTCACAATAATTTTTAATGCAAATTTAAACATCTTTTTAAAGACAAAAGTTGTATTGCATTGTTGGTAGTTATCATAAAACGTGGAATCACTTTACGTAAAAGTGCTAATTTTCCCATTTGTTATCATCGAAACTACCGGAAAGGTAAATATTAACGCTCGTATCAGTTATAATTATACAACAAATAATATTCTATACAATATGTATCGCGGCGCTATTGTTTAATAAAATTATCAAGACAATAAAAAAAAACAAAAAATGTATATTATATATAATAAATAGTCTCTTTTTTCTCATGGTTGAAATGTGATTTTAAAGACATCTGTGTGATTTTATCAATTTCTATTTTATTTGGAAAATAACACAGTGAAATTACATTAAAATTACAATCGCAACAAAGTAAACGATAAAGAAAAAAACACGAAGGCCAGCCGAGTAATTATAGTAATTTCAATAATACGTACTTTGAGTGAAAATAATTATACATGTACGTTAGTCAATTATGTTTTAAAATGTACGAGTTTACTATAAACACTTGTAAAAATCAATGGATCCAAGGATGTTCATATTTACTCAGTTACAGTCTCAAGTGGTCGGTAATTAAGTATATTTTTCTTTGTCTATAAATATGATATGTTTTTCAAGGTTCCAAAAACTGAAGTGATGGACTGGCAGACAGATCGGCATGGCAGCAGAACCAATCGTGGTTTTCAGGATTTATTTCGTTTTTCAGAAGGCAGGATCATGTTTGCAGAGTGGTGGCGAACATTTGCACACCCTGAAGGACGACTGCTTCTGAAAACAAAACGGACTCTGTACACAAAGAAGGATAAATGTTTTCTTTCTCAAGGTTTTTTAGCTTATTTTATAGACAAGCCCTCGAGGTCGCGATACGAAAGACTTGCTATCTAATCTTAAACAGAATTTCTTTGTCACTATTGGTTTAAGTACTTGTTATTATAATTACTATTATAGTGATCATGCCTATTTTTTGGCATTGGATATGTTTTTGGGGTCTTACAATAAAAATTTATTATTGAATATGCTTTGTCACTTATACATTGAACTCTCAATACATAAAAAACTCATGATAAAAAAAAACGCAAGTGAAAGAACAGTGAACAAACATGCCTAACCGCAATTTAGTTTAGCATGCAAGTAATGAATCTTTGGTGTAGTAATATTAAGGAAGCTTTTATCCTGCAGCAGATAGCACGCGGTCGAGATGACTATTTATCTCATTACGCTTATTAACTGTCACTTTGACGCGCATTATTTCCCAAAAATATTATTTTTACAAAGTCGGTAACAATCTCTTCAAAAATCCATCTTATCAAATTCCGCCCGTTGTTCTGGAATGTTCTCATTAGACGTCGTCGGGTCGCTTCTTCTTCTTTTTCACGGTCCATCTTTTCTCATTCTCTTTCGCGGCTCCATTTAAAGCGAGATTCCGCAAACTTTTGCATTTTATTTCTTTTATAATAACGTCTCCGCCCCTCGTAAAGGCTTTCAAACTCTTTTGAAAAATTAAACAACGCTATTTGTGTAATTAAACATTTATTCTGTCCCCAGCCACCATGTCTTACCTAAAAAATGCAAACGCAAGACTCAGCATGAGAACATAATAAGTTTTACATGGAGCTGGTTTGTATCTTATTTTAATTTAAACAATACGACTTATTTCATTTATTGTGTCTGTACTTAAAATAATTGCACATAAAAAAAAACTAAATGCCTAGGGGTTGCGATTTTTTTTGTGAGCACTTTTGCTTCTTAAAGGCTTCGTAGTCGGTTGTAGATAATAGATACGTTATTGAAACCCTTTCATTTATATGTGTTTTTAAACACAAAATTGCTTATATTTTAAATTCATGATCATTGAAAAAAAATGTATTTTACACATAAAAGGTTCTCATTGAAAAAATGTGAAAAGACACTTTAACTGAAGTTTTTTTTAATCTAAAAAAATATTAAATTTACGATCAGTATATATAATTATTTTTATAAGATATTGAATGGTTAAGGCTTTGTATTAGATTAATTTAATTTGTTTTCTGTTTATTTAGATAAATACCTCAGCAATGGAAGGCCGACGGCGCATCTTGTTTGCGACCATGATTAATTGACAGTTTTTTTTAATCTGTTGTTTTCTTTGTTTGCACGAAGTGTATTATGTATCCCGCAGTTACACGAGTATATTGTGTATCTCGAAGATACACAATTCGATATATCGCAGAAGCGTGACACGAAGAAATCTGAAAGAAAAAGTATTGATTAATTGTATCTACTAAGAGAAAAGGAACAAAAAATCTGAAAGACCTGAAAACATAACTTTATGGTTGAAAACATTTTATTTTACTGTAGTAATTGGCTTGTTTTTTTTCATTTAAATAAATATATATAATACATGCAGCTATAATATTTAATCATGAGAATAAATTCTAGTTTTCTTTATAAACGTCGTCTTCAATGTTATTATTTTTTTGTTATACTAATTTCACCAACATATCTCGTAGGCATTTTCAAGTGCATTTTATTTTTAAAATGTCAACGAAATATAACTTTATATATTAAAATATCAAAATGGAGTTCATCTCAATACTTTCAGTCAAAAATATTAAATACATAAATAACGAAACCATAAATTTGTTATTGAAAAGAAACATAGTTTTGATTATTTTATTTCAATGAACGACAAAAAATTCTACGGTACTAAGTAAGTTTTTTTTTTTTTTGCATGGAGAATTCTTACGAGGATTTTACAGTAATTTTTATTAGCAGAGAAAAAATCTACTATCGTCAATTACAGACAATGGCTGACGTCACATTAATTATGCAACGGTCGGTTACAGAGACACAAGCTGACGACAGCTCTTCAAGACTAGCATCTCACTTTTTTCCTGAATAATTTATTACCTCTTTTCAAACCTTTTTTCAATAAAATATTTTATTAATTATTTAATTAAATATATTGATCATATATAATTCAAGAAAAAAAAAGTTTTTCTTGCTAATACTATTTTTCAGTGTCTTAAAAGCAGGTCAAGATAATCAATGCTTGCCAATCCGATAAATTCTTTAAACTCATTGCATATTTATTATATATTGTAGAATAAATATTACAACAGAATTTATATATTTGACAGTATTTCCATTTATATTTCCGTTTACTTATTTAAAAAAATTATTTATTTTAAATAAAACGTTTAGACTTAATTTTTTTAAGTAAGTAGTGGGGACGCTCTTTGTGGGAACCACAGTTTAAGAATATTGTTTCAAATGTAATTACACTGATCGTTTAATTGCAACATGGCAATATTACGACAATTGTGAGCTGTCATCAGTTGAAAATGTTAGAAACAGATAAGTAATAAAAAATATTTGTATTCTTAATAACATATAAACATTATATAACTATTTAAAATGCACCGAGAAAAAATCTGGAATTTGTGTTAATACTAGGTGAATAGAATGTCGCTTCAGGAATACTGAAAAACTCAATAACATAACATTTAAGATTATCCTCGGTTTTATTAAACAAAATCAATTAAATCGTGAAAATTTTTAAATCTTCATTTAGAAGTATAAAATACTTATTTGTATAAAAAATAAACCTATAAATATTTACCTTTAATAAATGAATAAACGATTTAAAGTATAACTTGCAATATATACAGTTTTATTTTTTAAATGTATTTAATTTTTATCTTTTGGTGAATTTTAAAAACTAAAATAACTTTTGAGTAATAATTTAATTCCAACCCAGTACTTGCGGTTAAGAACTTTTAATATGTTCTAACTCAATCGCAGTCCCAAAATTTCGTATAAGTCAAGTTAAACATATTTTAAATCCTAACTCAACAAGAATACATTGGTTATGCACATTTCATTTTAAAATTAGACACAGTATTTTCTAAAAACGTTTTTGATTATTCACAGCTAACTATATCCTAACGAATCTATTAGGAATAAATTTTTGTCTTTGTTGTAATTATACAGCATACTTAGAATATTTGATCTAATTTTTTGGAATGAATAAAATATATTTCGTCACTGATAATAACTTAGATAAATATTCCTGTAACATGAAAAGTTCGAATAGAATTTCGTTATTAATTTATGAAAACACGGGTCCCTCTTTCTTTAACGGCCGACCTATATAATCTATTGTCACTTTAGTACCGACCAACGTTTGGTTGTCACAACAAACATTTTTTTTATGTACCTGAAATGCGTTCAATCAATTTTTTTGTGGATTGTAAATAATATATGAGTAATTTTATATAATTGATCTAACATTCAAATAATACCCAAATACGATAAGATATGTCGTAAGATACATGAAACTTCGAGGAACGCAAAAGCGGATTGCAAATTTGTGACCATCTTGTTTGACTGTAACTTCCTTGATCAAAACTGAAAACCTTGTGTCTATTTATACGAAACACTACTACAAATTATTATATATATATACAGTAGTGGATATAGAGTGTGTCGTCAGTTCAGGAGAGTTCATAGCAGGATCAACCTTTCAAGTGTGATGCGAGATTATCAAATCATGAAGCAACGTGTCACCTGATGCGACAACTTTATACTACGGTATTGTTTTTATTAATATGTAATTTCAAAATAAATCACAAACCAAGCCTTTCAAAATTGAATCTTTATTATTTCAATAAAATTTATACAATATAAAATATGCATTGAAATAACTCGTTTCCGTGTTTTAATGCTTTTGTGATCAATAATGAAGATAAAAATAATGTTTTTTTTTTTTGAGAGTAATTTTTAGAGAGTTTTTGTTTTTTTTGTAGTTTTGCTATAATAATCAATACAAAAGAGGACACTACTGACCTGCAACTGTTCGGTTGTTAGTTGTGTCGCAGCATGTGCAACCGGCTTTGTAGTCTTTAAGAGCCAAAGTTAAAACAACACACACACAGTGATAGTTCATTTTTGAACTAGTTTTCCGTTTGCAGTGTATCAATGCACGAAATTTAATAGGTTACGAAGACATTTGGCTTTCTGAGAAGTCAATTATTTCCAGAGCCGGTGATAGAAAAAGTGGGCGGAGGAAAGGGTGGTCGCCCCGCCTTGATGTATTGAAATCATTTGTTAGGCAGTCAGTGCGGCGCTTCGTAATTGTACTTTAAGTCTAGTCAACTGGGAGTCTTTCATTAGAAAACGATAACTGCCAGAATCATAGCCAACTGCTGATTCTGCTGTCGCTGTAATGGTCACTTCATCGAGAATAATAAATAATCATGCTCTCAAGCAAGCAATGTAAAGTATAAATATTTCAATTATAAATTATACCACACAGTGGTTTTCTTTACTACACTCAGTATCAAATCTAACTGCTGAGTTTCGATGTGACATTGTCAGTCTCTTCAAGCCTTAGACTTAGACCTTTAATCGATAGTTTCTTCTAAATTAATTAAATATTCCAGGAGAATAATTTGAGCTAGACGGGCGATTGCACGGCGCTTTAGTGCTATTAGAGCGAGGCATCAATCATGCTCACATTAACGGCGCAGATAAGAACCGAGCCAAGAAACTAACAAATAATTCAAGTATAACATGTTCCCGCTAAGGAATCGATCCGGTATTCCCGGAAACTTCGACTCGATTACTTCTTCGGGAGCACCACTACGCCGAAACGGTTTGCGATACTGAAATTGAGTATCTGAAACGAGGTAAATAATTCGTGGACTTCAGGGGATTTGACGCCACGGTATTTAATAAAAGTAATATGTGCCATAACATCGGAATTGCTAGAGAATTACGAAATGTTATGTTATCTCAATTCTTCTTTGTGGAACTGAGCAATGGAAAAAATTGAGGCATTTGAAATGTGGTTATTTAAGAAAATCCTTAAAATACCATGGATCGACAGTATAGAAACTTGCATAGAAAGCGCAATGAAAAAGAACATGTGATAAAGGTAAAAAAATTATATTTTGGGTTTATTTTTCTAAATAATTAATAAAACTTACTGTAGATAATTGCTTAGAGAAAGAATAAAAGGAAAAGAGGCATTGAAAAGAGAAGAGTCACATGAATGCGAAATTTGCGCCAGTGGCTGAAAGTCATTATTTTTCTGTTAAAAATATTTATTTCATTAACACAACCGCATTATAATTTTATTGGAGGATCTAAAACTTGCTATAAAAAGATCGACATCATTTTTTTAATCAACATTAAAGCCAAGTTTCTCTACAAAAAATACTTAAAGTGCAACAACGTGCATAAATAAATATATTTTATAAAACTTTATTAAATAGGCATACTGAACCGCACAAAGCCTTAAATGCCTTCAATGGCTTTTTAAATTTTTTACCTGTCTAATAACTAATCACAAATTACATAATTCTCAGGAGATCATTTAAAAAAATATTGTTTCAGAGTAATATTAATATTTTCAGTATATTTTACAGCCCTTTGTTGTGAAATATCCGGATCTCCAGATATGACGCCATTGTGTTAAAAAATATATCCCTTAATTACCGAGTAGGTACATCTACTTTTCAAATTCCATATCTGCCTATAATTTGTTTCGAACTTTTTGTATTAAATTAATCTGCTTTGTTTTATGTTTTTAATTAATGTCCAGACGCGTCCGAGGGGTTCGGGGACTGAGCGAATACAGCGCACGCGTTTTTAATTACTTTTTTTTAATTTTTATCGGATTCATCAGTTAAATTTATAAAATGACGTAATTGTTAGATATTATTGCGTTCCCTTACAAAAAAAATTTACGAACACTCACTTGTATGTTATACTTAAATAAAAACGAATATATTTTTAAAAAAATTACTAATGAATTCACATTAACGTATCATCATAAAATATAAAAATGATTATTGTTTTGAACAATATAAAAAATAAAAAATGTTTAGTATTATATTTATTTATTTTTTTCACAAAAAATTAAATCTAGAATAAGAGCTTGAGACAATTACATACTTAAAATATTGAAATTCCTATCACGTCTTCTTGAAAAGTTATTAAAAAATAACGCAATGCGTCAAGCTATTTTTAATTTTCTTTTTTTAAGCACAGCAAACTTTCTTTTCAGTAAAAACTCTTAAGATGCAAGACAAAGCAGACATCTACGGACTTTTTTTTTTAAAACTGGTGTATAAAAAAAAACATACTTTGATAGAAGAGATTTAAAAATTAAAATAGTTGTTTGCTACTGTACATAAATTAATATAAAATATTGCATATTTACTACGTTGGTTATTTTATACATATAAAATATTCGTACTCTTCTTTAAAAAATAAATGTTAAAACTAATATGAATATAACGTCATTATCAGACCGTTGCCTAAAATGTATGGGTAGGCTTTTATGGTCTTGTATATCTACTCAAGGGTGTATTATGCATGTGAAGAATTTTATTAAATAGCTTTGAATGTGTTGGTCTAATTTTCAGTTAGAATGTTGCTTTATGAAAAAAAATCGTGTCATAAAAAGTATTGTTTTAAAAAAACATAGCTACAGTAAATATTTTCAAAATAAAATTGATAGTAAAATGAACGTGAGTGATTTTAATAATATCAGATGATAAATTGGCAACTACTAATGAACAATATATTTTAACACAATTATATAAAATATTTTCAAAAATTCAACTCATATCAATATACAATACATAAATTATTATTATTAAATATGTTAGATAGAACCAAAGTTTTCTATTTTATTATGACATAACGTAAAGCCATCAGGCTGTGATCAAGTGCGTAATTCCCATTAAAGCACACTTCTTTGGTTAGTGTATATATAAAGCGACAAATTAAAATTACTCATTTTAAATATACGCCTATACCGAGAGCAGAAAAAAATCATCAAATCAAAAAAGAACGGGAAAACGTAAATAATTACATATCATTCAACCTCCCTCCGGCTAATACTTCGTGCACTGGGAGATAAATTAACTGGGGATGATCAAAACGGCTACATTTTGTGACGGGGCAGGTTTAAACCGGATGGGAAGGGTTGTATGGGGGAGGATATGATATATTCATTACAGCGAAGCAGGGGAGGAGATGGACGTATCAAGTTTTTTCAGATACAATAACGATCTGAAATATTGATCGGGAGCGTGGACTGTAACAATGGAAAAAAATATATATATGTGATCATAATAAGTGCTGTACAAAGCAACACAAATTGTTTCATCTTATCACAAAAATTGCTCTGAAATAAATTACATAAAAGTACGTCATTGACGTCTATTTGCACTTATTTTTAATTTCTACGTTTAACTTTACCACAAAGTAGCTTATTTGCTCAGAAACGGTGACAACTTCCTTTTTATTAAAAAAAAAAAAAGGGTCTGATGTATGGTCGGCGGTCCGTCTCCAATAAAACTTTCCTGTATTCAACAATATGTACGCTCAGATTAAAAACCTTTGTTGAAACAAACTAATTTCCCTGAAAAAAGATTAGAGATCGCTCGTAGGTTGTTATCTACTTAAAAGTGAGGTTATGGTTTTGAAAATTACAATCGAGAGTGAATTGTCATGTTTTGGAGTCATGAGGTGGATCAAAATACACGCAGGATATGAACAATGGCAATATAAATATATATATATACTCATTTACTTATACTGACCTCCCTTTGAGTTATTGAGAAGCAAATTTGAAGGCAATAAACCTGGTTTACCTATAAAATTGTTTAGAAAATAACTAAAGAAAAAAACAAATATATCCAATCACGCAAAAAATAAATTATATCCTCATTAGAATATTTTAAAAGCCTCCAATTTTTTTTGGTGAATCTTTTGAACTGCTTCACGATTCACAGCAGAGTTTAAAATCTACACCGCCTCATATTGCAGAAAATTTCTTCAATATATAAGTAATTTACATTTCAAGAAAAATTATTATGAATATAGCAAGTCTTTTGTATTCTGAAATTTTAATTAACTACTTGCTGATTGAAGAATAGATCAAAGAACTTATTTATTAAATTTTTGTATAAAACGCTAGCATGATAACAAACAATTATATTGAAAATAAGCCTATTCGGTAAATAGTAAATTTATTTTAATGATAAGTAAAAAAATAGTAAAATTTACAAGTCGTTTGCACGAATTGAACTTTTATTAATTTGGTTAACATTATTCTAATTTATCTCTTTCAGTAAAATTCCAATAAAATATGGAAATCGATTCGTTTTCCAACGTTTTGGTTATCGTTCTTTAACCTCAAAAAACTCATCACGATATAAATATAAAAATTATTATTAATAGTTAAAAATATTTAGATGACAAATATTCGTAAAAATAGTAACGGAAAATTTTATTTTACAGATAAATGTTTGTGATTGTAATATTTACGAACACCGTTTCAATTTACGAGCATTGTTCAGTTTTTTTTTCAGGCAGCACTGCAATTTCAGGCTGCAAATTTATAAGCAGAGGTTTTCAATCATAGTCAGACCTGGGCTTCCGGCTGCAGCTACAGGGCTTCCTACTTCCTCCGTGCATCATCAATAGTGTCCAGGATACGGTGATGAAGGACCAGAACACGAGCACCGTGAATGTTCACAACCGAGTTGCTGAAATGGAATGATGGAGTGGATCGCCATTCCAATAATTCACACGAACATTTTGTGTGTGCAGTTAAACTGTTGTGAATCCATAACGGTGCGCCAAAACGATATATTATTTATTTTTTAAAAATTTAAACTTTTCTCTATGAGGTTACATAAAAAAAAACTATAAAATTGTTTGATATTTTATTGAACATTTGATCAAAACACGCTGTATGCAATTTATTATAATTTCTGAGTGTACACTGTTTATTCCATACTTAGAAAAAAATTTATAAATTGCCGGTTTTGTTTAATGTATTTGAAAACAAAAAAATAAAATGACTATATAAAATATTATATTATCATATAAATGTGTGTTTTTTTTATTATTTAAGTACAAGTATTAAGTCTTGAAATAACCGCAAAGGGGTTGGTAAAAAGTATGTTTAAAAAAGTTATGACGAGAATTATAAATTTTTTAACAACGTAGCAAAAATGGTAGACAGCTTTTAGCATAATCTTTCAATTAAATCTAAAATATTAACTTAAACCGCATTTTTTTACTGACCACATGTAAAATGACTACGCTTTGTATTTCCAAGATTTGTAAAAACTCGTGTTTTTGACAAACAGCCTTATTTATATCAAATAAAATTTCTGAACGCTTTTTAATTCAAAATAATGAATTTGCAAAAAAAACAACAGCCTTCGTAATGACAAACAGGTTAAAGAAAAATCAAAAATAAATACATTTTTTAATAAACCTGTGAACGGTGCCACATTTTGCTTCCAAAGAAAAACCATTATGAGATTCCCAATAATTAATCTCTCATTCCCATAACTGTCATGATATTGTTTTTATGATGACCAAACAGTTTCATTGTTACGCATTTTCCCCTTTCAATAAAAACCTTAATATCGTAAATCTTCTATTCTACTACAAGGGAAAAAAATAATTCTTACTTAAAAAAAACCGTATTTTTTCCCTCATTATTAGATATCTGAATAAAAACGAAATATAACAATAAAGCATTACTAAAGATAATTATATTTTATTTAAGGTCTTCCTTTAAAAATAATTAAGAATTAATATTTTTTTATGCAATTATAATTTATTATAAATAGTTTAATATTATTTCAGTTGGACTATCTAGATATAAATAAAAAATAGATGCAGTTTAGTTTGTGTTGTGTTGGGACGTCTCTAGCGTTCGTCTTATGTATAGG
Organism: Atopsyche davidsoni; assembly: GCA_022113835.1. Lineage (NCBI taxonomy): Eukaryota > Metazoa > Arthropoda > Insecta > Trichoptera > Hydrobiosidae > Atopsyche > Atopsyche davidsoni. The sequence continues at coordinate 3,904,776 of JAILWY010000025.1, forward strand.
GTAATTAAAAGGATAGTCATGTCCGATTTTCAGATGCTCCATTTTGAAAAACCATTATTTTAAATCACGATATACATATACAGTAATATCCAGAAGATAGCTAAATATACAGATAGGATGTAGCAAGAACGTTACTAGTAGTATCTGAAACCATTGCTGGAGGCGCCATGATCACTTCCGTTTCCTGTCCCACGGAGGCTGCATTGACAAGGATTGATTTGGATCCACTGAAAGCACTGAAAACTTTTTTATTACTTTATTCAATCAACACCTCACATATTTTGAATTTATTGTATCTGTTTCATCGTAATAGAATCGCAAGTATAAATTGTAAACGCGTGTACATATCTTACAATAATCATTTAATTCGACCAAAATAGAGTCAAGCAATACCGACACACGTCATTAATTATGATCAAAACAAATTAACAAATATTCATTACTTCCCCCGGCGTCGACGACATAACCTCAACTTCAAATCAAAGACACATTAAATTCATATTAGCGCTTGTCGTACGAGAACCGAATGAAAGTTATCTGTGAACATTTGTGCGAAATGTTGCGCATTGTTCTCGTGATGTATTGCCGAGCTGAATTATAAGTGCCAGCAGTCCACTGGTGCTATTGCAAAACGACTAACGTACGTATGCAAACACCATTGTGACCCAAAATAAGTGATAATAATATTTAACCATGGACAAACTCGGAACGATCACAAATGTGACATACTTAAAGTGCATATCAATCGTATGGTTATACAAGCAAAAACCATGTTTAATTAAAATATAAAAAAATATTGAATCATAGTAAATGTTGATTACTGCATTTTTATAATGTATATGATAGAAAATATTTTTCATTGGGATGTTTTGAGTAAGTAAATAAATCATTAAACAAAAAAAAAACAAATTTACCTGTTGCATATATATATATTCGAGTTTTATTTGTAATAGTCTAAATTTAAGCAAATCTTTGATTTAATCGAGAAATTTAACTGAACTTAAATCACTCAAAAAAATATGTTATCTCTTAGCAAATTTGGCGTTGTTCATATGTGTTGATTATAAATAAGCATCAAACAACTTGTAATATAAACATTTTCAAAAAGTATGCTCATGCATATGACAAATCTACCAGAAACGTTATAAAATAAATCTTGAAAAACTCACAAGTAACATAGATTTTTAATAGGTTACCATAGTATATTTTTATTTATTTTAATAGTAAGGAAGTTCAAAACCAAAATAAAACCCTCTTTTTACTAATAAATCTATTGTGATATTTTGGGAAAACGATATTTAAATAAATATCTAACCGTTGATAAGCTTAGAACTTATTCAGCTCTAACATACATTTTCGTGAACATACTGTACGAAGAGCACGTCCTTTGTTTCTGTTTACGAATTGTTAATGTACCAGAATAAATTATATTATAACATCGATAAACCCAAAATGAACGCCTTTATAACGCACCTAGATATGTATATTTTCTCTTGTACTGTACCAAACTTAATATACAATATAAAAACAGCATCTGTGGGATACTTAATTTAAATCAAAATAAAGCTAGCATTTTTATTAAAGATGTAATCCAAGTTAAATAACACGAGGGCCTTAAATTTTCTCAAAACATATTTTTTGTAAAAAGCTTGCATGCTGTTTATAATTATATTTTTATATATCTCTCAAGTATTTTGTTGTTTTTCTTCATTGCTTAATTTTAAATTAATACGTGTATGAATTTCAATTTAGTGTAATCTTACTTTCAATTATAAATTTCTATATTGAAAGTTTTCTAATTGTTTTTTATAAAATATAAATAAATGAAAACATTATTTGGTTTATCCAAACAATTTCAAATGTCACTCCACTTCATCATGCAATACAATGATATATAAATTGCTGATAATATGAATTTACTTCAACTGTGAAATTGATTTGACAGCTTTCCTACTGATTTTATCGGCAATCATTTCTAAAAAAACTGAACGTAATAATTTTAAAAAAATATATAAAAAAGTGTAAGATCGGGTGACTATAAAAAAATCCTTAGTCCTAATTCAACTTACCACATATTTTTTAATAGTTGTCTTGAATGTCTTGAATTTTTTTACCAATATCAAAATGTTTATCGGTTTCGGAGTAATTATTTATTCAGGCCATGCGTTGTTTTTATTTCCATATAATAAATTCATCACAGCCCGTCACTTACTGGTTAAAGTCACGTGGAAACTAATCCTAAACCTACGACTATCCTGACTGCTTAAATAAGCCCAACAGGCTTATAAACATATTTAATTTTAGACAAGTACGAATAGCCGATTCGGATTTTTCAGGAAGTGTGAAAAAGCCGCTGAATGACGAAAGTACCTACAAAAGAAAATATTCGTATGTATGAAGTTTTTCAAATGAGGCCTTTGTGTTTTAGACACTTAAATCTACATGTTCATATAAAACAGTTAAGGATTTTGTCATTATTTTATTACGTATATTAACACAGGTAAAATTCGTGAATTCGCTACTTAATTTACAAAAATCACATTCTTCGTTTATCCGTGAACACTGTGCTAATTTTTAGATAGTTTTAAATATTCGTGTTTTTTTTAAGTAAAGGCTTAATTTTTAAAGGGATAAAACAAAAGTTTATAAAATAATAATAGTATAAATAGTATTCTTCCGGTGTTTCGGTGCGGCAAGCAGCTGTTCATCCAGAACTGACGTCAGACGTTTCAGATTCAAAAACACCACAGCCTCTTTCGTCGCCTTCCGCCGCGGCGCATTCAAACATAATAAATCAAATTTTCCGCCAAAGTAACGAAAAAACTTTATATAACTTGTCAAAAGATTTCATCCCTTGCTAGAGACTAGACGCCATTTTATACAGGCGCTCCTTCTTCCCTCAATTTATGTATGGTATTAACTTTTCAATACGCTGAGTGTTGGAATTCATTGGATTTTCTTGCTATTGCTTTATAAGTTGTTCATTGATTTGCTTATAACTTTGGCATATACTAAATCGTTTTTTTAATATTCAATAATGATTCGTGGATGAGTGTTTTTATTGTTAGTCCGTATAACAAAAATTATTTGAAATATTATTTAATATTTATAAAAACTACTACTTCTACTTTCTATGTGACTTATTTTAAACATTGAAACATAGATTTTACAAAAACTATTACTATTTTTTATAAATCTTTAAAAAACATTTATTCATAGTATTGTTGAGAGACAAGGCATTTGTTTGGTCAAAATCCATATTATTAATGAATTAAGATTAATTTTTTAAAGTATAAAAACTCATGTGAAGTATTTAAAAAGATATCTTCATTCATTAATTTATTTATAGATTTTTGTTTTTAATTATTAATTATTTAATTATAACTTATCCAGCACACTTTGCACAATGGTTCAACACTTGTTTATAACGGTTCAAATTCTCACATAGCTGATGAGCCGAAATACCGATCTAAATACACTTATGTCTAAAATAAACTAGAATTTTTATTTTTGTTTCGATTATCAAGTGAAGGATGTTTCGTTTGACTGAAAAACAGATGTTTAAGTTGTACACGCCATCTCCTAGGAATAAAACCGAGCATTCGGTATCTAACAATCCGTTTCAGATAAACCGAAGGCGTAAAAGAAAAAGCAATCGATAAACTGCTTTTCTCTTGTCAATACGCCCCTCCTTTCGTGGCGTCCATTTGAAACAAAACGAAATGAAACAGGCAAAGAAACAAGCAAAAATGCATTCCGTCGAATGGTGCCCATCCTGTGTAATGAAATTTGCAGCGTCCGGCGCGATAACCTGAAACAAAACCTGAAACAAAAACTGAAACAAAAACTGAAACAATCGCCGTCTCCCTCGTACCTCACGAGCTCGGCAGCTCCCAACTTTAGAGATGAGGCACCTCGAAACACGTGAAATACTCCATCAAAGAGCAACGTAAACAGTGCATCGTTCGTAAAATCTATAAGTTTGTATCCGGGAGAAGCAATTTACACAGGTGTGCACTTGAAATGTCTAAAAAAATCTTTATTTATTTTCTTCCTGAAATTTATGGGATCCGAACCTATGCCTCTACAGCTATTGCAAGTAGGTGCTCTACTACTTTCTTCTTGTTCTCTGAGAATTCTTCTGGTCACATCTTATGAGGATCGATTGCCAAAAATACGTTAATTAATGGAACTGGTATTTATTTTGTAATACTCCAGACTACGTTAATTTCACTATTAGCGAGAGCTCTTTCGCCGAACACGACTTCTTGAAGTTCTCGGTCTTGAAGATGCCGTGTTCGGCGAAAGAGCTCTCGCTAATAGTGAAATTAACGTAGTCTCCAAAACCATTTGGTTTTATTTTATTGTCAAAAATACGTATTTATAAATAATAATTAAAATATTTTTTTGAATAAAATACTTGAGTGATTTTCCACATGTTCGTTTTTTATTTGTGACCGGTTTCGCCAACCTTTCACGTTGGCATTATCAAACAGAGTTTGATACTTTTACACGTTATCAAACTCTGTTTGATATCAAAATATTAAAATAGAATTCCACCAAGTACTCTCTGTCAAAAATATTAAATTTCTAAATAATAGTTCATTGAATGAAGCAATTCAAGTTTTTATTTTATTTAAAAATATGAAATAACCGATGGATTTAAAGTTAATAAAAATATAATTAAAACACAAATAATCGCTACAAGATCTTTATTTACATGTCAAATTTAAATAAAGTATATATAACATTAATAAATTTAGACCCTTGTGTTTACAGACCTAATATAGATTCCGTTTTTTTTGTTCTATGTTAATATACTGAATAAAAATACCATTTCAAAAGATTTCTTTTAGCTGTGAGTTACAAAATAAAAACCAATATTGTAATTAATAATAATAAAAATAAAATATTGGGAATAGTATTAAATTTTAGATCGTAGGAGCACTTGTTTGGTCTGGTAGAGGAGACCACAAAACGTGGTTTTCAATTACAGTCAGTATTAACGTGTTCCGGCGCTGAAACATCCCCTGAAAACTGAACACAGCCTGTCCCGACCCTACAGCCTCCACCTGTGATAATATTGATACTAACTGCAGACCAGTTTAGTTTATTAAAAACTATTAGATGATTTACGTTGCTCGTGTTGGGGAAACCTTTGTTTAAAAATATTCGCGTTTTAATTGAACTCAATAGCTTAATAATATATGAAAATATATATTATATATATATGGATGTAGATATTTTTAATTTTTTTAAATTCAGTAGAACAGATTTTAATCTGGGATAAGTTTAAAATATTTAAGACAATTAAACAAATCGTGTTGTTTTGAATGATCTGCAAGTATATCAAAGTTTATATAAAACAAAAAAGAATAAAATAAAAAATCATTTCCTTACTTTTTTTTTACTTTTAAATAAATATGCTATTCAAGTTTTATAATATTTAATGTTGATACATAACCCACTAAGTAATCATTGAGCGTTATTTTTTATTAAATTTAATATTTTTAACACAAAGTAGATGGTATTTTTTCAATATTTTAGTAACTAATTTTTTTGTGTTTTTTTTTCTGTTTAAAAGCTCAGCCCAGCATATTGGTGAAACTGGCATTCAATATTAATACTTAATAGTTTTACTAAAATATTTTATTATCCAATTAATTATAGAACTTATATTAATGAAGGAAAATACTAATTATAAAAATTTCATTAAATTTCTTCCCACAACTGTTATTTTTAAGTTACAGTTCTGCCAAATAAGCGAAAAAAACACTACAAAGAAAATATAACTGCGACACTTCCCGACGACCAAATACGCTGAAAACTAAATTAAAAATCAACAACGCATTTCGAACCGGCGTATATATTTTTGTGCAAGCCTGAAATCGTTCACCATTTAATAAAACAAGTAAATAATTCAACAGCTTAATCAAAAATTACCCAACCAAACAAATAAAACGTAGCGAGCACCGGAAATCATACTTAATTCCGCGAGCCGGTATGAAATTTCGGCCGATTTGTACGAATCGCTTGATTCGAGACAAAACGCAGTTTCCAAGCGATTAAATTCCGGGATATTTTTTTTGGATTTCGCACCGCCAACAATTACAGCGATCGCCGGCCATATTTGATGTTTTCGCGTCGCCGATTATTTGATGGAAATTTTACAGTGTTTTCTTTTTTGAACAGCCGGACGTGCGCCAAATCCGAATGCACGGAAAATTAAACGGCCTTTTTGAATTTCAAACGACGGCCATTTGCAAGTTATGCGACAAATAAATGCGTCAATTCGCCTATTGTTAATAATTTGCGTTGTCTGGTTAATTGATTATGTGCGTAAACGAATTGAAATTGTATGGCCCTGGGTAAAACTTCAGCATACTTACCTATTCGATATTTTTGTGTGATTAAATTTTTTATGGGTTTTTCTGGAATCCTTGCTCGTCTCCTGACCTTGTTTCCTGAAACTGGAAGAAAGGTATCGACCGCCACGTCCTTGGTCGGGCTGAGGCGTCCCCGCCGGGGGTGCACTCCCCTAGAACTTTGTTTAGTTTTGGCCTTTAACCCTTGATCCGCCTGGCTCGGGTGGACTGCGTACCCTCGCCGGTACAGCCTCGAGGATCACCGGAAGACACCGGTCTTACCGCCGGATGCTGAGGTGACAATTCGCGTCACGGATAATTGAAGTGTTGAATTACAAAATATGCTTCAAAATTTAATTTTGTTTGCTTTTTGAGTATAACTAAAAAAACGCTTTGATAGCTTTGTGAAGAAAAAAAAGAGTGAAAATTGACTTTGCATGAAAGACAAAATTTAAAACATACTGTTGAAGAGTAATAAAATAACTGAATTAGACGTATATTTTTTATTATTTATTAATTTACAGTAAAACTGTTGGTCTAAGTTTGATTTGGATCCAAACTCGAGGTCTCATGGTTTTAGTGCTTGATGGCTACTTATTTTACTCGACTAATAAATTTACTATGATGACTTATAACTAAATCTTGAAGGTTATATAACCTATAATTTTTCACGTGCTTTACATAAACTTGATAATATACTTGAACAATACAAATATTTTAATCGTTTTACTTAGTAGGTATCCCTTCCTAATTTTCACGGAGGCATTTTGGTTATAATAGCATACTTTTATGTTTCTACTTTTAGAATTCTATTGATAAAATAAGATATTCTTAAAGCTTTAATTTTTGTAAGGGTGTATTTTGTAATGTAGGGTTTTTATAGCAAATTTCAAATGCTGAAAATCTTGCAATACTGTAATATTTATAATAATTATTGAAAAAAAATCTTGCGTTTCGCAGATATCTAGTGCAAAACAACTTTTTTAGGGTTAAATCAAAACATGGTTTCATATTAGAGCTTTGTTATTGATAATATTATATTCTGAAAGATACAAGTTTGTAATCGGCTAATTTAGTTTCAGTAAACTAGCAGCCAACAGCGTTGTTTATTATTAATTGTTTGCCACAAAATCCCACATACATTGCAATTACATGCTATTCAAAGTTACACTAGACAGAATAACGTATGCGAAATTATACACATTATTCACCAATTAAATAATCAAAACAGTTATTAAAACTTAACAACGAATCTCAAATAATAAATTCATATTCAAAAACTAAGCGTTTTTGAATTGCATATTACTGTGCATATTTTTTTATTGATTTACATACAATTTCATCAGCCACTAATCAATGCTTATGAAGTTTAATAAAAATAGTCTGTATTTTATACTTTAATCAATATTATAATCTTCTTTTTTAGGTGTTGTGCTTGTATGGGTACTGTAGACGAAAATCACAATGCAGAACTACCTCTAAGAAAGGATATTATTTTATAAAATGCCTGTCAATACCTACAAACTGTGGGACCAGAGTCAATTGTTTTCAGTAATTATTTTATCACTATTTTATAGTATGCTGTGAAAATTTTTTAAATATATATTTAAATAAACGTTGCTTGTGTCAAGTACAGTAATTACTTTAGTTTCCGATTTCAATCCACAGGGTTCAGTTTAACATTGAATTGCAATCGTAAATTGTTACGTCTAGCCTTATAAGTACTGTCGATAGCATCCGTGGTTTCAACAAAGTTTGTAAGTAACTCCATGTAAAACCAAACTCTCCTGAAAACTCGGATAGCACATGCAAATGCAGGCAGAGTTGGATGTCCCCAATTTTCAGGAATACCACAAACAAACGGTGTCGTCGTCTATGCAGATAAATTGAGAGGATATATTTTATTTTTACGATTTTAATCAGCACATTTAATTTAAAAAAGTATTTAGGTTAAGTTGCAATTCTTAAAAAAGAAAAAAATATTCATTTTCATATAATTTACTACCACTGAATAAAGTGCATACAAAGTCATGCATTTCATTATTATCAATTGATTTTAAAAAAATTTAAATAAAAAACCAATATAAGAGCTTATTTTATTTTTGAAAACAGATGTGATTTTATTTAATAAAATATTTATTAAAAATTGTAAACAGTCAAACCTTACCTTAAATAGAAAAGTAGAATAAATTGAATAGTTTAAATCTATACTGTATCGTTTTATTTTGCTTCGGTGACTAAAGCAGCACAATAAAACACAAAAGGTCAAATATTGACCTCGGACAAACCCCTTTTTATATCGAAGATGACCTTCACCCCCACCCCTTTTAAATATTAAATCGAGAAGCCTTACGCTCCATAAATAAAAGACTGCATTTTTATACCTTAAAATGGCTGAATTTAAAGTGCTTTGCTGTATAAAAAAATATACGACAAACTTTAAAACTTACATCAGCTAGTGTCACTTCGTTATTGTGCTCGTCCAGCACCACGTCGAGGCAACTTCGCTTCGAAATATGTAGAGTATGCAAATGTTTACGACCGCTGCTGCATATCCTTAACGATGCATTGTTCGGCACCCCTGGCATGCTTAGGAAACTGTAAATTGAATTCAAGGACCCGCGTTTGTCTTGTCAAACTCCCTTATTAAATATAAACATAAAGTAGGATTTGGTTGAGCGCTGCTGAAAGAATGCTCCATGAAAACTTTTCAGTTTTTTATTTTTGTTATTTTTTCAGTCAAAATTTTTTTTCTGTTGTTTTTTAATTGTAACGCTACATCATGAGAAGATTAAATTATTGAGAAATTAAAACAACCATTTTACCACAAATACTTGAGTAAAAATTTTAATGAAATATTTCACGCTACAGAATAATCATACTTTTGAAGTAACAGAGACTTTTAATAAATAAAATTGATAAAAATCATTGTTTTATCAACACTTGGTGACAGAATGAAGGCATTAAAGTAATATATTCATGTTTTTTCGTAATAATTTTCCTATATAAACAATACGAAAACATATAATTTTAGTCCACAGTATAACAATAATTCATTTGTATGAGCATTTACTTTTAGGACTTGTGCGGATTTTGAGACGCGGTCTTACGTGAATCTTAATATCTGTTTAATATAACTAAATTATAATTAATCACTCGAAGGAATATATTGTGGCTGACTCCAGAACATACATCAATAGCACTCCGGTTCGCTGTCAGACGATGACGAATGGAACATCAGGTGGAGGGAGCAGCTGCGACTAACCAAACCTAACCGCCGCAGCCTCGACAAGCAAGGCGCCTGAGAAACACCGTAATGTCCGAAGGACGGAAATATAAACTAAGAAACAAACAAGAATATTTATTTACTAATATGATTAGGCATATTTTTTCACATATTGAAAATGATTTAAAGAAACTCTCAGAAAAATATCATCGTGACTTGTGTAGGATTCACACCTACATCTCTAAGCTAACATAGCCGGTGTACTGACCAGTACCAGTACTGGTACTGGTCAGTACACCGGCTATGTTAGCTTAGAGATGTAGGTTTGAATCCTACACAAGTCACGATGATAATTTTCTGAGAGTTTCTTTAAATCATTTTTGACTAGTACCAGTACTGGTACTGGTCAGTACACCGGCCATGTAAGATGTAAGCTTGGAGATGTAGGTTCAAATCCTACATAAGTCCTTGTGTAGGATTCAAACCTACATCTCCAAGCTTACATGGCCGTTGTACTAACCAGTACCAGTACTGGTACTTGTACTGGTCAGTAAGTAAGATTTAAGCCTGGAGATGTAGGTTTGAATCCTACACAAGTCACGATGATATTTTTCTGAGAGTTTCTTTGTGTGAAAAAATATGCCCAATCATATTATAAATACTGACCAGTACCAGTACTAGTACTGGTCAGTACACCGGCCATGTAAGATGTAAGCTTGGAGATGTAGGTTCGCATCCTACATAAGTCCTTGTGTAGGATTCAAACCTACATTTCCAAGCATGTGGCTTGTGGCAGGCCGGTGTACTGACCAGTACCAGTACTGGTATTTGTACTAGTCAGTAAGTAAGATTTAAACTTGGAGATATAGGTTCGAATCCTACACAAGTCACGATGATATTTATCTGAGAGTTTCTTTGTGTGAAAAAATATTAGTAAGTAATATAAGCCTGTAAAGGTAATTAAATCGCACTTGATTGACGTTCAATCCACAAAATAGACGTATAAGAATATTTATAACAATAACCATTTGACAAGAATAGCTTATCATTACTTTTAAATTAACATGCCTGATCAATGCATATAAGTATGCATGCTTAGTCTTGCTTATATTACAAATAATATATAAATTCTAAATACCCAGTTCGTTTTAATGTCCTGTCAATAATTTGGATCGTACTTGTAAATTGAGAGAATGGTTCATGAGTGGCAAGTTATGGCATTTCCACTGTGCTTTTTTCAGTTCATAGTGTATAAATCTGAAATAATCTCGATTTCAATCCACACCTCATAAAACATGTTGAATTGTTATACGTAAAAATTTATGGACACTTTTTGGAAATGTTTCAAGTATTGTTGCGTACAAAGTTCAAATATGCAAAAATTAAACAAAGTATAATATTAAAAGATAAAATTCAGAATGCTTAAAATATTTTTACGAGCATTGAGCGAACAAATGCGCTAAAGTTTTATAAATGCAGTATGCCTATAAATCTAAATGGTCTTATAGTCACACGCAGTATTTTTTTTTGGTAGTTGTTTTGTACAGCTTTTTATAATGATAAGAACGGTGGTGTGTTTAGTTTATGTATATATCAGATGTGTGTGAATAATTTCTTTGATCATTTGTGCATTTCGTTTCTGAAAAGGTCCTTAGAAACTGTACAGGTTCTAGTCCCAGATGAACACATATCACGAAAATCAATATTGAAGACAGGCGTGGAGGTGGCCAGAGTCGCGACCACTCTGGCCGGAGCCCTCGGGGCTCAAGCTGAGTGATGGACGCTCCATCAACAAGGCTGTAGGGCTTGCCAAATTAGATACAAGCAAGCGAGAAGTGTTTGAAGCGTTGATAAATTTGAACTAGATTTCCACTTAATCTGGTTAAAATTTCATGTAGTTTTATACGACTGAACGGTGGTAATTAAAAGCCTTGAAAAGGAGAGGTTTTACCCTACGCGGTTGTAAGCAAGAAGCTAGTCTTACAAATGAGAGAGATCTAGATCAAGAAAACTCGTGACAATTATATAAAAGCGTAAGGTCTTCTATTTAGACCGTATTTTTTGAAACAGTAAATATAGCATCCTACAGCTGATTTTACAAGGAAAAGAAGCACCTGAAGGTAGAAACTTACGTGGATGTGACTCAAAGATTAATAAGACTACTCTAGGATATGAATATATTCAATGTACATCTACTCATAAGTATCTCTTTGATATGGTTTTATCTAAAATATATTTAAATGAAATAAAGCTATATTGGTTCATAAAATTAATCAATGATTTTTATATAGTTGAAAATATTTTCATATATTCATCGATTCAGTTAAATAACGTATTGATGTTTAAATACAGTGAATGGTTTCTTGGATTAAAAGTCTAGTAAGAAGCAGGATGTGTTGAAATGTATAGCAATAATCTATCTTACAACAAACATAAATAAATATTGAAAAACTGATATTTACTTGCAGTACGATGAATTATTATGATTACAACGAGTTAGAGGCAACTCGTGTGTCACATGGTAAAAATAGCACCCCCTACTTACAACGTACACGCTACCTTATCCCCTGCAATGATCTTGATTTAAAAAGCACCCTGCAAACACAGCCCTGACATTCTTCCAGGGCATGAAGCATTCTGGAATAATTCTGCCATAAATTTGCGCCTGGCAGTGCATTTTTAAGCCGAGTATTCTCTCATACTTCCACGGACTAATAACCGAGAAATTTCTCGCCGACCGGTCTCAGACCAAACAAGCTCCCTACAGACGTGTGTGATTAAATTTGCATTAATTTGGATAGAACATTGGAGGAACGAGTAGCAAACGAGCAAAGCATCGTTTTTTTTTTCTTTTACCGCAAATCAAGTTTTCTTCAGTCCTTATTTGATTTCAAATCAATTAAGTATCAAACCAAATTAAGCGCATCTTGCTGAAAGCTTATTCTGAAAACTGATCGCAAAGCTTTTGAGTTGCGATATTGCCATGTGTTAGAAAGGACTTAAACTTCTGCTCGCGTGTAGGAAATGGAAACTCACACTATCTCCTTGTATTTGTCATCAATCATATTTTTATAGTAAATAACCCTTAAAGCCAAAGCTTTTAAAAAGGATATATAAACAAACAATTTTTAATATTTTTCTGCGATAATCTATATTTTTAAAACTTTTTTCAAAAATTATTTATTGAAACCAACCGATAGCTCATGTTGTTTTGATTAAAATAAAATTTTGATGGTAGAAATACTTTAATCGTGTTTATTTGAATATAAATTAATATTAAATATTTATTATTATACTATGCTAAAATGTATAAAACACCTTGCATAGATACTAAATATTTGTTCTAACCATTAACAAATGATAAGTATTTAATTTAAACTAGTGTGAACAACTTCTTAAAAAGCAAAAAAATTACAAATTTATAGAATTCTTTTAAACACTTAGTTTTTTATTTTAATTTGAAGCGTTATAAATTTAACACTTTAACTTTTTTTTTTTAATTTCTCCACATATCGCTATTGCTCCACACACGTCAGAGGATTGACTTCCAAGATAAGGCTTTACTTCGCCCCATTTCCGCCAACTGAAAAAGAAGTGAAAGAAGCGGGGATTTCAGGCGACCGTTTCCTGTGCGGGTTCAATGCAAGTCGATTTATTACTGCATGTCATTTGTACTTCAGCAGCTCAATCATTCCCGAGGAGCATTTCTTTTCAGGAAAGCTTTCAGGACTCGGGCGGCGCCCCTTTCAGCAGGTGCCTTTCATTAAGCAACATTAGCAAGTAAAATAAGGCAGCCTTTATTTGGGTTAAGTTTTACGTGCATTATTGAATATTAAATTAAGGCTTTTATGTATTTTTTCAACAAAAAAAGGATTCACTATTACGTTGTTCTTTTATTCAATTATTATTTTTTTTAAAGTCTGTATCGACACATTAATATTGAAATTTACCTGTCAAGACAAGAATCTTCATATTATTGTGCCTGTTATGAATTAATTACAGAAAATACAAATATAGACTAGTTCATTTTTTTCTTCTTTGAATCTTTAGCCAAAGCTATATTTATTAATAAATATCAATGCTTTAAAATATAATCAGGTTTTCCTGAAAAAATAAGTAAGTAAACAACTTTCATTCAATCCAAACTCAGAGCTCAAAACTGGGCAGCAACCTCACGAACACTAAATATCGATCAGCTTCAGTGATTAGGCGAGATAGAATACTCTGAATTCGCAAGCCACCGCTAAAAATATTAATTAAAGATATTAAGGGCAGGGTTCCCCGAAGAATTAAAAACTCAATTAATTTCAAATGTTTTCATTGAGAATCAACATCGAGCTACAATCACTGGGGATCAATTTTGCATTATGGAAGCCTGAAAACGTGATGGTCGAACCTCCAGAGACGGCCCGCTGAAGCGATGATGGTGGGGCGTCTTCGGGGAATTGATTGGGTACCGGTTGTCTGGAAATAATTAATCAAAAAGTAAAAAACATCAAAGGGTGGGGACCCCTAGGAGGGATGGCAGGCTCGACGATCTGGCGCGGCCTACTCGGCCCCCAGTGACATGGCGCGACAGAAGTAATTATTTATTTATTGTTTTAATCAGAGGTTTCCAAAGTGGTCAATATCGACCCCAGAGATCGATTTCGTCCTGCAAGGGGTCAGCGAAAAATAAAATTGGGGGGTCCATGAACTGTAAATGGCGGTCTACAAGAGTGGATCCCATTTAAGCAGGTCATCACCAAAATTTAGACATTTCGTAAATGCACCGAACACAGATTGTACCAATGTACTTTGTGACGAATCGAAGCCCTTAAGCGTAAAAATATTTTGTATGTATTTAATTAATGTATTTTGTTCTATTTAAGATATTAAAATGGAATTCCACAAAGTATTCTCTGTCAAAAATATTGATTTTCTGAATGTTACTTTATTTGCATTTTGTGTGTTTTTCATTAATAAAGGTATAATTAACTTTACATATATTTTAACTTTTTCATTTTTAAACCCACTGTACAGTAAACCCAATGAAATTGAGTTGTTCTATTTAAGATGTCAAAAATTTGATGAATTTGTAAAAATTCAATATTAGCAAGGCAGGGGGTTGACGAAAAACAGGAAAACTCGACAAGGGGTCGACGGGACAAAATAGTTTAGGAAACTATGGTTTAAATGTATAATATTAAAAACCTAACCTAACCTAACTAAATAATTTATATTCAAATGAACGCGACATAGCAACCAAGACTATTTTTTAAGCGCATTTGCTGAAACTCAACATATTTTTTTAAAAAATCTTCATTCAAAAATAACTTTCACAAACAACATCTTCAAAAATTTGTTAGCCCCACGCCGAAAGGGTGGCGCTCTAAAAGGGTCGTGCGCCGAAAAACGGCGCCGAAACATTCTCGCCCCTAAAAGGGTGTTTGCGATCCTGCGTCTCTTAGCAATAAATCAAACCGAATAAATTATTTGACCCTCTACGGAAGCGTGTTGTGAGAGCGCTGCTTTTAAATGATTATTTTTGTATGGAAATTTGAAATATGAGCAGTGTTATTGTTAGGGTTCATTTTTTCAGCACCATCGCTGAGCTTGGTACAGCCAGTGTGAGCTTTCAGCGTCGGAAGGAAGCTGATTCTCTGGGAGTGTCGTCTTGCTTTTACAAGAGCAGACAGGGATTGTGATTTATTTGTGTTAGTTTGAATTATTTTTTTTTGCTATGATAACCAAGGGGATGTCGAAAAATTCAGGGTGAAATAGGATAATTAATTCTGAAAAATATGTAGGGGAAGCGGGAAGTTTGCAGCTAATTTTTCATTTCATAAGTTTTCAAGGTCTGATAAATTACGTCGTATTTCACGATTTCGGTAATCATCTCAATAAAATAATACATCATAGCATTTTATTATCACGCGTCACTTTGCATATATTTCAATGCCATAGAATAGTTTGTCAATTTCTGTTGCTGTCAATATTATTGAAATCTACTTGTTTATAGAGAACAATATGAAAAAAGTTAAGAAGGCTTTGAGTAGATTTATTGAATCATTCAAGTGGCGCTATCACATCCTACCCTTAGTGTAAGCTTAGGGTGAAATCTTCAAACGAGTATATACTTTAAAAATATACAAATGTTGTTTAATTTTTCTAGCGTATAATAGACAAACGTATAACTTATGAATCTTGGTTGCAATAAAGAATCTAAAAAATAATGCTAATACAAAGTAATACGACAAGAAGTATTATACCTCAGGTTTCCGGATTAATTTTGGTCCTGAAAGGTGAATTAATTAATAGGGCATAATTCAGTATACATTTAGTAATAATATTTAAATTGGCGTTGCATATGTCAATAAAAATTGGCACCATCTAAAACAGTGATCGTCAATAATAGAAATAAAAAATAAATGAACCTTTTATTAAACTACTCAGTGATAAACACTTATTTTATTTTTATTATTTCTAACTACAGACTTATTTCTTTTATATTACTATTTAACTATTTTATATTAATCAATGTAGCTTTAGGATAAAAAAGCTTAGAATAAGAGAATGCTCATGGAGAAAAAATTGTTTTCTAGTTGTTAAAATGAATATTTTTTCATTACTTCTGATATTTTTAATATACATTTCTTTCTCAAAAGTCAAAGGAACTGTATCTCATTCTGAATCATTAGACAAAAATACATTTTTTTACTTGCAAAGTCTTATTTCACAAAACTTTCAATCGAGATATCAACGCGAAAGTTTTTCAACCAATACCGAGGCTTCGTTCGAAACCTCCGAGAAAAGAAAAAAAAATATTTAAGAATTTACAAATCATCTGGTTCGATGGAGAAATCAGTTTTATTCTGAAGATAGATTTCATTTCGTTTGAAAGTCAAATTAGTTTCCAAGTACATAGTCACATAGATGAAGACTTTTTTAATTAAAAAAAATATTCTTATCAACTTCTCTAAGCATGAAGTTCTTTGTTTTTTTGACAAGAGAAGAAAAACGTTTTTCTTCATAAAATCAGAAATGCTTGGGAATAATCTTTTTAAATAAATTTTCTCGGATAATTAGAAAAACATCATAAAAATCTTCATATCTTATCATAAATTATGGCAGTTGAGTTTTTAAAATATAAAACCTTTTATGTATAAAACAGTATTATTGATGTTTTCTTTATATTTATTGAATATTTGTACACATTTTTTTCTAAATTATTATTATCAAAAACAAAAAAAACATTTCTTCTAAAGATCATCGTATTACCTCAAATGAAAATCAGGGTTTTTTTGTATTTGTGTCAAATTTAAGAAATTCTAAAAAATAGAGAAAATTATTTTGTTATTTGCTTAACATTTTTTAATGTTTTTTAGAAATGTATAACAGGAATAAAAAATATATGAAATTTAAAAATAAGTAAATAAAATTTAAAACATGATTTTTGTTTTAATTTTTTTAATATATAAAGCTATAAATGTATCAATACGACACTTCGCAAGTTTTCAAAAGGTTTTCAAACTACACCGCGAAAATCTTAACACCTTTCAGGGGGTCAGTTTATTTCCGGCGATGGCCGCCGCCACTTCCGGCCCAGCACAAAGGGAGTCGCGGAATATCAATGGCGGACATAAACTGCGGCCGTCCTGATGAAAAAACTTTGGCCGGATTCAATCTCGGAAAAATAGACTGGACCTTCCGGTATTTATAGGATAAAGTTCCAACTTTCAGGAACTGCCGGTCGGGGGTGCTTTTTGATATTCATAAATTACCCGTGATTATTGCAGATTGAACGAATCTTTTCCACCCTTTTGGAACGATTGAATGTTTCAATCGTAGATTTTAATAAAAAATGTTTTCGCCCACAATTATTTTTACTATCCGATATGCAAAAATATATCAGTAATATACAAAGAAAATTATAACAAAAACTGTTTTTATTTTTTTACGCAATTTTCACATTTGAGACGCAACGTAACATCTATCAACCAAATATTTATAATAAATTATTTATAAAACATAATAAGTATTATGCGATGAAAATCATATTAAACATATTTTACCTTTTTAAATGAAAACACTATAAATAATGAACCATGGTACTAATATTCTAAGTGCGTGTAATATAAATGATTATTACTAATATTTTTCACGTAATTTCTTACTTTTTATGTGTTTTTTTTATTTTTAATATTATCAAATAGCATATATTTGGTAACATCCACAGAACTGAAAATTTTTTCCTTCCTCAGAGACCTGAGAAAGAAAATCACTGGTTTAAGCATTTAAAAATTAGTTTACACTAGGCTTCCAATGGATTAATCAAGAAACGACTAACACACATACACACATATTTATTTATATATATATATATGAATATGTATATATAAATATAGTCACATATAGAGCCAAAAGTTACAGCAGCGTTAGACACATATATAATACCGTTTTTACAAAGTGTTCAATTTATACAAAAAAAACTGAAACCACGATACCAAATTTTATTTTCGGTATTTTTAATCCAGCCATAAATTTGTTTTTTTCAACAAAAATACATCAAAATACTGCAAGGTGTTCTTATTCATACAAAAAAAAAAACAAACAAACAGGTCATTTTTTATATGTTTTTTTGCAAATCCCGAATGCTGGTACAGTGTTTTCAAGTAAACCAGCAAAAAACATCCCTTCTTTGTTTAAATTTCGTGTTCAGCTTACATTCCACATGATTGATAAGTGAGAGGGAGGGGCTAATAGAAGTGGTCGCCTCTCTCTCGCTCTTTTTTGACGTTTAGATTACAGTGGCGTGACGTGAGGGGGAGGGCGAGCAAACAGTAATTATTATGGACACTGGATACAATTTTACGTACAACTTAACAATTACCGCTTCCACTCGTGGCAATATTTCAAAAAATTGTAATTATAACCTACGGATTAGCAGGGTGTTAATTTTCGAGTGAAATTATTGTCCTGCTTTAATGTGAATTTAAGCCATGTACGAAATAATGAAAGTAATTACATCACAAAAATTGCGAAATGCGAAACCTTTATCTCTTGCTATCGAAAAATAATCTTCCTGGAAAAGATATTTTTTAATTACATTATTTTTTTGTGATACATTGAAAAGTGGATTTCAAGGGAAATACTTCACCTGAGACGAGTCACGATTATATATATATATATATTTATAATACTACGTTTTCATTAATTTATAAGGTTCATATGTTAGATGACACGCCACTGGCCTATTACGGCATTTTCCATTTGTCATTTTGACACGTTTTGTACAAAACCCTGTTTGTGTCTAACGTGGACATAACATTAACGATTGTCAATCTGGTGGCCATAAATATGAGTAAAAAGTACTATAAAAGAATTATTCACATTCTATACTATAATGATTTTAATATCAAAAACTAATATATTAGTAAATACAATCTTGTACTCAAAATTGAAGATCACATTTTGTGCATTATTTTATTTTTAGTGTTCAACTATATTTACTTCCCATTCGATGCATCATTTTAATCGGATAAAAACGAATGCTGAAAAATGCAATAAAGCCCGTGGTTCGTGACATTGTTATTTGTGTGATTTTTCAGGCAGAATTTTCAGTTTTACAGCTTCAGTTGACGCAAAATTAATGTTGAATCAGATAAGGGCGCAGGTCAGCGCACTGGGGTGGCAAATGGCTATAGATAAAGGAGGACAATCGCTAAAGTGTGGGCTATCAATAGTCAAGCCACGATTAATATTATATATCGAGTGCAAGGGGTTGTTGTTTATTCATGAACTCATGGTAAAATATTGCCAATATTTCTATATGCTTTGATTGCTTCGTGGTTTTCTGATAAACAGGATTGCTTGCTTCATATTTTGAGGTACTTTAGGGGCATCTACTTACATAGTTAATAAAAGTATTTATTAACAAGTAAATACCAATTATTTATAAGATGATAACGAAAAGATTATTGTGAACTAAACCCCATCATTTTCTTGTATCATTCCTTTGCAAAAATAGTTCTTACTTCATTATTTGGTAATTCTTGACTACCAAGTATAAGATTTTAAAGCGATGAATATAAAAGAAAAACTGTCTACAGCAGATATTATTTTCATGTAAAACACTATTATATCTTGTTATTTTTAAGACAAAATTCTAATTATTTTCTAAAATACAATTAAGAGGTAAAATATTATAAGTTACTACCGTTCTTAGTAAGAAAATATAATATTATTTAAACTTATAAATTAAACACTAAAACGCTCTGAGCGTTTCATGTTTTTAAACTGAACAAAGAAGCATAGAAAATCAATTCTACTTCTTTCAACTAAAGCTTTTGTACGCATCGATATATTTTCTCTGCCTATTTCTATTAAATTTATGGCTGTCGAACATTATTTTATCTTTAGTCCGATCTGTAACAGGGAACATACACCGCCACCACAATGACAGGCCTCTGTATTATTCAAAGTTTCCTCCATGCTAAAAAAAACCATTTGATTCAATAGATAGTAGCATCATACATATATTCAAACGCAGTTTTACTTTGTTGCTATAAAAATTATAGCTTTATGATGCTATTGAAACCGAGAAGTTTGAAGCTTTATACAAAACGCGAGCCAAGAGCTTCGTGTTTTGTGTTATTGATGGACAAAAATTAAATTGAATTTTTTCAACACTTTGTGTAGAAAACAATGTACTTAATCCAATTGTTTTTTGTAAAAATATACATCCTGTAGGTACATGAAGTATAGGTAAAGCTCGAACCCACATCTTTACTGGTGTTGTTTCCAATTCCACTACCGTGTCTCTGTGATTTAGCTTATTAATATTTTGTGTATAAAACCGATGTTCCTACAACTTTAATGTATGTATGTGACTACCATGTGATTTTTTTCATCGTTTTATGTGTCAATCGATTGTTTAAAACCACATTTAACTAAAAAGTATTTCTTCATTTTAAAATTGTATAAAAATTATTCAGTAATATGAACTGCACAAGAACTTGTGAAGAAATTTCACAATAAATTGCCTCAAGTCACGTGAGATATTCTATTTTGGCAATATGTTCTGAAATACTTAATATAGCCTTCCGCAGCTTATTGTCCAGAAAGTAATCCAAAGAGACAAAGGCAGTGACTGAAAGTTAAGACTGACACAAGACAAATATATTTTCAGTGAGATGATCACCAAGCTCCTCTGGGGAGAAGCACCTGAAAGAGAAGAAGGTCTAACAATACAGTGTTGAAAGTCTGTAACGCGTTTGGAATCACCCTATATAAGAAATTAAAAGAGTATTGAATCATTAATAATAGTGTTGGAGACTGCCGAATCTCAGTAGCGGGTCGTGAGTCGGGGAATAGTTTTTTAATCGCCGCCATCTTTCGGTCGGGTAATGTCTCGTAAAGCAAAGTTACCCCTGATTCACGCGCGCCCTTTGGGGTCTCAGTGACCCCAGAGTGTTTCTCCTTCCCAACCCACCCTGTAAACTAGGCTTCATTTAAGGGTTAGTTATGTGGGGTTAATTTTTGTTCGCTGTTGGATGTTTCAATTAGATACAATATATGAAAGAAAACTGTCTGCGTTTTATTCACTTGGATTTAATGAATTCAAAATCGAAAATAGTTTGCAAAGTAATATATAATGACAAAAAAAAAAAGCTTCTAATTGAGCAACCTGTGATTTTATTCAGTCATATATTATTATTTTATACGTCTATTACATGTGCAACCGCAAAAAATATTGATTAAAAAAAAATTGTTTATTGAACGCTTCAAATTTATAAATCTTTGAAGACACTTTCTTAAATTACAAATTCTATAAAAAATAATTTTTTCAATCACATATTAAAGTTTTTATTGCATAAATTGAGATTTTATTGACAGTCTTGTGACACGGTAATGTATTATAAAATAATTTTTATATGTACGAATTTTTAAGATTTGGGCATTATATCAATTTTGCGCTAAACCTGATAAATTTTTATGGTCAATTTAAACTGACTAAACACACTCCGACACAACTGACAACCGAATGGTAAATTGCCAATAATGCTCCCTTTTGCGCTGTTTTTTTTAGGCAAACGACAAATGCAATAGCCGATTTATAACTTAATAATTTAAATAAAAGGCTGAAGTCATTATCATCTTTTGGGGGTGAAAATATAAGATGAATTATGAGGTCCAAATCACAAATAAAATATAATGCTTTTGTCTTTATTAGTGAGACTAGTAAAACTAAGAGGTCTCTTAACCTGTTAAAGAATCTTTGCTGCTGAAACTTTGATACTCAAAGTTTCACGACGCCTTCCTTTATGAAACAAGAGAGCTCACAGTAATCATGATTGAATAGAAATCTATATAAGCCAATTGGCTTATTAAAGACTAATGAACTTCTAGAATTGTTGTTCATTGAAATATGTATTTCGTTTTTATAAAACATTAGTATTTCTTGTGTTATTATTCGTCGTCCATGTCGCCCATTGAGGCTCTCGCTCGCAGCTCTGCGACCCTCTAACCAGGAGGGATGCGAGGTTTGGGACTTTACCGTTATTTTTGGTTAAAGGGCTTAAGGGTTCTGCGCCCCGTCGGTGTATCCAGTACTTTGGTGTAAGCCGGGGAGAATAATATTGAAACACACCCCTGATATCTGTGCTCTTTTCGATTAAAACCTCACAGTGTTTCTGAGTAAGTAACGACATTATTTTTAATAAGCAGTTTTAAAGACAAAAAATAAAGCCTTACATATATTTTTTTGGTTGCAATTTTACAAAAAACTCTATGCAATATTTATATTTATAGCTTATATGTTGTTTCTACATTGAAATGATTTTATTCACAGCAGAACAACGGGCATTTGTCATATCAACAAATATTTTGACAACAATATGACTTGTTAGATATATGCGATAAATTATTTTAATTAGGTATTTGATCTAAAAAAACGAATACATTTGTATCATTACTACCCTAAATAAAAGTTTGACAAAATTATGAAAATTGCTTAAAAAAACACCTCATTGCGATCATTTACAATTACAATATACAAGAGAACCCAATTTTATGTCTGGAATTACATGATGTTTAAAAACAAGCTTTAGTTGTTTTGATATACTATATATAATATTTAAATCAATATTTAAAAAAATATGTATCCACGATAAACTAGTTTACATTTTTTAATACTTCTAAATACTTAACCTAACCAATTAAGGTAGGTGGTATTTTTCTATACTTGTCGTATTATATTGTATATATTAAATTTAAGATTAGTTTTTTTGTGACGTTTTCATGCATAAAAAAATTATAAACGTGTTTATACAAGTAAATAGTAAAACTGTAGTATTTTAAAAATATAGCAAACAAAAATTCTAAAAGATTAAGACTTTGTACAGGAGGTCGAGACGAGGATTTAGAATATCCGTGCATTTCGACTCGTTTTCCGACTGCAGCTATAAATCTGGTACACTTGCATTGCTTAAATGCAATTTATTACCGAGAATGTTACCTTAATGCAGTGAATCTCAAACTTTTGTCATTGCGTACCTCTTAAGAAATATTTGCACTTTACATAGACTGAAATTAATATGTATCCCATAGTTAAAAAATACATTTGTGTGCAAACTATTTTGATTTATCAAATAGTTATTTTTACTTATAATTATTTGATAAAAAATTACTATGAATGGGTATGGTTTATATTGTTTTGTTAGGGTTTGATTATAATAGTCAGTGGGTGTAGTTTTGAACCCCGTGTATATCTCATGTGTAACACGATTATATGAAATGAATTGTATTTCATTTGTCCTGAAAAGCGATTATTTTTGTGTACCCCCTCTCATCGTCCTGCGTCCACCACTTTGAGAAGCGCTGCCAGTGCGGGGGTCCCGATGCAGATGCAACTGATGCAATCGTATATAAAGCGATGTCTCAAAGGAGCCGCACGTCACCCATAACCTCACTCAGTGATTCCTTTGAGCGTTTTACGAAAAACTCACTTAAAACTGGTCATTTGGAGAGATGTAGATTTTAAGTAAATGCTTTCAGGTAGAAGTAATCACAAAGCACACTACATTTCAAATTCAGATATGCAAAAAATGACAAAATGGTTCACAGATATACAGTAAGGGTTGGCGCTCGTGGCTTTCAGAAAAATCACTGAATCGTACTTTGTAAAGAAAGCTAGTGACATTTTGTGGCGAAGCATCAAAAACTGCACTTGCGGTCTCACAACATTGCAGACAAATGGAGGTAGTACAACAGTGTAAAAGGATCTTTTAAGCACACCCTTGGGGGTCGCAAACCTCTGAAATACATTCATCCCAAAGCAACGGTCAATAAATCTTACGATGGATCTGACTTTGCTCTTAATCTCGCTCTTAACAAAAATAGTGATAGTTTTGTACTGTACCTAAAAATTTACAAGTATAAAATTATGGAAGTATTCGTAATATCACTTAATATTCATATTGCATAAGCATCACTGAAAATGTTTTATTATTACTCAAGGTTCTCTTTTTCTGTGTACTTTTCAATCACAACCATTAATTATATTATACGGAATTGTCACCAATAAATTATTTATATTGTGTATGCTTTTATTGAATTTCGACATCGTTTTCATACTTAGCAGCGCTTCATGTGGTAAAATACACAAATTTTATATTTTAACCACATTTTTAATTTATTTATATACTAACAACTAATTTTAATGTTAAATAGTGCATTAAATGTTAAAATACGTAATCACTAATAGGTAGTAAAAATATTATACTATCTATTTCAATACAAAGTATCTACATATTGTGTTTGATAAAATGAGTAATCATATTAGTATTTATATTGATGAAACCTTTATTTAATTTATTCAAATACTTTTACCTTGTTTTATATAAGTGTGTTTTTTTTTCTTTACTTTGTATACAAATATCTTCCCCTTTCTCTTCAACCACTCAACATTACAATGATTTATTAGTTTAAAAAAAATATCTCCTTTATTAACAGACTGGTATTTATATTGTCTTATATATGAGTTAAATTATAGACATTCTTCTAAAAAAATTGTATTTATTAATCACTGATTAATGCTTGCTTGTGCTGATAAATTATTTTTTTAATTTTGAAACGGTTATCTTTCAACAGTAACATCTTAAAGTAATTACGTAATATTTCATTATTTTATTGATCCATAGAGTGCTGCGAAGCCCAGTCTAGTGTGCATATTATAATTATCTTAACTCAAATCTTAGCAACTTCCAGTAGTTCCCAACTGCAGTTACCCACCCCCTCCAGGTTTACTGGGGCATTAAGGGGGGAGATAAGACCCAGACGTTGCTAAAACCTCTGGGATCGAAAAGTAACGCACGAAAGCATTATGCTCTTGTTTGCGATATTTATGTTTAAAGTCACTTTAGTACTAAACATAATTCTCTACTCGCTTAATAAAAACTAATTATACCTAAATAAAAATATAATTTTACTTAAATGTACTCCAAGTCAACAAAATATGATACTTTTTTTATTTTGTGTGTGGAAAAGTATTACAATTAAACTATTGTTCCTGACATAAAAAATTATTTATAAGGCTTTATTTTGCTAAAAAGCAAACTATATATGTTCTCATGTATTTTTTTAAAGCTTCGTGTTATCATAATTATTAATTGCATTATTTTCTCTTATACCTTTCAAAGGATCATTTTAAAACTTTTTATCTTATATTCACATTTACTATATGTATATACGTATTTAATTCAATTGTCATTATAGTACTCAGGAACTACTTGGTGGAACTCCATTAAGATATTTATTAAAGTATAATATATTATACTGCAGTTTTGATGATATGAAAAATGTAAGTAAATAAAAGCCTACTACTCAATTTAAGAAACACGGATTAAATAATCATAATTTAAATTTTTTTCAGTGCTTATTATTTTCAGCAGACACTTGACGTTTTTCATAAAATATTTGTGTGAGAAAATTGCACTTCTCTAAGAAGTACCCAACGTTTTCTTACAAGTACAATAGAAAGTTCTGTATTCTACCCTCTCGCATGAAACCCATGACTCCCGTTCACTTTGTCGCATACTATTTGTTGCGTGAAACTGGTCGTAGGCTCTGAAATTACTATATAGTTTGTTATTTTGTATTTATTTTATGAGCAGTAAACATCCAAGCTATTATATTTTAAGAAAACTTATATAGCTTTGCTACTGCAAGAGCAGTTGCGGATATTTTTGCGGGTATCTTGGGGCAGAGTAAGTATTTTAAAAAATTACCTGAATAGTTCAAATCATAGCTGAAGGCTTAATAAATAATCGTGCAAAGTAATAAATTCAAATTAGATGACTGCAACAATGTGAAATACGATCCAGGGATGTAAACCTGAAGCTTCTAGAGTATTGCGTTGGTGGAGTTCTCTATTACCTGCAGGTCTGCTAATTCTCCGGAAGCTCACCTGGCCCGGGACGCCCGAGGCTGCTGCGACGAGCCTTTGAAACCTGGTAGCTTCTTAATGCTGTGAGATATAAAGAACGTAGAAGGCGCTTTCTTGGAGTTAATTTGTGAGTCTCAGGGGCTGTTACTGCTAGAAATAATCACATTTTCTTGACTAATTTTGATTCTAAAATTTTCAATATATAACATTTTTCCATTGAAATTCGCACTGGTCTGAAAAAACGTGATGGTTTGAATGTTCGTGAAGCCGTTTTAAAGCCTTGTAAAAGACAAGCGTTTCGTACTAATTATCAAAAATACTATTCTTATATAAAGCCTTGTGCTTTTTGAAACCTTTGTGAGATGTGAAAATAGCTTTTATTATAAAAATACATCAAAAGATCCAAAATAATTTTGTTTAAAAATAAAAATATTTTTTTTGTGTTTTATAAAGCGATAGCTTTGATCCGGAGACGTTACATATTTTTAATTATTTCAAAGAAATATTCGCTACAGTGTATTTTTAAAAAAGTTATTGTTTCCAATAAATTTTACTTTGTAATAAGGCAAAGTTCCTTACGCATTGCTTCGATATTTCTCTAAGGCAATTAATATCAAACGAAATTACTCGCATTTAAAAACTTTGGCGAACTTTCGGAGTGGGTGCCCCCAGCAGAGGCCCGTCGCCCACCGGACCCCGAGGTCGTTAATAATGCGAACAAACTTACAGCTACTACTGACTAAGACTCGAGACTGAAAAAAGCCAATTAATGTTACAAAAGCTTTTTTTCTAACACAACCTGAAACAGCACTAATAACTACTTGTCACAGTTTGTGTATATTTTTTCTGCTCCTGCAGAGACAGAATTAACTAATAAAAGTATTTTCGTAACTTTTTCTGAGATTTTCTGTGTATTTTGGTTCAACCCCACGAAGAAAGTAAATTACACAAAGTTCGTATACTTAAAGTTATTGAGTTATCTGCAAAGACTTGTGTAATTTGTTGTACTAAATGTTCAAACAACAGTTATGTGTAGCAAAAACGATAGCTTTTAATTGCATGCACTCTTTGGGGTCCAAATCTAACAAAGCCTATAAAACGAAAAAATAAACCATATATAGTCATTTTAATATATTAATTTAGACAACATTATCGTTTTGAGTTTGGCGAATTTTGAAATTGACTTAGTCCTTAAATATTATGAAATCTACTGTTTTGCTAAAATGCTTGTATTAAACCAATTTTTTGGCTTGATTAAAAGTGCCAAAATTAAAAAGGTGTACAATTTATCAAACCTAGACATGGCGAAAAACCTAAGAAAAGTAATACATTCGTTGTTTGTAGTATTAGACTTAATTAAAATGATTCAATAATGAAATTTTTCGTTTCGATTAAACTTAGCGTCTAAGATAACGATCAGATATAATTTCAAAACTTTGAAATAGTTTTTCAATATAAAGTCGTGATAAATTCAAGTTTTGTTTATTTTGATACTTTGGCTAATTTGAATTTTCATAAAACGCATAGATACTTCAAACTCAACGAATCACAATGATCAAAGTTTTATTGATTTTGTTTGCACACCGCTGCAGTTTTTTTTTAAATGAAAAACGACAGTCTATGATCAAAACCACCAATATATATATATAAGCCCTCCGGAATTTAAAATAAATTCAAACTTTTTATAATAATATTAAATTTAAATCTTCAGTCGGAAACGAGAATACAGTTTACTAGAAGAAATAAATAAATGAAACATCAAATATAAATTCCAGCTTTGAGATTGCGATCATTTTAATTATAACGATGATGATGATGATCATTATCTTTTAACCATTTGGCTATTCATATTTTTATTACTTATCTCTAGTATTACAAAAAATCAATCAAAACTTTTTAATTACTTTAATATATATATTGTTAATTCCTTCAAGCAATTTATAATTACTCAGTTAAGGATGAGTGGTTAATAAAAATTAGATGCTACAGTATTTCAATATATAGTTTTTATTCTTTGGTTAAATTTCATTTGGTACTGTATGAACAAAAAAAATTAAAAATGTGGATGTGTCAACCATATAAGCCGATATAAATGTTACTGGGATAAAACATTTCTTTTCGAGTAAAACTAATGAATAGCGCAAAACTCCACCTTACTTCGACTTTGTTTGTGGCGTTTATTTCAATCGTGCTTGTGTAAATTAATTATTTGTAAAACACTCTAATAAATGGCTCAGCAAGCAACCTCAGGCTCTTGTAAAGAGGTGGCTCAGTCAAGAGTGGGGTTCTGTCATCCATTGTCTTCAGTACCAACAAGCATAACGCGGTCCTTAAACCTGTTTCAGAGATCGAACCGAGAGAAAATAAATGCCAAGTCAACAACTTTACATCTTTGTTTTATCGTTTTTTATCTTAAGTTTTGAAGCGTAATCGAAATGAAGTACCCGTCATTTTTCACTTAATTTACCTGAAGCTTCAAAATGGAGACGGCACTTGCTCTTCGTGAAATCAATATTTTGAATTATTTCTCACTGTGCTTAAGATAAATTTATTTAATATAAGATATCAGGTGATACACAAAAAAAGCCACAATATTTTATTTTATATTTAAAGTGTCGTTATATACAAGTGCTTTTATCTGCTATACCTATTAATATATACTTAGCATTTTATTAAAAAATATCATCCACTTTTCCCAAGACCTTATAAAAAGTGATTAAACAATATTTAACGGATTTTTTGAATACTGTAATTTTGTAACTAAATTTTTAATGCAGCGTTAAGAACGTATTATTTTTATTAATATATTAGAATTATCAAATAAATAAAATCCCACATAGTTTACTTTAGTGCTGATTTGAGAGGAAATATTAAGGCTGTTTTTGTGATGCACGAAAATCTGGCGACTCTCTGTCTCTATAGACCGGTCCATAAATGCCTATGTCGTGAAGATTGTGCCAAGTTTTGTTTATAATGACAGCGTTTGTTGTTTATAGTTGAAGAAATAATCGACTTGTTTTAACAATTAATCTTTTTTAACTGAATTTTACCAAATAATCGGAGAATTATATATATATTCCAGTTCAGTCATTTCCTATCGAATATTCGAGTTTTTGGCCTGCGATTTCTAATGATTCGTATTTTTGTTGATAAATGATTTTTTACATAAATTATCGATTATCTTAAGATTCGGTTTTGGTCTTCGTCTAAAAATGTTTATATCGATTATTAATAAAAATCGATCTATCGATTATGCACATCGTTAGTCTGTGCCAACATCCTTGTGCCTGAAACATATAAGGGTTATAAATTGCTTGTCACTTCTTTGTTTGCTCTTGATTGGATAACTTTGTGAGATAAAAATATCAAACTATTTCTTACGCCTCTTTGTAGAGTGTTCGCAAGACATGTTGTTTTATTTAAGCATAATAGCTTTTCAAGGTTTCGAGGAGAAAATCGATTCATTTCGGAAGTTTTAGAGATGTGCGCATCGGATTATACAAAATATTTCCCAAAATGCCTTTGTGTATAGAACAGAATGTATTAAAATCATAAATAATATCATCTGCTCATCACAGACTAAAAACAATACCTAGTAATTAAAAAATAATAACTTGCTTAAAACAACAAATATAAATACCTGTATTGCTAAAGACCAAGCCAACTTTTGATAGCAACAAATGTGATCTCACAGTTCATAAATAGTCATATTTGTTACAACAATACGAATTAAATATTATTGTATTATAAACAGGGAGTATTGTAAATCGATTGTCGATGATTAATGTATATTAGGTTTATTTTATTTCTTGGAATAAATCATAAACAAAATTGTCTCCAAAATACAAAAAAAACAGGTGCAAAATACAGGTTTGACTTCAAACACAAATTCATCTCAACAATAGTATCGGTGCAAAAAAGCTCCAATCTGACATTTCCGGTACAGGATTAATGTATAACATGCCCTCCGTACTGGGAAATCTTGTATTTTATTTATATTTGAAGTAAAATATTTACCAGACAATGTGTAAGGCCCGTTACGCATTGAAAAAATAGATAAAAATTCGGAGCACGGATCGGAAAGCAGAAAGCTCTTTATATACGCACGATCTGCCCGCCAGAGCTTCTCAATCGGAGCTTTAATCCTCTGATTTCCATCGGATTTGTACAAAACATAACAAATATACAACATCTTTTATTTTCATTCAAAATCACGATGTCGCTAATTAAATTCACTTTGAATGGGTTAATTTTAAAGTGTGGTATGAAACGCGATATGCGGAATAAAGCACATGAGCCACATTGTTGACGACAGTGACTTCGGCGTACGAAAAAAGATATATAGCCATATTTTTGGAGCTGTGTTTCATGTTGGAGGCAGCATTTATATGTACACATTATATTATTGGTATTTCAGTGATTAACGCATTTGTTACTGGCCGTTAAAAATATACTTTTTTATATTCACAACAGGGTAGTTTACTTTGTAATATTACATATTTAAGTAGTCAATGGGTTACTTGCAATTATAACCAAAAAAGTATAAATATGCACATCTCATGGTAAATGACGCAAGTCAAGCCGAGATTTGAGGCTCCACGAACCATCACAGAGGAAGCTGTGCCCTGAAAAATGTTCAGGGAAGTCGCGGCACAAGATCATGAAAATTTTACCTCCTGGCTGTTTTGATACTTTGACCCTCTGCGTGACAGCTTTATAGGAGCCGAGATAATGGACGGAGGACGCAAAGCGAGCAGTTATTTTTAAAAATATTTTGTCACGATGCTGTGTATATTTTTATACGTAATTAAAATATTTTTATATTAGGACAAAAATGTTTCAGTATTATTTATATTGCACGTGAAATCGGTAATTGGCAAGGACTAGACAAAAACTGCACTGTATTTTCAGTTACTATAAAAGTGGGCAAACTTTGAATATATGTATTTTATAACTTTTCAGGCTTTTGAATCAAATTATTTTTTATAAAATATATTTTAAAAGTATTAAACATTCATGGACGAATCATATTATAAATAACTATAACACCAATAAACTTTTTGTGAAGCTATTTGAAGGTAAAAATAATAATGATAAAGGTAACATTGTATTCTTTCTTCACTTTGAGTTTATTATATATTTTGCAAGTCTATTGGTCGAAACTAGTCATGCAAAAAATATAATAAACTCAAAGTGAAGAAAGAATACAAAGTTACCTGTATCATTATAAAAAAATGGATCATCACATATCAAATTCCTTGTCCCTCATCAAGATCATACCTCTTTTTTGATATCTGAAAAGATAAACAATATTTTAAGTATAGCACCGCTTACATTCCACGAATGATAATAAAAAAAAATAATGCAGACAATGTTTGTTTCTCTCGCGAACATCAGTACATGCACTACTGATATGTGTAAACTGTGCAAGTGATATACAGGCGTTTTGAAATATTTTAGAATGAATGAATAATCAAGCATTTAATCAATACTTGTTATTTCGCAGTTATGTGTAGAGCAATTAATTATTATTAATAAAAATATTTTTTTTTAAATATTAAATAACGATACGCGAGCCGCGGGTGGGGCGCACCACAAGTGGGCATAAAGAGCCTCGCATTGGGGCCGTCCCTCTGATTCGATAACAGGAGTTGACGCGCCCGGCACGAGAGCCATTACGGGGCCCACTCGCGCGTCCTACAAATTGAATGTGCGCCACCCCCCTCGCGGGACCCCTCAGGTTAATCTAGATTTAAATTCTCCAGGTATTCGTGCATTGCTCCTAATAAGACAGGTGATAAAAGGCGTATATGTGCTTAAAAAAAAAATACGCATAGGCTTTGCAGCGACTTGCAATTTT
Source organism: Atopsyche davidsoni (assembly GCA_022113835.1). Lineage (NCBI taxonomy): Eukaryota > Metazoa > Arthropoda > Insecta > Trichoptera > Hydrobiosidae > Atopsyche > Atopsyche davidsoni. Next base: position 3,936,653 of record JAILWY010000025.1, read on the forward strand.
ATATTTAAAACAATATATATGAAAGTGATTAATTATTTTATGTTTTCTTCTTCATCAGGTGCTTCTTCTCAGAAGAGGTTTGGTTAGGTTAGGTAATATTGCATACGAGTTTCAGGCGACTATTTCTGATGTACAAGATTTCAACAATTTCAATAAATACGTTTTCATTTTTCTTTTTAGAACAAAATTGATAAAAATTAAGCATTGAAATATTTGTAATATACTCTTATTATTAAATACATTTACAATTAAATTGGTAAATCAAAAACGTTTATATTTATTCAATGCTGATCGTTTTGCTTTCATGCTTAGTTGGAATCGTCATACTGAATATTCTGCCTTAGGATACTAACAATGCATGTTGGTTTTGTATTCCAATTAAATACAAAATAATAATAAATAAATCTTCTTCATCAAGTGCCTCTCCTCAGAGGAGGTTGGCGACCATTTCACTGAGCATATACTTATGCTGAGCCAGTGTTCATGGTTTTCTAAAGGGAAAACAGTTTAGTGAATCCCCGGATTTTATATTGGAAATCTGCGTATTGCTGCTGACCAATAGCATTATTATAAACCCTTTCTTTACAAAGCTCTGGCGTTTAGATCTGATACTCCTTCAGCAGCAAGCTACAGAAGCAATAGCAGATCCCTTCATCTTGTCAAGGTACTTTCTGAGCACATCCCTCCACGATCATTCCAAGTCCACTACTCCATTACTGATCAGAGTACGTAATGGCAGCCATGGGAAAGCGAGAAGGCTATGTTTTCACATTTTATGGTAACATTGGCATCTTCAAGCAGAGTTAGGTTTTTTAGACTATTTAAAAATTAACATATTTACAATGAGTCTACAAAGCCTTACTCTGCTTGAAGAGGCGAAACTGGTAAAGGCAATAAATGAGGAGTAAAAACAACACTAAATATTTCATATAGAATTTTACGAGATACTTTATATCAATTTTATATATTTTACATTGAATTAAAAAAAATTGGTTGACTACCCTGTGTCTGTTTCTCAACATATTTATACATAATGATTCGCGAATCCGATACAAAAAATATTAATAAAGCTACTGGTAATATTGATTTCACTTGCATATAACGACTAAGCTCGTCGATTCGTGTGTTTTATTTTCTTTTTGGTTGAAAATATTTTTTTTGCCTTCAAACGTCGTACGAAAGCACAGATTTTGTGAAAGTATTTTATTTTCAATGTTTCCCCTATGTTTTCTGTAAATCTAGTTCAAAACGAGCCAGAACAAAAGGTTCAGTGGGACATAACAATAAATGTATACATAAGAAATAATTTGGTATAGTATTCCGGCTATCCCGAGGAGCCCAGTATGTAGGCGAGCTTCCCCAAAGCCTGCGAATTCTTTCTCCGGGAGGAAAAAATAGTTAGAGTTCATATTGCTTTTACGAATATTCCTTAGTATTTCAAAATATTTTACTTATTTGCTATAAAAGCTTTTCTATAAAGAGTTGGGCTCTGTGTCGCACATTCTCAACTTCCCATTGTACTCGTGAAGAAGCGGTTGATTTTTTTCATCCCTCAATTCCAGGGATTCGAAGAAAATCAAGCCCCAAATGAATATGGAAATAGTTTGTTGAAATGAAAGTTGTATGTATATTTTGTATTATATGGCTATAACTCAAAAGCATTTGTGTCATATTTCAATGTATGGTTACTATATGAATGGATTATCAGAATAAATTTGTTTATAAATAATTAAAATATCAGTATGATGCTTTGTGAATGCTTTCTGAGAAAAAAGACTTAATGCAAAATTAACAAATATTTTCTCTAAAATATACTAATTGATATATGAAATATATAGTGAGGAAACTACTGTATCTATTATTGTTTTTTATCTTCATATTAATACATTGTAAATAATACACGATGCCTATACACAAAACTGAATTTCATAGCAATATTTTTCAGTTTTTGTTTAGAATTTTTACAATTTTTCAGGATTTACTTTCTTAGGAACAAGGCCTGCGTTGTTTGGCGGAGGTTTTTGTGTATTATTTAAACTTTATTTACGTGAAAAACACAAACTTGGAAAGTAAACAGGTTTGTAAGATTGCCCTCCACTACGTGCGTACTACAACAAAATTCTCCCTTTTTCCATAGTTTGAACTTCTCACCTCACTTTCCACAAAAAAACTTACTTTCGTTCTCTCAATAAACCAAATACGAAACTTAATATTTATTTATTTTTAAATCTGATGCAAAATATTATTATTTTTCTCGTCTCTTTTCCCGTGCCGACAATTTGCATACTTTATGTATTCACAATACACTGCCCTTTTTTGGTATTTACTGAATTACTTGTTACTTGCTAGTAGAATAAATTAAATTATTTTTTTCATTGTATTAAATATATTTTATTGACTTGAGTTTGTATTAGAATATATTTTGACTAATAACTGTCTAGCCACATATTTAGATTTATTAAGCAATCAAGGTAAAAAGTTTCACACTTGCAGGCACAGTAACACAATTGGCAAAAAGTATTAAGCCGCTATAGTCGTAGAATTTGTGGTTTAAATCTCATCGATTTCGAGATAAAAAAATATTATAAATTAATTGACTATTGTATTCAAAAAGTTTTTAAATTAAATTTAATTTAAATACAGTATAAATGAAGCAAACAACTCAATATAACTTAAATTCCATCATGAAATCTGGCGTTGTGTGCCTTCTGCAAAGTAAAACATGAAAAACACACAAAGTGCGTAAAACTTTTCAATCTATCGACGTTTTATGAATAATACCTGAAAAAATATTTGAATTTGTTTATACGACTGTTAAATAGCTCGCAGCCATTTTCAAGATATCTAAAAACTTTTTTGTATCTTCATTGACCTGAGTTCATCTCCTTGTTCTTCAGGGTACAAACTTAAATAGTTTATTCAACAATTATATTAATAATAAATAAATAAAAGTCTGTATGTATTACATATGTATTTTTTTTAAAATCTCATATACTGCTTATATAAGTTTTAATTTCTTATTTATCGATTTTGTTATTTTGTGGTGTCTTAAAAAATTTTCTTGTTCCCAAAAAATTTAAAATGGATATTTTACATGAAAAAAGTATAAAAATGATGTTTTGTCTTATAAATACATAACTATTAGGTAATAACTATTTCATATAAGTTTTAGTAGCACGTGTTTGGAGCTTTCAATTTCATGTTTCAACATCACAGTTGATCAAACACGCGTAGAGACATAAAGACGATTTCGCGTTTATACCAAATTGTGTAATTATCAAGACGTGTCATTAATTTATTTATAATATAACAAATTAATAACAATTATACTTTAAATATTGGAAGGTGTTAAAGGGGAAATGTTTAATTTACAGCCTACGTGTAAGAGTGTCTAGCAGGTGCTGAAAACTCCTAATGGTTACTAAAAACGTGAAAACGGAAATGCTTCTCTGAAATCATCACATTTCACAGGAAAAGGGTTGTTACCTTTGGCAGATCCGTCCATGTTTAATTCATAGAAAAACGGACTGAAAATTACCGTTTAGATGTTGCATAATATATGGCATATCATATAATATAGGAATAAGTACAGAGCTTATAATATTTTATTTATTTCTTTAAATATTTATAAGTACAGTTGAAGAGTATATTGTATTTACTTAAATTTTTAACACAATAACAAAATCTAATTCAGTCCCCATGGAATTGTAATCATCAAAACCCCAGAGTACAAAGTGGTTCAGAGACACACATGACTGCAATATAATAAATTATTTAGCAATTCACAGAAAAAAATATTTTTAGGCACCGTATTTTTGCCATTGAAAAAATATTTCGGGGACTATTCTCGGCTTTTCCACGTGAAATAATATAAATGTGGATTCATTATAAATATTTAAGAATGATCTTTGGGTGATTTTTTTTATTTCTAAATACGAGTCTGACACTTTGGTGAAAAACGCAAGCATAGTAAAAGTACAAAATTAAAACACCTGTATATGCTTGCGGACCTGTTAAATATTCAATAATAACAGTTGTATAAGTGGTTTAAAGTTTTGACCTGGTCCAATCTCCGTCCAGATAAATTAATTTGCATAACAGTTACATTTGATTTATTAATTTTTTTTAATGCTGCATTAGTACAAGAATATATTAAAGTCTTTAAATAATAAAAATGGCAGGTCGTTTCAAAATATTCATTGAATTTTAAATCATAATAGGCTTGTTTGAGCAGACGATCGGAATGATTAGGCGATTTGCGCTATTGAATGCAGGCTGCAGTGGGAGTGGCTTCAGCAAACCAGGACATCAACTTCCTGAAAGTTTATCGCAATCTGGTCTCCATTGTTGTCTTCCGGCCAAGTGATTCCTTACAATTCACTTTGCAGATCGAAGGCTGTATAATAATTCAGGCCGCGTGCCGCGCCTAACGAGGCAGTTTGTATGCGGCCGGGTAAGAACACAGATTTGATCTGATTTCCAGCCTGTTAGGTTATGGGTTTTTGTGGTTTGTATCTAACGCGTTTATGGTTTTATGTGATTGGCGGTCTCGCTGCCAATTTATTGATTGGATTTACACGAATTACATTGCTCGAGATAATATAAGAAGCGTTAATAAATTCCGAGCTTTACGACGAATGTTTTCATCCGTCTTCTCGTAAACAATTATAACGAATATTATTTAATAAAAGTTCAATTCAATATTTTTGAATTGAAATATTATACGAGGGCGGTCCGATAAGTACTTAGCCTACTAAAGAATAACGAAAATTTTGGAAAAGTGGCGATTTATTTCTCAAAATAGTCTCTCCAACTTCTTTAACCCATCTGAAACATACGTTTTCTCGATATCTGCAAAGTGGGCCTCCGTGGCGGCGATAACCTCCTCATTCGACTTGATTTTCTGCGAGGCGAGTGACTTTTTCAAGTGTGGAAACAAAAAAAAAATCGCACGAGGCCAAATCTGAAGAATACGGTGCAATTCGACCAATTTGGCCGTTTATAAATATTTTATATATTTTGATTCAAAATAAAATACTTTCAGCAATGTACAATTGTTTGTAGGCGAGAATACTATAAAAAAATTCAATATTTTTGAATTCCATTTTAATATTTTTGAGTAAAATACTTGAGTGATTTTCCACATGTTCGTTTTTATTTTAGTTTCGCCAACCTTTCAACATGTGGAAAATCACTCAAGTATTTTACTCGAGAATACTATAATCAAACAAAATTAAACTTATAAAATACGTCTGCAGTTCTGGGAGCAACCTTGATTTGCTACGGTTCAAGGTCAAAAAAAAATCCACCACTAACTAAAATCCAGCAAAAATAAAGCCTCCCCTGGACCCCTGAAGTAAGCAGGGGGTAGTCCGAGGAGCCTCGACCCTCCCCGCAGGATTAGCGGCTGATGGAGACGCACGGGCAGGTGGCGCAGTCTCCGCAGCAGCCAGCTTTCCCTGGACATCATTTCTCATCATTTGTGACACACTCTGGGAACCCCCCTTCTGAGATAAGACTCCATAAGCTTTGCTTGGCCCAAAGACATTTTATTACAAACCGATTTTTTATATTTTTAAATATATATGAAAATTACTCAGCAATGATTGTTATCTTGTTGAGGGACACGGCATTTGATTGCTGAAGATCCATTATTATAATGATAAAAGTACATTAATATTTTGTCTTCACTTTAAATTTTTTCAACTAAATAGACTAGGTCAGATCAGATGCATAACTAAACTAGTAATGCAAAAAATTTAATAAACTCAAAGTGAAGACAAAATGCAAAGGCTTTCATTTGTGCATTGATTGATATTAATTACTTAGTAATATAATAATAAATGTTTCTACAAAATACAAAATAAATATGGGATATGTCAAGATAATAACAAAAATAAACCATGGTTTTGGTAGACATTTATATTTAAAAAAAATTATTCAATCAATAAGTAACATTGCTTAAATAAAAACGCACACATTATTGATCGGACTTTTATTTAATTATTTTTTATTATTTTATTTTTTTACTGTTATAATGCATTAACAGATTTTTAAAAAATATCCGCGAATAAACAAGATTGCAAAGAAACTTTTCCACCTTCACAGAAATTTTCAGAAGATAAAATAAACCATGTATGTATGTATGTATGTATGGGAATTTGAAATTCTATAAAATATTGATAACCTGGCAGGGGATGCGGGAGACCGTAAAAATCAAAAGTGATGTGCTTGGAAGTTCGGGGGAGCGGGTTGCAGCCGAGAGCTCTTCCCAGGGGAAGCAAAACTTCGACCAATGCATTCGAAGCACTGTACATGCCGATATGATTTAATATATATAATTAAAGAAAAAAAAACATCAAGCTTTTACTATCAAGGAAGGGGTTCAACATTACTTCCCTTGTACGCAAAATATCTCAAAATTGGACGGACGGAAATAGAAAAATAATAAAAATAGTTAAAGTGAAATATTCGTTTAAAAAAACTTGTTATTTCAATGCTGCTTTTCTGAAAAAATGGCTGAAAAATTCGATAGGAGAAAACACAGCGATATAAAATTAAGTTTATCGGTACGATAAGTTTACTCAATGAATACATTTCTACAATAGTAAAATACTTTTGTAGAATAATGGTGATAATCTATTTATAGGATTAGCAAGGATCGGTTTAAAGACAGATTATGCTTGGTTTTGTATTAAATTAAGAAACGTTTTGCGAAATCCCAAAACTTTCTCTGGAAAGTCCACGGGGTAGCGTCTTAAAATTGTATTATTAATTTGTTGGGAATTATTTTATTTGTAAGTCTGAGGACTGTTCATTAAATATTTAACTTTAAGAATTAAGCTTTAAAATATACAATAAAATTATTAACGAAAAGGCAATCTTTTGAAAGTAATGGCTTTTTTATTTAAAAATTTGTACTGTTGCTTACTTCATTGTTGAAAACTTTTATGAAAATTGTATTTTGTATATATAAAATGAAATAACTGATAGCTTAAATTGAATTATTTTTGAGATGAAAGATACTCAATAAATATGCAAAACAAACAGTAACTATAATCATTTTATATATATAGTAATTTACAATTATTGATTCACACGTAAAGCAACAAAGAAATACTTTTTTTTAAACACAAGTGAAATTCAAACCCTTTTCTAAAAACCCTGAGCAAGAATTTAAACCAATATCAAAAAATAGCATAATTAACAATGTTTCATCGAAGGCTCTTCTTTTCCTTTAACCAACAATTAGTATTTACTTAAAATTATTTTAAAAACATTATTCTTCAGCAAGGGATGAAATAATTTTTAACTTCTGTCCGATTTCATAAATATTTGATTTATGTCAAACTTTAATATTCATAATTCGTTTTCAAGGATCCATGAAAGTTTGATGGTTAAATATAATATCTGAAATATTTTAAAATAAACAATTCGCACTTAAAACGTTGAGGTAGATTTTTCGTAGCACAAGCGAGATTCAAACCTACAACCTCACTATACTTTTTGATATAAATAATTATATATTTTTCTGGAGAGTTTTCTGAAACTCCTGAAAAACTTTCAGTCTCACTAAACATTTCATTTACATGAAAATATTTTTATTCAGCGGAATAATTTTAATTCTACGCATTAAGCTTAATTTAGCTAAAAAAATATTTTTAAAATATACATAAAATATCGCATGGGATTAGTAAAAAACGCGTCAGGCACATTAATTGTAAAGTGTGAGTCTAAAAACAAAACCGGGTTGGTCTTACAACTCTTTGTCCACAACGTCCATGGGGGAATATCAGGGGAAATTATAATTTCTTTTAATAAAAAAAACAGCTTTTTTCAGCAGGATATTTTTTGTTATCACATCAAAATTTCCGGCGTAGAAAATGGGACAAAAAAATATTTATCTCGCAGACATCAAAATGTAATAAGAATCATATGTGTTTAACACGCTTTTCTTATTTATTCTGGTACAAATCATTTATTTTTTTACGCTGAACGTCTGAAAATAAGGTCGGAACTCAAATATATCTAAATATTTGCTAAATATATTTGGGTCACTTGTTTTTATGAAATTTCCTTTAGAAATTGGGTCCGTATTTAATGAAGTTTAATGGAATTTACACTCCATATGTATAAAGCAAAAAAATCAGTTCAGGGAATTTTATTTTTCTTCATAGTAGAGTGTTTATTAATCTTATTATTATAATAACTATAAATATTCAATAACCCCATTTTCTGAAGTGTATTTACGTCATACGGGGAAAACGATCTTACTCGGCGATTTTTCTACGATATTTTAAAAGAGATTATTTCTTTAATGTTTAAGTATTTTTTTCAATTATATAAAATCAGGAATTGTACACAAACTTATTTCAGATAATCAAGGATGGAAGCTGAAGTCAAGTCTGGAGGTCGGCTTGTAGTTCTGGGTCTAATTTGTAGCTCAAACTCTATTGCAACATCCATTAGAAAACGTAGCTTAAAGTTAGCTGCCTTTATCGATATCTCCAAGAAGTTGTAGTGTTGGGACTTGATAAACCAAAACACACTTATTTAAAACCATATTTAATATCCATTTTGACAAATGACAATTTTTGAGTATATATATAAAATTATAGCCTTCTGAAGATTTTACAGAAAACCTGGTTAAACTTTCAGCAAAATGGCATTTTTATAATATAATATTTAAAAAAAATTATCAATTAGATTTACAACTAGTTGGAAGAAAAAGTTTTATTCAATTCTCTAAAAAAATATATCGTCTCTTAGTTAAAAGTATTTGTAAACTTTCTCGGGTTTATATGATTTCCTAATAATCTAGTGACATATCAGGCTGAAAACATTTTCGTTGCTTTTACTATCCTTTTGTCAAATATTTGACTCTCCCTTATCATAATATAATTTACCACATTATTGCTTTATTTATTAGGCAACTCTCTATAACCTAAGGTAAATCAAATTAGTCGAAACTTACAGAATTTAATTGTGGTGTTGGTTTCGTTAATATTTAACTTAAACCTTTGATGAATATCGTTTACAAAAGCGTTTACTTTCAACAACAAAAATCCTTAACGTTACTTTGTTGGCTCTTTACTGATAATAAAGTATGGCCAGTTTTCGTTAACTGTTCCTGAATTCTCGCCCCAACACTGCGGCGCCAATAGCTTTATAAGGACTACTCTGTTTTTATTCGCCGGATTTAGAGATAAAAGGGTGAAGTATGGCGGCTCGTAGGGAGCAAATAATGAAATGCCCAAAGCAAATTGACTTAATTTAAACGGAATCTTGAAGCAATTTATGCATTGGTAAAGAATATTTTTATATTTGCTCCAAGAATATTGTGAAAAAGAACCTTGATTTTTTATTATGTTAATATTAAAATAAGTTAAATATTACTTTTTTTCTGAATGGATGAAGTTAATAAATAGATAAATTAGAAAAATCATAAAAAAAGTATAATTATAATATGTATAAAATTTTTGTTATAAAATAATTCATATAGGTATACTTTCTATATTGTAATCTAAAAAGTATACCTAACCTCACTTTTTGGGTGTGTTTTATATACTTTGGAGATAATGTATATGGTACACGTTGTAAGCCTTCTTTCTATACAAATTAAATGCGTATGTTTAAGTTAAGGGTGTGTTCATAAAAAAACCTCAATTAATCAGACACAAAGGCTCTCTGGAGACTAAATAGTGACTCCATTCTGCCTTCACACCGACTTCGCGATAAGTATACAAGCATTTAAAACAATAGCGTCGCGCGTCCAGAATAAAAAAAACCTTTTTTTTTCAATTTAAGCTCACTATTGGACAGTTTTTTTTACGCATTGAAAAGGATGAAAGAAAAACCGCCCTTTAGTTAGCGCCTCCTGTGCGAGTCCCGCAGAGGTCGCCAAGCCAAAATAAACATGTTTCCTTGTATATAAAATTAATAAAGATGTATATCATTTAAAAATTTATACAAAATACTAGTGATTCATTCATAAATACGTTTTAAATCACATAAAATGTTAGCGTTTTTGGATAGATACCTTTTTTTTTGGGCATTGATAAAAATTGAAAAAAAATACACCGTCTCTTAGACGTATAACTTTAAATGTAATTTTGAAGTGTACTTTGAAGTGTTAAAATACTTGCCATCTATTAAAGAACCGCGAATCATGAGCTGGCTTATAATGTAATCTGAAGTGTAGAGTGAGGGATAAATAGCATACTAACACACATATAACTATTTAAATAACACTTTATGTACTCTGAAGTATTGAAATTCCTGCTATGAATAAGGAACCGCGAATCATGAGTTGGAAGCCGCTGGCCTAGATTCCAGTCTGGAGTGTAGAGTGCGGATTGAGATTAATATCAGGTTTAACAGCTTTTCAGGACTGTGACGTGTGACACTTTCAGCGGGAGAGTTTTAACAATTTCAACTATTCCCGACCGTTTTTAACAATCGTTGGACGTTGACGCATTGTGCTTACCCGGCGCTGGAGAAAGACTTGTACTCCAAGTGGAATTTTCGTTTTAGGACTCCACGAGCTTGCACCGGATGAAATTTCAGGGGTACTAGTCAGTTTATTTAAAACAACAAAAAAAAATCATATATATATATAAAGTATAGAATATTTTAAAAAATATCTTCGTACTACAGATTTCAGAATACTAAACTTTTTATTTCGTGATCCTGAAAGTATACGTAGCCTCACTTTTAGGCTGTATAATGTACATTTTTGAAATACGTGTCCCCAAGTAAAGGGTGTGTTTATAAAAAAAAACCTTAACTAATAAGACACACAGGCCCTCCGAAGACTTAAAACATCCCAAAAAAAATTCTATTTCACTATTAAAAAATTAATTTTTGTTAAAAAATAAAATCAAGATGTAACATCTTCTTAATATTGCTACAGAATTTTTTGCTCCTTTTTTTAAATATATGTTTGATTTAGATGTATGTTTAATAAAAACCCATTCATAATTTAATGTAAATATGAAACGAAATATACAGCAAACGAGAATACTTATTTACTGTAAAAAAAGTGAATCAACTTTTTAAAGGTCGGCTTAGTGTCCCTTTTAGATACGTCGTTGGGTCACCAAAGCATATTTTAATGACGCCATTAACATGTCATGGCCATTTTTATTCTATGATTCTACACTTTTTAAGCTTGCTAGAAATGCTAATAGCTCATCAAAGAGATACGATTTGAACGACAAACTATAAGCCCACAAATTAAATTGCTTATTATACGCATACATATCAAAGTTTTCAATGAATACAAGAGTTAATTATTATGTGGATTAAATATAAAATCAAATCAACCGCTGAAGTTTGAATTTTTGATATTCAAACTTTTTTTTAAATTTGAAGTAATATTATTGATAGGAGAGTGAAATTGACTTACGAGAAATCTTAATACGAAACACTGAAAGTCAAGTCATCGGACTGAAGATTGTGCGGAGTTCTTATTTTGTTTGTCTGTTGGAAAGCTTTCATGTGATTGAAGCTTGCAATCGAGTCAGGCGAGCTTTAGGCACGGTCAGTCTTGGCGGAAATCCAAAAGCTCTGTATAAAGCGCAGGCTGTATACTTCTTTAGTGTATAGTTTTCCCATAAAATATCGTAGCCTTGCTTATTGTTGTTTTTTTGTTTGTGTAAAAAGTTGTATTTATAGCCTTAAAAAGCTCCGTTTATTATAATACTGTTGATACAACGCCAAGAAGAAAAATTGCAGCCGAGATAGAACTAAATGTTGCCGTATTAAAATACGTTTTTTATCTATAGATATCTCTACTGAAATAGCATTGATTGGGGTAGAAATTTTAGATCAGTAAGCAAAAGTGGCATCAAGAAAATGAAAATCCATTTATATACATCAATGCGTAAATGTGTTATTGTAGAGAATTGTAAATTCTCAAAATTTGAAAAAATATTATCTCCGTAGCTTGAACCGTAAATGTTCGCTTCGCACAACTATTCTCATAAATAATCAAAGGCAGACGTGAGTTTGATAATCTGACAAGGTTCATTGGTACAAATTACCCATAGCCCAGTGACCAAGATGGAATTTGCAATTTTTCCCTAATAAAACTACTCCATCCACGAGTAGGAATATAAAAAATACAGCTTTAGTGATAGTCTTATACACGGAATGTACTCACTACGTATTAATATATTCTGTTTGTTAAATTTATCTTATCAACGCGCTTAGCGTCCTACATACTAACAAGTAGGATTTATAAGTATATAAACCCCTCGACACACACATTTATATATATATATATATATATTTAATGGAACTGGTATTTATTTTGTAATACTCCATTTTATTGTAATAGAATAAAACCAAATGGTTTTGGAGACTACGTTAATTTCACTTGTAGCGAGAGCTCTTTCGCCTAACACGGCATCTTTAAAACTGAGTCTTTACAGAAAAAAGCGAGCTTATACTTAAAAAATTCAGCATGAATCATAAATTATACTACATTACAAATTTATATGGAAAAATGCTTCTATTGAGTGCTGTGAAACCCCATTAAAATGATATTAACAGCATTAATTTTAATACTAAGTACTTAAATAAACTAGTTTGTGATGATTCCTGGCTGTCCTGGCCGCCATCTGAAAGCAATTAGTTTGAGTGCAGAATCAGTGTATTTTTAAAAATATTAAGAAGGAGAGAATTACGGTTATTTAGTTGTTCATTGATCAGAGGGAATTCTAAATTTTGGTGCTTAATTATTTCTAGTTGCTCCAAAATATTAAGTCTAAAAAGCCTTTATTAGAAACATGAAGGAGACTTGGCTTATTGTGTACGTTTAAATTATGCTTACTGTCATTAAGATGTATTGCAAATTGTGAATCAAGTTTATTATTTTTAAAGGATGCCAGGTGCTCTTTGTATCTTGTTGCAAAACTACGACCTGTTTGACCCGTGTACATAGCTTTACAGTCATCACAAAAGAAAGAAGAAATAGCTCTCGCTACCAAAACCGTTTGGTTTTATTTTATTATATATATATATATATATATATATATATAAACATATGATATAAATTTGATAAAACATATAAAATACGAAGTAGGCGTTTCCATCGCCATGCTTATACCATCTTCAGCTTACTCACAGCACGACTTATAACATACATATAAGTCACCATTTTTCCTTTGACCTAAGCTTTTTTAAGCTTCATTTCGCGTTTGTATCGTGTGGTTAAAAATTTTTTTTTATGTATATCGCATCGCTGCAAATGCAAACCGTTTAACCTCTTTTCGGCGAAATAGCTCTCGCTACAAGGGAAATTAACGTAGTCTCCAAAACCATTTGGTTTTATTTTATTATTATATATATATATATATATATATATATATATATATATATATATATATATATAAACATATGATATTAATTTGATAAAACATATAAAATATGAAGTAGGCGTTTCCATCGCCATGCTTATACCATCTTCAGCTTACTCACAGCACGACTTATAACATACATATAAGTCACAATTTTTCCTATGACCTAAGCTTTTTTAAGCTTCATTTCGCGTTTGTATCGCGTGGTTAAATTTTTTTTTTTTATGTATATCGCATCGCTGCAAATGCAAACCGTTTAACCTCAATCGAAGCGTGGATGCGATCGAAATGATATAAAGCCCGAGACGTAACAAAGTTAGTGTAATCGAAGTGTCATGTCCGACGCCGCGGGGCTGCGGCCGCCATGTTGGGGGTCACGAGGGGGTGAGACGCCCCGGGGCACCCCCTGAGCTACAAGACCACCCCTGTTCATCTGTAATAGGATTGTTCGTTCAAACTACTTCTCTGGATTTCACGCTTTAGTATGTTTTCTAAGAAAATTTCATGTAAAATTTGCGCTACGAATTTTTTTATAAAAACGCACAATTAATATAATTATTTACAAATCAAATTTCAAAAAAATATATTTTCGTATTTCATACTATATTTTAATGAAGTTTACATAAAAAATTATTAAAAATATTTTTTTTTAATACACAGCATATAGGCATTAATTAAAGTACGCCACTGACGTCTTTGTTTAAATGAATTTCTTGTATATTATTGTTTATATACTTGTTATTATAAACTGTTTTTTCAAAGTATAAAATCAATGCATTTTCTTTGAAAATTTTAAATATCATAATTTTACGATCAATTAAGGATATAAAATTTGTTTCTTATTGCTTTTTTGTTCGCATAACAACCAATTTTAACTGTACAAAGAAAAAGAAACTTCCAACGACCTGCCATTAATATTGTCGTTTCTGTTACCAATATAAATTTATTTATTGTTCCCATAAAGTACACGAAACAAGTCTTTAAAATTGTTATCCCTCATTTTAAACGATATAATAATTATTATTTGATATTTTTATACCAACTCGACGAGTAAGTTGTAGGTAGGCAAGCATTTAACAGCGACCATAGTCCAATGCGACTGTAACTAGATTATTATATACATATACATATTAAATTATGTGCATTTGTGTACAGTCGATATTGAATGTCTAAAAGCCATTGGCGTGTCAGTTTTATCTTCAGATAATTGCAGATTGCAGCCATGGCAATTAAGAACTAACAAAGCTCAATCACTCACCCATCTGAAATCTCCAGCAAGGCTTCGTTAGATCAAGGCTTTAGGGGTTTGGGTGGTCGAGGGGTTGTGCATATTAGTGCAGGATCGTCCATTAGTCCGCAGGCTGCAGTCGAGTTGTAGCCATCTGTCACAAATGTCAGATCCGCTCTAAGGGATAGAGTCGCCCAGCATCCAGGCAAGCCTCATCTGGCACTGTAGCAACTATTTAACAACAACAATATACACTTTAAATATCAAAATACACAAAATTAAATTTTTGAAATGTTCACCGCCCTAACGTTTAAGTCTCCGACGTTCCAGTTTTTATTAAATAATTATGTTATTTTTTATGTGTAAAAAGCAGAGTAGCAATAACTGTTAGTAGGAAGTACTACATCCATTACCCTATATGCTCCTTTGATTTTCCACATACTCATTGCACAACCCTCGTTAATCAAACGCGAACCAACTCAGAACCAGATAACCCTTTTAGAGATTCATGTACGGTGTATTATAAGCGAGATATTTTATTTAAAGCGGTGGATTCCGGTATAAAAATTATTACAAGCAGCAAGCTCTGTGCGCCGAATCGTGGAAGACAATTAATCTTCATGAAAACGCTGAAAATTGTACCGCCGAAGCCTTCGCGGCCTTCCTGAAAGATAAATTACTGAAACATTCATTACAGAGCCCCCCGACGTGGATGGACCTCAGACTTGCGAAACTTTTATTTGCGTAGCTTTCTAGCTCGCCGGCCTCCTGTTTACTGACACTGAAATAAATTAGTTATAAAATATGAACTTTACTCCCTTATATAATAATTTAATTCTTACCTGCTGAAACCGAGAAAACCCTCTCAAATATTTCAGCCACTACTTGTCAACGGCACCGATAGACATGCCAATGTTTCAGTTCTTTCATTCTTCTGATACATGATTATTTCTTCATTACTTTTTCACATCCCTTAATGTGTAAATAAATTAACATTAAATTTTATAAAACCATGTAAATAGGTTATTTGCATCATGCTGCAGTTAAAAAAAATAAAACACTTAACTACAAAGTGATCATTGTAAATCCACCCTTGCAAGTATAAGTTAAACTGTGTTTGTATTAAAATACAGGTATTTAATTTAACTAAAAGCTTCTACATTAACTATATTTTAAATTAAATATAAACACCCAGAACCGTTAAATTGTATATAGACTCAAAGAATGACAATTAATAGTATCTGATATCAAATATAAGCATTTTAGAAAAAAAAATTACAGTACGTAAAACTTTTATTTACAATATGTTTACAAATGTCGACAAACACTACTTATTATTTTTATCATTTATACAGTAAAATTATGATATTATTGCATATTTTTTTATTGAAAAAATTTTTATTTGAAAAACTCTTTAAAACAAAGGATAATTTTATTTAATTATTTATGTATATTTTAATATTTAACATCGAAGAATTTCTTTTTTCAGTAGACGTTGTAATGAATTTCGTAGAATATTTTCAGGTTTATAATTTCAAAATACTATAAAAATTATTATCAATACACCGCCATATTAATTTTCTATGCTTATCAACACAAGACAAGAAATTTTCTCATAGGTTTTGAATGTGAAGATGTTTTTCAAACAAATAAATATCTTTTTAAATACAATATTATCAAAAAGATAGTAAATAAACTATTTTTTTAATAATAAGAATGTAACTGCCTGGTCAATCCAATCGCACAAAAAATATTCAAAGAAATTTAAGTCACGGCTACAAAATAAATTACCATAACATATCATGTTAAAAAAATATCATAAAATAATAATGGAAAATCTCAAAAACCTACTTAAATTTAAAAAAAATTTAGTACTTCAAAATAAAAACTTATGAAAAACCTCTCAACTGATAAAATTGATATTCAACAACATGTGAATCATAAAATCAACCTGTTTTTGTGGTAGTTATTGTTTTAATAAAGTTGTATCTTGAAGCGTCCCACAGTTTGAGAAGCGTAGGGAAAACCTAGTATTTGTTGTAACATGTTGTAACGTGTTATTTGTTATGAGTCATTTTTTACTGGTTATTATTATCCCGCGCGTCGGCCCCAAATTTGTTTGGCCCTTTTTAAAAATGGTCGGCCAGGCGTTTGGCCAAATGGCCGACATTTCGGTACATCCCTTTTGTAAATTCTCTAATATAAATTTCTACAAATAATATATTATTTTGATTCGCCCACATAAATAGCGGCTCCGCACAAAAAACTGCCTCACGCTGATGGGCGAGAATAACTTACACGCTATGACAATATTTTAACACGAGTGCGAATGTGTATGTTCGTAGGTTTTGGAAGCCGTTGTTATAAGACGATTTGATTTTCACTAAAAAACACAAAAAAATTCAAATCATCTAAGTCCGATTTAGTTTTAAAAAAAATAAACCCAATTTCTATGTATTTTATTACAAAAACACGTTTTAGTGTTTCTCTTTTTGGTCTGAATAGAAAATTCTTTAATTTATAGTTAATATGTAATTTTTCATTTTATTTTTTTTTCGTAAAACTCTGAAATCCTGGATTTTTAAAATAGTTTAGTTGTAAAATTATTGATAAACACTTTTTTTTTAATTACGAAATGATCCTTTGTTATATTATCCCAAGAAATATTTACATTTGTTCTCTTTTGTAAATATTATAAATAACGATGCCAACTACAAATAATAATAAAAAAATATATATTTCTATAAGTTTAATTTGATTTTTTGGTATGAAGGTTCTATGATATTATAGTCAGAACCCATAACATTGTAACTAGTAAAGTTTGAACCGTTTGCAGCCTTCGTTTCTTACAGAGTAACATGATTAATTGACTTATTTTTTAATATTAATATGTTATATTAATTAAGGGTCTCTTAAGCGTTAATTTAACTGTCTCGTGAATCATGAAGCAAGTTTACTGTTATTTCTCCAACACCTGATTATCATACCTGATCAAATGATTCAATTCTATGGATAGATATCATTTATTCATCTAAATAAGTCGATCCAATCCAAAGTAAATATTTTAGGTTTACTTTTCCTCGCTAAAATTGTCCACCCAAAAATAAATTCCTAATTTCCTCGAATTATCGCCCTTTATTTTTCCACGCTCCTACGTGCGTATTTCGAAAACACATTAATTATTTTAAACAAAGTCTTTGAAAAAAATCTCGCGAAAATATGAGTGTTTTATTGAAAATAATTGCGTTTGTTCAAAGGCGACTCATTAACAGAAGTAAGCGGCGGAGACCGGCCCAGTGGCTCTCAAACTGTAGCCCCAAATAATGGGACGCACCCTCACCTTTAATATAGCAATACAGCCAGGCTCATTCTTACTGTCATTCTTACTATTCATGCTATTATATTTTTTGTAAAAAATGATCAGTAGCAATAAATATAACCCGCAAGTGGAAACTGATAATATCGCCTCTCCTCGCCAATCGGCTCAAAGCAAGCAAACAGGAAAAACACGTGTGTCTTGAAAAAGAAGCCTCCGATGATCAGCCAGTAACAAAATAACATATTGAAGTGAAGTATCCTTCAGAAACTACATCGAAAGACCTCTGGAATTCAGGATCTTCTTATTCGGAGGCGATGTACAATCTCATAGATATTCCCTATTCTCAGCCAATCAAGTCAGTCAAGTCAAGCGAACATCCTTGATGGGACTGTTTTGCAATTATTTTTTAAAGAACCTATAAAAAATAAATCTTCAAGGATCTGACTTTTTAACTGCATACGGTCAGATAAGGGAAAATAAATTGAAGTAATTTATTTTATTAAGAACGAGACGAAAATAGCTTGAGATCTTCTGTTCTAGACATTTCAACAAACTCAGAGATATAAACTTTTGCTTGTACTCTAGATAACGTTATTTAATTAAAAATATTATTCTTAATTTCTGATTAATGGTCGTGGTCAAATGGTAGTAAATATTATTTTTTATGTAGTATTTTGAAATGAATTACGACAGTGTTAATTATATTTTTTTATCAATGCTGAATACACTTATTTTCAGATGCTAGATGCAAAATTTAACCATAAAATATCCCTGAAAACCGATTAATAATTTATTTTTGCATGGTATGGTTTTGTTAAAATTTTAATTATTATTGTTTTTTTTTAACATACATTAGTTTATATATTATTTCAACTGCTTATATATAAAGTATTTAAATAATAAAGTTTTTTTAGTCCAATATTACCATGAAAATTAGTATTTCCTGAAAATGAGTTCGTGGTGGACTTTGACACCTTAAAGATTTAATTTGAACATACACCCAATATATTGATATGCATAATTGTAAAAATATGCTTCTTGTGACTTAATATATTATATTGTAATCAAATGTAACAACCAGTTCAGACAGATTTATTCATTTGATCAAAATATGTTTCACTGTACATCAAGTACGTCCTTCTCAAAGTAAATGGCTCAGAACAAGTACATTGTAGTTGCTATCGAGTATTCAGGACTTTGCAATCTAGATCACAAGTTTAATGTGTTAAATATGCGTGTAACTAATAAAAGCCTCCGACTATACCCTTGGGAGCAGACTGACCGCAGCGGTCGTCCTACTCGAATATGGCAGTCTGTTTTATCGATGATAGACTGGCAGTTCGGAATCCCTTTGACAAATGGAGCCAACGAGACCCGAGAGTGCCAACTACATAATTGAATAACTTCAAAGGTTTTGCCTGGCCTCCAATTCCGCAGATTTCTCTTTCAGTTTGCATTTATTATGTAAATTAACATATCTGCAATGAATATTCCCATTTAAACCAAAAAGAAGCGAAGCAGAAGGCAATGAAATATTTTACAACTGAAAAAAATATTTTTGCAATGACATTTATTTACTTTATATAATTCCAAAAAATATATACGTTTAATCCTTAAATAAAATCTCTTAGTCATTTAGTTGTTTATATATGTTTTTTTACAAATTAAGGCACTGAGTCGTCGATTAATATTTTTGCTATGTTCTGTGGCAAGAATTTTATTACAAAAAAAAAATTCAATTCAAACGTACGATTTATTAATCGAAAACGATTATATTATAATTATATGATAAAAAAAATTCATTGATTATTCGACTACGCTCGTTCTTACGAATAAAGCAATTACTTAGAAAAAGTTTTTAAAACTCAAAAAAACTGATATCCTTGCAGACAGATCACTCAAGCCCGCGGTAACTTAAATAAATGGATGACAAAAGAAATTATTACATCAAAAGCAGTTTTGAACATTGAATATCATAGTTAGAAGTCGTAAGAAAATAATTATTCTTCAACTCGCCTCTCGCATCAAAGTTAAACAAAAAATCGCCGCGGTGTTTACTGAAATTTTATAAAAGATGAAAATTTAAAAGTCTGCTTTTTACTATTTTAAAAAGACGAAATTATCATTGTAAGTACAGTGTTTTTGTCGCCCTGAAAAATACGAGCTATCGGATGCGTCTAAAGAAAATTGCTTTTGAAGAATTGGAGACGAGCTGATTTCAACCACTTGGAGCTTTTAAAGATTGTATATTTTCAGTTTCAATAAATATCAAAGCGCAAAAACGAAATACGAGCCATTTACATCCCTATCATGAGCAACATCCCTAATCTGAATTATATGTACTGTTGCTTTCAATCAACTTGGCTGGTAAGTGTGCACAGAGTCTCAAGTTGTCATTTTCAATATGGCTTTATTGTCGTCCCGGGATATTATTTCTGTTTTACATAAGCGTGTATACAGGGTGGATCTTAATTGCGTGCACGCACGTAACTCAACGTTTTCCTACATGCTCAAATTTACTTCTCAGTAGTTTATTATTTAATTTTTAAACGTGAAGTCTTTTATTTCAAGCTCCTCGGAGTAAATAAGACTTGAGTAATTATAAGATATTTACAATTAATTTTGATTTTTTTTTAATAATAATGAAGCTTAAACATCATCAATGTTTACAAAATAATATAAATCGAAGTTTTATTACAATGTCGAGTTATTTTGATAATTTACAATAAAACGTTAATTTTAGTACGAAGACTAATTTGAAAATTTGTTAGACAGCAAGAGTGGCCCTGTATAACGCGCTGTAAGTAAATGTTAACGCGCATTTACAGCGGGGGCGGCAATGAAACAAGTGTATTTGGAACCACCACTGGGGACAAATTAGGATATGAACCACCAACCCCTCGTGGCAAGTAACGAGTGAGGCGGGGTAGTAATGGAGCTCGGATTGTACAACTATAAATGTTTTGCAAAAGCATCCCTTATAAGAATTAAAATATATTTATATATTTTAAAAAAATAATGTCTCGACACCATTTTCTTTCACGGTTTTCAAGCAATTCATATATTTATAAAAAAACACACCCCTGCAACTGTTTACCATAAATCAACCCCATAGCACAAAATACATTTATTGCTAATGAAACTAATTTAATGTATCCGTGATAAGTATAAAAACGTGTAAATTTCGAATCACTTATACGACGCTGAATTTATTTTATCTTAAAAATAAATACTTTTGAATTTTTTCGATATATCCACTCATATATAAAAATTAAAACTTTGTATTAACCGCCGATATACAAGTTAGCATACGCAATGGGATCAATAGCAATATAGGATCAATACTTGTAAAAAATATATATTTGTAAATAATTATGTATACGTCATAAAACGAATAAAAACTTTTAATTAAACAACTTGCAAAAAACCACGAGTAATTACATAAGACGGAAAGCCACAAGACTCGCTTATCGAGCCACATTTTAAATGCAGATAAATCGTAAACTCGTTTTAACTGCAACCGCTATCTTCATTATATTAATTAAGTCTAGGCAAAAGTTCGGTTCGGAGGGGGCCGCCTATCATAAAGGTTGGGATCTGCTGGGAAGAGCGCAGGACATGATCCGCTCTGGTCGGCTTAGCCTTTAAACTTTTTCAGTCAGCTTTCCCGAGCAGCGGTTCGCAACATGTGGGGCGCGGGTTTTATATTAATACAAAAAAAAATTAAAACACACAGTTCATTAATTGTGTTTTGTTATAAATTCAATAAAAAAAAAAGCATAATTGTAAAATTATTAAGCTACAAGGCAAAATTTTTTTTTTATATATATTTGCGTGCTTACATTATAAAAACACTTGTTCTACTTCAAAATAATAAATATAGACTGCTAAAACTGTGTAAACTTTAAAAAAGAGAAAGTGGCATTGGAAGGAGGAGAATAACGTGGATGCGTTAATTATAAAAATCAATAATAATTAGTAATTATTATCAGTATATTCTTGATATGTGTATCTGTGTAGTGCAGTTTTTTTGCATGATCAGCTTAATGTTTGGGAACTTTGCACTCCACCCCCGCTTCATCCCCCGAGCGGTGCAATGCGCTATTAAAAGTTATTTTTATTAAAATGAAATATTGCTTTTGGCCGGAAATCCCCCGACCTGAGTGAAAAGTTACTTTCAAATGGGTCCGATTCACTGAGGGGCGGCACTTTAATGAGTGTTACTCAAAATAACTCACTTGCAATTTTATTTCAATGTGGGTGTATTTATGTGGCTTGGCAATGCCGAACGCTTAAAAAAATTATTATAGGTTTTATTTTAATAACAAATATTTTTTTAAGCATTGAAAAATCTCTTGCCTCAAATTCACTTGTCAGCTTTGATAAGTTTCGCAAATCGTTTAAATGAAAAAAATACACCAAGGATTCAAAAAGCCGGAATTTTAAAACGGTCATTATTATTTTTTTTTTCGTGTAGCTAGTTTCCACGTGTTAAATTAATTACCTGGCATTTATTCTTAGCTTATCAATCAAACAGTCAAAAGATACGAGTTATTAAATTATTCATTAGGTAAGTGTGTGCAAAGCGGCTCCTTCTCCTGGCTGTACGGGAAATTTACATTTTCAGCTACCGGATTTCCTGAGCTAATGCTAAATTTAATATAAATAGGGTGTCTAGTACTTTAGCGTTTCCTGAAAACCTTCTAGCTCAGTTCGTAGAAAAACTCGAATGAATAAATTAGCATCCGCGAAACGAACCTTCGTATTACTACCCCTCCTATAACTATTTTAATATTTGTATCGTTTTATTTTTTGTGTTTAAAAATAAATATTTATAGTAGTCCCCTGCAAGGGTAGTGTCTCCTGAAATTTTCAGGAATACAGAGAGGCACATTCCGGAGACTTTGTTAACCAAAGCTGTGGGTACATATAATATGGTGCCTTTTATTATCAATGCAGTTCGTTCAATCTAAGATCTCCTGCTTTGAAGTTTAGAAATAAAAATAATACCATTGGATGATTTCATTAGATTCCCTTATATAATTAGATCATGACCTAAAGTTGCCTAAATATTTAATAACTGCACTAAATGGGTCCAACACCCTCATTGCTTAGTAACATACTACTATATATTTCAGGATATAAATTCCAATGAATAGTTCTGACTATTTTTTTATATGATAGATCAATCTACTAAAAACACCATATTAAAAAAATATATATTTGTTCACGATTTACCTATGCATGTTAAAAAAACCCTAATACCTGCTATCTAATTTAAAACAATTTTATTTTTTATTTGTATATATTTTATAAATAAATGATGCTTTATTAGAGATAAAGTAAGAATATTGACATAAATTTATACGCTGCAGATCTCCACCGTCCTATTGTATTTTTCATCAAATTAAATAAAACATGTCTGCATAAATAAATTTAAAACTCTGCAATGGTTTTGCTTAATTTTTTATCAATCTTAATTTACTTCAA
Organism: Atopsyche davidsoni; assembly: GCA_022113835.1. Lineage (NCBI taxonomy): Eukaryota > Metazoa > Arthropoda > Insecta > Trichoptera > Hydrobiosidae > Atopsyche > Atopsyche davidsoni. Next base: position 3,960,051 of record JAILWY010000025.1, read on the forward strand.
AATATAAATTTATCATAATATTTCATTATTTAATGAAAGTACGATGAATTTATTAATACACAGAAAAAGCATTTAAAACTGAATAAACGATGAATAGAAAATATTCACTAAAATGTTTTGAACATTGAATTCAACATTTTTATTTTGAATATAACAACACTCTGTTAATGATATTAACACTTCAATGTTGTTGTCTGACACTTCAGATTTTTTCACGCAAAAAAAAAATATTAAAACTTATAGCGCATTCGCGTAATTAAACAGTAGCAAATGTTGTACAAATTATTTCAATCACTATTTTTCTGATAAACTATCTGCAATCCAGATAAAATTTAATTTAATCAAAATATATATATACGTACAAAACAAACAGCTGAAACAGTATTTGCAAAGTAAAACTTCGTTATCACTGTTTAATAAATTTTTATCAGTAAAAAATAATTCATAATTATTTCAGAATATTTCTAGAAGCCTTTTTTAAGTAGAGTTAAAAGTAATTTATAATATTTTTGTAATACGATATTTTAGTAATAATGTTTTTTTATTACTGGCAATAATTTTTAGTTGACATATTATTGTTGACACAACGTGTGGTCTTCACCTGCATCAGGTCTGAATACTGTCCAGAGGACCCTCGAGGACTTACTTTCGGATTATAAGTGAGTATTATAGAAAAAAATCTATTACCAGTAATATAAATTATATAAAATATCACTCAGTTTCTTTATTAGATCATTCAGACTTATTTTCATTTGCAGTTGTTAAAATTTATTTTACTGTCCACAGAAAAAATAAAATAGAAAAATTTAACTATAAAGACATCAGTCTACTTTTGTATGATCTGCTAAGTATTCAAAATGTAATTTTATTTTTAAGTACAACATTTTAGATCATAACCTCAAAACGCTCGTTTCTTTCTGCGGTTATGATTGGAGCGCTGTAACTATACAAGTGTCTTATTAAATAGTATTATTATTTTTGTGTTTCAGAAATTGGGATGGGGAAAATACGAAAGAAAAGGCAAGCGAAGCCGGCAGCCTCTACACAAGATGCTGAAGTGGAGTCGGAGGCTGTACAAAAAAATGCTTTTCTTCCCCCGGCCATAATGGAAGCTCTACCAAAAGATTTTGATTTAGCGAGTGTTCGGTCGTTCAAGTCAATGAAAAATAAGTTCGGTATTAAAAAGCAAATAACGAAAGTACAAAAACAAAAACTCAGAAAAGAAATTCTCAAACAAAAGATTGATATTATCAAAGAAGCGTCTGAAGACAAATTATCAAAAAATCAGAGTAAGAAATTAAAAAAAGTATTAAAGAAAAACAAAACTAGTTCGAGACCCTTGGCCGCAAGTTCCAACGGCTTTCCGAATTGTGAATCTGAGATCGGTGCAATACTCAAATTTAATCACATTAAGGATGAAGACGAGGAATATATGAAACTTGGAAGTAAAAAAATTAAAGGAGTGGTGAAGAAGAAGCAAAGAAGAAATCAAATGGTTAAAGATATTAATTCCCTGAAACATCTGATGACCAAAGCAAAACCCAAAATATAAGAATTAAACTTTATCACTTTATAAGAATTAATTAAAATAAAATATGGAACCATATTTATATTATAATTGCTAATTTTTATTTTTTCTGCATATGACTTACTTAGGTGGTTTTTCTAGTATTTGTTGAACACCCTTATATTCCTTTTTTTCCTCCTCTCATGTTTAATAAATACTTCTTGGCTAGATCTTGTCCTGCATTACAGCCATATCTTAATCATTTCATATGCCATTCCTCCGTCATAAATTAAGAACTCAAGATCAATCTAAATTGACATAGCCTCACACCTAACATTACCAACAATGGCCGTGAAAACCATTTTTATTTATTGAATGCCAATGGCACTGAATTTATTGAACTACAACGCATACTTTAAAGCAGTGGTCCCCAACCCTATGCCCGTAGGCACCATGGCGCCCGCAAATCGTTTCAAGTGTGCCTGCCAATGTGACGTTAAAAAAATATTTATGTTTACAATAAAACGTTATGAAAAATATTCATATTTAGTAATGAGTTCTCCCTCTAATAATGAGTTCACGATATTGTTTAGATACTTGGTGGAAAAGTTGCTGAATAAATATAAATCTGATATTTTTGCGGTAGAACAAGTGAGGTGAAAGCTATGTAAAAGTGTCTATGATATTTTTAAAGTGAGGTTAAAGTGGCTCTGATATTTTTGCGTTGGTAAATTTGAAGTAAAAGCTATGTGAAAGTCTATCTGATATTTTTGCGATAGGACTGATGATGTGAGAAAGTCTACCTGATATTTTTGCGATAAGACGATAGTTAAACAGCGAAATATAAGCGAAAATAATCATTCTGATATCCAATGTATCAGATGAGGGCTTCTGGAATATAGTTGACATAAACAAATTTCCATTGTTTTCAACAATTAATATTATAAAATCAAAGTACAGATCTCTACTTACAGATCTTGATGATTGCTTACGAGTAGGAATATCACCATACTTTCATAATTACGAAGCAATGGTCAATGAAATGCAATGCCAACGATCACATTGTCTTAGATATTTCTCTTTTTTTATAATGAATTTTGGTACTAGGGTAGAATTTGGACAATTCTGATTGGTCAATTTTTTTAAAAATCAGCTAATAACTACATTAAAATTTACACGAAATATTGTTAGTTGCATTAAATTCTTAGTAAACTTAGTCTGGACCCTAACTGATATTTTTCGTATTCTAACCTGTTGTTTGCAATGTTTAGCTATAGATGTAAATTTTAAAGTTTCTATTACATACAATTATTAGTTGCATATTTGCCCAAACTCGACTCAGTATTTTTAATTTTTATTACCAGAATTTTTGTGCTATTATTTACTACTAATATTTATTTTACATAATAATAATTTTTATATTTTATAACTTTTTTTTTGGAATTAAGTATTTTTGTGCATTATATGTATTGTTGACTATGTCCAACTATAAATATACCTTGAAAAAATAAATGGTGCCCGCCGCCCAACCGACATTTTAGAATACTGCTTTTTTTATGTTTCAAGCGGAACCACGCGCTGCCCTTATTTATAACAATCTATCCAGCAGCTTTTCAACTCAAAAAAACATAACTCATAACCATTTAAAATTAATAATTCTATCGTTGGAATATCAATTGGCTTCGAGATCTGATGTAGACGAAGTGTATAAAATGTCTCCGTGAGATTATTAAAAATGATTGCCTCTATCCTCGAAAGAATATAAGGCAAATCGAACAGATAAGCTGAATACAATATTTAATATACTCGATACTTACAATTAACTGCATTGAACTAACAAACATAATAGATTAAATAAATTTAAAACACTTATAATTTCCAATTTGTATATTTAAATGTTTTTTTCTTACACTAAGCTATTGTGACATAAAAAAATATGCTAACACAAGTCAAAATCTCCAACACTAACAGTGTTCAGTCAATCGACACCCATTAATACTAACATTTCTTTTAACATTACAGAAAAAAAAAGAATTAAAAATGTATGCTACATTTAATAAACCAAAATTAAATACTTTATTTCTTTAAAAGTATAGGATAAACACATCTTAAAATTATGAAAGAAAAAAAAATACATCAAATTAAAACAAACACATGATCTTGTGATATGGAAGAATAAGACTTGTAATGCAGCGACTTATGGGCATTCGATCTCACACTTAAAGAAAATAAAAATATTCATTATCGCCCACATAATTATTGTTGCAGGCACGTGAAGACACAATGATTTTTAAATAATAAAAAAACTGCTTATATTTATTGTTCAAGGTAAACTTCCTTGATCTTAAGAATAGAATATTGCTTGTACATAAAAGTATCCTGACATAATCAGATTAATTAACTAAACAATTATTGATATTATTGTTTTGTAAAAAAATGTATGCACAACATCGCTAGATCGTTAAATATCATCGAGATAAAAACAAAGGACCGAAAAAAAGAACTGAAAAGGACAATGTTAGCTATGAAAAAAAAATATTATGTCATAAAATTTATGTGAAATTGTCACGAAAAATATGATTAAACAATTTACCGACTTTCCATAGGGACTCAGTGCCACTTGATTAGATTTCAAAACATTTTGAAATTAAAGATTTTCCGGGTACTTGGCTGTGTGCACATCTTTTTACCCGTTCTGAGAATAATTAAATGTATTTAAAATACACCAGAACTTAGAGCATGGTCCAGAATCCCATTTTTAATAGAATTTGATACTCCGTTCAGTCACCATGAGACATATTTGCAATTAACATAAAATATATTTCGATTGCAGACTCAGATATCACATGACGAGTGACAAAATCAAAGTCTTAAGCTACTTAATAAATATATAAATCCAGTATGTCTGCCAAAAAAGTCAAGATTATATAATGATTCAAACAAATTCAACGTGATTAACAAGTGGTTATAGTCTAATCTAGAGTGCAGCTTCTCTAGCCAGCTGAGTACGGTGGGCATGCTCAGACCCTGTTGTAGTTGGTGCCGCGGCGGGCACGATTGCCCCGTCCCCGCCCGCGGCCTCTCTGGGGCGACTGTTTGACGGGTGGCGAAGCCACAGCTACCTCGGTCTCGGGCGCATCGACCGCAACTTCAGTCTGCAAGGTGTCTTTCGTATCATCTAAGAGATTATCAATCTCCTCGTTGATGGAGGCATCCCATTTGTCTTCAGAGGTAAGGGAAACGTCACCATTTGTTGCGGTATCTATTTCTGAAAATAAAGTGTATTGTTAGGCTCAAGTATAACAGTTCCTACTGTTACCAACCCGATGGTAGAATAGATTATTTTAAGTTTGAATTTAATCTAGATGTTATTTGTTATTGTTAACGTAATAAACGGCCGCTAAGTCATTGCCCTTTTAGTAAAATATTATGTTTAAAATGGTGAATACCCGCGTTATGTCACCGCATTGGAATGCATCGGAGAATATTATTATTTTCATAGGTGCAGAGGATAAACATCCTAATCAATTGAAAGCCGATCTCATGGGACTCTAGAGAGTCGCCATATTATAATTCATTTTTTAACGACTTACATATGCGAGTAAGTCGATCTGTTTAAACTAGAAAAATAATTAAGTATATCAAATATTTGTGTTATAGATATAGTCTACGAATTATTAATAGTATTTCTGATGATTAGAAAAGTACTTAAGATAACTAGGAATGTGAACAGGAAAACACATCTTTTCCTTTGTTCTGAAACCGTATAAAAGACCAGTGAGAGCCCCCAAAGGGCTAGTGTTCAACATGTCTTCACGGGGTTACGATGCCCGTAAGATGACACTCCGGTAAACGCGAATTCCGTTCCGCCGTTAGGTCCGGTGAGGTAACGAAATGTTCGTACCTGCCGTAATTAAAGTAGAGATCTTACAAATCTCAGTGAATATACCGCCGCGAGTTCGGAAGTATATTGTGACGTTCGTAGTCACGTAAAGAAGTTCGCGATCAAAGCGAAAGTGTTAAGTTACCGACCCCTGTGTCGGTTCAAAGTGAAAGTCTTTTAAATAAGTGTCTTATAAAAGTGTTAAATGTAACATGTCTGGAAATCATATATTATAACAAAGTTTGTAATAAAGTTTAAAATAAAAGTTTATAAGAACGAAGTCTTTGAATTACCTACAATACAGTCCACTAAGTATTCACGAACTTTGGGGAATTCGTGAAGTCACATCGAAGAAACTGCATGTCTACCAGAAGTCTCGAAAGCGAGAACTATACCTGGTAGCGCATCCTCAACACCTACCATGCCAGGACCAAATGTAGTCATTGTGTTTTATAATTAAATATGAGTTTTCAAATATACTTTCTTAAATTAAGGATGACTGCTATCAACTCCACATCTTATCGCCCTCAATTAGAGCACATTATAGATTAATTTAACTACATGACTCGTGATCTTCACAAACGTTAGTTATTACAAACCTTCAACATCACCATTCTGTTGGAGGACCTCTTCATTAGCATCTCCGTTCTCCTCACCCTCCACCTTGCGGCGCTTCCAATTCCCTTCCTCATCTTCCTTTCCTTCTTCTGGAAGCTCACGCTTGACCCCCGTTTCTTGCTACAAATTTTAGAAACACTTATTATTACAATCTAAACACCATCCAAAATGCATCTTACTGCGCATAATTTTTTTACATACAAATAAAATTTATTTATAAGGTCTTTTTGTACCTAAAAAGTTAGTTGTTTTGAAAAACTAAAGTTATATAAATTCGCTTTTAATTTACAACACATTTGTAAAATAAAATCCATAGGGTTGTGGATTCAGCAACTGACAAAGCAGAATAACGGCAACACATGTATTCATGAAATGTTTTTCTTGCATTTGAACTACTAAGAATTATAAAGTCATCCGTTACTGGAAAATACTGAAGAGAATAAAATAGAGAAACCAAGTAAGTATTTTGTAGGAGACGCAGTTGATATAACAAGTAACCTTGAAGTTCCCCTTGGAGTGCAGCAGACGCAGGAAGCACTGGAAATGTTTCCAAGTCTTCTTGTGGACCTCTGCAGTCTCCTCCGTATCAAACAGCTTCTTACACAGCAAGCACTGCTTGCAGTTGAAATCAACCACGTAGCTGTCACCGGTGGATCTCTCTGGATTATATCTGCACATCGTAAGTATTAAAGAAGCAGTTGGACAATCAACTCTACTTATTCCAAGTTAATGACATTATAGCCAAACATTATAACATTATAGCCTGCTATGGACGTTGTCTCGGTGTAAATGCTCAAAATATAATATTGGTGACTCTAAATCATAGGGTCCCAACCTTTTATTGACCACTGTCCCCTTGACAAGAAAAAAAATTCCAACGCCCCCTTTGACATAACAGTTATAATTATACCAATTTTATTTCTGTATATTATTTATTAACAATCAAAATTTAAAAATTAGTTCTCTATCTCTCTCTCTTTTATAAACAAATGTTTATATCTGTCTTTCTTTATTATTGTTTCCTGAGATTTATCATGTTGTTTTATTTTATTTTTATTCTTATTTTAATTTTTATTGTTATTTTTGTTGCTTTAATGCTTTATTAATACAAATGTTATATTCTATGTTATGATTTTGTATATGATGTAAATTATAAAAATACCATAGAGGTATTTCAAACCCCCCCCCCCCTCCATTTTCCCTTGGACCCGCCACCGCCTCCTTGAAAAGCTTCAGCGCCCACTAGGGGGCGGTACCGCCCCCGTTGGGAGCCTATGCTCTAAATGAATGGATTTCATGGTAAGTTACCTAGGCAAGTTCTCTCTTGTGAAGCTGCTCAAGTCCGTCCCTTCTTCATAGTCAAGTAGCAGCGTTGGGACTACTTCCTCTGGCTTGCTCTCCGGCATGGGTTCATCTCCATCCTCTATCTTCAACTCAACTACATCTTCCGTAGCCTCCCCTTCCGTCTTTTTGATAGGTTTAATCCGCAGTGGACGGATTTGTGATTGTTCATCAGCAAGGGTTGACATTATCATAGCTGAAACCAGAGAAAAATCTATTTAACTGCATTTTGTTTATCCTGTTCCTCGTTCAGCAGATCATATATACAATAGCATACCTTCTACTTTGGGTTTTGTCTGCACCTCCTTCTGTTTCTCTTGGATAATCTTCATGTGCTGCGGTGTCAGGCGATGCTCGTCCAGCTCGATCCTAGTGGGCATCTCCTTGCGACAGGCATTGCAGGAGGGATGCAGATACTTCTTGAGCTTCTGGTGTCCCGGAGAGCGTCGATGAGCACTGCCAGTGACTACGTACAGGTCACACATGGCACAGAAAGTCTTGCGAGTGGCTGGTCCACGTTTGTTACGACGCATTTCGCTAATCTTCAGTTCCTGGCGCATGGCATCTGCTGTCATCTTGTAACTCTCACGAGTCTTATCCATCATGATGTGATGCGCTCGTCCCTTGATGTGGTTCTCAAAGGAGCGGCCATCCCACATCTTCTTCTCACAGATGTGACACTCCAGAAACTCAGCTGTGATACCGTCATACTGAGTGCTGACTTCGACTTTCTTTGAAGAATCAGGATCTCCACCCTCACCAGGTGTGTCCTCCTCGTTCTCACCAACTGCATTCTTCTCCTGCTTCCACTCGCGCTTGCCTTCTCCTTCTTCGTCTCCAGCGCTGAATAGTCAGGTTGATGGAGTTAATATACTTATTGCAAAATAAACAACCTATAAGATGCTATTGTTAGTTTTAATGAGACATACTAAATTCATTTTACATTATATTTTGAGGATTGTGTCATTTGTCATTCGAAGATCTTGTAGTGTTAGCTCAATCAGGCCAATAAATTAAGATTGGAAGAGAGCTGTACAAAAATGTAATTCAATAAAATAAGTGCATTTAATAATGGGTTGATAAGAACTGAACACTTCAGATATGGATCTATCGTAATTGAATTAAATACAAAAAATTTGTATTTAACAGAATTAAAAATAAAAAGGAAAAGTACAACATACATACTTTAAACCATTACTGATTTTTGTGGTCAGATTCAACATGTGATTGGGTAATAAAATCAATTCCTAGGTTGGTGAGTCTATTCAGAGTCACTGGAGAACCCGCAACACTCACCGTTCTGGACCAGTTCACCGTCAAACGGTAAAAAAGGGAAATAATATTGGTGAAAGAAGACAAACTACCAGATATTTGACTACAGTCAAAACCTTGAGTTTTATTCGGAGCGTCGGTGAGGAAGAACTCCATCCTCAAGGATGGGAAGGTGTTGTGAGAGGTATCGGGTGAAAGTCTGACGAGGAACTGATCGGTATCACTCGCTAGCGAGCGAACATATCATCTCTAGCTCACCGCTCGGTTGTTACTCTAATCTCCAGAGGCTCCTTCACTCTCATTGAATGGCAAATAGATCCAAAAGAATAGAAAACCAGTCAAAAGTGATTGGTAAGTATCCAGAGCCTCTGAGAACTGGCAAGCCAAGGCGGTGAAAAGGAAAAGAATCTTTCTTGCAGCAACTTTTTGCGCTTACCCCTCGGTTAACGTCATTCTCCTAAGGCTGGCTGACCTCGTCGAGTCGCAAGACCCACGGAGGCGGCCACACAGCCTGAGCACTCTCGAATCTAGGCAGCCAACGGAAATCGATTCCCGCTGTTAGGGGGAAGCGTCGCGTCATGCTTACCTATGTGCTCTGAATGAAGGCGCCAAAAATAAACGGGCGCGCGCGAGCGAGAGGACACGAGAAGAAAGTCGCAGGCTTACCTCTCGACTTTAACATTATTCTCCGAGGAGTCCTTTTTGGCAGGTAGGTTTTTGTTTTGAGGGGGCTTGGTGCGATGGGCCGGCGGGTGCTGAGGTCGCCGAGCACCCACGGGCACGCGTGCGCCCACTTGGCGTCGCCCCGCCGCGCCTCCTGGGTGCATGCCACGCCCTCCGCCCATCTAAACATCACAACTGGTCACCCCACACATTCCCGCCTAGGCCGCAAACATCATCCGATGCAGTGGGGCAGATGTAATCCAAAAAAGTGAGACTTAGATTTTGAAGATGGAGGGGGAATGGAATTTTTTTATCGAGACATTTTTGGAAAGAAATGCCTCCGAAGACAATTTCTGGAGAATATTGAGCAGGAAGATATGCGGAGACAACTTTCTATCATAATAAAATAAGGAATACCTAGTACTCCTGAAAGACAAATACACTTTAGCACTTAGGTAACCAAATTGATGCTGCTTTGTCGAGCTTTGTGTTGCATGTAGTTATATCATGCTTACAGTAAGAACTTGGAATCGCATTCCAGACATTTATGTTTCTAAAATAATCTTGAAAATTTAAGGAAAATATATAGCCAAAAAAATATGGTATACCAAATGATTTTAAATCATATTAGTTAGTGTTATTCATATTCACAGAACAATCAACGTCTACCCATAGTAATATTTTACTCAATTATTTGTTTCATGAATACCCTGCTTCACAAACGATAAGTTTTACTCTATATAGTATCAAATTAATGAAAATTTATATGCCAAGAACCCAGGTGCACAGACGAAAACCTATTTTACGTCATCATATTTACACTAAAATTTATTTTAAATATAGCAGATGGAAGGTTCTCTTTTGTTTTATTTTAAATGATAAGATGAGACGCATTGTAAGAATTCAATCAAACAAGAAATATTACTCAAAAAATTTACAAACATGAGGCTCGCTTCCACGGTTATGGGTAGCTCAGCCACTTCATTATTTCACGAGAAGCATCATGTAAACAACAAGCTTCGATACTGTAAAAGTTTTTTCTCTTCATTTTGTACACACATTTTTAATAAACCTGCATCAAAAGTAACAATGCACCCCCCTCAAAATATTCAAATAAATACAAGTGATTTCCAAAGATCATAGATTCAAATCAAATTAATTAAATCAAGAACAATTCCAATGTTCGAGTAAGTAAGCATAAGTGGAGATTTATATAATTTTGTTGCCTTAACTGAGGAACGTAATAAAAGAAAGCTCCAAGAAGGAGAGCAGGTATCTTGATTATAGAACAGATAACAGAATTAGCAGCTTCAGCTTAGTAAAAAAATAATTGCATTTATAAAAACCGACATGAACAAAAAATTATTTGTGGAAACTAAAATTCAATCAGGAATGCTGTACAGTTAACAAATGAAGAGAAACATGCACTCAATATGAACATTTGTAAAAATTACAGATGGGGTTCCGATTGGACTCAAATTGAATAAAATGTTTATTTCCAAGCTGAATTGTTTGGTTTTAGTCAGCATTAAATTTAATTTCAAATTTAGGTTTTTATTAAAGTGAGTTCTCTTAAATTATAAGCAGTTACCTTATTTTAGAAAAAGAAGTAATAATGATTCACTAAATGTTCAAAAAAATCAAAATTTTGGAACATGATAAATGGAGTAATTGACTGGCAAGCAGGCGGATAGTTACCCTCATGGGTGGGCGCGGGCGGTCCATGTTGTCATAGCCACGATTGTAGCCGAAGTCTTGGCGGTGCACGGGGATATCCAACAGTGAGGGTACAGTGTGGCGAGTCTGAAGCAGATTGCTGATGAGGTTGTTGGCGAGGGCGAGAGTGGCCTCAGTAGAAGAGGGCATGGATGTGGGCATCTGCGTGGGACCGCTGGGTGCCATCCCTCCCTGCCAGGGGCTCACGGGGTTGAACTGCTGGCGGCCATAGTTGTCGCCACGTTCGTAGTTACGGTTAAAATTCCCCCCGGATTGACGACGATTGTCATAGCCTCCGGACATTCGGTTTCGGTTGGCCATGATTTCTGTTTTAGAAATATATATTATTAAATAAGAAAATTGATGAATACCATTAATTTAGTAAAAATATCAACACAAACCCTGAAAAACAATGTGAATAGTTTAAGAATAATATTTTTCAATTGCAGATACTCTAGGCAACAGAATGTTTTTCATAATAATACAGATAGATATGTGAATATGCCTACAAAATCTCACAACTATACTTAAGACTTTGGGGCGGGTACATCGTTCTTTAATAAGTATGTTATAGGACGTCTTATTAATCTAGAAGAACAGTTAGTGATCTGAATGAAACAAACGCCACATGAAAAAGCGAATTGTTGTCTAATTTTAGTTGTTAAGACTTCAAAAATCCTGTATGAAATTTTTTTTCTTGACATCACTTGAACTTTATAGTTACAGAAAAAACTAAACACAGAAGACATTTCACTACGCTTAAGAGGTACGAAATAATGTGGCGGTGTTTTGCCGCTATGACCTAGACAGCTACGAACGTGATTTTTAAGACGTAACGATTATTTATTAGTAAGCTTTGTTGGTGAAAATTTGATGAAACAAATATTTTATGAGTAATGATCATAAAATAATATGCGAAAAAAATCACGAAGTAATAATAATGATAACAGCGTATATATCAAGAAACGCTGCCGAGGCTCAGGGTACACACGTTGTAATCGAAAGCTTAATCAAATTATACAGATCTTCGCTTATTCATATCATGAAAAATATACCTAAAGCACATATGTATTACATATAGAGCAAAGATCGAATCCAACTGAGCTGACTTACAAGAAAAATTAGGTCTCGAAAATGTAGCCGAGTACATCGGTATACATTAGCAACGTCTGAAATGAAGTTCTAGTTAAAATATGGAGAACGTGTCCACACGAAGAATAATAACGAAAAATATCCATAATAATTCACTTACAAATTTTGTTATCTTCGGATCAGCAGATCAAGGAGTGTTTCTGATAAATTCAACAATGACAAAACAGCCAAACAGAAAAGGCAACCGGCGATGCATTCAGCGAAGTTATCTCTGGCTCGGTTCAGCGCATTCACCATAGACAAGAAGTAATATTTTTATATCCATTGACAATAGTTGAACACGTGACACTCGGCACGTATGGCTATGTAAAGGGACCACTACACTTATTATCACACTTGAGGCAATGGACTGCTGATTCTAAAATTTATATTCCGGTGCCCTTGAAAAATATATAAATAAATAAAAAATATCTATTTTTTTTTTTCATTTATTTTTAGGTTACCAGTAAGATTCTATTGGTGACCTAAAAATCAACATTCATTACCAAGAAAATTAATTGTGCATTTATTTTTTGTCACCATTGCAACTGATCCCGTTTACATAAACTTGCTGCGACAATCTATCATGCCACACAATAGAAAGGACTTGGATGGTGAGGAATTATATTTTCAGCAAAATGCGGCACTCTCACACATAATGATAGATCCTGTCCAACAGGTAGATTTTTCAAAGCGGTTTCGTTGGATACCTTGCACGCTCACCAAACCTTACACCATCAGCCTTTTTTTATAGGGTACTTATAAGACTTTCCTGTAGCATTTGCTGAATTGAGATCAGCTACTGAATGAGAATGCATACAAATACCTAACAAAATGTATTGTGATGTTTGCAATTCCTTTGCATTGTATTATTAGTTTACCAGAAATCGTCAGTTTGAAAACTAAAGTTGACAGTTAATGTTTATTAATGCATTATAATAAACACTAACATTAAAATGCATACAAACTGAAAAACGAAAAGATAAGCCAAATAAAAGATCATATATATTTGCATCAATGATTTTTAATGAAAGAAAGGTAAATAAAGATATAAATTATAGTAGTTTTATTAAATAATAATTTATGCTAGGAGTAGTCAACCTGTCCCTATCGTTTTAATTTTGCTTTCATGGTGAGCAGTTAGAGTTGCCTGACGCTGAAGCTAATCATCATTATTTCAATTCCCAGCTCCCAATGAATGATAATAATAAATTCAAATCTACCGCCTGCCATGTTTTTAAGTACAGCAAACGCAAACAGCTTCTGCAATTGTAAGCTATCGCAAGTCTACTTGCAAAGGCTAGATTAGTATCAAAAAAGGTTAAATATGTTAAAAATTTAAATATTAAAAATATTTTAAGCTTTAGTATGACTGGCAATATGGCGATTGAGCTCGCTGCATTGCTTGAAAGAGCAGCTGCATTGCGAGCACTTGAATGGCCTTTCCGATGTATGAGTTAACTTGTGAGATTTCAAGGAAGAACTTTGAACACTTGTGAAGTTGCATTGGTTGCAGGCAAAGATTTTATCACCTGCATGCTTTCTTTCATGACGCTGAAGATTACATTTGAATCTAGTAGAGTAACTGCATTTATCACATGAAAACACTTCAATATCAAGGTGAGTCGAATCGTGAGCTATCCAATCTTTCATATTATCAGACTTCTGATCGCAAAATTTGCATTTCAGAGTCATCTTATCGCCATGACTCCATCGGTGTTTAATCATAAAACTCAACAGTGTATTCTGATAGCCGCAATCATAGCAAACAAAGTGGTCTCCAGTAGAATGTGCCAATTTATGTTGTATTAGAGATATTTTTCGTGAAAATCTCAAACCGCATTGATTACAAGGGAAAAATTTTCCACCAGAATGTATCAATATATGTTGTTTAAAGTATTCTCTTTTACTACAACTGAATTCACATTCGTCACAATTGTAGAGTTCTTTACCAGTGTGCACCGACAGATGCTCTGTGAGTGCTTGTTGCATGCCACAACTTAAGCCACAATAATTACATGCAAAGTGGTTGATCGCAGAGTAGATACATTTGTGGTTTACCAAAGCTATTGCATTTTTAAAGTCACATTTGCAAAAGTAGCATACTGAGGGCTTTTGAACAGCGCATTGGTGAGTTTTTAAAGCTTTTAGATTGTTGAAAGATAATTCACAGTAATTACACTTCTTTATTTCATGTATAATACGTTTATGGGCCTTTAATCTGTTTTGGGCGAATTTTTTTCCACATTCATCACACTTAAATGGTTTCTCTCCGGTGTGCTTAAGTTTATGACGCTCCAAATTTTGACTGAATCTAGATTTGAAACTGCATATCTCGCATGCGTATGGCTTTTCCTGCGTGTGCGTTCGCATGTGATGCCTCAAAATAGATTTAATATTGAACCTAGCGCCACATACGTCACAGCAATACGGCAGGTCTCCAGTGTGCATTCTGTAGTGCAAATTTAATCCAGAAAGATCCCTACATGCATACGGACATTGATCGCATAGAAAAGGTTTAAGTGAATAGTGTTTTAATTTATGATTTTTCATACTTTTGGTATACATGGATGAAAAATTGCACATGTCACACGTATATTTAGTAGCGCAATGGATTTTCTTATGTCGTGTTAGAAAATTAAGTTCAATACATTTAAAACTGCATTGATCACAAGATAGAATATCTGTATTGTCGTGGATCTTTTTGTGTTTTTGTAAAAATGTTAACGTTTTAGAAGAGAAATTGCATTTATCACAACCAAATGGTTTCTCTTGTCGATTAGTCTTGGCCAATTTGTGACATTTTGAACTTTCTGAATTTTTGGTCTTTAAAAAACATTCATCGCATGCACAGAGTTGTATTACGGTGTGAATTTTTTGATGTTTTTTGAGTTCGAAATTAAAACTAAATGTGTAATTACATTCATCACATTTGAACGGCCTGTCTGTAGAATGTCTATTTTTATGCTCGATTAATTCCAAGTTTTTGTGAAAACTATACTTGCATAAGTCACATGCAAATGCCTTAGGTTTATGGTTGATTTTTTTGTGATATTTTAACGAATTACGGGTTAAAGCGGTGTACTTGCAGTGATTACAAGGAAACGGCCCTTCAACGGAAGACTTCACACGCTTTAAACTATTAATCCTGAAGTTATATTGTTCGAGAGAAAGTTGTTTTTTAATACTTTTAGGAGGACAAAAACTCAAAGGATCTGTATTTTTGTCTGGATTCTTTATACTGTCAACTGTAGGAAGATAAACAATATTTTTATCAGTTTGTAATGTCTCATCGTTTTTTGGAGGTGACTCCGCAAATTGATCACTTGGATTCAATAATGAAATGCTTCTAGCGCTAATACTGCCCTTTCTTGGATCAGAGTGCTTTTCGTGATATTTCATTATACTGATAGCTTGCATGTTCATTTTAATTCTCTCAGTAAACCTCTTGTTTGAATGTTTACTTAATGATTTACAATCATTACTATTATTAGGCTTAATGTTTGATTCCAGGTTTGAAGACTTTTCAAGCTCCCCAGGTGACATAGATGTACTATTCTTTGAGAGGACACTCTTAACATTCGACTTGATTCCGCTTGTTGTGCATGATTGAGATGATAAACGAGTACAGGAAGTAGCTACAGACATGGTGATACTTTCGTTCAGTTGAGAGTGCTCTATAAGATGTTTTTTGAATTCAGCAGGTTGGCTGCATACAAAAGCACACTGATTACAATTCAACAACTCTTCGGAAGTGTGTGTTAACTTATGATTTTTTAAAGAAACAGATTGACTGCTTTTGAAATCACATTCATCACAAGTATACACCATTGCAGTATTATGAGACTTTTTGTGAGTCTCAACATCTTGTAAAATGTTACTAATGTAACTGCATTTATTGCAGGCAAAAATTTTATCTCGAGAGTGAGTCATTTTGTGGTATTTTAAAATTCCAGACGTATTGCATCTATAGCTGCATTGATCACACGCAAATATTTTCTCAGCAATGTGAGACTGTTTGTGGGCTTCTAAAATTCCGAGTTGGTTGCATCTGAAGTCACACTTACTGCAAGCGAAAGATTTGTCAATAGTGTGGATCAATTTGTGAATTTTTAAAGCTTCTGCTTGGTTACAGACAAATTTGCATTGGTCACACGCGAAGGATTTCTTATCGGTACCTTTTTGTGTTTTATCACAGACAAAGAGCTTTTCTCCCAATGTTTTCGATCGGTTATCGATTATGGGCAGATTCTCTTTAGTATGAATCACTTTCTCAGTATGATTGATAATTTTTCGAGTTTCAGCATTGATTTTATCCAAATCAATTTCATTACCGCCCAGTGACTCTGGTGGGTCATCATATATTGATTGATGATCTACAGTATGAATCAATCTATGGACATTAATACTATCACTAGATGTACATGTATAATTACATTCATCACATTCATATAATGTTTCCTCAAAATGTGTTTTTAAGTGAAACTGCAAAGTCTCGTCACTAAAGCATGTATAACTGCACTCTCCACAGATGTAATTCTCTTCATTCTCATTTTCGATTTGATGACTCAGGTTATGACTACTCAAAAGCACCTGTGTACTACATTTGAAATCGCATTGGTCACAAGTAAAAAAATGAAGACGCTTCTTGGTGTTTTTGGGTTTATTAAACTTTAACGATTGCATGTTTACAGGCAATGTGCAGATTTCGCTTCAGCGTTCAATCTATAAAAAAAATAAAACCATTAACCTTATACCAGGCGTACAAAAAATTAAGTGAATCAGGAACTATCAAAATTGAATTAGCTTGACAATAAATCACCATGTATTTCATACTTCTACTTGAATAATGTTTCAGAGTGAATGTACACAAACAAATTAATCAAATTTCTACAAAATATTATTACGAAGCGATTGTATTTACATTATTATAAAAAGTCCAGTAATGTTTTCAGATTGAATCAAGTATATCACAGGGCAAACCACATACCACAGTGCGCAGTATTGTCATAATAGCTATGTTGGCTAAGTTCATGGGTAGAGATAGCGTTTAATTTATCCATTAATTTAGATAATAGAAAACCATACAATTAATACTTGTTTTGGTTGACAGTAGCAGCGCTACGTTTTGCTTTCCGTAATAAACATTCACGTTTATCTCTGCGGCGCACTTGAGATGTATGGTGCGCTCAAGATTTCCATAGAGCAAAATTCGACAGCATTATTTATTTTTACACCAAGGAACCAGAGACAAGATGTGATATACTTAGGTTGTATTCTTGATGCAGAGATCATAATCTCACATTTAAAAAAATACAAGTTCTCATATTTCCAATAAAGTAACCTAAGCATCTTACAAAAATAATACCTTTAATAATTAAGGCCAATGATTATTATTAAATATTTTGAATTCATTCATATTTTTTGCCCCGTGCAGTATTCACTTATTTACATATGAAACAGATATGGCAGGCGCTCTTTATCGATTTATAGCAACACATTGGATTAATTGAATGAATTTACTAGGTTGAAGGACTTTTTTATTATTTCATGGATCAATCTTTTTAATTTGGCGAAAGTATGAATGACCATAAAATACATTTTATTAAAATACGGCTGTTGTGTTATTGTCTATGGATTTGAATGTTTTAACCGTCATAACATTTAATTTGTTATAAAGCGGTGGAAAAATCTGTCTAGTGATAAAAAAATGTCATTGTGTTACGCTATCTGTCATATATATGAAAAATTTATCGTGGATAATAGTTTCATTACTGGGCGCAGTCTTTTTTTCGAGTTATAATATATTTTTGTTGTAACCTCTAAATATTTTCAAGTTAGTATCGGGAGTCATTTTGTATATATTACATTTTATATGTCATAGATATAAAATAGTTGACTTGTTTTTCAGAATGTATTCGGAAGGTAATGCGGTTGATACTGGGAAGTTTCAGTACATGAAGCAGTTCGTTACTTCTGCTAGAGAATATATCGCAACTAAAAGTGAAAATTCTTTAAACGTCATGAATAAGATGTTAGGGGTAAGTTAAAATATTGGTTTAACAAAAATACTTGCTTGAAAACCTGATGAAATTAATGTAATGTCAATAATTATTTTAGTTCATATCATCGTCTGATGGTGTTGTGTTCTCTCCTGGGCGAGTGGAAGTGAGTGCGTTTTTTGGCAGTCTGTATGAAGTTATGACCCTAAACCCTTCTGGTCTACATTGGTTGGCCATTGCGGTCTTGAACCGATCTCTTAAGGATTCCGCTGCCAAACAAATCTTTGTGCACACCTTCAGGTAAGTGAAAACACTATTGGATACTCAGAATAACCGGAGTTACTGAATATATTGAATATTCAATTAGTAGCCAAACAATATTCTGTCTCATGCTGCTGTTAGGAGGCATCTCATTATATTGTTGTATCGAACTGATAACCACCACTGTGCGTTATGATTACACTGAATTATCTAAATCTTAGATTTTTATTGAAATTTTAAAAAAATATAAATTTACTGCCCACTAAATTAGAAAACAATTTTAAAAAATCCAATAGAAATAAATGCCAAAATATTGAATGCTTTAGTTTATTATTGCATATGTTTTTCTGTTTTAGATTTTTTCCAGTTTTGGCATCCTTGCTGACGGATGGTTTACTGCCTGAAAATAAAATGAAGCTTCTATCCTTAATGGAGGTATGCAAATCTATTAAAACATTTATTTCCTTAATAAGCTTGTTTTAATACACTAATAAATTTGAACCTAAAAATGAAGCCAGCAATACTAAGGTCAATATATACATACAATATATCGATACTGAATTGATTTCTTGCATCCCTTATGAGGCGCTGAAGTGCTTTTATCAACCAAATATAGTATAACCAGACTGAAATACTCGCCGGGAAGGGGTCCTAGAGAAGGAAGGCTCTATATAATAGCCACTTGACGATGATAGTATTACAGTGTAGTAAGCTTCAAAAGCCTCTTATTAGATCTTCATAGAATTAGTAGGCACTTGATTTTTTTATGCAACTATTTCAGGTGCTATCATGCGGGATAAAGATTAACTATCAGGAGTCATACTTGGTGAACCTCCTCAACATCTTAAGCAGTCTGGCAATGGATAGTTCAGACGCTGATGATGCATCCAGGAAGTTGAGTGAGCTGGCTTTGTCGGTGCTCGCAAATTTGTGCTATGGAAATTCATCTGTGGTCTACACCCTCATGAGGACCGTCAACACTAGAGATCTTATCAAGCACCTAGTCAGCATGAAGGTGAGTGCATTCTTGCTAATATTTTGCCTTAATAGGACATTAATATTTTAAAGTTTAAGTTAGCAAAGCCTTGAACCCTTAATTACAGACAATTATAATAATTTCATAATTGTTACCTTTTTATAATAGCATTATTTTACTATCTCAATAGTATGAAATTCTGATTTTTGAGTGCTCAATGTGAACTTGCAACTTGTTTGAGAAAATGTTATTGAGTACTGAAGCATGTTTCAGGGAAACGAAGGTGCTGGAGTGCACGTGTGCCGTCTCCTCATGTCCCTACAGGCAGTGCAGGGGGCCCCATCGGCAGGGGACGTGTACAACTTTCTTGGGGTCAGCCTGCGGGCCTTCACCCAAGGAATCAAGTCGGTGAATTAATCCACATTCTACATCATCCTTGAATTGTTTACCATTTAAACAAGTATTCTAACTAAACCGCTGAATATAGTTTTAGCCTGCAATAGAGCAAAGGGTAGTTAAAAATTTTCTAGAAATTATTTAAAAAGATCCTTCAAACATCTCCCTCAAATCCACTCCCTAAATCTTACAAATTCCTGACTCCAGTAGGTCAGTTCAGAGATTTTCTCAATCTCTGTAATGTTGAACTACAAAATATTCTAAAGAATAGATAAATAAGGAAAAATTTATCTTGATTTGTTGCAGAGATTGTGATGCTACCATTCTTCAGCACAGCAGCTCTTTCCTTGCCGACCTCTGCTCCGATACTCAAACCAAGTCTTATGTAATCAGCTATGAGAAGTTTGAAGGTTCCCTCCAAGAAGCCCTGAAGGTACGAATACTTACTGACTATTCAAATTTACATAAAATATATATTTACATCTTGATGTTGAATTTTCAAT
Source organism: Atopsyche davidsoni (assembly GCA_022113835.1). Classification (NCBI taxonomy): domain Eukaryota; kingdom Metazoa; phylum Arthropoda; class Insecta; order Trichoptera; family Hydrobiosidae; genus Atopsyche; species Atopsyche davidsoni. Next base: position 3,980,320 of record JAILWY010000025.1, read on the forward strand.
TCAAAACTTAACCTGATAATTTAAGGTTGGACTATTTTGCATTTCAGATGAGCTCATTACTTCTAGCAACAACGAGCCAAAATGAACATGGCAAGGACACTAACCAGTGCTTGCGTAGCACTTTACTGTTTCTATTAAACCTCGCTGAACTAGGTATGATAATATATTTACTATTAAAAAAAACACCTGCAAATTATGTTTATCTCAACTGTATGAAGTAATGCTCACAACCGTAATTACTTTTGTGGCAATAAGGGATGACGGTATGGTGACAATTTTTTATTGTTGTTGATACTAGAAGGGGACAATGACTTGTAAATATCATGTAATTTAAAATATGCTTCTTGAGATGATATTTGTTTCTATAGTACTGTGTGTTTTTTCTTTCAGAATTATATTCCATACGATCGTGTCATGGAATTATCGCAGAACTGTGCGTGAAGTCCAGCCATATATACGATTGTCGAGGTCCAGCCTTTGGTCTACTCGCTGCTCTTGTTCTTCAATATATAGGTCCGAATATAATTTATTATTATTAAAAGTTAGTGCTTTGAGACAAGAAGAGTCAAGGAGTTTGCAACCACAAGGGCTTAGTTTGAGGGATTCTTTTACACAAACGTAATGGTGACAAAATTTGGATATTTCAGAAGACGGTATGTTGCCCGATGATGTGATGGCTCCGATGTCATTAGGCTTCACCAGATTGCTGTCTCCCGATTCACTTGATGCTAAATCTGCAGGCCTCGAGTGGGTACGTTTGTAATGGTTATTATTTTCAAGTTTTAGAATACTAATGGCTGTGATATTCTTGCAATAATTTTCATAACACATCTATTCTCACGACTCCCACTGCCAGGTGGAACATGTTGTCATGATCTGTTTTTTACTTATATTATCATGAGACTGTTTGTCTATTGAGACGGGACTATAACAATATGTGATGATTATATTTGTATTTTCAGTTACAACTTATTGCGGCACTTTGTGATTGCGGTGCTACCCAAGACGGTGTACTTCTGAACGTGAAATCGGAACAATTTGATGAAATAGTTTATAGAATATTGGACAATGCAATTATGGTAGGATATTTGTATTTGACAACCTTTTCAAATATAGCGAGACATAATCTTATAAGATAGCAAGTTCTTATAATTCTTATTTATTTATAGATCGGAACCTTAGAGGAGACATACACTTTGGAGTCTGTACTCACAGGGTGTAGGCTTTGTCTCACTTTAGCATCAAGGAATGCAACCTGGGATGCTGTTTTACACAGAATGCTTTCAAATAAATCGGTAATGACTTCTTTTAATTTCTCTGTTGAATATATACTGTAAAAAGAATCTGGGCAAAAAGTAAATAAAAAAAGAGCCCCAACTAGACTAAAATCTGCATTTGCACTATCGAATTCGTCAAGAGTGCTTGCAAGTCACAAATATTTATCTCGGGTTGAATTGGAAACAACAGTTAGCCACAACAACTGTGGAGTGAGGGTTTAAATAACATGAATCGATTTTATTATTTTTATTACAGGTTCAGAGAGTACTCAGCTACTGCTTGGGTACACTGAAGAACTCAAAGCGCAAAGAAACTTTAGATATTATTAAACATCCACATTTTCCTGTGGATAAGATTAATCAGGTATTTCAAATATATAAATATAGTTTTTGAATGGCATTAGCGTTTTGTATGAAATATCAAAAGGAGGCTTTACTTTAATTTGTTATGTGGAGTCAATCTAAGCATATCTGAATTGTAACAATACTAACGTGACGTGTTAATCAATTCTAATAATGTGTCTATAAAAAAAATAACTATCTGTTATTTATTTTTCAGGTATTCTGTTGTAATCATAGCCAATTGGAGCAAACCATCTTGGAAAATCGTGCTTCTATTACTAACAATTCGACTGAAGTTTCGATGGCTGCCTCTTCCATTTCTCCGTCTCTGTCTTCTCATCAAGAACAGATGGTAGACAAGCTCATCCAGAAACTGGAACTAGCTCTTCAAAATAATCAGGTATTTTTTAATAATCGTGATAACGATACGATCATGCAGATTGTAGATGATTTTGTCTTAATTGCAGTTTTTTTTAATTTTCAGATGAACAATGTGGAAATGTCAAGTCTTATAGAACTGTACAGTTGTAAAATGAATTGCCTCGAAAATAGACTGCACGCCAGCTCCATGGGATTACAGGTAAACTATTTTCTGAGATATCGGATTGTTATTGCTTAAACAATCCCTGAAACTGAATTTACATTTAAATTTAGTGCCTGTTGACTTTTAAAGTCTATGTAATGCCTCTTGAGTCTTCTATTTTCTTACACGTGTTGTATGCGCAGGCTGCTACTCACAATGTTGGGTCTCTCAACAACGCCTTGGTACTTCTTCAAACCTCCAGCAGAACGCAGCAAGATGTCTTGTACAGGACGCAAACACAAAATGAAAGGTTTGTATAGAATCCCCTTCGTTGCTTTTAATAATTTTCTCGCCTGCTAATTTTCTAAATCTTGAGTTGAAGCTTTTGACTTTAAACTGATTTTTATTTGATTTTGAAATATCTTATGTTTAAGGTTGAAGGAGAATGTCACTCGACTATCGGAGCAGTTGTCTGATGCTGAATTAAGCATCTGCAAGTTCCAAGGGAAGCTGGCTGCGGAGAGACTGGACAGAGAGCAGCAGATCACCAACTCCAGATGGAAACACTCGCAGAAAATTAAGGTGACACCAGGAATCTAAAAAAAGCTAATCTGAAATATGGTCTTCAGTGCGAGTCTGTTACTAACGCTTTGCATTTCAGGAGCTGGAGAGTGAAATTGAAACTCAAACAACCCAAGTCACCGTTCTCAGTTCGCAGATATTAGAAATGGAAATGGCCAATAATGGCTTGAAAGATCGACTAACTGAACAGGTAACCCATAGCAGAAACAAATGCCTTTATGTTAATGTGCCGTTTGCAGGAGATAGCATAGTTGCTGGTTTCTTTACGTGATGTTTTTGCAGGCTACCAAAAACAGTGAACTCGCTAGTGTGTTGGTAACATTTGAGGATCGTGTGAAGAAGCGTGACAAGAAGCTGGAAGAAGTCAACAGCCTACATTCCACATTAAAGCATGACCTTGAACAGTCTCATCAAGTAAGTGGTGCACACTTATTTAACATTAGTTGTATTAATTTTATTCTCAGTGGTGGATCTCGTAAACATAGTGTCTTGACTCCTAATGGGTCCTGGTTCTCTAATATTTTTACAATTTTTTGAAATTTTCCATGTCTCTACGTGCTGACTGCCAAGTGTGTTTGGAAGTTTCAGCGGTTATTGTTATTATGAGTACTCGGTTTATAATATTAAAATTTTGGTTTCGATCCTGGAGCTTGAAGTACTGGGTACTGAAGATGGCCCCAGTATCTCGACCAAATTAAGATATATTATTTATTTGTAAAGCTCAGTAAGTATATTTTAATTCTAGACTATAAAAGCGCTTGAAAAAACAATTATGGAGAGGGACAAGCGGCTAACGCAGGTCACATCGCAGCTTGAAGAAATGCATCGGGTTCAAGATATCATCGCCAATCTGATGGGAAACAAAGGGGTCTCCAACAATGCTTCAAATAATTCAATGAACCATTGATAATTCTACATCAGCAACGCCACATCTATGCCTTATAGAACTTGTTACTTAGAATGATGGATGAAATAATTTAAAAACATTCGACTTTGTTTCAATATTTATTTCCTACCACAGTTGTACTTCTTATACCCCCCGAGATATTATCGATCCAATATCTTCAGGATTATTACTACAAAACTGTAGTAATAATCATAGGAACAAAGCATCGCTTCAAAATTATTATTTTTTATACAAAGAGGTTAGTATCTTTTTCTTGCGTCTCTTGACTTCATCGCCTCCGTAATCAATAATTTATTTTCTTTTTATTCATTTTCATTGTATGGAGTTCTAAAAGATCTTTGAACATTGATTATTTTATTTTAATTATATATTTTATCTCTAGGACATCTTGAATGGGTCCGTTAGTTTCATCACTCAATATTAATGGTGTACAGTGGACTCCATATCTAGCATGGACTAAAATTTGTTTTTAGCGAACATTTTAATGGAAAAACAATGTTTGGACAAATAATACACATAGTTATCGCGACATATTGTTTATTATTTATAAAAATTTACAAGTGATTGATCCCTTCCGTATAACCAATGAAATGTTTCTTAGGTACTTTTGTGATTTCGTATATTTTTTCCATGATCCTTATAACCTCTGATTATTATTCAATTTAAACACTAAAAGTATGTTAAATGAACTTAGTGTATTTTATACATTATTGTGGAGATTTTTATTTCGGTGATGAAAATGAATTGGTGTTTTGCAATAAAGTTAAAATTTCCTTATGTTTTTTTTTTCATTGCCTAATGGTGATTTACGTGGGTGGTCGTGTATTTTACGAGTGCAATACATCAAATGAATCCCAAGATCGAACCTGAACTGATCACAATGAAGCCACTTGCCCTTGACCCTTCGGATTCATTTCACATATTGTTTTTTTTTAAAAACTATCTTGGCTCTATCAGTTATTTATTGAAGTGACATCCGACTTCGAAATCCCAGAGCGTTTAGCTCCAAGTGCATACCTTCAATATTCCTGCTAACCTTAAATAGTTCGATGAGTCCTTGTGACAAACATGTCGATATTGAAAAAAAAAAAAAACTTAACTTTCCACACTTTATTTTCTCAATGTTACATAGTTTGCTTACAATTATAATATTTTACAATATTGGGTGCTCATATCTATCCCCTGGTCCTGCGCGGAGGTTATGGGGCTTACAAATGGTGTCTTATGTGGTAGTGTACATGTGTTCCTGTTTATAGAAATTCTTCTTTAACCACATCAAGGCTGTTCTTATCCGTATCTGGTTTCAGGCAATGTTCACCGTAATCTTTGTCCTTGGTACCTGATGTAAACTTATTCTTATACATTCTTTTTGTTTTTTAGGGCATTCATTTTATTGATTTGAAATTTATATAAGAGAGCTGGAACCGGCACTTTAAAAATAATTTTATACAACAAAGTAAATGGTTCAATTGAGTTAAAAGAGACTACTGCTTGGGAGCAGCGTCCAGAATATGTTTGTCTTTTTGTAAAATTTATGCGATTTCCACCAACCAATTTAGAAATTACGTTATTATATGATTCAGCTATATTGCTGTCGACATCTTCAATTAAACTACTAGCATGAGCAGCTAATTTCGATGTATAAAATAATAGTTTTGAAAACAAGTTTGAACTAGAGTCTAATTTAATATTTGGGATTTTAAATTTGTCATTACAATAATATTGTTCGCATTTACTGTGATCTCCGAAAATATGGCGAGGACTATTCAAAATATCTCTACTTAAATTTGCAATTTTTTTATCTAATGATTCACACTGGGATGCTCTGTATTTAATGGATTTAGTAACGGCTCCTCTTAATTTCATTATATTTCGTTTTAAAACTTTACGCTCTTTTAATGGGTACGATGTATCCGACGCTAAGGAAAGAAATTTATGACAATAATTACTTAAAATGTGTTTTCTGCGTTCTATTTTTTCTACAGTTACATCCTTATAGGGTCGGGATTCCAAGATTTTTTTGTAATTGCTGATATCACCATCAGCTATCAATTTGGAGTATATCAACCCGTGCATGGATAAGGAGCTATTAAATCCCTCTACAATTATATCTGATTCCATCGCACCTGAAGAGCCGGAAAAGTTTTTATAGCACTCGTGTTTTGCTACAGGTTTCCCTATTCTATTATAATGGACACAAATGCTGCAATATTTATTTCGTACCCCCATGAACAAAATTTTCTTAGTCCTAAACCCTATAATTGAGGCTGTCCCTGATAATGATGAATATTGACATTTATGGGATCTTTTGGACCAACTTCCATCTGCAATTACCTTGATCATCGGTATGCCATTTTTATCTACATTGCCATCTTCAATTGCCAACCTTGCTTCTTCTTTAGCAGCTTCTTTCATACTTTCCATTTGGACATCTTTCCACCATTGGCAAACTTTTTTATTAATTTTAATGTACAACCCAGAGGACATACAAGGAATGTCCATTATTGCAGTCATCTCTTTTAAACCAGAAAATCCTGATCCGATTGACGATATTCCAATAACAGCAGATTCGTTCACATTCATAGTGTTTTCCTTTTTTTGGCAAGTGTTAGCAGTAAAAACCTCACAACACATATTACATTTAAAATGGAAAGTAGAATTTAAACCATTTTTACTTTCTTTCACAATTTCAACATTCGTTGCTTTACATGAAAATAACGATTCATGCGAATATACAGATTTTAATTGGTCAATAAAGTTGACAATTTCAACTATTCTTCTTCCGGGGCCATCGATTGTAAATTGTTCAACCTTTTCTTCAACTTTTTGCACCTTTGGACGATCTTTCGGACGGACATAATTCTAAAAAAAAAAAAAAAAGGAATTTACTAACTGACAAGAAGATGGTCATTCACGACTTATTTTTCATCCAATAATCGATTGCAAGACACTAATAAAATACATAAAATAAACTTACTCGTCGCGCTTTTGAATTCTTACAATATGAAAGATATTTTCGTTTCGGCATTTTTAAATTTAAAAAAAAAACGTTACTCTGTGCGTCTTAACACACTCGTTGTTTTGAGGTTAGTCTGGACAAATGACCGACGAGCACCCACGTGACCAATGACCGTTAGACCAGGGATCCTCAACCTGTGGCCCGAAACACGTATTCCAAAGTGAAATGTATTTAGAAATCGGCTTACTGATTCTCACCTTGATAACGTATTGAGAGCAGCATATAGCAATTATAAACCTGATTTTTCCAAAATAAAAAAGTTCTATCTCAATATCACACTAAATTTTAAATATATTTTGGGTATGTTTAGGTTTCAAGGAGTAATATTTATTACGTGGGGAATAAATATAAAATTAGGTCCCCACTAACTAACTTTTAAATGAATGGCCGGGAAAAAGGCCATTACTCACGAATATTGCATGTGTGTGGCTCGAAAGAAAAATGTTAAGCATCGCTGACTCGATCGCACTTTGAAACCAGAGACAATATTCGACAGGCCTGTGTTTACTGTGAACTTACAATGCTGCCAAATTGACGAGATTTACACTGTTGTCAAATATTCGGTAGTCTATGTCTCTGCTAATAGGTTATGGAAGTGACAGTGACATATACCCTCCACAACTATAGATTATTGATTTTTAGAAAGAGATACTCATCACTCAAATTAAATCAATGAGTAAAAAAGAGATATCACGATTTCTCTAATGTTTTTTTTCTACTCAAATATTCCCGTAGATATTGAACTAAAATACATTTTTGAATTTTACTTGCATAGTATAAATATTGGATGGATATAAAAATAATATATTTCAACTTATGAGAATTAAAAATACATTCGTTTGATTAGAAATAATTTTTTTTCCATCTTTAATTTTTTTATTGGTGCAGTAAATTTTTCGCAAAGCATTCTCGAATGCACATTTCGCAAAGGCCCTCAAGGAGTTTGGATAAGGAAAATATGTGTAAACAAATTACATTAATTCTTTATTTTATTTTATGTTAATTTACAATAGTTAGGGCTGAGCTTACAATACGGTGTGTGGCTATTCTCTGGTCCCGAGCGCAGGTCGTGAGGCTTACAAGGTGTGGCGTACGTGGATTTCTTTATTTTCGTATGTGTAAAAAAAAAAATTTTTTTGGATGAGTTGATGAATAAGTTAAAGTAATAAAACCCTCTGGCCAATATAATACATATGTATATATATATTATATATTGGCCTGGCCCACAAGCCTCAGTCTCTATTTCTGGTTTGTTTACTAGGAAGTAGGTTGTGCTTTTTTAGATTCCTTCGATATTTCCGTTCAGTAATGATCGACACCTACGTGTTTCACGCATCGTGAACTTTTCCTATAAAAAGTGCTGTAGCATTGAACATTGCATCAACAAACACGCATACAACCTTTTCAATTTATAATTTTAAAACACTCGGGAAGTGAGAATGCCGGAGGTGAAGCCTGCAAGTTTCGCATATCAACAAATATACACTACGAGTATCATAATTATTTGATTATCCGGGCATTTGATTTGAACCCCTCGTCACTGCAATTAATTATATAATTAATTCCAAAGATGTATAAAGCGTAGAAATATATCAACCAGTATATTTTTTTGTTGTTTGACAAATATTTATATCTAAACGTTGCGTTTTTATTGTCAATTTGCATGGTTGACTGAGTGCCTAAAGGTTTTTATGAGATCCATTAGCAAGTACTTGCTTGGCGATTTAAGTTCCTTTTTATTGTAATTCATGTTTAATATTTTTATAATATGGCCTTCGGTAAATTACATAAAAGACATAAATATTTACGATTTACTACATTTATATCAGATCATTATTCGTCGTAACTGGTATGACTAATTGTGAACTCGAAGTTTTCTAGTGAAAATGTTTTAACAAGAACTTGGAAAACTCGTAAGTAAATATGTTTTAGTTTTATATTAGACGACATTTTATATTAAAAAAATGATTATTGTTTGAAAAACTCATTTGACTTATCAAACATACTTACACTTGGTTTTTATACAATCATTTCAAAACATTTTTATTTTTTAAAACCTAAGTTATTTTGGCAAGTTTTTCTTTCTTAAAAATACTTGTTATTATCATTGAAATATTAAAAAAATATTGTTGATTACAACAAGTCGTTTTTCACGCTCCTCGCTTAAATATTATTTCAAGTATAAAACCTTTATACGTAAATATGAGGAGTACTTCTGAAGAAGTGGAAAAGAAAGGATACGCCATACCAGTTCCTGACCTGCAAACCAGTTCTACTACCTCTTACAAGATATAAACTTAATCTCGAAAATTGCACTGTATATTTCGGACTGAAGATGCCCCAAGTACCGGGACCGAAACGTCGGAAGATCCGAATCTACAGTTATTTAATTATATAATCAATAGCCCATATTATTTTTAAAGTGATTTCTCTTGTGGAATATGTCCACTGCCTTGACTTTCACAACAACCTTCCTATCTTGTATTGAAGACCGGATATTCAGCTCGGATGGGTGGATACTAATGCTGACATATAATAAATTTTGATTGTTTCAACATCTTCCCGAGTTTTAATCCTGCTTGGGGCTCTTTTTTAACGGGAAATACTGACGAGGAGACACGAAAATTTTACACCTACCAATTTTTTATTGCATTGAAACTTTTTATCAATAGTCTTAATATGTGTACGTGTGTGTTTGTATTTTTCTAAGGCCTTCAGCCAGGGAAGGGTTTTGGCACTTGCAGGGGTGAAATAACGACCCCTTCGACTATAAGGACTTACTATAAAACCAGTTACGACCACATTTACACCATCGCTTGCAACAGTAGAGCAAATTGCAAAATAATCATATCAGAATATATAAGCAGATTTTACTCAGTTTTGATGTTTGGATCATATATTTTTGATCCATGTATAAAAAAGTACACCAAGGCATTTAATATCATAAATAATTATTTATTACAAGTTATAGGGGAGATATATTTTTTTTGAACTCTGGATCTAACTATATTATTATGTTGCAGGTAAACAACCAAGAAATACAACCTATAATTAAATTTCAAGCGTAGCTATTCAAGATGCCATCATATGAAGAGGTATCAGACGATCTTGGACAGATATTGAACAGAGACTTTGTCACACCCTTTCGGTCTGGGTATTTATCTACAGATGGTACTATAGTGCCGCAGTACTTTAGAGAATTTGGAGAAGAAATTAAGCAGCTGAGGGTGCGACAGGATGACGTTTGGATATGCAGTTTCCCTAAGTGTGGTAAATATCGTTAATTAATTATGTTTTTATTAACTAAACAATTCATAAATATTTATTATATTACTTTGGTGTATTCAAGGAACAACGTGGACCCAAGAGATGGTATGGCTGATCGCCAATAATTTGGATTACGAGGGAGCAAAACAGGCGTTGCCTGAACGATTCCCGTTTTTGGAGTAAGAAAATATACCGATTTATTTATTTAATAAAAAATAGTATAATACATAACAAGACGGTAAATTATTTTATGTTGAAAATTTTTGTTGTGGGTGTAACAAATGTAGTTATCAAGGTATTTGTTTTATATGTATTACGCATTTTTTTTTATTTTAATTTAAGGCATACTCCGCTGTTTGATTATCGCGAAATTTCTACTAAATTCCCTGACTTTGAGGTTCCCAAATTTGTGACAAATTCAGTCGAGTACATCAACAACATGGAGAGCCCTCGCTTCATAAAAACCCACCTGCCCTTTTCGCTCCTACCCGAGCAGATTTGGAATAACGCAGAAAACCCAAAGGTATAATTTTTTATCGAATAACGTATTATTATATATTGCATTTTTTTGGAAATAAATCATTAATAATAATTAATATTGTCTGTTTTATATTTAGATTATCTACACCTGCAGAAATGCGAAAGATTGTTTGATATCATATTACCACCACTGCAGACTGATGGAAGGCTTTAAAGGGACTTTCAATGACTTTTATAAGCTTTTTAAAGGAGATCGAGGTAAATAATCAATTAAATTTTTTAGAATATATTATGTGAAAAGAAAGTTTAATTTTTGATATTATTTCGTTAGTGTGTTTTGCACCGTTCTGGCCTCACGTCCTCGGTTTCTGGAAGCGAAGGTCGCAGAAGAACATCCTCTTTCTCCACTACGAGGACATGAAAGCAGATCTTCCTTCGGTGATCAAGAAAGTATCCAGCTTTCTCGGGAAGGCATATAGCGATGACCAGACCGAGAAGTTGGCCAAGCACCTGAGCTTCGAGAGCATGAAGAACAACCCGGCTGTGAACTACGAGCCGGTCTCCGAGATGAACAGGAAGTTCGGTCTCATCAGCGCGGAGGGAAGCTTCATGAGGTCTGGGAAGGTTGGAGACTTCAAGGGACACATGAGCGAAGACCAGATCCAAGATATAGATACTTGGAGTAAAGGATACTTGGAAGGGACTGGCTTAGAAATGAGATAAAAAAAAATATTTTTACTATCAAGAAAATCACTGTCAATGTGGTGTAAAAGCATTTTACATACTTTTAGAAAAATCAAAAATTAAATTAAAAAAACTTAAGAGTGATTAAATTTAGGTCCATAATGTGTATGTGTGGTACATAATTACGACTCTAAAAATATATTTTTTTATTTAATTTAGTGTTTTATTTACGATTCCTCAATTTATTCAGGTATGTTATATAAATCGTTATTGAACCCACCCAAGGATCTCCCCATCTAAATATGTTCTCTATATATATATATATATATATATTTCATATTATCTGACAAAAAAATAACAGCTCGTGTCTAATGATGTTATTAACTAACATAAACCAATAAGTTACCTTAATGTAATATTATTAAACTATTATCATTGAAAACTCATATGAAAGATTGCGATACAAACTTTTTTCTAAATAAAAGTAGTAAAATTTTATTTTTGGTAGGCTCCTCTAAAATACACTACTTAATTGAAAATAGGCGAAAAAATGTAGCTAACACGTATTTAAATTTTTTTTATTATGTATTTTTAAATATTTTTGTCTGCGTCGAGTACTCGGTAATATAATTCGTAAAAAAAAAGAGTCCACCCAGTGTTAAAGTACAAAATTGCACAGTATGTAAAAGCGTGCGTGCGTAACACTTATTTTCCGAAACCAGATACACTTAACTCAAGGACTTTATTTTTTATTGTTAAATAAGACAGTTGGGATATTAAAAAAAAATAAAAATAAATATATATATATATAATTATGTTTATAACTGACAATACTACAACACCAAATTTTGAATTTAAAGGGTCCTTTAGATGATTGATTGTATGTGATACAATACAAATAAAAAAATATTAATATCTTCAAAAAAGTATATTATTAACAGTGCAGTGCCGTGACATCAGCGGAAAAGCAAGCCTATATGTAATTGAAGCTCTGCTAGTGTGAGAATTAAAACTGTAAAAAGATGATATAAAAAAGGAGCCAGTGCATTTTTGGTATTATTTTTTAGCATAATATTAAAACATTTGTAATTATAATAATTGAAACAGATACTACAAGATCTTGTTACACGACTTTTGCCAAAGCTGGCTGCACACGCTGTGACACAATTGACAACCGAATGGTAATAATAAATACTTGCAAATAGTGTCGCAAACATATACTTGTATGCTACCACCTAAGCCACATGTTGTATACCTCACACCGTGAACATGGAACAGCCACACACCGTATTGTAAGCATATGACACATATTTTCCCTATTCAAGTCCTTGAGAGCCTCATCCCATAATCCATGGTGAAAGTATTTTCAATCAAACGAATATTTTTTCAATTCTCATAATATGAAATATATATATTTTATATATATACATGCAAGTAATATACAAAAATGTATTTTATAATACTCCACGGGAATTTTTGAGTAGAAAATAAACAATATAGAAATGGTGTTATCCCTTTTTTATTCATTGATTTAATTTGAGTGAGTAGTGTCTCTTTCTAAATATCAACAATTGTTGTGAGGTACTTGTCACAGTCGCATCCGTTCTATTGTAAATCAACATAATAAATAAAGTTTTTTTTTTAAAGGTTGAGCGTCGCTGTGTCAGGCTTGAATTGCAAGTACAAGAAGGCGAAATACTTTGATCGAAAGTATTCGCATCTCGAAACTGAAAGTCGAGATTTGCAGAACAAGAAAGTACAGGCGGCCCAGAGAAATGCAACCGCCCGGGGAATGCATTCATTCGCGAAGACACCTTCGCGCTGCAAGCACGGGCCTGCCAAGTTCCCCCGCTTCTCGAGTCGAACGCTCATCAGTTGTCTTTATTTATTTTTTTAATCAGCATGGGGCCCCCGCCGTCCGTGCTCTCGTACAAATCACCCGAAGGAGACATCGCTGAAAAACTGGACAGGCTGTTTCAGTTGAAGAATAGCTTCATCGAAATCAACCCCGGGAGGGTCCTGCTTCCGCCGCAGTTCCAGACCATCGGGCAGGATATTTTGGACCTGGCCGTCTTCGAAGATGACATCTGGCTGTGCTCCTTTCCGCGGACTGGTAAATTATATTTTAATAAATACCTTATTCTTTCAAACCAATCGACTTTATGCGCAAGTGGCGCGCGGTGAGATTTATTTCAAGGCATCAATCAATTGATACTTAGAAATATAAATTGGTTCAAATTAGTAATGAAGGCGATTTATCTTTTTAGGGTATATAGTATATATTTGTGCAAAATGATCTTGTCAAGCCGCATTCTTTGGCGTGTCCGATTATACCCTTTTAATTGAAAAAATAAATACGCTCGGTGAATAAATGATTTGTTAAATAATAAAAACACTATTTTAAACAGTTTTTTTTTTCGGAAAAATAAATTATTTGGTACTAGGTAATTTTGGAAAATTAAAAATATTTCTAATTCGTCAGGGATGCTTAAATGATTTATTTCGGAAAAAAATATTAAAAAGTGCAAATCTGAGTTGCTCAAGAATAAATTATTCAGAACTTGAATATATTTCTTAGTGTTGCGAGTGTTGAATACAGTCTGAGGCTTTATAATATAAGATAGGTTGAACAATTGCTCAAACAAATGTAATGTGTTTTAGGATCAACTTGGGCTCAAGAGATGGTGTGGCTTATCGGACACGATCTCGACTACGAAGGAGCTAAAAGCTTGCAACAGGTATGTTATTCTTAAAAGCCTTTTGTGTAGAAAGTTTTATCATGAGATATTAATCAGATTTAATTTAAAGTTATGTATTTTATAAATAGGATGCATATTAAATTATGGTTATCTCTACTATCGATATTTAGTGTAAAACTTTGAGTATCAGTAAAACTTTTTCAGGGTTCATGACATAAATAATATTAGCAAATGGTGTCATTTAGTCCAGGCGTACTCTCTGTACTCTGCGCACACTGTAAAGCGTCCATGCAACAAAATCGATCGCCGACCTATGAGGTAGCCAAAACTATAAAGAAGAGCACAAAAAATTGCTATTGACTAATTACCATCGCACTGGCATCGCTTTAGTGTTAGTCTGGCAGTGTTGTTATTATACTATTAAAATCACGTTTGACAAAAAATATTGTTAAATAATATATATGTATACATATATTTTCATGTTTGCGTGGCGAAGGGTTGAAATCTCAACGACGATACAAGTATTATTTTTTTATAAATATTACTACTTTAAAGAAACAAAATTTGATTACATTATTTGTTATATATAAAAAATAATATTTTATCACATGGCGTTGTGTCTATGAATACGTTATTTTAAAATAAAGACTTATTATTTTATAGATACGTTGTCCGTTGCTCGAGTTAACGTCTGTCATGATACAATCACACAAAGAATGGCACAATGAAACTATCGAGGGAACGTCTGTAGACCTGGTGAGTAGCGGCTTGCAGAGACCTCGATATATCAGAAGCCATCTTCCCTGGGGTATCCTGCCTACTGACTTGACGACAGTTGATAACAAAGCAAAGGCAAAGGTAATGATATGTATTTGCTGGAACAGAATTATTTATAAACACTATTGTAATAATATTTTCATAATGTTTAAAACAGAAGACGAGACTTCTGTATCTCCCGCATCCTTTGCTGCTAACAATCTTTTTGAGTTATAATCTACAATATTCAACTGATAATATCCCATGAACCTTACTGCAATAATTCAAAATCATTTTTATTTCAGGTTATCTATACTACAAGAAACCCAAAAGACATGTGCGTTTCCTTTTACCATTACTGTGGATTGGTCCACAATCTGAAAGGGACTTTTGAAGAGTTCTCTGAACTTTTTATTCAAGGCAAGGCTCCCTTGGGGCCCGTATGGGACCATATTTTAAGTAAGACAATAAAAATTATTAATTTAAATGTCTGTTCGTTTCCTTATTTTTTACATCTTATCTTTTTTAAACGAACATTTAAATTTTTATTTACAGGCTTTTGGGAAAGGAGAGACGACCCCAATATTTTATTCCTCAAATTCGAAGACATGAAAAGAGATCTCTCTAGCATTATCCGTAAAACGGCAAAATTTCTTGGCAAATCTTTGACAGAGGATGAAATCGATGTTTTAAAAGAGCATCTATCGTTTGAAAAGATGAAAAATAACAGGGCGGTAAATTTGGAGCCCCTACTAGAAAAATCAACTGATAGAGGGTTTGTGGAAAATTCTAACGAAAGGTTCATCAGAAAAGGGGTGATCGGGGATTGGAAGAATCACATGACGGAAGAAATGGCTCAAAGATTCAACGAGTTAGAAGAAAAATACTTCAAGCCAAAAGGCTTAAGCTTTGACTGAAAATTATAAGTACGTTGTATTATTTACATTACTAAGAATTTTTGATTTGTCATACTTATTATATGATTTCAAATATGTTATATTCATTATTGTTCCATCATAATACATTACATTAAATATATTGATAAAAAACTGATGTTTTGTCTTCTTTTATTATTGTGTTTTTTCATTAGTATAATAAAAGAATACTCAAGGTAAATGTAAATAATCAAAATATTCATAATATTAGCCGTAAAGAGTACAAGTAGGTGAAAAAAGTTTATGAAAAACATTTTACAAAAATTTTTATAAATATGTGCTATTTTTATAATTTAGCGAAAGCAATTGGAAAAATATTTATGTATACTGTCGTGGACATTTCTATTATTTTGTGTACATTAAATGGATTTTCAAAATTTTTATTTACTATGACAATTAGAATAAATATAAGTAATCAAAAGATTGTTTCATATAAAAAGATGAATCTTTATCAAGTTAATATATTTATTATAAACAATAAAATAAAATATCGCTACTATATATTTTAAAATTGAATAAAAAAAACATGCATACAGCAAGCTATATTAAAATTATTCATTAAGTTTCCGCATTTCTAATGTTGAAATAAAAAAAAACATTGTTTTACAAAACCTATAAATCACATTTCTTTTACTCACATGCTTCTATAAAACACATTGAAATAATAAAATTTAATTAAGCAACTTGCTGTATTAATAAGATCTATTTTAAACAATTTTCACACAATTAAAAAATACACTCACTCTACCCAAATCAATTTGTATAATTAAAAATTTATTTGATAGGCGAAATGGAAGCAAAATTAAGAAAATAATCTAAAAATAGCAAAAAAAAATTATAATGAATTTTCACCGATAAAAATTATAAAATATAAGCATATTGCTATGAGTAAGGTAAAAATTTTGAAATATCGGATAACATTATTTAAATACTAGTCTACAAATAAATTATATTGAATAAAACGTTGCGTATTTGCAATATTTATTTTATAGTGTTTATTTTATAGACTTACTGAAAAACATTATAAATAAATTATTTTCAATTGTGTAGGCGGCGCTTTAGAATTATAAATAAAATGGTCGCTAGGTTGGTACAACTGTATTTCCAGTCCAAGAAAATCAAGTCTGACGTTGCTCTATGGACTGACAAGAACTGTCAATCAGGCAGTGGAGGATTTTCTTTATTTGTTTATTGTGTTCAGTGTGATTATTAGTGCATGTGGCGCGTGACGTTTGTAGTGTGAAAAAGCCAGAGGATGTGGTCCGCCGATGTGAATTTCCAGGTTGGCAAGAGAGAGCCACCCGATGGAGACTTTTCAAAACAAAAAGACTTGATTTTTCATGAATTGTTGTACGAATGTAAGCACATAGCACCTGGAGCCAGACTCTGTGCAAAGCTACGCACCTCTCTAGAAAGGTGAGCAAGTTTCCATTTAAGATTATTATTGTTGAATAGTCGCTTTAATTATGTTCCCTTTGTTTGAGAAATCGATTTCCACCTGTAGATATTCGCGTTTCGTTGTCACCTCAAGGCTATGACAATTATGTAAAAAAATGTCTTGTTTTTTTCTATGTTGTACTTCCTTAATTGAAATGTGATACGTTCATTCTCTTTATTTAAACGACCAGACAGTTTCATTATGATTTGCCCTGCTTGAAAGTAATAAAAAAGTTTTCCAGAGTAACTTTCAAAATATTTTCTCTATAAATCTGGTATTTCTGGTTTTTCTAGATATATATAATTTACAGTTGAGGCATTCTGACTTTAATTTTCTGCACTTCTACGCTTGAATCACATTTTTTACATAACTGCTCATATTCGCAAATGTGTTTTGTAATAGTGATTTCTCTTTACCAATTTCCATAATGTATGCATACTCAGTCATTGAAACACTAATTAATTTGTCTGTGGTCGTATAACCTTGTATGTTTGTTTAATTTCAGTCTAATTGTGTAAAATGTTTTTAATTATCAGTGAAAGGATAATACGTAATATGTAATTAGTTATGCATTTGCAATGAATTTACCGGAACCGCTCATCGATGTAATATTTATTTTGACTTTCTCTCGGTTCGTTGGAGATCCTTGGATTTGATTAATAATTTAATTTAGAGACTGCGAATAGAAGATAGGCAGTTGGACAAGCAGCGAGAAGCTGATTATATGCAACTGTGTTTTTTATGACTTATTATGTCTATTGTTAATGCCGTTTTGTAGACAGAAAAATGTCTGTTGGATGTCTTTCTTTCGTAAAATGAGAGTAGAGTCATAAGCCTTTAATTCAATTTATTTTTATTAAAATGATGTGCTATGAAATTGTACACAGAATTTATATGGTATAAAGATGTTTTATCTTAATAGTATTTAAAAAAAATATTTCTAAAATCTACAAGAAAAAAAGTAAATGCGTTATGTAACATATTTTATGTTAATTGTTTGTATTCATTGTTCATTGGTTGTTATTTATTTACACATAATTCATACATAAATAGACATATACACTAATATTTAATTTTGGTTTCAGGCTACCCTTAGTGGTTAGGAAAGACGTGGCTTGCCGAGTAAAAGATGGTTGTGCTCCTCTTTTCATATCATGTAAGCGGGGAAACTTGGAGATCGTAGAATATCTCATCTATGTCTGTGGTGTGGACATCGAGCAAAGGGGACTGTATGAGGTTCCAGATGATAGGTTGGTGCATTATTCGTTTTCCATTATACACTGATATCTCTTCAGCCATAGCATTGCCTTTGAAAAGCTGCACCTGGCTACAGGCCTGTGGTAAGGTATCGTTAGGTTGCAAGAACTCTAGAAGGTAAACATTCACAAATACATCTGGTTTTTGTTACTTGTTTACAGATCTGTTCATTATGTCACCCCTCTGTGGTGTGCAGCCGTCGCTGGTAAGATGGATGTCATCAGAATCCTGGTGAGGAATGGAGCGGACATCAACGCCGGGTCAGATAGTGGATCTACACCTGTACGGAGTGCCTGCTTTATGACACATCTGGATATAGGTAGATATCAAGCAGATAAATTAGAATTGAAAATACTGATGACTTTCAGCTCTTTAATCTGAATTTATATTGTAACCATTAATGTAGTTTTTTAATAATATTGTGCTACAAAAATAATATTTCTAAAATGAATTATTTGCGATGTCTTTTCAGTCAAATTTCTTGTGGAGAGTGGAGCCGATATAAGGAAAGCTAATCACAACGGAGGAACTTGCCTTATTAACTCAGTCCAGTCAGTTCCGCTTTGCAAATTTCTGCTGGAAAATGGTGCTCATGTCAATGCAACGGATATACAGAACAAAACTGCATTGCATTATGCTATACAAGAACACAGGTGAGCGTTTCTTCAATAATTTGTGGTCTATGGTGGACCCTAAATAGATATGGGACCAACGACGCTCTCTCTCTTTCCAGTCGAGCGCTAAAGACATCATCTAGCGCAGTCATGTCAAAGATACGGCCCGCGGGCCGCATCCGGCCCTCGGGCCGTATCAATACGGCCCTCGGGCCGTATCAATACGGCCCGCGAGCGCAATATGTCACAGAAAGAGGAATCATGTTTTTTAGAGCTTTTAGACTTATTTTATTTGAATCTGGCCCGCCTACACATACTAAATTTAATATATGGCCCTCTGCAAAATTGAGTTTGACACCTCTGATCTAGCGAGTGAATATGAACAAGACAGCAATTACTAACACATTGTTTAAATTGACTTTGGATTTGTAAGCATACAGTTTCTGGTAAAACCATGATTTATTTTACATTTGGGGTTACGGATTACCTATGGACATGGTCAATTGATAGTTTTCGTTGATTGACTTGTAAACGTGTTCTTCTTTGCTCTCATTACAATTTTTTTTTTGACTTATTGTCTGTAGCTGTCCTTTTGTTCTTCTCTAATTAACACTTAAATGTGATGACTATCCGTTAAAGATATGTTGAAGATTTTCTAATGTAGCTACATCTATTGTCTTCTTGAGTGTCTAGGCTTTACATATCTATAAAAACTACATACAATGTTTAATCAACCATCTGCCGTGATGAAACTGTTGAATTTTATTAAATGTAAGTAATATAATGGATTAAAATAAAAACCCTTAACTATTTGTACAGAATGGAAACAACGAAATTACTACTGGACTGTGGGGCGGATTCATATGCCCTTTCGCGCTCGGGGGATGATTCTCTGCAAACAAGCTGCCTGAAAGGAGCCACGCAGATCTTCAAACTGCTGTGTCAGAGGAACGTTTACAGCAATGAACGGCTAGCTGATGCACACGAGCTTTTAGGTGAGTCCATTTAAAGTTCTTTATACACAGTAGCACTCTCAAGCATTTTTTTGGCCTTCATCAAATAATAATCTTTTTTGATACTTCCCTTGTGTAAAAATTAAAAGTAAAATATTACCTTGTTCCTGTTATATCTACGCTTTTTCTGCATTTAAGTCAGGAAGAATATGTCTTCTGTCAGTTTGATTCTATTTTCTTTTACAGGATCAACACTTCTTGATGATTTCAATGACATAATGTTTGCGATGACACATTGGAGAAGGGCTTGTGAAATTCGAGACAGCGGGGAAAGTTATTTAGGTAAATCTGGTGCTTATTGTATTCCTAGTCAAAAAAAGGCATGCTGATTATTAATACACCATGATCAGCTTATGAAGATGATTTGGATCATCTTGTGCTGATTGTTAAACTAAAATTATATCATTTTCTGCTATATATAATTATAGCTAAGAGACCGGCGATCCCCACACGGTCAGCGTTCAGGCATGCGGTGGAGTTCCAGACCATGCAAGACTTGGAAGTTATATCCACAGATATAGACGCCATGAGAATACAGTCGTTACTCATCTGCGAGAGGGTTCTGGGAACCTCGCATAAGGATACAGTATTCAGACTGATGTACAGGTATGATCAAAAAATCTCAAATTGCAATTTTACTCTATTCAGTTGTTTCTTGCCTACTGCTTATATTTTGGTATTTAAAAAGCAATAAAAGTTAAAAAATAAAATGTTAGCTATAGAATTTATAATTTTTCTCCTATTATTTTATGGGTAAATAATATTACAGTATGCATATATTTTTTCAGAGGAGCTTCTTACGCAGATGCTCTACGATACCAAAGATGCATTGACCTCTGGATGTGGGCCTTGCAAATAAGAATTGAAAAAGATTCTATACTCTACACAGGCAAAAGCTTTTCTATGCATTAAAATATTTATAACATCTTTTTACTGTCATGTTTTAATTTATGATTTTTTGCTTATTATCAGATACCTGCTACTCCGCTCAGTCTATTGTTAAGATAATGATAGACCTGAAGGTGGGACGGCTGGACTTCCCTGGGGATAACTTCCCGGACACAAGATATCTGCCCAGATTTGGTGATGTTGTGCATATTTTCACAATGCTCATGGATAACATGAAAGGTATCAATCAATATACCCTTTTTTCTCGCACAAAAGGTGGATTAGCCACATTTTAATTGAAATCAATTATATTACATTATGATTTGTCTGGAAAAATTCTAGAAAAACTATTTCAACTTTCAGGTTCATAGAGGATAAAAACTTTTTTGTAAAAACTCAGCTCATATCAGAGATTTAGTGATAAAAACGTTGATAAATTATAGAAAACTATGCATATGGGTTATTTATTGAGATATGTTTACTCACACTTTGAAAAAATCGTTTTTTTAATGTTTTAATTTTGTTTTCTAGCGACACGTGCAGTGCTGGATGTGAGGCCGTTCTACAAGAAGCAGTCGGAGATGTTCGACCGAATATTAAAATGCATCACGCACCTTATTTATTTGTTAATATTAAGTGCAGAGGGAGATGAAAGTAGAAAGGATAAAGTAAGTATATTTGCTAACTCGCTCTTACCTTACACACAGAATTTCACTAATTGCCCTCGAGGTCTCCTAAATGACTGAACATTATGATTGTATTAAAGGATACATTAAATAGGCTCTGAAGTTTAAATCTCACTCGCTTTTGTGCACAGGTCTCTTGTTTTCACTGATTTTGACACGAGACTTTAACTGAGCTCTAAATATCGTTCTATCTGACAAGCGGTCTAATTATTGTATTGTTACAATGGATGACAAAATATGAAGTAGATATTCACTTGTATATAAATTTTATCAATGAGATGTTTGTTTGGATTAACTTGTTTTATGTTGTTTATATATATTCGTCCATTCCTAGCAATTGGTGATCTCTTGCTTCATGTATATTTTTGTTTGTTTTCAGGTTACGGAGTTGGTCACCACGTTGGTGCAGATGAACATGAGGAGTGCCTACACGGGGGATACTCTCCTCCATCTCTCAGTATCTAGATTGAACGTTATCAAGAGCACATATTTTGCGGACGACATGGACGTCAGAGTGAGTTTGTATTCTATCTTTATTATGAAGCTTTCAAGATGATTATGAGCTGAGACATTGACTGAAATACGATTCTTCTCTGATTGTAAAAATATGCTATTATGTTTTATTATTGTTTCAGCCAATCTTTCCCCATTATGATGTAGTTAAAATGCTATTAGACTGTGGCTGTAACGTCAATGCCAAGAATGAATCTAAATGCACTCCTCTCCACGTCGCCTCAATTCCCTACAACTTCTCCACAAAGGTAAAGAGCACCTATCCAATTTCTAATAAATTTAGCTAAATTCTATTAAGTTAATTAAAATTCTATTAAAATAGCTCAGATTTTTCTTGTATAAAATATAGAAGTCTAATTTATCTTTAAGATGAGATTGTGTGACTGACTGATTTGGGTTTTATATACCTGAAGATGGTTCCCGTACAGTTAATATATAACCCAAGCAGCATAACACCCAAACTACCAGATCAACTCATAACAGTTGCCGAAACCCAAGGACATACTTATTTATGACTTTGTTGTGCCGTTTTCAGCTCATTCACCTGTTATTGTCGTACGGAGCTCACGTGGACCAGCCTAACAAGTTTGGCGACTCCCCCGCTTTCCTCATAGGCACCAACCCTACCAATGATGTGTACCTTCTGAAATACGTGTCTCTCAAGTGCCTCGCAGCCCATGTTGTTATATCTAACAGAATACAATACGAAGGACACGTCCCCAGTACGCTCGTGGACTTTGTCAAGTTCCACGAGCCTTGAATCGGAAATCTCATTAAATTTCATATATCAATATTATATAAATCAATTCTCAGAGTGTAGATTAATTGAATGGCTCTTGATGTATTTGGATTGTGTGAAATGTTTTAAAAGTATATTATGCTATTTATTTATGATAAATTGTAGGACTACGCAAGAAAATATCTGTGATTTGGGTCACCGTGTTACAATGCTCAATTTATTTTATGGTAATTTAAAAGTTGTTGAACTATTTATTTAGTTATTATGTGAATTACACAATTGGAAGACATCTAAACTCAGTCATCTTGATGAATAGCCTGCCATATTCCACTGCTAGTGAGAGATCGCAATCGAGCATGCGGTAGAAGCTGTTAGACGGAGCTGAGACTATTGAAGTTCTATTAGACTTCTCTTAGTCTTGACCTTAAAAGTAGTCTATAATTTAAATTTACCAAATGTAAAGAAATTCTTTGAGAGTGGGTTTTGTAACTTGGGGACTCATGTTTTATCATAATTTTTAAAAAGTATATTTTGGATTCATAGCATATAATAGTTTTATGGCAAATCTGTAATCTGTTAGGTCAAGAGTCTACGATTTTTCATACAGTGGATATTCCAAACTTATTAATATTAGCACAATTGTAATATTTATTTTCACTGTTTATTTCTTCAAACTATATATTATAAATTTGAAATGAAGAAAAATGTAAGCAAAAGATGTCGGCACGTTATTCTGTAATTTTCACATGTGATTCTGTTTGCAATTTTCTTTCCGTTTGTGTGACGAAAGTCATTATTTTCTTTTATTATTTCTTAACTGCTTGAGATCGCTCTCTTTGTGTTATCGTAATTTTATTATAGTTTTTAGCAGCTATTCATTTTTCACACTTTAAAGATATTTTGCGGATCTAGGAACACTAAAAAAACATTAATAATAATTTATGTGCATCTAATATTGTACAGCAACTAAAAATCAAATTTTTAAAAATGAATGTAATTTTTATCCTTTATTTATCTTATCAAATATCTTTTTAATATTATTTGCAATGCCTCAAGTGAATGTATATTCATATTGGCTCCCCCATAAGAATATATGCAGTGAAACAGGAGAAATCAAACCAAAGTCAAAACGGAGTGTTTTGTATGATATAATTTCTACATAAGTACGCAATGCATTATTTTTCATATTAGTATTTGCACCAGATATTACAGTCAAGCTTACTGAAACAAATATTATATATCAAGGTCAATAGCGCTGTCAAAAGTATAATCCGGGAATAAACTTGGCTTTTAGATAACATCTAATTTGATTACACTCAAGCGCTCTTTCTATTTCATATATTCAAAAAAGACAGTTGACAATTATCAGCAAATTATTTAAGATTTTTGAATATTTTTTTGAATTGTGTACGTTTATTTAAAAGTAATTATGCTTTGAAAATGTTAAAGTGCCAATAATCATCATTTGTAATCTCCAATGTAAGTTAATACATACCAATTTCATATCATAGAAAGAAGGTTTTTCCAACTGTCTTATTTTCAATAAACTATGTTATTATTGCTTTCCTATGTAAAATATAGTTTTTATTAATAAAGTGTAAGTCAAAATACGGCGAATAATTACAAAAGTAATATTCTAGGACAGAAAAACTTATATCAGAATTTTCAGAATGATCCTAGTACAAGATAAATATTATGGGTTGTGATACCGACAGAAAAATTATAATAAATCATACTTTGACTAAAATCCTTGGGTCTGTGGATTTTCGATCGATTGAATAAAATATAATTTTTATATAAAGCAATTCAAAATTGATTGAATAGGTCTTTGGTATATTGTTGTATTTGATAATAGTTCGCGTTTGGCGTAGAATAAATTTTTATTACAAAAAGAACCGAAAGAGTGCGCACATCAGTGGCAATAGTTTTATGAACACATCACAAGAAATAAACTCTCATAGGATCCAGCGGTATTTTGGCATGGCATGGTTGGAAAATTGAAATGTTATCACGGTATTACGAGTTGTTATGACTTAAAAAAGTAATGGCAACGTTGCATTGTTGAATTGGAAATGGGGCATTGGAACCTTATGTATTTTGTATGAGATGATTTGTCAGAGGCTGCTTATCAAATTTGTTTTGTAGAGATCGATCATTTGCCATCCTTGTTAATAACTTAGAAGATTCAATAATAAGCGGTGACTTCTCGGAAAATTTTTGTAATGTATTACTGATTTCTAAATTTAATTAATATTTAGATTAGATGTAAATTTTGTTGTTGTGAATTTTGCTTTGGAAATTGAAGAAATTTTCCATGCAGTGCTCTCCGGTTGTTAAAATTATGGATCTTGGGTGTAATTTTCGAGTGTCGCTGCCAATGAATCGGTATTGTTGATTTTAGGGAATTGGGTCCTTGTGTTAGATGATAATGAATAATAACTGTAATATATGACATATCGAGAGAAGAAAATCGTCACATGAACCTAATTCTCTAGATCGATATGTCTTTGAACAAGTTTTAAAACAATTCAAAATGTAGGTATTTTTTGATATATAAATTTGTTTTTCTAGTTCAGAATTAAAAGAGTAGTAAATTAAAGTTTAGAAAAGTAAAATTTTTCATTAAATTTGATTACTTTTGAATACGATTGTGAACTAGAAAAAAAGTACAAATTCGATTTGTGTGACAGAAACTTAAAACTCTTGACATCTGTTTATATAAGATGCTGTACTGTGCTTCCTGAAAAGTTATAGAAAAATTATATTTAACAATTCAATGTTTGGTTGAGTGATGGTAAGCGTTTAATATTATAATTATATGAAAAAATATTGTATAAACTCTTTAAAACTATCTTGTTAAGATATTTAAAAAAAACTCATTCAAATTGTACTGCGGTGTGAGACAAAATAAAATTTCAATGATTTCTCATTTGCTTTACACATTTTTAGGAATGATTTGCTTACTGCAGCATAAATTTTAATTTTAACAATTTTTTTCTGAACAAGTCGAATATAACAAATACCAAAGTAAGGAAGTTTTCATAGTGGTAACTGAAAATTCACTGTAATAATTTTTTAACGGCTTACTGTTTATAATAAAAATCTGTTCCTGAAATACGTATTCAACATTTTATTGAATATAGCACAACTATTTCGGTGGAAATCAAAATAAGTGTTTCATTCAAGAGTAAAAAAGACAACCATATTTTAAGAGAATCCATTCTTGGAAAATAAATCGAATCGCATAACGAATCAGACCCGTTGGTTCACATGGATCTTAATTTCGGTGGTTTCTTTGTGATTTGTAGTTTTCAATCTCCTTATAACCGGTAATTTGTGTATTTATTTAACCAGCACGCAATGAGTTCATAAATGATATAATGTATAATTATTCATATGTAATGGAGTCCAATGTAAACAGGATCGTGAATTATAAATTTTACACAAGTTAATGAAATATATACAGCTTTGCAATAGCTTTTGATTTTTTCTCGCACTGTGAAACAGACTTGTTAATACTGAAACAGACTCAAATCATATCAGCAAAAATATTGTGTAAAATTTTTTTCATGGCTAGTTTCAATAATGTTTTAAATATATAAATTATTTATAATGATGATCTAAAATTATTTTACATATTATTAGTATTCGAATAATCAAAAAGCATTTGGCGTACTTGTGACGGGTCTACTGTCTGGTTATTATTAGCTCAGTTTTTTAACGGCTGATCAACAAATACCTGGCCTGAGAGCAGTCGAGATATTATCAAGAAGCTCTACCTTTTTGAATCTTTCAAAGTAGTTTTTAAATTTGATTCAATATGTTGTCTTTATTCTCTCCACACCAATTTTATTCAACACCAAAATTAACGCAGTGTGAAAAATTGTGTGATCCGATGTGAGTCTGTTGCGGCCATTTTTCTGATTATAAATAAATAAAATAATGTCCTTATACAATCATCGATGTACCTTCACATAGAGATCTTGAGGTAGGTCATAGTTGTAACTCTTTGATTTATCCCCAATTACTTACCCGCAGACTTAAGAAAAAACAAAATGTCCCTGTGTAGTATGCCATTCCCGTTTGTAAAAAGTGTCGTCAAAATATTTGTTTATATCTTCAATGTATAAAATCAAATTATCTAGACAGTTAGAATTTTCCAGTATAAGTTAACATTTTTATGTTAATGAGTGAATTTTATTTTAATGCAGACATTTAATGTCACTTAAAATACGTTATATGAAATTAATTGGAATCTGGTAATCTAAATTTGTGACAATAATATCTTAAAAGAAATAAGATGCCGCGAGAAGTATTCTGATTGGGAAGTAATTGAGGATAACTATATGATACTGTAGGAATAAGCGTATTGTATGTATGACTAATAATTATGTGTTAACCTAATATGATATAAACAGCACATATTCTAAGTACCTATATTTCCAAATACACAATCATGAAGATATTCCAACTGTTTTATTCAATGAACAAATTGGTATTTTAAAACGTCTGTTAATTGATGATAAGCAGTCACGAGTCAGTTAAGTCATCGTCAGGGAATGAATATATGTAGATATAGAATTTAAGGTATCAAAGGACGGATTAACCCAATTGAGTTTTTGATGACTCGCCAACATTTGTAAATTTCATTGAAACACAAGTACAATCTTAAAAGGTTTTTCTATAAAATAAGATGTTTGGGAAGTATACAAACTCATTTTGGAATTAAAATAGCAATCTTTTATTTTATCACATACATTCAACTCATAACTTAAAATCCTAGCCTAAAAATTGTAAAATTATCACATAGGAAATACTGAAGTACATTAGGATATTGTAGGAGTACATGGAGGCAGTTGAGCTCTTGGTGTACTGGTCCACTATGTGGATCTTCCAGCCCATGTTAGAGTGAGTGAAGCTATTGTAGTATACGATGTCAGGCCATGTGGTGTTGGGGGTGATCTCCAAGATGGCAGGGTCTCCGGTTTCGCACTGGAACTCCAGAGATCTGTTGAACTTCTTAAAAGACACATAATCGTCGTCCAGTCTACGGTCCTTGCCTTCGGGATGCTTTGCACTGCACAGTGGACCGACTACAACAAACAATTGATTAGAAAGGGATAAGGAAATATATCAAAAGGATGGACCGGTTTTATGGTGAAAGTAAGATTACTGTTGTATAATTTATTTAAGTTGTCAGTTTTAATAAAAACAATGCGTTTACCGGCAATAGGTCTTGGTCGTCCTCTCCTTGTGAATTCGACACCACCGAGAACTCGGATGTTCTTCTGCGCCGCATCACTGAGTCTATCGAAGCCTCCGTGCGGATCCACCGAGATGATGAGCGGGTGGTACCACTCTGCAGAGTGAGGATTGTTCCCTCCGTATACCTGGAAAGTATTTCACATAAACGTAACCTCAAACCCAAATAGAAATAAATTTTTCAAATAATACAACTCCATTTAAAAGTATCAATGTATAACTGGAAAGTTTAAAAAAATATATAATTAATCCAGAAAAGATATTTTATAATTGATATCGAGTGATTATTTGTGTCCGTTGATCACCTTGAATGCGTAAGTGAGTCCTCTCCGAAGCCATAATTCAGGGGCCAGCAATCCATTGATGTACCATGAAAGGCCATTGGAGGTTTGCCCCGTGAGACCTTGATAGCCTCGCTTGCCTCCTGAAGGACCAACGGTTGCGGTGAAGGTTCTGACAGATCTGTCAAATATCTCTGACTTTTCCCACGGTTCTCTAATGTTCGTGTCCGATCTGAAAAATCAAGATTAGATTCAAATAAATTTGTAGATCTGTAATTGATAACGAACATCAACGATTCTTAAATATAAAGTATGTAAAATTATAATAAATTAAATAGTCCATAATGTATTTAATAGAAAGGTATAAAATTTAATGCTATTGTTATGAAGGCAATATTTAACAGTATCAGTACCTTGTAAAATCAAAGCACGTGTTGATAGGTTCCTTGACACCAAATTCCAGTTTGATATTCCCTTTTGGATAGATATCGTGGAAGGCTGGTTCTTTATTGTGGTCCAACCTTCCAATTGCCCAAATAACATATGTGCTTCCCTCGGTTATATATTCCTTGTCACCAGAATCAGCTATAATTAACGAAAAGTTATCAATTTAATAATCAATATACACAGCGTACAGTCTGGTGTCTGTAGTGAAAATAATTGTTCTTAAATATATTACTTTTGACGAGTACCTCGAAAATCTGTTTCAATCTCATTGGAAATACTAAAATACTTACCAGATATAAGTGTCCGCCGGTACGTAATTGTATTGACACCATTTTCTCTAACAGCCGTATGAATTTGGTTGCTGTCTAAGCCTCCTACAAGATCATCTCGGCAAACTCCTCTGTATTGACCCAGCACTTGAATGCACTGAAACGTTCATACAATAAATATTTAAGTAAGCTTATATCATGAATAAAAGCAAGCCTTGCATGAAAGGATGCTAGTTTATACTTACCGGAGCTAAGGCTGTGATATTATAGTCCGTGGCAAATCCTCTACTCTCATCTATATACGCGACAGTGGCATCAGAACCAAGCATTTCACTAGCAGTTATAGAGCCTGATATTCCAAATGCCATGTAATCTCCTTCTGCTACCTGGAAAATTAATATTAAAAGTGCTGTATTTAATTAATTTTTAAGTAGGTAAATAGATAATTAAATGTAAAATTATAGAATAGCAATTTACCTGTCCTGCCAATTCAATGGTTATCTGGGGTCCGAACACTTCCCATGAGACTTGGTAATCTTTGTGAAGCTGTACGCAGTTCGGCAGGGAGTTCTTGTGAGGCTGGACTTTCACCAGCGAAGGCGGAACATTGAGGCCATCAGGTATCAGAATGGAGCCGTAGCTCTCCTTCGTCTCTAAGTCGAAGATGCTCAACCAGTCGATGTTGAAGATGGTGATCTCACCGGGAAGCTCCAGCTGGATGGTCTCCTTTTTGTATGCACGGATTGGATCCAGGCTGAAATGTTTTTTTGATTTGTTATTTTATTATAAAGACAAGCAAAGTATTACATTTTGTACTGAATATTTTTTATGAACTCACTATCCATATTCATCAGGAACCTTCCTACCCTTGGATGAAGGCTGTGGGCCTACGCCTACCCAGAAGTAAGTATCTTTTCCCAGCCCGTCATAACTGAATTCTGGAATTCTGAAAGTAAAAATAAATTATTCACAAGGTACAATGAAAAATATATTCAATGATAATGATTTTCAGTAGCCTTCAGGTAATTCATAAAATAATCACAAGTATTATAATATTGTTATTAGTGACCGTGAAGTGTGATAGTTCTATAAATATAATTTTGATTGTTTCTGCTATCGAATCTATACTTATTTCTCGACTACTATATGTTTAAAAAAATATATTAGTTTACCTTAAAGTCTTGGCATCGAGGATTTCAACACTGTCAGATCCAACACCGTGCGACTTCCCGACAAAACTTCCCCCCTTCTGTGGCTCTGGAGGTTCAAACTCCTCGGGGATGTAGATGTCTCCAAAGGTATTCTGACTGGACAGGTCGTAGATGGCGAACCATTTAATTTCAGTTATCTTTTTATTGTCAGGTAGGGTTAGCGTAAAGTCTTTACCAAAATATCTATCCAGCACGTTTGTTCTGAAAAATAAGATTGTATGAAAAACAAGAGATTGAATTTGTAAGTTATTTATGAGTACTTAAATGCTTATTTAAGTTTATAATTAATGGGTATACTTAAGATAAAACCTATTGATATTATTTTTACTAAGTCATGTATTTATAAAATTTATTGCTACAAGAATTCAATCACTGACTTAATTTATTATAAAGTCTCCGATGAAAAGAATGGGATATAAAAATAATAATATATATTGATTATTATTATTATAACCACTCGGCATTTCTATGCCCAAATTCTAACTCTTCATGAAAAAATTAGTTAGAGGTCATCGAAAAGCCATAGCGGATCATTGCAGCACCAATCTTACATTCCATATTCATCAGGGACAATGAAGCCATGAGGTCCGGGCCGATTAACGGCTCCGGCCCAGAAGAATGTATCTGCTCCATTACCATCGTAGCTGAAGCCTGTTAGGAGCAGCGTGTACTGATCCACTGCATACACATCTCCCGATACCTTGGAGATAAAAAACAATGCTTTAAGAATTAAAAAAAATAAACGGAAGACTAAAAATATATTTTTATAAACGTAAATATGAATTAACTTATTTAAAATCTATGCTATTTTCTTTTATGAAAATTTTAGTAATAATTTACTGAATATGAAAACAACTCAAATATTGTGAGAATATACATCATAATTGATAAAAAATAGCATTGGGTTTGTTACTTGTGTAAGATTATATTACTTCCAGGTAACAGTATTTACTAAATTTTGAAAATATTTGACTGAAAATAATTTTCACAACTAAATCTAATAAATTTGTTACTTCTCAGTAAACTATTTATTTATAAGTGTGAGTAACAACTTTCTAGTATGATCTCATTTATAGATATGATTACAAATTGTGGTTTTTGTGATTAAAATGTATAAAAATAAATTCAGTTAAAGATAATGAAAATGTGATGAGTTTCTTTGTCCTGGAGACTTCAACGCGCGGTCAAATGCAAACCGCAAAACAATTTAAAAAATATACTTTGCAAGGGTTAAACAATAAAATGAAAATACCTGATGATGGTATGAATTGAGTTTTCCTAAATATTTTCCTTGATAGGGGCCATCGTCGTCTTCACACCTCACAGCTGGAAAAAATGAAAATAAATCACTCAATAGTTTAAAAAATACACTATAAAATAATTGGGTATTGGAAACTAAATTGACACATGTACCACAAAAAAACATTGCAGATTAAAAAGAGAGAATGTGTAATAGAAATTACTTAAAACTTTCTAAATTAAATCTAATCGTGTAAACAAATATTTTTATCGTAGTATAACTGAATATGTGTATTTTAAAAATATTCAAAATCATTTAACATAGATGACGTTTCACGAAGAAAAATAACGAGAAAGTCTGTCACAATTTGAGGTTATGTTGCAGCCTGAAAGATTGAAATACAGATTAGACATTTAAATAAAAAAGGACTCACCACTGACTAATAATAATACAACACATAATAATTTCTTAAAACTAACACAACACTCGAGAATTCCATCCATCGTTAATATCCAACCATATTATTCACTAGAAAAAATTTCATTTTCGAGTCCACGAAACGGTGACGAATTCTTCGAAAACCGTGAACTTCCCGACGAGCCAGCATTGACTGAAGCAGACGACAAACACTCCCGCTTCACATTTTTTTAAGGTTGTATCAGTATGCTCGGGATATTCAAGTTCGCACCAGTTTCTGCGAGTAGAAATGCTCGGCGTATATGTGTTACTGTGTGGCCGAGTGAAAGTTCCGTCTCGGCTCTGCGCGGGGTCGCCTGGTCTCCCCGTCTCCTAGTCTCCTAGCCGACTGGCTCTGCGTCCAGTTCGGCCGCGCAGAGCTCGCAAGGCTGCTGACTCCATTCATCGAAAAAAAAAAAAAAAAACACTGTGCGCCGAGTCATTGTTTCATGAAAATCAATGATACTTAAAACAATCAATTATCCTTTCAAAGAATGAAAACAAAATATTTATCATATGTATCACATAATATTTTTATGACTGGTTCACAAAGTCACAAATCACTTGTCATCTCAAATCATTTAGTTTTAATTAAATATAAAGACAGGCCAGCCTTTGATTTGCTAAAATATATCGACAAGACAAATTAGGTAATATGATTGGAAAACCAGTCGATCTTTCCATATTGCTTGGGCGTTGGATTGAATGATATATTTTAATTAATACAATGCTCTAATTGTATAAAAATGCGAGTAAATAAGATCCGAGGTGAATGTAAAAAAAATATTTGCGATACTTGCAATTGTATTGAATATGAAAAAAATGCAGTTAGGTATTTAGTGATTGTGTGAGTGCACTAGGTATAAAAATATGCGCATGCAATTTCATGCATTACTTGTTTATTAGTCGCTGCTTCGTTGTCTTTGCCGTCAGCTCTCTCTATTTTATTTCCTCAGCTTTACCTAACTCAAAGGCAGTATCGTGCTGTTTTCTTTTTGAAACAGAAACAGTGCAAAATTTTCTACTTAACCGGGTCTAAGCAATGGATGGCTTAAAGACGTAGGAACAAATAATCGTACGAAACGTTTTTTTTAATAATGTGCTATATATTTTTATTTTAGGACAATCAGTTTATAAATTTAAAAACATTTTATAATTTTTATTTGGTATGGTGCTCACAAAAACAAACTTTTCGATTAAGTCTAGATTTTTTTGGAAAAAGCCAATTGATTTCACTAGCATTGCGTTGAATAAATCATCTATTTGAAAAAAACAAAACAAAGTTTTATTGCACATTTTACTTTGCGTCAGAAAGTGCAGCAAGTATTTTTTTTATGATTCAAAGGAATTCAAACAATTCTCACATAATTGTTTCCGGAGGGATTTGCATCAACACGATCCAAGACAGCTTGGTGAATTGTGAATGCCTCAGGAAGTGGTCGGGAGTCCGAGGTCTGGCGAGGAGTGTCTGCAGTGACTTAGAAACTTCCACGCAAGGTCATCGAAAGGCTTATCTAATGAACGATTGTCGCGGCTGAAACTCGTTCATAGCAGCCTGTTCTTATGCAAAGACTGTAAAATATTTTATTATTGAATCAAATTGTTACTCCTCATTTTGTTGTAGCTATAGAATACTTGCCGTTTACAGGAAAAATTACATGTTATAAATTAAGTTAAGTAACTCGGAAAATAAGAAAATAAAGAGTTACTTGTAAAGCAAAAAAACATCTAAAATAAAGGTACGCTACTGGTTACTTGCAAGTTGTGTAGCCAGCTTGTGCTACAGAGTAATGTTTTATTGTAAATATTTTTGCGATGAAGTCTACTGTGTCTGAAATTAACGGTCGTTTGAAGAATGTGTATAATGTCTGCGAAAGTATTTTGGCTAATGTCTCGCGACCTTACTTGTCGAGAGACCCGCCCGAGCTCCCGTTATGCTCGAGAGGCGGCCTTAGACGAGTGCTCGATTCCTCCGAGCAACTGTGTTTAATTACTAATTGAAACTGTGAAGGTTTTAGATTCTACCTGGCACGTGTATCTTAATGAAACAATAATGAAAATGGCTGAAAGTGCAGTTTGTAACAATTTATTTGTTTTACAACTGTTGACTGCTCTACACTGCGATTCTGTATCGCTGATATTTATACTGATACATTTTAAGATTTTAAAGTTTACTTGCAATCGTATATTTATAATAAAGTTATTTAATTATAATAAATTAATACTCTTTGTGATAGTAGCTAGAATACCATGTTTATGAGTGAAAATACACAAAGGTACTTTTTACTCTCTATTTTGTATTATATTGCGGTTTTTAGAGACGAGTACAAATGTTTCGTAATAATATTGTCAAAATATACATTTTCTCGATATAATTAAATTTTTGCCACATATTCACAAAAATTCTAGATATGTAGATGACATGATATCATTGTAAGCTAATGTTCATATTCGTATTAAATAAAACCAAAAAACGAAAAGTGAAAATGTAGTTTGTTTACTTAATAAACCAGAATAAAATATTTATTAGATATTGTATTTTAAAATAGATGGTTTTAGTATTATAAATTATTTTTAAAAAGTTCAACAGCCGATAAATCATTGGTATAAAAGTAATGCATATTATAATTCAGATCGTGCCTTGCCTTCAGAAGTAGGAATGGCTATTGACTTTCATTTCCTTAATAAAATATCAAGCACTGCCATCTAACAACTTTTATTTGAAACTTTCAATTGATCGAGGTTTGCGTCTTTGCTAAAATGAAAAAAAACCTGTGAAAATGGCTTGAACAAATTAAATACATATTATTTTGTTTAGTTGTTGAATTAATTTAAGAGATGTAGTAGCTTTACAAAAGTATACACTAGAATCACATTTTTAATAGTTCATTAAACGATTTTTTTTATCTTATCAACTGCCTTTTTCCTTCGACAGCCTCTCCTTAATTCTTTTACAATATAAAAAAAAATTGGTATATAATAAATCGACACTAAATACTTACAAAGGAATTATCACTTTAAATTCACCGCTCATAGATTTATATATAGATAAAAGATGTATTTAGTTATGACGTTATTTAAGTTTCAAGCCGATATAACTTTTGTAAAATTTAATAAAACATAACTTTTATAGTTTTTTTTATTGATAATGTGAAAAAAATAGGTTTTATTCATTCGGAATGGTTTATTAATTATGTATTTCCATGTATAATAGCAACTTTACAAAAGAAAAAAGAACAATTTTTTTTTTTTAACAGCTCTTTAATTATTCAGGAAATGTATGTTTATAATTGGTTATTTAATTTAATTGAAATTTTCCTTGGGTCGGGTTATTTTCCTTAAATAATTTATGATTTTGTAAAGTCATGCAGATAAAGAATTTATTCTTTGAAAAGTCACAACCCCTCTCGGTAGTTCACACACCAGCATAGTCTCACATCAAGAAGTTTCGAAAGTATCGATCAGCATACAAAATACTGTCTTGCAGAGATCAAAGCCTCCTGCTCTGTGGTCGATCATTAAATATGAACTAATGATTGCGGGGGCGGAACTTCAGCGAAGAAAGTGCCTCGTTCAGACTTCCGCTCGAGGGCGTTTTTATTTTCCACGATAAGCCTCCTCGAAGAGATGATTAATATCTACAGTTTCGAATCGAGCATAGGATTTAGTATTTCTAGCTTTTGTTTAAACCTGCTGGAATAAACAAAATGGTGCGGATTTTCTTGATATTTACGACGTTTCGGTTCTTGTACTCGAGCCATCTTCAGAGAATTCTCTGTGATTAGCGGATTTAAATTTAGTCTTACATTTACATGCACGTTCTAGAATTTTTAGATTGCTATACTAAGAGAGTCAATATAACGGACACAGAAGGTAGTAAATTCATTTTCAAATGGTTCATTATATTATGTGAATCTTGTGTTCATCCAGTAAAAAAATTAGTAAAAATTAAAATTATGATCATATTTTTAACATATTATTATTATAAACTTTAAGTAAATTAAAAAAGAATAAAAATATTTTTATGATTTGTCGAGTTTCGTGTATAACCACGCGTTGATATTTCCAATAAAAAAGGTCGATTACTAAAGCTCGGAAGTTGGTAGCAGAAAATACCTCTAATATTGCTTGCGATTCTTTTATAGGAGATTAATTAGCATTAAAGGTATAGTAAAATAATTATCAGAATCAGATTTTTTACAAAATATTTTTTTAACCTTTTTAAGTAATCAATTTGGAAAAAAGTAAATAAATCAGTCAAATAAATAATTACCCGGCCATTAGTAAAAATTACCGCTCGTAAATCTTTAATGCATACAATTAAGACGGAGATTTTAATCACGTCAAAAAAACATATCACCTCTGCGGCAATATATCATTTTGTGTTGCCATATTGAAAAAATAAAGCATCCATTTAATATTCCTTCCAAATACAATGAGGTATTATTCAATCGACTGCAGAGACGTGCTGTGGATTGCCATTGAGACTTTAAGACTTGTTGAGACTTATTATTTTACATATGTAGCCAAAATTAGCTTTTGGTAGATTACATCTAATAGTAAAAAAATATCAACATTTGTATAGTATTTGAGACTGTAAGTTGGATGTGCTATTTTTACAAATTCTGCAAAGGATGTATTTTTTCCTGAAAATTTTTGATTAAAGAAATATAAAATTGCCCACAAATCAAGCACAATGTTCCGTCAATTATTTTTTATATTTTATTTGCAGTAAAATTATTGCATGCAGATACTTTTAAGTTTGAAGCAAAAATACATTTGATATTTATACATTTAAATGTATGTTTACTTAAAATAAAAATAGGATCTTTTTAAAAATTTAGAGTCTTAGAAATTCTTATAAATTTCACGAATCGATATGTAGATTTTCGGGTAAAAAAAACTGGACGCCACTGATCAATCACTTATACATTTCGTGTAGTGGGCGTAAGAGCGCCTGCACGCCTTAGAGCCTCGCGTTTGTATTGAAATCGGTAATAATATTCCCAGAGAGCTCTCGGCCGAAAATAACAATGGATGAAAAGAAATGAAGTGTCTCGCAACACATGGACTTCAGCAGCTTACCGGCGAGCCATTGTTTCAGAGACTACAGCATACCTACTCCGCATTTCGTAAATATCGCGAAACAGGCAAAACATTGATCTGATCCAGCTGGGCTTATCAGTAATGATCTGATAAATAGACATCCAGTTTTTTATCGCTCTAAGATGGAAACAGTCCAACCTAACCTACTGTATTCATATTGGTGAAAAGGTAAAAGTACAGATGTACCTATTAAATGAACCTTATGTAAACGGGTTAAAATAAATAATTCTTAGAAAGTTACACGAAAGTAAAAACAATAAAATAAATTCATCTGGAACAAGAAAAATCGCAATGATTTGCAGCGTAACACAAATATGCATTTGAATTTTTAACGTTTCACCGGAAATTGAAAAAAATAAATAAAAACAAAGAGCACCGAAACTGAAGAGACCGGATGGACGAGGCATCTTTTACTTTCGATGCTAATGCATCTGCTGGGAACACGTAACAACCTTAGCACAATCTATCGGAATTGCCACTTTTTACATTTGGATTTCACGCGAATTAGTGAACCTTTCTATTCTCTCAATTGTAGTGATTGGGAGACGGTTGTTGCAAAAATGCCATAATGCCTTTCTTCTAATGCTTTTTTCTGAGTAATGATTGATGATTGGGCCAAATTCTATTATAAGTACATTCGAATATATATAAATATATAATTTTTATTATTATATTTTCTTATAGTGCCTCTCCTCAGAAGAGGTTGGTGATCATCTCACTGAACGTATCTCTGCCTGTTTATGGTTTTTTTTAGATAGAATAACGTAGTGGGTCCTTCTACCTTGCAGTTTTATATTTGAAAGAAAAAGACTGTGCATTCCTGCTGCACAGTAGTATTATAATAAAGCTCTGGCGTTTAAACTGATATTCTTTCTGTAGTAGGTTGCATAAACAATAGCAGGAGCCCCCTCACCTCTATAAGGTACTTCCAGAACACATCTCTTCACAATAATTCCAAGTCCACTACTCCATTATCGTCCATCGAGTTATAAGTTATGAGTTATGAATTTCATCAGAGTAAAAATTTAGAATATCTGACAGGTTATTTTAGACTATTTTTTTTTTTGTGGTGTGTGTATACGACATGAAAAATGTCGGAGATGTATCAAGCAGGACACATCTACAATTGTCTGCAAATGCTTTCTGCTGCCTGCTATATGTACTCGTTTTTTTTAGATAATCTGAACTTATATGTCTTCAGCACATGGAATAAAAATAAAAAGAGCCAACGAAGTGGGTTGACATTGAGTTCGGTCACTACCATTGAATATATCAATAAATTTCATATTTTATTGAAGAATAAACATATGCGCAGACACTCAAGTAACATTGTATGATTGAATTACACAGAAACGGTATACACACGTGTATATAACACGCCCGCTAACAATGCGTACATAAATAAGTAACAGACAAAAAAGGTAGCCACAGAGCTCACGGCTGCACCTTCCGGGCATTCATTGCGAGAAAAAAACATAACCTTGGGAGTCATCAGCAAGTTTCCCACCCCGGGCAACAAAACTTCATGAAAATACATACCCACGGCACTGCAAGCACGTGTAAGTCATTTTATTACTCAGAAGGCTTCAACTCTTATGTCAAGGCCAAAAAAAACAGTGCAAAAAAGAGCCTGAGATATGCATAAATTTTGTAAATCCATAATTTGAAAACCTTGAGTGCATTTTTAAAAATATTATTTATTATCTCAACTTGAGGCAATACATTAACTGGAGGAGATTGTTTCGGTTATATAAAAAATAGCAGGAAAATTAAATGTCTGGTTTTAATTATTTTACAATTGAGTGATATTTATAGGAAATATATTTGTCTGCAAAATTGCAGCTGACAAATTTGCTTTAAAATTTGAATTCCTCAGGTGATCTAGTTTTGTAAGATTGTCTGACTTGATAACCATGCACCTTTCACAGTGGCCAGAAGACTGGGCATGGAAGGCTGTACGTGCGGTCGCATTGAAGGCTGTATTGATGGCCCGAGATGTCGGGCGCAGTACAGTTAGGGCCGCGGGCCGCGCTTGCTCAGCCCTGCCTTCCTCTCAGCATATTTACCTACATTTACCTTAAACAGCTGACAGAGGCGCACGCGTAAATATGAACTCAAATAGTAATTGACAACAATCAAGCTAGACGAGTGCGAGTGAGCTACTGCAAAAAAGCTCTTTAAATATAAAAAACCCACACTGAAAAATACCACTTCAGCATTAATATACTATACAAGATAAAATGTAGATAGGATTTTTCTTTCCCTATAAACCATAGGTTCCCAAAGTGGTCAATAATCGCCCCTGTAAAAGATCGATGACAGCGAAAAATTAAATTGAGGATCCATGAACTGTAAATGGGGGTCTACGAGAGTGAATCCCATTTAAGCAGGTCATCTCCAAAATACTACAGTGGATTATCAATCCTTACTGTGACATTGAAGAATCGGAAGTCATACTACAAGAATAACTGATCGAAATAAGCATTTATGAAGGACTGAAGGTGCAGTTTAGAAAGGGATATCAGCAATTTTGGCTTCAGAGAGACATACCTGCTAATTATCTTGCATTATGAACTTTCGCAAGAAGGTTTTTGATAACTTTACCATCTTCATTCCTTCATTTCAGTGCGGTTGCCATTCTTCATACAAAAAAAGAAATAGATTGGAAATAACCAAATATTGAAAGTTTGTTATCAAAGCATCAGACCCATCCCTCCCATTAAAAATATTGATTTTTTTAGTGAATGTTACTATATTTGCATTTTGTGTATATTTATTTACAAAGGTATACAGTAAAACTTCGATATAACGGATCCCTGTTTAACGGATTTCGGATATAACGGACAAAAAATCCGGTCAAATGTAAAAATTCAATATTAGCAAGGCATGGGGTCTACGAAAAACAGGATAACTCAAAAAGGGGTCGGCGGGACAAAAAGTTTGGGAACCTCAAAAATAAAAAATCTCATATTAATCAAAGTCTAGTAGTAGATACTTTGCAGTTGTCGAATAGAGTTGTTTTTGAGGGTTACCGCGTTGTGGCAGTCCGGCGCTGCTTGTTTAGCTGCAGAGGTATGCACCAGATTTGCATGCGGCGAGAGAATGTAAGTCACAATTGGAGTCGGAAATGCACCTGCCCGGTGCAGCATTGTGCAACGAGAG
The DNA here is from genome assembly GCA_022113835.1 of Atopsyche davidsoni. Lineage (NCBI taxonomy): Eukaryota > Metazoa > Arthropoda > Insecta > Trichoptera > Hydrobiosidae > Atopsyche > Atopsyche davidsoni. The sequence continues at coordinate 4,020,373 of JAILWY010000025.1, forward strand.
GAGGGGGAGGAGGGCGGTCATGGGAGGCCGACCGTTTTCCAAGCACCACGGCTGAAGGAATGATTGCGCACCAGATATGGTCTGAATTCGCAGCGTCCGAGCTCCAGCTTCACCAGATCGATCGTCGCTAGATAATGGACGCACCCATCAACCGCTGCTCTGATGGTTAACACAATTGCTAACCGAGCATGGAGCTCTGGATTCAGTTCAGTGAAAAGGTTTTCAATGCGCAAAAATTCTAAAAAAATATCTCCACTACGTAACTCACTTAAAAAAATCTGTTATAGATTTAACATAAAAAAGCTTATTGAAATAAAATTTTATATTATTCGTACAGTGCTTCTCAAAGTGGTCCCTACGGACCCAGGGGGTCCCTGGGATCATTCAGGGGGTCCTTAGAAAATTAAAATCGATTTGGGGGTCCCTGAACAACGTCAGGGGGTCCGCGCAAGGTTTAATATAAAATAATAAAATTGTGAAACATTTTTATTAATATGGAAGTTAAAATAAATAACAATGAATGCATTATTAGCGATTTTTACGTCCTAAGTAAAATATTAATATAGACAGGTGCATAAAATACAATTAATAACAGGCATCGCCGTGAGTCAGGTAGGTTAATAAGAGTCGATACTTGCACCAACTAGTCTATAATATGAATTTATGTAGTTTATCACCCAGGATCCGTGGGCAAGTTTTGACTATGAAAAGGAGTCCGTGGGCCAAAAGAGTTTGAGAGCCACTGGTTTAGTAGTACTGTTAAATTTTCACAGCGCGAATATTTTTATAAATTTACGTAGGCTTTCATGTCAAAGACTATGCTTTTCATTGATTATTTTATTAAACGTTTTTAAATAGTATTCAATGGTGCAAAAGCAATATCCCCGATGATTGTCTCAGCACATCTTTGGAATGATGTACGACCGTATATATATTTATTCACCTACGTGCGCCACGCGCCGCACCACCTGCACAGCTTAACCTTTGGGAAGGCACAAGAAGAACGAGATCTCTCCGAGTGACCTATAGATTCGATTCAGTTATTATTATTCGTTAAAGTGCAGAGGATGAGTCATGCACGGTGGCGGGTTAAGCCACACGACTCGTGTGTTTCCCAGCTAAAAAGAAAATTGCCTCCATGACGGTGCGTACTTGTCTATTTGTTAACACGCCGCGGAGATCTTGCCGAGATAAAGTGCTCTTTTCTAATATCGCCCTCAGTTTTGCGACCCGGTGAACTATACGAAGCACTCACACCACGACCAATTGCACATTTCATAATGCTGAGATTTATTTTGTGTATCTAGTACAGCGACGTGTGGAATATTAAAACTTTGATAAAACATCAGGGCTGTGTTTGTAAATTTAACGATTAAATATTAAAACAACCGACTTGCGGTTCTTCCGTTACTACACTAAAAAAATAAAATATTTTTCTTCTGGCACAGATTTTCAGTGATGACTTATAAATTGATAATTTAAATATCAACCAAGCATAAACATACCTAAGAATGTATCGTGAAATAAAGATCAGTATACGGGGAACTGTAACAGGATGCCTGTGGTTAGATTTATTAAATTAAATATACGACTCTATTGGGTGATGCACGCCACGTACGCAGTTTATGCATTGCCTGTAAGTAACGTGTTATTAGTCACCTTATAAGCGCAAAGGAGTAATCGATTTATTCTCGTCGCAAAGTACGGGAAAACATTTTAGAACGCGAGTACAATATTGTCTTAAATGGGGAGACCGGGTATCAGTTCTGGATTGAATATTTTATTAAAAAATATATAATGATAATATTTCTTAAATTTAAAATTATAAAAAAATGTTTTTTTTTGTAATTAAGAGAGGCTTTTGAGACAGCGTGGTTTTATGTATTATAATGTTTATAATTAAATGAGTGGTTACATGTAATTATCCAGCCCTGAGTGCTGTGCTAGTAAGTGGTCCAGACCGCGACCACTTCACAGTCCCTGATTGCCTTGCAATAAACAGGCAATCATTGATGCTATCATACACGCGTTTTGCACTGGCACACCTGACCCAACTATCAAATTCAATTTATAATAATGTTGAAAATAAAATGAGTACTCAAGCGAGCTGCTCAGTATTGCAATCAATAAAGGCCAATAAAGCAAGAAGTCTGAAAAATACAATATAATAAAGATATATAAATCAATCAACGAATAAACTTTAAAATCAATCAAAGCATCTAACCGAAGAGTCAAAAGCGAAATTTTAAATAATACACAAGCAAGCAGTATTAAATATTAGGTTGTATGCATTAAAAAATAATTTGCTGAAGCAAATACTAAAGTAATTGATAATACCACGTGCGTTATAAATTTAGAAACAATGTCTAATTCGGTCGATTGTTCTTAGTAAAATTTATTCAGAAATATGAGTTGCGCAGTATTTTATGATTAAAAAAATATTACTTATTAATTTATTTAATAAAACTGCAATTAACAATAGTAAGACTGTTCCAGTTTTTGTAATCCCGCTAGACAATCAGATTTAATAGAGATATTATGTAGTATTTCGAGTTGCCGCCTATTATCTTCATCTGAATCTGCAAAAAGTATGGCACACGATCTGTCCGACTTGAATCGCGGTATTAATGTAATCTAAGTAATAATTTTGTGGTTTACTTTCATTAATGAGAGTTAAGTAATTACTGTTATTGTAATCGTTGAATAACAAATATAATTTCTGCCAGATTATAGCGTTTGAGACGCAACAGAAAAAAAAATACCTTACCAATAAAAGTTAACCAATCTTAAAGAAATATAATAAAACCCTTTAAAAAATACCTTTTTATAGAACAAGTATTTACAGGGAGTCTAAAGTTCACAGAATAAATTTAATATTATACTGCTAAAAATGTTTTGAGCCCCCTTAAGGTATTTCCAGAGCACATCCCTCCTCAATAATTCTCAGTCTACTATTTCATTACTCCATAGCTTTGAAGGGAAATAATTATTTAATAATGCGAATATAAAACTGCAGTGTAGAAGGACTTAAAGACAACACTATTTTCCCTAAGAAAACCATGAATTCAGGCTTAACATAAGTATATGCTCAGTGAGATGGTCGCCAACCTCTTCTGAGAAAAGGCACCTGAAGAAGAAGAAGTACACAGTGACAATTCAACAGAATTTTTAATATTTGTATATTTTAGAGAGTTTAGGATAAATTTGGTTATCATCAGGTTATAAATTAAACAATCTTTATTTTAAAATAGTGATTGTACAAGTCAATATAAAAAGTGTCTTATACGAGCGGTAGTTATTAAAAAAAAAAACAGCTTAATCAAGAGTACCCCAGTGATGAAAAAAATCATATTTTTATGAAAAATATTGTATGATCGCAATTCTAACTTTTTATACACCATAGAAAATTATATTTTAACACCTTAAAACTTCAAAGTATAGTGTTTCCTGTACTTTCATTAAAACCAATTTTTACACCTTGCTCATTGATGTCCCTCAAAGCCTGCTGTTGTGGTCATGCATTAGATAGATTACAAAGCTGACTTTTAAAGCTCGTAATCCATTTTGAAAGGGCATTTTTAAAATGCAGGCTGTTTTATGATGCGTCTTTTAGATTCGGTTTGAACTCTGTTGCTATTCACCTTCTGCATCAGCAAGGCCGGGATGCTGTCAGGGGAGAGCCTCCTCACGGCGGCTGGCCGGGGCGCACGACTCGTGTAATGCCACAAAGGAGCCTAATGAGTTTAAGGCCACCTCGACACAAGGCCAGAGATATCAGAAACCAACAGCCGCCAGAGTAAGCGTTAATCTATATGCGATATATTTATATTTTTGACAGAAAGTACTTGTTAGAAGCTTTTACACTTGACGAATAAATTTCACAGCAATTGAAATTTTTTTTTATATCATAAGCAAATATGACGTATTTAAATGTATTGTGATGCAGGGATGCGCAACTGCCGGCGCACGTAACGGCAGGAAGTGCTGAGTATCATTATTACAGGGAACATCATCTCGACCCACGCAACATCTCCGATGCCACAAGCTATCGACTAATTCCTAATTCCGCTGCCGAAACATTCCCACAGCATATGCATGAGACTGAGTGGCTCAGTGGCTGAAGTTATAAAATCGGATTTTACTGAAAAATATCAATAAAGAGCAATCGCTGAAAATCAAATTTGAAATGTAAATGAAAGAATGAGTTACTTTACTGTCATTGTAATGATAAAAAGTAGCTTTGTATTTTTGTCTTCACTTTGAGTTTATTAGAATTATTTGCATAACTAGTTTCGACCCTATACACCGGGTCATCATCAGGTGCATGACTAAACTTTCAGTTTATCATTACAATAATGGATCTTCACCAATCAAATGCCTTGTCCCTCAACAAGACTTTACTGTCACTTGATAGACGATAATTTTGTCTTTACTGTTCTGCAACAAGTTCTTTTAATATCCTTTCTGTTATGCTATGTGTGTTGTATAAACATATTATTATAAAATTAAACGTCTTCAGTGTTTTGAAAATTATTTATATAATACAAAATGCATGCTGTTGTTGAAAACCATTGAAAATGTGTAATACATCACTTCACGTCATCAATAGTAGTAACTACTTCTTAAAATAATGATGCTTAAATAATATTTAAATTACATTAATGTAACAGCATTTAAGTTTTGAACGTAAGCAAAAATATGAATTATATTAATTATAGTTGAAAGCATATTTTAATTTATATAATTACTCCCAAAATGTATATATTACTGCGTCATTAATTTATAATGCGGTAACAAACATAGTAACATATTTATTTAACCGAAAACTTTGAACTGCCAACAGTTAAATAATAAAACAATGAGTTATTATATATATGTATGTTTTGAACTGTCACACCAATAATAATTAATAATATTATTCTTAAAAAAAAAAAATAATAATAATATCGTTTCTGTACCAAAGTGTTCATATAATATCAATTAGGAATAAGATCTCAGGTGAGGCTCGGTAATTTCTCACGCTATTACATAAGGCTTTTTTCATTTGTCAGTTATTACATTTGCGAAAGGAGACACTCGTGGTGGGAGATGGCGGAGAGCGTGTGGGGTCAAGCTGTAATGGATGGCCTGGTAAGGATTAATTTAATTAATATTTCACTGTGGCAATAAGGAGACATCTGATTTATCTAATTATGTAGCTATTAAGCAAGATAATAAATTCGTTGATTGAGTTTTATCTGCAATACTGGCCACATTAAGTTAAAAAAAAAAAAATTATAATTTTATAATGAAGACTGATTTTTATGCTGTTTTTTTATAATAATATTTCAACTATACAAAAAAAACAGTTACAGTAATTTATCATTCAAATCAAAGTATTCATGAGACCACTGAGCATTATGTTAGGATATTTATTTTGAGCAGCAGTAAAAGCTTAAAAACTTGCTGTTTAAGTGAGGACAAAATCTAAAAATATTATATCAATATATTAATGCTCTTATATAATAAATCGTATTTATTAAAAATTTCAATAAATTTAATGAATTCAGTTTAACCATATAATTGATATATATATATATGATACTGAAACTGAAAATGTTGATATCTCCTGAAAAGTATAAGTTAGTTATACATTTATTTAAAATGTCGATACAGTGGTTGAAAAGGCATAAAGCTGGCCAGGGATCGTTGAGCTTACCACAAAAGCTCCGCAATAGAGTGAGAGCCATCACAAGCCAATCCACAGAAGGGAAGGATGATTTATTGATTGACGAGGCTCTGGACGTCAGACCTCGTCTCTAGAATGCCTGAAATATCAATGACCCGGCTCGAAGACTATCGACAACTCTTCATGTACACAAATACTAGTTTTTTTTGTTTCAGTAATTAAATAAAACGTTTTTTGCGTTATATAATGAATGCCCGACTCTTTCTTATTTTGTTCGGTTTTTTATCATACGTTAGAGTCTTTTATGTTTATTTACCTTAATTAATACCATTCAGAAATAATAAATAGTGAAACTAAAAGCATTATAATTACTACTACAGATTTTTAAGCATAAAGAATTTTAATGATTATAATTTTTAGTAAAAGCATTCATTGGAATTTGTTTTCTAAAATTTTAAATGTGAGCATTAATATTAATATTAACTAAAAAATTATTATTATAATATATTCACTTGTTACTACTGTTAACATTTATACTGTAGATAATCGATTCACTAAAAAATCGACACAGGCAGTATTCAAACCTTAAATCATTACTTGCAATAATAATAAGATGATAAAAACTATATAAATAAGCTTAGTATCACCTTAACAAGATAATTATTTTTATTTAATTATTAGGACTCGTTTTTAACTAGAAATATTTGATTCACTTGACAAAAGAAAATATCAAATAATGTTTATATAAATAATAAAAAAATATGAAAGCAAATATGTTTTTTTTAAATATTGAGTAACTATAATAATACATCATTTATTTGCATGCAGTAAAGAAAAATCAGGCGTCACAGTTTTTAATTAATTAGAAATTAAATTAGATAAGCAAGCATATTAGATTGTATGCAATTTGGAGGTGCACGGAAGTCAGAGTTATATTTTAGAGGTTTGAAGATCCTAATTTTGATAACTGAAACAGTACTTTTATTTATTAAATTTAAAGAATTAAAATTGAAGGTTTTTTTCATTAAAAAAAGTAATCTGACCAATGTGAAATTTTTCATTATGTAAAAAAAACTGCCGAAGGATTTTATACCAATTATATAAAATAGTCAAAAAATACTTAAGGAGAATATTCATATATTTTATACGTAAATGATGAAATATTTATTTGTAAATTATACGCAGTTTTAATTTTATCAAAATATATATTAATGAGGTGTGTAATGGTTGTATAAAAAGCGCAAATACCAACGTGTGTATTTTTGATGTTTGCAATAACGAAACAACAAGAAATATACTTGACCTGTCATAATAAGCCTGAGACGCATCAACAAAATAATAATTACAATAATACTTGTACTCTGCGATGTTGATCTATAAATCATCACAGAAAAAAGGTTCAACCGGTCATGACCTTGATGCTTTTGACTGTCTTGCCTGGGGTGGAGTGCTAACCTAAAAGTTTACACTTTAAAAATAATTTAAGGATGCCACGAAGAATCTATTAATCATTATGCATGAGAAATAAAGGGTTTACTCTTATATAATAGTGTTGCAAAAAAACATTATCTTGCTGCTATATTTCAGGAGGTTGTGATTTTAAAGTTTTGAAAACAAAGCTATAAGACGATTGTCGTAAATTGAACAAAGGTGTAAGATGTGTATGTTATATATTTTTATTAAATATGCAAACGTAGTGTGATTTGTGTTTATGTTTATATCGCAAAAAATAATTGTCTTCTAAACAGTTCTTGTCTGAGGAATATATAAACATAAATTGCCTCACCTGGATTTGTTCTTGGGACTCTCTGCTCTGTAAGTGACCATGCTAATCGCAAGATTACATAACACAGTATTCATATTTAAAGCTTATCAGTTACATCAGGAGACTATCGTCAGATCAAATGATGGTAATTGTTGAAAAGGTTTGCTTAAAATGTAAGTTGTAAAGTTCTCGGTGAATTTGAGTTCATTAAACTCGCGTTTCCAACAAATACGCAAAGCAATTGTTAGATTTTTAAAAGAGGTTGATTTCGAGAGTTGAAATGAACAAATCTGATTTTTTGTTGAATTAAAAGCATCTGGCTCAGTGGTTCTCAACATTGAAAGTCGTTTTTCGGTAAACGTATACCAGCGATAATATTCATAAAATATGTGGATCACTGAATATTTATATGAACATGATTTAAATAATAATAAACTTTGATTTCCCTTGCATGTGTTAATCTAATAGTACATAGATGTGACGGTTGAAAGCAACCCTAAAATGCAAGTGTCACACCGATGTGACGCGATGTTGTTTCTATATTAGACATATCGAAAAAATAAGTATTGTTATATAAGTGATGATACAAAAAAATAAATATTAAATGAGCAAACGATTGCTATGAATATGGAATTGATTTAATATAATTTTGTTTACAATATTTTCACGAGTGAAGTGTAATTAATTACTTTGCACCGATTTATAAATTTAGTTTTGTCAAGTCTATAAACCTATTATTTTTAATAGTAGTAGATTGCCAGAGAAAAGGAAAGTAAGGTATAGCATTAAAAAACAACTGTCTAGTAATAACAGGTAAAAACAGAAAGCCTGTTTCGTATAGGTTTATTAGCATATGAATATTAACAAAATTGAAAAAAATAAAGATTATGTCTTTACACATATTTAAACCCAGTATCTAATGATTTGTAAACAAAATAACTTAACTCAACCACGAGGCGTTCAAACTATTTAAAAGCCACTGCTTTGCTTGTTTTCGTGCAATAATCACATTATTATATTAAATACACAAGCGAGTGCAAAGACGAAGAGTCATAATAGTAATAATTATTGTTGTTTTTTTTCCAAATCACGAAACTTAGAGCGTTGGTTCGCACCATTGAATAATTATTTTGTAATTTAGGCATTCTAATCTAAAAACTAGTTGTTATGTAAAATAATGTGCGCCGTGTGTGAGCATAAGCAGGGGGTTTGGAAATTTAGGTTTACGAACTCGTAAAACTATTTCCAGTCTCCAGCACAATAAACCAAAAAAAAAGCGTATAATTGGCATTAATAACTCAAGGAGATTGTCGGACTTCCCATGGCACCCGCCATGACAATCTACTACTAAAAAACGGATAATATGGGGTTAAATTAATTTCAGCTCATCACCTACATCTGTACTTTGTTGAAAATTGAGTGCTACTTTTCATTCAACCGCGAAATATTTATATAAATTGTTTTCAAGTAACGTTTTTTTTTGTAACACCATGAGAAAAAGTCTCGTTGTGTACTTATGCTAACAGAAATACGTGGCTGTGATGTATCGTTTTTTTGTGGTAAGAGGGTAGCTGATAAAAGGCAATTACGGTTGTATCCAGATTTTCAATGAACGCCATTGATTCTCGAAGGGTTAAAAATTAACGATTGAATCTTTGTAATCAGTTTAATGGATGTTGGTCCGAGGGTATTACAAGTGGAGAAAAAGCAATGCTGGAGTCACGAAGCAGTTCTTCGGCCATTCGTCTCGACGAACCGCCGGTCGATTCCATGGTATTTTTTTGGCCATCTTCGCTTACATAAGCGAGCAGGCGTTGCTCAAGAGAACGTTTCCTTGTGGCTGGTTTTTTTCTCTCTCCAGAAGAACCCATTAGTGGTTTTTGTTTATGTTGCTATTTATAAACATATTTATGTTAGCGTTTGATTTTGTTGTTGGCTATTTTATGGCGGAGTTAAAAAATATCAACAAACCATCATTCCTCAAAAGCTTTTCAAAAGCTTCATCGAAGTAGTTACAAGAGTATTTATCATGGTTTTTATATACTATTACGTTATATAGTAACAAATTTGACAAAGCTGTTAGTAATTTTAAATATAAAATAAAATAAAATACTTATCTGATATGGGTTAATTGAACTGAATAATCAGTTGTGACTTGATTTAAAATATTTTCATATCCATAGTATTAAAAATAGATAGTCTTTGAACCTCATCTGCATGAAAAATATAAAATAAGGACGTTGTATTTTCTTGACAATGAAAAAAACTTAAAACTTAACTTAAACTTAATCTATGCCTAACAACTTGTTTCCTGTTTTGGTTTTGTATTCTGTTACCGGATATGCTATGTTGAAAAGAAAAAAAGGCTTGTTTGATTGTTTTACAGCGAATAAAAAATACTTTTATTTAAAATAATAACGTAAACAGGAAGACTTAAACATTTGTATCAACAATTGAATGCCTTTGCAGGCTTTTTATTATAATAAAAAGAGACACTACCAGTTTATTTACCATTGTACATTTGAGAAATATAAAATTGATTATAGATTAATATATTAGTCATTGATAATTCTGATATTAAATATTTTGAAAACAATGCTTTTTTATAAAAAAATAAAACATCTTTTGAAGCTCTCTAGTGTTAAGGTAAAAAATAAAATGATTGAATACGATCACGTTATAAAAGTTAAAAATTTCTTGTTATCAAAAATCTGTATTTTTTTCAATTAAACGTGTTCAAGATCTGAACCAGAGCCGAAGGTTTAAATCCCACTGCTGTCACAAAAAAATATCCAGGGTTTTTGTCGTATCTGACTTATAAATTGATTAAACGATTTTAACATCACATTGTGAAATTTAGGAATTAAACACAAATAATGATAATGTCTTATTACTGAATTACTGAAAAAAGAATTCACATACATTGCAGTTACATTTTTTCATGATATTTTGAAAAGCTTCAGCAAATTGCACGATATCAGGGAATCGAGCGTGTCATTCAGTGTTAATTTCAGGTGAAATCTGTCTAGTTCAATGATTGATACTGATAAAGTAAAAGTTAAATATAAATATTTGATTAGAAGATTACATTCTTCTGTGAGATCATTAAATTTGTCTTCTTCGTCAAATGCCTCATCTCGGTTTTATATATATCTATCAATTTTAAAACAAGGAGGCTTAAGAGTTTTAAAGTACAAATATATTACATTTTTTTGTAAATTGTAGGCCTTTGTAAAAAGTGGCTTACAGTTTGTTTGTTTTGTTATTATTTCTGCAGTTTGTTGCAGAAGAAATATCACATCTAAATTTCAGAGCTTTGTAAGGAAAATATTATTATTGGGCAGTAGCAAAAGGCAGACCTTTCCTTAAAATATAAACTGTGATGTAGAAAAACCCAGAGATTCACTACAGTATTCCAATTTGAGAAGAAGCAGTTGAAGAATAATTAAGGTTATAATTATGAAATTATTCTTTTAAAATAATATGTTTCGTCTTAAAAATATTTTGTGAACTTTGACTTCAACTCTGTTAAAAAAAGCCACAGGGTTTAAACTACATTATGTTAGCTACATGGACAAGTTAAACAGGATTCATTGATATATGAGGTATTTTTAGTTTTAAGACATTTGTCATGCATTGTAGTGGAAATGGTAAATTTAAAAATAAATTGATCTAAGTAAAAATTGGATTTTTGTTTAAAAAATAATTAAATTAAATGCGATTAATGAGATGAACTAAATATACTATAAAATAAATAAAGTAAAAGCACAGTGTGATCATATATTAAAAAAAAAAATTTGCGGATCGACTGGTCGTAATTTCCATCGCTTTAAAAATCATGTTTTCATTAAACATAACATAAATAAAAACTCGGAGCTTAAGACAATATCAACAGCAAAACATGATTCCTTTTTAGTAGGATTACCGCAAAGCAAGCGCGTCAATATCAAACGGCAATGTTTTTTTTTTATTTATTTTAAACTCACTTTTATAAAACGGACTTTCGGAATAACGGACCCCCCCCCCCCTCCAAATTAGTTTTACTGTATTCAAGTTTGTTTATAAATATCATGCAGTATTATGGGTTTCAAGCAGGCCACTGACAATTTTTTTGTAAACGGCACGGCAAATTTTTTTTTTTCGTAATTTTTGAGTGGTGATTTAAAAAACAGCGCAGACAAAACATGATTTCTTTTTAGTAAGATTACCGCGTCGATATCAGAGTGTCCGAAGACAATTGATTAGAAAAAAATAAAAGTTTTTTTGATTCATTTTAAACTTACTTTTATGTAACGGACTTTCGGAAAAAATCTCCAGAGGAAAATTACAATGGACACATGGAACGAAAGGTACACAAGCTCTCCGCAAGGAAACGTAACAAAGATGTTCTTTGATTCTGTTACGGACGCCGCTGTATACAGGAATACCTGCGGGATTAGCTTTGAATCAACCCAGCTCCTAACGGGTCATGGAGCGATGAGAAATTATCTCCGCAGGTTCCACTTGACACATGCCCTTGTGATGATATTACTCCACAAACAGTGATCCACCTTGTGGGTTCATGCCCCATCTTTGGTCTTCAGAGACACCAACTGGAGAGCCAATGCCGACAGGATGACCTGAAGTCACTGGATGGCTTCTTGAAGCGTGTTATCGGAACCATAAAAAAGATAAACCAGGGGGTGTAGCTTCAGTCACTCCCATATATAGATCAATTCGATCGACTAGTTTGGAAAGTTTCCCCAAATTGTGACGACAAACCTTGTATATAACAAGTAAAGTACCAAACCTATATATATATAAAAAAAATTAAAAAAAAACCGGACTTTCGGAATAACGGACCCCCCCCCCAAATTAGTTTTACTGTATTCAAGTTTGTTTATAAATATCATGCAGTATTATGCGTTTCAAGCACGCCACTGACAAATTTTTTTTTTGAATAATTTTTTTTTGTAAACGGCACGCCAATGGCGGCCCCCCTACACCGGCTGAGTGAAAGAAGCAAAATGATAAATATGGGGCCTTCGACCCGGCCGGCTCAGTCTCCGCCGAGCCGCTCACGCGCCAGTGCTCCTCTCGCCTCGCCAAGACCCGCAGCTGCCGGCAGCATCCACCGCGCCAGGTCCTGAGGACCCCGGATTATGTGCATTCCCTGAACTCTTGAAAGTGTGTAAATTCTCTCTCGCTCCCGGTTGAAGGGTTACGATGTGGGGGTCTTCGTTTTGGTTCGCCTGCACCGTGTGCAGTGTGCTGATTGTAGCAGGTATGTTTTATTCATGTTATATGTCACCTGTGGCTCTCGGAAATTTCGTTTTACTATGCGCTTATCAACACTTAATATAATTGATAATGATTAAGTACATTTTTTCAAATATTGAAGAAACTCTCAGAAAAATATCATCGTGATTTTGTGTGGGATACGAACCCACATCCCCAAGCTTTCATGCCCATTTTATGCAAACGAATCACTATTATTTGACAAGAATTTTTAACAATCATATCCTATAAGTGAAACAACGTACTTATTTTGCCAATTAAATAATATTCCACACAAATCACGATGATATTTTTCTGAGAGTTTCTTCAATATTTTAATCATTATCAATCAATCAAACCTGTATAGGAAAAATCGTACTTCCTGTGAGACGGTCTTCACAAAAATCAATAATATACTTGATTTTATATTAATGCTTCAGTATTAAAAGCTCAAAGCTACCTTCTCCAATATAATTAAAAAAATATTTTCTTCGTGTAAATTTTTCCTCATAAAAAGCTTGTTGAAAACAAGAGAAGAAATTAATTGTAAAGCTTATTCACGAGGTTTTTTTTTAGATTGCAGACACTTATTTCAGATAATCTAAGAACGTAATATTTATATGTATGTCTATTTTTTGGATTGAACGTCTATCAAGTGCGTATTTATTACCTATTACAGGTTTATATTATTACTAATATGATTAGGCACATTCTCAGAAAAATATCATCGTGATTTGTGTGGGATTTGAACACACATCTCCAGGCTTACATGGCCGGTGTATTATCTATTGTACTAACGAACCACATCCATTAGTACAGTAGTATAGTACACCCGATAGTCCGATCGATTAATCATCTTCTATGTGTGAACTAATGTGCCTAATCATATTGGTAATAATATTTATAAATAAAAACCAAAAGACAAGAAGAAGAGCAGTAGGAAGCATTTTGTATACGATTTTTAACGTCTTCGAAAATTATAATACCTTATAGTTTAATGAAAAAATTTAAACATTGAAATGATGTTTGTATTTCCATATAATGGAAGTAATGACTTATGAAATATAAAACCAAAGAAATGAATTGTTGTTGGTAGTAATAAATATTCATATGACCTACTGTTGGTAAGTGTATGTAATAATGACGAGACAAATTATAAGTTAACCGTAAATTACAGGCAGGTACAATGACTCCAGTCTTTTACATACAATTATGACATTATGCCATTCGTGGGAATATACTTAAAAGCCGTACTGAGCTTGCATTGCCTTCTGTTTATTATTTACTAGGCATTTTAGTTTATAAGCTCACAAATATTTTTTTTTTTAAAGTAAGTACTTTTTATTGCATCGGTGCCAATCAATAATAAATGTCAAAAAATAAAACAACCTATTCTGTTTTGGATTTCATTAGCAGTTTACAACAATTTAATTTTACGTAATTTAAACTATTATATTATAGAGATACATACTTTATTAAGCTTATTTTAGATAAACTCAATACAACTGAATTCTCTGACTTTTAACTTGCCGTTATTTTTCAGATAAGCGTTAATTTCAGTGTCGACTCAACCTACGATTGACATTTTAAGGAACTGATTAAAAATGAATATAACATTATTTTTACTTAAATAAAATCATATTGATTACATTTTTTTGAAGAAAACGTTTGTCCATTCTTGACATGGTAGTTACTAGATTCTTCAGTCGTTTTGAGAACAAACAACTCAGTTTTTGCTCGCACATACAATAAAAAGTTAATTAAGATCTACTGAAAAATTTCTGTTTTTTTTTTTTCATGATTTTAGTTTGTCCGTGTCCATTTTTTGTAATCCAACGTTTCAGCTTTGCGAATACAAAAAATCGGACGCGTACAATCGAAGGACTAAAAAAACCGAAATCCTTTAACTAAGTACGAAGTCTTGCCTAGCCATATCATTTATAGGCATATGATTAATTGTATCTTCAAAAGCAAACGTTGCTTTTGAATGAAGGGGGTAGAGGGATATAAAAATTATATATATTCGTATAGATGTTTTTAAAATATATAATGTTGGACTATTTGTGTTGGATATTTCACTATTCAACACATTACCTGGCAATTCACTGAGGAAATATAAAGCCTTTTCAATACAAAACGTGTCAGTTGTACTAAGTGATTCTGTTTCCTGAAAAGTCAATCTAACTTTTTAACAATAGTTTTTAAGTATCTTTTGCCATTTTCTCTATAGACAACATATCGACGTTTGCTTCAGGAGTTGTATTTTGGTTGTTATTTAAAATAAGTAAATAACGGAGTGTTGCAGAGCCTTAGTTTATTTGTTGCACTTGCACGATCTTCTATAGGGTCTGGTGCATTTCCAGTGCACTGGACGCAAGAAGTTCAAAGAAAGACGATTATGCAGTTTCAAACCGTGGAGGAGATAATGAAAATACACGGTAGAAGATTGCCTAGATAAATTGAATGCACTCACATAGTAAGAAAAATACATCGCGGTTAGTATAAAAATATGCAAATAACTTTGATAAATTAAAAATTTGTAACGTATAAAGTTTTCTTATGATTAAAAAGGCGAAAGCAAAATTCGCACTGAAAATTAAGTTTTTTTATGTTGAATAATTATGATGTTAGATGCTGAAATCATGACAAGGGTGAAACGGCCAGAGCTGGTTTCTCTGTACTTTAAACGGAAGTCAAAGCCTTTAGATCTACCTTTTTTGAGCGATGTAATTGGATGTAATTTATAGGATACCCCAAAAATGGGTTAGTACATCAATTTTTTTTTAAATTTCAAAGCAAGTTGATTTAATATCAAAGAGAAAAAATATTGAATACAGACTTCTAATAAACTGCATATTTTTAAAAAATATATATATACTGCCTTTTTGTAAGGTTAAAAATAAATATATTTTTAGCATTAATGTCATCTTTGATTAAGTTTGTAAGCGGAATACGTCTTTAATATAACTCAAAAGTTAATCGATTAGAAAATAAACAAGTATTTAAAGTAATCAACAAAACTTACATGAATTAGTTAAGCCATTAGCGTTTCATTTCCTCAATTAATTGCAACATATTCATCTTAAATATGTTAATAGCAAGTTTTATTGTAATAAAATAACAATTTGTTGTTATCATTACCGGAAATCTATTTTGTACATAATTTAATAATCAAGTCAATTATTGAATGAACAAACTTAAATGGATTCATTTATTTTTATTCATTAATATGAAATTCGATTTATTAATAACATGAATATTTTATGTATTATTGAGAGTTGTAATGAAAATACAATAATAAATAAAAACTGAGAGATGAGATATTTAAATAAAGCCAGTACAAATTATTTGCAAAATATCGGCTTGGATTAATGTGTAATACTCGTTTACAGTGTTTTTTATTCTAAACTAAAATATATATTTATATTTGCGTACAGTGTTTTTGTTGTAGAATGTAGTTTTTTTTTTCATCGAAGACATGTTGGAAATTTTAGTTGCATTCACTATTCCATTGTATTAGAGAAAAGTACTTAAGAAATTTACAAGTGCATTGTTATGTATCTACACAAACGCATCTGGAATCTGAAGCAACACCAAAGGAAGAGCAATAAAAGAACAATAACTTTCCCTAAACTAAACATCATAATTATCGATCGCTGCTAGATAAAGGCCTACCCTGGTTTCCCTGCTTTAGTGAGTTCAAAGATTTTCTTAGATTGCAAAAAAATATTGTCTATCAACAATAACGTCTTCCTATTGTTATATTTTTTGTTAGGAATCTGACAGAGATTTCTAGGTGTATTCAATTATAAAAATGAAACTCAATAAAGGTGTGGTTAAAAGTACAATATATAATATTTTAATGTTTCAAAATTAACACAAAACAAAGTTAGAATGAAAATAATGAAACAAATCTATTTAATTCGTACTATAATTTTACATTTCCTGTAAATTAAGTTTATTACTACACAATCAATAATATTCAACTTCTGAAATATAATTATTTGTGGCTAGAATTTTTTTTGATAACTGAAGTAAACTATACAAATTATTTATATATATATTAACAGTTATGTTTTTATGTTTATTTTACAGTAAACGTCTGTCTCGTGAGTAGTAAAGATAACGTTGAAATTTAAAAAAAAATTGTCTGAAAAGCCAAGTAGGCTCCTAATTTACAATTTAAATTGTTATGTTTATCGTGGTATGCTATTAAGTAGCAGAGTGCTACAGATTATATGCATTGTGAGATTGAAGCTTTAACCTAAATATTTGTAGGTATATTGAACAGTTATTTGAATTCCAACACAAAATCCAGATAGACACTAAACGGGCTTGCAGCGTAACCAGGTGAATACTTAGCAATTTTGTTATTATATCAATCAACTGTGCTCGGATAGAAGCATTATTACTGAAATTGAACTGAAGTAACATTATTGCTTAAACCGTCTGCATTATGAACTAGAAATAATTCAAAGCAAACGGTTAACAAGACTACTCAAGTATTTTGATCAAGAATTGTTTTGCTGCCTTTACTTTTCCTTCACACAAATACTCGTATATAGTATAATATTCTCGTGTATGGTGTGTACATATAATTTTTTTTTTTTTGCGATTTTATGCCACTTTGGAGTAGTGGCATACATTTTGTGCGTACAGCAAAAATATGCAATTTTTTTCATATTTATACCGCGTATACAGTTAGAGGTAAATCTGTGGTAGTGGAGATACGCAGGGTCGTGAATATAAATGTTTTATATACAATATTAAATTTAAAGTGTCTGTACAGGATGGTTGCCCGAGGTGAAAGGTGGCCGAGCATCTGGTCTCACGGAAAAAACGGGTTTCGCAAGACTGGCTGCGGCAAATGTGCAATCAATATATTATACATCGTCTGAGTTAATGCAACACCTCATAGATAATAGTCCCTGCGGAGACGAACTCAATAACGAAAAGAGAGAAATCTGTGCACGCTACCACCTAAGCCACACCTTGTAAGCCTCACAAGGGATCAAGGGATAACCACACACTGTATTGTTAGCATATCCCTAAAAAATACCCGGAAGCGACAGTAAAAAAACTATTGAAAATTTAAAAAAATATATCATCTTGAAATTTAATTTTTTTACGCGTCGGATATCCGAAACGAACCAAAAATGTCTTGAGTAAACATTTATTTTTGTTTGTATGTAATTTTATTTTTGAAGCATTTAAAATAATTGCTGTATGTAAAGTAGGTTATTTTATATTGATTAATAACGTGTTGAAATCTAGATTGAATATTTGATCTCATGGGAATGTTTGCTGTATTAGCGTAACAAGCTGTGTTTTTAATCAATGCAATGTCGATCATTATATCATTATAAATAACTAAATATTTTAATTACAGTTATCGATTCCCACGTGAAAAAAAAAGAAAAATGAAAAAATTTCAGTCTCAAATTATATTATAAAAGCTTTCATTTTCTTTAGTAATTTTGTAATATATTACAAGTAAAATAAATGTTATGTTTTCAATAATAATAAAAAAAATACAATACCAGCAGTCATTTTGCATACTAGCTTAGATGTATTTGGTTGAGATGAATATTTTTTAAATATTTAAGTTACGTTAAATTTGACTATTAATTATAAATGATTATTAAACATCAAGTATATAATTAATAATTAAATCAGATGCTAAAATTATAATTCTTAACAGGTGGTCAAAATCATACGTAATGAGTCAAGATAATTAAGGTGTACATAACAGCTTATTATAAAATTAATATTTAATTATATACGGCAAAATTAATTTTCTTCCATCGAGAGCTTCATTTCTGAGGATCGAGACCAGCTATGATGCAATATTAGACACCTCCTTTTACTAGTGAAAAGCAATCCTTGGTTATAGTTATAGTATTTTTAATCAGATTGTCCCATATAATCGGAGAATGGTAAAGATTTCACCAAAATAATCTTTTAAAGTCTGTTTGCGTTGCGGCGAGCAATGTGACCGAATAACGCAATAATAGAATATATCATTAAATATTTTTAGCTTATTTGAAAATAAATCAGAGATAATGGCGCATGGACAAGTGATTAAATGCATTTTTAAATATGAGTGTTAATTTGATATTGTTAATTGCCCATTTGAATTAACTTACACTTTTATATTGAAAATAACAAAATAAACATTGTAGATGTAACTTTAAAAAAAGATACATTCGATGTTATGTGAAACATAAGGCTTGTAAATTTAGATTATAATTATTAAAGGACCTTGCGCATTATAGTTGCAAAGCAGTTCGACCAAGAGAAAATAAGTAAAAATTTAACAAGGCAGTATCTGAAACTGATCGCTTTCAAAACCAACCCCCTAGATTTTATTTAAAAATACAAGAGTTTCAAATTCATTTGCAATATGCTTTAAAACTATTGCTTTACAGTTAAAAGATAATTTAAATAAAGTGCAACTGAAATTTTAGAAATTTGGTAAAACCACAGTGAGGTAGTCTCAAGTGATCTCAAAATATCTAGTCGGTAGTTTTATTGTGAATTATTGTCGAATCGATCGGTTCGGATGCTTCGCTCCTCGAAAATATCGTCGTCATCTAACCTGTCGCTCTTCTGAAGCACAGGTCATGGCGGTCGCAGAGGACTGGTTTGCTTGACAGCCACTCGGCTAACTGTAAGACATCATCGGGAGAGCACCTCGTCGGAGCCCAAACGAAAATTCCACAGGTGATTCATATGAAAGGCTCCAGGTACTGGTGCAAGTGGAAGGACAACCAGGTTCTGGCTCAGCTGGAGGGGCCAGGTACTGTGTAGGCTGAGGGCCCACCAGGTTCTGGTGCAAGTACTGATAGTCAATAGAGCTCTTACTGGACTGGTGCTTGATATTAACAGAAGGGGAGAAGGAGAACAGGACATGTAAATAAAGATTTTTTTATCAAAAGCTAATTAGAATCAGGAGTACGTATCAGAGCTTTAAAGATTGAACGGAATTTTAAATTTGTTCAAAAAAATTTTTATACAAACAGGTTATTTTTTGGGATATATACTGTTATTTAAAAACTGAAGTTTCGTGTGAAATATAAATACAATAAAAAAGTTATTAAGTACAAATCACTAAAATATATTTTTTAGCAATCATTCATTCTCTCCTAAACATTTCATAGAATAAACTAATCGTCATATTATACATTAATATATTAAATTAAAAGTAATTTTGATTTTCATGTATTGACTTGAGTAATAATGCAAATTTTAACAAAAAATAAATTCTTATGAAAATGTGCCGAATGACATAATTGTAAAGTTGATTATTTAATGCTTGCAGTTTCTGAACGGATGCTGTAATTAAGTTTTGATAACATCTTTAAAGCCCATAAAACGGTAACGGTTGTCTGGGCTTATGTCCAGAACGGTAAAGTTCACTTAACGCAAAGTAATTAATTATCGTGCTCAGTGATTACGAAAAAAAATCGATTTACTCATTGTAGATTATGGAATTTACTACGCAATTCACGAATGCTACAAAGTACGGATGTACACTAAATACACAATTAAAGTAAATTTTTAACTATATATACGTATCATGCATAAGTGCTAAAAACACCATAAAATAATATTTATTTCAATATATCATATATTAAGGCAAAAACACAAGAAAAAATTTCTTGTAATTGTACCTGATTTTTATTAGTAAGAGCAAATAATAAATGTTGTATAGTAAAATAAAGATTCATTTCACAAATAGCAGTATCTAATAAATAAATTTTTACTTATAATTGCATGTGATTTACTAGCTTAAAACGATCGAAATGTCACGTTGGCATATGAACCAAGGCCGTGTCACAATAAATCATAAATATACCCGGTCCATTGTATGAGGCAGGCTGCCTGTACTCGCATCCGCCGGATCGGTTAAACCACATTGAATCACGGGGTCACGTTATGGTATGATATTGAGGAGATCGTAAACAATGGGACGAGAGTGAAAGGATGGCTTTGCCGGCTCCCGAGACGTGGCATGGCCATCTATATTTCGTTATGCAATAAGCAGGCAATACGTACATCTGTTACTGGCAATACCACAGGCGCGGATTCATTTAAAATTAAATAAAAATACCCCACTAAATTATTAGATCAATATAAAATTGTCAATTTTTTAATATTTTATTCTTCACTTGTCTCTCCTCAGAGGAGGTTTGTGACCATCGCCCAAAAAATTGGGTCTAATTTCAGTATGGGGATCACTGATAATATCACAAAAACTTTTGATTCTAGAATATGTAATATTAAATCAATATGCTACGTTATTTTCATGTCAATAGCCAGATCTGCAGTAGAAGTATTCCCGAAGTACGTTTTGCGTTATTGCAAGCGAGTCTGGTACAATAAATCATCCAAACATTAAAAATGAGAGATCAGGTCCGAACTCTCTGTAATTGGTAGAGAGTCGAGGCTTTTGAAACGAAGCCTGCTCGAAACATTTGCTTGGGATCTCCACAAGAAAACTGGACCTGGTCTCCGGGGGTCAGTGACCTCTGCAGGCGTTGCATGCCGCTTAGCCTTTCTTCCATCCTCTCCTGCTTCTCCTTCCCTCGCGACCGAACTTAAGTTCACGAGCGAGAAGGAAGCACTTCGAATTTATTATGTAAACCGATGATCGATGCAGGCTCTCCGGTCGGAGAGAATCGTACCATTCTCGTGGTATTCATGAATGCCTCCGTACTGCTTCTCGGAAGGTGAATGAGAGAGACGTAAACATGCCGGTAACTGTATTATAACAGGTATTTGGTATTCCGTGAGAACAGGCTGTCGTGATCTCTTATCGGTTAATATATTAATCTGTATCATTGGCTGTCAACATGTGGTCCGGTCTTTCATAAAAATGACCACAAATATTCAGTGTTTCAAAGTAAAGATTACCCTCTGCACAGGTTTAAAGGAACCGTACATATTAAATTATTTTGTACAATAACGTGTACTCACTCGTTTTACCTTATTTAAAATTACTTAAAATTATGTTTAATTTTGTTATATCATTAAGCTTGCATTCTTCCAATGGAGTGACAAGCAACAAAAGAAATACTACACGGACTTGAAGGACCCGTATATTTATTTTAGGGGGTAGTGATAGAAAGGTTGGAATTCGCACGAGGAGTCGACAAGTCGGACCGATTAACGAGTCGCAGAACGAAAGTTACATCGAGTTATTAATTAGGCATCGGAAAATTGTGAAACTATCCACGAAGCCGGTGGGACTGATCGATTGTAATCGACGATCTAACACCATCTAATCTAACCTAACCTACCGTGCAGTAGATACGCTGTGTTCCAAAAATCATGGTGTATCCCGAAAATGCGAAGCACAAAACAAATTCCCATGCTTACTTAGTGATAAAGACCAGTATTTTGATCACTGGGTTTCTGTAGACGTGCCCTTGAAACAACTTCCGTAATTTATAGCATATTAAGTAGATTTATTGGAACACACGATGTGTAGTAGAGCATCATATTCTGGTAAGACATGAGTCTCGTCATGGCTTTGAAGAATTTAATAGCTTTTAAAATAATAGTTGTTAATGTAAAACGCCGCTTCTTACTCACTGGAAAGATGCAACGCTGTAACTTTTGATTATTAGATTCTTAACATCAGAAATAAAGCTTAGAATAATTTTTCTCGAGGTGCTTCCTTCCACTAATTATCCGAAAATTATCCGATGAAACATCAACCATTATTCCCATCTTTTTAATAAAGATGTGTATACAAATTATAGATAAAAAAGGCTGTCACTTATTAAAAATTTTTTTTTATATAAACATCATATTCTTGATGATATTTCTAAAAAAAATATCTGAAAAAGGTTTCTGTTCATAGAGTAGAAAATCATTTTGTATATTTAGAATGAATGATAACGTTTCCTTTATATGTCAGAATCAGATGATTTGATTTCATGGGTGTTTCACCTGCTTGATGTTTTTAGTCCTGCGATTATATATATATATATATATATATATATATATATATATAAATATATATATATATTGCCAGTGTTGCGGGACAGCGGAGCTGCTAGACGGGGAACAGGGGTTTTTTGTCGTATGAAAGTCCGCTGGGAGTATTCTACAGTTTGATTAACAGCTCTGGTCCTGTCAAGGCGAAAGATAAAACTTTGCTTAATTATAAAGACTTTCGCTTTTTAAGTCCAGACCAACTTTCACTAGAGTGCCAAAACACACGCCAGCCGCCATGCCACACCGCGTGGATGTACTTTGTTCAAACTTTATCGCTCAAACGCATCCCGCACATAATATAGAAACTAACAAAAATGCCTTTTAATTTTCATTCTCAAAGGATAAAATTTTAAGATCTTGCTACTAATATAAAAACTGCCTCAAAACAACAACAATTAAAAAAAATCTACTGTTATAACAACTGGTTTTTATTTGATGCCACCGGTTTTGCTAACATAAATTATTTGCAACGAGCAAAGTGTCTGAAGTAGATGAAATGATTGGCAATTAATGATTATCAAAAAACATATAATAATATAGCTTTGATACTAAAAATAAAGTATAGAATTGAACAGATATTATTTAATTAACTATGGATGCAAAGGATGGACATTAGTGTTTGCTGCAACCAAAGTTAGTCGTAACATCGTAACAGAAATAAAAAAACGTGTTATTTTTACCGAATATTCTGAAGAGAGTATTCGCAGTGCTATCTGCGATGCATTTATAAGAAACGAGAATAGAGCCTCCGTCTCCAATCGTAAATTCTATTCAGATTTAAATAAACCTAAAGGCTGATGTAAATCCGACATGGAGTGGAGGAATGTTTCAGTCTTGGTATGCATTTTAAATTTCAGCTGTCCAAAGTAAATTACACACTCTTGTCCAGGCTTTCTTTAGTTTTGAAATTCAAAACCTGGCATTTCGACGCATTTATTTTAATTTATATATACTATATATATTATATATACTATATATACACACACATGCATCCATACAGATTTTAATAAAATGCTAATAGTGTTGATCTAAAATCAAGAATGGTATAATTTAATATCTTTACGACTAATCAATAAATTTTATTATGTTTTGTTTTAGAGGCAGTAATTTTTTTTTTTTTAACAGGATTGAGTTAGACCGGCTGAAAAACGTAATTTCTTTTTATAATGACACGAATATCTAGTTAATCTAGTTGAGACAATATTTTCATTCAGAAGAGTGAAACCTACTCGCTCTGAAAAAAATGACACAATTCTCCAACAACGCGACAAATCTGTGCTTTTTTGCTTCCCCGGAAACCGCACTATTCGTGACTCCGAAGATGGCGGCCGCGTACCGGAACCAACATGGCCGCCGCGGCCCGCTATCATATTTAATCGCAGAACGAAGTTTTTACGTCACTATAAATAAAACATCCGTTAGCTCTGTTTAGTAATCATTGTTAGGCTTGCATTCCTTCGTCTTCACGGGAAGAAACGTTTATAAAAATGAACTACACTTTATGGTATTTTGCTTTTACAAGGTAATCGTTTACTTCGGCTGTGAAATAGAACCAATTAAGATATGGCATCCATTTTTTTTAAATTTTAATCGGAACGCAAGTCAATTGTAGATTCTTCATTCATAATAATAAATTATCAAAGTTTTGATACGAGCTCTTAAAGCACTTAAAATTTTTGTTAATGCATTATGCAAGTAACGGTTAGATTTTTAAGTCCTAAATATACATATAATTGTTATATATTATATAAAAGTATTATTTTGAATATTGCTAATAATACAACTTGACGATACAACTTGTATTTATTTTTATATGGGTTATTTGAAGTATTTATTTGTTAACTTAATAAAATATTACTGATGTCTTTATTCAAGTGCATATAAATCAAAATCTTGTTTTTCACACAAGACAAAGACTATATTAAATGATATTTTTAGATAGATTCTTTATAAGACTAGCAATTTGATACTATACGTATGTATCGCATACAACCTATTATTTATTAAACTGTTGTGTCATACCAATCTTACTGTTTGTTGCTTCTTGTCAAACCCTGTGCTTCCTTAATAATTATCTTGTTGATTCTGAAAACCCCTTGTATAATTTAAGCTTGCAAATCTTAATTATATACTCCTTGAAATATAGAGCTAAGATGTGTTAAATATGCCATGCATGAAAATATTTATTTTCTTTTTAGTGTTGTTGCATTAATTCCGGATGTGCTAGTTAAAAAATTAATTCTTCAGTGATGATTCAGAAATAAAGGAGGCATTGTTATTGTGTTGCGAACATTTATGTAATTATGCCTCACTTTGGCATGTGCTGGCATAACTGTACTCACTTTAGTGTTACAAAAACAAAACATTTGACATTCAATGTGTGACACATCTAACTGTAAACTTTTGACAATAACGAGTCAGCTTTTTAACGGGGTCTCACAAAACAATCCAAAATGTTAATTATTATTATTTCATATAATTTTTCAGATAATTTAAATACGCAAACATGTCAGTCAGCAAAATCTACGCAATCTGATTCCACAAGTGGTTGGATGTTTATAGAAGCAACTGTGATTGTAAAGTGTGGTACGTTTCCGGTATAAGCCTTTTTTTATAAAAAGTTGCATTAAATAACTCTCAGGTTTGTATCCGGAATCTACTGTCAGCAAATAAATGAGTTTATGACTAAAATAACAGGACATTGAGCACATGATTAGAATTTTTTGATAAAATATAGAACAAATCTCGTTGGTGTGCTTACACCAGCTCACCTGTTATTTTGACAACATTTCCACAATTATTCAACAAAAGTGGGTTATCGTTATAAGATGTAGCCTTGACCATATGCTGTCTTGTATTTTGGTTTTATTATATGCTGAATTTGGGACATTACACAGTTAATTTTTTGCGATTATTTAAATATGTAAATTGTACTCACGCTGGAAAACCAGTGGACTGAATTTCTGCGTTGTGTGTGATTTTTATAAAGATTTGAAAAGGACATCTAAATAAAATAATATTCATTATTTTTAACACTTTTTTTTGCTTTCTCTTGTTATTACTCGTTAGCAATTCTAGTTATAGAATTGTAGAAAAAATGATCATATAAAGAAGTGAATTTTAGTACTTGAGTACTTGTTGGAATTTCATTTTAATATTTTACGTAGGCGAAATTTATTTCCAATAAAACTAATATGTGAAATAATCACAAAAGTAAATATATTTGCTAAAAAATAATTACAAGTTACTTATAAAACATATTTTAGTTTCGTAGAATAGTTCAATAGTGGACTTTAAACCGATACGTTATAAATAATATAGTTTTTTCTACTAGTGGCAAAATTAAGCTTCAAACATTTTTTAATACATTTTTATATATTATATAATTTAATTTTCATTAAGTGATTGTACTATATATTCTTTGCAATAATAAAATATTGTAGATTTTAATTATTAAACGTCTTGATTTGTAGCAAATTTTAACTTTATTTCGCTGGTCAAATGTTTACTTTATATGATGAAACTTTAAATAAAGACGTTAAGCATTTCTTTCAAGGAGTTTTTAAAATATCTAAGTAATTATATTTTAAAATTTTGACTATGCATAGTCATCGTTGTAAACTATTAACTATAAAAAAGTACTCTACTGGCACAGATGTATTTACTCTAGGAATAAAGAACTTAGCTGTATAGGTTAAATTAGTTTTTCGCAGTTCAAACACGTACATTTTCTCGCATTTAAACGACCTTAAATGGGGACTGACCTGCATATCTATAATAGAATTTAAATCATAACTTTTGAATAAACTTTCTAAGCAATTTGTTATTTAAAATATAATAAGGTAGCACTTGATTGATATTTATATTTGTTACACCTCGGTGTTAAACTGCAGGGACCCAAAATGCCAAAACTACTTTCCCGTACAAACGTGGCATAATTAATACCTGCTGAAACACGTGAGATATATTATTATATACCTGAAACAGTTATCCTACTTTCACGATTTAACTGCTGCTTAAGTGCATGATTTTCTGCTACTTGTATTTGATACAGTTTTGAAATTGATTGTATGCACTGAATTGAATTTAAAATTTTAAAAATTTCATGAAAAAAATAATTTTAAACTTTCAGTAAATTTTTTCAGCAACAGTAATAATATTGATATTTTTAATATAATTTTTTAAAATTAAAATGTGCTTTTAAGTTGGAATTGGCCTAATTGTTCGCCGGTCACTTGACCCTGACAATAGTTGGCATAATTTTACGTGCGCCAGATCGTGCGACGATTTTGCTTTCAATTTATTCACGCTGCTAATAATGGCGAAATTTCGTCACGTCAAATATGACGGATCTTATGGGGATACATCAAAAGCATTTTTTTTTATCTGATGTGTTTGAAACGCTGCCATCGTGAATTGTGCAAGAATTGTTATTGGCATGACAATGTCCCGTGTAAATTTTTGCACTCATGCATTGTTTATTGTTTTAGTCAGTAAATAAATCACACATTGACATGCGCGGCAGGTAGCACGATATTGAGTCATTTTTTTATAATATCATGCCTGAAAAAAATGCTCTACTGATTCATGGCCGTTGAAGATAAAAATTACTGGAGAACTGGTCTTCTAAATTATAAAAAAAACTGAAACGTTTCAGCACAATCAAAAAAACATACTATTAGCTTTATTTATGATGAAAAATGCGTTATTTATTTATTTTCTTATGAGAGGATAGGAAAAGTATGTAAGGCAGGGCACATGCTAAAATACAAAAGAAGAGATTTATAAATGCATAAAAATTAATTATTAAAATCAGACTAAACAATCGTTACATGCACTGTCATTAAATAAAATAAATAATATATATATATTAGTAAATTGTATTATTTCAAATAAAATATTGGTCTTGTATTATCAATTTTTGGTTGATTTATGAGTACGCTTGAACAAACTCAGAGGTTTTTTTTTTTTTTTTGTTTTTTTTATAATAATTTAAAGTATGGGCCGTGACTTTCAGTATTAGAGAGGCGATGAGATCTTCGCGGAAAGTAGACTTGATTGTTCAAGATTGTCCAAACAAAACAATGAAACCGATATTCGAGTGCTGAAATATGAACATTTGCAAAGATGAAATGCAACTGAGATCAGATAGAAAGTCAAATTAAGCCTCAATACTCAAAGTATCATCTGAGAAGTAAGAAGCAGTTATCATTTCCGGATAGAAAAAAAGGTTTATTTTATGATCCGGAAATAAAGTTTTAGTTGAAGTTTTTGGAAAAGTTTTGCTTCCGATATCGCTCAATATTTTAATTAAAATATGTGTTATTTTGGTGTTATAAAAAGTGGAAACTCTGCAGTTAAACTCTTAATTATAATAAATTTATGTTTCCCAAAAATATTAATTTATAATTTTACTGAGCGTAATATCATTAAAAAGAAAACCAATAGGTTTGTTAGGTTATGAATAAAATTACTGTATTTTCAAGTCGTTTTTGAAATTAACGATCTGTAGCTTCACTTTAAGACGAAGTTTTATTTTGTATTTGAAATATTCAATGGAAAATCTGGAATCCAAAGGTAAACTTCGATGGAGAAGCGTGTAGTTTCTAAAACAATAAATAACGCTCTCTTCTTTTCAGTACGTGCAAATTATATTATAAAATATTTTTATTTTCCTCGCAGACGGAGCTACTGGAGCTTACTATGGGAAATCGTTGGGAAAGCTATCGGAGTTCCACCATGGTGTTTCCGGTCACGTGTATGCAGTGGACGGAAGGACGCTTTTCATCAAAGACTTCACTTACGACGGAGAAGGACCAGGTAAGGAAACAAACCATATTATTTTATATTTAATAAATAATTACCTAATTAATATTATTTTCAAAAAGTCCATTAAGTATGTCTTATAGTACAAATTTTCAGCTGTGGTTTACACTTGGAGAGATATTAAATTCATCATGTGCGATGTGTTTCTTCGTTTTGTTGAGTTGATTAATGCACATTTAAATAATTTCGTAATCATAAAAACAAGATTTTTTAATTAATACCAATATTTACGATAGAAAACTGATTTTAAATGCAACCACTGGTAATTGAATGTTTTTTAATAATCGCCGAATAATGCAAATTGCAAAAATATGATATGTAAAGAACTGTGGATTAGAAAATATAATTATATATTTTTTATATTGTATGATTGGCCTAGCGAATAGACTGTAATTTTTTTTAGCAAATATTTAGATCTTGTCATTTATTCATTGATTTGGTGCTGAGGTGCTTTAAGTTATTCACTCTTTTAACGTTTCAGTCCCCGTGCTGGGGCCGTTTTCAGGGGTCAACCCATTACACTCGAAATGAAATATTTTTTTTTAAATTGGTTTAGAGATTTGTGCGTTGAAACAGTCACAATTTTTTTGCTAGTTTTTTAATTTTTTTTTCAAAGGTATGACTTGAATGATACAATAGACTGTTTTGTTTGGACACGATGTTCAATCCACGGAGTATCGTGGTTGGGTCTGGGAACAGGTTCTCATCCGAAACGCGGCAGCTGAGTGACCCGGTCGGCTCGCCTCACTGGGTCACCAGATAACGGGACACGAAGGGTTCGAGCTAGACCAACAACATAACACTTGCAGTACAACAGACATGACTAGAAAAAAGCCTCAGAGACCACAAAAAAAATTGACTGCCATCGCTTTCGCATTCAAGAGATACTCCACAAACAATTTCCTCCTTGATGAACAAAAGCGTCCACAAATAAAAATATTCGTAATCGCCTAGCCATTTGGGAGTTCAAGTTCAAATATAAAATTTTACTAATGAAATCAGTGTATGTGTGATTCTAGTTGCTTATAGATGCAATCTCATAGCGAATTAAATCGATTCGGTATTCACTTTCACGATGATAATCGAACCGAGGACCTCTCAATTAAAAGTCTTACTATAACATAAAGTAATACTAGGTTTTGATTTGATAATAATTTCATTTTATTATATTTATAAAACTTGTACAGTTTAGCAAAATATTAATTGATACTGTAAGCGTTTTAATCGATTGACAAGTTAACCAAAATCAAGTAGCTTTTTATTGAAATCATCGATGCTAATCTTATAATTAAAAATTAAAAAGGAAGATACTAGAATACTCATGACAGGTGCGTTGTATTTAAAACATGTATAGAAATAGAAAATACCGGTTTTTTAATTGCAAATCCAAATCATCATTATTGACAGTTAGAACCATTAAAAAAATAAATTTCTTTGATGTTCTTAAATTTTTATAAGTAGAAATGAGTAAAAAAAAAATTGGATGCATTGAAATACACAAAAGCATTATAAGTACCCACGTTTTTTTTTCTTGCGTTATTTGCAATTCATGCAACTTTATTTATTATGCCTATAAATAAAACGCAAAAAAAAGCTTTATCGCTGTATGAGATTTTTATTTATATTAAGACTTGAGTAAATGTCAAGGATTTTTAAAATATATTCATCTGGAGTGAGTTTCGAAATATTCGCATGGATTTTATTAGTCATTTCTGAGTATTCTGAGGAAGTTCAAGGCGTTATATAACAGACTACCGAATATTCAATTTAATTTTATTCTCAAAATTTAATCTGGACACCTTTATACATCCGAATACACTTTTACTGAGTTCTTATCAAAAACAGACATGAGAATGATTTCTTTAAAAACACCTGTCTTTTACCCTTCACGGGGTTCTTCAGGCTCAGTCTGAAAAAGCTCTTGAAAGGTTTAAGTACTCATAAATAAATTAGTTCGTTATCTCTTAGATCATTTATATTTGTTGCTTATTTAAAATCGTATTTTATGTTTTTTATATGATTAAGTAAGTTACTAGAAGCTGCTCGACAAAATGTACACCTCGATATTTTTAACCTTTGAAATATGTTATAGCTTTTGTCTGTAATTTAACACGATTGTTAATAAAGTATTTTATTGTGAAAAAGATCAGAGACTTTCAATTTCTGTTGTAAAACTCTGAATGTGAAGAAATTGTATATTTTACGAAGGCTTTTACAATTGTCACATTATAGTACTCGTCAGGTTTGCAACCACTTTCTAACCACGATGGATGCCATGACCGCAAAATCGAAGATGAAGTTGCATGGTTTTTATTTTCAACAGTTACTATATAAATGAAGTCGACAAACCAACACTTAACTAACCAATTCTACACTAAATCACGCAAATTAATAAATGCTTATAATATTAGTGAAAGTGATAATATTAATATCATTTCGATTCCATAACCTAGAAAGTACTTCAATGGAGTATATTTTAAAAATTATTTGTTATAACCTAATATTTTGGCTAAACTAGTCGTGTTTATAAATAAAAAGAGAAACATAGTTAAATTTATTCCATTAAAAATATATATTATAAAAAAACTTCATCGAGTACTTTCTGTTATAAATATTGAATACTTAACGGTTTGTTTAAACCCATTTTAAATGATACAGTTATAATAAAGATTATGTTCAGGAATTATAGAATATTCAAGGAATACATAATAGCGAGAGAAGATTGAGTCTTAACTGTAATCGCAGAGCATGATTGTTCACTTTCGAAAAATTCTGTACACATTAAAACTGGTTCTATTGGATAGAAAGTATTATAATTTACACTATCTTTTAATTTGTAACAAGTGTTGCTAACAGGCTAGATTATTTATGTGATTATAAAATAAAATATTTTTTTATATAATATTGACATTAGAAAGATACTGGCCTGACCTTTGCTTGCAGTAGAAGTGAAATTTCTGTGTGCATAATAAGAATAGACCAGATATATAATTTAATTTATTAGCCCGTATTGCAGATACTCGATATTTTTTTATTTGATCTTTAATAATGACTGATTATTCATATGATATTTGGAATTGCATAGAATTTTGCCATTAATTAAGGTAAAACCAGTTAATTCAAAATATAATAAAAATTTAAAAAAATATTTGTTGCCGATCTACGATAAACGATTTAATAGATTCCCAAAAATGCAAAAGAAAAATATATTAATGCAATTAATGTGAAATAATTAAATGTTTTTAAATAACTAAACACGTTTTTTTTATATATTTATAATAAATTGAAAATATAGTTTTGCTTTTGAGTGCTAATATATTGAATATGCAAGTAAGTTTTTTGATCCTATGTAAAATTTTAGTTTTGCGACACTTGTGCTTTTGCATTCAAGGTATTATTTTTAAAACTGCTATGTTTTGGGTGTTATGCTGCGTCCTCAGTACCGGAACTGAAACGTCGTAAGAGTTTATAATAACATCGGCTGCCCAAAGGTCTGAAGGCTTCGTTTATTTTAAGCGGTTAAATCGAGAAGACGGCTATGTTCCTGTTATTTGTTCGATGACTGTTGAGAGCAGTTACTCTAGGACAGCAGGTAGAAGTTAATATCTTAATTGTAGATCGACAGCAGCACCTGGCACAGTTCGTTCCAACGGTATTTCAGATTCTTGCAGTGGTGTTTATGGGATCGGATCAGTTTTTGCGTCGCTTTCTTTTAGCTTACAGGCTGTTTGATCGAGATCGGACAAATGCTGTTGCGAGTTTTTTTAATGATGATCTTATATAATGAGTGACATAATACGACGCATATTGTAACGTTTCTTTTAAAAACAGATTATAAAGAAAATAACTTAATATGTATTTAATTTTATTTCTTAATAGCGAGTCTGACAATGTCTCCAATGATTTGATTTAAAATGTCAAAACTGATAAACAAGGTGAAGTCTTCATATAGATATAAACACTTGATGATATAGCCAATATACGAAAACCTCCCCACTGACGAGGTATTTTTTAACTGTTATAAATATATATAAAGAACTGAGTTAAAATAGTTTTATTCATAATCCGCATTTTTTAAATAGTTCTGTAGGAAAAGAAGTAATAAGATATCTGCATTATTATTATTTATCATTTTATTTCTATACAACATTCATATTTTCATTGAACAAACGATGAGCTTTACTATTGAAAAAATATACATGTTTTTATTGGACACCTAGAGCATATTAAACTATCTTTATATTAATTTTAAGTTGAATAAATGTTGACGCCAATATTAATCTACAGTATAGGTTTAAATATAAATTTTTCCAAAATCGTTTCCTGTACTTCCAAAATATATTTGCATCAAGTTTGAATGTAACAAGTTTATCACTGAACCCAGTTTCAGAGGATTTTTTTCAATTTACCTGAAGTAACAGTGTAAAGATGTTCCTGAAATTTGCTATTGATTTAATGAACATTTATATTTTATGACTGTTTTACAATTATGAACAAAAAATAAAAGACGGTGCATCTGCAAAACCGAAGTGCTTTGTGCGGTTGAACGAGTACGTGATTGAGGCTGGCTCTGATTAAAATAATAATAAATATTTTTTTTATACAGCATGTGCAGTGGTCAATGCATCTCGATACACGTACATTTTTTTTACACACAGTCTGTGCATATTAAATCGAGCTAGGTTTTTAGTTTTTGCTCTGTCAGCATAGGTTTTGATCATTACGCTTTTTGCTGAAATAAATGAAAACTATTGTTTTTTTCTTTCAGCGGCGTTCTTCTACGTGGGAAACACCAAGGCTCCCAACAACAATGGTGCTCAAAGGCTCCGCGACGAGAGGGGCTCCTCGGGAGTGCTGAAGAGATACCGCAAGAAAGACATAACCCTCACCTTGCCGGAAGGCAAGACCCTTCACTCCATCCGCTGGTTCTCTATCTGGTGTGATGAGTTTTCGGTGAGAATTTACCAAATTACAAAATAATTTTTACAGCTTTTTATTGTATAAACACATACTATGGAATATTTTCTACTTCAAATGGCAATACGTTGTTTTAAGCCGCAAGTATAGATCGATGACGAGCCGATTATTCACAGTTTGATTTTGAATTTTCAGCGGGTTATAAACGAACAAGAAGCCTCTTTGATTATTCGTAAAATGCACATTTTATTTTATCAGAAAGCACTTGTTTTTATTTAAAAAAATATAGGTGTGTAGTTAATTTTTTTTTTTTTTTTTTTTCAAAGGTGAACTTCGGAGATGTGAAAATCCCTAGGAATATGGACTACCCCAAGCCCCAGAAAATCTCTGGCCTGTCTGGAGTTCATGGGGTGTCTTCCGACCCCATTGTCGTGGTGGATGCGCAGACCCTGCTCATCCCCAACTTCAGCTACGACGGAGAAGCTCCCGGTGAGTGGAAAGATAAATTAATTTGAGCAAATATAAGATATATATTTGTATGTCGCAAACACTGCTTGGTAATATTTGTCATTAAGGTGAAAACGTAGCACCTGACACAGTAAAATGATCTAGTTTCCCAACATCCTATAGTAAAATGAGGCTTGTACCTATATAGAATATATTTTTATTTCTATAATTTATACAGCGATCGAATAGATTTAGAAACTTGATTGGATTTTAGTATTTTTTTAAATGTCAAAAACTAAGTTTTCAAGTAAAAATCAAGCAGGTTGTTTGGTGAATCACATATTATTAATTCGTTCAGTAAAATTCTTCTTCAAAAAAGAGTATAAAATATTAAAGTTAGCCTCTGAATTATGAAAAAAATCTAACAACTGTGTTTATCGCTTCGTACTTGCACGACCAGATAATCTATAATTAGAATAACCCATATATGTTTTACATGATTTTTATTACATGTCGTATATATTCATATGCGAATACAGCCTCATCACGATCTGCAGCCTCATGAGTTTGCAATGTTATTACAATAATTAAAGGCGTATTATATCTAACAAGCTGATTTATGCTTATGAAGGTAATTCTGATTTTTAGAGCACGGCTAAACCTACTTACTTGTGCATCTTGTATAATGCAAGGTCAGGAATATTATATCGCTCTGTAAATACAGTAGAATAACATTTTAAATCGTTTTTAAAAAGAAAAAAGTACACATAAAAACCTTAGAAGTCCTTAGAATCTGATATTTATTAAAAAAAAAAAAAACAAGACCACTAAAAGATTAAAAGTATACATTTAGATCTATTGAAACTTAAATTATTTTTTGGTTCAATTTAAAAATTATTGACTCTTCGTAGCAATTTATTTTTAGGTCTGATGAATTGAGTTCAACGCAAAGTGGAAAAAAAAATTATTTTATTAACTATGTACCCGAAAAGACTAAAATGTTATTACACATAATGACGTCTTTGGAGGTAATTTTAGAAATCTCGATGGCATTTTGTTAAGTGCATGTAGCTTGTCATTGGATTCCTTTCGCTCGGAGGTCTATTGATTTACTACCTGTCTATCTTGAACAATTTATAAGCCAACCGAATCTAATTCCGTCGAAATCCACACGACCTTGATACGTTCCCAAAAAATAAATATCATCATCATTATTATCGGATTAGAAACGAAAAAAAAAAACATAACTTAATCTAACCCACATACGCTATTCAAAAAAGCACCATAAAACTTTTGAAGAGAAACATTAAGAGACGAATAAAAATTGAATAAGAAGTCGTAAAAGTAACGGCTGTATTATAAAAAAAAGTAAAAGTAAAAATTCTTAATTATAGCAACATAACATAATAATTACAATGATAATAAGAAAATAATGGCACCGACAGGTTTGATACTGTGGAAAAAAATTAAAGATATTCCTGCCCGGAGCATGAAAGTTTACGGCAGCTACTGGGTGTTTGAGAAATCGAATTAGTTTTGAGACAATTTTTAGTGTCATGGGTCGGATGTATGCATTGATTTGTAGGTCTGAATTCTACTCGAGCCCTTCAGGCGACTTCCGGCCTACTGATGCCTGCAACCTGAAGCCCGACCTACCTATAATTATTCTAATTACTTGTCAACAGCTTTGGGATGCTAACTACGTGGGTCAGTAAAAAAAATACTTATTAGAATTCATTTTCAACTTTTAATTTATTTTATACTAAGATTACAAATTTTAGAAACACAGTACGCTGAAGATGCTCTGTTTCCAGTGTATATATATTTTAAAGTTATTATTATACCTATTCAGGTTTTATTACAAGTATATCCCGAAGAATTTAAATATTTACAGAACATCAACATTTTCGCCATGCATGAACTTATTACATATAAAACCCTAAAATAATAAAAAAATATTAATTATGTTTTGCATGCTATTTCATAAAAATAATTTAAGCCATAAATTGGTTTATATATTCGATTAGTTTCGGTTCTCAAGCAACAAGAATGAAAATAAGACGTGCTTATAAATCATCTAAATAAAATTTACATAATTTTTACTGTAAAATAAATCTTTCTGTAATATTTTTTAAATTTCGTAATAATCCTTTTTTGATAAATGTTGTAGATTTTTGCTTAAAGATGCAAAAAATCAATTCAATGGAAGTAAAAAATAGAAGCTTGGAGGGTTGAATCTGTAGTCGTGAAGTATACCCCTGAAATATCAAATGGCTAAATTTGCGAAATGCTCTGAAACAAAAATGACCGTAGTATCTAAATAATTTTCTGTTTGTATATGGAGTAATACAAATTAAAGCAAGCTGCCGTGGATGTACCCTTCAAAGGTCCGTCTGCCCTTCTTCACGGCTCACCTTCGGGAGTAAAAGCAAGTCACGGAGCGGCGGTCGCAACTAATGGCTCGCTCGTGCAAGGCTCCAAGTCAATCACGCAGGGGCACATCGATCACTCCTGCTAACCAAACCGCGAGCCGAGTCGTGCTACACGCGTCATATGTTTATTTATAGCAATTTCAAGACCCTTCTGATTCGAAAATCACAATTCACCGAGTTGAGTCGCAAAGCCCGCTCTAGATTTTACTATCGGTGAATCACGCAACGCTGCAGTGATCATTCCTCCTCACTAAACCGCGAGCTGAGTCGTGCTTAGTATAAGCAGCTTATACGCGTTGTATGCTTATTTATTTTAATTCTAAATTAATTAAATTAGGTCTCAAATCATTATAATGAAGCGTTGAGTCGCAAAATCCGCTCTGAAAATATTTTTTTCCAAATCGCAAATACCCGAAGATTCATATAAAAAAAAAGAATCAGTGGTGGTTTTGCATTTGAAGGGATTCTTCAGACAGACTGAAATAGTATTCAAAAGGTAATATTTGTTGCAAAATTATATTCATAACGTTCCTGAAAAACTGGCTAGTTAAATTTGTCACGTAGTGGTTTATTGCTTGTGTAAACTGCAATAAACCATGGCGTCGATGTAGAGTACAGTATATTATAGAGACTCAATGGTAAATTGATAGGTCCGACCTCGGTATTGTGAAAGAAGATTATAATTTGGCGCATTGCATAGCACAATATTATTATAGTTAATTGCAGATTATGTGTCTCGATTGGCCTGAATTCTCACGCCCAGGCAATTGAGTCATGTATGGGTTGATACATACTAATGATCCTTGTTTATTGTATCAGTTTTTTAAGCCAATGAATCATATTAATGTCACAATCGAGACCGATAAAATATTGACTCAATTTATCTGCCTTGCCACAAGGAGGCGGTCGAGAACAGTGCAATAGAACCATAAAAGTAAAAGATAATAAAGTAGGCGTGGGTATTAAGTTTGACATGAATATTTAACTGAGCACTTTGTATCAGAGGGTAGTGTAAAGCAAATAATACACCTGAACCTGAAAAACGTTTACTACCTTAATATGTATCCGCCCTCTGTTATTGTGTTAACTAAAATACGATGAATGGTTTATATGCTTGCCTGACAATTTTTTATAAATAGTAGTACTTCTAGTGAACTGTATTTGCCATTATTTATTTTTATGATGCTAAGTGAATAGTTTTTGTATAAAAGAGTAGATCTGAATTTATCTTAAAAGAAGGTTAAATAAGACCAAGTAGCATTTATTATACATTCACTACGCTTTTGCATTGAATTGATTTCTTCTGCAAATTGCAAGCTTTGCCATTTCAAGCGTTCGTAGAATATGTCATGTTTTTACGGAGTTTTTTCGTATTATATATATATTTTTTATATGTTATAAAATTAATTTATAATTTATTGTTATTCAGATGCCAAGTTCTGGGTTGGTAGAGGCGACAAACCCACGTCCCAAGGCATCAGAATTCCCGATGAAAATGGAAAAACCACGCATCTCAGGCGTTACGAGCACAAGACTATTGTTCTTACCTTACCTGGGGTGAGTATTCACATTATTTACCAATATTAGAAATAAATTATAAACAAGTCCAAGACTAGAAATCATTTCATATTTTCAAAAGTATCCTTACTTTTAATAATTCTTGTATTATTATGTTTTGAGAATTGATTTTTATATGAAGCGTAAAACTTAAGTATATTGACTTTAGAACTGAAATAGTAAAGATGATCAGCTTAAGAAGACTAATTGAAAAAAATAAAAATGAAAATCAGCGCTTATTCAGTAGATACATAATAACACATTTTTGCTTTTATTTAAAAAAATAATAAATTTGCATATGAGTGATTAGATGGTAATTAGATAATTTTTATCGAAATTTTTTTTAAATACATTATTGAAAAACTCTCAAAGACACTCTTAATTTTATGTGTGTTGTGGGATATTAAGGTTTTTTGTTTTACAGGATCTGACAGTATTCGACATTGGCCACTTCGGAGTGTGGTGTGAGGCTTTCACTGTGGACTTCGGTCACATCAAGATCCCTGAAATCCCCAACGTGCCTCCATCCCTTAAGATGCTGGGAGTCAGCCCACAGGTGAGGGACATGAACAATATATTTCATTACTTTTCAGGTTCATTTTGCAGAAAACAAGAAATTCTACCAAAACGACCAAACTTTTACTGAAAGATTTACACGAAACAAAACGAAATTATAAACTGCAGTTAGATTTTTAATCGTTTTAAAATAATTATTTAATCATATTTTAATGCGAGTATTAATCCACATTGGTATAAATATATTTATATATCTAAGTGTAAAAAAATGTAAGGGCCCTTTGTAACTCTGATGAATATTTATTCTTTGAATAAAAAAATATCAAAGATGCAGAAAAGTTACGGTAAAAAGTCACTGAAGATTGCATAAGAGTCTGCAACCTTTTTCTATCTTCTTATGCTCTTCGCAGTCTAATGGCATTATGTGTAATAAGTTATGAGAAAAAAGAGATCAGTACTTAACGACGTGCAATTTCTTTCTTTCATTATTTATCTGCAGCGCAGAATAGGGAGTTGCATAATTCGGTTACGTTGAAAAGAAGCTGAAAGAACTGAAAAGATAGAAGCCTTTAACTCCAGGCAAACATTATAATATATTCATCATTGGGCCTAGAAGAAAAGCTTGAAACAAAAAGTATAATAGCACATCTAATCACGACTTTTTAAATCTTTTATGTAAATATTAAGCGTTTTTAAGTTAACCAAATACTTTTTCACTCTCAAATATTCAAAAGTTTTAAAATTCAGAAAAATGAGATTAACATCATTTATTAAAAAAAATTTCATAAATAAAAAGTGCAGGTATTTTTGTAACTATTATTATTTCACCTATTTATATATCATTAAAATGAATTTTATTCAATACTCGATGCCTATTTTATGCAAAAACTAACATTATGAAACTCAAAGTTACTATAATTAAAATATTAATTGCATATTCTACATAAATATTCTATGAGAACACATAAAAATTAATATTTTCAGCAAATTATTATTGAATATATCCATAAAGGATCCTGAGATATATTCTTTGTCTTAAAGTTTAACCTGAATTAAAAACTTGTTGCGGCATACTATTCAATATTTTTTATTATTATTAATTCTTTAGTAAAAGTTATAATTAGAATGCTTTGAAATATACTATTCTGCAACTCAAAGAAACTATTAACCTAAAATATTAATTATAAATACTATTTACTTGTTTTCGGACCGGCATTATTTGCTAATACGATATGATTATGATATATAATAACGGTTATGTTCGTTTTGTGTGCAGGTTTTTTTTTTACACATAAAATATGTACACAGCTAATGAGTTGAGTTACGTAAGGATTCCTCTGATAGTTCTTGCAGTTGGCAAACCTGATCTCGGCCATGTTTGAATGAATCCAGTTGTTAAATATTACAAATATTGCCTTTAGTTTTTTTTTCCCATTTCACTTCGCCGGATGCTCGCAATTACTGTAACTTTCATACAAATGTAGAGAATTTCCTGCTATTTCTTCAGCGACATCAACGATTGACGCAATCCTCTTTACTTTATATTGAAATAACGAACATTAACTATACGGAATATTAGACTAAGTAGTTTTTTGAAAATTTTGATACATATAACAAACATTTGATACATATACATATAACAAAAAAGTATCACTGAACTGAAATAGCACAG
The DNA here is from genome assembly GCA_022113835.1 of Atopsyche davidsoni. Lineage (NCBI taxonomy): Eukaryota > Metazoa > Arthropoda > Insecta > Trichoptera > Hydrobiosidae > Atopsyche > Atopsyche davidsoni. The sequence continues at coordinate 4,060,434 of JAILWY010000025.1, forward strand.
AAACCAAAAAAAAAATCTAATACCACAGACGTAAAAACGCAGATGATATGAGTAAAATTAACATACCGTATATTCCGGATATATATTATCGTTTCTTCACGCAGTCATACTCAAAAAAAAAAAGGTGAATCTACTTGTTGCGCAATTTATCCGCGTTATAAATGAAAACGCCGGTGTTTTATCATAGTAACATTTTTTGATGTCAAAGCTTATAATTCTTACTGTCTTGATAGAATATAAAACTTGAGAGTCATATAATATTGACACGGTTAATTTACACGGTCTGATTGGTCAGAAATTGGTGCGCGCAAATATCTAACTAATCAGGTCACGTAAATTGAAAATGTCAAGAGCAACTTAACTGGGCGTTTATTTTAATAGTATGTTGCTTACAAGTAAAATTTACAGTTTATTTCATTAAAATCATTTTAAAACGTTACGAGTGTCTAATTGCAAATAAAAAAAAATATTAACAGACCAGTATTTTAGTATCCATTAAGAGCTGACACTTTTATTAATGTCATTGTCGAGATCTCTAAAAGTTATTAATGAGATGAAACACTATAAAAATGCCAAGGTGCGCGGAAAGTTCATTGTTCAGTGTTAAAATTAAAAGCCTGACATTTAATGGCTTTAATGAATTTAATTGAATTAACAAGGGCAAAGTCAAAGTGTGACGTTGGAGGCTGCGCTCATTAGGGACCGGGAGAAATAAATTCGTAACACACCGAAAAAAAAATTATTGTAGGCAAACCGCAGACTTATTTTTAAAAAAAAATATTTAATATAAGTTATTGACATTGTTTTCAAAAAATTTTAACCACACAAGCCTGTAAAAACATATTTGTAATATTATCAAAAAAACTCAAATGATATTGAATATAGCTGTGATGGGCTTAGTATAAAAATTGTATAGTATAAAAGTCATTTATACAAATAAATATTTAAAACAGATTCGCCTCGTGGTTTGGAGATTAAAATTACTTATTAGTAAGTACGAGGTCTCTAGTTCGAGACAGGAAAAAAACCTCAATTTTTCACGACACAAGTGGGGTTCGAACCTACATCTTCATTGCTATTGCGTTCCCATAATTTTATATGTGAATTGATTACTTAAAATTATATTTATGCTTAGTTGCGTAGTTTATCAATTGATGGTTAATAACTGAGCGAGAATTTGACAAGATTTAAGAAAGTGAGAAATCAACGGGAATGTATTTTTTGCGTTATTAGGACACAATAATATGTATTTTGATCATTGACTAGTTGAGAATTACAACGCATAAAATTTCGGGTGGTTTTTTTTATAGGGCTAGAATTGAAAACGTTTGACGCATTTTTCTTCAGTTGCTGCCTACTATGGGACGCCCGCAATCCATGGTTGACGAGCCCTGACATATTTTAAGCGATATCATTAAAAAGCAGAACCGTTTTAAAAACTGATATGTTGATATTTTAACCGCCTAGGGGTTCAGCGGTTAGCACACTCGCTTGCCAGATTCGAAAGCGTTGGAGTTTAAGTTTTGAGTTTTTCACTTCTACTTTATTGCAGGCTGAAAATTGATATTTTACTGTGTGTACTAAAGCAAATGCCTAAAATAATTCAAGTCTAGCACAGCCGTATATCTCTAAGCGCTCGCTGCAGCTTTCCTTTTTTTTTAAATCCATTTTTGTTATTTTTAGTGAATTTAGTAGTAACTCTGTTAAACGAAAATTAGAAATGAATACACCCTACTCAAAAGCTATATTTTATAAATAATTTTCGTGGTGGATTCATTATGTGTAGAAATGAACACGGAGTCTGTTATATTTATTTAAAAAAATACTAACGTACCCACATTTCCGAATGAAAAGTATTTTAACATTTGAGTAATAAATACGACTGTGATTTATACTAATATATTATAGTATTTCTGTTTCAATCGAAACATGCAAGGAATATTATTTATGACTATCCATTTGTTTATGAAAAAACATAATACGTGTTGTGTAAATAACTAAACTGGTTTAAATAAAAACTAAAACACTTTCGGACGAAAAATATATTTTCCTAAGCATTTATCATTTAAATGTGGTTTGAAATCAAAACGCAACAAATTCGTAAATTTGCCTTAGGCACAAAAAAAGTTCACATGGATAAAAAAAAAATAATTGAAGAATTTAGGGAAAAAAAGGTATTTTATTTATAATTGTTATTAATATTGACTATATTTAACTGTAGTAAGGGCTAAGTACGCTTTTGCTATAAAATAAGTTTTAATATGATAACTGCTAGGTTTGCTAGGTTTCATATTATATTAATATTGTTTTATTGTAATATGTAAATCACACAAATCACGATGATATTTTTCTGAGAGTTTCTTTAAATCATCTTCTATGTATGAACTAATGTGCCTAATCATATTTACGTAATAATATGTAAATATCAAACTTGAAAACGTCACTGAAAGGGAAAACGTTTACATTAAGAAATCTTATTTATTTTTATATAAAAAAATAACAATTTTCACATAGTCTTCGTTATTCACATAGTGATGGATATGATTTACGATTTATCGCAAGTGGCTGTCTTTCAGTTCTAAAAGACTTACGATCTTAAAGCCTGAAATAATTTTTTTGTTTGCAATATGCAACACAGCCTCCCTTCAAAAGCTAATTGTAACACTTGTAACGTGTCGCGAGCTTCGTGGCCTTTTTTTCGAAGGCTCGTATCATACTGAAAAAATCCACAGCACGGCCCCGTGTAGCTGTACAATAAATCTTAATTTAATTTTGATATCTTTATATATATTATTAAAAATGATTGCACGTGTTTCATATTACAAAACAGCGATAATCACAACAGAACTTGTATGCAGTCTTGCGGCCGGTAGCCGAGTCGTCTAGAATTAGAAAGGAGAATTTCAAGTTTCAGGTGTGATCTCACGCTTCCTCGGCTCCCTCGAAACGGTCACTGAAATGTGCAAGATGCTAATCTATACAAATATACTACGATTCTCCAGGACCCGCTATGAATTTAGATGTCTTGCATTTGCATCGTAATTTCCTGAATTATTCGATAATGTTTGCATACTAATATAAATTAAGTTTTTCTTGAAATTCAGCTTGATACTCTAGTAGACAGTCTTGGAATATTTTTTAGTACATGATCTGCATTTCTGCTTCACGTCTTCCTTATTTGTTTCCGAAAACATTGCCCGACAATTTGTCAAAGTCTGAATGTTTTAAATTTAAATTCATTTATCAATGATAAGGAGAATGAGCGTAAAGGGTATTCAACAGAATTTAAGATTACGGGTTCGATCCCCGATCATGGCGTCAATGTAACAAATTGTAAATCGACGTTGATTGATACACTGATCACTGGATATTGATTGGGACCAAATATAATACTTGTATATAAATAATTTTCAAGGAAGTAGATCAGTTTAAAGGATTAAAGCCTAAGGTTCGAGCCCTATTTAAGTCATTATATTTTTTCCGTTGTTTTGTGTTGTCTTCATATTTATACTTTGCATATATGTACATTTTAACTATGTGTGGGCAGGGATGATCTTTTTTTCAAAATAATGTATCATTGATTCGTATTCGCTATTTATATATATGAGGTATATAAGTGCACGGTTTTTGAACAAGTTAAATCACTATAAATACAACATGGTGGTCTGATGTATCTGCAGATGGATGAATGCATTTTTTTTAGTGATTTTAGTGATTTTCATCGTTTATAATATATGTTAGCAACGTGGCATCGTTTAGGTTAGTTAGAATTGAGTTATTCTCAGGTGTCTCTTCCTGCATGCCGGTACATCCTAACACGCGCTCCTCAACCCCCAAAGATCCACTAAACCCTCTGAACACAATCACCGCAGACTCTGAAGAGCATCCTTTTTTCTGTTGTTACAGAAAAGGAACGAGCAACTCCTATCCTCATCTAATTCGGCCGCCCAGTCGGCCTCCTCCTCTTCGAGCCACCGCCAAACGCAAACCAAGGACCAATCCGACCCGAGACCCACGACGTATAGGCCTCCGACGTCCAGGTTCCTCAAAGGAGGAGTCTCGAGCCTGGAGTACAGCAACGGGTTCCAAGCTCCGCTGAACGTGAACGACGCGAACTTCCAACTCGTATATCCGGTCGCCCCGTCCTTCATCCACCGCAGGGCCGACAACTTCCAGCCGCCGCAAGCCCAGCAGCTCGGCAACTCGATAAACGGAAACTACAACCAATACGAGCTGCAAAAGAACGCACAGCGAGAAGAGAAGTCTTACATCCAACCTTCGAGGGAGATCTACGTGAACCACGAAACTCAACCAGACCCGAGGTTCTACTACAACCAAGTGCAGCAGCAGCAGCAACAGCAGCAGTACCAGCAGCCGCAGTATCTTCAGCAGCAGCAGCACTACGTGAATCCTCTGCAGCAGTACATCGCCCAGCAGCCCGTCCCGCAGCTGCTCCAAAACCAACCCCAATACCAACAAGTCCAACAGAACTACCGCCCGGCCCCTCTGTACCAAACCCACCTAGTACACCCTCCCCAGTACCAGGCGCAGGCCTCGCAGCTCGTGCCGCAGCAGGCTCTCGAGCAGAGACAGTTTGACCTTGACCTTGGGAATAGACAACCTTACCATCAGATCGGAAGGTCATATAGTAGGATCTCCTTTAACTCCGGCAACAGTAACACAGACTCGTACGTGCACTACTCGTAGGAAGTCTTCCGCCCACATTCGTAGCGCAGACTTGTTTTTTAGTTTATTGTTGTCTTACAGCTGACTCAATGGGTATTTGTTTTTTTTTTTTTTTTTCTTTCAATTTTTAAGTTTATTTTCATTTGAATAAAAAAAAAACTCAGCAAATGATGCTACAAAGCTAATATAACAACGATTTCCAAACAATAATAAAAATGAATATATTATATAAATAAGCATTGGCAAATCGTATAGAATATTAAGTATCGTCGAGCGTTTTATTCGTTCTTTAAGAGTATTCATCGTTTCTTAAACAAAAAAAACTCGTTAATTTTAAAGCATTTACAGTTTCATCCATTAATTTTAACGACGCATTAAAGTTATCATTATTAATTATAAATATTGTGAAATTATGTAATATTATAAGCACATCGCTTTCTGGTTATGCTAGTAATCAAAATGCTTGAAATTTAAAATTTTCAAATTTACAGCGACTGTCTTTATTATTTTAAGTTGAGTAGAAGCAAACGATTCATATCTTCATTCACAAAGCTAAATTGAACAAAATACTTCGTATCCCACAGATGCACTGTTCACATCATTGTTATAATTTGATAATCGATTGCTAAGAAGGTAAGATTGTGGAAGGTTCATCAAATACGTACGAGTTATTTAACTCATAATGTCCTTCGGATCTGAAGATATAGAGTATAGCAAGTAGCTAAAATTTTGATTAATTAATTACTTGACTTTTTCATATCAATTAAAAAGACAAATTTTCAGCACATATCATTGTAACCAGAAACTCATGTTGGATATTAGCGACGGCACTGCATATTTTTTTGAGTAATAGGGATAATATTTGGAATCGTAAAAGAGATTGGCAATAATCAAGGTCAATCGATAATTTTTTTATTCAGTAGAATCTCCTTCAGCAGCACAATAGAGAACGAGTCTTTTTTCAGTCGTGTATTATGTCCATTTAACGTTTCATCTTCGCTGGGAGAGTGGGCAGAGTCAAGGCCGCAGACCTGTTTGCTGCACCATGTTCTGTTTGAGCTCGTCTGCACGAGTGTGTTCGTAGGTTTTGGCAGCCGTTGTCGTGAGTTGATTAGATTTTCTGGGGACCAAAGCGTCCTTAAGATTTCAGGAGGCTCCCCGACTATTGATGTTACACGTCACAACAAAACAGGCAGCTTTTCGATGGGATTTATTATTTCTCCGGTTCTTGTATGTTAACCCAATTTTATGTCTCGACAAATGAAAGGTAACGAATCAATAGCGTTACGTTTACAAAATAAAGGGACGGTAATTGGTTGCAGGTTGTGTCGCTGCGTGTGTAGGCGGCTTTATACTTTAAACGTGCTTAAAAATTATTCGTGCCGTTAAGGTAGTAACGGTTATTTTTAAATAATGCTAATGCGTTATTTATGGAAGCGCGTGTATTTAAGTATGTTAATCTTCACGGCTATCTGGAGTTTGTAGTGTGCGAAACAATTACGCTGCGTGGATTTATTTTGATTAGTTCATTGATCGAAGCCTGCGGACGAACAACGGCCTACAATAGGTACAAGCAAACTAACTGTTCTTTTATAATATATGTTAATTCACGCTCATATATATATACAAATGATATAAAAATATACTCATGTATTTATATAAAAAATTTCATGCAGTGCATATAGCCGAGTCCCTAGTTTTCATCTTTCAAAAATCGGCCTGGCAATCTGAAAATTTTCATTTAATTATTGCCATCAATAAAAAAAATACGTATGTCAGCAGATATACAAACGTTTGAATAAAATAGTAAATAAATAAAATGTAAATATAATATTCGTCCAGTATTCACTTTATCACTCATCAATCATTGAATATAACTTAAGAATATATAAAATAAAGGAAACGAAAATTAACATATTTGTAGTCAGGTTACGAATAAGAATATCATTCTTGTGATAAAAATTGATAATAATTTCATAAAAAAAAAATTTGAAAATTACTTATAAAGACTGCAAATATGTTTTAATTTATAAATGTGCACTTCAAGGTCAATGGGGTTGTGAATTGCACCATGCCAAGGTCGCGACTTTCCCTATATTTTATTTATTCTAAGAATATAAATTTGTAAAGCATTACTAGATTTAAGATTTATTATAGTCTACTTTTAATATTATTTATAAGCCATACAAAAAATATTATTCACCTTTTAACCTGTTAACCTTTTCAGTTTTTATAATAATTATCATTTATTAACGCCTACTTATTTATTATTATATTTATTTGTATTTCAACAGTCCGTTTACGATTAATTATTTGTAAATTTTCGTGTGATATAAAACATAAAATGGCGTCGAAGCGTTGATTGATAATGTCATCTGTAAAAGTGGTGTCCTTGATGTAAAGATACTCAAGCTGGTTTTTATACCTTTCGCTGAATAAATAAAACCTCACTTTATTTTTTGATTAATTTCGCCTCGATATCTTATATAATACACTCTGACCCGAGCCGATGGGAACAATCACTTTTACACCAAACATTTTCCGACATCCGACATTTTTAATTTTATAGAAATATTCATTTAACGACATAACTAAACCGACACTGCAAAACTCCATTGAATAATTGCAAATCTAATTGCAAGGCTCAATAACCTTATCACAAGGCATATGCTAAACTTTATACTGAAAAAAACTGTATACTGAAAGTTCATAGAGGATTAAAAAAAAGAAAAAAAATAACCACTTGAAATAACCGAAAAGATACGATCAAAGAAAACAAAAAATATTTGAACACCAATCATATAATTTACTAATAAAAAAATACTCGTGATGTGTTTTCAGTACAAAAATGAATTTTATATAAAAAAAAATACCTATCAGAGATTCCTAGAGTGATATTCGATTGATGAACGTTTACTATATAAATCATATTTAATAAAATATTTTCTGCGAACATCTACATATAATTTTCATTATATTTTTTTAAATAGTTTTTTTATCGGTGAGTTCTCAAAGAAGCGATTTTTCAGCACACCTTATGTAAGTCTGGAGCCTCATTGTGAAAGAGACGAGAGGAGAGGAGAAGCGGACCTTAATCTGATCCGACATTTCACATCATCGTATTATTACATACTCACGGATGGATTCCGATTTACCGGGGTATTAAATATTAAATTTTAATTGTGTTTAACGAAGTGTTTTTTTTTTTTCGTCCTCCTTTCTCTGCGCTGAAAAAATCGTGCCTGCTTTCGCCCTCCCCCGCCGGCTATAGATCTTCGCGATATACGTTCTCTTGAGTACTTCCCCGTCTGTTTCTTCTCTCATTTCAGACTGGTCGTATAGTTTACCACCTTAAATTATTGCTAAGTGAGGTCTCTTTTTTTATTTAGTCACGATTACTAAAAATCGTAAACGTAATAAGCATTTTAGCAAGTATATGTTATCGGTCCTCCTAGAATGCGTCGACTTAAAGGGCTGGGATGTTAATTTGATTTCACACTAACAAAAGCTAATACAACTCAATGAAAAATGTCATTGAAACTTTTGAAATTTATAGAGATATAAAGAAAATAAACTTATTATCTGTTTATATTTAAATTCAGATCAAAATTTGCAAATAATATGAGATTTTTTAATATGTGTTTAGTTCAAATAATTTTTACTTAAATTTCGCACATCAATTTAACTATGAATATCAAAGAGTAACACAGTATATGAATTAAAAACTTTAATAATGAAGGTTAATCAACAGTTTTTATTTGTAAGTCAAAGTTCTGAATATATTGGCTGTAACTTTGTATTGTTGCAAAGCTTTCTGTTAGACATGCTTTTTTTTATTTTTGATCGTTCCAGTGGAGATTATTTGATTTATCAAATGAAAATACGCAAGAGGATTTTGTATTACAAATTGTATAGAAGTTTATCCATTAATAATTAATAATTCGTTTCTTATAACATATTCAACTATGCCATTTATTTTTTTAGTCTGCTACTAAAAATCTTGCGTACAAACTCGTAAATGGCGACGTGTGTACGCGCTAATGTAATTGAATTTCAAAAGAAACCATACATTGTAAGATCAAAAATATCAGATGGGCGTATTTCTATTAACTTTTTAAAGAAAGTAATAAATGGTGGGTGATTGATTGGGAGAATAAATTCAATAGAGGTCGGTTTGGGTTGCCCAAGTGTTGCATCAATCAGGCACAGACAATGGTCGTGTAATACGAAATGTAAATGTTTGTTTGTGAAACAGCGAATCTGAGATTGATGCCTCAGTCGATTCTGACCCCAAGGGTTATTCTTGGCAGGCCCGTGCGAGGTAGAGTAGGCGACACGTGAGGTGATCGTTATGCGAATACACGCGATTATTAAAAAAAAAATTCAGAAAATTTCGTTCTTTTATCAAGACATCGTAACAACACCAAAAAAATATGGCAAGGCACATATTATACAAATAAAAATGAATATTTGTATTTTACAATAACACTAGCAAAAGTATGGAATATACTTGCATTTACTTGTTACGATGATTGCATCAATTTAAAAATATTGCTGACTACTTTGATACAACAAAGTACCACAGGTAATGGCGTTAACGTTTCTTCAAAATATCAACGTTGAGTGAATCATTTTGCATGACCCATAGTTTACTTGCGTGGTCGCACGGTTGTGAAGTGAAAAAATGGCATTTTTGTTATTATTTATGGCAACTCAACGAGAAGTGCTGATAATTGGCGGCTCGTGAAGTGTGCAAAGCTCGCCTACAGATTTATTAACCAAAAACGTATCTTTGCACAACTGGATAATGAGAAATACCTGAATCAAACCAAAAGCACGACTCTTTCGATAAATTATTCAATCTTGTTTTCTTTACAAATTGCGACTTGCTAAGTAAATAATTACTTTCGCAAAATTAATAAATTATTACTCGTTTCAAAGCTTCTCAAACGTTCAATTTAAAACACAAGTTAAAATGAATCAAATATCATTCAAGGAGGTAGTAGTTATTTTGATCAAGTTTTGAAAAAAGCTAAGTGTGTTGTAAATAAGCCACAAGTATAATGAAAATATGCATTAAATTATAGAACCTATCTATTTAAGTTTCAATATTTTAATCTATTTTTACTATACTAATGATATCTCTCATATAAAACACACATTTATCTCACCAAACTGAAATTTTTTTTAAACATATATTTCAGTATTACAGTCTTGGTGAACTTATTTTTTTTTCACTGTACCTTCTATCAATGTTGCTACATTTATATTAGCGTCAGACTCTAAGAAGCACTAAATAAATCCAAATCTACAAATTATTTATGCATTCATTATTTCCAAAGCAAGGCATTACTAAATCACCGATATTCCGGTGCAGATCGTAAATTATCATACCTTCTCTTTCATTATGTCATAATGGCGGAGTTTGGATGTCGAGCATCTGTAGCACACAATTTGGTTTAATTTAGACACTTATTTATTATTATCTTCAGCACAGTGTTGCCCAACTGATGATGTCCAGATATAAATAATTACGTGACGCTATCCGGTACTGTCTTATTACACAGGTATAAATTCACTATGTACCAACTTATTTCAGATTTATTACATAGAAGTAACCAGATATAATAAACTATACATTTTTTATATTAATAATTAGCAGATATGAAAAATAAGGCATTCATTGTAGGCTTGAAATATAAATATATTTTCAAATGAAAATATTTTAGTCACAGGCCATGTCTAACCAAAGGCTTGCATTGCATTAATTTCACAATTATTACATTATATATACGTGATTTCTAAATATATTTGACGGTTTATTTTTTATATTGCGTATCAAATAAAAAATATTAAAATACTAAAATAATTATTGCGACTTGAGCTTTAAAAATGCGAATTAGCGATCAATTAAAATGAGATGAGTTTTTCCAAAAACTGCCTGTCTTTGAATATACTTTATTACTTTTATGAAATCTTTATATAAAGCAATGCGGAGATACTGCTTTATATTAAATATATTTTATTCTCCTCCATTCAATAAATATATATATCAACAAAGGGTACTCAGGGAACACGTGTTTGAGTTATTTATCCGAATCTTCGTACCTAGAAGCTGAGGACAAGAAAATTGATAAATATTTTATCTTATAATGAAATATGATACCTTTAAAAATAAAAAGATTTATGTACATTTAACTTTTAACTCTTTCATGAGTCAAAAATATAAGATGTGGCTTATATTTTCAATATAAATATGTGATCAAAAAGCATGGCATTGATATAAGCATTTTAATATGTATTTTTAGAAGTCTACAAATGGTGTTTTAAAGAGTTTCGGACATGAAATATCAATGGGAGGATATAATATGTTATTTTGTTTATGTTCGATAAAAGCAACAAATCTTTACACATATTTCTTCTTGTTGTTAATTTTAAAACAGCGATGCGAAGGCTCAGCACGATTTTTGTTAATGTCAAACAGCATGTCAGTGTATTTGGTAAAGTTACCTGGTAACAAGATACTAGCATGTCAAACATTTGCCCTAACAGGCGATTACCAAAGCGCGTTCGTCTTTGGGTTACGCAATTCGGATCATTCGCACGTTAGGTCGGAGAAAGTCTTCGATCTGAGTTGCCAGCATCAGACGAGATGACAACTGAAAACATCGTCTAGAATTTTACTACCTTCGGAGGCTGTCGATATTAGATAACTGAACATTGGCTTGTGCAGAGCTAGTTTTTCATTTTGACCCATCGCACCGATTTTCAGAGCTAATGCTCTTTTCGTGTTTGCATTTGTAAATCGTGAACTGCCGGATGTCTCAATATTTAAATACTTCATATTTTTATGAAAGATTAAAAAAATTCTCGTGATTTATATTAGGAGTATGTATGCAAGATTTTCATCTTTTCGATCTTGTGTGACGGATTGATTTAATTAGTTTGGGCAAAGTTAAACTCAGCATCCCTTACGGTCATTTTAATTTAATATAAATAGTAGGCTTAAGAGCCAATCGTGATCGAGAGGACGTCATCCAGCTATTGAGAAAAAGAATAGATTACATGTTAACGTAAAATATTGCTTTTAATGTCAATTGTCATACGAGTGAGTGCAAAAGTTGTAAATGACACATTTATATATTTACATTTACAAATATATAGGAAGATATTTTTTACACTCAAAACTGAAGAATACTTTTATTTTTAATAAATTAATTAAATTTTAAATATTTATCATATTTTTTGTTAGTAAATATTCGCTTAAGATACGGATGTCTTACAAAAAAATACGGGAATAGAATTTCGCATTGTGTTGCAGGTTTTTTTGTGAATTCTCAATTTTTCATGGGGATTTCAAGTGGTTCGGATACGCAACGTTAAACGCAGAGCCTGAAAACCCAACGATTAAAAAACAGCTTTTTTTTTTCTTCATATTTCTTTAAAATCCTTGTAAAGTAAAGAAAGGATTTGTTTGAATTTGTGATTTTTTTATATATAATTATACTTGCTGTTCAATGCTGCATTGTTGATTATATTTGCCATGCTTTGTGTTTTTTTTTTGTTTCGGTTAAAAGGAAGTCAAGATAATTTGCAAAAAATTTACATAAATAATGTTTAGCGTAAACATAACTGCGTTTTAAAACATTTTTCAATGCCATTTTTTGTAAATATAATTTGTGGTTTATATTATATATTGCACGAGAATCATATTTATTATTTACATGTAGTATAAAAAATAATATATCCAAGAGAAAATAATATATAAAAAAAATGATTTATGAAAACACTGTACTGTATTTATATAAATATTAAATCCATATAAATAAATATTAATATATTCGAGATTACTTAAAAGTTACCAGTTATTTGTGATATTATTTTGCTGTTAGAAATTATAAAAGTGATATGAAAAAACTTAACTTTTCGGCCAGTTGGTGGGTGCTCATTGTATAATTAATTTTTTAATAATTTCTCTAAGGCTTGCTATTAGCTGTAATTAAAAATTACCATTCAAATTGAATCCACCGCCGAGAAACTAAACTTCGGCATGATTCGTGCTCCCCTAATTAATCAATAATTAGTTTTAAGAAAAAAGCTTTTTTGTACTTTTATATTAATTAAAATAAAGTTTTTTTATTAAGTAATCTCTAGTTGTTTTACTATCCTACAAAAAAATATTTTAATTGGCTTAAACAACATGAATCTATTTACACTTGTTAGTATTTAGCTAAATTCTATTGAATAACTTTGGTATAAAATTTAAGCCATTACTGCAGTCTAGACTGTATATGAATGTTTGAAAAATTATATTTTGAGATTTTACAGTAGAGTAATATTTTTAAAAGATTAGGGCAACGATGACTATAAATAATGATGTATTATAATACCGTCATGTCCAAGTGGGGCGCAGAGTCCATATGTGGGTGGCGTTAAGGCTTTGATTTACTGATTTGATAATATTGTTTCAGTCGAAGCTCAACTGCGAGGTGTTGTACGATGACTTGGCATTTGAAGTACGCTGGGCCGTTGCCGGAGAGAGCGTGGTAGTTCAACTTGTAGCCAAACTCGGTAAGAACCTACATTTTATTCCATATTCTTTATATATACATAAATATATTTTATATTATAACTTGAATATATGAATAACTTGGTAAGTATGGGCTTCATGTTTTGGTGCTAGTACATTCGTTTCAATCTAATACTTTGCATGGATCTGCTTCTATCTTAATCTTACATTTATATAATATTAAATGAAGATGTCTATTAAAATAATAATGATTTAATAACATAAAATTTTATATGCCATATAACTTATACATACTTATGACAGTTATAAATAAGTTTATGTTCTTGATTATATGTGTATCTGCAACTTAGAACAAATTGTGTTATATCTGTTGGCCTAAATAGCTTTCTAAAGGATGACTATGAATATTACTTAGCATGTGTAATTAATAATGTTTGATTTAAATATTAAGTGGTTAGTAAATAGATTTGAATTTATGAAATATCATTAAAATGAAGTACTCATCATAATGCAATGTAAATAGTATGTATGTTGAATAACTTGCATAAGAATTTGCATGCTAAGCTGTTACTATAATTAATATTGTTTTATTCAGTTTGTAAGTGTTAGTAATTATTCAAATACAATTGTACAATATACAAGGATGAAATAATACATGGGATCAGTAAAACTATTTTTTATCCCTTAATAATAAAGTACCATGGACTAACGAGGATTTATTTTTTAATTTACAGAGGATGGAGAGTACATGTCATTCGGTATTTCCGGAGATGACAAGCACAGTCAAATGGTCGGTTCAGATGTTACTGTTGCATGGGTGGACAAGTCTACGCTGAAGGGTTACGCCTTTGACTACTATCTGGATGCCAAGTCTCAGTGTGCCGGAACCAGAGGCAGTTGCCCTGACGAACGATTGGCCGTGAGTATTGTTACCCAATATTTAAGTGGTAATGATATGATTATAGATATATTTGTGGATCATTTATAATTATGAAAAATATGACATAACCACACAACAATTAATGTGTTTATTAAATCTTAAATTTCATACCCACACATCATATATATACAAAAAGGTAAATTACTCCAATATAAGGATGGGATACTAGAAGATTCCTATTATCATTTATTAGTAAATTTAGTAGTTTTGGGTGTTATACTTTCCAGTAGCTTTTTATAAAAATAATATATATCATCAAAGATAATCTACAGTTAATGATTTACTGATTCACTCTTTATTTTAATGTTTTCAATTATAATATTGCTTAAGAGTTCTTGTTTGGTTATAGGTGTTAAAAATTGACTAACAAATGCATAAATCACATAAACAAGACCACCTCACAGAATCAACATGACCAATAACGATAATCTCAATTAACTGATATAAACAAAGAGCGTCAATTCAATAGTTAATTAAAACATATTCATTAATGTGTTTTTGATATCAAATGTAAAACACATTCATGATAGTAAACAATTTATTATGTTCATTCTAGACTTACCTAACTCATAACGAGACAAGTAAAATGAGTATGATGGAAATATTATAGATGCCTGGATATTGTTAAACAATTTTCTAAGTGGTAGAGTGTATTTTGCAATTTTCATGCTCACGCGTTTGCATAATGTTTAAATATTAAAATTAATGTTTATTCTAGGAGAAAACAAACTCGGTGCGCCTACTGAATGCAGCTATGGTAAATGGCTACTCCATTGTGACATACCAGCGGCCCCTGAAGGCAGCCGATGAACTCGACAGAGTTGTGTTCTCCGACAAAATCCAACCCATTGTCTGGGCGGTGGGACCGCTGAACTCTCGCAAGGAAGTGTCTTATCATTCTCATTTCACTAAGGTAACTAATTGATAAATATTCTTTATTGTTCATGAAGTTCTACTATTCCTGTAGCCAAAGCTTGAAAAGTGTTAATGCATAAAGCAAAGAATGAATGCTAAAATGCAAGGTAATGTTTTGAAAAAAAAAGATAGCACAGAAGTTGATAAACCAGAAGTAAGCAGTATTTATAAAAAAACCATTTAACATATTATCTGAAATGTTTCATAGATATTAATACTTCATATAAAGCTAACACCTATAAAAACGTTTATAAATCTCAACCAACAAATGCAACAATAATCATGTATAACTTGTGACATCATTCATGTAAATATTGTTTTAAGTTTTAATATTGAATTCCTACCTTTCAATATTAGGGTGATCGTTTCCTGGACTTCGGCCGTCCTCCAGCGTGGAACTGCCCCATGCCGGAGACCGATGAGGGCTCAGCGTTAGACGACCATCTTCCCAGTCACACTGGTGGCCCAGCCGGTCAGTACCTTGTGGAGACTTCTTCGGGATCTGATAGAGGAACCAACAAGTATGATGTCGATCCTTACGATAGTAACATCAGCGAGACTGCTGGACACAAGGTTAGAATTTTACTGTACTGGTATTTTAACCAATTTGATAAGTTTAAGTTTAATTACTTTTGATTTTGAAGAGGAATATTTGGTAAAGCAAGAGTTAAAGTGCTTTTGTGTAACTAGTCATTAAAATAAAAATTAGAAATAGTATTATTTTAACCTCAAAAATAAAGTTTCAAATAACTGAGATCAACCCAGTGTTACTGCGTTTGATTGTTAATTAGATTTGTTTAATATTTGCTGAGGTATTAGCCATTTTTCTTCGCAATAGAATAATAATAAAATATAGTAAAATTAAAGAATATGTAATTCTTGTGTTGAATACTAAATTGATTGATGAAAATTAAACAAAACAACTTTTTTTAAGCAACAAGAGCAACCAACAAGAAGAGCAAGCCGTCCCGTCCCAACCCCTAAGCCAGCGCCCAAAAACAACGCCTGGGAAATTCCTCCAATCAATTGCTATGAGCCTGAAGATGGAGTTTTCTACGCGCAGATGGGACCCACCGGAGGAAAGCAAGGATACCCTGCCATTACAGGTAAGCTGTTAAATATTTGATAGATTATAAATAAAAAATATTTATACCTAAATAATCCATGATTTAAGTCTTATCTGTGAGGAGATACACAAACAGCAAGTAATGCACACAATAATAGTAACTACTGCAAACTAAGAGTATTGACAGCTGAAGTTATTGTCAAAAAAATGTATTGTTAAACATTTGAAACAACACATAATTGACAGTATTATTAATTTGGACTTTTATTTTAATTATTGGATATTCTTTGTACTACTTCCTTGATGTTGCCATTTTTGTGAATTTTGGATACGGTGTGTCTGTCACACATATAATAAAAAAATAAAATAAAGATTGTTCAATCATAAACCATGGAGCTTGTGTATTTATGGAGTATAATTTTAATAGGCCATGTGGGATGGGGAATATCTTGGTACATCAACGGCTTATTGATTCCCGAGATCAATGTCGTTCGAGGCAAGCAGTATTCCTTTGTGGTTGAAGGAGGAAATGATCCTAACATCCCCGCTCGCTACCATCCATTCTACATCACTGATGACCCAGTCGGAGGATATGAACACAAGACACCTGAAGAAAGAGAAGTAATAATATTTGGCATATAACAACCTTGCTAATTAGGTTTTGGCAGCTGTTGTTATTAGATATTTGGTTTCTTGGGTGTTGAGCTGCTTAGGATTTTCAGGTTTCTGACATTTTTGTCCTCGTGCTGGAACCATTTTCGAGGAATCAAAAATCTTTGAAAAAGATCCCAGCATGGTGACTGAAATGCTGAAAGACTAAAACATTATCCAACCTAGCTTCTGGCTTTAATCTAAAAAAAAGAGTATAAATAAAAATAAAGGTAAGCTATATTTAGTAAAATGAAAACAATTCTGTCTAAATATTTTTTAGAATGTCAACATTTATGCTGGAGTGCGTCAAACCAGAACAGGTGAGATTTTACCTACTGGAGAAGGGCGGCTGTGCAACTGGACTCCGGATATTAACGGACCACCTGCCGATGACTATTCATCATTTGGAGCATACCAGCGTTCGCTGACACTCAAGTGTGATCCAGGAGAACCCGGCATTATCTCATGGACGCCTGATCAGAATACACCGGATACTGTTTATTATCAGGTATAATTTAGTCTATATCACAATCTAATGATAAATAAACGTTTGGTGCTAGAATTTTTTAATTTAAATATTCAGTTCAGAAATGCTAGACTGTAGCATTTTTTGATTTTAAATAAAACAAACTGTATTTTTAGGTAAACATATTAATTATATTACTATGTTCTACATTTTAGTTGTGAATTATTTTTTCTACAGTGTTTCACTCACCGTTACCTTGGCTGGAAGATCAATGTCTTGGATTCCTGCAACGAGTCAGCTCAAGGCAGTGAGAACCACGAAACCTACGAGTCCCCTGATGTGCCATATGCTGATGACATGACTGTAGGTGACGATCTTCTATCAAGGCCTTCAATTCGTGTAGCCACTAGAGTTAAACCAGATAACAACTTTCTTGCAGATCAACAAAACTCCAAAACTCAAGGAAACAAACTAAACACCAAGAACCTGGATAACCACAATCTTAACGGCCCTAGTGATATAAGAGTTAATATAAGAGAAGTAGGCAAAAGACCCAGTAATGATGATATACTTACAGGAGAATCCATCGGATATCCTAGTGATTCCAAGAATGTGTCTCCCGAATTAAATCCGCGACCCTCCTATGATTTTCCCATTACAAAGAATCAATTTAAGCAAGTCTTAGACTCTGTAGAGAAGTACGAATCTAACATGAGAAATAAGCATGAAGAATTTGATAGACACCCTGTTTATCATCACACAACCCTGCCAAATCAACGAGGAGACCACATTGAACAAGGTCTCAATCAAGACAAAAGGCCAATTAGAAATAATGAAGATATCATGATTGATATCAAGAATAATCCAACGCATTTGATTTTACCTCAACACCAGAAACCAATGACATTGCAGACATTCATGAGACCAAACGGCAAGCCGATGGGAAACAATATGTTCTTCCGCAGACCTACTCCACCTGAAATCAGAATGAGGCGACCTGGAATGCAGAAACCAATTATTGGCATGCCTCCGAGACTTCCTCCTCCTTTCATGATGGGATCACCCAATTATATGGGTCAGCACAAGAAGCCATTTTATAAAATGCCCGTCATGAATCGTCCTCAGATGAACGGGTTTGGAAGACCACCGATCGTAATGCCGATTAAGCAGATGATTCATAATGGTATGACTCCAAAACCAATTTATCTAAATAATGGTCAGTCTGGAATTAAAGGACCAGTGCAACCTATTATAATGGGAAAACCAAACCTCATGTCACAAACTTTAACCCTTGGACAACCTACTATTATCGGTCAACAGATTGTAAGAAGTCAAATGATTCTTCCTTCGGGAGGAGATAACATTCCACAGCAGACAATGACTAACACTTACTTGAATAAGCCAGGACAGATCATCATGGGTAAGCCTATGGACAATCCGATGCCTCTTGACCAGCAAATGATACAAACCAAACAGCAAATTACTTATTCAAACGTGCATTTGCTACCAACCACGAAAAAACCTCATATCTCGCAAAACACTAAAATTGAAATTGTGAAACCAGTGTATGAAATTGACATAATGCCTAAAGACTACCTCACCCCCAAAAATATGACACCATCAGAATTCATAAACTCCTCAGCTAATCCCGCTGAAAGTGATGCCACTATGCAGCCGGCTGTGAATACAGGATTTAAGCCCAGCTCCGTTGTTATTGAAGGAGGATTCAAACCAATAATAAGGGAGCCTCTTCTTTCTGGACAAGACAGAATAACAGACTATGATTCTGATTCTGTTACAAATAATAGAAGAAGTGATAGCGACACCACAGCAGAAGAACAGCAAGATATTTCTAATCAATTGGTTAATAATGATTTCTATGAGAAACAGTTAACTCAATCGTTTGAACCGATGTTCATCCCTTCTCCTCCTGATCGCCATATTCAAATAAAAAACATAACCATCCCACCAAGAAATGAGAAAAAGCCGATTCAGTATGTTGATATAAGACCGAGGCCTGTTTATATTAAGTCAGATGAAAGTAAGGATTCCGAAGAGAAGAAGAATATCGACGATATGGCAATGGCATCTGATCGACTGGATGCTTTTTATTTACCTCCTGAACAGAAAAGAAAGTCAGCTATTCAACATCCCCCTGATGTGGATCTTCCTGCGGGTACTGTTGTATCATATGATGGTCACAAAGTATCAGATTCTTCTCTGACAAGTCCAACACAGAAGAATGCAGGAGGCAAAATATATTCATCAAAGGTATCGAGCAATTCAGAGCTTCTGACTAAAACACCACAGTTTGGTCCATTTAAGGGAGAAATTCCCACTCAAATACAAGGACAAATTTCTAGTTCTGGGTCTACAAAATTACAGTCTGTCCCAAAACAAACAAACAGTCATGGCTATCCTGGTAGCTTGGGACCTAATTTCAACGCCAACGATAGCGGCCCATCCAAGTCCACTCACTTGACATTAGTCAGTTCGTTATTTGGAGACGATGAGAAGTCTATATTCGGTGATCTCGATTACGAAGCGTCAGAAAATCAGGATGAGTTCGAAAGCGATGAGAAGGAAGACACAAAAGATGAAGAAGTGAACGAAAGAGAAAAGAGAGATGCTCATCATACTCCAGACCACACCGATTTTCCAGAACACGATCATTCCAGCCACGACCATTCTGATCACGATCATTCCATGCATGATCATGATCATTCAATGCACGATCATGATCATGATCATTCAGATTATAAGTCCACATCAGCCGCGTATAAATCCATTTCATCTTTGAAATACACCCTAATTTTACCTTTATGTATTTTCAGTCTTACATTTATCTAATTTTAAACATTATTACTAAGTTTGTTATATTTTTGTTGATGTAATTTTAACGAGATTCAAACTAAACTTGCCATTTGCATTGCAAATAAATATAATCTCTTAAAATGAAAATTATTTCCTAAAGTAACATTATTATAGAGTTATACAATTTAGATGAAAATTAAGACTGTACAAATATGAGGTGGTGAATATAAATACAATTATAGAAGAAAGTGAATATTTTTATATTTCATTTTTTGTATACATCTGTCCCATGCTAGAACTTCTCTAAGACTCAACTGAATGATTATAAACGAATACCTACAATAAGGCTTAAAAATGACTATTTTTTATATTCTTATTGTTCTGGGTTACCATTTTTGCCTTTCAATATGAAATTTTTAAAAACTTTTTTATTGGATGTCTGTTGTAAATATAATTTCAGTATAATAAATAAATGCCTACAAAAATACCAAAACTGTTGTCACTTATAGCCGTATAGTCACAAACTTATAAATTTAAAACCCACGCTTCTATGTGAGATTTGATATGACTAAGAAGAGACTTGTTATTCATTTTATTAAAAAGTATTATTATTTAAGACAAAAGCTCCAAACCATTTTATGTGTAAAACACAACAGCGTACTTACAACGTAATAAATAGAAATCACGAATATGGTAAGGAGTTGAGTTGTACTTCGACATGATAAATTCAAAGCATAAAACTGAAAACTATATTGGTTTATCTCAAGCGATTGAACTAAGTATATGTTCAGGCGTTGACAAGCTTCGCACAGGTAAGTTCGTATCTATCGCTTGGACAGTGCTAATGTTAGATATGGAACCTTCTTAGTAAGCCTGGAGTAGTTAGACCGAGCTTTATTTCTTCCATAGTCCCTGTCTAAAAGTTTTTGTAAATCAATTTTAACATTCATCAGTTTTCCATAATCTTTTGGCATGCGTCCATTTATATCCTGTGCATCCAGGTCACCTCCGTTTTCTATCAGCAAATGTATAATTTTCTCATCGCACTGTTGCATAACTGAAAGTGTCCAAGAAAAAAATATGTAAACTAATATTGAGTAATGAATAAATATAAAATAAATGTAGGGGCAAATGAATTGAAGGTAACGTCATTTATTTGATTGCGTATAGCTGACCTCCTCTATGTAGCGGCGTCCATCCTTGATTATCTGCACAATTCACATCTGCTCCGTTGAGTAATAAGAATTTCACAATAACCAGAATATTAGCGTCGACAGCGTAGTGCAGTGGTGTCATCTTGTTGCAGTCAGTCAAGTGTATGTCTGCGCCGTGCTGGACAAGCATTCGGCAGAACGGAAGGTTCTGGAAGTAGGCAGCCATCATCAATGCTGTTTTTTGTCCTGACATAGAATGCGTATTGACATCGGCTCCACTATTTAGTAAAAGTTGGACCATTGGTAATTCTCCTACAAAGTGAAAAAAAAACTTGGTATATAAAAGAAAGACAACATAATGTCTTTACAATAAAGAAACATATATTGGGTTTTAATAAGGTTTATTTTTATATTAATAAACTAATGAAGTATATGGGATGATAATATATTTATTTAAAACAATATTTCTTAATATTTTCTCCATTAAGGCCTATACACAAGAAACACAGCATAACGTCTTTACAGTAAAGTAAATGATATTAGATTAAATATATTATAAACATTTTAGATATTTTCTCCATTGAGGCAAACACACTTGTATATATATTTCAACAATTTAAAAATATGTATTAATTACATCTATGATCATTATTTCTACTAAGGCATTTTATAAGTTTTGAAGGTACAGTTTTTATACATTTTTTCTATCCTTTCATTTCATAATTTCAAGAAATACCTACCCTTCTTGATAGCAACAATTAAGGGTGTGAAACTATCAAAATTGTTGCTGATTTCTAATAACTCTGGTCTCATCTCCAACATTGATAGGACACGTTTGGTGTAACCTTCTTGGACTGCCAAAAAGAAACTTATCGTGGACGGTCCTTGATCTTCAGTATTTGTAACCAAAACATCTGACCATTTCGATACTATCCTTGCTGGAACCTTAATTTTTTTCCTTTTAGTTTTAATAACTTTGGCTGATTCTTCTTGCTTATTACTTGCTTGTACGATTGTGCCTTTAGTTTGAATAGGAGTTAAGCGATTATTAGTATTGCCTCTATTGCAAAATAGTGGTTCGGTTGATTTTACAATTTTGATATCTATATCTTTGTTTAGCGGTTCTTCATTAGTTTCTTCTGCAGAGTCACTGCTTGAATTATCATCATCATAGTCTTGCTTGAATGTTGGTCTGATAATGACTTTGTGTCTAAACCGGTGCAGTGTTATCGGAGACAAAGGATCCAATACAATTGATAATTTACCTCCGCTAAAAGTATGAACGTGCATAGCCATTACCACATGTAGTTTTTATTAAAATATTTATAATCCGTTAACAAATATTTCTGGTAAATTAACAATTTTTTTTTTTTTTTTTTTTGTATTATAAATATTGTACAATGAAAGCAAACTAATCTGCTATATGTATTTCAAATTTACATATAACAAATAACGTTTCTCAGGTTAACTCCAGGGTTCTGCCAAGACATGGGGCTTGAATAAATTGAGCATTTCATTTCGGATATGTGTGATGATATATACAGGGTGATTTTTGCTTCCTTGAAAAAAGTTACATCAAATATAAAGCCGGGTAGATTTTCGCAGAAAGCGCAACAAATGACTTGATTGTTTTTGTTTGCCGGTCTTACTTACGAAAAAGCGAATCAATATGTCCCTTCGTCTTAACATGTCTCTGCACCTTTGTATTAACGGATTTAAGTTTTTGCAATGCGGCAAGAGTCCCCTGTATATAAGAAGAAGATTCACACATTTATACTTGTGATACGTGGGTGTACGTAATATATACAGAGGGTATCAATGTGTGACGTTTAGAGTGTAAATATATACAGTATGAATAGCACTGATTACGCTGCGTCTCTTATTGCGAATTTTATTGCCGGGTGCCGAAGAGATGTGCGCATAAAATTTGATATAAAAGTCTCGTTAGGGTGGTGGATATGCCAGTTTATGTGCTCCCTGTGAACGCATTAGAGCAAGAAAGGGCAACACACATCGAAAACGATGAGCTTTACACGACAATAGGCTAAAGGCTAATTAATATACTGTGGAAGGAGGAAATATACGTGGATGCGAAATTTACGCCAGTGCTTGGTAGTCGAAAGTACAGGCGATCTAATGAGACTAGCCCAGGATAGGAATACATTCGATGAAATGGTCAATAAGCACCTAAAAAGAGAGGCACTGGGAGAAGAAATATTCAGCCAGAAGTAATTAATTATTATACTCTCCGTTCTCCCCATTATGTTGCTTGTGCATGTGTAACGAATCGATAATGAAGTGGTGGATATGGAATGATTGTGAAGGGGTGTGCTCTGGAAGTACCTTGTCAAGGTGGGGAGGCTCCAGCTATTATTTATGCAGCCTTTTGCAGAAAGAATATCAGATCTTAATGCCAGAGCTTTGTAAGGAAAGGATTATATTTTAATGCTATTGGGCAGCAGCAATACGCAGACTTTTCTTTCCAATATAAAACTGCGGTGTAGAAGGACCCGAAGACTACATTATTTTCCTCTTAAAAACCATGAACAATGACTCAGCACGAGTATATGTTATGGTCGCCAATCTTCTCTGAGGAGAGGCACCGCATGAAGAAATTAAAAAAAAAAAACGTATAAATTTAAAAAAGAAAAGTTAAATTTGATCTATAAATAATATTTTACCTGCAGCGTTATTTCGATGATAAATCATGTGTGATTAAGTTGGAAAATTGTAAATGTTATTAGTTTACGAATTTAATAGTTTAATATGAATTGCAGGTCGTTAATCAGAGAAATAGCGCTTTATTCATTCTGCGTGACGCATTTAACTGCTACGTAATCACTCTTCAATTTAATCAGTCTTTCGGGATTTGACTGTTTGTCAATTAATATCTTAAGTGTCAATTAAAGAAAGTATTTATTATTTTTGTATAGTCTTTACTTAAAAACAATATTTATCGCTTCCCAATTGATGAATATTTATAGATAGATATACTTAATTAATAATTTTATAATCAAAACGCTTTTATTAGTATACCTTTTAAGTATTTTATCAGTCAATGTCAACATTATCATGAAAATTGATTTTGTGTAAATTTATACTTAAAAATACCATTGGTTTGGTTGTTGACCAATAAAAGTTTAATAAATTTCTTAAGACA
Source organism: Atopsyche davidsoni (assembly GCA_022113835.1). Lineage (NCBI taxonomy): Eukaryota > Metazoa > Arthropoda > Insecta > Trichoptera > Hydrobiosidae > Atopsyche > Atopsyche davidsoni. The sequence goes on from JAILWY010000025.1 coordinate 4,084,816, forward strand.
TTGAAAACTCTACTAAATTATATGGGATACAATAATATAATAATATTGCAAAAAAATAAATTAAGGGTGATTTTTTCATTTTTAGTTAATTTCATAACTTTAGAGACATCGTATATAACCAAAACGAAAATCGTTTCTTTGCAACTTTTTTTTGACTAGTGCATTATGAAATATCTTCGATATTTTCTCGTAACATTCTTTAAATCAGATTTTATGACTAACCTAGAGCCTAAAAGTATCTGTATAAAATGGTTTCATTCTAAATAGAGACTAGTTCCTAAAAAACAAAAAAATATTCTCAAACGACCACTGAAGAAAATAATCAGAGAGATATTAAATTTCGAGAAGTAGGGTAAGTTGTTTACGCTAAGTGGCAAGTTCTTGCTTAACGGTTATAGAGCAGTAAAAAAATGGCGTTTTAAACATAAAAATAAATAGTTTTCTTCATAATGCACCACGCGAGCGAGCTTTTTTTACATTTTTAATAAAACATGCAACAGAGCAAATTGAAAAAAAAAAAAAAAATAGAAATACGGGAGCTATCCAACTTTTAATATTTTATCTTAAATATTGAATATTATTTAAAAAAAAAATACAAAATATATACTTGATTATATTTTTATTAATCTGCGGTAAATAGTAAAGAAACACATTTAAATATTTTATTACCAATATAGTGTGACCCATCCGTCGAGGCGGCTCTCGAGTTGTATTTTGTACAGCGTGTCCTTTCTCAAGTCGGGGAAATCCTCGAAGGAAAACTCGTTCCACGAAAGTTCAATGTGTCGACTTGAAGTCCCACTAACTGAGAGTTTTTCCGGTTGGAAATTCTCCACACAATTTTCCAATCTGCGAAGGTCTTCCCTGCGATCCATACTCGAGAATATGCAAATATTGGGTCCAACTGGCTGTTCGAGGACTTGGCGTTTCTTACTGAGCAAAGTTTGTTTGATCGATGTAGCGTTGCTTAGATCTCTTAAAAAGTGAACGTGGAATCAAAATAAATAAAAATACAAGCAAAAAAAAAACATTTTTTTAATATTTATAACATAAAAATTATTGGGGTTCATTTTTCAGTATCCTGAAAAAAAATCGTTTTTGTTTCGCTTGATTAATGATTTTCGCAAATATCCAAATTTATGAAATGTTTTGAAAAAAAATACGGGCATAAATGAGAAAATATTTTTTTTTATTTAGACGTGATGATTTTAAAAATTTGTCTGTGACCGGATGCGAATTTTTCGATTCATATCCCTTGAATTTACAGCGCGCTTTTAAAATAAGAGAGAGAGCACATCCGGTTATCTTTCACATCCTGTGGATGAAATTATTGTTGTTCTGCTGTCAGAGCACCTCTGTTTCAGAAAAATTAATAAACCTAGGTTGCTGAAAAAAAAATAAAAACACTGTTGTATTTTGTGTACAAAGTCTATTGTTTTCTTTTGACAATGCAAATGTGGACGCAGTTTTGTTATATTTTAATCCTCGGTCATATTTCGATATTAAAAAATGGCGTAATTATATATTATACGTTGGATTTTTTTGTTGTTGTTTGTATTGTTACAATTTTGAAGTTGATGAAATTAAGAGACATAAAATGAACACGGTTTTTTTTTGGATATTACTATCTGTATATACACCAAAGTCTGCTTTTATTTGTAATATCTTATATTTAACCATATAGCTAAGGGATGGCTCTTCTCAAGTTCTCATTTATAAAATATATTTTTATTTTATCGATAAATATAATAATATATGCTTACATTCTAACAGTTGTAGTAAAATTACTTACTTCTGTTGTGTGCTTGATATAAAAGTTTAATCATTGAGTCCTTTCAAGTTTTGTGGATTTACAAAAAAAAAAAATACTCGTACTTTTCCGCTTTAAGTACAGTATCCTTTGCAAATAGTTTTTCGAAAGAAAATCATAAGTTTGTAAAGATTTTCATTTGCTTTAAACCTGAAGGAAATTGAAAAAATTCAGCATTTGCAACCTACCCATAGAAGTGGTATACAGTACACTTTTCAAAAAACACAAAAAAAATTATGCATAGTGTGTTTTGGTATTCAAATCGAATAAGTATTCAAACAATAGACGCAGTTAAATTAAACGAGTCTAATAATTTGCGCATAATACAAAGCCAGAACCTCACAATAATTTGCACAATTTGCGTTTAACTATGTCCTATACAAATTGGCGTTGGAACTTTACTCTGAAGGCCTGAATAGGGGATGGCTGTGCGAGGGATGTAACCTAACCTTACCGATACCTTCCTGCTGGTTAATAAATAAACGATGCCTCCCCGACAGAAGCATCTGCGTGTGTGTGTGTGTATGTATGTGTGTGTGTGTATGTGTGTGTGTGTGTGTGTAGGGAGGATTTATTGAATGGCTTTACGCATACGAGGGTGTCAATGATAATATTGAATATTTTATGAAACGTATTTTTTAGAATTGCTTGTTTCTCTTTTTATACTCTGGTAAGATCTGTGTTTTTTGTGCAAATACAAAATGTATCTCTGTTTTGTTTTTTTAATGAAAAAATAGATACACACAAATAGTTTGATATACCAAGCGTTGAATCAATACAAATATCTCAAGTAATGTTTATTTGCTTTGGTGAAGGCTATATTTCAAATGTGTGTTTATTTATTAATGGTACATGATAAAATCAAAATGAAAATAAATAAAATTATTTTGACTCTTAAAAAGTGTATTTTTAATACATTTAGTTCAGTGTAAGCAAGAATAACAAATTTATAATATAAGTGGTGATTATCAAGGTAGTTAAATGTATAGCTAAATAAAAATTGTAGTGAAATTTAAGTATTAATATTATATTTTCCGAAATGTTATATTTCGACAACAGCCCTGACGTTTGCGCTGTAGTTTATGTGAGATACCATCGGAGCTACCCCTAGCTCAAAATTGGAAATTTTTGAGCAAAAACCCATAGTCATTTTGTATCAGACGATGTTATTATCGTTCAGCATGGCCGATTAAGCATATTTCAACTGTGAAAAAATATCAAAGGCACACTGAATTATGTTCACAGGCCAGTGCTTGGGTTTTATATTGTAATTGAAAATAAATTAATAAGTTACTGGTTATGACTAGACGCAAGCATGCTCAGAATATTTTTATATAAAATATTATTTTGTTCATCGTGTCGTAAAATTCATTTTGAATTTTTTTTTGTAATGCTTCGTTTTTAACGACGCGCTTTCGCTGTAGAATTTGATATGAACATATCTTTAATGTTACGGAGAAGGGGATTCTTCTGAATATTTTATGTATATTATACATATATAAATATTAATTTATATATATGTATAGTAACCGTGAATGAAATAATGGAATCACCCGAAAAAGCACGCAGTATCGCAATGATGGCACTGTGGTGAAAAGTTCACGGTTCGGGTCTTCGCAAAGATCCCAAAGTGTCAAGGTCGGCGAAACAAAAATAATCGAAGCCTGAAGGTCTGCACCCCTAACACCCCTAACACCCCTAACACCCCTGACTCAGGGCCGGTCGTTAGAATTCGAATCTCTTTTATTAGCGCCCTTCGATTTCTTCGTCTTTTTTATGTGCTTTCATTTAGCGGAGGCTGCAGGAGACACACTGTGGACGCTTGTCCCATGTTTATATACAAAATTATTATTTTTATTCTGTATTTTGAAATAATCTAAGCTTGTTACTTTTCTGTATTCATCATCAAGTCATCTCTTCAGATTCAGGCGACCGTTTCGCTGAGCATATACTCATGCTGAGCCAGTGAACATGGTTTCCTATGGGGAATTCATGTCCCTGGATCTTTCTATAACGCAGTTTTATATTGAAAATCTGCGTATTGCTGCTGCCCAATAGCATTATTATATAATCCTTTCCTTACAAAGCCATGGCATTTAGATTTGATATTCTTTCTGCAGTAGGCTGCATAAACAATAGCAGGTAATGTAATTTTTCTGAAAATACAAGATATTGCTCATTCGATTCGTTGGTCGTTAATTATCGATGAAAATATTACAGCATTAAAATACACTCTTGTTTCTAATTATGCATTGATGTTTTATAATTAGTATTTGGTACTTGTGTTTGTGCATCGGTTCAAATGGAAATAAACTTGGTTTAATGATCATTAAATTTTCAGTGAAATCATCATTAAAACCGTCACACTTACTAATGACAGTAACCTGAAAATTAATTTGATATTTTCGAAATTACATTCATGAAGCAAGCTTTAGTATCAGCGGTTTATTTATTTAATTTAATATAACACATGTTTATCAATTGCAGAAAAATATATCATATAAAGTTTATATGATGTTGAATTGAAAAAAAAAACTTATTAGTATATGTTACAAAAAAATAATAAATGTGAATTATTAAATTTTAAGTTAACAAGTAAACAATCAAAATAATTATTGATATAAACATTGATATTTTATTTACGATTGATTGGTTTAACTTATTTAAATTTACTGTCAAACATTTTTAAGATTACACCGTGTTTATTAGCAACACAGTTTGTTATAAATTAAGATAATTTTATAATAGCATTAATATATTTCTTTTTAAATATAATAAACCAAAAAAAAATACTTGGTTATATTGTGTTTAATAAGATACCAGACAATATAATAACTATTTTAATAAACAGCTTAAATTTAATACTAGAGTCTGTACATCTGCAGTATCAGATGGCCATAGCTAGATACTGCTGTTGCTCCGATTTCAATATCTCACAGGCTTCTCAGACAAGATCATTGCTATTCAATACATCTGTGCTGCGATAAATAGGGACTGGATATTATTCAGATACTTAGAAAATTCAAATAAACCATTGTACCCTTGAATTTAAAGCCTTATATACACGCTGCAACAAAATAGCATGTTTTTTTGGGTTGTTTATATTAATTTTGAAATTGAAAACACCTTGAATAAAGATACACTTTTAATTGAAAATCGGTAGCAAATTATGGTGCTGCATTTGTTACTGGCTTAAAACAGTTTAAAATTTATAATACAATACTTAAGCAATAAAATATTCCTTGTAAATTACAAAAGATTTATTATTTAATAGAGCTTGGCAGTTTTATGATATAATTTATAAGCTTATGCAGTTTTATAAAAGATAATTTAAATAAAAAAAGACATTAAAACCAATTAACGCATTGTCTAAACTAAACAATATATTTTGAAGGTATTTCTTGACTTTCACAGTAATTGCATAATATATTTGTATTAAACAGATTTTCTTTATTAGAAAGCAAACACTTCTGTATATTGAATTATTTCACAAGATTATTTTTTAAAATACATTTTAAAAAACGCACTAGTCTTTTTTTAAGAATATTAACATAATAATTGAATATTATAATGATAAAAGTAACTTTGTATTTTGTCTTCACTTTGAGTTTATTATATTTTTTGCAAGACTAGTTTCGACCAAATAGACTAAGTCATCATCAAATACAAAGTTACTTTTATCATTATAATAATTGATCTTCACCAACCAAATGCCTTGTCCCTCAACAAGATAATAATTGAATTTTTCAATAAATTACTTTGAAAATTTTTATATAAGTAAACATGTTTACAAAACTTAAAAAAAACTGACATAAGCCAAAATAAGTTTTAAATGTTAGTTTTAAAAGCAGTTTTCTCGAAAAAATACTGAAAATTAGCAGGTTTTTTCAACTGCTACTGGTATTTTGCCCCCATCCCTAGCGAAGATATACATCGGAAGATATAATAGTGGATGCAGCAGTAGACGTTTTGAGATTCCCGTCTCGTATTTCATTTGGAGCTTGTCTTGCTCTGGGATTATTTGCTGGAGTTGTTGTTTTGTGAAACGTTTAACAAGTATTTTATTTACACCATTTGTCTCAGTTCGACAGAAGCTTTACAATTTAAGACAGGCTAGAAAGAAATCTTTAAAAGAATTTAAAGATTTTTTTAACTACTTGATATTACGTAAATATAACAGACATTCGAAAATATATCCATACCTACAGACTGAAGTTGAAATAACATTACAGTTCATAACACATGGTATAATATTTCTGAAACTTTATGCAATTTTATTGAATAGTTAATTATTTTATTGTATCCTGACTAGCTTGATTTTATCTCAGTTTATGTGAGTTATTTAATTATTTCTTACTTTCAGATGCACAGTATTTATTATTTCTGAAATTACTTTACGTACATCTGATATATTTTATTGAATAGATATAAAAAATAACTTTCCATAGTTTATTAGCAAAAGTTATTGTATTTTTAGCAGTTAAAGTGATTTGTTTGCTTTATTAATAAAAAAATCTTTTGTAAGCGCAGTAAATTAGTTGATACGAACTACGTGCTTTGTTACAGAGAAGGTTCAAAATTATTTACAAAAACAAACAATAAAAAAATTAAATACTTTTATATTTGCATAATATTTGATTTAATTTTATATTACCGTCTAGATATTTCACGAAGAACTGTTCAGCAATCAAAACGCGATGAAATAAAATGCTATAAAAGCAACAGTAAATATACAATTTATAATGTCAGAAATGTATTAAAACACAAACAGAGTCCAATACAGGTTTTTGATAAACTACCAAGGCAATAAATTGTTTTTCAGGAATAAAAAATATATAAAATATATGTAAATTCGAAACCGATGTCACTCGATCAGTAAGCCTGGTAAAAATATTATTTTTTCAATTAAAAATAATTGAATAGTTGTTTTATTTTTATAAATATTTTTTAACGGAGTATATTGGTGGCGTGAAACGAAAGTTAAGTATGCCGAGGAGTGTTTCCAGAAATGTATTCTGCAGGCGACAGCATAATTAAAAAATAATAATTAATTCAAACTCTGCGGAGATATTACCTGCTTTGTTTATGTGGAAACTTGGTTCGTTACCAGGAGCTTGAACTCGAAAGAATCATGTGCTCTTCTGAATAATTTACTTCGTCATTATATGAAAACTTAAATTTTTACAGTTGATAGACATTAAATTATTCTTAATTATTATTTGTTTGACTACTTACTTGTGCTTTCTACTTCAACATTAATTTTCTAAGTGGTTAATATTATACCTTTCTTTGAATGTCTTCCGCTTGATGTACAGTAATTTAAAATAAGCTTCACCCACGAATTATAATTTTAAACTAATTTTAAAAAAAAGTCTATTTTTTTATTAAACGTCAATCAGATGCGTATTTATTACCCATTACGGTTTTATTATATTATTACTAATACGATTAGGCACATTAGTTCATATATAGAAAATGACTTAAAGAAACTCTCAGAAAAATATCATCGTGATTTGTATGGGATCCCATACAAATCACGATGATATTTTTCTGAGAGTTTTTTTAAATCATCTTCTATGTATGAACTAATGTGCCTAAATCATATTAGTAATTAAAAAAAAATCATTTCGTATTACGAAAAAAAGGTTACAGTTTTATTGCGTCTACTCAATGAAAGCTTCAGTTTAAATATTAATAAAATTTAATTAAATAAAATGCAAACCTGAAACGCCGTGGAAAAATGACAGCTGCGGGAAAATTTCATTCCGAAGTTTCAGTACTTCCACTTCTCATTTAATTTTCATTGCATCTTATTCAGATATCACCGCCTGGGGACGGAGTCTCGCGACTGCACTGGAGAGGTTTTTTCGCATCTTCCCTGCACTTTACATCCCCTTTTTCATAATCATGACATTAAAGAAAATCACGGCAGATGCGCTCGGAGATTGTGTGGGAAAAACACGAAAAGTTTTAATTTAATCGACGGTAGGAAAATTTTATGTAAAGCGTTTTTTTTGTCTCTATAATTTCATACCGACTTGTTCGTAAAAGTTGCGCAGATGAATTTTTCCAGTTCTCGATAATCAACATATTAAGAAATTTATTTACGCGATTCTCTAGCAAAAATTGCCCAAAGCAATAAAATATAATATTAAAATACAATCAAATTAAGGGGTTTATTATGAACATGTTTCAGAGCTTCGTCTTGGGAGCGTAAAGTACCTGCCTAATAAGCAATCTGCGAAAACTCAATTTGAAGCGAGTCATACCATTAAGGGAAGAACTCGGGAAGAGGGAGATATCAATTACAAGCACAAATAAACCAGAACACGTGCCACGTGTATATGCGGAGATTAAACGCTCAACGAAGACGCAATAAAAGTAATGACGACTCTATACACGCGAATGATGCATTTACGGCCCGCAGGTAACTCGATTTGCGTACTTACTTTGTTAATTTGACACCCCGAGGAGCCTCAGGGTGGAAAAGAACTGAACGCACAAGGGATGTAATAGGAATCTGGGTCGCTTGTAATGCTGAAATTTTGAAATTAAATATATTTTTAAGCCGTCTGTGAAGATGGCCCCCTACACCAAAAACGAAACGTTGGAACATTAAATGGCTCAAAAGAATTAAATAGAAATTAAATAAGCTCTCTTTCTCTGTAAAAAAATATGCTGAATGCGGGAGACGTGTTAGGCTGGAATATAACTCTCTAACTGCTTATTTATCTTCCTTTTCTTTTTGTAATTATTTTTGATATATAGTAGTATGTTAAGAAATACATTTTCATGACCTAACCTAACCTAACCCAAAAATTAAAAAAAATACTATTAAGAATATTTCAATGCATATAATCCGTGTTGTTCATATTTTTTCTAGTTCAGTTTATTTGGTTGATAATAAATGTTGGAAAAACATCAGTATTTTCAGTATATGTTGTGTAAAAATTACAACAGTTCAGGGATTTTTTTTAATTGTATAAGCTGTGTAGGTATTTTTAAAAACCTCCCGATTATCAGAGCAGCGAATTAAAGCCCACTGCAGTTTTATCTCGACTCCACTGAATCCTTTCCAATAGTAAGTGTATATAATAGTAAATATTAGAATTAAAAAGTTAGTAGGATTCATAAAAACCTTTTAAAATTTTGTAAATGGGAGAATATTTGCGGGAGATATCAATCAGATAAGTGAAGCATCGCGGTCCGATCGATAATGTAAATAAATGATTTTGATTCAATATGCAATTCTTCGTTTATTATGGTTTGGTAGTTTCCGATGAAGCGCCCTAACACCTATGAATATGAATCTATAATAATACAAATTCGATAAGTTTTCATCGTTTAAGTGTCGTTATTATAAACGTACGTGGAGTTGGAGTGTTTGTTATTTATGTTCGGTCACACGATTACAACAATACAAGCGATGATTAACATCTGTCGTATTGTTGTTTGAGAGAGTCTATGGTACTCGCAGTTGGCTTGTCTGTGGACGGAAAATGGGACGGCGCCGCCGCGAGTCGAGCCTCCCCGAAGTCGCCCGAGCACCCCCGAGCCTCCCCGAGCCTCCCCGAGCACCCCCGAGCACCTCCGAGCACCCCCGACGTCCCGTGCGAGCTCCAGACGAGCGGCATGACGTTTATGTAACGTATTGATTGTTTTGAAATTTGGCAAAACGCTTGGAGTTTGTTTGAACAGCACGACGCGAAATAGAAACCATTTCAACTTAGCGGGATGCGCTCTGGAGATATGAATGGGTATTTTCGATGTCGTAGACTAGTTTTAAACGAGAACATGGCTGTTTAGTTAATGTATGTCGGTCGATGTAGCATGTTTTAAGGTTAGACGTCAATAATTGTGTGGCTTTTTATGTCTGCTTATGCGAGATCTTAGCACTGGGCGGTGGGCCGATGTTGCCAGGGCCGGAGGGGAGTTTCCTGCCCTCGCAGCGGGTTTACGAGCGCCGTGAAAAATGGCGCCCGGGTGACAGATTTTATCTTTTAGTGTAGCCATTTTGATCGCAGTCCCGGAAGGATGGGCTTACGACGGGTTATCATCTGCCATCGCCGGATGCACCGCGAAAGGGCAGACAGCCTGGATATTTACACTGTAGCGATGATGGGGCGCTCTTTTTTTTATTTTCCTGTTGTACTTTATTTTTTTTCTGAAAATATACAAAATATGACAATAACATTGAATAATGCACACACAAAACATACACGATAAGCATCTGTGTAATTAGAAAAAAATATTGTAAATATCTAATCGCTATGTAGATATCAATCGGAAATGTTTTATTTTTTTATATTTTATATTTTACACACCGCAATCTAAAATGATTACGTTTTGTATCAATCACACCCACGCCCATTTATAAAAAAAATACTTCAAAACGAAATCACTCAAGGATTCCACCAAGTACTCTCTGTCGAAAATATTGCTTGTTTTGTATGTTTATATGAAAATGTTTTAGCGTTATTTTGTAAATATATATTTTGTGTGAAAAAATGGCCGGCAGTCGATGTGGGCCGAAGCGGCGGGCGCAATGGTGGACGGGCAGGTTTCCTCGGCGCAGGAAAAGCCCCGCGGAGTGGCAACACCGCCGCCGGAGCCGCTCCGCGAGTTTGGTTCCGTTCAGTTGGCACCCAAGCCTTGCCGGGTCAGGTTGGTCGGCGTGCTGCCCGCATCGAGACATTTCGACAACTGTCAAGATTATTTTTTAACCGAAAGCAAAGTGCCGTTCCCCCGCAGGACCGCGACCACGCCGAGCCGAGCAGCGAGCAGCACGAGCCCCGCTCGCGGGCGCATCGCACGGGAATCCCCCGACTCCCGAAACACCATCAAAACCCCATCCGAACCCCCGTTCGGCAGGCTGCGAATATTTATTAATACATGTCGTAAATCAACCCCGACCGTTTGAAACGGATCCGCACCTGCACGTGTTTTGATAGCCGCCGCCGGTCGTTGCGAGACGTCTCCCCGTGTGTTCATCCCCGAGTGAAGTTCGATCGATTGCTTTGGCGGCATTTCTTCCGCCGGGTATTTTTTTTGACACCTGAAATCGTTTTACAATTTTTTTGTAAAATAAAACTGCCGCACTTTTGAGTCCACCGCGCCGATCGAGTCTCGATTGAAAGCACTGTACGACGGGTAAGTTATTAAAAAAAATTATACTCGATGTCTTATCGCTTTACATAATACGTGTAAGCCCCGAATTTTTGATGTCACTTACACCATCATTCAAAAATACCCCCTGATGCTTAAACAACCCCTAAAATAAATATCAAAAATTATAATATTTTTATTTGTTTAAATAAATTCATTTAAATTTTTCACTATTCTACTCTGTGCTTAGTAAATTTATTATTTATATAATCAGATTTTTTAGATTTACGTAGAAACTTCTCTTCTTGTTTATAAATATTGAAATGTTTAATTTATTTATGTAATTGCTTACAAAAAATGCATGATCAATTATTATGTTTTGTTTTAATAGATTTACAGCAGTATTTTATCAAAGAAAACATTATTTAAAGTTCACATGAGAATAAAAATAAAGCTGAAAAATATTGATTTTGTCTCTTTCGTGTGTATATGTGTGTCTCGCTCACTTACAGAAATTTTCAAACTTCAAAATGATATTTGAGTATATCAGAAAAGCAATCAAAACTTTAAGGTGGTAAAAAAGTTTTTGAAATTACACGAAAAAACATATTTTCAAATGCTACATTTATTTAATTTTAATTACGACTTTGACATGCCGGCTTTTGCAACAATACTAAATTGAATACGTTGCAACTTACAAGTATATATGCAGGGCATCTGTTATTTCTTCTTCTTCTTCATGCTTCTACGGATTGGAGTAGACTTTATGAAGAACCATTTAACATTTTTGATATACAAATTAAAAAAAAAAATACAATAAAACTACACGAATTTTAACAGTTAACCAGATGGATAAGATTTAATAATGTATATAATTTTTAAGATTGAAATATCTGTTAATTTCAAATCAAACATTTTAAATCACCAAACATGATTTTTATATGAAAACGTACGAGTATTTCACTTCTGCCGAGATTTTGATATTTTTACACTGATGAATGCATAATCAATACGTACTTGATTTGATCAATTATTAATAGATGTAAGCCACTTAAGACGATTTATAACTCGTATATGAAATTAGAGCTGACCTAGCCTAACCACTGAGCTAACAAGTCAACTTGAAATCTGAAGTTGTTTTCCATTCATAGTACTGAAAACGCTGGTATACTAGTAAGTATACTTTCTAATGTACTATATATTTTATATAAGATTACACCATTAGAGTTACAAGCTATCATCAACTCCCTAATCAAATTTTATTTTGAATATTTCGCATTGGTTAGTATTAAAAATTCTGATTTTTAAAACCCCCTTTTTCACGGCAAGCGAAGATTTCAACTAGAAGGTCGCTGATTATTGATTCTTCATACATACACGAAGCATAGTACTCGTAAATAAATAAACAATTCTGATTATATAAAGAGCCGATGCTATTAATGTTAAGTATACCAATAAATATACACTGAATAGAAAACACATCATAATTTTGTCACATATATCAACTTGAAGTTGATGTACTCCTAGAATGTATAATAAAGGTTCTAAGAACAAGTAAAGATTTTACATTGATAGAGTGCCGATTTTCTATTATAAAAACGATCTTCGTAGATTTGATCTGTTATCAGTTTTTTTTATTTGAATATATAATATTAAGAGCCTTTGGTTTGGTCTCTTCCAGCCAACAAAGATAGGCTCCAAAAGGTAGTTTCTTTCTTCAGCTCCATTCAACGAAGAATATGGAAATCATCAGAGTGTGCAGCGTTTGCTTTGCTGTACATTTGAGTAAAATTTACCTGTACGTGTATTTATTAATAGTTCATTGACCGGCGTGTGTATAATAAATAATCAAATGATTAAAACGCCAAAATAAAAACCTTTAGAGAAATGTTATATATATTCAACATTAACCTTGCTAGAATATTAAAGCAAGAAGCCACATTTGCCTTTGATTGCTTTAAACTAATTATTTATCCTCCTTTCCACTTGCGACCTCTTATATTAACAAACCCTTAGTTCAGATTATCTGGGATTGAATAACTCTCACGTAAGGATTACATATAAGAAGACGCAGATTATTGTTACCTATACGTTACAACGTTTACTGAATTGATCAGGCAATCTGACCAATAAACAGGTACACAGAATTTCCGCAAAATAAACCATTTATTATTATTTTTTAAACTAATACGTATTAGTTTTTAACCAGCCATTAAATACATATTCACTATCTACTACAACGTATACACAAATACAGTAACAAACGTACTTTACAAAATGACAATGAGCGTGTATATAATTACAAATTCTCGGCCATGGGCATGCATTGTTTTTATCCACCGTTGAATAGCATGCCATAAATACGTGTAAATAATTGATTTTTCAATGCTGCAGTCGTAAGGATTCCCTTCTTAATAAGAAGTGACGTCATCCGATTCAGCGCCGATTGCAAATATTCAGTCACGACCTTTTAATCATCGGGCCACTTGTCGAGCAAATATTGCGAATATTTACTTTATCGATACGCAGTATCTAAATAAGCAAAATTTATTGACACAAAATAAAATGCATAATTGATTATTTATACCTTTTATTTCATACTTACTCTGAGTGTACCGAGTATTAAGAGTTGAAACAAGAATGTGTATATATTATTGATTTTTGTGAAGACCGTCTCACAGGAAGGACGATTGATTGAAAATTGATTAAAGAAACTCTTAATCACGATGATATTTTTCTGAGAGTTTCTTTAATCAATTTTCAATATTTGAAAAAATGCACATAATCATTATCAAGAATGCGTAACTTGTGTCCACAAAGTGCTCGACTTATATACTAAAACCACACAATGCCAAAGATTTCAGGCATTTGCTTTTGTTTGTTTTAAATTATTTTTTCAGCATTTGCAGCATTCCTCACGTTTTATTCAGACCACAGAACAATATTAATGGTATTTCCAATATCCGGTGGAATCTGCAAACACAAATTATTGCATTTAACAAATAGTGATACTAATTATTAAATAGATCGAGTATTAAATAAACAAAGGCACGAAGATAATGCATAAATTAAATTCAAATAGTAATCAAAAACCTCAACTGATCAGCCGATTAATCCATATAAATACATTGATAAATAATATAATATTCACTTTGTTGTCTAGTGGTTAGCACGTTTGCTTACGTCTATAGATTTTCGACATCAAATCTGGTTGGAGTAATAAAAAAAAAATACTTTGTTTGAAAAAAACACATGTTTTCTTAACCACAGGCTTTTTTGTGATTGAAAAAACAATTTTAGAAACAACGATGCAAATGCCAGAGACACAACAATAATGTTTTGGCGATCCCTTTAAATAGGTTGTTTGTCGGTTTTTTCCGACAGCCTATTGTATTGTTTAGACAGATAATATTCATATTATCTGATCTCCTTCTTTTGTAATTTTGTTTTATATCATTCCTTATTTTAAGTAAAAAAAAAAATCATCTCATTTTATTTTGCGTATTTGTTTTTTTTTTTTTTTTTACAAAACTTTATGGTTTATACATCGATATTTTAGGTTCTTTTAACTCAGAGATGTTCCGTGAATAATACGTTCTTCGTAAATTTTTTTGGGAGGTAACGCAGGTGCTTTTTAATTCTCGTGTCCGCTTTCATTAAGAAAACATTATGTACCACAGAAAGAATTGATTCTTAATTAAATTACCGCTAACCCAGCAAATCGTGACATTGGTTAACCCACTCTACCTAATCTAATCTAACTCCACCGACGCGTCGGTTAGGTGGAAGGACCTTACCTAACTTAATCTAATATACGATATCTGTAGATGATCTATTCCGGTTAGTACATTGTACCTCATTAGGCTGATTGATAAAACCAAGTTAAGCCAATATACTTTAGCAGACTGATGTGGGTTAAAATAAACTTTGTTATAAACAAAAACTATCCATAAAATTAAATATATCTATACAAAAATATATATTTAACTCTTGCAATATTTACGCGAGTAAACACTGTCTTAAAATATTATCAGTTTGTATGAAAGTAAATTAATTAAAATTGAAAAATAGATCAATACTAATAATTCATGATTTTTCGTAATTTATTAAATACTTATATGTTTTTGTACATGTGTACAATATGAACAATCTTTATAATGGAAAATATATTTTTTTCCACTTCAAATAAGCGCTTTCTATAAATGCTACATACAAAATTAAATATATCCAATTACTTAACTTTATTGATATAACCAAGCATGAAGTTAATTGGTAGTGTTTTTTTTTTTACATAATTTAATCAAAAAACTACTAAAAGTCAAGCCTAATGAAAATATACATTTTTTTAGAGAGATACATAGAAATTAACGCAAGAATTTATTATTCCTTGTGTTCCTGAAATAAGTTAGAATTGTGTAATCAAAGCCAGTATGTAAAGAATAAAAAAAAACAGTTTACTGAAGGTTTCTCATTCGTGTCTTTTTTTATTCATCATTTATAATTTTAGGTTACAAAATAAAAATTATCATGATTTTGGTTTGAATTACATTTATGTCAGTGCGAAGATAACACAGACACTGGATTTTGAGTTACAACGTTTGTATTATAACGATTAAGCTTGATTGTATTATAAAACGTTGAGTCTGCGAAAAGGAGGGGCTTAGTTTATATTATAGTAACTATACCCCATAGCAGTTTCTTTACTTTATGCTAATTACACTCCCAGCTGTGACGGTTTTGTTTACTCTATCAATGTTTGTTTTTAATATACATTAAACATATTAAACAATTAGAACGTTTCTATTAACTTTTTAAATAACATATTTACTTGGTTATTCAACCATTAAATCTCTTTCCATCGCGACTCACCTGAGTCATTAATTGATGAGTGATCGATTGTACTAGCCATTAATCTGCCATTTTAAAGATTTTCTACAATCCATCGCGTAAAGAATAACAACTGTAATAGAAGCAGACATTTTTTTAGATTTCAAAGAGGTGTTTATACTTGGTAGTAATTTCAGTAGTTAATGTGTTTTAAATGACACTCTGGCCTTCGGAATGTTACTTTTGTGTTGCAACGTAATAAGAGATCATAGCGAGTGCTTGGCCTTTTTATTACGTGTCACATTCGGTACCGACCTACGCAGCTCTTTATTAAAGTGAACGAGCAAGACCTAAATTTATATTCATTATAATGTATACAGCTAAATAAATGAGTACATTTTATAAAACAACATGATATGATGTTTGTAAAAACCATTTCTGAATTAACCAGTACTTAAATAGCGATACATTAAATCTAATGGGAATTTTTTTAAAAGTATATTGACAACGTTTTAATGGAAGAATAATAATATGAAATTTTTTTAAATAATTGATCCCTTTTCCATGGCTGTGTGCCATAAGATTTCCTTCTCTTGTGTGCTTCTATCACTCGTCAATATATTTACACAAATGTTTTTTATAGTTAAATAGAAAACAGTGTTTTTTAATAACACAGTATTTCCAAGCAAAAAGTTAAATAATTCAATTAGGAGTTTGTCAAAATAGATCTGCATTTGATTAGCTGATAGAGTTGGAGAGAAATGTATGAAAATAAATTTGTATTACAGCGATTAAAATTTTAATGTTCCCATGGTGACTGGTCGAATTTATTTTCGCTCGAGTGATTTTTTAGTATGGCGGATCTAGATAGCGTTACGGATTGCATTATAATATTTTTTACGCCAGTGAATACCATGAACTATATTTTATACATAGCGATAAATTATTTGAATAGACATTATAAATATATTGCAGGAACCTCATCTCGAGATATCCTGAGATGTATTTTTTCAGATATTAAAAAAGTACATCTTTCTGTTTATATTAGTATTTATATATAACTAGCGGATATCCGGCGCGTTCTACTACGCTAAATAAAAAAATAAAATACTTTTTTTATTTGTTCGAAAGAGAAAAAAAAAGGAAATTTTGTTTATTTATTAACTTTTTTATCTTAATGCTAGCGGATAAACAATATAGTGAGTTTTTTCGGTATTTGTGTAAACATAAAGATTTTTCGCCGTTCTGACCCATCTGAAATTGAGGAATTTCATCGTTTTGATTTGAAACCTCAAACACTGCCATGTCACTGCCTTTGTTAACATATTTGCATATGTACTCAATGGATTTCACAGAGTTGGAGTATTCCACATTGACATATGTTTGAAATGTTTTTGATAGTATTGGACTGTATGGAACAATCCATCTGTTATTAATGTCAATATCAACGTTTCTTAATTTAATAGTGGTGGTGAATCCTCCATCTTCTGGCTTTCGTCGTCTGTATTTCGGATATCCATCCTCACCAGTTTGAGTTTCATTAATCAAATCGCGTGGATATCTTTTCGTGCATTTGTCGTCTTTTATGCAAGGCGAATTCATATTCAATGCTCCGCATGGGCCGTGAATCATGTTCTTACAAACAACGTCAAAAAGTATCGGATCTTTATGTTGATTCGGTAGTTCAGCAGATATAACACTATTGATTTAAAATCGTGCGGTTAACGACGTTTTTGCCATTCAATCGAATACATCTAGCATTGCACTTTGCCGTATATATGATTTTTTATCGTGAGATCCATGAGTTTTTGTTTGAAAACTCTAGCTGTCAGATCGTTGTTTTTTTGTTGTTGTTGTTGTGGCAGCCTGCATTATACAAAGGCAACGTCATACTAATCTTAACACACATCGAGATCAATGTTTTTTTGTTGGCAGCCTGCATATACGCGAAAATATTACTGTTACTTTTTTGAAAAGTATTCTCTACCGCAAAAAGTTGAAACTTTTGTATGGGAAATGTCGAAAATCTATTAATTAAATAACCCGCATTTGGTTATTAATTGTTTAATTTAAGTGGTCTAAAATGACCTCAGTATTATTGGCTTTCAAATGAAACCGGTTTGGGGCACATCGGTTGGATGGTTCTAAAGCCTATAGCGGCCAAATAACCGCCGGTTTTTGAGTTTGTGTTTTATATATATATATATATATATATATATATATATATATAGATATAAGATTTTAACAAGCGGAAAAAGAGTTAAAAACTAGATTCAATGGGTATGTAGAAATTACGTAAAACAATTTTTAAAAGAGGTTTATTGGTATAGGTGCTATAATCGTTTTACTGTGAAATAAAAGTCTAAAGCACGTTAAGATATGGTGCAGTATCCAAATAACACTGCGGTCAGGGGTGGTGGATTGTATTTATTCCCATTGGGTCAGATAAATAACCTGATTTATAGAAATTCAACCACTCTATTAGAAAAAATAAAATTTATATATTTTAAAAATAATAATTTAATTCCTCTCAGTTAGTGCGACAACTCACACTTGTAACATTTGAGAAGAATAATAAATCTAAAATTGAACCAACATTACTGAAAACAGGCAGTTATTATGAATCATTAGTGTTTTGTACAAAAAAAATTTAGTATTCGTATTTGTAGCTATTTTCGCTTAGATATTATATTAAAACATTTAAATATTTTTTTTTTATTTATAAAATTTCTAAGCGTTAAATGAAGCAAACGTACGATTTACCCGAATGCTAATTTATCGGTTATCTACTTCTGTATGAAGGCCTCTTTGGGTGTACGCCCATTTACATCCGTCCTCTAATCGCATTACATCAAACGTAATGAAATGCACCTCCAGAAATACTACCACTTTGATCACCAAAATAATACAAGATCGGCCACATTCGTGTCTGCTCGGGCGTGTCCGGGCGAGTCGGCATTCACGAAGCCGCAGTTCCCGTCTCTCCGACGGCAGCCGCGTCTTCCGTCTCGCCTCCCCACGCGCGTTAGACAGAGCCGGCACGAGTCAGGCGTGTCCACTTATTGCCAGTTGGCACGAGTTTAATGCTTGATTATTGTTAATTGACACGGAATGCCTGGGTTAGCACTGTGCAGCGTACGTGGGGCCCGGGGAACTAAATTACAACTATTTTTAGAACACACCAAAATATAAATTTGAGTATCCTGAATATTCAATATTTTTGACAGAGAGTACTTGGTGGAATTCCATTTTAATATTTTTGAGTAAAATTTCCACATGTTAGTTTTTATTTGTGACCGGTTTCGCCAACCTTTCACGTTGACATTATCAAACAGAGTGACTCTGTTTGATAATGCCAATTTTTTATATTTTACTCAAAAATATTATCCCGAATATATTCAATTATATAAATTTTTATTGTTGCAGATAAAAAAAATGGTACTTGTTTTTTATCCGACCACCAAAAAACTTGTACCTAACCTAACCTTAGGTTAGGTTAGATACAAGTTTTTTGGTGGTCGGATAAAAATCAAGTACCGATTTTTTCGTAAAGGTTTTCGTAACCTAACCTAACCTAACCCAACGAATCGAGCGGTCATATAAATCTGCAAAGGAACGAAATAAACGCCACAACTGGACTCATCGTCATATGATAGATTCTTATCTCTGCGAGTACATGTATATTAAAAAATTTTGGTGGTCGGATAAAAAACAAGTACCAAAAAAATAAAACAGTCATAAAATAAATAAAACCAGCTGATTTCTTCATTGCATATGGCTATATAATGCTCCCCGCTCTTCGGATTCTGTTGCTTGTGTATAGCTGCCATTATTTATCCTGAGTAATGTAAAGGATTGCTAATGGAGTAGTGGACTTGGAATGATTGTGAAGGGATGTGCTTTGGAGATACCTTGTCGAGGTGGGGGAGCTCCTGCTATTGTTTCAGATCTTAACGCCAGAGCATTGTAAGGAAATGATTATATTAAGCAGCAGCATAAAAAAACTGCGGTGTAGAAAGACCAGAGGACCCACTACATTATTTTCCCCTTAAAAAACCATGCTCACTGGCTCATCATGAATATATGCTCAGTGAGATGGTCGCCAACTTATTTTGAGGAGAGGCATCTGAAGAAGAATATATAACACTTGTGTGGCTTACAAGAAGGTATCAAAATAAGATCCCCAATATCGAGCAGATAGTCCATTTTACATGTAAATTAACTAGACTACAAAAAAAATATGTAAGTGCATATATTAAGCAAGAAGAATCTACGAAAAGTTTTTTTTTAAGCATCATCGTGTTTATTTATATCCAAAGCAAAAAATACCAATAAATCAAAATCGTCAATAATCATTTTCCAAGCCAATAACTGTTTTCAGTTTTTTTGCTTTGAAATATTACCTTGTCAATACTGACTCACCGATTAATAAAATACTTGCTTTCGCTTTTCTTCTACAATGTTTTAAAAAAAAAGGATGACTATGAATATCATGCTGGTAGGATAGCCCATTGATTACAACATCACAAAGTCTATTTATATCCTAGACCGCGGCACAACAGAACAATAACTAATATCACAAAGTCAATCATCATTTGATTTGGGTCCGGCGGGCTATCTCGCCTGACGCCATGGGGGAGGGGGTGCAAGATTTACCGCCCCCCTCGCTGGCTTCATACTTGCGGGGGGAAATATTTATGGCCCAGGTCCTATTTTTCTTGGCCCAAGTACCGCCCCGGCTCGGCCTTTTTATTGATTGCTTCGAGAAATATTTCAGAGAGGTTCTATCTGCGGGCGAAGAAAATTTTCAGGAGTTTTTTTTTGTAGTTCATCAGTCGGGACGCTCGGGGGTTGTTTGCTATTTGCCAGGTCTAATTTGAAAACGATTTGATTTGCCTGCCTCAGACTTTCTTCAATATGAAAATTAACATTTTTTCACATTTGAAAAATGATTAAAGAAACTCTCAGAAAAATATCATCGTGACTTGTGCGGGATGATATACGATATCATCGATAGATAAGTGAAAAAATGTACTTAATCATATCAATCAAAAAATAAAACCTGTATAGGCAAAATCGTACTCACTGTCACGGTCTTCACAAAACACTTACACTGCAATTGAATTTTTCATTACTTTTGATTAAAACTGAATATTTAAATTTGTTATCAATTTTTAATAATTCGTAATGAGTTTGATATATCTCTCCTCCCAAATATTGATTTGTATTACTATCACTTGTCAAGCTGCTTCGCTACCACTGAATCGTGAAGAGGTTTCGATTAAATTATGCAATTGTTAAATTTTCTATAAGCATCGTTTCGCTTATAAGATGAGAAACAGATCGTGTATCATGATTGTTCATCCCTTAATATATTTTTGATCTATATGGTACTTTAGATACCACGCACAGACGCCAACTATGAGCTGAAAAGAACCCTTTATCTTTGTCATAGATATCTCACACAAAAGAAAACTTCAAGCAATAAGTCATCTAGTAACTCACGTGCCTTGTATGAATATTTGAATACACTAAATATTACTATAGATCTCTTATTTATATTGTTTTATACGATATATGGTAGTGAACAATTGTTTAAATTAAATAAAAAGCAAATAAATTCATGTTTTTCTGCGAAAAAATACAACCCAAATAAATTATGAATATATTTGCAGTCGTTTGTAAGATTCGATGTTTCGACTTCAGGCTACTCTATTTTTATAATTGTTCATAAGAATATCTTTTATTCATGTGTAAACGTTAAAGTTGTTTTGAAAATCTATAGAGATGCTGTAATTCTGTTGAAATTGTATATACAGTCGAAAAAAAGCTTTACGTCGCGAAATTTTAAAACCCTTGGGTTTATTGAAAAGGAGACATCAAGCATCCAATAGTATTTCTTCCCTAAGCTTAAGACAAGCTTCAGTTCGCACAAGTTTTTTGGAGTCGTTCAATAATCAAAATATATTGTCTTTGAAAAGGTCTTGTTGTATATTTAGACAAGGGATGCGAGGCTGAAGAATGAAAGGTCCTTTCACGAAAACAGATAATATTGTACAAGGGTTTATTGAAAGATTCAGTTTACAAATTGATGTTGGGTTCTTTATCAAATAAACTCATTTTACGTAACTGTTTACACGAAAGTAAATTACAAGTCGCTTGTTCTTTGCTAATCGTTTCTTTAATAAGAGACATCTAAGCTCAAATAATCTTCACCTACAAATGAACGACAATCTCAAAAAAATTACTTACCCGATGTAGGCTTTATGTGGTTTTCTTGTATACAACAGGGCAAATTCTGTAAATTTATAAGTCAGGATATATCTTCCATTGCTTACATTTTCTTAAGCTATTTATATGCTTAAAGATACTATGATTCTTATTTCTCATTCTTAAATTATTTTAACATTGTCGCCATTAAATATATGACTGTCTTTTTATTTATTAATGGCACTAAAAATTTCATTTTCAACAAAATTAATTTTATGATTTTATAATGTATTTTTATTAGGCGCTTATATATTTTATAATAATAATTTTCAGCGCATATTTTTTTATCAAATATTAGTCTGTAATAAAATACTCTTTATTAAACGCCGTAAGATTTTCCTGCAAAAGTCAGTTCAACAATAATCAGCTGAGAAAGGATCTTCAGCAATTACTCCAGCAGAAAACACTGAGAGGGTTCAATTTTATTTTATCATGAAGTTCCCTCCCTCTCTCATCTTTCCTCCCCCTGCCCCTTCATAGAGTCACCGGCGTTCTCAATGGAGTCTTAATTATAAACCTTTTGAGTCAAGTCCATGTTTTCATTTGGTTTTTAAATTGAAACCTGGACGTCTTTGATTAGAAATGCTTTTTAATGAAACAGGTATTGTTCTTCCCGATACATACCATTTTATATTTATTGAACGGATTTCATTTTCAAACAATGTGTTATTTATATTTTATCACACCTTAACTATGTTTATTAAGTTTTATCATATTTGTATTTTTAGGAAAAAAGTCACTATTTAAAAAAATCTAACTCGGCTCATGTCTATTTTAAAGAAAAATCTAATTTTTATCGCGATTTGACCAATAATTTTGTATGCTTCTAGAATTTATAATATTGATGAAATAAACAAAAATATATTGAGTGTATGATTATTTAAAGAATTTATTTTTATGCATGATTGAAATTTTCATACCTTATTTCATATTTTCATACTGCTGAACTTTCTAGGGATGAAATAACTCAATAGTTTATTGTATTTAAATTGGTTGAAAGTTTTTAGTTTAAGAATAAAATATAACTGAAGCCTTAATTTTTTTTTGTTCTAGTATAATCTTAAATGGTATTGTAACAGCGTTGTTTTGAAATGGAAAAGTACTAAATATTAATATTTTCGGTAAAACACGAAATAAAGTAGCTTTTCGAATAGCACTGATCGCCACTCATATTAAATTTATTACAATTTATTGGCCGAATTCTACAATCAATCAATAACGGATTCTGAAAGCTGGCATAAGCGATCGAAAAGCTTGCTTAAAATTCTGGGCATTTCCTTCAGCGGTAACTTATCGAGAATTCGTTAAACTCAGTAGGAAAGTTATTTGCAAACTCCAATATTTCAGCTTTGAAATTAAACAAAATGATCGAAATGAAATTTGAGAATTAAAGTGAGAATTTGTACCATTATGTGACGCCAGGCTTTGAATTTTTGGGAAACACTACATCTTTATTTGAATAAAAACCATATTTTATCCAGTATTTTGCTTTTTTTATTCGAATAAAAAATTACATTTTTGTGGTTTTTCACATTTTTTTTGATTGTGTTAAAAGTAAGAATTGGTGAATTATCAACCAATCAATCGATGATATCAAATAAATTATCATTTTACCGGCAAAAAAAAGTAAAAAAACCGTTTTCAAAAACATCAGTGTGTTGTTTTAGTTTTAAGAGTACACAGGGAATAAAAAAGACTATAAAATAAAGTGATAGCAAAGTTTCACGACTTCGTTTTTATGTACAACTTTTCTTTTGAAAAAATAAAAAAGAAACTCTGTTCCCTAAGACATGGGATTCATATAGTTTTTTTTCATGTCTGGAATACAGTATAAACCAAAGTCTTAGAAAACCTTACTAAGCAGTTGAACTGAAAAAAAGGTTTTTCAGGTGTAGCTAAGATGAACGCTATAAATATACGTAGAACTTGTAGTAAAATGTTTGTTAGTTAAATCAAAGTCTGATAGAGTATTTAATTTTTTTTATTTATTAAAATAGAGATTACTCATATCAGCATTATTAAACATTTTTAAAAAATCCATCAGCTTTTCATAGTATAATTTTAAAAAGTTTGAAATTTATTTAAATAATACTGTAATTTAAAAGTTCTTTTAAATTACAAATTACAAGAGGTAAAAATACAGAGTCAAGTAAAACCGTAAATTGTTTTAAGGCGCTACGAGGAATACATTGTTTTATAAATTCTGAATCTATTCCGTTTCAATAACAAGCGAGGGTTGTTTTTGCTCTTTTTATGAATTTCGATCAAAAGTAAAGAAAGCACCTTTAAAAAATTGAACGCCTGGAAAAACACACGGAAAGAGATCCAGACGAAAGCGGACTGATCGAAAACAAATGTAGGAACGTGATGAAACCGCTACAGACAAAATAATATAAAGCCTTCAAACAATAAACACTCTATTGGTGACTGATGCCCTGCATATACAGAGTAAATCTAAACTGCGAACTCACACGTGCGAATGAAATATTGTTAAATATATAATGAATTTGTGCTTATGGGTTCATTATGTAAAAATATAAAAATCCTGTGTCAAGTGACTGAGATATTTTTTTGGTTTTAACTATGAAGATTTTTGCTCTTTGAATCCTTCAAAAATTTTTAATCTGAAAGCTTGACAAAATCCCTGAAAAATAAAAGGCTTCATTAGTGATTATTCTTAATTAAATAATAAATAAGTACTAAAAGATGGCATTTTCACTTGCCGAGGGCAATAAGCAATGAATGGTAAAGGCGCACATGATTTAAAGCCTTTTTATTTTTTAATATTTTAAAAATTATCGTAATATTTTTTGTATCTTGAAGTATATAATTTTTTTATAAATAAATATTAAATACGAAATTTATAATCTAGGTGTGTTTGTGCGCTTTGAGAAACGTAAAATTGACTAAACACTAAAAGGCAAGTAATACTACCAAAGATTATCATCATCAAAAATTAAAAATAATTCATTATAATTACACATAAAATCGTTCCTTGAAGCAAACAAAATGATCACAGAGATACAAACCGAACTCTAACGGATTGTAAAATCGAAACCTCTCTTGTCTCGGATACAATGGATGCTTGTGGTGCGTTAGCGGGAAAGTGATTTACGTAATACTACCTGAGGCTCCCCCGGAGGGAGGGGTAACCTTTTAATGAGACTATCTTGTATTTCAGGTGGTAAAGCCTCCGCGATGGGAATAGCTTTTCTCTCGCCGTAAGCATATCGGTCGATTTCGTTTGAAAATAACCAAAGTCACACCCTTACATAATTATTATAATATGCAAAAAAAATAATTCTATGACATATAATTAAATAAAATAAAACTCAAATAAAGCCATATATA
Source organism: Atopsyche davidsoni (assembly GCA_022113835.1). Lineage (NCBI taxonomy): Eukaryota > Metazoa > Arthropoda > Insecta > Trichoptera > Hydrobiosidae > Atopsyche > Atopsyche davidsoni. The sequence continues at coordinate 4,110,179 of JAILWY010000025.1, forward strand.
TATTTATGCGTTAAATATTTACTCTTATTTATTTTAATGAATTTCTAGCAACGGTTTGTCGTGTCATTAAAATAACAGCATAACAAGTTGTATTCATAACGCTTGATATTCAAAAATGTATTCAAATTATCTTAGTGAATTGCATCTGACAGCAGAATCGCAAAGTGAAACTTGTCTCAGAACGCTGAACCATTTCTCAACTCTCAGAACGAAATGCTTCCGGATGTTCCAGAACCGAGTTAATTTCCTGTTTTCAATGCAGCCTTTGTCGTTCATCTTTTCTCTTAGAATAGCTTACAAGAGTTCATACTTGTCCCACGACTTTCGTGTCAAAATAATACATATTATCTTCGTTTTGTAGCTGGGGGTATATTTTATTTTTTTCAGACAATATCCAGGACTTGGGTTGCAGGTAGTAGTGGATAAATAATAAACGAATATAATAAATTATATTTGTAATTATTTAGATACAGTGAGTATAGATGAGCAGATTGAAAGACTTAAAAAACTTTGTGATATTTAATATCACATTCGCGCCCCTGTAAAGTCAGCCTCAATGCTACGTAAGATTTAGGGGCTCTCTTCACCTGAGAGCCTCCCCTAGCTGCGCCGGATGCGGAAATAGTCCCCACCCCAGCGCACAGGAATTTCGTTAACAACAACTGAGGAAGATAAGGCGACACGCTCCGTGAAAGCCTGCGCAAGTCTTGTATTCAAACATTACGATGTTTATTGGGCATGTTACTCGAATCCGTGTTTATTTTCGTTTCGTGGGTGGTTCTGAAAATATTTTTATTAAAATCTTCGTTCAAATATCAACAAACAACAATATTTTATGTAATAAAAAGATACCGGTAATTCATGTTACGTTTCTGCAGAATTATGAATTAATGATGTATAGCGTTCTCAAATTTAAGATGCTCTTTCTGTTTTCAGCGTAACTTTTTCGATTATTTTTTTACCTTAATTAAATAAATAATCACATTTTTTCTGTCTATATATTCATGCGCGTAAGCCAGGCTTAAAAAGAAATACGAATTTTCCCTATACTCATAAAAACTGTATTGTGTTGTTGATTCTGTTTCCTACGAGAAAAGAGGGATATCCGGTTGTAGTTACGATCAAGCATCTCTAAGGTATCCCAAAGGTTCACTCACCTTTATTTAATTTGGAATTAATTAAATAATTATAGTATTACTATTTCATACAATCGTTTTTTTTTTAATGAAATGAGTGAACGAATAGCCAACGTGTATTAAAAAAATGTGGCTTTAGAGTAATTTAAAAAAAACTGATATTTTTTACACCATAAGAGAAATCAGCGAATTCCCAAAATCGATTGAATTTGTCTTTACTCTACTTTTATTAGAAATGATCTGAATTCGAAAAAAACAACTAATAATTTATATACAGTTTTGATGTGTGTAAGAAATAAGCTAAAATGGCAATATAAAACATCAAACATAACATAAAGGTCAAGGCATAAATAGTTTATGGATGTGTGAGAAACTCTCCATTCATCAATCACAAATCGTTTCGCTATTACTCCAGAAGAATAATGGCTTCCAGCTCGGGCTGGGTACGAACAATATGTCAATTACTCTGACGACAGATGATGCTGGGATAACCGAATAAGTGATTTTATTTTTTCTAATACTATATTATATTACAATAGTAAAAATATATATTACAAACATACAAAATATTAGGTTTAAATACTCAAAAAAATGGTGTATAAAAATTCACGTTTCCGTCAGAAAAGCCATGACCGTATATCGATTGTTAGAATATTTAATTTCCAACTTTTTGCCTGAAAAATATTTTATTTTAATACGTTAAAAACGCCACCAAACGTATCTTTCTTTTTCGTACTGGTAAAAACGCATGTTTAAAGTTTTTGAAATCATAATTTTTATTTATTAAATAATTAACTACATTAGAATATTTGGAGATAATATTTATATTTATTTTGGGTATGTTTGTGAAATATTTTTTTTATTACTAATATGATTAGACACATTAGTTCATATATAGAAGATGACTAGAAGATTCGTACACCGGTCATGTAAACCAGGAGATGTGGATTCAAATCCCACACAAATCACGATGATATTTTTCTGAGAGTTTCTTTAAATCATCTTCTATATATGAACTAATGTGCCAAATCATATTAGTAATTATATAATAAAAAAAACCCGTAATGGGTAATAAATACGCATCTGATTGACCAATCCATAAATAGATATAAATATTTTTTTTGCTAGAGATTTGAAAGTCAAAAAACTAAGTGCAAAGATGCGTTAAATTCAGAGGCAGAACGTAAAAAAAAATACTTTTAAATTAAATCTTAGCAGCGGGAACAATGAAATATTAAATAATCTTGTATTTATTTTCCGAATTGAAGAAATGGCGTATCGTGTGTACACAGTGTAGGGACAGCCCACAATAAATAATAAAACATCTAAGTCTCGATAGCGAAAAACCGAGTGTAGAAAACACGAACGCCTGAAAAAAATACATACGCACTGAAGCGGGGATTTGAATTCAGATTCAGGAGGTTCGGCTTTTGACTCATTCCGCCGGTTTCTTTGTTTGTTCTTCGCGTATTTGTTTATTCAAGAAGTGAAAAAAATCACTGAGGGAAGTAAACATTGAATGAATTTTCAGGATACATTGTATTCCCTGTTCGCTTGAGCAAACTCTGTTCCAGTGGTGAAGGGATGTATTGAATTATTGCTAAGTATGCCGGAGAAGAAGATACATATTTTTTTACTTTACAATTTTGTAGGCATGTCTATGCTGAGCATTCTAGTGTAATAATATACCTTGAGCGGTTTACTAACGTTAGCAACGAATACGATTATTTATATATTGATTGAACATATGATTTATAACATATTTTTGAACACATATTTGAGACCTTTGTTTGATAAATAGCTGAAAAAGTATTTTTATTACTCATATAAACCAGTTGTTATGTTTTAGACGTTTAGTATTTTAAATTATTTTTTTATTGAATTAGCTACGTTTTTTGTTATGATAAGAGAAATAAACAATAAACAACCGTTGGTTAAAAATATTGCATAAAATAAAATACCTATAAAGTTATCAAATGGTATTTTAATATAAATGTTGAAAACAGTTTAGATTATCATAGTTTGTTCAAAACAGATAGTAATTACTCTCAGAATACAGAATTTACAAAAATTTAACAATTCTTAAAGGAATTTATTTAATTTCATCATATTATCTTAATTACACACTTACGTGTAACAGTGTTAAACGTTTTCACATGTTCGTAGCATTATGAACTTGCTTTATAACAAAAAATATATGATGTACATAGTAAATTATTCAATTATATTATAACAAGGAAATTTAATAAAAACATACTTGATATGAGTATTGAATTCATTCCACTATTTAATAAAGCTTTGTGTTTACTGTTGGAGCTGTAGTTAATCTTGATAAATCTAGACTATAAACAGTGCATTCTCTGAGAATAGAAGATCCGGTGGTTGACACGAGAATGAACAAAAGCGCACAGTGTCGCTAGAATTTCTACTCCAAAGCTCCATTCAAAGTTGACATTACTCATAGAATTCTCTTAGTAATGTATAGATTAACATCAAAATAGTATCAAAGCTTTAAGTATGTAAATAGCATTGAATGTGAAAACTGAAGTATTTGTTTCTTCACAGAGCTGAAAGGTCTCTTCAGTTTTCGATATATGCGATCAATCTAAGCTTTAAGTGCATATTTATTTTGCAAGCTATTTTTTATCATTTTAAAAGCTCTATTTCTTATATAGTATTTCGTACATCTAGAGGGAATGAGTAGAAAGAAGGTAGCGGTACAAGATTGTAAGTAATTTATCAAGTAAATGCCTGTAAAGACAGAGTGACTGACATGTGATGGGAAATAGGGTATATTTTTAGATTCTTATATTTACCCTTGTATATTTACTAACTTGTATTTATTTTTACCCCATATTATTTCCTGGAAAAATTGCTTGTTTATTTTTTAACGATCAATTATACGTGAAACGGAAATCCTTTAGATATCTAATGTTTTTGTGTATTGATTGGACAACGTAATATAATATGTCTTATTTGCTGTTAATAAATACCAAAAAACACAAACAAATATTGAATAAAAAATGCGAATAAATAATAAAAACAATGTTGCTACCAATTAAAAAATATAAGAAGCTTATTTTAAAATGGAGTCATGGATAAGAATTTTATAAAAAACTGAGTTTCGACAAATTTGCTTTATATTAATATTTATTCATTAAGTAAGCTTAGACTCCTCCAATAATTGTTGTTTTCAGCAATTTGTATCAGAACATTTATCATTGATATAATTTAGATACCAGTTTAATTTTGAGATTAAATTGATTAAATTTACGGTTCGATACGATGCCTTTTGAAAATTGAAAAAGTAAAAATAAATGATCCAATTGCTGAAATTTTTTAAATCTAGGAATAACACGCGTACTCGAAGCAATGAATTTTTATTATATATATAGTTTAACCTAATACTCTTCAATAGGATCCTGTGAGGACATGATAAAACTGTGGCGGAATTTAATATAATATTCGTTAAAAAGATGGGGGCTCCATTATGGAAAAGTATTATTAGATATAGCCATAAACCGCAAAATAAAAGGGAATACAGAAATAAAACGTATTTAGTTATATTCAATCCAGATCAGAAAATAATTAAATAAATTCAAGTCTAGTTAATAATTATTAATATTGATATATTATAAAAGAAGTATTGTTCAATTAGTGATTAGTTCAAATTATTAGTTTCAGTATCGTTACTGTGTTTTTTTTTATTACATAGTACTAATGTTATTTTTTCATATTAACAAAAATCATTACTCCCTTGAAAACATATTTCTTTGTTTTTTAGTCTTCATAAGAGAAAACTAACATTAAAGTTTCATTTCTACGCCGCAAAAGTTTTATATATACCCATTTTCAGAATAAAGAGTCTTGTTTGGTTTTTCTAATATTGTTTTTTCTTACATTTATTAAGTTTCTTATAGCACAAGACCGTTAGTTAGTAATAGTGACTTGTCGAGAAAACTACCCAATATCTACAACTTAGAGAAAAACTTATACTAAATGTGAGAATGATATTCTTATTACCGTTATCAAGGTAAGCTTTTTATAAAAACAATATTATTTATTATCAATTTTGCTCTATATATGGCTTCATAATTTTTTCATTGTTTCACTTTAATCTTTTTGAAAACCAATTAAGCTTATTTCAATGCTTTAACACAAAATTATTAACTTAAAGTGGCGTAATTTCAGAAGTAATACTGAGTAATAGATATTTAATTCTTGCCATTTAATGACAAATTATCAAAATGACGCTAAGACGATAAAGCTGGTTTTTATATTTTATTTCTAAAATAATTAATATTTTCCGTGCGTTGCAAAAAAATCCAACCCGAAAAAGTTAAATAACAAACCCAAAAAGAAAACCAATTCAGAATGGCTGTTTTTATTATATTAATATTTTGTTTTGAGATATATAAGAATTTTCTTTTATATCATGGTTTTTCATGAGGAGGATTATGTTCCCTTCTCGTTTTCAGGAAAACCACTCCAACCAAAAAGGTTTAATGATGATTCGACTTCCGGGAAATGATCGCGAAAACAATTTTATTTTCTCTTTTTTCCAGAATAAATAATCGTATGTAAATCTAACATTTGACAGCTTAATTCAAGAATGTTAATTATGTTTTATTATCTGATGAACTAATTGCATTGAAAATAATGCTCACTTGCTTAATTAATTGGAATTTATGTTACCTGGAAATTTAATTATGATTATAAAACATTGTGATAATACCTTATGGTAATATAATTGAAATTAACATCAAATTATTTAGTAGCTTGCAAAATTTTAAATGTTTCCTTTGGGATGACGTTAAAACTTCAAATTTAAATAGTCAAATGGCTTCACTATCATAAAAAAAGATTGTTATCTCCTAGACATTTAAACTTATCGTTCAAATATAATGGTTTACAATTAAAATTAGTCTGTCTTGTAGTCACTTCAATTATTTTTTTTTATTTTTTACACTTATGTTCACAAATATGTAAAATTAAAAAAAAAAATGCTTTTAAGTATTTTGAATAAACATAAAATAAAATTTGCAGATTTATACGAGTTTACAGATTTAAAGACGCATTTTTTACTTTGAATATTTTATTTATGGCAGAAACAATCGTTTTAATTGTATTATACAAATGTATCGAACTTAAAAATTAGCAAGATTATATGATTTAGATTTATATTATATGATTTCTGATCTTTTATGCTAGGAAGTACGCAAAGTCGTTGGGTTCTTGTACGTATATGGAAATAATTCAACCGAACTTAGAACGTATTCATGAGTGTTATTGAATTTCTTTGAGGCATTAAAATCCTCCCAGTACCCGAGAAGCCTACCCTTGGTACTTGGTGAATACTTGTTCATTTGTAGGGGATCCTTTTTGATTTATTCGCTCCCGTCAAGCCTCCGCTAGTGAAGGCTCTGTCTTTATGTTGCAAGTTGGGTAGTTTATATCCGCCCACGCTGTGCTGTCCTAAAACGAACCCCTGAATACATAGTGGCCACACGATAAAAGCTCTAATAAACAAAAACTCAAAACATATATGCATAGAATATTAATATTTTTATATTAAAAGAACATAAAATTTTATTTTATAATAAAAAAAACACAGTTAAATCGAAATTTTTTATATAATATTTTTTTATAAAATCCAGATTTGAGTATTTGCTAACAACCCAATTACTTGGAAATAATGGTCGTAAGTCAGTAATAAAATTATAAGAAAAAAGCAATTAGAAGCACTTGAAGGGTGGCTAAGAGTCAATGGGAAAAAAAAAACCTTTATGTAAAATCATGTGCTTGTTAATATATCTTAAACATACATCACATTTCTTGTGCTTAATTTCAAAGCTCTACTATATTTCCGACATCAGTCTTAAGATTTACGGTTTCATTTTGGCCAAGACTAATAAGGCTTTACAGCGTCCATTCAGCGCCCTTATTTTGATTATAATTTGCGGCTGTAACATTGCTTTAGCTCATAGAAACCATTTGCATTTTATTGAGACCTACCAATAGAATATTATGAATCACTATCCCAGCCTTACTTTTCAATACTTGCTACTAAGAGTATATTTAAATTTGAAGGATTGAATGGATTTTATGCTTTTGGATAAAAAGTTTGGGCAATATCGCTATTTTGTATCGCGTGGTGACGTCACTCGGACTTATTGCATTAGACATCGCGTGTCGTTTACTTCTTACGTGTTACAGTGCGGCAGTCTTCACCCAAGGGAGTCTACGCTGGGTATACGATATATATTAATTTTAGATTAATGTTAATCAGGATGCGTATTTATTTACCCATGCAGGTATTAGTATATTTATATGATTAAGCATATTTTTGCTTGGGGCTGTGGGTTCGAATCCCTCACAAGTCACGATGATATTTTCTGAGAGTTTTCTTTAATCGTTTTCAATGTGTGAAAAAATATGCTTAATCATATAAATATACGATATATCACAAAAGCGGGTATACGATACATAACATGCCAGTAATATACTTCCAGCGTCGCTCTATCAAATTAGTTTTTTAAATTTTAAAGCAAACTTACCGACCGCATCGATACAAGGGGCTATTTTTAAAATTAAGTTGATTGAATTTAATTTAATGAAAGTGCCTCTCATGGAGTGTTTTTTGCACGAAACTTATATATCATTTATCATTGAGTAACTTTGTAAAATTGTCAGAAACTATTGCTACCTGCTAAGTGAAACTGATTATCTATACACAAAATGCTAGTTCTTTGATAGATTATTGATCTGTTATTTATTTTATTTATAAATAATCTACTGATACTTTCAAATGTCGCTATGGCTCTACTCGTGTATATAACAAGTAGTTGCGCATTCTTGTTGTTTTCATATAATTTTATTTTTTGATTGGGCATTCATTGAATAATTGTTTTAACATATTCTAGCGTCTCATTTATAAAGTGTGTTTATTCATTTCGGATAGATTAACAATATATTGTAGTTTATCATTCGATTATCAACCCGTTTTGATTGCTCGGTGCGATTGTATCGGCTTTCAACAAGTACAAATTGTTTTATGCTCTACTAAAAAGTATAATTTCCGCGATTGTGTTTTACGCAGATTAAAGCATGAAACTCGTATTGTATACGTTCAATACATTTTACAGTAATTAAACAAATTGATGCAGTGATGTAGAAAACATTAAAGCAACCGCAACCAAGTATACGATGTTTATCGCGCGTGTTGGAATAAGTGCGCATTTTCACAATAAAGATTACGCTTAACGATTGGTTGAATCGCGCGTTAAAATCACAAAATGGCGACAAAATGGCCGCCGGAGTTGGCGAGCCCTTGCGGATAATTTGGTTTATGGTTTCTCGCCAAGGACGTGGGTTCTTGGGTTTTATATTGTTTTATGTAAATGCGCTGCCTCAGACGACGTCCGCTTTCGGTGGTTTATTTTTGGGCACTGAAATTACAAATAGCTATACAAATGAAATGTTTCAGACATTTTTATAATTTTCCAAATTGAAAATATATATATTTTTTGACTATACATTAATTTAAAAGAAATTATTAGTATTAATTTGATTGATGTAAATTCGATTACAAAGAATGTTGTTTGCACAAACTTCTAAGTGGTTGTACAATAGCGATTATTCGATTGATATTATGAAATAGTTAATAAATACTCATAAAGTTTGACAGGTTATTACTGAAAAATGAAAAATATACAATTTTCGTGATTGCACGTGCTTAGTCAAACAAAATACAATTTAACACGAAAAAATGATAAGTATAATATTGAATACATTTACAAAAATTGTTTGCATTTTTACCAAAACTTTCTCACACCTTAAACTTTCAGTATTCATAAATATTCTCACTCATTTACATATTGTGGTGAATTAAACTAATTACTCTTCGCAATGAATAATAAATACCAAACAATATGATTATTGATTATATTGTTTATACTTAAATTTAATTTATTATAAAATGACAGTAATATTGAAGCAAAATTAAGTGCATTTACGTCTTTCAAAAAAACTGCATTAGGAATTGAAAATGTAATCTCCTAGCCATTTGACTATTCATATTTTTTTGTATTAACACAAAGAATAAAAAATTAAAATTATCTGTTGTAAATATATTTATTTTGATTTTTTTCATAGTAAGTACAATATATTGCCTGATTTCCCATCGAGCGGTCACAACCTTTGTGTTGAGCTACAAATAAACTTAAAAGGTAATAAAGAACAAGCAAAATGGCAATAATAACTCCCTCAGTTGCCATTAATATCTCTCTTCATGATTTATTGATTAAGAGGCAGTTAATTTCATAAAAAATAAAACGTTCTAGGCTTTGCGACTGGCAGCCACAGACGATAAATAATAAATACAATTTTATACTTGTTATAAAGATGCTGCAAATTTTATACAATAACCAAGCATATTTAATATTCTTAAGTTTATTTAATTTAATATTTTCAAATATTGATATTAGGTTTAGGTTAGGTCTCGTTAGAATAATAAACCTATTTTTAATCGTGCATATATAAAATCCTATTTATTAACTATTCATTAGTTATTTTAAAAAGAACTAAAAAAATATCACACTGTCTTGTACAAAAGGTATTTCGAATATTTCAATGGTAGATTCTAGGAAAAAATAGTTTTCTTATATAAAAAAAAGCTTTAAGTATTTTCTTTGTATCTAATTTATAATTAGACTCACGCAAGAGTATCTTCACATTTAATTTACCAAGTTTTTTTAAAGAATTTTCCTTTTGTAAAAAAAATCAACCTCAAAAGTAGAAAGTGAATTCTTGACTTGCTGTACAGACCATCTGGCTTATAATAATCAATCAGTTGGCATCAAAGTTGTATACCAGTCAATTCAAATAAAAGTGCACTTTTAAATGTGGCTAAATAAATATTTTCTCCTTCATGAACATTTTGCTAAAATTTCACTAGCATATAAAGTTTTTGTTTAGACTTTTCGGAACTGCCTTAAGGGAGTGATATACATGATAAAAATAAAAATGTATGAAATTGGATTGAATATTTTTACTGTCTTTATGATATATCGTACGCTTTGAAGAAAGATGCAAAAAAAAGTACAAAGTGAGTTGTGCCTTCTGTGCAAAGACTTATATTGTATTGAATCGAGCTGCATTCAAGCTTTCAATGTAGCAGTGTTTCTTTTATGTTAGTTTTCTGGCAGGTACTACTGTGCTGCCTGTACGTATCACAGCAAGCAAATTATTCCCTCGGCGACATTTATCTATTTGCCTAAGTAAAAATCTCCGAAAGCTCCAGTTCGTTATTAGTCACGGGCGCAATTTCGCCGCTGGGGTAATATTGCAATGAAAACATAGTTAATTTTAATTGCCGGGCGTCGTTCTGGGCCCAGCCGATACCATCTAGAGAGGTTATTAACTACGTTTATTCCGCTAACGAGCCCGCGATCAATACCCGGACTCATTATTCCCGGCGCGTATTCGGGATTCTGCCTGCAAATATATAAATCCTGTTCCCAGCCAGATAAAACGCCGCATTCACTAAATGTGGAATATTCATGTATGACCGCCAGACACTGGCGTCTTACATACTAAACGACCGAATTTAATGAGATTTTCTATGTCTTCTTGTATTATATATTTATGTCATTAAGTTACACAATCAAATAAATCATATACAAGTCATTTTTCTTGCGGGCGTAGCTGGTAAAAAAAAAACACTGTAGCGAGTATAATCTATCGCAGTCATCTGTAGTGAGTAAAGGGTAGGTGTATTTTTATTTTCAATACAACCCTTTCCCATTGCTTGAAGTTCATACCCTTCTCTTACTTTTACGTGACTTACGATATGGAAGTTGTGTGTATATTATTTATTTTAATTCAGTTTAACAAAGTAGAAAACATGCCTTCATCATGTATGTAAATGTTTAGAGCTTACCTGACGAAAAAATCTTTGACTTTTGAGTTTAGTTAAGAGTCTTACAACCTTGCAGACTAGCAGAAAATAAAAATAAACTAACTATAACTAAAGGCAAAAGTAGAAATAAAAGGTTGATTATATTCTACTTAATATTATACCACGGCATTAGACATTGCATAAAAATATTTGATTTAATTTATGTTAAATCTTTCAAAATTTTAATAAAGGTTTAAGTTATTCCTTTTCCTTGCTACTAAATAAATATTTGGGAAAATAGAATTTAATAAAGCGTTATAAGCTAGCAGAACTGCTCTCGAAGCGAAATCAAGCAATGCTGTCTTATTGCTGGAATGCAATTTTATTTCTCTTAATAATTCTTCTTCATTAAACATAAAGTAAATTAAATACTTGTACAGATATTTCAGGAAATCATTATTAACCGTTTGCTTGAGAAATTTTCATTTTTTACGGTTCTATAAATTCACAGAAAATTTTAAATCTTTCTGCATGAAAAGTTCTATTGTATTGATGGGTACAAATATCAGTGTTTTTTCTCAGAGAATATCTTAATTAAGAATTCGGATCTTTGGCTAGGAGTAAATACTGGTCAAACGTTAAAATAAATGCCGTAATATAACCACATTTTCATCAAAAGTACTAGAATTAAAGAAAAATCTTATAAAGCTTTAAGTCGTGGATTCTTTAAGGCCGCGCAAAATTTAATTTCTTAAACCTGCTTCAGATTATCTACTAAATATAGATTAAGCAATAAATTATTCCCAGCTTTGAGCCAACACCGCGCCGTGTTCTACCCCCTGAAACTTTCGTGGTTTCATTTAAAATAGTAACAAAACCGATTTTACTTTCTGTACAAGACGGTCTGAAATATACTTAGTAAGTCTCTTTAATAAGGATTCTGCCAGTTTAAAACAAATTTAAACCACCATAGAAGATCCTGGAAGATTAAATGACGAAAAAAATAGAGACTGCGTTAATTATACGCGTTTTTTTTAAGGCTTTTTGCTAGAGGAAAAATATTATTTAAAAGTTTTTAAAAACCAGCATCCATGTTTACTTTTTTCTTCTAATGGTTTTTTTTTCTGGAACTTTCATGATTTATATATACTATATATAAATATACTCATCCCTAGGCCTTTCGCGGCACGTTTGGATCCAAGTATAAATTTAGAGGGTAGTTTGTTCAGACGTCGCAGGCTTTCGAGGAGTTTATTCGAGGGCAGGTTGCATACTCTGGATGACTTGCAACATGCAGGCTTTCTAAAGGTGCATCGATCCGAAAAGCTGGAAATGCAATTGAACTTCTATTTTTCTTGTGTTTTGCTTTTGGTTCTTTGATGCATATTGTATTGAAGAATGAAAGAAAGAAAGAAAGAACGCAAGAAGCGTGATCAATTTTTAATAAATTGCATACATTTTCATCTCCAGTATAATTATTGAACTTTTAAGAGTAAAAGTAATCTGCAACTTTTCAAGAACAAATAGTAACAAAATGAATTATTTTATGACTCTATCTTAATGATGTCAATTATTTCATAATAATCCGTATTTTTAAAAAATATTGTATTGAATAATTACAAAAATACCTGCGTTATCATATCGTGAAATCAGGTGTCTAAGTGAAACGTCGTGTGTATGTTACTAAAATGATATTAATTAATATTTTTAAAAATATATACTGGTAACGGTGTTTAGTTTGTGTAAAGTTTCTCATTGTGTTTAAGCCATTTAACACTGGTGTTGCTACATTTCTTTTTAGCAGTGTTTCACAGAGCTGCGGATTGCCTGAAATGTGTTCTAGTATGGCAACACTGCACAGTGACTGGACTCGTGAAATACTTTAATTTAACCAAACTTACTGTTAGGACCGATCCCGCTTGGAACGAATGAGTTTTGTTTGTAAATGATATGTATGCAGAAGATTAAACATTCTCGGGCATTGTTTGCAAGACTAGAGTTAGTTAAACATAAAAAAATAACAGTTTAGTATTTTTTTTTTTGACTAAAAAAGTATTTGAAAAGTAATATGATATAATTTAATTAAATAAGTCATATGTGAAGGCAAGTTAAAAATACAAAGTAATCACTAAAGAGATAAATAAAACATTCAATGTTCTAATACTGAGACCATTGTAAAAAATAAAGTTATTTTTTCTGTTTTTTTTAAACTGAAATAAGGGATAAAAGTTTTTAAAACATTTTTCAGAATTTCTTGATTGAGCAAAAAAAAAAAAAAATTGAAAATACCCGATTTATTATAAATAAAGTTTGCTTAACCAATATATGAAATTTAACAAACTAACTGCACTAAACTAAAACGTATAAATAAAATATAGTCATTTGATACATCTAGATTCAATAAAAAACTACCCTTGGGGTCGGATAAGTGAAAAGCTCCTATTTTATAACGTCTTTAATATATCCTCAGGAGTAATATTTCTATATCTTTATGTATTTTTTCCGACATTTTTTTGATATTTGATGTATTTAATATTTTGATTAATTTGTTTTTTCTTTGTTTGTTGCAGGTGAGTTATCCCATAACGATATATTCTTATTAGGATGCTGTAAGTATGATTTCAATGTTTTTTTAATTTGAAAACAATAACTTATTTATATGTGTAGCAATAACGTCAGAGGCGTTTTATTTAAAATGGAAACACAGTAAAATTTACAGTGAAAGTTGTGAATGCTATAAATGAATAAAAACATACATAAAATCTCATTTATTCTCAAAATTTATAATTGTATGTTTTTACTAAGCATGTATGTACTTGTTTAATTTTTTTTTTCATTTTCGTTTTAAATTTTATTTCAACTAAAATGAATAAAAAAATCATTTAAGAATTCAAAAGTTTATGGTGATTTTTATTATTAATTTGAATAAAAAATACAAACACTACAATGCTTGTTTATAAGATGTACTGAAGTTTCAGATCAATTTTGAAAAAAAAAAAAAACCAATGCACAGCGTTTCGATGAATTAGAATTCATGTCGGGTTAATATTCATCACGGTATTATAAATTTTACTCCGTTTAATATTATATCAACACGATGAGATAGAATGTATCCAATTTAATAGTGACCGATAAGATCTATCTACATTCAAGAAGAAAAAAAAATACAACACCAAACAATACAAAGCTTCCGATACTAAAAAAAAAGCAGACAAAGGGGCTCGCGAGCGTTATAAAAAATCCATTCTATTTTACGACCGACCCCATACATACAATTTACCATAAAGCAGCGACGGGTCTCGTTCTGGCTCGAAAATATTTTTCGCTCGCCGGGCACCGGATGTGACGTCACGACCCCGCGGCATCCGGAAGTCGGGGTGTTGCCAGCGCAGCTAACCTAACCTAACCTAACCCAACCCTCGTCACCGATAGCCGCGGATTGCAGTAATCGGAGCTCATTTTGGGTGAGAGGTACTTTTTACACGATGCCCGAGGTCGGTTTGCTAAAGAGTAACACCATACATGTTGTTTTAAGTATATCCTTTTTGAGATGTTTAAAATATGTGTTTTCAAAAAATAATTAAATTAAAAAAACACGAGTGTACATTGAAGAGTGTTTATACTACTTTGAAAACTCTTTTCGTCTAATTTTTATATGATGCACTTTTGAGTACTTTGATTTTGAACTTGTTCAACGCATTTAAGCAATATTTATCACTCAGTTCATTTAAACCTCGTATAAAGAGTTTTTAATATAAAAATTTTAGATATATTTTTGAAATCACAAATAATTTATATTATTGATTTTTGTGAAGACCATCTCACAGGAAGTACGATTTTGCCTATACAGGTTTTATTGATTGATAATGATTAAGTACATTATTTCAAATATTGAAAAATGATTAAAGAAACTCTATATATATTTTTCTGAGAGTTTCTTTAATCATTTTTCAATATTTGAAAAAATGTACCTAATCATTATCACAAATAATTTAGTTAAAAAAATGTTCAGTGCTATTATTTCTACAAGATTTTATTTAAAACTACTAGGTTTGCCGGAATTCTTGGTTGGCATACTTTTAGTCAAAAATATTAAATTTACAAAACCATACAAAAATAGTAAACTGGGAAGGTTAACATTAAAAATAAATTAATAAGCAACTAATGGAATTTGTTATTTTTTTCAATATATGCAGCTAGACAGTAAAAAAAATCAAATTCAATCTGTATTAAAATACATTAAAGGAGAAGTTTTCTCGTCGATTCACGAGTGAATTATTTGAACGTATTGAATAATAACAGTCATATTTTTCGTTATCTACATTTGATACATACATTTTAGGTCTTTCATAATACGGAAATTGTTTTTAAAAGTTTGACAGTAAAAAAACTCCATAAATATATTAATGTAGCCATACATTTTAAAATTTAATTACGGAAAGTAACAAAACACCTTGCACGGTTTCAAAGTTAAGTAGATCCTCCAAAGCGCACCTGGTTCTTATTATTTTAGCTGGAAATACTGAAAACAACCCCTGAAATGTAATAAAAAGTCTCTTAGACACGCTTTTATTATTTTATATATTTTTATTTATTTTTATGATGATTATATGATATAAATAAAATATTTTTAATCAGATTATTATTTATAAGGTAAAAAAATTCTTTTGATATTTTTATACATAATTTACAAATTAAACGCTAAAGTATAGAATATTATTTTATATATAAAAAGCGTCAAAAAATTGTTTTCTCGAGAGTAAAAGTATTTTTTTTACGAAAACAAGTATTTTTTATTCGTTTTAAATTAAATAAAAATATTTTTCTAAGGGTCGAAAAACTGTTCATACTTCTTTATATAATTGAATGCTGAAATATAGAAATGAATTTGGTTCCATGTTACCATTCGAGCGTATAAAATTACTTCAACATGAAGCTCCTGAAAGCTCGACTAGTCAAAAGACAGATAAGACCTCCCTTCATTAGCGCAGAGGCGTGCAAAACAGAAGGTAACAATAAGTACTGTTTTTGCTGACTTTGAAATTCGGATGCAGTTGCACAGTGCTCCGTGGTGGAAGCCGGTCTGCTCTCGGGGGTTGTTCTCGGAGGCTGCTCTCGGAGGCTGCTCTCCGTCGTCCTAGACGCTGCAATTTATATGCAGAACACCGGCAAATTCAAATCGAAACTTGCCAGACGCGGCGGTAACGTAGCCAACTTCCGGCGGGAAGGCTTCGAGGGTGGCTTTGTTTGTACGGGGAATTTTGTTCGAGTGTACCTTGTTTTGAATGCGGACGGATTTCGATGTTGTTTTGCCAGTTTGAAATTACAAGATAGTAAAAACATGCACGATTTGCTCAATTAACCGCGAAATTGCTTTCATTATACATGTTGATGTTTACTTATGGATATGTGTATTTTTAAAGACTTTATATAAAATCAAAAACAAAGGATTTTTTAACGATTAATACAGTAAAAATAAGTAAGAAATACAGGAAATTAGAAGAAACATTTCAATAATTTTAAAATATAATAATACTAAATTAAGAATATACTTAATCACTATGCGGAATGAATAAACGAAAAAATATTGCAAAAATTTAATTGAAATAATCAAAAATTAAACTGTCCAAAAGAGAAGCATCATTTAAAAGTCACATATTACACTGAAAATATTTTTTTACTAAAACTACATCTTTAATTTGAATAAGCGATAAAAATATTACTTTAATCTATAAATAGTAACGTACATGAGATATGTCTGCTTTTGATATGTCGCCAGCGCCAAATCTACAATGCGTCTGCATTCCTACCCCTAGCGGGCTGGCAACTCGCCAAACATCCCCGACCCGAGCCTGTCTGGGACTGCTACAGGGTGGGTTGTCTGCAACATCATGCTGAACGTATATTTAATAATAACGAAGCTATGATTTAAAGTTTTCTAGAGAGTGGAGTAGACATGAAACATAAACATTTTGAAATATTAAATTCTGCTCAAAACAAAACATCAAAATATGAAGACACAAGTAATTTCATTTTAGATTAATGCTGCATACAATTTAGAAACATTTAAAAATTGGACTAGTTTTGAAACACATTAAATGTACCGTGAATTTTTTTAATTTTAAATTTATATAAATCCTCATAAATATCCCAACAATGATAGGTATCAATCTTGTTAATACGTGAAGATCCATTATTATAATGATAAAAGTACCTTTGTATTTTGTCTTCACTTTGAGTTTATTGAAATTATTTGCATTACTAGTTTCGACCCAATACACTGGTTCATCATCAGATGCATAACTAAACTGATACATAATGTATTAAATTCATGACATGCATCAACTATGATATTCATCTTAATCTAAATAAACGTGTCTTATATTAATCTAAAAGCATTCAAGCACTTAATATACTGTGATAAAAAATTAAACGATTTTTATATTGAAGCTCGATTTATCAGTTTTATCAACGCTTATTTTATGCTTAACATTTTTTTCAGAATTCTCTGACTTTAGTTATGTTTGATTTTAAAAATATAGCCAATGTGGTGGAAATGTTAATTTGTATTATTGAAAAATTTGTATATAATAAATTTTATATTTGATAAAATTGCGATATTGGATAGACAATTTTTATTTTACTTGAGATATTCTGGGGTCTAAACAGAAACAGCCAAAGGCGCATTCATACCAGAAGTTGGTCCAAAACGTTATCGATTCAACGAGCGGCGGCGAAAACGGACTGGGCCGTTCTAATGGCACGAGGGGATGTTATCAGGGGGTAGGAATAGGTGGAACTGTGCACCCCTAAAAGATTATTTTTATGTGTTGCTTAAAAACCAGAGGGTTGTAGGTAAATTATAAACCATCCAAGGCTATTATAAAAATTAGGCAAATTAATGCGTAAACAAAAATCTACCATCGTCGATCCAATACACTAGATAAGGGTTGATTTCTAAAAGACGCAAAAATTTGGATAGCAAAATGCGTTCTCTGTAAAACTTGGAAATTATCGGCAAAAAAATAAGACAGCTTTGTGATTGTATTGCCCATAAAGTTTACTCTTGTTTTTGCAAAAAATACGAAAAACTTGTAGCTTCATTATATATACAATTTCAATAAAAAGCGAGTCTGGTTAATTTACATTTCTTGATTTAAAAAGACGAATAGTATTTTGTGATTTATACATTTATTTATCATAAAAATTGTAAAGTTTTAATAGTTTAGATAAATTAATGTTTTTTTTTTAAACACAAAGTAATTGAGTAATGATTCTCATTTGGTAACATATATTCAAAATCTTTGTTTGAGTTTTATGACTCGGAAATTTAAAATTTTTAACAACTAAGCCACTGAAGTTCAATATCAATCAATATGCATTATTTTATGTTTTACACTCATACTGACAAAAAAATATTTTAAGTTTCATTCGTGAGACATATAAAAATGATAAATATATAATTAAATTAATTTAAAACTAGTATATATCACAGTCAAATAGTAGCTATACATTGGTCTGACTTTTGTCGTGTGATTTTTAAATCAGTATCTGAGACGCGGTTCTAGAAACTTGTAAAATATATTCAATTGCATAATAGCCATTTTCATTGCTGAAAAGGAAGCACTGAAGTAACATGAGATATTTATTTAATAAGACAGTTGTGAAGTTTCCCGTATAACTTCTTTTCAATTGCCATGGACTTCTTCCGACATCCTTGCTTGCATAAAGCGTCCGCCGAGAACTGGCGCACCTCTTTTGCGTCCCATGGAATATATTTCAGACACAAGTTTATTTGTTTGACTTGGTATGTTTGAAATTGAATTGACAAAATACTTACGACAACATCAGATGTTAGAGTTCCGCTGAAACATGCAGCGAGGAGTAACTTTTTGAAAACTTGTCTTATTTATTACAGTATTGCTGCAAATCTATCATAATTAATTATGTAATCATTTTTGTACTGTAGCTTATATGAATTATGAGTATATGAAAAACAATGTGATTTCAAAAGAATAAGTAAAAGATACTTTTAATTTTTAAGCATTTTTTGATTGATCTGAGTTCCTACATTTAAAAAAAAAAAACATTGATATCAGAACCGAGACCAAGATAAAATTTCTTACAGGATTTTTACACGTTTACTTTGAAATCAATGAGTTTAAATACACTTGCCTTATATTTTAAAAACACATCAGTAAATTAAATAAGGATTAAGGGATCTATTCAAATAGGTTCTGCTATGTTTGGTTTATTAAATAAACATATTGAGTATTGCATAGATTCACTACAATATTTATAAACAAATAATTAAAGATTTTCTTCGCTGACAGAAAAAGTTTTCCAAAGAAAGATTCAAAATCGATTAATATTTAGTAAGACAAAGGATCCAAAAACGCAAAATTTGACTAAGTAACTTTGAGAACACTGTCAAAAGAAATTTATTTAAATATACAAAAGCAGATTTAACTTTTCACAAAATCAGATGACAAAACACCCGAGAAACTCGAAAAAAAAAAAAAAGGAAATTTAAATACAAACGTAATCTCGAATAAAACTTTTATTATAAATGATACAACAATGATATACGAGAAAACAGTTCATGATTAATCTGATAGCGTCAAACAGAAAAACGAGCTTTGTTTGCGTAAATACAATGGAGTCACGACCTGAAAGTTTTGGATTTGAAAGCTCGCCGATACTGAAACTCCTCCAGAACCTTCATGCGGACATTAACGAATCCAGCTGTCTAATTTAAGCTAGAAGAAGAATTCATTTGTAGGTTCTGTTTCATTATAATTAAGTTTTGCTAATCTAATTTGTCGGGTGGAAACTAATGCTGGGGTTTGTATTAGGTAAATATTACTTTTTATTTCGAATTCAATTAAAATTTTCCCCTTTCGGGTGCTATTTAATGAAATAGTATATTTATCATAAAACTGAAATAATAATTTAAGTTCTGAAAGAGAATCCATTAAATATTTCTTTTGTGAACTATTTGACTGAAAGTAATTATCTCTTTCTAGATAAGTAATTCGCTGTTGGATAAAAGCTTAAAATTTTAATACGGTTTTACTTGAGACTTTTCACTAATAAATTATATTACGTAGGTTCTAATTTGGGTACACACGTTTTAATATATTGAAATATATTATTTTGATGTTTTAAATTAATTTCTTCTTTTATTTTAATTTGAATTACTCTCCCAAAGCAAAAAATATGACTTACGGATATCAATACGCAATTTTTTGTATTGATAATCAAATGCAAAATATGCCAATAAATTATCGTGCATTTAACATATAATAACTTCTTATGGTTTTATATTTTTAATATTTAATAGGTACACTTATTTGTTGATGTGTTTAAAAAAGGCTGAAGTGTTTAAAAAAGTTGAATATTTTGATAAATTTCGTGCTAGCGGAGATCGTAGTAAATGTTTTTTTTACTTAAATACATGATTATCTTTGCATACAACTATCTATATAGCACAAAAAAAAGGTGTGAATAAATGAATATGTTATTACTTATATGATTAGGCACATTAGTTCACACATAGAAGATGATTAATGAAATTCTCAGAAAAATATCATCGTGGTTTGTGTGGGATTTGAACCCACATCCCCTGGCTTATGGTACATGGCCGGTGTACTGACCCTTGTACTAACGAACCACATCCATTAATCGAGAATTTTTAACTATCATACTCTACATATGAACCAATGTGCCCAGGCCAACCAATATTGTCAGGGGATGTGGGTTCAAATCCCACACAAATCACGATGATATTTTTCTGAGAATTTCTTTAATCATCTTCTATGTGTGAACTAATGCGCCTAATACCCGTAATGAGTAATAAATACGCATTTGATTAACGTCCAATCCAAAAAATAGACATAAATGAATATGTATTTAAATTTTTTTACAAAAGCAAGACATGTGTTTAAAAAAATATTTCCATTTTCAGTGTTATATGCAAAATCTTCATAAAAAAATATGCTCAGTCTGTAAACCACAAACAAGCAAGATTTTAACAAAAATCACAACATCTACCGAAATTTAAAATTTAAAATGTAAATTTTGCTTATTTTTTCGTTCGTACAATGGTTGGTGAGCTCTGCTGATAACTCACCACCCTGGGCGGGCAGGGGTGGGAGGTTGTCGGGGCGGCGGTGATTAATATTGTTAATTAAGATCGCCGCCGTCAGATGAGACGTCAGATGGTGTTGGGGAGAGAGCAAGCCCGGTTTGCCTTTCATCCCGCTTCAGCCGACGCCACGCTTCGCTATGATGACGTGAAAAAAATCACGCTTTGCCATACCATTTCATATTAATTTTCACACAAATATATCAAATATTTCTTAAAATAAAACTAATCGAAGCCACTCAATTTTATCATGAAAAAATATGAATACTTTTACCATTTTCACAGACAAAGAAGAGCTCTTTATAAGAAGCCCTTTACCTTTAAAAAATACTCAATAAATTCAAATCTAAAAAAAAAGTGTTTACTAAACAACGTGGAAAAAAACCTGCCATTTCAATTGAGACTTCGTAATTGGTAGAATATCACAAATTAGTATAGCAATGGCTTTCAAAAGAACGAATAATATTTTTATTGTATGTATAATATGTCTTCTTCTTCAAGTGCTTCCCATCAAAGGAAGTTGGTGGTCATCATACTGAAACAGTCTTACTAATTTGACTGTACTTCTGGCTTCTAGCCAATGGCGCAAATTCCGCATCAACATTAGTTTTCTCTTTCCAATGCCTGTTTTTCCTTGGATTTTTCCCTGGACACTCAGCTACAGTAGGATTAATTTGGTATTTTAAGAATATCTTACGTTTTTTAATCATCATCGGGAGTTCTCTGCCTTTGCGCATTCTGTGAAAGACTCTCTCATTTGTGACGTGCTCAACTCGTGGAGTTTTAAATTTTCAAGCCCAACTTCAAACGCTTTGATTTTTCGCATTATTGCTGTCTTGAGTGTTCAGCTCTCAATTGTACAAAGAAAAACTGCGACAACATAACATTTGGCGAATTCCCACTAGTACACTCAAAAATATTTTAAATTCACACTCTACTTTGCGACGACATTTACATTAAAGGTTTATGCATACCGTGGCTTATTGACCGTCATGCCCGCATTTAATTTCATTATTTTATAGATGCTCAGACGTAGACAATATTACCTCAACGAAATAAAGCATCGTTAAGCTATGGTTTACGTGAACCTGGTGTGTACAATATGCTTAAGATACAAAACCCATACCTTCTGGCTACTGCGGGCTAGCGTCTTAATCCTTTTAGCCCCTGGGCTGAGTTAGGATTTGGATGTGCAAGCGTGAAACCGCTAAGCTCAGTTTCCAGATAAATATTTGATCACTTGCAACATGCAAAATTGATGGCATAAATCAATAATTATTTGCATTTCTGTCACATGTATAAGTTATGTTCTATGATAAATGTCCAGTTAGATCATAGTTTCCCAAAATATTTTGTCCCGTCGACCTCTTGTCGAGTTTTCCTGTTTTTCGTCGACAAACATATTTTTGACATCTTATATAGAACAACCCACTTTCATAGGGTTTACTGTACAGTGGGTTTACAAATGAAAAAGTAAGAAAAAATACATGTAAAGTTAACTATACCTTTATTTATTAAAAGCACACAAAATGCAAATATAGTAACATTCAGAAAATCAATATTTTTGACAGAGAATACTTGGTGGAATTCTATTTTAATATCTTAAATAGAATAAAATACATTAATTAAAAACATACAAAATACTTCTACGCTTCAGGGCTTTATTCGTCACAAAGAACATAGGTAAAATCTGTGTTCGGAACCTCTAAGAAACCACTTGAAGAAGACGATGTGTCGATCGAAAACATTAAATCATGCTGTGTACGCAATAAATGCAGATTTGTAAAATAAAAGACGTTGTGGCTTAGAAAATGATATTAATACGTATGCAGATGAATTCAAAAGTATGCAAGCCAGGGCTTTACGTGGGTGAGTATTAATTATTCAGGCTAGTTACAGGGGTGTCTTGTTTTATGTCTGTGATTTCAGTAATCGCACTTTGACGAGACCGACGTGTGACGTCACGCATCCGTTTTCCCTCCCTGTGAAATGCTGGAATGTTGTTTGCGGAGTCTTGTACTCCTGAACAATTAAAATTAATTTTACAGTTTGTACACTTGGCATAACCTTGAATATAACGTTCCCGTAATTTAGAGTTTTGGCGTTGTCTCATTTATTACTAAGGATAATGTCACCATAAAACATTAGCTTTGAGTTGCTACACGCCATTAAAAAAAAACACTTTACTTATTAACGAAATAAAATATTGTATAAGCAAAAAAGTACAGTGATTTATGTAATATATTACATATTGTTTATTATTGAGTCACCGTACAGGGATGACCAAGATATGTAGATTTTAATCCAACCGGTCTTTGGCAAAAAATGTGGTTTTTTCTCTATACCTTGTAGCGTTTACAAAAAAGAAATTTTTACTGTCGTTTTCGCCTCTACTTTGTATCGTTGTGGAAAAAAAACAACACAGCTAGAATATTCTCTGTTCGTGTAGAGTTCAGAGAAAATAGAAACTTTAGGAATTTTGCCACCGTTTGTGTCCATCTGTCAAATTTGCCGGAGACGTAGGCGCAAGGTCGCTCCGGGGAAGGAGATACTAAAGAAATTGGATGGGGTCCAGATGAGAGCCTCTTTGAAATTCAAGTATTTTTTTACAGAGAGGTTCCAGAATAAAAGATCGCCTTTGATTGAGGGGTATCTTTTGAAATCGCTAATTAAAATCGGACGTTTTAAAGGACTGTTAAAAGAAATGAATCACCCATCGTGAATTTGAAATTGAAAGGACAGATCCTAGCTTTTGATGTCTGTTATTTAATTTAATTTATTTTAAATATTTAATAGCTTGGAATTAGAAGACATTACTGTCATATTGAATATATAACATAAATTATTTTTTCACTATTTATGAATAACTGTTGAGCAATGAGACTTTTACAGGGTCCCCGTAAAAGTCATTCGTATAGTTATTATTTAAAATAATAGTAAACCAACCGATCGCCAGTTCTTTCAAGACACGTTTAGGTCAAAGTAAAAATTTAGAGGGTTGTTTATTCAGAGTTTTTCGAGAAGTTTTGTCAAGGGGTTGGATGACTTGTTACATGTATACTTTCTAAGGGTGCATCGACCCGTGAAATTGAATGCAATTGCATTATATATGTATACTCACATAAATGTATGGAACAGCTGGCTACTGTTTTCCATTTTATTGTTTTATGATCTATTGTAAAACTAGAATTAGGTTTACGGTTGAAAAAAACCTACTTTGGCTGCATGTCGGCAATAAAGTAGCGGTCATGGAACTCGTATTATTGAGTAATTTATTTGGAAGTTTGGAACAAGTCAACCCTATGCACGAACTTGTAGGTCCCGCACAATATATTTATTGTTTAGATTTGATTCTTTGTCTGTTTTGGATTGATGCTATACCAAACTGGAATTTAACATTCAAACAAAATTAGAGGTTGGTCAAAGTAGTGACAACACTCCCTCGTGTGTTTGTACATTAAGGTGAAGACTTTATTATATTTGCGCTGCCTGCGGCCCTCCCTGGTCGCCGGGGGATTACTTCGTCCACGGAGGCCCCGCGGTGCTGCCGAACCTAATATGAGGCTCTATAAATAGAAGACGCCGGAAAATATTACGCCGTGAAGTGGAAAAGGAAACACACAGGAATATCTGAAAACTCTCCTTGCATTCACCGTAGCTACTGTTCCTACTCAACACGATTGACTATGCAGGTTACCATCATCGAATTTTTCAGTTCCTGAAAAAAAATTGTGTCAGTGGCGTGCAGTCTGTATAAATATAAAATTGCTTAAGGATATTGGGATGTGCGTAGGTTTTTGATTTCTTAAATATTTGTGTGCTTCGGTGTTTTGGTCTCACACTGAGAACATTTTCATGAACTTTGGAAGACTTAAAAGAAATTAAATCATCTATTAAAAGCACTCACGATTTATAGTTTTCTTCTTAAATTCTGCTATTCAAATGTTGTTTTAATATGGAGTATACAAATTGAACCAATCTGCCTTTGACACTTAAAATATCGGAAGTAATACAAAATAAACAAAACAAATTTAAGAATTGACTGTTGCTTCAGCGTCGACAGTGCAATTAGCCATATCTAGGGATACTTTTAATTATGGATGTGATTCGTTAGTACTAGGGTTAGTACACCGGCCATGTAAGCCAGGGGATGTGGGTTCAAATCACATACAAATCACGATGATATTTTTCTGAGAATTTCTTTAATCATCTTCTATGTGTGAACTAATGTGCCTATTCATATTAGTTATAATTTAATTTATTACTTAAAATATATTACGCAATAGAGTTATGAAATTCAATATTTTTGACAGAAAGTACTTGGTGGAATTCCACTCTGTTTGATAATGCCAACGTGATAGGTTGGCGAAACCGGTCACAAATAAAAACTAACATGTGGAAAATCACTCAAGTATTTTACTCAAAAATATTACAATTAAGGATGTGATTCCAATGATGTGAACCAAGTGTTGGAATTGTTTTGAAGTTTGATATATTAAAAGCGTTATAACTTACTGTAATGTATTAAATTTATAATTGATTTTTTTTAAATCACCTCACACAATATTGACTTAAATGCAGAACAATTCACTATTTAATATGAATTTAACTACTATAAAAAAATCGACAAAAAAAAAACTCTCTTAAACTTGTCAATGTTTAAGGCGTATTGAATCGATAATTCAATAGAAAAAAATGGATTTATCTATTCAAAGAATAATAGACATAACAGTATCGACGTCCTGTATTACCATGTCAAAGGCTGACGTCCGCTACGCAAGCGTGTTTCCTGTATTGTCCCAATTCTACAAGGGTAGCTCTCTGCCATATAGGGGCGTGTTTTGCCAGAAACATCTGTTCGAGCCACCCCGGTCAATATAAGCTACGTTTGCTCCCTTATATATTTTTTCCCTCAAAGGGAAAAGGTCTTTGGTTTTCCCGACACGTACTCTTTATATGAAGCGATAAATAATCTTACTTAATTTTGGTTTGTAAGTTATTATATAAAAATTTTGATATAAAATATTTCTTGATAAAGTCTGCTGTTATACAAAATATTTTACGTCTAAATAACTTTGACTTTATAATCAAAACATTTGGATGTAAAGTATGTGATAATATTTTTTTGTTTGATAATAATTATACTTATTTACACAGAGATTTAAAAAAAAAAATCATGATTAAAATATTAGGACTTATTAAGATGTAATTCAAACTATTTGTATTAATACAATTGTAAAAAAAAACATATTCAATCAATTAATTATTTAAGTTACTGTTTTGTAAAGGATCGTTATAAAGAAATATAGCTTTTTAATATATGATATCGGCTTTAAGTTTAAATATTGTTTGATTATAAAGCCGGTAAATCACCAGCAAGATGTTTGCTTTACGTTATGATTACAATCGATCAATTTACAAAAGTAATGAAATTCCAAAAACTTTAAAGCAATTGTAATTTTTTATTACGGAAATTTGTTTTACCAAATCAAATCATGTTAAATTTGTGGTTTTCTCAATATTGGTTTTCGAAATTAATTAAAATAACAATTTCAATTTCAAGTTCTAGGAATAAAAATAATAATATTTTTTTTATGAGTGGTGTTGAATATCCGATTCATTTTTCATTTCTATCCAACAATAATGGCTCCACACTTTTTTCAGGTGTTTACTGAAAGTCTTTAATCTTCTTTCTGATCTTACTAAATGCCCTTTTTTACAAACTCTTCAAAAATGAGGTATTAGGTAAGGATTAGGGATTTTCGTTTACGACGTATTATGTAATACATTTTTAAGATCATTGTTAAAATTTATGAATAATAAATTCAAGGGATTGCTTCATATATTCGAGAAAATTTTATATATAATAAGGAAAGAAAAAAACCACAGAAGAAATATCTTCTCTGAATATTTGTTTATTTCCTCATATATTCAAAAGAAATTTTATATTTTCCGCGTTTTTGCTTGGTTAATATTTCATCTCTTTGATCCTGGCAACAAAAACAAATACGTAGTAAAACAATGACTTCTAAAATATGTCAACACATTTTTATTATACATTTTGGGTGCAAATGTCAGTATAATAAGGTTTTGCTGATTTAAGCAAGATACTTGCTTTGTTACAAGCAAAACAATTCTGAAAGGGTCAAAATTTACCATTGCTAGATAACAGGATAATAATACGTTTAATTTTGACAATTGTCAAAGTATTTATTTTTTAAAAATAAAGTTACGTTTAAAACTTGACGTAACTTATTTGCGAGAGATACAATCAGAGAGAGTATTCACAGAATATCGTGTACAGATATAAACATTATAATTAACTAAGTTTAACTAATTTTGAGCAGCACATAGCTTAAAATTATCCAAGGAGATCCTTTCTAAGCCCTTCAACGCTGGTTCTAGTATTGGTTTAAACTCCACTGAAGTGTTTCTATTGTCACTGAGCTCAATACAATAGACGTCCTACCAGAGGGAGGACCTGCCGGATGAGGAGTGTGAAGATCCTTTAGAAGCCTGCTTAGCCAGCTTCTCTAAAGGCATCTACCTGCTATACTGAGCTTAACAATATACCCAACAAAAAAATATTGTTTCCGGATTAAACACATTTTTTATATAACCAAGAATTAATATGGACAAATTACTTAAGTGTCTTAAAATGTGAATGAAAAATAATATATTTTTCAGAGATATTTCATGGAACAGCCTTATCAATCAAATCGTGTTAAAACATACAGCGGAAAGCAAATTATTATAATTAATAATATAAATATATAAAAAAAAGCATAATGAATTTTTCAGAGCCCCCTTTTTTATGTATTTGTAAAAATAAATAAATACGTGTAATGTAACCTAAAAAACTTGATATTATTTTCGCGTGAAATGATTCATGATTGCATAATTTGTTTAATCCTATTATGCGACGACCCCTAATGGTTTTTTTTTTTCTTGAAAAGGGACGGACTGTGCTTTTGATGGGCAGCGTAGCGTTAAACCCCAGGTTCCCCGGTCCAGTGCGTGCGACCTTTACACTCAACCCAAAATATCAGCGTTTGCTCGCAAAGTCGGGGGGAGAGCGAGGTCTCACGATACATAAAAAATTAAAACAATCATATATTAACTTTAAAATAAAATTTATCTTATTTCCACAAGCAATTGACAATCAACATGACATCATCTAAAATAAAAATGGAAAATATATATGTGAAAGCATTGGGATGAAATTTCATTTCATACATGACAGGAAAACATATCTAATTTATGAACGAAGAACCCATCAATCACACCATTCAGTAAAAAGCAGTAATGAGCATCTAGAGACGCTTTCAGCAACCTTGCGATCTTCAACCTTCATCTTTGTTGATATTCTTAGAATGCTTAAGAATTTCAATCGTCTTCCTGAAAATATTAACGTGTTAGCTTGTGGTTGTGGCGAGCACGTTAAAAATAAAAACAACAGCGGCCAAACCTACAAAATAATTGACTATATGAAATAAATAGTTAAAATATTTCATTTTGATAAGGTTTTCAATTTAAAATTTTTCATCCGTGCTCTTGTAAAGACCTCAAATTGAAATTGCATACCCGATGCTATCTCTGGAACCTACAGTATTTGATTCTCGGGGGAGTAATCGAAAGACAACAATGCATCGGGAATCCAGCCAATCAGGGACTGCGTTCACGGGGAGGATTCCCGATGGGGTAAATAAACGAGTGCTTCTACTAATATTGCAAATACCATGAATTTCAGTTTTAAAATTTTTTTTTACTAAAAAATAACTGTATTTAGAACTTTTCACTTCAGTAGCAAACATACTATATGTAGAATAAAATGTATAAATGTTGTTTTTCAAATTTGTTACTCAAGCTGAATTGAATGATTTTTTAAAAAAATACTGTAAATTTAGTTTATTTATACATACCTATATCTTATCCTTATAAGATTCTAATATGTTATATGCAATCCGATAAAAAAACGATATATTGATATTTATACATTTTACTTATCACATCATATTTTATTGTAAGCTGAGTCTATTCTACAATAAATTAAACAAATACACTTGAAACAATTATAAAAACATACAATGTTATTTGTTAATAATGCTTAATATCTTTATTGATTATTAGGTATATTAATTATACTTTGTTAGGTATTATGACGCGTTTAAGAGCTCCGAGGTTTCAGATAATTTATAATTGTAGTAGAAGTATGAAGTTAAGCGTATATTATTATAATTAAATTAACCGGTACTTATTAAAGACAAATAAAAATTATCACGAAAAAAAATCGTCAGTCGA
The DNA here is from genome assembly GCA_022113835.1 of Atopsyche davidsoni. Classification (NCBI taxonomy): domain Eukaryota; kingdom Metazoa; phylum Arthropoda; class Insecta; order Trichoptera; family Hydrobiosidae; genus Atopsyche; species Atopsyche davidsoni. Next base: position 4,139,661 of record JAILWY010000025.1, read on the forward strand.
ACTTTGGCAACAATTTACAGACCGGCTTTTATAACAACCCCCCGTTTACCGTGAAATATATTTTCCTTCAGTAAACTTTGCACTTTTGTATTCTCCGTGAAGGCCGGTGGACTTTCCTCGCAAGTATTGAGCGAGGCTTTGTCGAGTTTCCTGACTAATAAATCAACTAACGGGAAAACCGATGCTGACAAATTCCGCATACTTAGTTTTAGTGTGAAGTAATAAGTCAGTCGCATAAAAGAGCAGCTGAAAGATAAAAATCACTAAACGTTTACGCTATGTAAATAATACTTTTAATAATTAAAAAATTAATTGTAATAATCAGCAGGATAATATTTCAATAGCCTTAGGTATTTTTTTTAACTGTTGCGAAATTTTTCAGTTTATCGACAACATACCATTATAAACCAATAAACGGTTTTAGGCATTATATCTAGTGAACTATATATTGGGAATGTCTGATGTGTAATATTTAGAATTGTTTTTCTCATTGAAACAAATATTGACTTTCATATTTTATATTATGGCTACATCAGCTGAAAATGCCGAGCTACAGAACCGCTGTTGTACAAGAGAGGGTTGTACTTAGTGTCAATTTAAAGCGCAATTTTGAAGCAATAAAGGTCACGGTTTCCTGAAACTTCACCATCAGTGTGCCAGGGTAAACATGCACCGGGTCCTCAGTTGGTACGTTTATGGTAAACTATGGTAATTCTGGTAAGAGAGAGCAAGATTATGGTCAATGAAAGGATGGCCCCGACCCAGCTTGCATAACAACGGAATATCAAACCTACAACGGCATACTTAAACGTGTTTCAAAATGGATATTAACGTGTGTATAGCATTATCACAACAAAATAAAGTTTTATTTACAGTAATATGATCATGAGTATTAAATATATTTAATATTCAAAATTAAATACAGATTTGTGATTGTCATGAGCATTATTTACGCACATATATATTTTATGTATCATAAAATATGAGCTATCATAAAACAACTAAAAATGTAGGTATTTTTATATATAACGGATCGACACGTTAAATGCAAATTTTACGTGTGCAATGAAGCATTAAGGTTTGTTTTTTTTTGTATTGGGGTAATAAAAATTACCGATAGTCGAGATAAAATACATTAATGTTTGGCCGATCTGTTAAGGCTTGATATATGTATATTTCTCGCAAAACACAACAAGAAGTAGTCGGTAGACTACCCAATCATTGTTTCTGATTTTTTTGTATTGTATCTGTTTTACATATTAATTCTGTGAGATTTTAAAAAGATTTTCATATTTTTATAAAAATACAGAAACTTTTCTGTGTAGAAGTTAAAAAGTTATAACGCAATACAAAAAAAAACATGATATTATATTCTCTTTGAAACCTTGTGAAAAATCGATTCATGCAACTGCTCGGCTTCCCGCACACCTGCAAAAGCTCCGTAAAAGCACATCCCTTAGTCTGCCTTATATTAATGTCCAAGATGTCCGCCGCCAGAGGCCCTAGCGGTTTATTTATGCGCCACCTCTTCCGGTGCTGGAAATTACAGCCTACGTTCAAGTACAGCCTTAGCTGCGAATATCCACACACCGATTTATGAATTTGTGGCACCACAACTCGAAGCACTGAAAAGAATTCTGAAAACAAGAATTAATGAAACTGAGCTTACAGAAACCACGATATTGAAAATTATTCGTAAATACATATTTACATTGCAAGTACTAATTTATTTTGTCTATAGTCGGATAAGCAACATCCCCAAAAGATCTATTCACAGTAACTCTAATGCATTTTAAATGTACTCTATTAATACGAATGCAATACCCACCATATTATTTCTAGTGACCTAAATTGTCTAGCGGATCACAAAAAATATCTATTTTAAGATTCTTCCATTCCACAGTAAAAATATACTGCGGTATTTTCGGACGCAAAAAGGCCTGTTAAGCGCAACTTAAAAAAACGAGCTTTTCTTTGTCGGAAATCCAGTTTGCCTGAAGGAAAGTGTTTGTGTGTCGGATATTATATTTGTGAATACGTAATGTGGCAGAGAATAGACGGCAGGCTGTGTATCTTCGCCTATCGACAGCCCACAAGTATTTTTTCACTCTGCACAACGCTTCATCGAGGAATTTCATTTTGCTTGTTTGAAGCGGGTTCGTAAATATGAATTTTTCAATATGTTTTATTAATCTTGGCACACAGTGAAGGGACAAAGAGAAAATTGCATTTTTTTTATGCACATACAATAAAGAATTTGTCACTCAAGCGTGTGTATATATATTATATATATATCTTATTCTTTAGGTGCCTATCTTCAAAGAAGATTGTTAAACATCTCACTGTGCATATATTTACCCTGAGCTCGTATTGCAAATTAGAATTTTGCATCCACGTTAGCTGTATCCTTTCAAGGGTTCGTTTTTCTTAGATTTTTACCTACAGTACGTTTATGAAGTATTTATATACGGTGTGTGCATTAATTTTTTATAAAAAAATGGTACAATATATTCTATTCAAAGTATTGTCCATCGCTAACCACTACTTTTTCTCATCTATCAGGTAAATTATGGATTCCATCCCAAACGAACTGTTCGTCTTTTGAAGCCAAAAGAGAGTCAAGCCAATTTTTGATACCCTGTTCAGAAGTGAAGCGTATTCCAAAAAAGGCATTCTGCATCGATTGATACATGTGGTTGTCGGAAGGGGCAAGGTCTGGGCTATAAAGCGGGTGAGGCAGAACTTCACATCCACTGTATTCCAAAAATGTTTTAACCGGTTTCATGTGGCCGAGTATTGTCATGATGGAAATTACAGACTCGTGCCTGGTCGCCTATTCTGGCCGTTTTTCTGCCAATGCTCGCTTCGAATGCATCAAATGTTATCTGTAGAACTTGCCCGTGATAGTTTGGCTTGGTTTCAGCAGCTCATAGTGGATGACATCCTTATGATCCCACCAACTACCCAGCATTACTTTGGCGCCATGGATATTTGGCCTGGCCGTCGATGTTGATGCATGTCCGAGCTAACCCCATGATTTTTTACGCTTTAGGTTGTCGTAGCGAATCCATTTGTCATCACCAGTGATGATACGATCCAAAAATGACTTCTTGTTGTGGCGTTCAAGCAGCATTTCCGAAATTCAAAATCACCTTTCGACGTCTCTTGGCTTCAATTCATGTGGCACCCAATTTCCTTGCTTTTGAATCATTCCCAATGCTTTACAGTGTCTTGAAATTGTCGCTCGATCAACTCCCAATGATTCTGCGAGTTCTGCTTGCGTTTGACACGAGTCTTTATCGAGAAATGCCTCTAATTCCTTTGTCATCCATATCGAAATCACCATTGTTATAGCGTCGAAACCAGTTCTCACACGTTTTTTGTAATGGAGCATGTTCACCATAAACTTCACCCAGCAATCGGTGACTTTCAGCTGGTTTTTTCTTCCAATTGAAACAGAAAAGTAAAGCTTCCCACAAATTGCGTTTTGTTGGTACAAAAGTTGACATGTTGAGAGTTCAAAAAAAAAATGTTGTATTTACTTCAGCGATATGACATATACTGAAAACAAAAGCGCAATAATGACGCTTCACAATGAAATGTTAAAGTATAGCCTGATGCGATTCAATAGTACTAACTAAAAAATTAATGCACACACCGTATAAAAAAATATGATACCTTACGCCTTTTCAGTATAAAGCCATGTATATATAAATATATTAAAATTGAAAATTAGCTGTCAAAGAAATGGTTAAGTCTTTTTCTTTAATATTCTAGATTGAATCCATAGAATGGGATGTAATATACTCTCAAGATAAAATTGCGCCCCCAGGCTAGACCTCACACAGGCGGGCTTCCCCAAACCAAAGACTAATTCTCTCCGAGATCATCATATTATTCGCGCCGAATTTAATTACACTGCACGTAATGAAACCCTGTGAAGCGATATGATTTGATTAATTCCCGTGAATAAGATTGTTCGCGTAAGTCTGGATTCTGGTTCGGCCTGTTCGAAGATAAGACGGCAACTTGTACTCGGTGAGAGAATGGCGATGCGATTTGACTTGCGGTCAGAGATACGGAATTTATCGAGAATAATGTTACTTGATGGTTACCAAGTTTGATACCAATAAGATATTTGTTTACGTTGAACTATTCGAGCTTATAAAAGTTAATATTATTACTGAATATCTCTGGGATTTAGTCTAGATGTGTTTGAAAATATTTATTTTAACGATTCTGTTTTAATAGATGTATGCTAATTATTTTATTCCTTACGGCATCCTGCCCTTAGGATGCTGAATAGTATGTATACAATTCAAGACTCGTATCATGGACTAGGTTTCTAAAATTAAGAACGTAACTTTATTAAAAAAAATAGCCTAGAATGTGTGATAACGTATTTCTAAAATTATTGACAATTTATGTAAAGGTTAATAAAACTACTGCAGTAAAAAAAAAACTACCCCTATGGGTATAGTTCTTTTTATATGTTATATATTAGATCTGCACAGTTAAAAACGTAGAATTACTAAGCATTTACCAATAATCATATATTGGATAAACGTTTTTTTTTTTAATATCTTCATTAATTTGTGTAATTATATTTGTAACCAAATACATCAAGTAATAAAATTTCAAAAGCTTTCATGGTGTGTATCAATTTACGCTAGCAAATTTCACTATACCACATATTTGTTCGGAGCTTCAAACATTTGGCCCGGGAGTTGGCCGGCGGAATTAGAGCCTTTTAGTTTCATGGGTTTGGAAATGTCCAGGCTTTTCACGTGCGACAACTGTAAAACTAACGAGAAACCAGAGAATGGACCAAACTCCAACTCTGCTGTGCGGCGAGGCGGGGAGGAAGGGGGTTGTGACGTCATTCTTCCTAGGACGAGGCGCACAGGCTCGGGAGGAAGGTTTTCCCAGATTAAACGTGTCGAAATGAAAATAAACAATATAATAATACAAGTTTAGGATTGATTTGCGAACAAACAACAAAAAAAAATATTTTTGAGCCACTTGCCTTTTCATATTTGCTGTTTAAATATGAAGAATATCAAACTTAACCAGCCCTGCTTTTGTTCACTATAACGAAAAAAATATTGAAATATTCTTAATACAGTAATATTATTAGGTTGTTTATGAATAACAATCAATTTTAAAACGTATATTTATGGCATAAAATACCTTTGAGGTTTGCATCAGATATTTTTTTTCTGAGAATTTTATGATTTGTTAAAAAACTTCATAATATATTTCTCGTATATCTTAAGAAGCTGTAAATTGAACACACGTGCAATTAACGCTTAACTCTCAAAAATTTAAACACACCTAAATATATTTTATTTTTGACTGTATAATTCGTAGGCCAGGTAATCCCTTCCCTTTCATTTAAATCGCCAGCCCTTTAATAATTGTTGGTGTGACCAGAATGTATGGCATTGGCAGAATTTATCAAACTTTGCATGTTGTTAGATATAAACTAAAATACTGGCTGTACCAAATTCATCAAACTGAAAGAGACGGTTATATTTCAATTACTTAACATAAAATTGCTTCATTTATCCAAAGGATTATTTGGCTGTATATATATATATATATATATATATATATATATATATATATATATATATATATATATATATATATATATATATATATATATATATATGGTTTTGTGATTTTCCATGTATTTGATGTTTTAAAATGCTAACATAACTAATCACAAAAATTCACAATTAATACTATATTATAGTAAGCAAACAATATAATCATGAAATGCCTTCAAGACATTCAGTCAAAAAGATTGAATTAATTAAAAATATCTATTATACTTTCTGATAATCAAAGTATTTGTCAAATAATAAATATTCACTATACTTTAATTAAAACGAATAAAAGTGTCCAATTTAATTTTAACGAAAAGTAATTTTTATTATTAAATCTCTCTTCAAAGTATTTGGAAGTGAAAATAATGAAGATCCGTTATTATTTAAACATAAACATTGTAAATTTGCGCAAGAACCCTTATTAAATTAGTATCGGATTAAGTCACGCTGTGAGACCTTTTTCAAAGGCTTTGTTGGCTTATACAGTTGCTGTTATATCTTTATTCACACACATGAGAGGCGAATCTTCAAGGCGAGGGAATCTATCTTCCCCGTAAGGTAATTATCAAGCGGGGTGTGTAAACGAATACGCCAAAAGCGCCCCTTCCAGGCTAGAGAGTAAAGCCTTTACAGATCTTTGCAAAGGGATGTTTGTACCTACGAAGGATTTAAGGGATGGACTATGAAATATATTTTGTAACGGCACAGATTCTATTTACTGAAGTGGAAAAAATATAAATTAAATATTGTAATGTTTATACATTTATTTCAAGCAAAATAAACTTAAAATAGATCAAAAGGTTTTTCAAATAAAGTGACGAGAAATATATTTTTTTAAACTTGACACAAACGTGTCACAATTATAAAACCCCAGTCGTTCAAATGCTAAAAAAATCAAGTGACTAAAATATGAGTAGCTTGTTTTACAAGTAAACTGTTTGAAGCTAAGTTTTTAAACTCATGCTTATGTAAATATATGTCAAAGGAGTAATTTTTTAGAACCACAACTGGGAAAAAAATACTTCTTACAAAACAAAATAATCGTTTCAGCATATTTAAAATAAAAATTGAAATGACATAGTTAAGTTTTCAGTCTCGTGCTCTGAAATGGTCCATTAAAATTTGATAGAGTCGCAAATACGGTTTCGTACGCTTGACGTGCTGACTTTTCTCCTCAGACGGCACAATTTGTTCCAATTATTCCGTACATTTGGCGTGTGAGCGCAGACGGCGCCGGGTATTGACAGGCCATACTTTTCAGGCTCGTCCTCGGGTTTGTTTGCGCTATTTACCCAGCCAGATTGAAGTTGACGTAGAATGATATAATATTTATTGTGCATGTTTAGTTAGAGGCAATAACGCGAATCACTGTTGAAAGATCAGCGTATGTTCTACTATAAGTAACGAAACGTACGTGGCTCTGTTGGGTTTGTGTTGTTATTTCATTATTCAAGATCTTATAGATGAGTCTTAAATATCTGTCTGAAAGGTCGCTTAACAAATTATTTACTTCTTTTATTCCAACTACCTCTTCTCAGAGCTTCCTGCTTTCAACTCCACGTTAGTTTTCTCCTTCCAATGCAAAAAAAAACCTTTAGACTAGACATCGACTCTCTTATTTTTAATGGTTTTATTAAAATTCTCCCATAAGCCACATTTAAAACGCGTTTTTGCGTTATTACTGACCTCAACTTTATAAAAAAACTGAAACCACATAACATTCAGTAAATCTCCAGCAAGTTTTCAATGTATTTCCTTTGATTTGTAGTATAGTTAAATGATCCTGATATCAGTTCTCGTTCTGCCAGGTGTCTTAATATTAAATCATTCAAAGCTTCGTTTGATAATTACAACGAAAAATGTTGGCATAACTAGTAATATTAAATATATTATTGATTTTTGTGAAGACCGTCTCACCGGAAGTACGATTTTGCCTATACAGGTTTTATCGATTGATAAAGTACGTTTTTTTAAATATTGCAAATTGATCAAAGAAACTCTCAGAAAAATATCATCGTGATCCCACACAAGTCACGATGATATTTTTCTGAGAGTTTCTTTATCAAGTAAAAGTGGAAAACAAGTGGAAAAATTACAAAAATATTTTATTTAAAATATTAACATGATGTGTTAAAATCTGGAACTCACGGTTGACAAAAAAGCAAAATGACTTGTGTAACAAATATCGATTCTGGTCTAAATTTAATATGAAACTACTATGCAGTGCTTCGCAAACTTGACTGCTAAGACTCCGCCGCTACGAAGCTACGCTACAGTGAATCTACGAATGCACGTACAGTTGTCACAATGACGCCTTCGCCTCGACGGGATTTGATTGCAATGTTGCCAGTTTGTATACAAATACGCCCGCAACGTGCAACCTGCAAGGAACAAAGTAATTAGTGCCGGCGTGCGAAACAATTACACCGCCCGTCGACGCGGACTGAGCCTCTGCGGGGGTTGGTTACCTGACTTATTGCAACAGCCTCCTGAAAGTAGGCCTTCATTTATTTAATACATTTAAAATATTTGTTAGCCTTACATAAAAAAAAAAATTGTATGCATTGATTTTAAGGAATTTTTTCGTGAAATTGGAGCTTTATTATAAAAAAATGGTACAGTATATTCTACTCAAAGTATTGTCCATCGCTAGCCACTACTTTTTCCCACCTTTCGGGCAAATTATGGATTCCATACCAGAAGAACTGTTCGTCTTTTGAAGCCAATTTTTGATACCCTGTTCAGAAGTGAAGCGTATTCGAGAAAAGGCATTCTGCATCGATTGAAACATGTGGTAGTCGGAAGGGGCAAGGTCTGGGCTTTAAGGCGGGTGAGGCAGAACTTCCCATCCACTGTGTTCCAAATATGTTTTAACCGGTTAAGCAATATGTGGTCGAGCATTGTCATGATGGAAAATTACAGACTCGTGCCTGGTCGCATATTCTGGTCGTTTTTCTGCCAATGCTCGCTTTAAACGCATCAATTGTTGTCTGTAGAACTCGCCCGTGGTAGTTTGGCCTGGTTTCAGCAGCTCATAGTTGATGACACCCTTCTGATCCCACCAACTTCACAGCATTACCTTTGCGCCATGAGTATTTGGCTTGGCCGTCGATGTTGATGTATGTCCGGGCTTACCCCATCATTTTTTACGCTTCGGGTTATTGTAGTGAATCCATTTTTCATCACCAGTGACGATACGATGCAAAAACGACTTCTTTTTGTGGCTTTCAAGCAGCATTTCCAAAATGCAAAATTGCCTTTCGACGTCACTCGGCTTCAATTCATGTGGCACTCAATTTCCTTGCTTTTGAATCATTCTCAATGCTTGTAAGTGTCTTGAAATTGTTGCTCGATCTTTGGCACGTTTGACACGAGTCTTTATCGAGCAATGCCTCTAATTCTTCATCTTCGAATTTTTTTGGTTGGACTGAACGTTCTTTGTCATCCACATCGAAATCACTATTTTTAAAGCGTCGAAACCAGTACTCACACGTTTGTTGCAATGGAACATGTTCACCATAAACTTCACACAGCAATCGGTGACTTTCAGGTGCTTTTTTCTTCCAATTAAAACAGAAAAGTAAAGCTTCCCGCAAATTGCGTTTTGTTGGTACAAAAGTTGACATGTTGAGAGCTCATAAAAAAAATGTTGTATACACTTCAGCGATATGACATATACTGAAAAATAAAGCTCAATAATGATGCTTTGCAATGAAGTTAAATAATGTATAGTTTGATGCGATTCAATACTAGTAACGCCATCTCTTACTACTAATTTAATAATAAACCCACCACACTTTCATAAAATGTTTAAGGTAATTTTAATACCCTACCGATAAAAGCGGTAATAATTTTTACCGAAGCTTTTTTTTTCTTCATAGATTGCTTTCATGGAAAAGATAGTAAAAATAATAGTATTTTTATGATTCGTGAAATAATTGCAAATATATTTTGGGAACACCAGCTGACAGTTTAGGGTTAGTATAAATGAAGCGTTACACGATAAAACAACGTGTCTTCATTATTGAACAACATTTCAAAAATATTGAAAGCTTGGCAGCCTTTTAATACTTAACCGCAAAAATGGCGACAAATTCAAATCTTGCGTTAATTTTGAGACACCTTTATATCATATTAAAGATACATGTAAATTGTTCTCAAAATATTCAGATCATCGTGTTCTACTTGCGATGCAATCACCGAGCTCAGTGTCAAAACATTGTGGAGTATATAGTGGTGCACGTACAAATCGGCTGGCCAGGCCGAGCAGAGGGAGTGTCATCCCCGCAGCCTCCTGCAGTGCAAGGCTCTATTAATCAGATTCAATGGAGGCAATTTGGCGCAAATGTCGGTGGTCTTGAGAGCCAGTCTATTGTGGAGCAAACACTAATTTATCGGACTATCTATGCACACTGGTTGTATAAATTTCAAAGTGTCACATTGGCGTATGGTTGGAATAAGCTGCATGTGATGTTAAGTACATAATTCATATTTGACATAGTAACATAGCTATACCTTAGTATGTCCATCGTTTCGGTGCTTTGCTAGAACTACCTTTATTGATTTTTTATGTATGTCCTTTTTAACTGCATACCTGTGTTAGGAAAGGATACTTGTATTTAGAAACGAGCGAGTAATGTCAATTTAATATAAATCGTATACACAGCATTATTGTTATTACTAAAATATTTCTAAATAAGTATGGAGGAAAATGTGTAAGGTAGTCTTATTATGAGCATTTTACTTTAGACGAAATTTTATTAGTGTGTAATTTTTCACACTTTTTTGAAATAAAGCAATATCAAAAATTATCGCAAATATAAACTAATAAACAAGTTCTAAGCAATTAATATTGTCAAAGTTTTGTTTAATGGAGTTTTAATATTCTATAACAAATTGAGCTGTAAGATATTATTAATTATTTTATACAATATAAATCGTTAAACGTCAATGGTAAAAAATAACTTATTTAGATAAGATAGAAATTTAAATTAAAAACAAACAGGCATCTGTGAAGGCTTTTATTATTTTGTAGTTGAAAAACGCGGAAAAACTGTCCCACCGTTTCTATAAAGTTATATAATTACTTCTCAAAATGAAAGAGATGATTATCATACCTTAAAATTTAATTTAATTAATAATTTTATTTTTTAACAGCAGAAATTGCAGAAAAAAGACTAATTGGTAATAAAAAAATGATTATTGTATTTAAGTAATAATAAAAAAATAATATTCGCTTTGTTCTCAAGAGTCGCCGCCTCTGCGCGTCCCATACAGCGTTCTGTCGCTCCGCCCTCTTCGCGCCCAGTAATTTGCTCCCGCCAGCCCAGTGCCGTCTCGTGGTGGTGATTAATAAACCAATTACGCTAATTGCCCGGCTTTGATTCACACCACACAAATAAGTACCGAGATTTACACATTTCAACACTGAAACGTGTGGTTTTTTTTTAATCTGACGCTGATGTTATCGATTTACGAAATTAATTTAAATTCCTTAAAAAAATTGTGATATAAAAAAAAAAAATATTTTATCTCATAAAATACCTTGCCAGATATTCAAATGAGCGAAATACGCTTTCCAATTAATACAACGTAAAGTATAGGGAGAAGGGAGAGACAATCTTGAGTAGACCTTCGAAGCATGAAAAGCTGTTGGAAAATAGAAGAGTCATCCCTTACCACCTGAGACGAGCCAGAACTTACAAATTTTCATTATTCCAAGAGTTTTTGCGGAATTTCACCCTCCGATTCCAGCATGTTGGGGTGGGGCGAGGACTACCTCCGTAACACGAATTTCATCGGCTCATATAGGGGTGGGCCACTGTACCTCCGTGACACGAATCACATCAGATTTTATCGCTAAATCGTGAAAATAATTTTAAGGTATTTGTCTTACAGATTAAATTTCTAGAACAATGCCTTGCAATACCTATTTTCAATTAAAAATTATAATAAATCTTTAAAGTGGTAAAAATAATATGCTGTACGCTATTTATTAATAACACTTACTAATTTGAGTTATCACTGAAATAATTTTTTTAAATATAATTTCTAGCGTTTGTGTAATTAAGAAGAAGTAGTCGATTTGCATGGCTTTTTAAAAAAAAATCCCTTATTAATATTTTTTTAAATGATGTTAAAAAGCTGTTTATCGTAAATTTGGAAAAACCAGGAAATTGAAAGCAAATCATGATACTAAAAAAAGTATCTAATTTGACCTCATCTCCATTCTTTGCTTTTCGGAACAATAAATTAGAAATTTCGGCGCGCATGCCTTGAGAGGGAAAACGTTGGATTCCAAGTTTCCCTGCGACTGCCCTAATTTCCATTCTTTTATCTCTGACATAAAGGCCAAGAAAATGAGTGGAATAGTGGAATAATGCCTCCCTGCTCCTGTTGGCGAAAATTTCTGCGTTTCACTTTAAAAAATGTCACGGAAATTGTGAACGTAATTAAAATGAAATTCTTCGGGACGTTCGCCTCCCGCCGGCAGAATTTAATAATTTTGGCCTTTTGAATTTATTTTTTGGTAAATATGGCAGGGTAAATGTAGCATAATTCATATTATTTCTTGGTTAAGTGCTGTTTTAAAATTTGTTGTGACAACATGGATTTAATACATAATTAAAATACCAAAGAAACTTATATATATGTAATAAAAAACCTCTTTGTTATAAATAAGATATTTTCATTGTTTAAATTAAGTCAAATTATAGATTGCTTATTTTGAATAAATATTATAAATGTACACAAACTCAATGCCCCTAAATGTGTATAAAAATAATGCTTTTAACAACTAAAATATTTTTACTGCCTTCTTGTAACTGTTTCTTTCATAAATACAATACAATTATAAAAATAAGCGTTATAGGAATTTCTACAGTAATAGACCCATACAAGTATTATTATAAAAATGACAAAGCTTGTATCCAGCATATAATTCTAAAGCTTTGTTTAATACATAGAGGCTGCCTAAAATAAGCGTTGTAGTTTAAAATTGTTGTGCTTTCAACCATAGTACAAAAGTGGTATCAAAATTTATTATTTTAAATAAATATCTACTGATAATAAAGTTGAAATGAATTTTTTTTCCTTGGATAAGAGAATTGAGTGCGCTTCTAGATTTCATTATTTGCAGTGCCAGAAATAAACAAGTCTTCGGTCCAGAGAGGGTGGTTTCAGCGCTAATTCGATCTGCTAAAACGGTCGCGCCATTCCACCGGATGTCTTTTTCGTCACTTTTTGCTGCCAGCAAAAGCTCCGGCTTTGCCCAATGAGAGTAAACTTTTTCACTAATGAAATTGTTTGACCGTTTTGAAATATTTTAAAATCATTATGTTATTCTGGATTTTCAATGAATAAAAGGAGCGTTATTATAATTTATCAAAAAAATGTTTTTACACAATTATTGTAACTGTGGTTTTTTATTTAAAATAAATAAGTCTTTTTAGATTTGAGCCTAGTGCTTATTTTTTTTTTAAACAGTTAATACGGGACCCACAGTTAGATGATCTGGTGAAAGCGAATAACTAAATACAGGTATATGAAAATCCATTTGATACGTTTAAGTTGTAGATACATTTCGTTTTAGTTGAATTTTTTTCAAGTATTTTGCGACATATCTAAATTTTTAGTAAACCAAGCTGAAAGATATATCTTTTAATTTATCCGGTTTTTGCATCTTGGTGAGTGATTTTCATTTTATTAATGCTATTATACCAGCGCGTAGATACACCTAGAACTTGGAGCTTACAGCTGGTTGATAATGGTCCCTTTGTAATCCTAATTAGTACAGCGAGGATCTGAGAGGATCACGAGGGACATTCGGAGGACGAAGATCGGAGAGAAGCTCAGTACTAGGGACTATGCCACCTTCATGTCGGTGTATTTATTATTTAGATCTACCTCGGCAACCGAGTATCAATATTAGATACTCACTTATTTACTGTGTCTAAGAATCCAAATTTATTTACATTTTGATGTTTGTTTGTTTACATCCTATTATACGTTATTTACTTAAGCTAAACCATAAAACAACACCTAAAATAAAGGTACCGGTATGTCTAATATATAACCGATTTTTTTACATTGATTTTGCATTTATAGTAATTAGAAGTATTTAACATGATAAATAAATGTCAAAAACATATATTAATAAAAATTGAGAAAAAAATGTTATTTTAAGCGTTAAATTTAAAATACGCCCCGCGAAAAAATGATTAATGACGTCAAGGTACTTATACCTTTATATATGTACATATAGGTTGGGTATATGCAGAGAGTGATAAAAACAGAATTCATTACAGAAGATAATGGATGTGAAAGAATATGTAAGTCTGAATTAAATGCTCGGAGCTTTGTATGTGAATTGAAGATGAAAGGAATAATATCAAAAGGAATTATGCAGCCGAAAGCCTCCCGTGAGATTGGGTTGATGCGGATGATTGTATTTATATATGAAGGAAATGGATATATATTTTTAAGGCTATATATTTTTTTATATTAATAGTGTTTTGTTTGATTGTTTCAGATATAAGGTGAATAAACCGTCTTTTCTTCATACTATGACACTGCTGTGAGAAAACGTAAGCTTTATTTCAGATTTTGCTATACATACAATATGGCGAAAAATACACTAAAACATATATTTCATAACTACAGTTATTAAAAATTTAATTACAGAATTGTAAACAAATCTCAAGTGAATTTCAGTCTTTCAATTTTATTTTAAAATAGTATGAAATACCACAGGGAATGAATTAAATAAACCTGTAAAATCCCCAAAGTAAATATCCGTTATTAATAATCTACAGGTAACAGTTGCGCTTGGTCTCAATTATTTTTCTTGGTTTTCGTAAATAAATCAACGTTAAAAGACGGGATTCCTTCCTAATTAAATATTGGGGGATGTGACACTAAAATTTTCCCCCAAAATGGTTGTAGCTCCTAATGTTAAAGTTTTAGTTTGGCAAATAATTTCTAGACCTGTTTATTTCATTCTACCTTTTCTTTAATTTGAAATGGGTCTCGGTGTTAATTGAAAAACGTCAGACCCTTTTAACTAGATTAAAAATAAATAAAATGTTACCTTATTCACTTTCAATTTTCTTCAGCTAGGTGTTAGAAATTTCATCATTAAGGGCACATTAAAGAATAACTATAATTTTAATTAATATCTGCATCTTCATCAAGTGAGGTTGGCGACCATTTACTGGCCACATACTCATGCTGAGCCAGTGTTCATGGTTTTATAAAGGGAAAATAGTGTAGTGGGTCCTCAGGTTCTTCTATTACTCTGACTACTACTATAAATCATGATAATTATTATGAAATATACTCTTACGTTTACGTTTAATTAAAGACCATAGATCAAATATATATTTATATAAATCAATAAAAATATATAAGGTCAAGCGATGCGTTTATTTTGTTGCTGTATTCAATGATTATTTTTCAGCCAAGATTTTTAAAATTTATAAAAAAAGTTAGTTAGTTACATTATGCAGATTTAATGTTAAACGATCTCTAAAAGGATTTTTGGTTTATTATTATTATTTCTAGTATTATAACCCTGTGTAATTTTCAGCTGCATCTAAAGGTTTCTACCGGGCTTTTCAGTCGGGTTTCTACCGGCCTCTGAATATCTATCGCTCAGAGGGATGTAAATTTTGATAGTGCTATAAACCCACCGCTCCTTTGCACTATCAAACTACTGAAAAATGCCCTCTTAGTTTCAGACCGTCCATCATATATATATATATATATATATATCCTAAGCATATACTTATTTCATTTTGAAAGTACAGAAATATAGTTTTTGACTTTTGAATATTTTTTAAAACTAACTGTAAAATTATGCTTTGAAATATCAAAATTTACAAAAAATACGTACATCAAAACCAAATATGTTTCTGGAGTTTTTCAAAAAAATCAAGTATGATCTTAATATCCCAGCCATTTGGTTTATAATATTTATTGTTTGAATATGAAGAATTTTGAATTAAACCAAGTTATCGTGGATTTCAAATTAAAATTTGAAATAAGAAGTCGAGCAGTTCTGCGTTAAACGAAATTCATAATAATCGGTGAGAAAAAACGGAGGCCTTTTTCTTTTTACTCCGGCAAACCCTAAATGACCCGAAATTAAATAAAATTAATCACTTCTCCTCCCTTCCAACCCCCTTCTGTGCGGTTAAAGCCTCCATCCTGCGACCGCAGTCGTAACCCGACGCGGCTCAGGAGGCCTCCATCGTTAGGAAAAATGCTCGATTTAACTTTAGATGGTGAAATATCTTTTCAAATGCGAATTTTTTAAAGCCGGATTACATCGTATTATCGATTGCTTGAACGCCAGAAATCTTAAAAATCTTAAAATGTAAAATAAATACACGATCAAACGAAATATTATGAAAATGAGTTTGGAACAACCAAAAGTGTATCGCATAATATTTCATAAAATAAAGTTTTAATACACATTTATTAAAAAAAACTTTTCATATCGTAAACCAATAATTTATGTTTTACACTAAGACAGAGAACTTATACTAATGTGATTGGAATTTTTATTTTACTTTTCAATAAAAACATTAACTAGTCTTTATTAGACAAACTATCATTATAAAATAAAATAATTTTAGAAAGACTAATATTTGGAGAATAAATCAAATATTGATTCGATAACTGGAATAAAAATGTAGTTTTATCTTTAACTGTTTGATTTCTTTGATACAATTTTTTTATTGTTTTTTTCTATTATTTTAAATAATCACTTTAAAAAAAGTTCGATATTTAGGAAAATTTAAACGCAGATTGCTTAATAATTCAGATATGCATTTAAGCATTTCTATGGTATAAATTAAATATAATCTACTTTATACAAGTACATAGGCACGGTTATACCAATTTATTGCCGATGTTCCTCTCTTAATATTTACATTGAGTAATTATCATTGAGGCTGTATAAGCAATTTAATATGGGTAAAGAAGCTCTCGACAGAGTCGATAGAAGCAATTACTTCAGTCAAGAGAATCCCTCCAAAGCTATAGGATATCTAAACAAAACACGTTTAGCAGGTATTCCTATTAAATATATCAAATTCCGATATAATTAATATCTGATTTTAATTAAGAGTTATAAAATGATCTACCAAATGCTTGCTGTATATTGAAAATTTATTTGTTTTCATAATTACTTGAGATAACTTGTTAAATGAAATTCTTTGAAGTAATGAATGTTTTATTATTATAAGTGTGTTTGTGAACATATTTAATATTTTTTACTGAAAGTACTTGGTGGAATTTCATTAAATGAACTAATAATTTATTTTGTTCCCACTTTTACTAAGGCATTGTAGCAAAGCGCTTGCTTCAGAATATTGTTCAGAATTCCTGATTAGTCTGAAACATCAAACTCATTGGTCATTCAAATTACTTCTGACAGTAATTATCTCAACACTTTGTCATTTGGTCATTTGAAAATAGTTAGCAAAACACCACTCAGCTTAAATATGCTTAGTGATATTGACGAAAATAGTCACGTTAAGAAATAAGTATTAAGATTACTTTGAGAGTATCAAATCTTTTGGATGAAAAGTAAAACATCAGATTTTGATGTAATTTCTTGTTGAAAAACCTCTAATTGCCAAAAAAATTAAATGCAAGCTTTTGAAATCGAAGCTCACCATACATGACAGTGGGGTAATTCCAACACGATAAAAAGCGAGCTTTTGAAATCAAAGTTCACCATACATGACAGTGGGATAGTTCCAGCACGATAAAATACGAGCTTTTGATTACAGTGATAAGAGCCAATACTCCAAAAAATATCACCGATGATATATTTTTGATTTTGATTTTTATCAATTCAATATTTTCCTGATTCGATTTCAATAATCTTCACAAAGCGACTGTTTTCAATATTAAATTAAAGCCTCAAAAAGGATTTTTTTTTATTAATCTGAAATCTTTTTAATTATCCAACTGTCAAAAGTCTTTCACTTTCCATTTTAATTCACTTTTGTAAGAGATAAGAAGGCGTCTAGTTGCAGTACTGAGCATTTAAAAAGTTCCACACTTTCAATTTATTTCTAGCTCAAGTTCTCCCAAAGCTGTCAGTTCCAAGAGTGAAGACCTTAAAATGTCTCTCTGTGGAATATTTTGGAGTAACATGATAAAATCCTTAAAGTAGGGAAGTCTAGCATTTCACAAAATATTCGTAAAAGTTATCACAATTCATTCGTCAGTAAAATATAAAAAAAATATATAATAGTTTTATTACATATTTAAATAAACTGTACTGTGTTTATTTGATATCATTGACCTGATAATCGTATTTATTTAGATTTTACAATTAAAGTCTTTTACTGTATTAAGTAATGAGTTAATTTTTTTAGTATTTTTTCAATGATTAGAGAGCGCAATAGGAGACGGGACAGAATAAATGGTTTTCACAGTAATTAATTTTTTTTATTAATTTTTTTTGATTTTAGCGATTGAATTCGTTAATTGGACGACTAAAGTATTTTTTGGAAATACGTTATATAATATAATACCCGCCAGAAAAAATATATAATCTATTCTCGTCTCTAATTTAAATAAATATTTTCAGATATACAGTTATCACAAGTTTCTTTCTGTAATAATATTTATAAATTAAACGTTGGCATATTTTTGTTAAATAATTTAAAAAAATCATTTATTTGTTTGAAAATATTATTTGTCAGGATTTATCAAATACTTATGTATTAAAATAATCCTATCTTATTATTTACATCAATGAAAAATCATCACAGGTAAAGTTAGCATTAAAAAATATATGTTATATTATACATTTCTGTTATCATTTGTTTGTATCTTGTTTAACATATTTAAATAATTATTTATCATCTACATAATTCCAAAGGTTCATAATTAACTTAGGAAAACCTTTTTATGTATTATGGAATATGGAGATCTGCCTACAGAAAGCCATATAAGATTATAGAAGGTTCAATCTCACTATGGAGCCATTACGGCGGATTACGTACTTTATATGGAAATGAGAGTATTTTATAATTCGTTTAAATTTCATACCGAAACACATACTGCTACAAATTAAATTATTCAACTTTATAATTTACCTTTAATAGGCACACGCTTTGTAATATATCATATACCGTTTTTAAAAACACTTTTATGATAAAAAAAACTGAGTAAAACCTTGCACAGTTAAAGTGAAACTGTTTGCAAACTATTTAAGTTATGAAAGCGCTTATTAAAAACTGAATG
Source organism: Atopsyche davidsoni (assembly GCA_022113835.1). NCBI lineage: Eukaryota > Metazoa > Arthropoda > Insecta > Trichoptera > Hydrobiosidae > Atopsyche > Atopsyche davidsoni. Next base: position 4,158,539 of record JAILWY010000025.1, read on the forward strand.
TGTCCTCGAATCGAAAACAGTGAATAATTGCGATTTATACATTTCACGGCCATTTGAAGAAAAAATTGCCTTTGTTAGATTCTGATAAAACAGCCTACACAAGTAACACTGATAAGTTGACAGGTTCTTTTTTGTAATGTTTACTTAGGCAAAGCCTTCAAATATTATATACGGTGGTCGTTTGAGACTGAAATAAGACTTGAGAAATATGAAATGCCAATTGGCAAGAAGAAAATCTCACATACAATTTTTTGTATGTGAGACTTTGAACAAGCCTTTAAATGCAAAAGTACTAACATACAATTTTTTTCGTAATTTATTAGATTTACGGTTGAAAATAAATTAAAAAAACATATAAACATGTAAAGGAGATACGAAGTATTGAATTATCACTATCAGAATAATATATTGACAATCACACGTCGAATTTCAATTTTAATATTATTAACCAAAGGTTCTTCCAATTTGCAAACTTTACGGGGCATCTAAAAATAATATTTACAACGCGGCCTGGTTAATACAATTAACGAGTACTTGCAAATTTTGATAACGTGACATTTGACTTGAAGGTAAAATTTTAACCAGCTTAATTTGTGAAGCGGTAGACATTCAAATTTTGTCATTGCTTTGTAGGCCATGCGGGTAATCGGTTTCAGGAGAGACACCCTGATATTTCGTATAAAATAAAAGCCTTACGGTCCGACAAGCAACCGTACTCTGTTCTAACAAGCCGTGGCATCCCTTTTGGAGGTTTTTAATATATCTTACACATATATCTAATGAAAATATTTAATAAAATTCTATAAAGATAAAAAAGCACGGAAATATTCTTACGATATTGTTTGAGTTAATAAAACAAATAAGATTATTCATTTTGATAAAAAATACTAGTTTTGATACGTTTGAAAAAATATTTAGGTCAGAAATTCGTCCTTAAAAACATGTTATTCAATGGTTATTTTCGTTTTGCAACTACGCGAAAGATTTTTTTCAGTTACTTAATATGAGGTAAAAACAAATAATAATAATTTGCTTTATTTAATAAAAATGTCACACTTACAAAATAATGTATTTGGCGATTGAAATTTTAATCAATTGACATAATTTTTTTAATAGTTATAGATACGGCAAGAAGTTTTATGCTAGTGTAGTTTTAAGTAAAAAAATAATTTACACTCAAAAGTTATATGTGTAATATTTTATGAATATAGTGAGCGTGATTTGAGCTTTTTTGATAAATTACACGAGTCTTGTAAAAACTCACTGATATTCAGGATTTTATTACCCATGACAATAAAAATTCATAATGGTTGGTCGCTTTTTATTGTAATTAATGTACGTGTTTAAATAACAAAAACAAACCGACATTAAATAAGTCACGAATTCGACTCAAACATCACCGGAAAACCCGTATGCAATGTAGCGATCATATATTTATTCCAATTAGGCCTCTAGAATTTTTCTCCTGAAATCAGCGAGCCAAATAACTGGAATATTTTATCCCGGAGGTTCTTTGTCACCGTAAAAGGCTGTGCGGATTCCACTGAAGTATGCGGGTATTATTACATATTGTTATATGTTAAGGTTGCGCGTTTGATCCCCGGCTATAATGTCCCATGGTAAACGTACGGTGCGAGAGCGGATTTTGTACGCATCCGATTTTATTGTACACTGAAAAACCGGAAGCTCGTGGGTGAGCCAAGGTATGATAATTGAAAAAGGACTGGAAATTATTCACTGTGGTGAATCAACGTGAAATACCAGGTGGGTGTGACCTTTGCGCGAGGTGGAAGTTATATTTCCTGAGGGATAAGTAATATTATATATTTATATTTATACACAGTGAATCAAAACTCAACGTAACTCAAATATAATTGATTCAAATAAAAAATATTTTTTATTTAATTCAAATACATTTGTGGTTTGTATATAAGATTTACAGGTGTTTCTAATTGGTGTAAGCTTTTTTCGTTTCATAGGTAGCAATTGGATCTTTTAACAAACTTTAGACAGGTCTTATGCTGAAAACTACAATCAAAAATCATATTTTCTTTTCAATTCAATTATGCAAAAAAACTTTTATGAATCGGAATATTTTAATTCTACCATAAAATATATATTCTTATTAACTGCTTAAAATGTTATGGAAAATACTTAGGCAGCTGTTGTATTGCTAGTTAATAATAATATTTTTGTTTTTATGTTTTTTTAATTCAGTAAGTAAAATAGATAATTAGTAAAACTTCTTTAAATTCATCACTTCTTTATTTATGTTAATTTTTATGAGTGTCAAATGTCAAAAATGTCCAAAACATAAATGCATTAAAATATTTTCGTGTCATTCGAAAGGTTGTATAATTTTTACATACATTTTTTATTCTGTTCACTTTATTGCGTGGTTTTTTTCCTGGGAACTATTTTTCATTGTGTCGTCTAAAATAAGGTGGCAATTCATGTTTTGCGAGACTTCTTGCGGCGCTTTATACAATCTCAAAGGAAATGATGTATCTATATATATATTATCCACAAGAAGCTTTCTGAGCTTCCGAGATGTAACTTTGCGCTGTTGCTATTAGCTCTAACCTTTTTCCCGTAAGAAATGAAACTGAATAAGTAAACTCCAATCTCCGATCCTTGTGTATGTTTTTATTTTGTTTCATAGTAAGTGCATGCTATATAAATCAGCTTGATTGAAAAAGTTGATTCGTAAGGCAAATATAACCGGTGTTGAATAAATTAATAATTGAGAAAATAACCTTTAAGTACTTAAAAAAATATTTGTTTTATCAAATTGATAAGTATTTTGTATTTATTAGAGCACCGCAGATATTTAAAATTTAAAACACGTAAAACTACCCTAGTACCCTTAAAGATACCTTCCAGCACTAAGCGAGCTTTGGATTTAATACTGGTTATAAAATTGTACTTGCACCTAGAAACACGTTTTATAAGATATACTTCTTGCTTTATTCAGAAGCGCACACAGGAAATTAGAAAAGGTATCAGAAGTTTATTTAACACTCTATTTTTAGGACCAACCAAGAAAAACTGATTGAAAAAAAACTTCGGAAAATCCAACCACGAGATAAATTCACAAAAGTACACGCATCACTCAAATGCATGTCATGTTTTTTTAAAAGTTTAATTAGAATTCATAATATTTAGTTGAAAGTAGAAAAAAAAAATATATGTCAATTCATAAAAATGGCCCCGTAGCGGGAACGAAATATCAGAAATTTTAACAATAAACTATTACTAGATATTTATATAAAACCAAAATAACACAAACTCATCAAATTTTTATTTTAAAAAAGAAATACTGAATAAGGCAATATTCAAGGCACAAAGGTCTACATTATTTTACTGTAGTATTCATGTATTTTTTAAAAATACTCCATAAAAACTTTTTATAAATATGATACACAAATTCCTCAAATTTTTCATATTGTAATTAATACAGTATCGTTCATTTTGATAACATTTCAGGCACAATAATACAATTATTATTTTTGAAATATTACTCCATGAATGTGGTCTATGTCAAAAAAACATCATACTACCTCAACTTAATTAATCAAATGTAATTTTTATAAAATTGTCAAAAATGTCCCCTTAGGTATTTCGAAGTTAAATGGAATTCATTAATGTTAATGTTTAATGTAGACTTAGTCAAAAAATCATTTATAGTATAATTCAAATATCACACAATTACGACATATAAAACATTTAAAACTGATCTTAACAAAAACACTAAATTACAATGTCACACAATATAAAAATATTTTACATCTCGAAACAAGAATTATATGACTTGGACCACTTTCATATATATGGACGAAAATATTTTTTATATTATTATTTTAAAGAATAAATACATTGTTGTTGAATTTGGTAACATTAAGGTAGCGATGATGAAAAGGTAGCAGCGTTGGTTTTGTATAGATTTTCAGTGTCTAGCGGCTTTGTTGCGGGACCGGAAGTCGCCGCCGCCTACAATATCCCAACAGCCCGTTTCAGCAGGGTTGGGAATCCCGTGACGTGTTAGACGTAATAAAGCCGGGAGTATAATAAAGATGACTGGAAAATTTCGACTATGAGATGTCATTTAACTTTGTAGCCCACCTTTGTTATTAAATCAGGGGAGTTTTGGAATTATCAGAAGTTCAGGTGGGCCCGTGCCTCGCATACTTCTGAACGCTCTCCGTACTTTCGAAATTGCGTAATACTTTAGAGTTATTTTTGACTTGCTTGATTTTCTACCCGAGATTTAGAAGTTGCTTCATAAAGGAGTCACCGTGTTCATAGAGTCTTGATTTAATTTATTTTAAGTGAATTCAATTATTTGATTGTTTTGAAGGTATTTTTGATGTAATTAATTTTTTTCGTAATCTCCACGATTTATTTTTTATGCGATTCCCATTTCTAAGTTAGATTCTTCAGTAATGAATGAGGCACGATATGTGTCATTCTATATTACAGGTACGCAATTTTTCCTCCTATTGCAGGAACTCACTCGGCAAACTCACTTGTTTGCTGACTGAAGTTCTTAATCAGGAGTTGTTAGCGAGTTTACTGTAGACTTATAACCAAAGAAAATAAATGAAAGACCCTTAGAAGAAAACCTTTGACATTTACAGAAATAAGATTTCAATTCAACAAATGTTTCAATCAATATACTTAATATAAAAAAATATTTGTATTAAATAAATTCTATGCCCCAAATAAAACTTTAACAGTAAAAAACACAAAAACCATTATTATATAACAGATAATTTAATGGCGGATAAAAGTTGTTCATTCATATTTATTTGAGATACAAAAAAAAAAACGTAAATTATTTCATAACTTTTTTTTTAGAGTTTTTATAATTTATTAAGTCCATCGAGTTTGTAGAAAAATATTAATTTTAATTAACTTATAATATTTATTGGAGGCGCTACTGCTTTAAGTTCATAAATGAATATGCGAAGTTTTTTTTTATTATAAAACGAGTCTAATATATTCTCAAATATTTACAACATATAAGGCTACATATGGCTGATTTTTTACAATTGTTAATTTAATAATAAAAAAAATTATTTTAATGTTTTTAAATAAGAAACCCAAATATGCTCTTTTTATAAATATACGAGTATATATTAAATCGTCAAAAATAATTCGGACTGTCTTTTAAAACGTAATTCCTCAATTAGGTTCCATATTATTGTTTTTTTATAGAAAATGCTTTTCAACAAGGTTTAGCTTCTTATAAATAGGCTTCTTAGAAAGATAAAAATAAGTGAAAGGTCAATTAAAATGAACCCAAATACTACATCGGAAGAAATATTTGGCATTTTCTCTTCTATCGGTTCGAAATTATTTTTTTATTAGAATCATTCCCTGGGGAGCATATTAAGGGAGCTTACTTTCAAAATTGATCGTAAAATAAAGACTTGGGATCTAATACGATTAAAAAGGTAATTATAATTGAAGAAGAATAATAAATAAGACAAGTATAATTTAAAATATTTTTAACAAATTTTTTGATAAAATTTAAAAGAAAAAATGCGTGATATATTTGAAATATTGGAAAAAAAATATTTCTCAATAAAAACAATGAGATTTAATTAATACGTTTATTTAAAATTCTAATCCAAGTCAGACTAAAACTGAGTACAAAATATTTTAATAACACTCAAATGGTTATAATATATCAATATTCAAAGTTTTCTAGATTTTTTAGAAGTATTCATAAATTAATAGTAATTTTATAAAGTAACTCGTCCATATAAATACATTGTTTTATTTTTTTAAATATTCATTAATATCTGTTTTTTTTTATTATCTAAACAGCTTATATTTAAAACCTTAATTAGTAGAACTCAAAACTATGAGAACACTTCGTATATGATGAAATTAATGTAAATATAATAAAGTGATAAAATATAATTATAATAAAATTGGAATCGTATCTTTTATATGAAATAATCAATATTTTAATATTCATTATATTTCGCTCTTTCACAAAATTATTTGTATGATAATTACTGTTTGTATCTGGATTGAAGATTTGCGATCGATTTCGATTTTAAGAGAAACATCAAACGTGAGGTCTTACTCTTTCGAGGCCGCGGTACGTGCCCTGCAAGGAGGCTTCGCTTGAGAGATTGGCTTTGGACCTTAGATCTTTATCCGGGTCCGAATCCTTTTCCGGGTTTCCTGATCCCTTTAAGCATTTTCGAGTCCATTTGACCCAGCGGGGAGAAGGTCACATCTCCTCGTACCATCTTAATGGGTATTTTTAAATTTATGATCTTTGTGTATGTTTTAAGCATTGAATATTTATACCCCCGGGCTTGGATTTTTATCTCAAGTCTAAGATTGATCGCTCGAAAGGAAAGCAATATTTTAAAGTTTATTGAAAATAAATCCCGAAGCAGTGATAAATGGGTTTAATGATTCAAATTTAAATTTGTTTCTGGATGTTCAGATTTAAATCGTCTTTTATAAAGAAAATGATAAAGTAACACAAAGTCTTCAATGTTTATAATACTTATCAATGAGTGTTATTGCCAAGATGGAACTTGTATTAATATTGTAAAATATTCTCTTATATTTAAGAGACGAAGGTAGAATTTGAATCTTTGACTTCTCATTATTTTCAATCAACGTGACGAGAAATCAATTTATCTATGCTAAATCAATTTTTAATGACTTAAAGACATTCATAGATATGTTACAGAAAACAAACTGAAATCGTTTTGTTAATAGAAAAAAACTATTTTCATATGATCTGTTAATGGCACTCGAAAATTTAGCTTAAATAAAAAAGCAATTATATAAATATATTATTAAGTCATTATAATTCTAATGTAGCCATTTGAGGATAAAAAACTTACTATTCAATGAAAAGTTTCTCAAATGTGGTTCTCTAGCTTTTCATAAATGCTCTTTCAATTTAAGTTCATGCCATTAGATATTATAATGCGCCTGTCATAACCTTAAATATAAAATAAACATTAATTTCTGTTATACCTAAATAGATTTGCTTCGGTGAGCCTGCGTGCTTTTTGTGGAAAATCCAAAGATAATGATATTATAAAAAGTCGAATTACTTTTTTATAGCACACGGGATAGAGGTCGTAAGCTTTTGTTGGAAAGAATTTGCATGATTTTCGGAGAAAACCTGTACTTGCATGAACTGCAAAAGTGCTTATTTATAGCTCGAATAGATTTTTGATGTATTTGTGTAACGATAAATAGTAAAAATATATCCAAAAAACTGTATTCATTACAATCAATTCACATTTTGTGTTTATTAAATTTGTTTATTGTCAGTGTGGATTATAACTTTTTCTTTTTAAATACATACTAAATTGTACGAACACTGGCTCAGCATGAATATATGCTCAGTAAAAAGGTCGCCAACCTCATTTGAGGAGAGGCACTCGATGAAGAAACTTAACATTTAACAAAGCTCCAATTTTACGATTGGTTTTTGTATATTTTTTTAATTTCTAATCACCATTATTATTATATTCAGTCTTCACTGAAATGGAAAATATTATCAAGAAGATATATAGTTATTATTTTATTTTTATTAACAGGTTGTGAGATTTCTAAAAGAAGCCTTAGTATATTTATTTTTATTAATTAAAACATTTGGTCGCATATTATAGTAAGTGCTTGAAATATTTACATATTGTATAAACGCAAGCTTCTCGTATTCAATGCCACATAATAAATGTATCAAAAATATAATCCGTTTTGTGGTAAGCCACGCAGTATGAATACGTAACAAATATCTGAATCTGCATTACAAAGGTTTATTTATAGATATTAATGAGCCGTCATAATTCATAAATCAACAAAGCTCACCGCTGAAGATGCCCCAATTTTCCACCCCGCCAGCCCCTTTGTCTCGCTAAAACTACGCTTTGTTCCGGCGCGGCACAACATGTTCGGAAACACTATCCACCCCGTGTTAATTAAATTCCAGAGCCGCGAAAGCCTCGACAACCCCTCGCCCTCGGGGGTTGGCGGATCGCCTCACCGGACGATCACCACCCCCGCAGGATATCTGCGTTTTTACGGATTAATAATTAAACATACCAAGAAATTCAAGATTACTTCATAATTCTAAAAAACGCTTTTTTATTGAGTCTCGTAATACCTTAAAAATTTATAATATTCTTTCAATCCCCAAGCATATATAAGCAAAATATTTTTTTTGTATCAAAAGGCAAGGCATTTGATTGGTAAAGATCCATTATTATAATGATAAAAGTACCTTTGTATATTGTCTTCACTTTGAGTTAATTATATTTTTTGCATTACTAGATTCCACCAAATAGACTAGGTCATCATCAGATGCATAACTATTCTATTTCGGCGAAACTAGTAATGCAAAAAAAAGTGAAGACAAAATACAAAGGTACTTTTATCATTATATCTTTAAATGTATTTGGTTTGTTAACTTTGCAGTTAAATTGTTGATTTTCGGTTCGATGTCGGATGACCATACAATTTTATCAACAAAAAAAACAGGACAACGCGAATCTGTTTACTTTTTTAGGGTAGAGTTATATTTATACAGAGAGTATTATTGTAATAAATGTAAACATAATAAAACCTTTGTATCATAAATGACGATATATTATATATTAATCAAAGAGCAACAATCAATATAAATAAGGTTAATTTTATCATAATTGCTAATAATAAAATATAATTATCATAAAATTTTACCGACTGTTTTTTTGTTTTTAGAAGCTTGAATATGAAAAAAAAATAATTTTATATTTTTTATTCATACGCAAACAAAAAATATCACTCATCGTACGTTTTCTGTAATGCCTACGTTGTTATATGAACTTGATTCATTTAAAAATTCAGCATTTCAAGAGCTTTTTCCGACATCGCATACTCTGTAAGAAAATAAATCGATTTTTCTTTGGAGGGATTCTAAAAATAAGGCTTTACAATGGGGTCAGGCCTCCATCAGGGAGAAGGCTTTCCACGGCCAAGGCTCTATATCGAATTTTTCAATTTCCAGAGGACATGTAGGTTTTAGGGATTGTTTTGTATTTCCATGATCTTTGATAAGAATGCCTGAAAAAGGTCGAACATGGATATATATATATAACATATATAAATATATTTGACAATTATAAGAAAAATGTCTTTATTAAAAAAATACATTACTTATACTTATTTTTATAAATAAAAAACACATTTCATATAAAATACAATAAAATGAATATTTAATTATTATAAAATAAAGTATTGAGGTTGATTTTCCTGTGTGTAACTATTTATTCCTATCTTGTCAAATATTTCTCTTCTATAAGTTTCAGAAGGAATGGTTCGTGTCAGTAATTTTACTAAATAATGCAGATAAAATTGAGATAAGTTGTTAAGTAAGACGTCTTATTTCTGATGTTTTTAAATATTTACAAGTGGCAGTGATATTATATTACTATTCAATAGCATATCACTTGATAATTTGTATAATACTTTAAAATTTGAGTTTGACTATAGATCCAGATTTTATTTTGAATCCTAAAATATGCATAATCATGTAATCAATTAATGTCATGCAAGAATCTTTTTCAACATCTCAAAAGCAATGAATTCAAATAAAACTCCTTACATAAGTTACTTGCACTGGTACAAATATTTATTTACTAGAGTACCTTGTATAACATTTAATAACTCTCATAAGTTCAACACATGTTTACTTGAAAATCTCACGTGAGAGCATGTTAATTAGTTAATACAACATATAAACATAAACATTTAAAGTATATAATAAATAGATATGATATCAAAACATAATCCTATATTTCCTAAAAGCGTTTATATTATATTTGAACAATGCACTTGGAGTTTTTATTATAATTTTTATATTTTAAGTTTAGCAACGAAAAAATAAATAGCTCTCTAAACATAAAGGTTTGTGATCATTAAAATTTTTTATACGTTTCCAGGCGCAAAATAATGATTTTTTTTTCTATTGATTATAATCAAATGAAATCTTTGGCTCGCGACACCCATGAAAGTGTGGGTTTGAATCCCATCGATATTGTGAAAACTGAAATCCTATTTCGATATTTGCGGTCGAGTTTGAGGCGTTCGACAAGTATTCAGGTCTCATACTTATTATTAAAAAAATATTTAAGAATGTTTAGAGACACTGTTTATTTTATGATTTGATATTTGACGAGTGCTTAGGTGAAATCTTGCAGAATCGCTTTGGCGAAAGCGTTCACGAAAAAAATTTACGATCGTAATTTTCTAGTCTTTCGGATTTTCATATTTGTGTTAAAATATAAAAAAAGTAAAGTTCAGAGACACTGTTTATTTTACAAAGTGGTGTTTGGCGAGTGTTCACGTGAAATCTCGCTGAATTCCTTTGAGGGAGAACAAATCCCCGGCAAGGCCTCTGCTCAGATGTGCTCGCGCTTGCTAATTGCGAGTTCTGCCAATATTATGGCTGCGAGGGGCGAGTGGCTTGTATTTACACTACCCTTGCAGATTCTGCATGCGCATTAGGTATGCACTGCTTGCCTGTTTGTGCAGGCGTCGGGGGGATTAAGTAATATGGCCCGTGTGCGCTGTAAATATTTACCGCGAAAATTAGTAGTGTTTTCGTATTCAGAATAATATTCGTTTAGTATTATTATTTGTGTTTCGGTATAAACAAAAAAAAACAAAATGAATATTTGAATTTTACTCTACATGTAAAAATTTTCTTGCTTTCAAGCATATTTTTTTGAAAAACATATAAATACTTTAGAATCATTTTTGTTTCATAACTGTGTTGTATTGCAAAGGTGTCACATATAATAAAATTAAATATAAAAAATAAAAAATTGATATTTAGTCTATAACAAAATAGAAAATGTCATATTTTACACGTAAACATAAAACGAATATGGGAATTTTTATAGTTTATAGCTTTTTTATGCAACAATAAAAAAAATACATGTTTTCGAGTATGCGAAGTTATAAAGAAAGCACTTTTACACATTTTGGAGTGCATACAGCCTACAAATAGAACAAGTTTCATAATAACACGTTTCATAGCATATTGCATGGGGTTTTTATGGTAGCCGACGGCTTAAAAAAGACGACCCCATTTCGAAAAAGCATGTTGATAATATACTTAACCACAACAGTACATTTAAACAGATCCAAATGACTTTAAAAAAGGCTTTAAATCCCACCGGTGTCGGAAATTTATTTATTTATTTCAATTATTAAAAAAAATGTACGAAGATCATTTTTTTAATAAATAATACGCAGAAATATTAAGTACCACTATTAGTATCTGTAAAAACTATTCTAAGCCCCAAGCTTAGTATCTTTTCAAAGCAATCTCTTTGATATTGATCTGACAGCGGTCACTTCCGCTTCCTAGATTCCATCTGGCAAGCCTATTGTGGACGACCTCACGAGGGTCCAAACTTGGTAGTATCATAACTAATTTGTTATTTTAGAAAAGCTCCTATAAAGTATTAACCGAACTGCTCTGTCCGGCCATTAGTCTGTGCGGTTGGCCGTAATTTAATCAATGCTGATAACTAAATTTTACAAAATATAAAAACACACTCGGCCATTAAATAGTCATTGTTAAATTTCAGTTATGTGGTCGTGGGTTTTGGCAGCCGTTGTGAGTATATTTACGCTTATTTTCAATATGCTTTTTTACCAAAGCGAACAATAACCCTAAAAATATTAGGTAAACCAGTTTAGTAAAATATTTGATATTAACCAAACATCATTTTTCCTTTTTACTACGTGTGATTTAAATTTATGTTTTTAATATTCTGATCTGTATTTCAGATCTTTTATGAAAGATAAAGTATTGTTACAGAACAGAACCAGTATAGTGATTGTGATAAATTAATAGCACATATTGTTATATAAGTTGTATAAACAGTAAAATACTTCATCAATTGTTTTCGTAGGTTTTGGAATCCGTTATTATATGATGATCTTGGGGCTTTTGTTGCAAAGTGTTTCGTGCCCTTCGACGTTTGAGAACCGGTTCAGGAATCATCTTCTGGGATTTTTAATTAAAATGTCAAAAACACAAACCATCACAAAAGACTACACCTACAAAATCCAAGGACAAAAAATATGCCCTGTTAAAAAAACTTACAAAAATCAAGGCCATGAAACATTGTGACGTCATGATTTGTTTTCATTTTTGTCGTCATTGTAGCCGTTTGGGACTGAAAGCCACTAAGCGGATCTATGGCTTGGAGCATGGGGTGCCTTCCCGGGCCAGTTACAGGGTGTGTACACATCATTAGTTCTACTGTGGGTATAATAAGTATCTGATTAACCGCAAGGACCACCCAGTAAGCCTAAGTACATATGACCTTTGATCGGGGCGGCCCATTGATCACCAAGGGACGAAAGTTGCCGGAGCTCAGGAAAATCTGAACTTCTCTCGGGGAGGACTAATCAATCAAAGTTCGGATTAGATAAGTGACGCCATGTCAGATGGCGTATAATTTGAGGGACTACAGATTTGATGTATACATAATATCACCGCTTCACTCAACGCAGCCTTGTATTGTATAAATACGATTTTTTAAATTTTATACTTTGACTCAAATAATCCGCGAACGAGAAGTAAATTATATGATAAATATATTTAAAAAAAAATTATGTATGAAAAATAATACTTTAAGGCACTTAAAAAAGAATCTACAATATAATATTCATTTCCACAAAAACCTTGTATTGCTATTATAAAATAAGATATGATTTAAAAAAAAAATTAAAAATGTACTGGAGTGGTGAAATTTACGTTCTTTCGTATTTTATTGAAATCTCATTTCATTTAGTGCACAAAGCTTTTGCGAATGTCTGAATTGTTTAATTTGTTGGTTTGCTTATTAGAGCGTGGCTATCTCCATAGCTGTGTGCTCATCGTTCATTTTTTGTTTACGATTTGCCCGTATTGCCCGTGCGGTATAATATGAACCATTACTTGTCAAAGGCTTTGAGAAGTACAAACAAACCGTAGGCACGTGTCAGATAAAAATGTTATAAATGATGTTACAATACTTCAAACCAACCGTTTAAGCTGATTCATTACGTGTTTTTTTTATATCAACTTTTTCAACAAATTATTTAAATACAAATTGTTATAATTTTATTTCATTGTGTTCATTAGTTTTTTATTATTACTTAAACCTTACAAATGGAGATAGTGTTATGATATAAGCAAAAATATCATAAATAATAACTTACAAAATAAAAAAAATATTACTAGAGTATTTGTATAAATTTGATAGATTCTACTTTATTAAGAAAAGTATTTATTATTTTTATATTAATGAATATTATTAACTTTTCAAAGGTTGTGTATATAGTCACTGGTAAGAAAGTGTGTCGTTTTAATATATATATATATATATATATATATATATATATATATATATATATATATATATATATATATGCTTTACACGTCTCATAGACTCATACAAATATAATTATTTAAGTTCTTATGCGTTTTCTGGCGTTTGGTTCCCATAATTAATAGGAGACATTTTCAAAAGGACCTTCTTGAAAATAGCTTCAGTGCAGGAGCCGAAACGTTGGAAGAACGATAAAATATCAATTTAACATATAGAAAACACAAACAGAACAATCTGCAAATACTTAGCGTATATCTGGTTTTTATAGATCGTTAGACCGGAAAATTCACACTTGTGCAAGCTTATTCCCATTTTATGTAAATACGAACAAAAGTGCATTTTGATGCATTTACTTTATGCATTAACATCGCTCCTGCCTCTAACGACTTCCTATTTAGAGGAGTTTCTGCATTCTATCCCCGAGCAGAGGTTTGCATGTAAATTTTTCTATAGAGGGAAGCATATGCCGGAGGCCCCGAGCGGCCAGGCTGTGTTTGCAGCGATGGAGACATCAGGCTATATTTTCCTCTTTGGAGAATTTATTATTTAAGGGATTGTTTACTCAGTTCCAAAACTGGCAGAGGAAATGGGAATTTCGTGCTTCTTTGTATTTTATTATGAGAAAAATGCATTCATACCACAAATTTAGGGTTTATAAAAAAGCTCTACTTCATAAGCTTTTATTTATGGAGGTAAACCTCTTTACACTGGCTGAAAAGTTACATTGCATATCGAAAAACCTTAATTTTAGAAATTTTCAAATCAATTATGACCAGTTAAATATAATAGTAAGTTTCAAATGTCAACATTTTTATTTGATATCCATTTTTAATATCAGATAAGATATATAGCTACACTTCCTAATATGTTTTATTTTCTAAAAATATCAAGTTATGAATTGAATCTAAGAAGTCTCATGAAATACCACATTTTTTTAAAAACAACTCTATGATATATTGACTTCAACGGCTTACTGTGAGTTAAAAATAATTTATATTAGAAATTATACCTAAATACTATAGAAGCTAAAAGTTAAATTTCTGGATAGGTGAAAGAAATTTGATACTATCGATGCCATCCAATCTTTTGATAGTTTCTTTACATTACTTTGGGATAAAAAATATTAGACTTTTACCATAACTCAAAGTGATTTTATATCGTTAAACAAACAACTCACTAAAATTATTATAAATAAATTTTCCCTTTAGAACAAAAAGGGTTGCAGCAGTAATTCTTGTGTACATATGCTGAGTTCAAATAAAATTACCTCGCGCAAAAAATTAGCATTTCTAGACCGGAGAAAAAACTTCTGTTAGTTTTAATTTTCAAAAAAAAAAACTCAGCTTAACTTGAATCTTATTTCATTATACTCTTGAACTTATTTGAATATATACAGGGTGTGTCTGTACGACCTGGAACGGCTGGTCGAATTATTTATTCTCAAAGCTTCGCGGAAGGAAATAAATTTCTCGGTAATTAGTTCCAGTTTTATTGTCTCGGATTTTCGATGGCGGTGTTATTAATTGAAGTAACCCGAAACGTTTCTGGAAGTTTCGGTTCTGAGTATCGACCGCCGTCTCGGCTGAGGTCGCCGTACGTTTTATTGCGCAAAATTGGGGCAAAGTAGTAATAAAACTGCTTGCGGATGCTCTTTGGATAGGAAGGAATTTTAAAATCGTACGCAGTTAAATAAATGTATCCGAAAGCTGCATCTTCAGGGTGGAAACTTCAGTTTAACGGCGAAAGATGTGTAAAGTTTAGTAGAAGCTTAATTTTTTTTTGAGAACCATAATAAAGTCAAAATTTTATATGTTATATTAACTTTTGCAGTAAATTAAAATGAAAGTGTTTTCCATTTGACGAATTCTTTTGATATTTGCAAAGTAATTTTAAGATTTTCTCTGCAGGGTTGGTATTACAGAGAAATGCACTTAAAAGTATTTTTTTATTTTCTTAGTGGAAAGATCCGCTTTCACAGAATTTCAGCCCTTGAATTCAGTCTGATATCTCTTAATCTGTGTAAAGTAGAGTAGATGATCAGATTTTTGTGAGGGGATGATTTTAAATCAATAGTAATACTTACACCGTCAGAATTATTTTAGATGTATCGGTATGAGTTTTAATATAAAGTATTGTAACGTTTTCTATCTATAGTAACTTTGAGTTAGTAATTAAAAATAGTTCATAAAAGTTATAAAACATTATTTTTATATGCAAATTTTAAATAAAGTTATTAACTGTAAGTAAAACAACTTTACATGTTATAAATGCGCTCTAGAAAGCAAATGTTTTTGAATAAATTATAATTGATATTTATCTAAAAAATACCTTGTTTTCAGATCCCCAGTATGGGGTGATTAGAATTAACACAAATTATGTTTGAATCATTTGAAACATAAATTGTACATTTGTGAATTTTATATTTTTAAAACAAAGTAAAATAACACTTGCAATCATAAACAAAATCATTATCAATTAAAAAAATAGGAATCACAGGAATTAAACAGCAGACTTCACAATCAAGTATTATATCTAATCACTAAGACAATAAACCATATCAAATCACCGATGAAATCATTTATTGTCACTTTTGATTATTTATTAAATAGGTTCTTAACTCATTTCATAACAGATGAGAGTATCTGATTTTACATTAATGTTAGACATGAACCGGTTGAGTAAAATGTATGTGAAAATTCAGTTTGAGTGTTTTATTAAGTGTGTTTCAAAAATCTTACAGAGGGTTTAGTGTCAATAATCAATATGTACTTACTTGCATGCATAAACGTACCTTTTTTGATACCCCGAGGAAACTAAATCCTCGAGCCTTGTCCTAGGGGTTTGTGAAGGGTCCCCCAGGGTGGATGACATTCTGCTGAAGTCAGCCTTACTCCGTCCCAGGACAAACTCTCGTCCTGAAATTGCCACCCTCGCCTTGTTAACTACTTAGCATTAGATATACTGATCCTAAGTGGGTGCTCTGAGCAGGCTTTGTTTTCATTATGTGTTAGTGACAGATGGTTACAGTATAGTTATATTATACTATCGTCGTTGTATGGAATTATCGTAAATTCCATTTATTAAGCAAACTCAGTATTTGGGTGAAAATACTGAGTTTGAAAATTTTACATCATGCTGATGATTTTTTTATATTATTTATTTTAATCATAATAAGGTATTTTTATCAAACTAAGTAATATATTTAAAATCGTCAATTGATATTTCTAAAGTTAATCTGTTTTAAAATAATTATCATGAATTGTTTGTAAGCAAAGAAAACAAACTTATAATACTATCTTTAAAGAATCTTTATTATTAAATGAAAATATTTTTTCAAAAACGATTTGATTTATTACTTGATCCCATAAGTCAACATTAAAAGATTTAACAACAAATAACCAATTTTCTCTCAAAGAAATCTTTTCAAACACAAATGTACTCTAAAATGTAATAAATCTCGATTGCTTACTTAGCTTTTGGTAATTAAGAAAGTAACCGAATAAATCACGTCCTTAATGATTCATTTATCATCGGAATTCAAAGACATGACATTCAAACACCTTTATTTAAAATAATTAACTATAATATTTTTTTTATGCCAGTTTAAATCATTAAAATACATAAATATAATATATCATTTCTTCAATTCTTAGTGCTTTTGATGATATGGAATTAAAAAAATATTTACTAAAAAAAAATAATTGCTTTTAAATTTTGTTAATGCGGTATTTTATAATATAAATTGTATGTAAGTTCAGTGATAAAATATGTCATGAAAATATAGGTGATTAAATTGAAAACGTTTTTGACTCCTTTGAATGTAAAATATATAAAAACTTTGATATAAGAGCTATAACAATTAAAGAGTACCTTAACACCCAAGATACAGATTTTACCTGTAACAAAAGCTGGTGAAACAGCCTTAATTAAATCCTATCTACTTTGTTTATTTATTAAAATATTATTATTAAATGTAAGTGAGAATATTTTGAAATAAAAAGACACATAAATATTTTTTATTTAGTAATATCAAAATAAAATTCCGCCAGGTGCTTACTGTAAAAAAATATTGAAAATGGTAAATGAGAAAGTTATATATAAAAATTACAAAAAAGGTCTTTTAATAAGTTCATGAAAATTAGAAACAATGTGATAAAATAATTTAAAACAACCTAAGACACTAAGCATGATTAAAAGTTCCCCTGAATCAGCATTTTGTCAGCTTACCTGTGATATAATTAACGGTGAGGCGATCCGGCGAGCTGGAGAGAGACTGACGATGTGATTATCTCATGTCTGGAGACTTAACGTGACGTACTTATCACAAAAACATGCCCGCCAAGGATTTTTTGTTTCATATTTCTTAATCTTGTTAAATTATATGAAAACGAGATAATGTTATTAATAAAAAAATGACTTATTGTGTAGAATTAAAGATTTGACAAAAAAATAAGTGAATTTGAAATAGTTTTATCATAAATTTTATTCCAGTTAAAGTAGCATATTACAATTATTTATAAAAGTATTTTAAATATTTAATTGATATTTGCTACTCCAGTATGTTTTTCAGCATATTTCAGTCGTTTCAGTTATATTTAAATCAATGCAAAATATTTTCTAATTAAATGCAATATACAACCCGCGAGACAGACATAGTTTTTTGTATTTTAAAACAGAAACACCTTTTGTACTTTTTATGGTAAAACACAGAGGTAAGAGGACATATTATAACAATAGCATCTGAACCATAGAATAAATGTTATGAAATTCTGAAATAGGGGATGCACATTGAAAATGACCCGTAAATAGAGTTTGTAATAATTCGCCGCCGGGGTATAGAGGGTAGTAATCCATTTGAGCCTTTGCTTATCAAACGGACGCCAACTGTTGTATTGTCCCAGGCAGCATTTCAATTAAATTGTAATAGCGAGTTGGAACTGCGATGTTCTATGTCCGTTCTCTGCTTATGCTTTGTACTGCCCGGTGGGGCAGCTGATGTCTAGGGCGTGGGAATCAATAACTATTACGTAAACACACTGAAAATTCGTTAGTCTTTGTTAATAAATACGAGTGAAAATTCAGCTTTCGATTCAATGCTGCTGACTTATTGCTGGGCTGTCGGGCTTAATCTCTTTTCGACCTAATCAAATAACAGTGGATCAAACATTGGGAGTAATTGACTTTGTACAATGCGATGCTCCTGAGTGCGTTTCAGGTTTTTGTTGACCTTCAGGTTAATCATACGCAAACACATAAACACAAATTTGATTGATGATTCATCAATGGTGTTTGACTCGCTGCCAGCTATAATGAAAAGCGAAACATTCAAAATTTTATTTGCGTATTCATAGTATAAACATTTATTATTGTGCAGTGAAAAACTATAGATATTTTATGCAGTTAAAAACACGTTGCGTCAAAACTTGCAATGCGAATAATCGTATTTTTGGTTTCTATATACGTACTTTTTGTCTCCACTAAGCATTTGATTACAATTTAATTGAAATATAGGCTTACACATTCAAACTTGATTTGAAGATTTAATAACCATATTATCTCACAGATTTTTTGTAAAGCAAGTGTTCTGAATTTTTAATGTACTTGTTATTTTCAATACATTCATTATTTTTCAAGAACAAATTGTATTGAATATTTCATAAATATTAGTATTTGCGTTCGATTGAGCTCCACTAGTAACCTTGCCTCTGTGCATGCGGCATGCAGGTACACTGCAGTATTTTGCCGTGCATGCACACACTGTGCTAACTCACCATGCAAGGGACATTCGCGACACAGTACAACTTCGATCAATCATCGTATTAAGGCAGCAGCAGCTCGGTTAGGTTGGGTTATACAAGTATATAATGTGGAGGCTTCGTTTGTAAAGGACCTACCCCTAGCGTGGTTCGAACCCCCGGGGGATGTTTGATACGGGACGCTGTAGACTTTAAGCCCTGAAGCGGTAAACATTAAGAGTATTGGGTTATTATGTTGTTCCAGTACAAAGTTTGCAGTAGGACTATGTAAGTAAGAATATTCACAATAATAACAATAAAGCATATAGGAAATCATCCCGAATTTATAAACAATAATACGTACTCAATAGATAAATCATGCTAACATATATTCTAGGATTTATACAGAAGAAACTATTTATAATGATACATAGATTTATTTATTTTGATTGCATACATAACATTTCAAGGTCACTCCATTACTTGACAAGACGCCTACATAAGATTTGCATTAGTGTAATTACAGCAAATTTTATAATTTAGCAAGGAGACATGCACTTATTGTTAAAAATAGCTGTTTATTAGGGGTATCACTATTACTTTTTTAAATAAATAATTTAATGAAAAAAATAATATCATATGCAAATAAAGTGTGGCGTCCTGTAAACGGTTAAAGTCAGCTCTCACCACAATGTGCACAGCTTTATTATATTGATTCCTGACCAAGGGGTGGTTTCTTTGGAGGAGATGGGAGGGTTGATATAGGCCTCCCCTATTTGCATGCAGAGTCACGCCAGCCAGAGCAGGGCTGGAGAATCAAAAGGGGATATTAACATAACAGCTTCTCTAGCCACGTCGGGAATGTAGATAAACATCCATTTCGGATGAACGATAAGAAGAACCAAGATTTTTTGTAAGCTGCGTGCAGACTTGTCACTTTAAAAATATTTTTCATAAATATTTTGCTAAAGTTTGTTTATAATTTTGACCAATTTTTTGTTAAATTTTAAAATTATTTTTATATAAAAAAAAAACGTTGATTTGATTTCATGTCAATATTTGAATGTTTCTGAATATCAGTTTATGTATCTAGAAGCTTCTAAGTCTACAGCCTTAAAATTAATATACATAACAGTAAACAGATTGAATTTCACAACAAAAGCTTATATAACTATCAATTTGTAATATACGTTTTTAAAATATGTTTTTTTTTTTAAATTTGAGGTCAAAATTTTCCTAAGCAATATGAACAATCAATTTCTTTTCTATATAATTATTTAAAAAAAATACTAATTTACTAAAAAATTAAAAATGCATGCCCATGAGTAAAAAAAAAACGACCCGTTCGTTATTTTTTAATAGGTCGTGTCTACAATTTATGTGACAAAATATTAATATTATCATAATAAATACATCAAAATGAAAAAAAACCTGCTAGATTTGTAAAAAAAAACTTCACCAATTCCTAAATTCAAAGTTGTATTTTATTTTCTTCTTTCAATATAGAAATGCTGGCTAGAATCATGATTTCATGTCAAATAAACATGAAGTATATTTCGTGTTAGATCGAAAGGTCAAACATGTAAGAATTTGATAGAGTATGATTATGTTTCGATGCTTCACGTCAGTGTTGCCATCGCGTGTTTAATATTTTATTATATTAGTCATGCATATCGGAACAATAGGTGTTTAATAGCACTACTGATTTTTAAAACTAAGCACTATTTCCATGTAACAATGAATTAGTTAACGTGTGACAAACTACATGATGATTCTCTTAAATTTAGTAAAAGTAAGAGACAAATTTTACCAAGACCTACAGTGATAAAATAACACTATATTTTATTCATGTAAATATATATATTTTTTCATAGTGTTTTAACACTATCAAAGGGTATCACTTGAAGTAACTTTAAGGGTGTATCAACTATCACAAACCACTAGAAGCACAGTGGGTGCAAAGTTTCCTTTTAGCGAGGCTTCCTTTATGGTGTCAAGTGATTTATACGAGAGTTTCAGTGAATAATTTAAATAATAAGCAAAGAAGGATACCTTAAGGCTCTGCATAGTTCAGCCAAACGCGTTCGTTGAACACAACTTGGAAATATCGGAATACCACCATTATTTCACAAGATACTTCTGTGCTTTCGTTTATATTACAATTATTTTACTTTAAAATAAAACATTTGGATAAATAGCCGAAATGAAAAAATATGTAAATAAATATAGCAAAATACTGTATGCGACATAGCTGATTATTTACTAATAAAAATTAGGATTCAGCCCTACGTGTTAAGTTTTATTGCAATACCCAAATACATAACACTTAAAAAATGAACAAATACTATGCATTTTTGAAAAAAAAGTAATATCTTAACTGATTGGAAATAATATAAAATAAAAAAATTTATCACTATCAATTTTTTGGTGTTTTTTTTTATTCAACGGTAAACCAAATAATAGGTAGTATTGCTTATAAGTCCATGAATAATTTTTTTATGCAAACATGAGTGCATTAATGAATTCATCTTTATTTGGTTACTTGAACAGTTAAATATATAAGTGCATGTTATTTCCCAAAACTATATAAAAATCCAGTTTATTTCGGTTAATCGAATTGCTAGTTAAATTTACAAATTACAGAGATTGATTTTGATTTTTACTAAAAACGGAATATTCAAAAAACACCGAGTGATAAGCAGACTTGTCCCACCCTCAAAAGTCAATATTCAGCCAGGAAGCGAGCACAAGAGATACCACCCTTACAGTAAACATCCCTCTCCGTATAATCGATTGCCTTCCCATCGCTTTTATTAGCGTTCCCAGTGTTTTGCGTTCCTATACGTAAACGAAGTCGATTAACTTGTTTTTTTAAAGGGTCAATGTAAACAGGCCATCTTTTCAAGCACTCTATCATCGAGCCAGCTGTAGTGGATTTTTGTTGCATAATTTTTTTTATTCTAGAATGACATTTTATTAGTCATTCAGATATTTTGTTATATTTCACATTCTATTTGTTAAGCAAAAATATCGTTAACATAAAATAAATTTATTTGAAAATATTATATTTAAGAAATAAAAATTTGGTTTACAACTATACGTACTTATCTTGTAGTATTAAAAATAGGATGTGCTTTATTATCTTAAAGAATGTTTGAAAAAAAGTTTACAACCCCAATTAAAATTTATTGATTTATATTTTTACCTAAAACAAACATTGGTTTTTTGAGAAGGAGTTGTGGTAGGGGAAGGAAAAGAATATGAGCCGGAATAAGGAATCTTTAGAGATAAAGCAGGTATCGTTTAAAGTAAAAAAAAAAAAAAACTAATTGAGTTTGGAATATTAAAACAATAGAAAATCCAGTTATAAGTCATTTCATCCAAATTGTTAATAATTTTCTTTATATTTTACAAGATAACAGGATGATGTATTTCAGAATTTACCGAAGCAGAACAATGTACGGCTTGCATGCCTTAGAAGCCTCCTCAGGGATGCAAGCTGCATTCTACGGCACCACCCCTGTTTATCACATCCGGAGCTTTGTTGTAGCCGGAAGTCTTGAAAACTTGAGTTGTTTACTCGCCCCCTCCTCAAATACTGTTTTCAGATATTTATTGCTATTTGAGCTCGGGTCTATGGAAAGCTTACGAAATATTACGAGTATGACAATATACCTTGAAATTATTTATATATTTTTTATAATTAAAGTGAAAAATTAAAACCTCCTGAAAAATTTCACCGCAACTTGAATATTTACGAAAACGTCTCCAATTAACTCAACGGGATAAAATAAAAAAGAATGACCCGCTCTACATTTTGCATACGGTATAATAGAGCGTTCTCTACAGGGTGGCATAAAAAAAATGCGACGCCCCGGGGACGTGTGCGGAAAGAGTGAAAAATCGTGTCTAACAGTGGGACGGCCAGAGTCGGATCGATTTTTTTGGTCCAATCCACATTTTGCGGCGAAAGACGTTTTATTATGTGGAGTTTTTTATTTGCACCATCGCATCTCCGCACTGTATGTTTGTATGCAAATATGAACGTTTGCATGTACGGTTTATTTATGGGATATTGCTATCTCCAATTCGAGAGCATAATTCAACTATTGGTATTTGTAAAACTATGCAATGCGGAGTTTTAAAAAATAAAATGAATAGAAGTTATTTGTATCGAAAATTTCGTTTTATATTAATCCTCAGGCTTCAGAATAATAAACAACATTGTATGAACTTATGATGTTCAATATTTTATAAATATAATTTTTTCAGATTTTATACATGACTACCAATATGTATTATCTATGTTGAATAATTAAAATATTTTCTCATACAAATCTTCTTATTTTTCAGTTGGTTTAGCAAAAAAATGCGATAAAAAAAATATTTTCACAACAAATTTTTAAAAATGCTCCATTGAAACGAATTTAATCACAAAATCACTAATAAAAAACTTCAATTTGTATGCTTGATTAAAAAAAGCAGTTAATCTAGCCGATATTTATTTTAAGTCTTGAATCTTGTGAATTAATTACGATTTCTCAAAATCTCAATATTTTATAATTCAACATCTCTATTGATTAAATATTTAATTGAATAATTTATAACTACCACTTTTTCCATAAAATCTATATTTGCAAACACGGTTTGAAATTTTATGTTATATTTGGGATTAAATATGATTTACTTTCAAATAACCTCTATAATGATAAATTATTTAATTAATTATAAAACGATAAGATTTCAAAGACTTTATTGTTCAAACAGTAGATTTTGTTTATAATTTATAATTAAGATTACCGAAAAGCAAAAGTCTTTTTTAAATTCTCTCAGTTACAGATATATTTGTTGTGTTATTCTATATTCCTCTTTTACGCAAAGCGATACAAATAATAATAACAACAACATGGATAACACAAAATATCTTTTTAAAAACACAAATAACATTGTATTTTGGACTTGCCGAATTTACTGTAAATATTTGTATCATGAATAATATTCTCTATTGTATAAAAAAAAAAAGTTTGATTTTTTGTAAGCATTTTTAAATAAGCAACGCAAGCACGAGGATAGTAAAAAATAAAAAAAAATCAAACAAAATTTACTCAATTTCCGATATTTTATTATTAGTCCATTTTTCCGGTGACTTGAGAGAAAAAAGGTATTTCCAGATCATTAGGCAGCTGAAAAAATATCCCGCGCGAATTTTTTCCGTTCATGAAAAAACTTATACTTCCCCCGACCGATAATCTACAAAGGGGAGGCGCGGGGAAGTCGCTCGGTGGCATTCAAGAAATAATTCACTTCTCCTTACTGTTTAAATTACCAGCTCGGCCCTGTTGGCTTATTCACGAAGCAGAGGTGGACCGGCCCCCCTTTTATTTAGCCCGGCACGTGAGGCGAATGTGTAGCGCCCTAATCCGGGACTTACTTTATAGGTGGTGGTATAGTTGATCCGATGCGCCTGGATCAAACACCAATCGTAGATCATTCTATAGGGTGTCCAAAAAGAGTATCGGGTATTGTTTTGGTGACTGTTATTGCGATATGCTGCGAATTTTTGGGCCCAGAGTTGCAGGAGTTTTGAGGTTTCAACTCAAAAACGTGGTTCCAACAAGACAAGGCCACTTGCTATATATCCAATTGTAACGTAGGTAGAATATAATAATGGAATCTATGTTGCATGCTCACACTTTGGTCAGTCTTATAATAAACGCTGTACTGAATAGACGTGTTTGACTTAATACATTGAGTCATTGATTACAATCAATTGAAGCTGTTAACGAATTATTACCTAATAAGGTCATTTCACGTATATGTAACATCAATTTGCCTTCCAGAAGCCCCGACCTTAGCTCTCTTGATTATTTTGTATGGGGATACCTTAAAAGTAGAGTTTGTGAGAATAATCCGATGAACCTTACGGAATTGAAACAAAACATCAGGTCAGAAATGGCAGAAATATTGAGGGCTTTGTGTCAGCGTGTTGTCAGCAATCTTTGTTCCATAATAGAAGAGCACCAGCAACGTAACGGTCACCATTTTGATAACATCATCTTTTTGAAATAATTTTCCATGTTACATTCTTATAATCAACAATAAAAAGAATACTTGATTACGAGTAGTTTTTGTTTTGCTGAACTAACAAATACCCGATACTCTGTTTTAAACACAGATTATTATACTTCAAATATACATATACGGCTTGAGACTAGGTACTATTTGATTTCTGACTAGGCGTATGCTCGAAGAGCTTCGCTCACTCCATGATACTTCAAAAAACAGATCTTAAAGTGATGTGCCGAAAATATGTTCAGCTACTATTCAAATGTGTTGAAAATAAAAAAAATCTTTAAAAAAATTAATCGAAAATGATCGATATATATCACAGGACACGTTTTGAGCTTTTCGTTCGGATTGACTATACGTCGGATAATATTGTACTAATCGAGAAGGGTAGTAAGAGACCATTTAGTTTTATTCTCGAAACTACCGGTAATGAAAACAATGTTTATGCGGATTTAAAATTGGATACTTTAAGTAAGAGCATTGCAGAAAAAAATGTCATACCGTGCCTACTGGCAATTCACTGCCTTTAAAAATAAAAATAAAGCTTTAGAAGGGGTAAACTACCATAAATATTCTGTTCTTGGGTGTTTTATTATCTTTAATTTCAAGACACACAGAAAAACATTGGTTTGTTAATTAACAGAATCTGTAAATTATGCAGTTTTTATAAAATCACAACGTATCTTACTTGATACACTGAAATACACACTTTGATATTCAATGTATATTTTCTTAATTAAATAAATCTCATATATTCAAAACAATAAAATCATTATACTCGGATTATTTCATATAAATTGAAATGATAAAAAAATGTATAAAAAAATGTCTCTTTAAAAATGGAGCTTTGATAGTTGAATATTAACTTTTTTCTGTAACTGTTTTTTAAAAATGGTTTTACTTATAAATACACTAAATCCGTTGACCGATTTCAATAATATAAAATACAAAATCTTTTTTATTCTTTTTACTCTTCAAAAAACATGAGACTGTTGTAGTCATCTTAATAATAATATTATAAAAAAAAACAATTAATATTTACTTACATAACAAAATAATTTTTTCTATGAATAAGTACGTTTTTGTTTTGGAATGAATATTTTTTCGTTATTTGAGCAAATAATGCATGATAAAAAAATTTATTAATAGCAAAATAATCATTTTCACTTGTGTAATATCAACGGCAATTTTCCAATAATATTTGTTGATGTTATTCCATTTCACAGAACTGCTCGCAGTATTGGAGTGTTAAAAAGTCCAAATCGCTTTGCATTCGTATGTTTTATCTATGTGTGCATAATCCTTGTGCTGCAGCCAATTGCAATATGCGCACAAATGCATTTCGGAGGATTCCAAACGAAAAAAGTGGATTCACCTCACACCCCAACCCTACCCCCACTGCAGCAGATGAGGATTTGGAAATATTCTCACCTTCTGATATCAATATGGGGTTGTTTTTTTGTACTTACGAGAAAAAAAAACACAGGCGTTGTTGATTGTGTCATCCAAATTATGGTTAAAAAATATTTATCAAATCGAATTTTTAACAAATCTAATTGATTGTGCATTCAATGTGTCTTTGGGAAACCGTATAACCTTTGAAACAACCAAAAAATATGGATTTTCCAATAATAATGAATCATCAGAGTATATGCGCAGTAAGTGCAAAAGCGTATATTTTTTTATTACTTATATGATTAGGCACATTAGTTCATATATAGAAGATGATTTAAAGAAACTCTCAGAAAAATATCATCGTGATTTGTGTGGGATTATATTTTTCTGAGAGTTTCTTTAAATCATCTTCTATATATGAACTAATGTGCCTAATCATATAAGTAATAATATAATAAACCCGTAATGGGTAATAAATACGCATCTGATTGACCAATCCATAAAATAGATATGTATATTTTTTTGTCAAACTTCATTATAAAATTGATTTTGAGCATATTAACGATTCAAAATTACTATAAACAGAATGTTTGTTTTAAGCAGTTTCTTTATTCATGTAATATAGCGTCTTAATTAAACCGAGTCGAATTTTTCTAAAATTCGTTAATTGGCTTGTCCTGAAGTAAGTCATCAATGAAAAAATAACGCAACCATACAAATATTGAAAGAATTTTTAATAATGAATTCCGTTTCCCCAGACCGACAGCCTCTCGCGCTTTTACAAAATCCAATAGCATCGAACCGAGCTTTCGTCCGAAGTTCGCGTTTTTTTTTTTTTCATTTGCTTGTTTCAAAATAAATACTACCTGCAGAGTGCGAAGCTCTGAATATTTGTCATCCCCTTCCCACTGCCTGCTTTGTTTATCCGACTTTTCGTTTGTCAGCTGTCCCGCTCTCTCGCACCCCCGATCCGAGAGGGTGATTCGTTTTTAATTTCTCGACCTCCCTTATATACAGTGCCGGGTCTTTCGCTATTTTGATTTGAACATTTTCACCGAAATTCCCGTACAATAATGTCAATAAACACCTTTTGTAAGTAATTCCTTTGGAAATAAAAAAAAAAATATTTCTTTTCATTCTCTCTGTATAAATGCGATGCTTTTATCCGCCGAGGTCTGATATAAATGATTTCACGACTCAGAAGTTTTAATTTTACATTCTTTGTTGAATTTTCAATAGGAATTTCTTAAATACACCACGTAAGTTTGAGTTACTGTGATTAAAATATACAAGATTTGAGCTATTTAATTTTTTATTTTAAGTACTCCTAACCATAGACCGTATCACTGAATATATATTTATTCTAGACCAGTCTTACTTATTTGGCTGAACTCTCAATTTTCAGTCAATGGAATGATTTTAACACCCACGACAACTTTCTCTTTTCTATGTATCTTTTTTCTTGGACAAGCAGAATTATTTGGTATTTCTCAAAACATGGCTAAAATATAAGGTTCTATTTTTTAGCGTATACTATGTGAAATTCTCTCATTTATCACGAGGTCTAAAGCCACATTTCAAATGCCTCGGTTTTTCGCATGATTGCTAGCTTATGTATTCAAAACTCAACTCCATCTTTTAATTACTTATGAAAATAAGTATATAATAATTAATGTTTAAATAAATCCTTAAAACGCCACACTGGCACGCGTTTACACTAGAATTTCTAAGAAATACACTAGCGATAGCATTGCTCTCTGTAAATAATCTTAACCTAGGCATTAATATAATAATAAAGTTATAAAATTATTCTTAGAAACCAGCTTTTCATAAATTAAGTACTCTTTAAAATTATTTGAATGTGTTAAATGTAATTAATTACCTTTTAAAGTAAACTAATGTTAAAAACAAATTAAAATAAGTTCTCGGATCAGGTGTATACATAACTTAAAGAGTATTTTTATTTTCTCTCGAAAAACTAATTACTAACGGTTTTTTGTGCTGTGTTGCATTATGTGAGTCTTTCAGTGTTTCAGTCTGCTACTGGGACCATTTTCAGGAATCGAACCGAGACTGAAACGTCGGTAGAGTTAAAATATACTTACCAAGAAAGAAGAGCATCTAATAACAATGTATCCATTTTTTTTTTAAATAATCGCAATGATAAAACGATTAATAGAAGTACAGCAAAATAACTGAGCATAATAGATTTAAGCAAATTCTGTTGTTTCTATTGTTCCGTCTATTGAATACTGAAATGGCTTAGGACGGGGTGGAGCTCTGCTCTTGCCGGTTTATTCCAGGCAGGAGACTGGTTCAGGGATTAAATTTCCAGCTTGAAAGGGAAAATAAAATTGTTGAGATTCTTTTCTCTCCCCCAGGGCAGACAAGAAGCCATACAATTTTACAATACAACCAAAGTACATTGTCCGATACTGTATAGCAGCCAACTACAACGGCGTAAAATTATTCCGAGTGCATTTATTGTTGGACTATAATGAAAAAATCTCATCATTTAATAAGAGTTAGTGTACTTGTAAATAAAATATTGAGCAAAAATATTATTTACTTTCAAATATGTATTTTATAAAAAAACAATATATTTTTACTCTTAGCGTTGAGTAATAAATCCACACTTAAAACAACGTCAAGAAACCTTGCTTTATTTTTGCCAAATATGTGAGATTTGAACCACTGCTTCACAATTATGATTTAGTAATGTTGCATCCAATTTAACAACAATTTTTACAACATATTTTTTGAAAGTTCAAAACCTATTAATAATGATTTATTTTTACTTCATTTTTTCATTAAAAATTACAGCTTTTTTTAAAAATAAACTTTTTATGTTATAGATTTTTTATAATAGTGAACACAAAGAATTGAAAATTTCTAGTACATGGTTTGATCTTCAAGTAAAAATCTGAATTGTGATCCCACAGCTGAAGTTCCATCGATAATTTTTCATTTATTATTCAAAAACTCTCCAAACCGACGGCCTTCCTTCCCAATCAAAGCCTTTTCAGAGAATCTTACAGGGCTCACGCTGAAAAGATTATGTAAATATTGAAGGCTTGAACGGTGGTTTAAGGGATATTGAGACCGAATTGAAGTGGAGTATTTCTAATACTGCTAATTTTGTGCGCTTTTAATTAAATTTCAGCAGTCATTTAAAGATTATTGGTAATTATTATAAACAATTGATTAGAAACACCACTTGTCGTTGCCTTGAGAAGACTCAAAATTAAATATTTGATTTAAATATATTTTTTTTGTTTCAATAAAGAATAATAAAAATTAAAGACAGTAGACATATTCTTTGTTCACATGTTAAATTGATTCTCCTAGACAATAAAAAAAATGAAGAATATGTTATTTTATGTTGATATAACGAAGAAAAATTTTAGTTTCACGTTTTCAAAAGAAGGCGTATTGGTATAAATTATAAAACTCAGTGAGAATATATTAAACAATTTTTAACTTCTTCAGCAAAGAAATTTTACACGCAAAAATATTATCATAATATATTTTACAATGAGATCCACAAAAGACTACAAACAAACCGTACCACTTTCTTTTTGTAAGTTTTATAAATTTGAATTTTTATTTGGGTCTTGATTTAGTAAAAAAATAATTATATAACATAATTTTATTTTTTTATACAATTTGATTTTTTGTTTTTTTATTATTTCTTAAATGTCCTAAATAGTTAAAAAAAAAAATACAATTCACAAAGCAATACACTGCATGCCAAAGACTACTACTTTTTATTTGATACTGAATAATTTCATGCTATTTACAGCTTATCATTTCATGCTGCTCACTATCCGTCGCACTTACCTTGTAAGCAATTCCACAAGAGGCCACTCTTATCACTTCCGGTGACGTCATAAAGCCTCCATATCCTGTCAGGCGTTCCAACAAACCATGAGGGTACAGGGTTAAGCCTTTATGCAGTCAAAATATTTACTTGCCATATCGGACCCTTCAAGACTTCACTGAAAAAGCTCCCAAGCCCTGAAAACTTCCCCTTCCGCTGTGTACACACTCAGGATGACTAAATTTTAGGGTTGTGAGTTTCAAATATCGATACGGCGTATTTATATTTGAATAAATATATTTTTATCGCGACATCAAATCATTATATAACACCAAAATTTAGAAATAACCTTATTATTTGATCACATCAAATTGAACCAACTCATTATTACAATTAAAATCTTTTAAAATTTGTCACTGGCTTTCCAAAACCCCAATCATTTAATTGTTATAAATAATTTTATTTTCAAGTATAAACGCATTTTTTTCAAATCAAATAAACTAAATATCGTAAAAATAATGCTCAGTTTAAAAAATCTCAAAGATTTACGCATGCACTGTAAATATAATAATGCTGAATACAAATCTAACGAATTTCCAATGATCACTATGATCACTTGCTTCTTATTCACCATTCAATCAATCACATTTAAAACACGTTTTAACATTAAATAAAAAAACAATAATTTATTAATAAATCACTTAATTTAATACAATATAAATTGTACTTTGAGTGCACTTTACAACTTTAATGAAACAACATATTTCAAACTTACGACTGCATACTTTTGGCAAACTGCCAGTATATTCTACCCGCATGAAATTTTCAGACATATATAATATTTTAGGGGTGTTATTATTAAATGTATTTACCGAATACCCACAGTAAAATACACGATGCGTTGTTATTTTATCCCTCAATTATTGTAATATTATTTTTGAGTTGGGTGGATAAATTAAATTATTTTAAATTTCGGCAAATAGAGCCTACTTTGATGATTAAACTTGAACTCTTTTCTACTCGCGTTTTGTAGAAATATTTATAAAACAATACATAAAATTTAAAAATACTGCTTTTAATTATCAATTTTATATTTTAACCCGTTTTGTATTTTATGTAATAATGATTTTAATGCTATGTAATTTATATTAATTTTAGAAATTCATAGTACGAGTTATTTATATAATTTCAATAATTTTTATTTATATAACTTTTTAGTATGATAACACTAAAAAAAAATTTATAACAAAAAATTTTAAAAGAGAAAATCCATTTTAGTTTTTTATAAAAGTAATAAAAACCGACTTCATAAATTTGATATCATAAAATGGACCTAATTGACCCGTAAAATTATGATATA
This sequence comes from Atopsyche davidsoni, assembly GCA_022113835.1. Taxonomy (NCBI): domain Eukaryota; kingdom Metazoa; phylum Arthropoda; class Insecta; order Trichoptera; family Hydrobiosidae; genus Atopsyche; species Atopsyche davidsoni. Next base: position 4,190,336 of record JAILWY010000025.1, read on the forward strand.
AAAAATAATTAGTTAAAATATAAAAGCAAACCACACTTTTAAAACCTCTGAAATTTTACTAAACAATATCAATGAGTCACCTGGTGCTTTAGAAGTTTAATTTTTCAGGTGGCGTAATTGCCGAAATTCTTTCATATATTGGCAGAAAATACAAATATCATTAATATTATACTATATCACACTATTAACATGTATAATCGCTGATCATATAAAACATAAAAAAACACTATTTCTTAGGAAAAAATTAAGTTTGTTTAGTTGCTCAAAGTTTTTCTCTAAATGCTGTTATTTTTGGATTCGTAATCATACCAATATTTTAAATAAAAAATCACACAAAAAAAAAAACAAATTATTATCTGTGAATTGTTTTTTTTTCATATCAATCGCTGATCATAGAATTATCTGTTTTTTTCAAAGCACTTATATATCTGTTGAATTTTATGCATAAATATTTATTGTTAATACAATCGAGTTCTCAATTTTCTTCCTTTTAATCCTTTTGAGAAAATAATAAAAAAATGTTATTTGGTTTTAAGTGTCATTAAAAACTTGAAAATAATTTAAATACGCACACAACAATTATTTGTGTACTGAAAAAAATATTATAATGATAATAGTAACATTGTATTCTGTCTTCACTTTAATTTTATTATATTTTTTGCATGACTAGTTTCGACCAAATAGACTAGGTCATCATCAGATACATACAGTTTAGTTATGCATCTGATGATGACCTAGTCTATTTGGTCGAAACTAGTCATGCAAAAAAAATAAATAAACTCAAAGTGAAGAATAATGGATCTTTACCTATCAAATGCCTTGTCCCTCAACAAGAAAAAATATTAATTGTACAAATAATAATTTTCTTCTCGTAAAATTACTGAAACAAGGTACGAAATTCTTTAATTATCTGCCTTTCTGCTTTTATCCCGGGGTTGAAAGTCACATCGCAGGCTTGTCGGGACATTTATTATTGAAACGAAGGCACAAGTGGGTCATAGGCGGCAGTATCGAGCGGAATCTGGCTTATCACCGCCCCAACATCCCCTAACTTGCACTCACCAAGTTTATATTTCGGATTATGAACCAACTTTGTCTTTGTAAGGATGAGCTGTGCCTGGAGGCGCCAGTTATGATTTGACTTACTCAATTTAAGCTATTTTTAGCTTGAGCTGTTGGAATAAGTGATGCAGATGTGTAGGTGTTAGAGCACGTCAAGTCATACTTACTACAGTTAAAGCAATTCTTACTAGCAAAAAATGCTTTTATGAAGTGCGAATAATTATTTTTTAAAACATTGATGTGATTAGATATGAGTTCAAAAAATTTGACAGTTAAAGGATGAAGTACGAAAATGGCATTTTAATATTGAACGGTTCGTTGTGGTGTTAACTGTAATCTAAGCAAAAATATGTTATTTTAAGCGAGATGCTCGCGGTTTAGTAGAAACATAATAAATTACACTTTCTGCAACACAGCGGATATTTCACGAGACAAAATCTTCTACAATGCCAGAATTTTCAGGGGAAATTCTCGTATTAAATTCAGTTTTTATCTTTCAGAATCCGTCACGTTTATGTTTTTACTGCTGGAATTCTCAGCAACGTTTCGCAAGCTACGTGAGCAGGGTCGGCCACGTGTCTCGCGTCCCACGTCCACGTCTCGACACACAGTTTCCTAATAAAGGCTTTCTGCGGTTTCTTTCACATTTATTTCAGATGTCCGTTTGCTTGCGGTTCTTTATTGTTTTCATAAACTATCATTTGATCAAACATGCTACAGTTATAAAAAATACAATAAAAAAATAAGAGTTACTCCAACAATTAAATATCAAAATTTTATTTAACATTTTTTCGCAATTAGAACTTTTTATATATATCTAAGCCTTCAGACGAAAAACAAAACTTTTTTATAACAAAAAAACACGAACCTGCCATCACTTTTCTGCTTTGATTATTTTTTTTCAATTAGAATACAAATTCATTTGTTGATTATTTCAAAGGTTATATTTTTTTTGTGGATTTGATAAAATAAAATAATTTTGAACCTAAAGTCTCAAAGTAAAAATTTTAATATTTAAAAATAAGCGATTTTTTTGAAGTTAAGCAAAAATATTAAATTAGCACTTAAAATATTTTAGACATTAATTTAGTATTTTAGATTTATTGGTCGTTTAGTTAGTATTATTACGCAGCCTTCCAAAGTTTTTGGCGGTGCCTTATATTTGACGTGGCCGTCTTCCATTTCCGCTTACCTTGTCAGTTCCGCTTGTCAATTCATCGTAACTAGTTTCCTCGCCCTTAACGGTCGGTGAACAATATTTCATTTGATAGATAAAGTTATTCCGTAAACGTTTAATAATAATATTAAATAATTCATTTCAAATTTATTTATGATCATTGAGTTAGTAATCTTTTCGTATTAGATCTAACTGTAGATCACTTGGAATATATTTTAAAAATATGATGAAATGGTTGATTGAAATCAATAATAAAGAGATCATCAAAGATTAAATAAAACATCAATTAAATTATTGAATATATATATGATATAGAGATTGAATCAAATGGTTGAAACATATATTCATATTGTATTATATGTTGATGATTAAATCATTGAATGTAATGATAAACATATGATATAACGAAGTGGTAATTGAACGTATTTATGTTCATGCTAATTAATGTGGTCACCACTAATATTCACAGGTAGATTTTAGGAGACATAACATAATGTTGATGTCAATTACGTTATAAACACTAAAAATGTACTTTTTCATATAGACATATCATTAAAATATATTTTTTAATATTAACTAACTCAACTGATAAATGTCTAAGGCATTTTTTTTTGTTAACATGTAGATTTACATTTATTTTAAAAATCGTTAAATAAAAGTAAAAATGAAGTTACAAACAGATCATTATGGATAACACTAAAACTTTATAAAAAAATTAAGGAGTTTATATATTGATATTAAATGGGTCGTTTTATTTGTTTAACCAGTAGATTTACCATTTTCAATTATCGTTTAATTAAAGCTCTAGAGCTAGTCATTTAATAATTGCATAATGCGCATTTCCAGGACAATGAGGAGAATCGATAACGTCTCTATTATCTGAAAACCGGAATTCCTCGATTTGGTGCAATCTTGCTGATTGCGAATGCAGACTAACCATCTATGAAGACTGTAGAAACTCCTCATAATGCGACAATGCGAAGAAGGGGTTTGAGACTCAAGAATTACTTTGCATAAATTAGGTTACTAAATTAATTTAATTACATTTCAAATAATCGTTACCCAAAGATACTGTAGTTTTACGTATATTTATTATAACGAAAACGTTCGCTCATAAGAAATTACATAAATATAAAACTAAAATTTTTATATATTAAAACAGTACTTATTTTGACAAACGACAAGTGTTTGAAATTGTATGGTGTCATTTTTTCAAAGGTAACATTCAATTTAGTCAAAGTATTTGCTTTGAGAATAAATTGATAAAAATAAAAAAAATACACATAAAGGTATTGAAATACATAAAGGTATAATATAACAAAACAGCAGATAATAGAAAATTTATAAAAAAAAACTCGAGATCGGTATCCCCATTAAATTTAGACCCCATGGCACAAGGGCGGGACCGGATTAAACTACATAATATCGGCAAGTGAAGCTAATGGCCGTGGACCTGGCAACACTCGCCCGCCATCTTGCCCCGCTCCTGACACAAGATGGCGGCCTCTCGAGCACGATTGATCCCGAATCTACTTTCACGCTCTTCTTGGCCCGTCTCCAAAGTGTACGTCGGTGACTCGGCCAGGGTAGAAGCACGATTATGTGTAGCATTTTAAAACAGATTTACGTTTTTGAACGGAGATTTGTGCGAAGGTATTGAAGGGTGATAATGCGATGTCTCCATGATGAGATTAAAAGAAAATATATATATATATATATATATATATATATATTTGTTTATTTAGAATATTGTTTTGCATAATTTTAGATGTAATGATTGTCCTTTGTCTTGTATAGGCCAAACAGCACGTAATTTTGGGATTCGCTTAAAAGTTAAAAAACTAATAATTACTCTGAATTTGCAAACCATCTCATTGAATCAGATCATGCATATAATGGTGGTTATGATATTCTACATATCTACATAGATGTACACAGAGAGGTTCTACACTTAATAATCTTGAAATATTGGAGGTTCGTAAACAATCTAACTTAAAAGATAATACACAAATTAATAATATTGTTTTTCCCATCCTCATTGCCTTTATTAAATATATTCCCACTTTAATTTATTTACTTTGACTATTATTACTATTACTATTATTATTATTATTATTTTTATTTAAATGACAAACACAAATAAAACTTTGTAGTCCATAAACTTAATTAATTGTATAACCCTCATCTAATTTGCCAAAATTTTTATTGTTACCATTATCCTGCTATTTGTATTTAAGCATATGTTATTTCTATATTTTGCTAGTTTAAGTCATGCATCTGATGATGACAAGGTATATAGGGTCGAAACTAGTTATGAAAAACAATATTCTAAATAATCTCACTGTGAAGATTTAAATAAAAAGTTATTATTTTCATTATATCAATGGATCTTCACCAATCAAATGCCTTGTCCCTCAACAAAACAAAAAAAAAATATATATATATATATGTTTCTTTTACAAACAAACGTGAATGTAATAACATTTGAGTCTCACAGTCAATAAGGTAAAATCTTTTCGTTTACCTGAATCGAGTTAAAGTGCGACTATGCTTACTTGAAACACAAGCTTTGATATTGACAAAAATCAGTTTGAAACTGTTTGGGTATGATTAAACAGTTTGTGGCGATGCCAATCACCTCACATTCATTTACTTTGTAACATGTCAATCACCCCACATTCGCAGCCATCAAAGTCCATTCTACGATGAGTAGCGAATGCAAACAATGCATATCGTTCCACGTGTAACAAGTGCAAACAATGCAAATTTGTTCCACGTGTAACGAGAGCTAACAATGCACTATTGTGTACATTGAACATACCAATGAATGTTGCGGAGGCACGCACAAAATCCCTATTTAAGGACGACCCTCAGTCCCCTCTACAGCACTCTTCAGGTACCTTTTGACGTGGTAACTCTGTACTCCAAATTGTATTATCAAATAAAGAACATTGCAAAATTCTTTCGCCGCCTTCTGTTACTTCCTACGAGAGATTGAAGAAGTTGGTGCCACCTCAACCATTCCTGGCGAACCTGACACCAATCCACCTCATCATTACAACCAATCGGCGAAAAGTTTTTTGATACTTATATACAAAACATTGAAAACCATATTAACAAGTACTAAAGCTATTGATTCAAATTATTATGGCATGCTACTCACTAACATTAAAAGCTTTATTTTTTCACCTACGCGTTTTTTTATTAAAATTTCTAAAACATGCTGAAAAATATTTTTTTATGAATGTTATATATGAACAAATATATATGATGTACATTGCGTCTGACAAGGAGGCTTTCGTGACTTGCTTCAGAAAGAATCGGGAGCCTGCCGCAGTTTCGTTGCAAACTTTTACGATATGCGTCGTGAGAAATTGCTCGGATAATTTTCCACCCTGAATGTTTTTATTTTATACGTCAGCTTCGTGCTCGGTTTTTACTATCGACCCGAGGCGAATTCGTATTTGCAAAATTCGATTGTGATAAATTTTAAAATATACGCTCAGCCCTTTTTTCACACAGACTTCTCCGCAAAATTACTGGGGCAATTACTTATACTGCCAGTTTCATGCGAGTTGGTTTATTTTGAGAGTGCGCTGAAATATATTAGCTTTGTAGAATTGGTGGTAGAAGTTTTCAGCAATAAGCAGGATAAAAAGTTTGAAAAAATTACGACTTTATTTGGCTTTACAGAAGCAAGGGCTTTGAGAAATATGATTGCAAGTAGTTTTGCTAAAAAAACTCTTAAAGTTTTAAATTAAATAAAAAGCAAAGCTAGGTCTTACTATTCATTACAACTGAAAAACAACCGCTGAAGTTATCTATGTCTAATAATAAAATCATGAATTATCTTCCCAATAGCTCTATTTTGTAAAAAAATCATTTTTTATATTAATCAATTCACATTAAATTGCATGCAAACCTTCAAAATTTTATTTTATTTTTAATTTGTTTAACATACTCGTATAATCTCTCATCAGGAAAAACCCAAATTACAATTGATTTATGTTTTATTTAAATCCAATCACTTGAACTTCTACCTCAAGTATTTATAAACTTTATTAAGTGGCAAGGCTAAATAATTTTAATTTAGAATATCTAAAATTTATTATTCAGGCTGAATAAACATAATATCTAACTGGTAAAATAAATCAGTTGGTACTTACTACATTTGGTTTAAAGAATTATATTAAATCACTGTCCACCTATATACTGTTTATATATAATTTTTATGATTTTTTTCAAAGAATCTATAATATCAAATAGACAAATCATTTCCAGTTTGATGTATGTTTTAAATTAGCCTAATTTTATTAATTTTGATCACTGAAAAAATTACAAAAGATCATTTTAATAAAAATGTTTGATAGTAAATTAAAAGGTACAGCATTTTTTTATTTTTATTTTAAAAAATTATTAAGATTTTCTGGGAGCTGCTCTTAGCCGTTGAGTCTGGAAGATAAATTTCACTGCAATCTTCTTTTTTCTCTTAAAGAGGAAGCGCACATACCATTAGATCTTGTAACAATTTATTACATTTAAAATAAATGGGAATTGTTTCAGGAAATTCTTTTGTTTTAGAAAGGTATATTCGGAAACGACGGCGTCTGAAACAAAGGTTTCTTAAAAGTACTCGTGGGAACTTCTGCTAGAACGGTTAATAAATTAAATATAAAAATAAATATAAAGTTAAAAAATATATAATTTTGACAAAACACATGTTCTATTAAAATATTCTTATTTATGAATATATATAAAAAAGTTTTGTCCTAATACTTTATTTGATCATAACTCTATTATTTTTGTATCAATCGATATCTCAACGTAACCAAAATATGTTCTAATTATTTTTATTTCAGGATTGAAGAACAGATGTCTATTTCAGTAGTTTCTAATGAGAGGGTTTTGTAAATGATTTGAGTTTCAGGGGCGTCGGTTTTTCCCAGCCGAACTTTTTCAGTGAGGGTCCGTCTGCAAAATCAATCATACAATTTCACCCGTCACGACCCGCCCTAGAATTTCATTATTCGCAAAAACGACGGGATTTTGGTTTCCGCGATAATCCGGTGTTATGTAAATTTTGCGGGTCGTAAGTAAATTGGAAAGCGTTTTTTAGTTCCACATTTTTTTTCATGAAATATTTTTTGGGGAATTTATGTCATGCTGAATTAATTGGGAACCTTCTTGGTAGTATCGAGATTAAGCAATATGTGCCCGTAATCGTGTTTATGTATATAACGTTTAAGACTTGTTTAAGGTTTTTGAGTCGACTTTTTTATGGTATTCTTTAGGGACTTTCTTAAAGGCTTTCTCAATACATTAAGAGCTTGTATGAAGTAAATCTTTCGCATAGCTAACACCAAATTTTCAAAATGCAAATGTTATGCAAAAAATCATGAATAAATAATTGAATTAAACAATTAATGAAGGAACACAATAAAAGGTTAAATTATTCAGTTACTTATAACTTGCTGTTAAAATTTATATATTAAATTTTAGACTTCAGTTTGATAAAAGAAATGCTTTTATACGGAGAATAAAAAAATAACGACTGAATGCAGCGTCATGATTTTTTTATTAAAACATTTGAAAAAAACATGTTTACCGTGTATTTTTATCTATAAAACAAGAATTAATTCTTTGTTTATTTTTTAACAAGTCGTATGTTATTGACGGTTAAATAGGATTGTCAACAAAACAATTAATGTGGTCGATTCATATTATAAATAATTGAAAACAGTATATCGTTTGTTCAAAAGTAAAAGCTAAGCGATGTATATTTTAAAAGAAAGTGTAACTTTTTTCTAAATAAATAAAAATATTTATTGTTTGTAAATATTTGAGAAATAAGGAAAATTTGATATTTATGTGTAATAAGCAAAAAAATAAAATAATTTTTTTGAGTAAACGCTTTTGCATTTCAAAGGCTTCTTCACATTACCTGTTGGAATTTCTGTTTTAAAGAAAAAATGTGCCTAATAACTTTTTCTTTGGTTTTTCATATTTGTTGCTTTATTTGGCTTTATTAATATGCAGAATTATAAAATAAAACAAGTAATAATTTGATGAATATAAATTAAGAAATTCAATATTTTTGACAGAGAGTACTTGGTGGAATTCCATTTTAATAAATTAAATAAATTTTTGAGTAAAATACTTGAGTGATTTTAGATAATTACTCCATTAATATAAAAACATTTGTTCACAAAATTTGCAATTATATAGAATCCTCCACTTGTCAGGTACATTAAAATCACATTAGCCCTTACCACCTGACAATCACTCTCTCTCTTTCCAACAACCTCTCCCTCTAACAATTGTTTACCTAATTGCTTATTATTATATAAAACCTCACTCTGTTTGATAATGTCAACGTGAAAGGTTGGCGAAACCGGTCACAAATAAAAACGAACATGTGGAAAATCACTTAAGTATTTTACTCAAAAATATTTGAATATAAATTAGGCAAATAATCACAAATTATCTCATCGAGATTTTTGAAATAAAAATTTCGATCAAGTAAAAAAGGTAGCATACAAACAGAATAAAAATTCTTTTGCTTTCTCTAAAAAAATAATAGGAAAATAACAATAAAAATTCCAAGATTATTGGGCGTAGAAAATACAAGGATTTGGAAAGCGCCCTAAACAACAACCCTCTCGAAAGGGGCTGGTCCCCTAAAGCAGCCCCTGCCTTTTTTGGGGGGAAGTGCGAGGGAGACGGTGGGCTTATGATGCCCGAAAATAGGTGTGGGGGAGGAAACCAAAAATGGGTCACCCAGTGGCACAGAAACGGGCTGGCACCATGCCAAATTCCCGAATTGGGGGACTTTTTAAAGGGGTGTAATCTTTCGGACATTTGCGTTATTCCATTATTCCAGGGGAGGGGTGAACTTTATTTGAACGCCGTAATTTTGTTTATTGTTTCACATACATTTCTATTTACTTGCTTTATGTTTTGTCAGCGTTCTGGTGCAAACGCTCCGATATTGCCGTGTTCTTAGAATTTATTTGATATAAAGCATTTTTGACCAAAATACAACGGGTTTACAAAGTAATTTCTTTTTGAACATTTAAAAAATATTATATTTCCTGGAAAATATTTTTTCAAATATTTAAAGAGCAATCTTAAATGATATTTTTGATTTAAATACTTGAGTGATTTTCCACATGTTCGTTTTTATTTGTGACCGGTTTCGCCAACCTTTCACGTTGGCATCATCAACTCTGTTTGATAAGATGAAGTATTTTACTCAAAAATATTAAAACGGAATTCCACCAAGTACTCTCTGACAAAAATATTGAATACCTCAATCATAAATGAAGCAGTAAAAGAAATGAAATATTTTACAAAAAATAAATTTGCAATGCATACATAAATTTGTTACTTTTATTCGCAATCAAATAAATATAATTATAACCTTAAAAAAATCTACTTCGTCTAAGAGAACTCCCAATTTTTGTATTATTTTGTTTATATTATCTTATTGTAATTTGAAGTATCTGAATATATACATTTTATAAATTCTGTCTTAAAATTCAATTAAAAGTTTCGTTAATTTATTTACGAAGTGATTTTCTTTTACAAACGGTTTTTGAAATACCAATTTGTTGAATGTTTACGCTTAAATGTAATTAATAATGACAAACATTTAAAAACTCACATTGAAGATAGAAAAAAAATAAAATAGAAATAATTATTCCATAATTGTGGTAAAATGTGTACAACTGGATCTTTATTAATAAATTTTTGATGTGACATCAACTCGATTTGAGATAAAACTCATTTATTTGGTTTTATTTTTATTATGAGACATCCAAAGGGCTGTAGATGTATTTGTAATGTTATTCGATAATTTTTATGTTTCTACATTACGATGTAACTGGCATCATAAAGATTTACTGGTTGTATTTATTGAGTCGATAAAGTTCTGCAAACACCATCCACAGAACAGCAAAAATGAGATCTACCCAGACTATTCAAGTCAACATTTAAGTTTGTTTTACGATACACGTAAAATTCTTTTATCTCAAATAAAACCTTTCTTAAATCCCAATATAAATTTTTCTTGTTTGTGTTAAACAACGAGAGAGGGGGGATTCAGTTTAACAATTTCTTAATATAATCCAAGAAAAAACGATGTTAATTTTCAAAGCATTTAATAACTAATTGTGAAGGTTTATATTGTATTGTTCTTCATTGCATAAATATAAATAAACCCAACAAGATAAAAGACTTTTAAGAATTCGATTAAAAAAGTATTACTTTTCTTGCTTAATTTAGATACAAAAGACCTGTACAGAATCTTTTTCGATTTCGTGTTTTTTATTACAATACACAAAATGTTAAAGATTTAATATAAAAACAATAATAATTATTATTTGCGCGACCAACTTCACCAAAATTTCATGTTGGTATTTTCACGCAAAGTAAAGTTTTGTGAAACATTTACAAATAAGCAATTCATAATTTTTTTGAGAGAGAGATAATTATTGTCACTAGTAATTAAATACTTAGTGAGTATAATGCTCATGACTTATAATGGATTCTATTTAAATTAATTTTATTTAACATAAACACAAAACAAGGCACATAAAATGAAAGTAAATCACCCAAAATACCACCGCCAAAAATATTGAAAACATTATATAAATTTTGTTAGTTGATATGCATGTAAAATTTTTTGACCGGTGTAACGATTTTTGCATACAAATATGATAGTTTGAAATGCAAAATTGCCAGATGGTTTCCATGTGGAATTCGATTCCGTACAAGTACAAAATTTTTATACCTTTTCCCATGTATTTAAGGTCGAATCCATTACTGATGGTTGGTCGGAGAGGCAATGCGATTCCACAGAGAAGCGAAAACGCCAGCTCTGCTGAAAATTGCACTGAAAATGCTGCGATGAATGTTTACACTCAGAAAATATTTCCACAACCCTTACAGAATTTCCAGTTTATATCTTGCCGTATATATTTAACGGTTAAAGTTTGTGTGTTTATTTGGTGAATATTTTTTTGAACATAATATTTGATATGACGTTTTTTATACTACGATATTTTTTTACATACGATAGACTGGTTAAAATATTCATATTTGTGTAAATAACAAATTTAAAAACTAAAATGTTTAGTTACTAGCGATAATTTATATAAATGTGAGTAATTTTGCTTATCAAGAGCTACTTGAGAGCATTTGAAGGACAAAAGCGTTCTTGAACGAAAGTTATCGAAACCTTCCAGCCTAGCTTATCGTCAGTTATTCGTATTTGCTGCCAAACTTGCTTTCGTTGATTTTTTATTACCAGATTTCAAAGGTTAATAAATAGACCTAGTACGAGTATTTTAGAAAATCTTTCATTTTATATTATTTCAACATTGTCTTCGTACTTTTGAAACGTTTACAAAGTCAAATTGAACTTCTATAATTCAAGCATAATTTTATTCAACCCGTGTATGCGTTATGTCGTTTCCGTTTGTGACAGCAGTGAGCTGAAAAATTAAGCGTTTTTATTGTTTTGGACAGCTTGAGGCTCTCTGCAAAATGGACGCCCTCTGAACTTTAGCGAGGCGTTTGATGAATGCCGCGCGACTAAATATAGCCTCCAGGAATGTACAGCCTCAGATAATGCCGGCACGTATGAAAAATTCAGGTGATTTAGGGAACTTTCAAACTGAGTGAAAAATTGCTTTTTTTTGTGAATGTATATTATATATTAAACGAATATAGCTGAAGACCAACCATTTTCGATAGAAAATAATGATGATAAAAAATATTTTAATTTTTTTTTAATTCAGCGTTGTATTGTAATATACAGTGAAATAAAAAAACGTTAAATTAACGTTTTGTTGTAAATTTTTAAAAACAACTCCTTCACAACAAGTGTAGTTACTTTAACTGCAACACTCATGAAAAGCTTCGTGTAATTTTTTTAAATTACTTCTCAAGTCAATTATTTGTATATTATAACATATATTGACATTGTATATGGAAGTAGCTTGCTAACTCGATTAAAATTGAGCCAAATTCTTAGATTACAATATGATAGTGTTTCAGATTACATTAAAACATCGTTTAAAACGGAGCTCGCCGCAATGTTAGGCCGTAGTACTGGCGAAGAAGGAAAGTTCCACCCAAGTATGATAATCTATTTCCCAACAAAGGGAGGCCTTCGATACCATTACACGTACCAGGAATGATGGTTGCGGTTTGTTCCACCCCGGAGAGCCTCGGATATGACTTCAGATATTAATTTCAAGTAATTACAAAGGTCAACTTGAGGATATTGTTTTATCAGAGAAATTATACAGGTATTGATTGTATTACATTACAGTTAACGCAGACATCGATCTGTTATGATTTTACTGTAGTTATTCAGATTTGATACACACAATATAAAAACAGAAATCAACACTAGTTTTGACATGTTATTTTATTTTGAAAATACACAAAGTATGAATATATGCATTTACAAATGTAGACCATTTCATTAAAAATATATGAATCGCTGTATTTAATTTAATTAAACATTTTGAATATTTTTAAATTTTTTATAAAATGATTATTGATTTAAAAATGAAAATTATTATTGGTTAAATTCTTATTTATAGTATTATATCAATAATTTATAAAATTTTATCTTTTAATAAAAAAAAATACTTTTATTTTACTTTTTATTTATTTATCTACTATTATAAGCATTTTATAAAAAATAATGTACTTTAAAAAAAGGCTTATTCGTCAAAACTAGAATGAAAAATCACATCTTGACACCACTTAGAGTCAAAACAAATGTAGTCCATTACGAAGGACTAAGATCTGAAACGAACCCTAATTTTACTTTATAATAAATAAGTCAATGCGATGGGCCTTCGTTATATATAGAAAGCCTTAAATACTATAATATAACACAATAAAATTGTTTTTTATTCATAAATTTAAATACCTTTATATTTCCTAACTCATTATTAGGGTTAACAAACAAATATTCAAAAATAAAATATTTTCAAAACACAAAAAATAATTATTTTGGTTTCTCGGTCTGTTATGTTAACCTCGAAGCAAATACCTAATAAATAATAATAATTATGTCGTAGAATTTCTCAAACGTTATTTTATTAAGCGGCACTAAAGAACACGTGTACTCCGATTGTACCTCCCTTAATGTGCCGGACCCAAGGCAGGGGGTTAGAATGACCCTTGATACTATCATCAATTCCTACCCTAGCTATGAATGTATGCCACTAACGAGTTATCTTCCACATTTCTTTTCTCTTACTATCTTACAAAGGTTTTTTTTTCAGTAATACGGTGATTTGAGTCATAAATACTTTATATATATATATATACTCATACCTTTAAGATGAACTAATAGTATATTTTCTTTTTTGCAGGTAAGAGATTCTTCTACTAGTAAGAAACCTTCAAAAATAAGGTATAATTCTTTCAACTCTTTACTTTAATATAATTTGTAATAAATTATATAAAATTCATTTTTTCCAGTCTAAGGAAATGAATAAAAATAAAACTTGTCTAAAGCGTTCAAATGTATCGATCAAATGTCGTTTATTTTTGAAAGTACAAAACATCCCTCGGAGTTACAAGTCTGTCAGTTCTCGATTCTACACAAAGATGGCAGCGCTTCCCGGATGTAGGTTCTGCTGCGATCCACTTTGCAAATGAAATGCATTTTCGAAATGAACCCCGGAAGTTTAGTTCGTTCAAAAGCAGCCTGAATACACTGCGTTCTGGAAGGCTTTCATAGGGTCTAAATAGATCAAAGAATATACTGAAAAGATTAACTTTAGAGCGCAAGACTACATTTCTTATTATTTATATTTAAGATTTTTTTATGAGACTGACTTTCAATCTAACACTGAAATTAATTAAATTTTCATTATTTTGTCTTAAAAAATAATTTTTAATATTTCAATCTTAAAAAAATAATAAAAATGTTATACTTAACATAAACTGGTAATAAAATTTTTGAAAATATGAATTTAATGTATTGTATGTTTTGTATTATTTAATCCAAAACAAATATGCTCAATAGTTTTATTAAATCTCTTCTGTTTATTTATTATTAAAATATATACTTTGAACGTCTACTATAAAATAATATAAACGTATAATATTGATATGAACTAAAACAAACAGTTGATCAATCAACAAAAAAAATAATTTCTGAGTCAGAAAAACACCTAATAATTTTTTTATTTTAAATATACCCGTAAGCAATATCTAGTGCATTTGTTGATACAAAAATATTATGTGTGGTGTGGTTCGAACTTTTAGTTTAAAAAATAATATAATTTTTTTTAGTCATAAGCTTTGCGGGCAGGGTGTAGTCAATACGAGAAATCCATGCATCATAACCTCATTCTCCTGCCACGAGCCTTTTGCCTGCAATCTGCGGTCTGATATTAGAAATGCTTCCTCCCTGATCTCCTGCCGCAGATGTGTGGTGAAGGAGGGTTGGTACAATCCCCAACCCTCAGACTGCAATCATTTTAATATGAAAATATCAATATCGTATTGAATGTAATACTTAAACAAGTAAATAAAAAACAATATGACTTTTGAATAAATATTTTTTTAAGGACTTGAATTTTCATTAACCAAGTACAGCTCCAGTAGAGACTAATAAAAAAATATGTTTTTTTTAAATATATCTAAAAGAGTTGGTAACATTATCCACAAAGAAATAAATTTGTACTTTTTCAAAATTTCAGTTAGACAAGTTACTGATTTCGTTCTGCTAATAATAAATTCTGTTATAAAGGTAGTAATTTTATTTCTTCATAGAACAAATAACTTGCTCTTTCTGCATTTGATAGTTACATATTTAGCGGCATACATAAATTCATCGGGATTTATTCAAAAGCATAAAAAAGATTCCGCTAATCATCAAGGCTTATAGTATTATTTAAATTTTTTGACAACGGCAACAAAAATAAGAATCACAATAAAAAAAATTAGAATTAAACATTCGGGTTTGGAATTACAACAAATAACTCAATTGATCGTTACTTAATAAATAATTTTTTTTCTAATTTTATTGTGTGTAATTATTTTTAAACAAAACATTTGAGTCCATGTTATAATAAATTTCAGCTTGAATCTCAGAAATCAAAAGAAAGTTCCGAATAAACAGGATATTAGAAACGCTAATTTCCGACCGGTTTCTTATTTAACACTGCTCTTATATTGAAATTGTTATTCAATTAGCTTTTATTAAAAAAAAAAAAACTTGAGCGCAAACCTTCAACGTGTGCTGAAAAAAAATCAAATTTCTATTAACTATATAATTACAGTTTTTCCTAGTTGATCTCGCAAACAAAAAGTATCATCGAAAATTTGATCAATTATTAGTGACTAAAGTATTTTTTAGTATTCAGATTTTGATATTTTTGTCAAATGTATACAAAAGCTCAGTAACACGTCCACAGTTTTGAATTTGATTGCTTTGCTCTGATTTAATACTTTTGGATTTATCGTTCCGGTCACTTGCTTGCCTGGAGTTCCGGTTGCGGTTGATTCACGCATGCAGGTTTAATGCTATATCCGTAATGTTTTTTTCCACTTTATCACCGATGGGTGTTTTGCGTTCATTTTCCGCTTTGGTCGCCAGTGGCGTGGAAAAATAAAACCAACCCAGTGTAAAAGCTCACGATGAATTTACAATTTGAAAATTGAAAAATAGATTTATTCTGCCTCGAAAAATTGCCCGTTCGCAGTCATTTATTTATACACACAATAACTCAGAGTATTCGGTAAAACATTTGTGAATAAAATGATAATTATATTGAAAACGATAAAAGCTGAAAATCTTTATGTAGTTCGTACATCTTTTATAAACTTTTCAAAGAACAAAGCTCGCACGAATCCGGTTATCTTTTTGCAAAGTCAGAAGGACGCACTTAGCCGGGTCATGAGGAGGGGGGGGAGGGATTTCTGAACTTTGAGGCCGCCGAAAAGGCCACCCGGATCAGTGGAGCTGCAAAGAGTATTTTTCAGAATAATTTTATTTAATCCAACCCCCGAGTATCGGGAAAGTATTACAAACGACACGCCGCCAACTTGGCCAATTTTGCGACTTTTGTTTCTGGCTCTCGATGCCGGCAGCGCCTTGTGAGTGGATTCGTGAGAGTAGGGGAGAGAATTTTTCTATTTATGGCGAAATCCAAAAATCCATGAAAAGAAATAAGCTGAAAGTAGTATATTTAGAAAAAAAGTTCTGTCATTTTGACGCGTGTTTCGAATCTATCGTTTAACGATATTTCGAAACATATTTTTGAGATGATCCATCATATACACAAACATACACATCGATGTTGATACAGTCATTTTTAAAGACCTTTATCACTGTTGTGTTTTTTTTTAAATTTCATAATAGTCACAGTGAGGTCAAGTTGTATAGATCTTTGAACCATTAATATCACATTATAGAAAATTTGATGATAGCTGTACAAATCAAACATTTTTATATTTACACCAGATTTCAGGTTGGTGAATTCAATAAAATTTGGTTAAATGCCCTAGATAGATATTGTTCACAGCATAGACGATCTAAAGGTTATTAGGAAGTGTTTTTCAGTGACCTCATAAGGCAATATAAGGGTGATAAACTGAAGGGTATAGCGTTGGGAAGGCATCGCTTTAGCACTTCATAAAAAAATATCAAAAGCCACTTATAGTTGTAGGGTCTAGAATTATTATAATATTATTAAAGTTAAGCCGGAATATTTAACTTATCAAGTAAGAGCCTTGTGATACATGTTAATCAAATTTTATAAATATATTTCAATATGAAAATCATACTCTTTTTTGAAGTGAGAGTTTTTAAAAAATATAGTTCTGAAGGATATTTTTCAATTACTGAAAACACTAAAAAAAATTACCACTTGGAAGTTTTCTAAGAAGAAACTTACCACCGGGAATTTTAAGTGGTCTCTCTTTTAAATTTATAGGAAAAATATTTTTATAACTGAAACTTTTAATTGCCATCTCATCGTTTTGAGACTAACCGATCTTAACTAATTTGTTTTTTCTATTAATTCATCGCAAAATAAGTCATATTCCTAAATAATACACTTTCTATTTTTATTTTAAACATAAATACTTTTTTTATATAGTAATGTATTATTATAATTAATATTGATTCAAATACAATTTTTTTTTCAATTAGTATTTATGAGATAAATAATTTATCAAATCATCTTTCCTTTTTATATAATAATATTATTATTTTAAGGTCAATAATATTTTTATCGATATCAACTCATACTCGCTGCTTTTATTATTTTTTTTATTACACTAAAATATATAAGGATACTTTTTTATATTCACCCGGGAACAAAAATGAAAATTATATATATATACGTAGATTTTTTGAATATTTTTACTTGCATAATACATAATTAAAGATGATTAAAATATACTTTCCATAATCGGTAAGATTACAACAGTTTAAATAAAAACTATCCACAAATCTAATGAATCGAGTGGTTTAATAAAATAATAAAAACACGTTATCCAACACTTTTTATTATAATTATTAATAAATATATGTGGTTAAAATCAAATATGAGTAGCAATAAATTTTACTTTATATTTTTGCAGAATTCATCCAATTTTAGTTCAAAACATAAATGAAAAAATCTAAAAAGCATTATCAGTATGTACATTATTTATGATAGATTTTAAGGTGAGATTTATGTTGTAAAAGTAACTGCCAGCAATATGTCAAAATAAAAATAAATGGAATCTTTACTTGCAAGAAACAATACAATGAAATATTGGTTTTTGTGAATTTCGTACATAAAGAGAAGTTTCACACGAACCGGGTTTCGCTAGTGAGTTCAATTGAATCGATAAAGTAAACACTTTATTATTTAAAATAACACATATTTAATAATTTTGGACAATAGCTGAAATAAATAAGAATAAAAATTGAAAAAATATATCTATTCATGAGAACCCTGACATGCTCGTGCGGGAACAAGTTATATAATAAACAAATGTGATAACTGAAAAAAATTGGTAGTATGATGTTATCCTATTTGAATATTTTATAACAAAGAATTCAAGGTTAGTTTTTTTTGAAAATCGCTTTCGGTGTTGAAGATTTCAGTCTCAAAAGTATAATAAGTTGCTGACAATATCTTCAAAAATAAAAAAAATACACCGAAACACATTAGACTTGTATATATTATGTGTATACACTATCCTTATACTTTTTATAACTTCTTATAGCTTGAATGGCATTACTCATCAAATACATGACTAACGTATCAGATTTCATCATATTAAATTATTAAAAAAAATCATAATTTACCTAAAAAAATGAAGAAAAAAAAGGTACTGTAATATTTTATAATTTTTCACTTAACCTAATGTTCGAGTCAATATAACTTCTCTCCATTATTTTTTATCGATATCTTAGAATATTTATATTCAATGTAAATCCATATCAGTATGTATTTAGCAAGTCAACGAAATAAAATCGTAACTGGATGAATGATCGTAACCCAGTTTGTTGAACTTTAAAACTTTGAATATATTATTTCTTGAGATGTACAAAATCTATACACCACTAGAATTAATAATATAATTATAACGTACGTATTTCAATAGTTTTGCAAATTAGAAGTTTGCATAAACCAATTAATTGCAAGAAATAATATTTTTTTTGCAACTTAAGGAAATTCAGTCTAAATACCCTTACAGTAAAATCTAGGGAGTGTGAAATAATGCTTCGTTTGATAAATCACTCGCATATGTTTCTGAATGTCAGACAAATATTCTAAAACTGACATAATTTATGTCTGTAAGAAAGGTGTTTCGGGTATATTTATTAATATGTTAATATTTTTTGTAAAAATATAGGGAATTTATTCATATATTTACACAGTATTATTTTATAATAACCGAGAGTGAAACCCTATATTTGGAAAATGTGGTTTATATTTCTACACACCCACGGAGATGTATCAAAACCTGAAAACACCCATATTTGTTATTGATTGCATGAGATGCTAATATTTGCCTTACCAAACAGAAAATTCATCTTGATTTTACAAATGTAAGCTAAACAATATCGTTCATTTAATTATGGCAAAATAATAATATTGTTTGTAAAGCTGCTTCTATTTTTTCTTCCTCTGCAACCATCTCATCGAATAATTACTTCAGCACTTTAACAATATTATTTTTAGACATTTGTTTATACATATTGATAATACTCAAACAACAATCCTGCTTATTAAACTAAAAAAAACAATATTATAACAACAATCTTACTTATAAAATTGCATAATATTATTTGCACTAGAGTTTAAACACACGTTATTATGTCTATATCTCAACTCAATGTGGTTATTAGTAAACTTTTGCTAAGATAATCGATACTCAAACAATAACCTTGTTTGTAAAGCTGCTTAATTATATTTGCATTAGAGCTTATTAAAGCAGCTTTTAATGAATCTCTCTCAACAATATTCAGTGAATTCTGAAAAGTTTTCCCATACCTGTGAGGCTCTTCGGGCTAAATGATTTCCAAGCTGCTTCCACGGAGCTTGCAATAAAATTCCGTTTTGTGAATTTCGCCCAGTTGGCGTTCCTGTTTTTGTTCGCCGGCTTGATCCCTGTACGGTTTAGCGAGAGATATACTTCATCCCGGTTCACATTTTGCTCCCCATAAAATCGAGGGAATCGATATTCGATATATCAAGTAGTTTTAAAACCTCGCACTGGGGTAGTTAAATACTGTGACTAAACTTTCTGGTGCTGTATGAGATTTTTTTTTTATTTCGTTCTGTGAATGTAAAATAGATTTTTGTAGGTGCTCAAATATTTACTGTCAAAATTGAATTATATTTTTTAATATAATAGGCATCTTGAAATGTTAAATAATAACCTTTTATATAAATAAAAAAATATAAAAATAGAATTAAAAAATCAAGCTCTTGAAAGAATACAAGATATAGAAATGATGAATATCTATATAGTTATATTGAATCAATTGAAAATATAACATGATTAAACCACATTGTAATTTTATCAACCCCAATTTTATAATTAACAAGTCAAAACCAACTTTTTAAAAACATGTGTCTTTTTTAGCCATATATGATTCAAAAAACCGTATTTAAATAAATATTAATTATTAGTAAGTTGAGAATTTAATAAATACAGTCAAAAGTGACAAACAGGATGTCAAAACGTTAAGTAGTAAAATTATCGTTTACTCCAGTCTCTTTGTCTATTTGAATATTTAAATTATTTATTTTATGGGTTTTACCTTTCATGATGAATAAACTGCCCTCGCATATAAATTGAACCATATTCAATAATGCCATAAATATACATCCTGAAAATACCATGCGTAATAACAAATATACAGAGCTATGAAAAATGTCGATAGACAATCATTTTACGCTGCCAGATGGCAGGCACTCTGCAATATTCCCGAAATATACATGTGGATATATAATTGTCCATGTGCGCCGAAACGGAGGCTTCGACGGAAATATTAGTACCTTTTTACACGTCATAAAGCCTAATGTGACACGTGTCGATGGGGCGTTTGGAGCGTTATGACTGCTGACTGTCGAATAGAGTAATTCTTTAAAAGCCTTTTACACAACATTACGATTATTATTCGGGGCATAAAAGCATCCACAGCATTTCAGCAAAGGAACGAAAACAGAAGATACTAAAAGGTTTTACTGCCTCAAAACTTTGTCGACTTAAAAGCTGATAATTAAGATGGACACTCAAAAAACAAACCTATATATATAAGCTTTATTTAATAGATAAAAATCTTCAATATTCTAAAAAATAGCCGCTTATTTATGTTGCTGCAAAACAGCAATTGGAGTGCTCATGTGAATGTTTTGCTAATATAATTAAAAAAAAAAAAACGTATATATTTGGTGATTGAATTATTTTGAAAAAGTTATAATAAACACGTTTATTGAAATTTAGTAAATCCTATGTTTTTTTGAAACATATATGGTTTTTTAATACTTTTAGGTTTGCAAGTGCATTGAACAGTTTTTTTTTATTACCGAGCAAAAGAAAGTGTTATCGACAGTAAAAAAACGGTAAGACCAAAGCATGATTGATATTTCAAAGAGATTCAATTAAAGTAAGTATTTAGATAACGTTGGATGTGAGTGTAATTATGTTATAACAAATAGACTTAAATTAACTGTATGTGCTTTTGACTTAAGCTTTTCAGAAATTATTTTCATGTACTGTATATGGAATAATGGTGAAAATTTTCTCTTCGCAAGAGAAAACGTGTTTAAGAGGTCGTATTTCCAGGTCGAAGTTTTAAATTATATTGCTTCGTACCTTTGAAAGGAACTTTACACCGGAATTATTCTGAAGTCAAAGTAGGTTTTACCTTTTTCATATATCTTAACTTTGTGTTCTCATATATCAAAACAATATTATATTCACCTTTGTCATCTTTTGTACGCCTCGTCTAAAGATAATATACTTGTTTAAAGTAAAACTACTTTTTTCAATGATTTTTTACTCAATTGAAAAATGATGAAAGTTTCTCGTTAAAAAGTTAAAAATTCACATTTTCAGATCCTAAGCAAAACACAATTATATTGGAAAAAAATAATTTGTACGGTTTTGGGAAAATTTGATACTCTAATGTTTTTACGAAAAACGTATCAGAATTCGATTTTATGAATTATAATACGTATTTATAACAATACGTGCTTTCTGAGCTAAAAATCAGATTATTTTCTTTATAAAACATCCGTTTATAACTTTATTACTTCTTTGTCAAATATTTGTTTGAAAATGTGTGTAGTTTTGAGTGTTTTATTCAAATAAAGTCATGAACGTCTTGTTATCTAAATCTTCCATCTATCAAGAAATCTATCATTCATTCATTGAGTAGAATTTTTTTATTTACAGTTCAAGTGAATTTGATATGCTTATTTATTATTAATAGGTAGATTTCAGTTTTTTATATCAGTATATTATTTGTAAGTCAAGTTGTCTAGTTGTTGATATGTTCAAGAAAACAGGGTTGGGTTCTGTTAAGCCTTCAGCAGGCTGTGTTTCTTTAGGCATTGTCTTCTTAGGTTTCATTGTTTCCTTTGGCTGCGTCTCTCTGGACTTCATAAGTTCGGGTAAAAGTTAAAGGTCTATCTGGAGGCTCTTGTTTCTTTTTATCACCGGATATTTGCTGTCAGGTTGTCCGACATAAGCATTGATTTTTGTCAATATAACCAATCTTTAAGCCACTCTTGGGCAATTTTATTTTCTTAAGGTACCAATATGCGAGTTTTGGGTTCAAACTCGGCCTTTCATTCTAGATAAGAGGTTTTCCGCCTATTCGTGCCACTCAACTTGAGTTATCCTTTAGAAAACCCTAATAAATAGGCAGAAAAAGCTGCCTATTCGTATAAGTGCAGAGATATAAAAAATATTATTCATAAATTAAAAAAGGTTATCATATTTTCTTTAACAAAAAGAAAAAAATACGGTCGGTTTGGTTACTTGCTAACAGTAAAAAATGAATTTATTATGTAAAGATGAATATTAAAATAAGTAATAGGTCATATTAGAATATTAAAATCTCAAGGTATCACCCATAAATACATATTTCCATTTCATATTTTCTTTTAAATACAACCTTCTTTAATGCATAGCAACAATTGCACACGCTAATGATTCAGTTAAGAGTCTGTAAGACGTTTAAAAGATTAAATATACAATATTAAAAATTATTTCTTCAAAATTTATAACTTTCTCGTAACAAAGCAAATAAAATCTTAAGCAAAAAATAATTAAAACCATGATATACTACGCTCAAAAATTTTTTTTAAGGTAGATTTCAGAAAAACAAATATGATAAGTACTATATTATAAAAAAATCAAGTAAATACTTATTCAAAATAAGGCTACACGAATATTCATTGAAACACTATAGAAAATTTAAGTATGAGAAATTTAAGTAGAAATAATTTTATTGCTTTAAATACATAAACCATAATCAATCTTACGTAATGAATTTGCACTCACACAAATTAAATCAATTTACCCACAATGTTATTTCCGCTGCCAATATTCCATGCTTTAATGTCATTATTTCTGTGTCGCTTCATAAAGTAAATCGCCGATCAAACTTGAAACGTCAACATTGTACCTACTACAGTGATTGATTATGACTAAGATCCATTTTTCACTTTGCAGCCTGAATTAATGACTTTGCCACAACAACGATGCTTCCATAAACAAATTGCAACGTTGTGCGATAATTTTGATAGATAAGTGCCCTGACAACTAAAACTTACACACATATATTTATATAAATATTATTTATTAATTACATTCATAATTTGATTTTGGACTTACTGCAGGCCACTGCATATAATGACAGATCGGTAACAAACCATAAAACCTTTTTTTTAAACCCCATAAAAACTTATAGAATCAATCGTCTCGTTTTGTGACCGTTATGTTGGACCAGTCTAACTAATTTAAATCTACTTTTTACCACTTACAGCTCTAGAATAGACACAAACCGTATTAGAAGATGACATTTCCCAACTTTTGGATAGTGAGCGAAAACGTGATTTATGTAAAAGCTATTGGAACACATAATTGGAGATTTTTTTAACTCAGTTTTTTCCTATAAAACATATGAAAAATATACAAAATATTTTATTCATTATTATTCCTTAAAATTAACACATAATTCCCTAACTCTTCAAAATAAAATAAAATTAATAATAAAAAAACCATGCAGTTAAGGGTTAAGCTTGCATATAGATGTTGACATATGTGATGTATATAAAAAAAAATATTTCAATACTATGTAGATGAGTTTCTGCTTTGCGATGTTGAAAATAAAATACTCCTAAAATTAATGGCAGAAATAAATGTTTCGGTAAAGAAAAATATAAATTTACAAGATGAACTCAATTCGTCGAGAAATTGTCTCTGGAATTATTTAATATAATTTTGCGAGTATTTGATTTACGATCTAAAGTCGAATCAGAAGAGCTCAGCGACTGTCTGCAATAACAAGATCAAGGAGAGAGTATCGGGAGGAATTATTATTAGATTTAATACTGTCTGTATTGACGTATAAATCTAGTCTGATCCAAAATTTTCAAAATTATTTTAAGGCGAGCTATGTAAACTCTGAAAGGTGTATTGTCTGTACCAGGCGTAACCTATTGATTTAAATCAAATAAAAATTATTTCTTTTATATTTAAAACTAAATTTTCACTGCCATAAAGCATATGTGTTGACTATTAATTATAAATTTCCAAAATATACAGTGATGTTTTATTTTTTAATTAAATTTTATGTAACCATTTTAATGAAAACTATAACTCATTATGAAGTGTTTTGTAATAGTCGATATTGAATTGTCTCATATCAAATTGAATAAAGCTTTTAAAAAAATAATAAATCATCATTCAAGCAAATACACTAACAGTTACATTTTTGATTTCATATGTCTTTAATAAATTATTACTTGGAGTAGTGAAATACTAAATTCAACCCGTTTCAAGGACACATGAACATACTAAAAATTAAAAGAAAATACAGCGTTATTTAATTATTCATTCATAATCACGTTCAAATTATTATTATTACTAATATGATTAGGCACATTAGTTCATACATAGAAGATGATTTAAAGAAACTCTCAGAAAAATATCATCGTGGTTTGTGTAAGATTTGAACCCACATTTTTCTGGAGTTTCTTTAAAATTTATCATATTAGTAATAATATAATAAGCCCGTAATGGGTAATAAGTACGCATCTGATTGACGTCCAATCCAAAAAATAGACATACAAATTATTATTGTTAAAAATAAGATTTGAATTTAACTAAAATATGTTTAAATATTGTTAAGTGTTATAGATTATAAATGTTTATTTATAAGTGAGCAGGTAATATTTTACTTATAATTGTTAAATAATATATTAATTTCTGTCTTCGTAACAACTATTTCACCGTGTACAAATATTTTTTTTATGCGGGAGCACCGGCTAAATAAATTTTCGCGTGTAAATCAATACCCTAAAAGCATTTTTCACGAGAATGCCTTTTCTTTCTCTTGGAGGTGCTTCGTCAATTCTGCAGTGCTTGCGACAAGCTGGGGTATTTACGACCTTGGGGTCTGGGGGGTCCCCTACGAGGTATGAGGTGGCCAGGGTTTCTTATGTCACGACAGGTCAGGGTGGCTTTTTCTCAGACCAATGGACCAATAAACAGGCGGAGGCAGAGAGACACTTCCAAGTAAGACGTGACCTGGTTTTACAGTGTTTTGATCATGTAATTTTTTTTGATTGATCAACAAAACAGTTATTTATATATTTATAGAATATTGTCATAGTGAAGTAAAAAAAATTACCATTAAATACGTGAAAAATATTTTTTTTAATCCGAGTCACTGTTCAATGAGAACAGAAGATAATGCAAATTTATTCAGTATTTGTTTTTTATAATTAAACCAGCTTTTGTAATACGTATTAATTTTTAGTTATCAGATACCTAATGTGTGCTTTTATTTGTATCGACTTTCATTCAAAATAAAATTGAAATGAGCGTTAACACATCAGTTTGGTATTCACATGACAAGATGAGAAATCGAAACAATCTTTCAATCAAATATAGATAGTTTATTTCACTAAACCCACATAAATTCTTTTTTTTATACATACAAGAAAGTCAACTACTAAATTTCATACAATGCTTTCTAGTTATGGTTGATAAAATATAGAACAAAGCTCTTTAACAAGGCATCATTGTCTTGTAAAGAATATGGTTTTATAGGACTGCGATATCTATTATCAATTATCTATTTATTTTTTAAAATCACTGCTTTTATGTTCCCATTTGATATTGGGAATCCAATTAAAACACTTTCTGTACTACATAACTCATGTCAATGACGTTATTAGAACGCTCGCAGGTGTCTCAGGAGACTTGCACGATGCGCTAACTGGAATACGGCGAGAACAGAATGTAGCTTTCATATGAAACAGTTTTACTAAGTAAATGTTAGATAATCTAATTAGACTATAAGACAGACAATAACAGTCTGCTTTGCTACAAGACAAATTCCACACTACGTGGTTCTATTTCTTTGTTGATGCTTTACGTTTCGAGTAATGATATGCAACTTACCTTTTATTGATCTCTTCGTGAATATTCTTCTTTTCCCTTAAAATTTATGATGGTTGCTGTTTTTATATTTCAGGAATTCCCAGATAATTAACAGCGCATTCTTTAAACCGAAAAGTTTATTTTTATGGCTAGTATATAAATAAATATGGTTACATGTGAACATGATGTAGTTGAAGCGGACCTCAGAAAGGTTTTTATCTTGTGAAGGCTGACTTAATACAGATATTATATTTGTAAAAATATATATTATTTAGAATAAAGTTTCATATGTTTCTTTGAACATCTATAAATAAATCTTTACAGCTACTTCTCCATAAAGTTTAAAGAAATCAAAAAAAAAATTTTTTTTTTGCATTTTTGAGATAAATACATGCATTAAAATATTTTTTATGTGGTTAAATAGTCCAGTGAATGATGAATATAAAATAGGCAGTTTTATAGGGGGTTGAACAAAACCTACCTCTGCCAAATCCCGCAATCGCAGTTTGTAAATCTCCTCCGCTGAACTCTTCGTCGCCCGGTACAGTGGTCGCTCATTACCGAACAAAGCAAGTAGAAGCCTCCTCTATCGGCAGCTTATCGTCTTTCCTCGCCATTAACCCCTACGGGATGAATTATGACCCCAACAGCCAGCCGACGGCGGAGTGGGAGGGTAGTTTTGAAGAAATTGAATCTCGGAACTTTACGGAAGTTCACGAAATTTTATCTATATCTGGATTAGTATAGGAATTTCAAGTATTTTAATAATTTAGACTCAAAGATACTAAGTTAATAAATTTTAAAATATATTTTCCTAATTATCAAAAAAATAAACCAGAGACATTTTTACTACGTAGGTTATATCTAAAAACCTTTCACGTAAATAATGTGCTTGCTTGCCGAGAGTGAATATTCATCAATTCGTCAATCAACAATAATTTTTTAATGTTTATATGATTTTTTTAAATAAATATTTTATTATATTCTTGAAAATTAAACATAAATAATATATTATTAATTTTATTTAAAGTATATTTCATATTTTTCATCGAGAGTAATCAATAGATATTTTATTGATTTTTTCCATGTTTTATTTTGGATGTGACTAGTTTCAACAATCTTCATTACAGATTGGAAAAACTTGTTTTATTAAAAACAAAAATAATGAATATATATATTTTTTTTATTTTTATCTTCAAAATAAGCTTTTTTCCAACTTAAAAAGAGGCAAAAAATTCATCAAAATAATTTTACTTCGAATATAATATTATTTAAATTAATCGAAATTTCTAGACGCGGTAGCTGACGCAGTGGAAAATATAAAATGTCGTTAGGAAACAAATTTTTGCCACCTCTAAGTTTCCGCTCCAACTTTCCCTGTTTTTCCTCTCCGTGGGTATTTCCGGCCCCGGAGTCAGATTCGATTGCTTTTGCCCGCCGATGGGAACATCTGTCGATAATTTTTCAATCCGAAATCCCCAACCGATTTAAATGGGAAATCCACACATGGGCACAGCAACCTGAAAAAAGATATACAAATTTTAAATTTTAATTATTTTAGGAGCTTGTTTTTGTGAAATAAAACGCTTGACCCATGTCCCAATAAGCTTCTTTTCGAATATGTGTTTTATATTTAGATTATGGTTTTTCTAAAAGGTAACAATTTTGACACAGTGGAGTTAAAATTGGACGAGGCTCTAGGATTACAGTCACAAAACCTATGATTATGCATATAATATAAAGAGTATCAAAGTCATTTATATTTAAAACACTCAGTTATTGTGTTTCTCTAATTATATTTTTAATTAACATTACTCTTAATTTTATTTTTATACCAAAAAAATAAACATTGTTAAGATAGTATTTTTTAAAAATAATCTCTAACTTATTACTTATTCAAAATTTAATTAGCTTCATTTTAACTTCAACATAAGGTAATGCGATAATTAATTTTATTTAAAAAAATATTTATATCAAATTATTTTTTAAAATTGTTTTTATCATATCTTTTTGATTATTCATACAGAATATGTGCATTGACTTATAAATATCTGTTAATATTATTGGTATTCGTATAATAAAAATATTGATAAAAATATTTTATTTATGTTCCTTAAAATATAAATTATTAACAAAATATGCTTAGTGTATAGTTTAGATTTTCTCTGAAACATGCTGAAATACGATTTTTTTATGTTAAATTAAAAAAATACCACGTTTTTTAAGAATTTCTGTCACAAAAGGAAAATTTTATAAAGCCTTTGAGCATTTAGAAACACAAACCACAATTAAATTCCCTTGTTGCAAAAAAATTTGTTGAAAATTAAAAAAAAAAATAGTTTCTACTGCTTTTGTTATACTCAGTAAATTACGATTTCAATTAAAATAAAATTCAAAACAATATTCCTGAAAAAAAAAAAAAAACATTTTGATGAAACTTTCCAAGCTTTAATGAGATTTCACAATCGCAGATTACTCCAGTCTAGATCTCAAAATCCGATAAGCAATTAATTAAAGCCAACCGGAAAATATAATTAAAATTCGGGACGGCAACAAAACAAACGCAATCAGCAAAACGCGAAATCCCGCACCCCCAAAACCCACCCCCTCGAAATGTACAGTCTTCGATGCAGCTATAACGGTTTTAAGAGATTAAAGCATTACTCTGCATTTCGTATAGGTTTGAATATGAAATCGGATTATAATAATGAAGGTAGCAAGCTTGGGCTGAAAACTACAGGAAGCTTAGCAGGAACGCTGAAAAAAAATCTAAAAACATAAACCCTTAATTTTTTATATGTAAATTTTTTAACACATACAAATTATAATTCCTAGATTCACCCAAAATATACATTGTTAAGCAAATAAATGATATGGCAGCCTGGAACTGTATCTAATTCAACCAACATAGCTATGTTAGTAAACAAGATTTTTTCATCAATATAAATATATCTTCAACAACTTTGAACATATATTTTAATTCTATTCGTGTAAATAATTAGATTTATTTAAAATCTAATATTAATTTTGCCAAGGGAAGCTGAATGTATTTTATATACTTATTGAAATTTTGAGATTTATTTAAATAAACTCCTCGAAGCAATAATAAAATATAATGTCTCCCTTAATCTCCATTTTGTTTTAATTTGAAATACTTCAAGACTGAAAAAGTGTTTAAAAGGCAAAAATGCTTACAATGTATAATGTTTTAAACTCCCAGCCATTT
Source organism: Atopsyche davidsoni (assembly GCA_022113835.1). Lineage (NCBI taxonomy): Eukaryota > Metazoa > Arthropoda > Insecta > Trichoptera > Hydrobiosidae > Atopsyche > Atopsyche davidsoni. Next base: position 4,219,966 of record JAILWY010000025.1, read on the forward strand.
ATATATTCAGTTTTGTTTTTATCTCCTATTCCAAGTTTCGTAAACTTTTTAATTTATACGCATATATTAAAATCAATAAATGTGGAGCTTATTGAAGAATTCGATTATAACAAATAATATTACATTATAAATTAAAGCGTAGATTTAACTTACGTGGTACGTAAAATCACCCTTATAGATTTCTTAACATTAAATGATTTCATGACATTTAAATCCGACCAGAAAAAACCTTATTTTTATTTGACAGTCAATTTATTCGAAAATCCCATTTGTTATCATAGAATATTCTAGATATTTTTTACTCAAAAAGGATTTGAGAATGATAAAAAGCGAGTTGGATTTACAATGTTGTTTACCGCTTATGCCGCAATTGGTTACTTTATCTCCATTTATACATTTATCATTGCTCGAAGCATTGTACACAGTATTTTTTCCATAGAATTTCAGCTGATTCAATATTATATTCAATATTACATGTGTTTAAAAAAAATGCTCCCTAAGATTTATTTTTTTAACACATCGTAATTTTATATATTCTTTGAAAATTGTCGCATTCAAAATACATAAGCAAATAATCATTTAATTTTTAAAATGGTAATCGTCGATTGCCCTAACTTCTACTTTTTACATATCTTAATATATATTTGCTTTCAATGTATTGATCAAACACATATAAAGGTTTCATAAAAATGTATAAAAGAACTTAATCATAATATACAAAACATTTTCACAGTATTTTTAAGAATGGAAGTATTACTTATTATTTCATGTATTACTGTATACATGTATTTTATAAAAAAATATATGTATAGAGGTTAAAAATATCTGATCTCGCCTGCTAGGAGGATTAAAAGATGCACAGTGGTTTAAAGATTAGTATTAAAATAATGACAAAAAAGTGCTACATGATATTATTTTTTTCATTGCGATTTTCATTGCCTTATGAGTAGTAAAAATTAAAGATATGTTAAATCATTTTCTGTTTTCATGCTGAAGAGAATTTATCTTCCCATATTCGGATATTTTTTCAGGTGTATAAATGAATATTGGGGGAGATATGGGAACGAATCTGCGGCTTATGCGCGGATAAAGAGAAGGTGGGGGAGATATTAAGTAGATGATGTTGTAACCTTTTACAATCTCTCCATAAATTCTCAGTCGTTGACATTTTAGTGCTCGATAAATTTGGCGAATTATTGACAGCCATGCAATTAATATCAGGTAATATTTGGTATCGGATAAACGTTGAATATAAATTATTTTATTTACCGGCTAAGCTATTTTTAAGGCTGTCATAAATATTGTCTTCGATTTACTCACTCGGATGAGAAGTTTTGTTCAAGTTAATAGTTTTTTTTTAAGTTTATTCAGTTTGTGTTATTGAATATCATTCATAAGCTAAACACGTTTCATATTCACAGCTTTTGAGGATGAAATTTTAAAGTTTCTTCGAATTCAGGTACAGAGCTTCCAAAGTGACGAAGACTTGGAGAGTCAGAACTTGGTAACCTGCTGGATGTCGGAGAGTCAGTGATATTAACTAAAGTTAGGGGACTGAGTGGATCCACGGAGAACTTTACTAGCTTGCCAATTGCGCGAAGTCGGACCTCCCTAGATGTGACTTCCAAGTGGGCGACTGTACCTTGCATAGTTTCGTAATAAGGAGAGTTGACAAAGCGTTTGATTTGATCATTAACACATCGTGTAAAAAAAAAGAAAATTACATATATTTATTCAGTTTTAAAATTGATACTCTTCTGTGGCCAGAACGCCTGAAAAAACGCAAACAAAATGCTGAAAAATATATATAATTTTTAGCATCGCTAAAAAATGCAAATGCATTACAGTACTAATGTATATCCAATTAAACTTATTTGAAGGCACTGCAAATTTTACAGTAAATACTGTAACATTTTCAGTGATCTATTTTTTAATTTAAATTTTAAAGTACTTTTCTAATTTTTATAATAATAGTCATTTATATAATGAGATATATGTATTATTTTGTAGGTTCACCAATTTATTGAGTTTTTTTAATTATTAAAAAAAAAAAACGCAATTTACTCACTAAAGTCCCGTTAAATGAATTTCTATTTAAAATTTTTAATGTTATTAAAATGACACATTTAAACTTTCTTTAGCCGTTTTTATTAACCAGCTAATAAATAAATATCAAATTACACTACTGGTTGCTTTAAAAGATTATTTGGACTCAATATTCTGTTATATTTAATGATATATATAAATGTTCATTGCGTGAGTGCATGTCATTTAATTTCACGTAAAGGTCATCTCGCACGTTAAATTTAATATTGTAAGTACAGAATTAATTGCAGCCTTTGCCAAGGCTCTAGTCCTGAGGGGTGTTATGGATGCTTCAGGTTCTGCACCATATTAAGGGTAGACAAGTCGTATAAATTATGATTATTAATGAGGGCAAAACTACCCTCTGCTAGCTGTAAATGAAGATAGATGGCAAGAGCAGGACATGGCTACTGAAAATAGTTTCTAATATAGCTGATGGATTTTTAAAGTCATAGTGGTTTTTTTTTGACGGCTATTTTAAGGAAAAGCTTCGTTATATTATAATACCGATGGTGTAAAATTCATAATAAGTTTGAAAATATTAATTATTAGAATATAATTAGTTTTGTAGTCATGCAAATGTATACAAATCCGTTCTATTTTAGTCGTTGACTAAAATACGGACTTTCAATCGAATTCAACAAAATTTATGACTCAAATATTTTACTATCAAAACTTGTAATTAATTTCGCCAAATATACTTCATGTTTATTTTTAGATTCAGAGCACGGTTTTTTACTATTTGATGAAATTAAAACTTTGTACACAATTTTATGTTACTTGTTAATTCAATAACAATTAATTTTAGTTCACAAGGTTCAAACATTATATAGTTTAAAATTAATTCACACATATAAATATGTTTGATTCAAACAAGTAATTTCACAAATTTGTCTCACACATCACATTATTCAAATCTTGCATATAATTTTATTCCACTATAAAAATTATAAAAATATAATATCGGTAAATACTTTATAGTGTGATTATTTATAAACAATGATAACTACAGATATTGATGTTTTATATTAATGTGGTATATTTAATATATAGATAAACACAAAATTAATTACTTTATTAAAGAAGAATCTAGGATGACAGAGTATAATTTTAAGATATTGATAAAGTAGCTCATATATTTGAATATACATTTTTTAAAATTTGATTTACTTTTTCCATGTGTGTGATAAAAAAATGTGAATTTATGTACGAAGAAAAAACCTTTTAAGACCACAGTTAGCATAACTTTAAAATGCGGTGAGCACATTTCATTCAGAATATTCGAGGTTTAGCTCAGTCGTAATTCTGTCTGTCTGGGAGCAGAACTTTTTAATTAAACTTCAGTCCGCGGCTTCCCGGAGGGAGCGTCGGACATTTAAACGTCGCAAAGAAAAGAATTCTTGAAGGAATTCTTTCATTGTTTTTCGTTGTTTGGTCTAAAAAGTATTTTTTTTTAAGTAGACTACAAGAATAAGCTCTTTCATATTATGATACAATATATATATTTTTTTTTGAGTAAAATAAATAACCTTGGTTCGATTATTTCAAGTAGTTTTCAGCACAAAGTTTAAAGCTTCAAATAATAAAAAAATACCTTGTATTAAATTCTTGTATAGTATTTAACTAAGCAAATAAATTTTAATGCCTTTGAGCATGTAATCACACTGTATTGTATTGTTATTGCACAGTCTGCATATATAGACTTTACAGTAGCTAAATTGCTCCTGCACACACAATGGCAACATAAACATGGCCGCCGAAAATCCAGCTTAATCCGTAATTAATCAGGCTATATTTATAACGCCGTGAGTGATGACAAGTGAGAACTTTGGTAGGCACATATACGTGTCTCCTCGTTTATATGAATACCACCTATAACGAGGCCTAAGCAATACTTAGCAATACCACTTATGGTATAACTGAAATTATTAAAAAATATAATAATTTAATTTTGTATAAATTATAATATAGTACGAATTTGTGTTTTAAGGTTAGTAACTACTAAAAATAAATAATTTATGTAACTCAGTAAAGCGTCAAATTAATTGCTGTACATAAGGGGTAAAACAATAAACATATTGTATGCACTGAATAAGAAAGTGCAAGTGTTTTATTATATTAATGAAAAAAAAAACATGTACAGTATACAAAATCATCAACAGATTTTTTGTGATACAATAGATTTTAACATTATTTTATTGAAATCGTATAATGAATTTCAAAGATCAGTGTTAATTATCACAGGCGGCATTTTTTTCAAATTTCTTACTTTAACGTATAACTACTTTACAAATATACTGAAATATTTAAAAACAGGGCTTTATACATATGAAATATCGAGAATTGAACTTATATACCTTTAATAGAAGATTTATGAATTGTAGGCTAAAAGAAAAAAACGTTGTTAGTGGCTTAGATTCTAATAATTATAACACGTCAAATCAAACTGAAACTGTGATACAAAAGACTTTAACATGATTATATTTTACTTATTTTATTGAAATCGAATAATGAATTTTAATGGTCAGTGTTAAAAATCACAGGTGGCATTTTTTTCAAATCTCTTACTTTAACGTAAAACTACTACTAAGTATAAATTAACTGAATACCGAAATATCAAGAATTGAACTTTTATACCTTTTGATATAAGATTTACGAATTGCAGGCTAAAAGAAAAAAGCGTTATTAGCGGCTTAGATTCTAATAATTATAACGTGTCAAATCAAACTGACGAGTCCCTCGTGTCGGCCATTTTGTCAGATTGCTCAGGCTTTGCAGGGAGATGGTGGTGGTTATATATTATTCGCGGCGGAAGTGACGCTGAAACGACCGCCTTCCTGCCGGCAGATGCCAGCTCAAACACAAATATGATTACGTCATATCCGTCCGGGATTTCCTTCCCCCTCCACCCCCAGCCCCTGTTTTACTATGGCGCCATGTAGCGGATTTACAACCGCAAATTTGTCTTGTGCACGCGATTTTTTGTCGCTTCTTTTTAAATTCAGTCGTGATGGATATTTAATAACGTCACAAATAGCTTTATAATTATTTATATATATTAATTTGAATGTATATATTTTAATTACTAGAATACAGGTTGTTTGAACTAAGTTTGATTACATAACCTAAATATGTTAAAAAAAAGCCTTTAGAAACGTTAATAACGCAGTTGAAATTTTAATGGTAAAATAATTTTAATGAAAAGGGAAAATCTACTACTCATAATTCATTTGGAAAGTCATTAAATGTTTTTCTACAATTTATGTCTATATTTATTTAAAATTTGTTCAAGGAGAGTCTATTACCACAAATAACACATGCAAAAGCATTGTCAAGTACATATTATAGCATTTAAATTAGCATGACTCTCAATTCTTACGTGAAATCACAGTATATATAAATCTGAAGATACGTGTTTTGTTATGTTAAACCCATAGACATACTGATTTACGAAAATTTATGGGTAGTAATAAACAAAATCCTTCATTAATATATATTCTATTATGGGTATGCAACTGTGCTAAGCTCCAGACTACGCTTGTAATGAGGAACCATTTGATACTGATGATCCATTTCGGACAGAATTCCGCATAGCGTATAATAAAGCAAACATATGGCTCAGATCAATCCGAATCACGTGGCATATCTCTCATACAGCCTATTAGGATAAGCGATGTGAATTAATGCTGATCGGTTGATAATTGTCCATTGACTAACGTCATTATGCCATGATCAGTTGCCATATATTACACGGACATTACTACGGACTGAGAATCTCTATCAATGATCGTCATCAGATATTAAATTTAATCGAATTTTTTCTACGCATATATTTATTGAATATAGTATACTTTGCCTCAAATTAATAATGTCACACATTAACAAGGATAAATTCGAAAGATGCTACCGAAAGGATGAATTGCCTCAAATTAAAAAGCTGCTTTCACTGTAACTGAGAAAAAAAATCTTGTAAGAACATTCGCTGAATTATAAATTTTGTTTTGACAAGATAAATATAAACAAATAGCAGTATTTTTTAAAAAACTAATATGAAATAATTCAAATAAGTTTGAATAAACGTTAATTGGTTCAGCACTTTTTCATAATGTTTTTATAAAGAATTTTTATTAATTTAGAAGTGTTCTGGATATAATTATTGAATCATTAAATATTAAATTTACTACGAAGATAAATTTTTATTTCTCTGCTCTTTCAAATTATTACTTCAGATGCAAGAAGAAATTATTTTTACCGTTTCTACTGTCAAAAAATAGAGTAATATTAAATTACACAAACGATTTTCCACAATATATTTAATGATTAACAACTTTTGATTATTGTTTAAAAAAAAACAAGCGCTGCGATTTTCGTCTCATTTAAGGAAACCTTTTATTAGAAACAATTAATAATTCATGTGGATTTTTTAATTATGTGTTGTGTTAATGTAAAGCAAGAAATATTTTATTTTTTATTAGGAAATAAATGGTTTATTTTAAATGCCTTATTGTACAGTAATATTTTTGTTTACTTTATGTGTTACTATGTCCGATAAGGCCTGGTAGTAAAAAAATAAATTTTCTGAATAAAAATTACCTCTCTAGTTTGGCTATTTGGTTTTTTTACGAACGGTTTATAAACATTAATCTTAAAGTTAATATTTTTTTATTTAAAGGGATTGTTTTTTCCTAGAAAAACGCCAATTTTATCACAAATTATAAAAACAAAAACTATTTTCTTGTAACTGCTATTTATGTTTGTTTTCCACTTGAGTGTACATAGAATGAAAATGAAAACCTAAAGAAAATGTTACTTTAAAAATATACTAAGAATATAAAATATATAAAAACAACATCAACTTAAAGATATTTCGAGTATGAAAAACTCACAAACAATATCAAATTCTCTAAATAAAGTGAAATGAAATCTTGATAAATATTAAATTTAACAGTTTTATATATTAGGATATTTATTAAATAGCTTTACATTTATACAATGTAACAAATACTTAAATACATTAAAGCAAACTATTAAAAAAAAAAAAATTGATCGAGGCTGATTTTTTTAAATATAACTTTTATTGATTAAAAAATTAATAATCAAATTTTTATTAAAATCTCCTGATCAAGCACCCAATAATACTAAAAAAAAATTTTTTGTGCAATTCAATTAAATTTATTCAAATGTTTTTTTTTCTTTTTAAAAAACGTGTTTTTGTTTCCTAATAAAAGAAGTATATTATTTTAACAAAAGCTTCTTATAAATCAGAAAGAGTAAACAATTTTTGCTATCGGTAATTATAAACAATCAAATATAAAAGTAGACATTATGAAATTTTTTTTTTTATAAACCTTAAGGCAGGAATCCCAAAGCACATTCTACAATGCCAGTCGGGCGGCAGGCACTACTTATATTTTCTAGGTATATTTATAGTTGGACATAGTCAATAATACATAAAATGCACAAAATATATTTAACTACAAAAATATTATTATAAAATATAAAAATTATTGTTCATATTTTTATGAATATGTTTATTAAGATTTAATGCAACGACACTATTTAATTTAAATATTATTGTTTTTACTGGCTAAAAAAAATTTGAAAAAAAATTGACCCATCAGAATTGCCCAAATTCGACCATATAACCTTATTTGTTCATAAAAAAAATTGAAATATCAAAGTCAATGTGATCGTTGGCATTGTATTTAATTGACCATTGCTTCGTAATTAGGAAAGTATGATGACATTCCTGCTCGACCTTTTCACCTCACTTTTACTACCGCAAAAAATATCAGACTGACTTTCACATAGCTTTCACCTTACTTTTACTAATCCGAAAATATCAGAAACACTTTCACATAGCTTTCACCTCACTTTTACTACCGCAAAAAAATATCAGATTGACTTTCACATAGCTTTCATCTTACTTTTACCAACCCGAAAATATCAGAAACACTATCACATAGCTTTCACTTAACCAGTTCTATCGCAAAAATATTAGATATACTTTCTCATAGCTTTCACCTCACTTTATCTACCGCAAAAATTATCAGATTGACTTTCTCATAGCTTTCACCTCACTTTTACTACCGCAAAAATTATCAGATTGACTTTCACACATCTTTCACCTTACATTTACAAATGCAAAAATATCAGAGACACTTTCAAATTGCTTTCACCTCAATTTTACTACTGAAAAAATATCAAATTTATAGTTATTTACCAACTTTTCCATGAAGTATTTGAACAATATCGTGAACACATAACTATTGGGCATTATTACAGAGACAGAGACAAACCAAATAACACCCATAAGAAGCTATTTCAGCAGGCTTACATATGATTTTCGGGAAAAAAATATTATTTTGAAAATTGTGACGATATAATAATTATATTTCTTATAATGCTTATATTTCTCTGTTTAATAACTAAATATAATTTTTTTTATAGCATTTTATTGTAAACATGTATTATTTTTTTATCGTGATCGTACAGCGGGGGGCGCCATGCCCGGGGGTGCCCGCGGGAATAGGGTTGGGAACCACTGCTTAAAATTTTATAATTCAATTACATTTCAGATAATGTTATTGTTTAAATAATGTTATCAAAAATAGATAAAATGTCATTTTGTGTACAAACACTTGCGTAGCAATAAAATTGTGTTTCAATAAAATTAACACAGGTGTGAGACTTTATAAATCAATTTGATTTAAATATTGTTTTAAAAAACCAACTTTATTTTTAATTTTATCTTGATTTGATAAAATATACATTTAAAAAAATACAAAATGCATTGTGCAGTAACTTAGACTGAAAGGCAGTCCTTTCAGTTCACCAACACCTGAAAACGGTCATCGATCCGCCACCGGAAAGAGTGGGAGGGTCACCGCCACCCCCTCGGCTCAAAACCACCCCAAGGCTAAGCCGGAAGTGCGATAAAAGAAACATATAGCGCAGTGGCACCCAAACTTCTTCCAGGCTTATTACTCATATTGTTCACGAGGGCTTATTGGCGCATTGCTCATTGCTCACCAAAACTTTTGCATCTTTTGCGGTTACAGTATTTCCCGTTTACTTATTTTGTTTTTATTTAATTGTTTTACGTGCCATTTAAAGAATAAATATATACATATATATATATATATAAACATATTTGGTGCTTTGAAGGGAAATATGCAAATTCACAGCTTTCAAAGCGATGCCAAAAAAAAAAAAAAAATGTATTTTGTTAATTGAATACACAAAGTATGGCGTACTGAATTTCACAAATTTAAGTTTCTTTGTAATAAAAATAATTTATATTAATCTTAATATTATATTTGTCGTGAATTTTTTGCATAACTGCTTGCTTACATCTCAATACACTTTTAATCAGTTTCCACATATTTTCAACTAACGCATTGAAAATTGTTGATATTTAAACATAAATATAAGATGGTTTTAAATTGAAATTGGTTACGAAAAATTGAGTTTGTACTGCAGACTATATTATTAAGCAGTTTCATGTTATTCTGATCTAATTAGATTTTTTTTCTAATCAAATTGAACACGCATTTTTTTAAAGCTAGTATACATCAGTATTTTTATTTTATCATACTAGCTAAGCCTCAAGCATTTGTTAAAAAAATTCAGACTATTTATAATAAATTTCTTTTTCACTTGTAGGTTCCAAGTATGGTGAGCTATTTGGAGTATTGTATAGACTTATTATTCAGTAAATATAATTAAATTCATACTTTTATTTCAACAAGTTAATTTCCAATTTGTAAAAGTAAAATCTTTAGTCTGGGATGCAACGTGCAATGATAAAAGCCAGGGGAGTCGGTGAGTGCCTTATGGCACCTGCGCAAAGGTCATCGATCCGCAGCCGGAAATAGCAGGTGGGTCACCGCCACCGCCACCCCATGACACAAAGCCTTCCCGAAGCTCGGCCGGAAGTTTGATAAAAGAAACTTACAGCGCAGCGGCACTCGAATTTCTCCCCGGATTATCCAAAGTTTGTCTTCCTCACAAGGCGAGAGACATTTATCGAGAAAGTATTTTTTTTATTTTCATATTAATTTTATAACAATCATTGTTATAAAACCAAATGATAGTTTTGATATAATTATAAAGATTAATTTTCTTAAGGCTTACTAAAAATCAACTACACAAAAAAAACAATCGTAACTGTTACAACAGTGTCATATTTATTTTTTGATAATATTTACATGAAATTATTAATTGATATTATTTTGCGATAAAAAAAACCAAATGAGAAAATGGAAAAATAATAAAAATGTTTTTTTAGGATTTTGACTTAACTTAAATTTAAAAAAAAATAGCAATTTTTATTAATTAAATTACATGACTTTATTGAATTCATTTTAAATGACAAAATATATACAAGCGTTGAATATTTGTTATCAAACATTCGGTTTTTTTTAATGCTTACAATCCTTTTGATCTTAGAGATGTACAGTTTAAAAAATTTAAAAATCACTTAAAAATTTAAAATTTACATAACTACCAAAATATTTAAATAGATAAACTATTATAAATAGTTTTTAAATATGCAATTATGGATCTGTTTGATGTTAGGTCATGGTGACACGACTGACAGTGACAAGGGTGCGAACGGAATTCTGCGATCATATAGACAAAAAAAAAGAGATGACTAGACGGGTGCTGTGTGTTTTGAATGCTAATTTCTTATAAATATATAAAAATATTTTATTAAAATTTTAATTAAACAAATAAATTAGTATTAAAATATTTTAAATGTTGAAACTAAGCCCGGCTGGTCGAAACGGTGTCTCTGAAAGCTGGGGGTGTGGGCGCGTGTCTCCCACCAGTTGTCAGCTGATTTATGCGTCCGGATTAACTGAATTAAGTAGGTTTCACGAGGAGGCTTCGATTCTAAAACCAACTGCGGTGGAAATGCCATGCTCGGATAGGGTGTGGGGAAATGGCCTACTTTCACGCACTGCAAATGTGGGTTTTCTTGTAATTGGCGTTCTCAAATAACAATGATAAAATCACATTTTTATATTTCTAGCACTTGCACAAATATATATTTTATATAAGTGTGTTTTGTATATTATGTATTCCAAATATTGATCAAACACTTAAAGAATCTACGCGTAATAAATAAGAAGTATAAAATAATATTTTCTATTCAAAAAGAAAAATGCCCGTGACTGAAAAACTTATATTGATGATTTCAGTACGAATTGAAAGCATGAAATTTTCAATCAACGAGGATTACATAATGTAATTGAAAAAATCCTCGGAGTGATCTGAAAAAAAAACTGTTCGTTTTTGTCTGTTTTCGAAACGTTTATTTTATCTCTTGAAATTTATATCACGTACCTATGAGCGTGGACGTAATTTGAATTCGTTTTTTTTTTATTTTCTAAGTTAAGGGTATTTTTGAATGATAAGCAAAATATTTTTTTCGCTGTTGTGAGTCACTCGCAGAATATAATTTATATTTTCACGTAAACAAGAATAAATTTGTAATAAAATTGGATTTATTCTGCTCTTTAAGCATTTGCACAGAACATAAAATATAATTTTGAAAAATGGATGTGTACCTTGTAATAAAGCAATACGTTTTATTTGAATTCAAACATAGTTTAAAAAAACGTTTAAAAGTATAGTGTATTGCTTTATTTTCATATTGCTGTGAAATACAGATGGAATCAGACTAATAAGAATCTCAAGAATAAATAGAAATAAACCAGAAAACTTATATACAATAGAGGTATTTACGTTATATGGTTTTTGTCAAAAATATTTTGGGCTGTTCCTTAAGTTTATCAGTAATCTGAGTAAAAAATGATTCGAGAACAGTAATTGAGTGTCTTATTATAATTTCCAAAAACAGCCTTTGAAGGCTTAAGCGCTAACAAGTACAAAAAAATCGTAAGCTCCTAGTCGTTGAATGATAATATTTTCTGTGAATTCAATTGTTATTTTCGATTATAATAAAACAAACCACAACAGAAAGATCTTTTAGTTGGAAGAGTAAATATAGATTCGGAAATAAATACCCAAAGGGTAATGCTCTTATCCTTCTATTAAATTTTCACATTCACCCGACAAAGGAAAATTGAATTAGATTTTATCTTTATACGTATGGTAGATAATTACTTGACCCGAAAATGCGGAAAAATACCCACCGGAAACCAGAGCTCTCGAAAAGGTTTTTTTTGTTTACCGGATGGATTCGTTATAGATATTTCAACGCTTTGCTGTTGTATGAATTATGTTTCGCTGTATAAAATTAAAAAGCCTTTTTTTATTTTCCAATAGCTGTTTCCTTAATTTTTTTAGAATATTCAATGAAAATAATATATTTAAGACAAAACTTCTTAGCAGCTTGAAGTAAGTCGCTTCTTCCTAAATAATAAATAAGCAATTTATGTTTGCTTTTTTATAGAAATTCTTAGGTCTTTTTAATACAGTTTGATAAAATGATACACATTTCAATTTAACTGTTTGCTTTGATTAAGAGTGTTAAATTTTTAACCAATCAATGTTATAAATATTATCACAATTAAAAACTTTATAAGTTAGCTAAATAAGTTACATTGATAATATTTAATCAAATATAAATTAAATATAACTATTTATTAACCTTTTTTGAGGTTTAATTACAATCGAACTTTTTTTTGTTTCGGGTAAGGATTGAGCATAAGTATTTACAAATATCTAAAAGTAAGTAAACTGTGTTTTAAATAAGATCTTCTTGTATACATACATAAATAATTTTTTTAATATTAAACTTGTTTACAAATGCCAAAAATATAAAACATATATATTTAAATATTGGGAAATTAATTACCGTACCCAATTTCTGGGAAATACGATATAATTAAGAATATATAATACATGTATAGTTAATTGAATAAATCATACAGATATTATCGCCTCAGCTTTCGATAATCCAGCTTTAATATTAGGCTATAATACTTTAGGTATGATATATTGATAGAGGCCAGATCTATAATTCTAGTTATTGATATATGCGAATATATTACGTGACGCAATAGCATTTGCATATTCTAATATGTTTATAATTTTACTTGATTGGGAGTATAAAAAATATGGTAGTTTTTGGAGATATACATTCAACGTGTTAGGAAAATTTTTGCTAGTAAATTCATGGTATACCAAAGAAATATTTATATTGTTTATTCAAATTGTTTCTGTGTAAATTAGGATATCCAAACTAAGCCAGGCTGTTTGTGAAGAACTTAATTTGTCCGCAGCCACAATCCACAGCTTTTATTCTGGAAGTGTTTGACGAGTGCGAGGAGTGTCAGGCGAGCGTGTCTTATCTCCCGCAGAATGACTTAGAAGCCTTTCCACCGAAGCCTTCCCAGAACTGGGGGCTGCGGCGATATCCTGTACAGAAGAAAAGAGCCTTTTCGTGACGTCTGGCTGACTGGCAGATTGATGTCTTTATATTAACAATGAAAAATTTAAATTTAACTTTGATTTTCATCGTATTGGTTATCAAAAAAAAACACTTGTCATGTAAGAAGACGAGAAAACTTTTTTAATAAAATTTGTTTTAAAATTTAAAAAAAAATGGTACAAACAACTATTCTCATAATGGGCTTTATTTATTGAAACAGATAATTACCACAGAAATTTAAAGTTAGTAATCAAGATATAAAGTTGAACTTTATATCTTGATTACTATTTTTCAGCGTTCAGAGAAAAAATCTAATATATAAACCAAGATATTAAAATGTCACTTTGTATAGTAAAAAAAATACGATTTACACTTATATCACACATATATAATATAATAATTTTAATTATGAATGGTATAAATAAACCTCAAAGACTGTTGTGGGCGAATGTTTGGGCAAATTAAGCTAAAGTATCAGTTACATTCGTATATAAGTGCAAAAACGATTTGCCTAGTTTTTTTGTTAGCTTCGGCTCGGTTAGGTTTTTATTTAGTAAATAAATACACCAATAAGTAAATATATTATTGGATAGATTACCTCACACAAATTGTACTTATAATAATCTGGTAAAATTGTGAAACAATTAGATATATAAAAAAAATATAATTAGTACATACAAATTATTGTAATAGTTCTAAAAACTGTATACATTTATCATTTCAATTACTTTTAGCAACTACTACTTATAATTAATGCAGAAAGTTTCAACAAAAAACAGGTTTCACACAAAACCAGTTAAAACTGTCGCTCATCGTTTTTATTTAGTAAATAAATACACCAATAAGTCAATATATTATTGGATAAATAACCTCATACAAATTGTGTTTATAATAACCTGGTAAAATTGTGAAACAATTAGATATATAACAGTTATAATTAGAACATACAAAATAATTCTAAAAACTGTATACATTTATCATTTCAATTACTTTTAGCAACGACCACTTATAATTAATGCAGAAAGTTTCAACAAAAAACAGGTTTCACACAAAACCAGTTAAAACTGTCGCTCATCGTTTTTATTTAGTAAATAAATACACCAATAAGTCAATATACAATTGGATAAATAACCTCATACAAATTGAATTTATAATAATCTGGTAAACTTGTGAAACAATTCGATGTATAACAATTATAATTAGTACATACAAAATAGTTCTAAAAACTGTATACATTTATCATTTCAATTACTTTTAGCAACGACCACTTATAATTAATGCAGAAAGTTTCAACAAAAAACAGGTTTCACACAAAACCAGTTAAAACTGTCGCTCGTCAAACTCGAAGCACTTATCTCTCGCAGGCTGTACAGCCTCTCAGTAGGCAGGCAGTTCCGGGGGCGGGGGTGGTTGCGCCCTTAAACTCCGTTACATAACCCGTTAATACAGTTTTTCAACGCGAGCTGGCGAACCAAATTAACCGACACTTCCAAAAACTATGACAGCGGAAAAATACCAAATAATTTATACACGACAAGCTGGGCTTTATAAAAATAGTTTATAAAAATTTTAATGCATAGGTTAAATTGAAACTGTTTTCTGCTTCCTTGAATGCTGAAACTTTACAAAATTTTCAGCGTGCTGCGTCGCTTCCGTATTCCATACAAATTTTACAAGTCTGCAAGCAGAGCCGGCGTGGTGATAAAGTGTGGGCGTCCCTCCCCCAGGCTGCTCCAAATTAACCTCACACCTAACCCAGCCATTAATCCCACCCTCTCCTCGTTCTTCACATAGTGCCTTCAGTATAACGTACCTCTCGGCATGTTTGTGTTTCAGAAGAACGTTCCCATGGCATGTTTTCGGTATAGAGATTTATGATACGAAAAAAATATTTGTGATTTTTGTACGTTATAAAATACTTGGCAGATTTTCTTTGCATGTCATGTTTGCAACGCGACCGGTTAATCGATTGATTCTGTCCGTTAATTTAAACCATAGGTTCCCATAGGGGTCAATATCGACTCCCAGGGGTCGATGACAGCGAAAAATTAAATCGGGGGTCCAAGAACTGTAAATGGGAGTCTGCGAAAATAGATCCCATTGGCCATGTTGGCAACGATATTTTAGACGATATGAACTGAACGACTAATTTCAATGTACAGCGTCACTATTTCGGCGCGTTGTTTCAGTGTGGAGTTCAAAACATGTTTACTTAAGTCAATCGGTTTTTTAATGTTAAAAATATTAAATGTTTACATACCGACATAAAATATGGCGCACCTGTATATCAGATGTCAAAAATATGTTTGAAATTGATGAATTTTATAAAAAAATCATTATTAGTAAAGTAGGAAGCTACGAAAAACAGGAAAATTCGACAAGGGGTCGACGGGAAAAAATAGTTTGGTATCCTATGATTTACACAGATTAATGGCAAAACTAATTATTTTAACTTTTTTATTATAAACTGTATATTATTTCTTTTTTTGTCTGTTGATTTTGTTACTTCATTTTTTTAAATAGAAAATAAAAGATAACGTTGTAATTTTGTTCCAAGAATTTTTATGAAGCAATAAGTATTATTAATACGGCAAATATGTAAATATTATGATGAGCATAAAAAGTTGAGTGAATTTTTAAGAATCCTTCAGATTTGAATATCAGCTTCTTACATTACTGTCGCATCTGAAATACCCCAGCTGGGCTGGAGCGTTAACAATGGGGAAAATTCCTTTGATTTTCTTTCTTGGACCCGAACCTTCCACGGTACTCAAAATAAAAAGAAAATATCCTTGGGTTGGTAACATCTTTTTTTTTCTTCATACTTTATGCAAACGACAGGATTATTCAAAAGGGATAACGCATAAGGACATCCTATTACAAGACTTATCCAAATTTACATTGAAATTTACAAGAACGTTACTTTAGATTATCCAAAATATGTATAAAAACTGTCTATTCATTCGCTGATATGCCAAGTTACAAAAAAATATATTGATTTAAACAATAATACGAAAAATAAGTTAATTTAATACAGTCTTATATGGTCTCTCTCGTTTTAATAATAAATTCATGCTTTATCAAATATAAATTATTTCGCAAAAAATGTAAAAATGCTGATATAAGCAATACAAAGTAACCATTAAAAATGATTAAATATTTTATTTGAAAATGATAAAATAACGCTGTAAAAGGAATGTATTATTGATAGCAACATTTTTTCACAATTTCATATATTTATAGCGTACCCATATTTTTTTAGATATTTTAAAGAATAAAAATTCTTTTTGACATAGAATAACATAGAAGTTATCTCGGTTTAATTCCTATTTGTTTTTTTTTGTGTAAAGTATGAAATATTACTGAAAAATTCTGCAGACAATTGGCACAGTCGTTATGCGTAATGCTCAAAGAGATACGTAATTAGGAGAGAAAAAAATGCAAAAAGGCAGCGGGGAATAGAGGCAGATAATGCAGAAAATAGTAAAAGATTATATCACTTTGGAGTGAGCCCGCAATCGTTGAATCTCGCCTTTCTCCTTTTCTTTTTAAAAAGAAGCTTCTTTATTTGAGAGACGCCAGTTAAGCCGTACTTATCTCGGTGAGAGATTTCTTTAAATTTTAAACGGAAGATAAACTTTTTTTATTTACGCACTTCTTGCAAGGACATATCTCGTTTTTGCGTTGTTTTGTTCGTCGTCCCACACAATTTTGCTGAAACGGTTTTTTTTTTTTTTTTTTGGTAAAGGTGTTGTTTTCAGTAAATTAAATAATTATTTTCATGCGATTTTGCTAGTTCTCCACAAAATTTCCGCCAAAATACTTTTTTTATCTTTAATAAGTTTTTTTGTTTAATATTTTTGGTGGAGATTACTTAATAAGACAATATAAACATAAAGGAATAACAATAAAAAAAAAAGTAAAAATTCATCACATATACATTCAAATATACTGTTATCGACTTTTCTGGATTTTTCACCAATTTGAAGTCGCAAATAAAAGTTTCAATGAAAATAATAATCTGAGGCTTCTATGTGGCCGCTTTTATTGACCTCCGTTTTCAGATCCTGTTGAAATTGTCGATTGTAGAGTCAAGAGACTTACGTCCTGCAATTTATTTGCACAATTTAATCCCTTTTTAACTCGGGGGCTTGCAAAGACTCCCTGAGAGGAGCTCTTGCGGTTTCAAGGAAAACATCCCTTAATGGCGAATCCCCTTCAGAATAACAGCGTCCACTGAAAGCTCAGCCATGTCGGCCTTATTATAGAGGATTTAAACTTTACCCCGAAAACCGTTTATCTTTATTCGATTGGTAATTAAAAAAAGGCTTGGGGCTAATGGTCTAGATATTAAAAACGGCACTTTTGTTTAGAACTTTTTAAGGCTTTGAATAAATTTAATAAATCGAAATAGGCATTGTTGTTATATACAACAACAAAAAAAACCAGTAGATGTCAAAAATCACTTTTAAAGTTCTCATTAGTATTTGAAATACAAAATATGTTCAAAGGTTAACAAATTTGATAAAGTTAAATATCTTTCAACTAAGAAATTAATGTATCTATATAATGTTATCCATATTCTGTAACTAAAATAGTATATTGTTTGATACTCGTAATAATAACTCATACCATTGGATACTATTTTTGTAAACTTAATGCGTAATTATAGAAAATATATTTAATTACCATATATACACGAGACTAAAATTTTCTTTAGGAAATGGCTAGAAAGTTGCGATAAAATCTAGCTTATCAGAATAAAAAACCTCTGAAAAGCTGAAATTTTTATATTCTAATATATAAAAAATAAAAAAATCTTTTAAGACTCGTTCGGTATTTCTGAAAATATGGTCAAAATAGGATACTTTACGCTTTTTTTACACTTGTCAGAAGTTCTCTATATTTGCGCATTTTGTCGCAAGACTCTCTTATTTGTGACAATGTCGACAAAATACGCACGCAAAGTGGCCGGAAGTCGAGGATACAGCCAAATTAGTAAGACAAGCCAAGATAAGGGTATATTTGGTGGGATGGTCACCAACTTTATCAGAAAAAAGGCACCTTAAGGTTGTATATATCTTCAAATTCGTTTTAAAAAATAAATATCAAATTTTGTACAGATATATACGTTATTATCAATTGATTTGAGTTTGCATGTAATATATGTTTATCGAAAATAATTCTGAATTAAAATTGATGCCAATTATTGCTGAATTGTACGTTATATTGAATTTAACTGAAATCCTATCGCGAGGTGCTGATTGCGGTCACAAAAACTATATTGCAGTGAATTTGATCACCTGTAATCAGAATCAACATTTCCAACAAAATAGAAATTATCTGTGGTCTCAACTGAGTGCATCGTATAATGTATTATTTAGCATTTAAACTACATTATACTAAGCTGAAAGAAAACTTTTGAAATGTAATATTTTGGGATACAAATAATTACATAAACTTTAAATTAACTGAAATAAATCGTTTTATTTTTTGGCTTAGACAAAATTTCTTCAAACCGTCTGAATAAAATCAATTCTTTTAGATATACAACAAAATATAGCAAATTTATTTAGAAAACATAAAAGGCCATGATGTGGAATACATCTCAAGGGTATTATTCTTACATTTATGCTTTAATAAATAATATTTTTTGATTTGTTGCTTACGTTGCATAAAGATAAATGTATTAAATAAAACTTCTACAAAACCATTAAATGAATATACAGAAGAATAGCACAATTGCTAAAAAAAAAATAGGGGCCCATAATTTAAAATACATCCCAAGGGTATTAATCTTTAATTTATCTTTCTGTTGATTACGTTAAATATGTATTAGATTTATTGAATAAAGCTTTTACAAACCATTTAAATAATTTTTTTTTTGAATCTACATAAGTATAGTACAATTGATAAAAAAAATAGAGGCTCATGAGCATCATGAGGGTTGTAACCATTGTAAGGGTACTAATATTTAATTTATGCTTTAAAAAAATATATATATTCTGTTGTTTACGTTGCATCTGTATCAAATAAAGCTTTTACAAACCATTTGAATTTTTTTTTTTTGAATATACAAAAGTATAATACAATTGTTTAAAAAAAAAAGGCTCATGATGTGAAACACATCGCAAAGTTATTCATCTTTAATTTATGCTTAAAAAAAAAAAAAAAAATATATATATTCTGTTGTTTACGTTGCATCTGTATCAAATAAAGCTTTTACAAACCATTTGAAAATTTTTTTTTTTTTTTAATATAAAAATGTTTAGCACAATTTTTCAGAAAGCACAAAGGTGCAAGTTTTAAACTTGAGCCTAGGGGTGTTTACCTTTAATCCACGCCCCGGTGACTAACAACCTTGGTCTACGCCAGCCGTAGAAGCCTTCCGTGGCGGAGATTGATTCTAGATTGTGGCCGCAGAGCGAGTGTCCCGCGGTGTGTCTGGGCCTTTAGGAGGAATTGCTTTCTGTGTTTGTGTTGTCGCCTGTTTGTTTGTTCTGTGTTTATTGGAAATCCTACGTGTCGATGTAAGTGCTCGGCAAATACATTCGGATTTCTCAACGAAAAGCTTTCGGGGAATGTCTTCATTAAAAGCAGTTGTAATTTTTTTAAGATCTTATTTTTTGATGCCACTATTTGTGTGAGATGTCACACATAAGTCACACGAGTCACGATGATATTTTTCTGGGCGTTTCTTTAATCATTTTCAATGCGTGAAAACATGTGCCAAATCATATTAATATTAATACTTGCTTGACGTCCAATCCACAAAATAGCCACTATTTGTGTCAAAAAATAAAGAGTGGTTTCATAAATGCATAAAAATAATATAACGGGACTCTCCCAAGCAATTTTGGCAAGTTTTTCAATTTCTCAAAGGTATTTTCAGTTTAATTGAACGCTGAATAAAATTGTATTTGTAAAAGACCTCTCGCTCAAACTAATATACTATACTATGGTCCAACTACTGAGCTAATAAAAAAAAACTAAAAGACTTTTAAAGACGGAAAGTTTAAAAGGTTTCATCAGGGACTATAGTGGTTGATAAAGTTTTGCTTTTAACAGTTCAAGGGATGTCATTTTTTTTTGTTGGTATCCAAGCCAACGAATGTGGTTTTTAATTCGAGAAACAGAGATATAGACAGGAAAAAGTAATCCGCTAGTGCGTTCCGTTCTCCGTTCTGAAGCGGAGTCACTAATGACGTACTTGTCTAGGAAATGAATGCTTCGTCGCATATTAAGCCGTGGCCTAGCCTTGTATTCGAGAACCCGGAATTTTTCATATTATTTCAGGAATCCTGAAAGAATTTTTCAGTTAACTTACCCCAGTACTTTTTAAATTGAGTGTTGTTTTATATATTTTACGTTCAATATTAATTTTTTTAATATATAATTAAAGCACACGTATTATGCATCAATACAGCTATAAGCACTATAATCAATGGCAAGAAGGAAACGGAAAGTTTTTTATGTCTTGAAATATTTTTATTCATATTTTTAGTTTACACAGTGAGTTTTAAATTCAAATCTTGCTTTTCAAGTGTATTAATGATATACACACAAGTTTTTTTTTTTTTACTATACTAAATCAATCTGAGCCATCTTTAATAAGAATATGTATTTTACGCATGAATTGAAACTAATACTAATCTTAAAATTTCGTTTAAAATGCTTAGCATTTATACAATCAAAAATATATGTTTTGATGTGTGAAATAATTCTTATTAATAGCTTATTCAAAAATCTGAAATTTGAAAAGGCGTCTCTTTTCAGTAACAAAGATGTCATCGGCGAGTATGGCGTGAAAGGGGGAAATTCGAAAAGGTCCCAAGGTCTCGCCTGGCACTGGGGACAAATGAAAATTTATTTACCGCGGTTCTCAATTTTCATTAGTCGGACATCTCCCTCCCCCATCTTCTCACCCCATACTCCGGTATTACCAGCCATCAAAGTCACATAAAGAGCGAGCGGACCGTCACTTAGCAAGACTGAACTTTGGAAGCGTGAAACGCAGTGGCCTGAGCTTCCATGGCAGTGGATTTTTACATTTTCTTATATTACAGTCTTTGTTTTGAGCTTTATATATATATATTAATTTAATACCTTAAAAATAGTTTAAAATTAATTGCATAAAGTGCAAAAATAACACTTGTATATAAAATATCTACTTCGGCATTTTTTAAAACTTATTTCACACCGTTTAAAATCCTGAAACTGAAAATACTACTTATATGAAGAAAAAAAAATTAATTTCTCTTAGACATTTGGGTTTCTATACATAATAATGCATAAAATGTTTCAAATTGAAGATCTAAAAATACACGAAGAGAGTAATATCTGCTTAATAAGGCTGTGAATCAAAGCACTCAAAGATTATTCGCGGTTTTTGTCTTAAAAACAAATTTCAGGGTGAAGAAATTCAATATTTTTGACACAGAGTACTTGGTAGAATTTCGTTTTAATATTTTTGAATAAAATACTTTAGTGATTTTCCTCATGTTATTTTTTATTTGTGACCGGTTTCAAGTATTTTATTCAAAAATATTATATATCAGGGTCATAAAAAAATTTTTTTTTTTTTAAATAACAGTATTATACAATTTTATTTATTTTTTCTAAAAATAGTTCACTGATAATTAGTTTTAATTTTGATATCGCACGCCAGACACCACATCCGCCAGGGGGTGAGATTTTAGGCTTAGCCTGGTGCGAGGGGGACAAAAGATCAGACCTCCTTATTATCTCACCCTTATCTCCGCTGCTTTTAAATGAAAATTTTCCTTTCGTAAGTTTGCGGGGTCTTCATGAAGAAATGTGGAGTTTTTTTTTGAAAAGATAGAAAATATTCCAAATTGCGCTTATTCAAATCTAACGACTGTACATTTGTTCTCCTTTCAGGAGCGGCGCACCACCGAGAATTCTTTCATTCATTTTCTAAAAACATTCCAGTTCTTTTATATCCTCACCATACCCTGCTGAAGTAGTTCAGTAACACATCATATCAATTTTAACACACATATGAAAGTCACATACAAAACTATATCAAATATGCACGTATTTTTCCATCTGCCATATCTTGCTTATAATTATTTCCAATCAATAATTAAAATAAAACACTTTTGTCTTAGTATTATTTTTTATTTTTTTTAAGACTTTTTTATTACATTTTATATTACATATCAAACAAAAAATAAATAACCTTTTATTTGTTATGATTGTAATAATATTGAGTGCTTGATGTGGTGTCATATAATGTACAAAAAAATTTTCTTTAAAAAAACACGGTAAAAAATATAAATACCAACAAAAAACTCTTTTCACTCATTTAATTACTATTAATTATTTTTTTTCTTATTAGTTAAAATCTTTCCGCTTAACTTGTAAATATATAATACATCTTCTCATACTGTGAGATTAATTACTTGTGACATACTCCTTCTCGAATCGTGTTTAATCTAATGGTGAATTAATAATATCAAACGTTTATATAGTTTTCAGAATTTAATTTTAAAATATAGTAAAAAACATGATCTAATTTTATTTTGACCGTATTTATAATGTCACGCAAATCACGTAATCGAAAAAATTCATGTTTGCATTTGCGTTTTCTTCATGAAAGAAATCAGTAACTAACTTTTCCCATCCTTTGAAAAAGCCTGAAAAATATAATAATATTAATACCCCTTTATTTCAAAATATTAATTTTGCTTTTGCTTTTAAGTACACTGCTTTATTATTTATAAAAAATGTTGAATGGAATTTGTTTTGTTTTTTTTTTTTTTTTAGTATCCTGTAAACATAAAACAAAAATAATGACATCTTTTTGTCTCTATTAATGTTGCCATGCAGGGCTGGTTTATTGTAACTGGTTTATTGGTAGTAAAAGTTCACATTGTGTTGCTATTAGAATGTATAGATCGTAAACACGAAGTTGAAACTGATTATCTGATGTGTGAATAACTAACTTTTTACTGCGGTGGAAATCGCACCCTATGACTAAAGTAACATTGTACTGCGATGTTTCCAACCAATATTTAACACACATTTAACTAATAGTAAGCTAACTGTGTAAAGATATCGGTGTTTGTGATCTTTTTGAGTGAATTATAATTTTAATAGTGTTTTGATTAACATGCATTTCATATCTATGTTTAATTCTATGAACTATTGAATATGACCATGTTTTACTGTGTAAGAGAGTATGAGAAAAACCTTATTTTAACTATGCAATAGTTCTCGCATTTTAACTGTAAATAGTTGAAACATCTTTTATTTCAATATTTACCATATGATTGAATACTTAAACATTCTATAGAATATAATGGAAAAAAAAATATCGAACGAATTTAACTTAAAATATTTTTTTTATATAAATAAATCCTCATTTTTTCTGTAAGTTTCAATAAATAAAAATACGCAATATGTTATTTGAGTCATAAAAAAATCAGTCTCTTATTTTATCTGAGCATAGTTCAAGCCTATACAAAAGGTAATCTAATTTCACTAAAAATAAAGTATCGTGGCTTTTTTTTTGCAAAAATAGCGCCTACCTTGAACTTTCAGCACCTATTATTTCCAAACTACCTAACACTTACAATCTCATCAAATCTTATCAAGCATCGGCCTTCATTATTTTTTATAGAAACAATCTTCATTTATATGTTTTGCTAAAAAAATTACAAAAAGTAGCAATTTAATTGAATATTTCATATTTTCAAGGAAATTACGTTCTATTACACTTATTTATTAAAAAATGCTTTGCTCTATTTAGACCATGTTTAAGATCTGTTATATAAATGACATTACTGCAATGTCATTGTAAAAAAATAATAGGTTTTTATAAGCAAATAAAATATATTTGTATAAAATAAAAAAATCGTTTATCCACTCTTTAAAAATTGTTTAAATAAATTATTTCTTACTATTGAATACGCTCGATTGAGCTTAAGACATATGTTAACAATTTTTATATATTATTGATTTTTGTGAAGACCGTCTCACAGAAGTACGATTTTGCCTATACAGGTTTGATTGATTGATAATTATTAAGTACAATTTTTCAAATATTGAAAATTGATTAAAGAGACTCTTAGAAATCACGATGATATTTTTCTAAGAGTTTCTAAAATCAATTTTCATTATTTGAAAAATGTACTTAATCATTATCAACAATTCATATATTTTTTTATACAATTCGAGATTGTATTACTAACAGGTCCACAAGCCACAGGGACGTGCCACATTGTGAGAATAAGCTACAGAAAACATACAGGGTGTATAAAGACCCACCCTCCGTGGACAATCGCAGCGTGTCGCATTGTGAGGCTCTGCCTCTGTAGCGATCCTCGTCCGAGGGGCTGTAACTTCAGGACTTGACACCCCCACCAGCTGACACATAATACTGAAAATGAAATAAGTTTTTCAGCGGAATAAAATAATTTTATGACATTTAATATTTTAAGGGTTGTGATTTAATTAAACACTTATTTTTTTATTGAGAAAAAATACTCCTTTTTTATTGTGAATACCTTCATTGAACAACCTCATAGTTCAAATATCTGATTTTTATTTTAATAATTAAAACTACTGCATTAACTGGATTCAATATGATGTTCACTTATTGAATATTGATGTTTTATACAAATACGTATTCCTTGATTTTAATGCTGTTTACAGCTTTAAGAATTATTTTTCAAGTGCGTTATTAACCAGTAAAACGTATTTTTTTAACAAGACCCGTTGACTGTAGTAATATTTATTGCTGTTAAATCATATGAACAACGTTTAATCTTGTTAAGAGACAAGGCATTTGATTCGTGAAGATCCATTATTATAATAATAAAAGTATCTTTGTATTTTGTGTTCACTTTGAGTTTATTAAAATTATTTGCATTACTAGTTTCGACCCAATACACTGGGTCATCATCAGATGCTTAGATGAGACGCAGATGAGTTTAGTTAAGCATCTGATGATGACCCAGTGTATTGGGTTGAAACTAGTAAAGCAAATACTTTTTATAAACTCAATGTGAACACAAAATACAATTTTATTATTATAACAACGTTTATGCAAACACAGGTAAGCGTTTTCATAACAGAATACTGAAAAGTTCGGTGTAGAATGAAGTCTAAACACACCCGCTCAGCTCACAGACAATCACCATCGACGGGCCTGTCGCGGAGCCTCCCCGCAGAGCCTCACCAGAGCATTATGGATTCAACAATCAGTACAACTCTCTCGCATCGTCAGCTCTGAAAACTTTCAGCACCGAGCAGCCAGAGCCACCTATCGCCTGTGCTGGGAGTGACACGTGGCGTGTTTAAACTTCCAACAACTAAACTCAGACCGGAAATGGCAAGGCAGTGTTTCCCAAGACCACATGCCATACATAATATTTACTCGTATGCACTACCATAAAGTATTAACCAATATTGGGAATCGCATTATTGACTTTAAATTTAAGTACGTCTTATATTTTGACGACAATATGTTATCTTCTGAAAACTATTTAATAAAATTATTTCCACCCTTGCGTGGCTCAAATAAAGATCGGACTCCATTTGTGCCGTGGAAATATTATTTCAATGATTTTTTTAATGAATTTTAGAACTTAAAACATATTCTGTAAAGAAGGGGCTTAATTTTTTTAAACAAATATCCACTAGTTCAACTTTATAACTTGAAATGGTAAGGCGGTTTAAAGCGGCACAATTTGTATGAATTGAATATATTATTCTTTTAAACTATTTAAGTTTTAATATTCGTGAAAGTATAACCAATTCAGGACCGTCGCCATCTTGTAAATGTCGCCTATACAATATCGTTACTCACAGCCACTTCCTTTCATCACAGAAGTTGTTGCTGTCGAACATTCATCACGCCCTATCGCTTACATCCATCTCTTTTGGCATGCCGTCTTTTGTTTTAGCTTGCTATTGTTTCCATGCTCTTTATTTAAAATTCTCACTGAAATATAAACGCGTTCGCTGGCTACAGTAGAGCCCATTATCTGAAAACCCTAACTTTTTAGCACATCATTTGGAAAATCCTGAAAACTATACGAAGCTCATAACAAATGTGGGCAAATTATGTAAACAGTTTCTATAAAGTGGTAACAATACTTAAGTAGAAAAAAATGTGTCTTTGAGGCTTTTGTGTCTTAATTGAGACACGAGGCATAAATCACAACTTTGTAAGCAAATTTGAAATATGACAAAAAAATCTATGATAATACACCAATATTTAGAAAATAAAATTTCATGCAAATTCAACAAGATAAAAAATATTTGGTTTCGTAATTTTTTTTCTACAAAACTAATGATAAATTAGAATAAAAGCAAAAAATAAAATTTGCTACATTATTAGTGAAAATAATAATTATTTTAAGTACTCGGTACAGTTAGCAATTCCGTATAATTGTCCAAGACAAAAAATAATTGACTGAAAGACAAACTATTTAAAATTTACTTTGAAACATGTTTATATAAAAAACATACGCCAATCATTATTTTCAACGCGCAAAATACAACAAACAAAACGTATATTTGCTTTGATCTCGCACTGCTTATAAAAAAATATTGAAATCCAAAACATTTAATCATAGATAGTAAAATAGCCAAATATTAAATATTAATAAAAATCACGTAACGATGCGAAGTTGTACGGTTATATATTTTAAAATGAAATTACCAAGTTTTTTACGAGTCTGGGCTTCTGCAACGAAGAACTCGTAAGCTAAATTATCGCTTTCAAGGCCAGTAGGCAAAAAGCTCGAGTAATTTGCTGTCAGCTTTTTTTTGGAAAGTTTTCCAAGACAGCCTTCCAAATCGAGAGAGATTGAAAAAATATCGACGAAAGCCAAATTGATTTACATTCACTACGGCGCTCAGCGAGACAATATTAATTATTATTTTTTTTTAATGTAAAATTAACTGTTATAAATTATTTTTGATTTACGACATATTATTAAATAAAATATATATTCAATTGGCAATACTTAATGAATGTTCACTGAATAAAATAAACAACTATATTGGCTTATTTTGACACTTTAAATATAAAAGATTTTAAGTGTCAAGATAGATAAAGATTATTATTCTTTTTCGTATTCTTTTTATGTGAAAAAGTTAATACTTATATTCTTATCAGACAATAAAATGTTTTATGACATATTTATCATTGTTTTTTAGTTTTGCACATTTTAACAATTAATAAAGTTAATATAATGCTAATAGAAATTGAAATAAAAAAAACCTTATCTCATAAGTCAAAGACATTGCGTTGGGGTGTTTTTTTTAAATATTGATTTGTTTCATTCAATGATAAATTATAATAATTAATAATGTGTTTACACAGCATGAGTCGAATAGCTATTGAAGCATAATATCTTTGAAGTGCAATTTTGTAAAAATTTCGACAATATGTAATCTAAAGAATTTTAGACAAAAAAATGTTTTTAAAAAAACAGTCTATGTTAAAAAATACTCAAGTATTGTGTAATAATAAAAATTAAAAATATTTGTTCTGTTTAAGTTGTTATTGGGGAAGTTTAGGAAGCTCTGGTCTGTTAAGAATGCAGACTCTATTAGTTTACAGTATCCAGCTTCAGTTTCTTGTTGCAGGTGTGGTTAGATTCTCTAGTCTTGATAATAACTGTTCAGCTCAGTTGAAGAACAATAGGTTTATTTTGCACATTACATTCTAATGCCTTCATAACATCACTATGGAGAAGGTATAACGTATCCAATATAGTGTTTAACTTATTTTATAAGCGATATAAGCAAAATAATGCCGTATGAAGATAAGATAATATAAACACGAGTGCATTACAAGTAATACAATAAATAAATAGTTTTAAGAAATCTTTAAGTTTGCATACTATTTTAATTAATGTTAAAAAAATATTCAACTAAAAATATCTCTTAAAATCCACCGCATTACCTTGCTAAATATAGAAATAAATTAATGAAAGCATTGTCTATAATCCTATTTATTGCCATGAAAAGCTTCGTTTAAAGCCAGAAACCCTTACAGCTTGCTAAATTTTCTTTTTATTTTCTGTACAGTCCCTCTTAGTACCTTTTCTTGTAAGATTTCTCAACATAAAATCTACCATAGAAAAGAATTCCAAGTCAGGTTATTGTTCTTGTACTCCAGGTTTTATGTAGACTTTTTTTTTTATCGAGTAAATGTTTTTTTTTATTCTTTGAATCACGGAAAGAGAGTCATTGTTGATGAATTTTCTTTTACCTTAGATTTTTTTCAGCAAATCTTTAGTGTCAATCTCTCGGATATTGTGACAGAAACATCGTAACTTCTTTGATTATTTTATCTATAAAAAACGATGGAGAACGGTTGCTTTTAACTAAACACTTCATTAAATATATTGACAATATTTTTGAGATAAATTTTAAAAATATTCATGGTTATTTTTAAACCAAATGGAACCTTTTTGTAACTATAACAATACTTTGATTTAATGGTTAAAAAACGCTCAGAACTAAAACTTTGAAAAATCGTTTATATTTTATTTAAAGTGTCTAGGTTTTTTATATGTTGGGTTAGTTAAGGTTATTGAAATACAAATCTGCAAACTTTAATTCCAAACGCCTAGTTCCTTTGTAGGCACGTCTTCAAGTGACGCAAACACTGAAAATCAATATGATTACACAAGTGTTCTGAAAGGGTCGAACTGCCCATCAACCCTCGTGACCGGTAGAATCAAACTCTTTGATACACGAGCTACCCCTATTTTCTACTTGCACATTATGATATAACTAACCGACCCGAGAAACTACCAGACAACGCCTTATTTATTCTATGACTCACTCAATTTTTGCAAATAAATAATCTCTAATTTGAGAATCCTAATTATTTTAAGAAGATATGTGAGCTCAAAGTATGTCTTATACTCGTATATGTTAAGGCTATGTTTTGTTTATTTTAAAAAAAATTATTGGCGTTACATTGAAAAATTTTTGCAATTTATAAAACATATTGATATTTAATTTTTTTTTTAACGTAAACAAGTTAAAATTGATTTATAAAAAATGACATAAACCAGCTTATCCTTTTTTTAAATACAGTTGAATATTTGTTTGTAGATTCCATAATCCTAATATTACATATAATAATATCCCCATAAAACGAATACTTCAAAACTTATTTTTTTTTAAGTTCTCAATATTAATTAAGGATTATTAAGAGTGTTCTTTACTTTTACAAAAAAATGAAAGGATATTTTTTTTGTAAACGTGCTTTGATCAAATGTACAGTAGTCACAATAAACACTTCTTATACTTGTCACACTGTGAGCAAACAAATAACGTTGCCGGGCAAACGACAAATTTTTCATTTCAAGAACGGAACCTGATGTAAACAAAGCCTTCGCTCAGAGAAAGAAACAATGATGTTAGAAGCACAGCTTTGTTTAACTTTGCTATGCCAATAATTTTTTTAAATATTAATTATTCTTAAAAAAAAATGCTTTATTTTTAAATTCATTGTATATAATTAAAAATAACATTTTGATCCTCAAATAATAAATTTTACAATTCATTTAAAACAATGAATTAAATTATTTTGATATGCTCTCTATTGTTTATTTGATATACTTTTTAAAAACCTTTTATATTATAAAGTAACTTTTAACGTCATAATGTATTGGTCATATTGAAAGGCAGAACGTTAGTCCAAAAATGGAAAGGATCTTTTGTAAAAAAACAAAATAGTACACAGAGTGTTTTCTATTTAAACGTTGAAAGTTTCACTGAAAAAGGGTTGCTCCAGCACTCGGAGGTTGATGGGGTTGATCTGGAATTAAATCAAGGAAAAGAGAGCACCAAAACTTTTTAATATTCTTCAATCGGTAAAACAGAATTTGAGATCGCTTTTCTAGAATTTTCTCAGAAGTATTATTTGTATCGTTCAACAAAGAATTTGCGGTTTTTCCAAGTAAATCATATTATGTATTTATTCAACTTAAGCCATTGTTTTCATTTAAATTATTTCGCATTTAAAACAGAGTTTTCCCGAAGTATTTTAATAAATCGATTTTTAATCATTTATTATTCTAAGCCTTTTGGAAGAAAATGGTAAACTCAATTCATTTGAATTAAATTAGTAAATCATTATATATCAATTAGCCTTGTATCTTTGAAAATTTATCTAAGCAACTAATTCACGATTTATTCAAAACAAAATTATATATCTTAAAACATTATCGATGTAAATGTATTACTTTATTAATGTAGTAATGTATGAATAATAGTTAAATTTAAAATATCGAGTTTTAGGTTAATTTTAACTTGCTGAGCTTTAAAAAAATATTCAACTATGTTTTGTGTTGAAACCAAGGAATATGTATCCGTTAAAATATTAAAACGTATTTTTACACCATGCAAAGGTTTTTAAAGTAAATTTTAGTGTTTTATAATGATACTTTTGTTAGAAAAAAAAAAATAAACAACACGTTGTAGTATTATGTGAACAAACGGACGTATTTATCTTTTGTAGTGTGGTAATAACCTCGTTTTACGAGAGCTTTCATCAGATAAAAAAATGAAGCATATCTCTAAACAGAGATACGTCATCGTTTATAACATTTATTAATACCACTTTCTCTTTTGTTACAGAAATTTTCCTCCAGTGAAATCCTCATAAAGGTCAGTATGAAAGCCTGATGTTATAGTCACCATATTTCATCGGGTAAAATAAGGGAAAGTTTGCTTCAAGTACAGCAAACTGAAAACACAAAGGTCAAAATGCTTTTTCACCTACATGGGGAACAACTAGCAATTTTGTCTAGAGTCTATAAAATAATAACCTGAAAACGATTAGAAATGCCCGTTACTTTAGCAGCCATTATAATGAGTCGATTTTAAATCAAAATCCTTGAAAATGAACTTAAATACTTTAAACATTAAAGAATCACCATACTGGAATCGAAATCAATTTAATAAAGAATGTTTGCCATATTGAAACCATATCCAATTTTGCAATTTCTCTCTATTATAAATAATCATACATTGAATGTTCGACAATAATTATTAATAATCTAATGCAAATGCGATTGAATTTTAAATAATTACGGCTTTAGTATGCAATTTGGATACATATATAAATAGTAATTTTAAATGTTAATTATATATAATTTCAGAAAATTGTTTTATCATTACTGTTGTTAATAAATATAATCAAGTTTGCACTAATTCAAAAATATAATTTTATCTTTGTAGCATTTCCACCATAAAATAGATAAACATGGTAAATATATTTTTACAGATATTGCAACCGATATTTCTTTTCTATACATCTAGTCTAAAATGAAGTACTTTATGATTAAGAAAGCGCGGGGTTGTTATCTTATTTAAGATTTCAGGCTAGGCTTGAGTTTTCAGGAATCTGTGGTCAAATCAACACAATATAAATGACTTTGACCACAATGTAAACCCTTGAAGGCAATAAGCGCAAAAAGATTAGACAATCTTCAATCATAATCATCTCCTTAAATCATAGTGATTAAGTGAACTCTAATTTATTTTGACATCGTATGATACGATAAAATATGATATTTTTTATTATTTTACGCCAATATATAAATGAATTTATATTAAGTAAGAGTTGGCTCAGATTTATTTAAATGAAAATAGAAATGGCGTTCATAAAATATAATTTATAATAACCCTGAAATTATTGTGCCAGCAGTTTTTCAGCGTTCATATCGAGCTTACACAGTGGACCCATAATGAATATGAACGCCTGGTCACCGCTCCCATACTCCCTTAGAAGCTTTCCACTCTCTGGTCTCAGAAATAAGTACGAAAAGTCTCGTATGGTTTAAGACAGTAATCTAGATTGATGGTATTTTTTCCAAGTCTTTATTCTCGGGGGAGGTCCTCGCCAGAGAGCTGAGCTCAAGGTATTCTTTTGAGCTTTTGAAATACATCCAGATTTTTAATCTGAAATGATAAAATTGTCTCTTGAAATTTTACTACTTGTTGAGAATTTACGCAGTTTTACTGTCGTTCCAATTAATTTCATGTGATAAAACATTTTTAACAAAAGTTTGCAATAATGATAAAATACGAATATATATATTTTTCGCTACTCAATTTTTCAAATAAATATCAGATTATTTGCTACCTGCAAATTTTTTCGTATAAGATACAAAATAACTCTGCATATACTACAGCACGTTAGTTATTCTTTTATTCTGTTGAAAGTACTACAAAAGCTCAAAGAAGCTTTGGTCCGCTG
The DNA here is from genome assembly GCA_022113835.1 of Atopsyche davidsoni. Classification (NCBI taxonomy): domain Eukaryota; kingdom Metazoa; phylum Arthropoda; class Insecta; order Trichoptera; family Hydrobiosidae; genus Atopsyche; species Atopsyche davidsoni. Next base: position 4,252,716 of record JAILWY010000025.1, read on the forward strand.
AACAACCATAATAAACTTTCATACAACAAAAGCTCTCCATTTACGCCATCAAAACATACATAGTTCATATAGCGGGTGCTATTTTTAACGCGTTGATGCATTTGCAAAGTGGCATTTTAAGGCGGAAGTATGAAAGCCTCCATTCCCACCCTTGTTCCCGCCTCGTCAGGGCCCACCCTATTAGATACCAGACTACTGACACTCCACCGAGAAGCTTCTCTTCCTCACGTTTTTATTTTGAGTTTTTTTTTCAGTCCTCTTGAAATCTACTTGTCTCATAAACCTTGTCTTAACCTTCTGTTGACGGTTACTTTTTGTTTGAGAATTTTTTTAAAAACAAAACGAGTCTTAAACGTGAAGATACATTTATAAAAAGCTAAAACGTAATTTTATTTAAAAATTTTGCAAGTTTTGTAATATGAATTAAATATCTGCTTAGCTGTTGAAAGACACTTTTCAACTTGTCAATTCTTTTTTAATGAAGTATTGGAAAAGATTTCTCAATATTTTAAAACTTGCCAATAAAGCTATTTTTATTATTTATGAAATATTTTTAATATCCGATTTCCACAACACGATACTAATTAATTTGTTTTTTTATGCAATAAATGCTATTTAAAAATCCAAATAAATAAATAAGTTGGCAATATTAACCATTCGACAATTTTATAACGAAAATTCTGTACAGCGTGTCGGAGAAAATATTTTTTTTACTTCTTTTATATTTTCCTCATATTTTCGTGTTGATAAATCGTCTAAAACATTTTGCTAGTGACAGGTTGATGGTGTTTTTGTTTTTCGCAGAACTCTCCGGAATATTTAAGCTCATAACCTAGATAACGTTGTTTCCTGGAGGTTAAAAATTAAAATTTGGTTTTTAAGCTCTTTACATCCCATTAAGAAATAAAGGGACACTACGGTTTCTTGTGTTTATCTTCTGTATAATGTTACATAACAGGATTATTATTCTTAAAATGTAATATTTAGCCAAAAAAAAGTATTTCATAATGTACCTTAAAAATAATCCATACCAGTTCTTTAAGCTACAACTAATGCAGTTAAGGGAAGTTAATATATAAATACAAAGTTTTAAAAATGTACTTGAATATTTAAAAGAATAAACCATATATATCTATTGAATAATTATTGTTCTTGGATATTCCAATTAATTTACATGAAAATTTTACTTTTAACAAAAAATAATGCTGATACTTGAGAATATAGAATATTAATATTTACTTAACTAAAAGCATTTATAAAGCTTAAATTATAGCAAATAATCATTCAAACTAATTGATGTTTACTTTGCTAAGTATTCAATAAATTAAATTTCTCTTATTAATCAATTGATGGCCTTTAGAATAATTTAAATAAAATAAATGTATAGATCGCTTATCTTGCTGCTTCAAAATAAACACAAATGATTGTGTTATTGTATTACTAATGATGAACCTTAAATTTTATTTGTTCACAATTATCTCATTAAATTTATTGATTTTTTCTATACGATTCCATTATGACTCTTAAACGAAAATTCTATCAAGACAAAATACGATAAGTTTCAAAGAACAGTGTAATATATTTTCTACATTTTTATTTTCTGTAAATAGCCAATAAATCCTAGCTCGGAAACAATGGAATTGAAAGTCCTGTGGCTTCAACTGAAATCTTGTTTCACATTCGAAACATTCACAGAGAGCTCTCCGTTTATAGAATAAGAAAGAAGATAAATTCTAAATTGCTTGAAAATTTTTCTCCTGACTTTGATAAATAGTCCATCGATATTTATTCCGTGAATATATTTTATTTGCTTCATTGAAAAGGTTTGACTTTTATTATAACTAATTTTAAACTAAACGATAAATATATATTGTATGGTTTATTGGTATTCAAGGCCTTTTTCTAATCAAACTAAATAACAATATTTTTAAATAATGGTAATGTTTCTTTTAACACTGGTCACGCTTTAGTTATAATTAAATAATTCATATAATTCATTAAATAACTGAGGACAAAATGTAACTTATTACTTAAAAATAATTCATAGTTTTAATATAAATAATAATCGTCACCACAAGGTATTTTTAGTTTTGAAAGACAAGGACACATTTATTATTAAAATTTGTCTTCATAAGTTGGTGTTAATTATTTTCGATATAAACTTATAAATAGTCATTTAAAAAAAAATTTTTTTTTATTAAATTATAAAAATATATTAGTCCCTGACGTTGAGGGTAATTTAAAAGTTTGTGCCGTAATTATTTAACAAAAATATATTTCTGCGATGGGGGTGGAAAATCGGCACTAATAAAATATGTATATATCATCCCTGTGTACATCTGATAAAGGTTTTAGTAGGCAATTAGGATACGGAACCTCCTGCGATCCGTGGGAAAGCTTTAGCGGAAGGAAATGTTTAAATAAGGGTGTTTATAGAGCCTTACATCGCAGGCAGAAAGGAAGAAGGCAGGTCATTGTGTGGGAGATATAGAGAACCGATGAAACTATCTGATAAATGCTAAACTGCTTGATGTAGGGGATAGGGAGTTTGGGGTTTGCTAGGAATACAATTTTGTTAAGAGGCGATGAAAATTTATATTTACAACATAATTCACTTTAACTTTCATGACTGCAGACTTACTCATATAGTTAATATTGTATATACCTAACCTAACCAGTTTTACGAGGATTATACTGTTTCATTAACTGACTAACAAGATAATATTTTTAAACTTATAATAATATATAAACGATGCATATCATTTGCACACAAATAATATTGATAAATACAACTTTTTCATTATTATCAAACAATGAAAAGTCAAACGGAAGGGAATATTTTATTAACAATATGTCTTATATATGTTTTATATTTATATAATAAAATGTACTTTAATAACACAATTTACATTGTTGCTAAGTTGCAAGTGTTTAAAGCGTAGTGTTATTTTTAATTGAAAATTATTATACATCATATGCGAATGTGATCTGTAAATGACTTTATATTTTAATTTATTGACGTTATGCAGTTTAAAAATGTTAAAAGCAAGTTTTTGATATGATATATACGTTTTTGTTTTTACTTAAAAGTCTAAATTTTATAATTTTATACCTCTATATTCTCAGTGCCCAAACCAAATCGCTTAACTATAACTATTAAAATGCATATGTTAATACCCAAAAATATAATATAAACACAAACAAAGGCGGTTTATACTCAGTGTTTGGTTAAAAGATCAGAATAAGTTTTTTTCAAATTCAAGTATTTCAAATAATATAAAATTATTGAAAATGCTGAAAAAAGGTTTGAACTGAAGCGAAAATTTAATTTAAATGTAATTTTGTATAAACTCGATTAATCAAACCTTTGAAATTTTATATTAAAAATGAGACACCAAATAAGGTCAAGTATTTTCAAAACTCCAGATAGGATATTATTAATACCCGTTTTGGTTTTCGCACTCAAAATATAAAAATGTAATCGCAAAGTTATTTCAAAAATTTGGCCGTATTTTCTGACACATTCATTTTCTATTGTTGTGGATGAAAACAAAAGGTTCTAATTTATTGTCGGGAGATTGTAGTGGTGCGAAATTTTTAATTTTCTTTTTTTTTTCAGCTATGACAAAAAAAAATCACATAATGCAGGTGGATACACAGAAAATAATATTTTACAAATAAAAATTCTGTTAAGTTTTTTTTAAAACCTAAAAATATCTTAAAAATTCAGTATCTTAATGGATTTTAATATGATCAAAACTAGTGAAGTCTTTTTTGTTACACACAGCAATACAATGCCTTAATTATTAATTATTTGAGTACTTATCCAAAGATGCCACACCCAATAATAAACTCACATTTATTAATGAATTGTTGGTTGATATTTAACTATTTTATATTTTTGTATACGTCGTTTTATATTTTTATGATTTTTAAGTCTTGTAGTATTTGATATATTACAGCAAGATTTTTGATCAATAATAAAATGGGTACAAAGAGATCTATTTTATATTATCTAATAAAAAAAGTATGTTGAACAAATTGTTATTTATTATTGTATAATGCTTAGACAAGATATCATTTTTTTTCCAGTCAAATATATCTTCCTGCTTGAGTATTCTTCATGTCTATATATGAATATCTCAAGAATTTTCCTTCGTTATTGTAAGGTCTGTGTTAATTTAATTCTTAGCACAAAACTGACAAGTACTTCAATTAAACCAGCTTACATTTCTAGCGTACCTGGATTTTCACGCTGTTACACTTTTAATAATAATTATTTCCTAGCACCTTGTTATTTTAATAAAACAATTTTCAAGAAATTCCCCTTCTTGAAAATGCGCTATCTAAATTGTGCAAAAATAATTCATAGACAAGATAATTTAAGAAACAAGGCTTTCAAAAATAATAAAGCAGACGCCCATAAATAAATTTCATAATACAACTGTCACACATATCAAATATTACCTGGTTTTACATTTTTTTAAACATGAATCAATGTTTGTTAGGTTATTTGAAATATCTACTAAAAAAACTCGTTTAAATATTGAAAAATGCTTGAAATTCAAATTTTGTCTATTTAATAGGAATTTTACAAATTAGAGCAGAAGTAATTTATTCGTGAATATTTTAAATATATAAAGTAGTTTTTCCGTTAATTTAAAATATTAGTAAGTAATTTAGTTTTCAATATATATTAAATTTAAATTAAAAGTAACCTTACAACAGTCCTACTCTCAAAGCTCATATTTATCAACAACCTGCATACAAAAGTGACAATTTTATGGTTGATATTGGATTTATTGGATATTTGCTGCATACTGGTTTGAGTTCTCTGATTTTTTGGTTCCGGTATTGGGGCATGAAAGATAACATCCAAAATCTGTTTATTTTTGTGTTGTTTTCGCTTGATTTTACTCTACAAAATATTTCATGTTGCCATTTCATAACTAAACATAATAATTCTTAATTGGGATTTCAATCAGACGATTCACGTTTCATTTTATTGGAAAGGCTTCAAAACAATGTGTACAGGCAAGATTTTATCCACCGTGTTATATATAATAATATACATCTTGAATGGTCGTTTTTCATTCCGTAAATACTGCGAAATAAACACGAAGCCGAACGTTAAGTGACAACATCGTTTAAATATTTCACTCCTCATTTAAAGTAAAATCACCGACGACACTACTCGCAATGCGAGATACACTCACGAGGGCAGAAACTCGCACATCCCGCAAACACCGACAGCCTCACAAAAGAACACTTTGTAAAGTGATATGTGCTGAAAAACGCGCTGAAAACGTGTCACACGCAGGGTGAGATGAAAAACGACGAGTAATTACACGGCCGCTCTGGACCAACCCCGGCCTGGGGGTGGACCAGCTCGACTAAGCCTCCGTGGAGTTTCATTTGATAAAGTCGATAGATCACAGCGTCATCATTTTTTAAGGCCTAAATATGTATTTTTGAATAAAATACTTGAGTGATTTTCCACATTTTCGTTTTTATTAGTGACCGGTTTCGCCAACTTTTCTAATAAATAAGGTTGGCGAAACCGGTCACTAATAAAATCGAAAATGTGGAAAATCACTCAAGTATTTTATTCAAAAATATTAAAATGGAATTCCACCGAGTACTCTCTGTCAAAAATATTGAATTGCCTAAATATGGTTGAAATTCTTTACTGATATATTTTTCTACATCCGACTAAATAATAAACCCTGCATAACTATTCAAATCGCTAGAACCAGAAAATGCATCATTTGGATAAACTTCAAAAACAACATCGCTTAAAGAAAAAAAGCCTCAAAGAACAGAATTGATAAGGAGCATTAGTTCACACATAGAAGATGATTTGATAATGAAGATAAACCCATATCCCCAGGCTTATATGGCCGGTGTACTGACCTTTGTACAAACGAACCACATCCATTAAACGAGAATTTTTAACAATCATACTCTACATATGAAACAATATGCCCAGGCCAACCAATATTTAGTGATTTGCAAGCACTGGACTTTTTAATCAAAGTAACAAGTGAAGCGTTTATAATCCAATCTGGATATTATTTTTAAAATATATTAATTTAGCCAAGACGCGCACCAATATATATATATATATATATATATAAATATATATATATATATCATGAGGCATTCCAACCGAAGGAATATTAATTTTGCTGACAAGCCATCAGTGGAACTGAATGTGATGATGTGAAATTTGTAATAACACGATTCCATTCATATTAAATTTGATATTATAACCCAAAGAGTTATTATGATAAAAAAATAATAAGTATTACATAATTCAAAGCTAGTATCACGTAATGATTTTATAATTATACTTTTATCGTATTTTTGAAACTTATCAGAACATCGACGTCAAATTAACTACAAGGAAGAGAGAACGATAGCCGGCCACTTCCGGCGCCCGCCATCTTTGCCAGAACGACCGTCATTTTTTTGCAATATTAGTTCCCAGGACGTCCGCTGTCAGTCGCAGGCGCTGCGGCATCCATTTCCTGTCTCCCCTTCTTCCTGAAAACTACTTGTTCCGTTTCTTCACGTACTTTTCTACTGTACTTTTCTTGCGATTTTGAAATGTGATTTGAATTTTTTATTGTTTTATTAAAAATAACCTGAATCGTTTAACTTCGGATACGAATAGCCGAATGGCTATGATGTTACAAACGTTTTCATTTGTAGACACTTTTTTTGTCTAAGAAGCTCTTGAAATACGAACATGCTCACAAAAAATGTAATCTTCAAGGTATTTCATTTACTGTACAGATCAAACCAGTGTTACGAAGATAACTCAATATATTGATTTTGATTTTATTTAAACTTTATCTTGACTATATTAGATTGAAAAAAAATAGATATTACCTACATTTTCAATTTACTAATAAATCGAGATCCATTTCTAATACTTATGAGTAACATTTATTTCTGCCGTGGCATTCTTTTGCGTATTCTAGAATTCAATAAAATTTTAGACGTTCAAGTTTTAAATTAATTTAATAATACCTCAACTAGAATCCCTATAAGCTTCACATTCATTTAATATAAAAAAATCAATATCATAAAATTGTTTAATTTTAAATATAAAAAAGTTTATTTATCAGGAAAACTTTAAGTGCGTAAAGAAATTAACTGATTTATATGAACTGTAGTAAGAATTTTTTCTTACAGCATTGATGAAGGGTTTACAAAAACACATTTCACTTATATTGTATAAAATACATGATATATTAAAATGAATCATATTCGGCATGAGTCTGGCTATTTCTGTTTTATTTTTTATCTGTTATGACCGGAATCAAACCGTGATACAACAGTCAGAATTTTAACCACAGAATCAACAATGTCAATCTTTTTGAAATCAACCCCAAGCGATTTTTAAAAAATCCCTGCAACTTTTTTATATTTGATGATATTGAATATGTCACAAACTACCCCGACGTTCAAAATCCCTTATATATGTTTCAGAGCACTTTATTATATTTCAAATAAATGCTTTGACTATGTAGAAAGCGAAGTATAATTTTAATTTTGAATTCACACATAATCGTGGCTTTTAACTAGTTTACAAAGCTTACGGAATTCTCAAAGTGTGTTAATGTCAAAGTGGAAATTTCAAGAATACACAAAACTAATTCATTCTGTACCAGAACACGTCAACTATCTAATAAGACGTTTGAAATGTCTAGACTATCATGATGTAATTTTTTACTGTTTCTGGAGAATATTAAAAAGCTTTTTGTTCATACATTCAAAGAAAATTTATGTGATAAATTTCAAGAATATATTAATACAAAACAACTTTTGTTTTAAATTGAAAATATTTTATAAGGCTTATTCTAATACAAAATAAAATACATATTTAATTTAAAGTCTAAGAATATTGTTAAAAAACAGAAGAGATGAAAGTAAAATAGACGGCAAAAAAATGAATTTTGACTTTTCCATTAAAAACGAAATTGTAGCATTTATGTACGCTATTTGAGATTACACAAAAAAATTTAACAAACAAGTGTAAACCTTTTAGATAAAAAATACCATCAAACTATACGTTTACGTATATATTTTTCATATTATTACGAATTCAAATAAATAGCGGTTTTCAAATATAATGAAAAATCCCAAAAGATCAAATATTTTATTTTATAATACTAAATTATTAAAAATAATCATATGAACATGTAAAAAAATATATGGCGGATACATTTTCATCTAAAATATTTATTTTATTTATAAAAAAATTACAGATCGAGAATTATATCATAATTTTTTTTTTATTGAATGAGGGATGATAGAATGTTGGAATCAAAAATCTGTTTATTAGACTTGAATGTTTTAATATGCGCATTTATTAATAAATATTTATAAGCCAGATTATAAAATGTGATATAAGGACATGTTTCATTTGAACATTCGAATCACATTCGTTATAAAACATTAAATTCAGCTTGACCAGTAAAACAGGGAGAATTCACCCCCATCCTCTCGTCTCCCCGATATTTCACTGCTGAAAGTTCATTCAACCACCGGCACTTGAGATCTTACATGGAAGGCTCTGCTCTGGCAACTACAGGAACCGCAGTGGAACACCAAGGCCGAATCGATACGCCATACGTTACACAAGTCGGACACATTTGGCTTTTCAGGGTAATTCAGTAACTGCGGTCAGTGACAAACTGTCGAAACCTATACCTTAAAAACCAGAATTTGACACTAGATGTCAAAACTTTTGTATGCGCTGTAGCAAATCATAATATACATGTCATTTTGAAGCTCTATTCATAAGATATCAAAATCAGTCAACAATGTTTGATTTGCTTGTGCGCATCATTTTTTTTCAATCATGGAAAATTTTGAAATATAGCGAAAAAACAGCATTTGCGGGATGTTTTGATGGGTCACTTTTGCTAAGAAAACTGCAGCCGAATGTCATCGTTTGCTCATGGCAAACATGATCTTGCGAAAACATAGTATTTTGAGAGGTTTCAACGCTTTGAAAGTGGCGATTTTGACATCGAAGACAAAAACGGCCTGGACAGCCGAAAAGGTTTAAAGATGATGAGTTGGAAGCGTTACTCGTGTCAAACACAAAAAAAGCTTTCAAAAAAATTGGACCTGACTCAAATAGCCATTTTCAGGCGCCTAAAAGCATTAAGATTCATCAAAAAGCTAGGAAATTGGATGCCATACGAGTTGAACCCAAGAGACGTGGAAAGGCGATTTGCATGTCTGAAATGCAGCTCGAGCGTCATAAGAAATAGTCGTTTTTGTAAAATGGATTCATTAAGACAACCCAAAAAGTAAAAAATCGTATTTGAAGCTCGGCCAACCAGCCAAATCGACACCGAAGAATAATATTCACGCTGCATAGATATTGCTCTGTATTTGGTGAGACCAGAAGGGAGTTGTGTATTATGAGCTTTTAAAACCGGGTGAAACCATTACTGAAAAGGTGTACCAACGATATCTGATTCGCTAAAAGAGAACATTGAAGGAAAAATAGCCAGAATGGGAGACCAGACACGAGACATTGATTTTCCAACATGACAATGCTCGGCCACATGTTGCTAAACCCGTTAAAAACTATTTGGAAAATATCGGATGGGAAGTTCTGCCCCACCCGCCATATAGTCCAGACTTGGCGCCTTCTGACTACTTTTTGTTTCAGTCGATGCAGAATGGACTTTCTGGAATACGCTTCACTTCAGTCCAAGGCATCAAAAATTGGCTCGATTCGTTCTTTGGTTCAAAACATGACCGGATTTTTTAGGATGGCATCCACAAATTGCCAGAGAGATGGGGAAATGTTGAAACAGAATTTTACAAGATTTTCTTAAATAAACGCTCAAATTTCCTGTAAAAAAAATCCGGTTTTCAAGGAATAGACCCAGTGTATTTTTAAGTACAGAAACTACTGCGTTAATGTTAGAATTTATTTTTCTAAAATTTAGAACCTCGATTCTGTGAATAACACCTAGTTGGAAAGTTTGGTTGCAAATAACAGCTGGAAATATATCACAGGCTACTACACCCCTTCGTGGTGGTGGAAGGCTTGTGCGCTGCACAGTGCTGGCCTGCAGCCTTAACTATGCAGGGAATGCGATTTATGACAGTGGTCTCAGGGGTGCAAGCTTTGCTTTTCTAATATAAAATAATCAACGGTTATAAGGATTAACATAAAGTTATGTAAATGGTAATGCAACGTTAGTTTTTTGAACGTCAACGTATGAGTTTTATTTAAAACTGAAGTTAACATTAAAAACTTTGAAAACTATGAAGAGAAACATTTATTTCAATTTTTTTGGATAATATTATAAAAGAAAAATATATATATATGTATATTTTAATATTCAGACATTGTTATGCTTCAATGTATAATTTTATAATTAGAGAGCTTACCGCATAAAATACTCGGTATTTAGATTATAATTTGAGCAGTGCTGATAAATGTATTCAAAATCATTGGGATTATTTTATCTCAAATTTAATTAAACAAATATTTCACCGTGGAAAACATTTTCAACCAAAATAATTCCATTAGTTATGACCGCGTCTCTTTAAGCACATTATTAAGCACATTATCCATATAAATAATATTTAATGTATGTCAATATAACATAGATTTTTTGCTTTATATATTAAATAAACTTCGTTTGAAATATATGAAAAAACTTTTTTTTTGTTCATGTAAAAATTGCATGCTTGTTTTGTTTACTTTGAATTTTACAAGTTTGCTCTTTAAAGAATTGAAAAAAAAATTAAAAATTAGTACATATAATGAATTACTATGGGAAAACCATAATCGTAACCCTTATTATGATAGACATTTTATAGAAAACGGTTTCAGAAAATTTGATAGGATAGTATTAATAGAATTGTCATAATAAAGTTATCATTATATGCAGAAAGCTATTTACTTTTGTTATCAATATTCTAATATGTATAACATGTGGACTGTGGCTGACAATTTTGCTGTATTTGTATGGGTTCGGTGAAAAGATCTCGAGCAACTTTGTTTGCTTCTGTATGAATAAGAAAACTTTTATACAGAACAAGATAAAAATAGTTAAACTCAGAAAGGCCTCTGTATTTGGCCACTCGTGTAAGCTAGTCGAGATAAATATTTTTGTATGGAAAGCTGATGCTTGTGTTCTTACGATAAGTAAGTAAATACATTTGATACTAAATTGTATAAGTTATGTTTAAAAAAATATTTAAAAATGATGGTGTTTTGTATTGAATATGTTATAATATAGACTAAAGGGCACGACGCAAATCATTCATCAGATTTTTTTACTAAATTAGTAGTTTTCATAATACCGTATATATTTTTGACAGACTCAGTGGAATTCCATAAAAATAATTTCAAGTAAAAATGCTGTGGTAACCTTTTTTACCTTTAAAGGTATTTTTTTTTTTATGAATATTTAACAATTTTTGATATTTTGATCTCGAATCTTTATACTGGTTTTCTTTTTAAAATGATAACAATCAAACATTATAATAAAAATTAAAAAGATAAATTTATCATGAAAACATGTTGTTCACCCTTCCCTGACTGGATCTCGTAAAACCATAGAAGAGAAACTTCGTATGGTGTCCGTGTACCAGATTTGTCAAATGGACTCGCCTTAACTAAGTTACCGAAAAACTTTCCTCACGACCGAAGTTCAAGTTTCCGCACACCACCAGGGAGGCGAGGGGTAGATTTAAGGGTAGCGAATGAGAAACACTAGTAGTATCGATGTTTGTGAAAAAAAAAATTCTCAGCATCATGGAATCAACCAATATTTGCGATCAAGTGGCTATAGTCATTTATTTCACGAGTAAATAATATCTCAGCACAAAGCCTATAGGTTCTTATTTTTTTATCATCAAAATAATAATTTAGTTTAAAACATGGCACATTAGGTCATCATTATATTTATGCGACAATAGTTTTTTATAAATTTAGTAATAATCGAAGTAAAGGTTACATTGACATAAACGTGAGGAATAAAGCTTTATAAGTGATGTTTTATATTATATCCTTATCAAATTGAAGTCTGATTAAAAACCTTTTACTTTTAAGATAAACTCTTTATTTTCAATAACAATGCAAGTTTTTATGTCATCCGATTAATATTTTTTTTTCTTTCTGGAAAATATAATCAATCTGATTTCGAACATTTGCTAATTTTTTTTTGTTATTTTAATGAATTTCATTTAGCTTGACCTCATGTCTCACGACAATTATGAAATGTTTTTATATAGTACCAAATATAAGAAAAAATTAAATAAACTATGAATTAAAGTAATCGTAGACAAAATATTTATATTAATAAAAAATCTCAATAATTTTTTGTTGCAATTAAAATAACATATATAATGAGTATAGTTATTTTGACGATATTAAAATTAATAAAATTGTTTAATATTTTTCTGTACGACTTATGTAGATTGCTAAATTAACGTCACATTTTTGGAATTGAAAATATGGAGCTGCAAAATATGAAATTTCAATCTTTTTCGAGTCTGGCACTCTTGACACTCCAGACTATGAACAGCCATTCTAATCAACTTAGCTTCGTAATAATCTGCTTTCTATTTTCTCGAGAAAACCGTCTGTAGTCTAAGGAGGGGGTAGCTGAAATGTCAACTGTCAACCTCAACAGTGCTATGCTTGTCGATTCCAAGCGAGGCTTGGCATTTGCATATATTAGAATTTACAATGGAAGTAGCACTTCAGTGCCATGACTTTGTCGTACAAACCTTGCTAAAATAATCGTATTATAATAAAAATTCATACTTATTCAATAGTGTATTACTTTGTAACGATTATAATGTATATAAATACCATTGAAAACTACCTTTAAAAAAACGGTTGCTAGAGATGATAACTGTATAATAAAATTATATGCATTTAAGCCTAGACACACGAGACAACGACAATGCAAAAAACAAGGTTTTTGAAATGTGTTTGACCGCGTCACAAATGAAAATATCTTCAAAAAATAAAACTCTTGACGATGGTATAATATTGTAAGGTATCAAATTTTCTGAAATGATGAATCTTTGGCTCAGGGAAAAAATAACAAAAAAAATGGCATTGGATGTTGAAAACTAACGAGGATGCCAAATATACGCCATTGACTAGAAATCGGGAGTACTGCCAAATTATAATAGCAATTATGACTCAGGGCATGAATAAGTTCTGTAAAGTGGTCACCGACCTCCTAAAAAGAAGCTGAATTCTTTCGTGAATTGAATTCAATGTTCAATTTAACAAATCAAAATCTTAAAAAATAATTGGTGCCGATACTAAAAAAGGTTTAAAAATCCTCGCAGAATCTTTTCAAATCTGAATGAATATTAATAAATAAATACTTTTAAATAATTTTTGGGTGATTTTACAAGTACGCCTCTGACGTTGAAAAGCAGACCTTAATACGCCGTCTGCTATTTGCAATACATTATTCGGGAATTTCATTAGTGGAGAATGACGTCATCGGGCTTAATTAAAGCAGTGACGTGCATGACGACTCCAAGTCTATATATTTGATTGGACGTTTTTCCGTTCTGGTATTTTCATTACATTGTTAAAAATTCTGGTGCCAGATAACATAGTGTTTTATTACCCTTGTAATGTGTACGGTAGAAACATGAAATGCATATTTGACGAATGATTAATTAAAGTCGTTAATCATTTTCAGATAGAGATAATTCAAAAAGTAGCTTTAAAATGAACCTCCAAAGACTTTGCTGAAAACCTTTAAAATATACAAAACAATTTTTCCACGAACAACTCTCTCAGGGCAACGGTAAAATGTAAAAAATGTTTGAAATTCTTTTTTTTTCTTTTTTACTGAAAAGAGATCGAAATCATTTATAATGTTGTGTTATACATATATTTTTCCTGATTTATGTTGCTCTTTTTTATTACCCATTTGATAACTTCTGAATCCATGACTGTTTTTCGCAGCTAACTACATCAGAAAAAAAATTATTTTGTTTATCTAAAATTAGGTGTAAGTCATAAAAAACACCAAAAATATGTTATTTGGCCTAATAAATAAAAATTAAAGTATAATCGAAATTTAACTGCACAAAAATTATTATTTTGGAATTCCATGAAAAATTGCTTTTTTTATAATCAAAGATATTTTGAATATTTGCAAAAAGTTTTCGCATTCAAAAATTTTGGAGAGTTGTGAAAAGGGTTTTAATTGAGTTTACTTTAAATACTGTTTATAAATGATTAATTCAAAACATTGGAATTTGAATAAAAATTACCTAAAAAGTCATTTTAAATTGGTTGATAAACGTTACATATTTGAAAATATTAAAACTTGTAACTATATTGTGCAATTTTTAATATGCTTATAGATCCTTTCTGAGAATTTTTTATTTTTGAAACAAACAAAAAAATATTAAGCACTTCCTAGATTTTTTAAATATTTCATATAAGCGTAAAACTTTTCTAAAAAATATATATGTTTAGTTGAAAAATTCCATGTATTTTTTGCCTTTACTTCTTGTTTTGTATTGTATCAGTTTTCCAATGAAGAGTCTAAGTCGTTTGAGAAAAATAAGACCCCTAATAGCACTTTGAGAACAGCAACAATGCTTTAACTTTTGTTTAATTAATTTTACAGTTATTTTCAGTCAGTACACAAACGTATTTAATGGTGAAATCATTAAAAAAAATACAACAGGTATTCATAAAAATATACACTACACAAGTAGAAATTGAACCTATGCCTGTGTGGTTTCAAGTTTAATGGATCAGGTTATTTTTTAATTTAGTTACAGTGGTGTTGTTATTAAACATAATTTGAATCGTTGGATGCAAGTGTTTGAAACAAACGTACAAAATTATTATAAAATAAATATTTATAAGTGTTTCCATCATATTAATTTATTTTAGAAATTATCAACTGTGATTCTCAGTCGGACAAGAGGCTTGAAGTTCGACCATGACGCACATCATTTACGCTGAAGTTTATTTTAAGCACGCAGCATATTCTCGTTCAGTAGATTTTCTAGAAACTTCTTATTCTTTTGTTATCCTGAAAGAACACTCCTACTGATTTTTTCATGACTTTTTCTTTTAATCCTCGCTAGTCCAACAAAAAGTGATCTGTAGATACCCGAGCCCTGTGGGACTCGCGCTCCTATGTATGCGGGTGCGTCACATATTCTTCAAGGATGTTGGGGTAACAGGGAGAATATAGCTTTTCTCTATTTTACAGTTTAATAACGTATCAATAAAATAAATAAATAATTTACATCAAAAGAAATTTATTACGGTGATTAGGTTTCAATATTATTTTTGGTCGTATGGGTACAACAGTTTTTAAAAATACAAAGTAAATGTTTTAAATAAACAGACTTTTTTGTTCAACCTAATTTATGTTTATACTTCATATTGTTAATAAGAAATGAATAAATAATCTTAAACAAATAGTTATACATAATAGTAATGATTTTTATAACTTATGCACAGTTAAAATAAATTTTATATTGGAATATGGCGAAGAGACATGAAATTTTAACAGTGAAATAAATCAAAGAGCAAAAGTTTTAAACTGAATCAAAGAGTAACTTTTCTCTTGCTAGGACGGTTATATGACTCGAGGATCACAAAAGTTTTAATTGCCACAGATCGCATATCATTACAGTACAGGGTGCACTAATAGTCTTCGGTGCCACATCCGGCATCAGTGCCGACGAGACACACAACCCTGGGTGCCCTTTTATTTTCACTATTATTTATATTACATCGTTAACGCTGTAAACAATGCGTACTAATATTTTAATAATATGAAATAATAAAAAAAAAGAAAAGTTTATTGACTGCTACTAACATAAAATATAGAATAATATAAACGCATACGACAATATTTTTGATAGTATTACGTATTGTTTTTGCACTTTTATCCGTGTTAATCTTCTAAGTAAAGGAATATTCCTAATTCTTTTATTTATGTAACGTCCGGTTTCGCAAATATTAAGATTATAAATAAATTTCTTCGTGTAGATAATTACTTAATCTATTACTGAATTTATTTATTAAAAATAAATATTTTAAGGATGAATCATTTTTGTTCAGAATATTTTTGATGCGTGCGTTGAATTTTAACGCATTCATATTGATTTTACGGATTTATACCTGTTTAACCTGTAAAATTTTTAATCATTAAAACTTAATATAGATTATTGAATCGCGTTATTGTTTATGTTGATGCGATGAATCCATATTTTCGTACAACACAATAATTACCGTGATTCAGGTTATTTCGCGGTTTCTAACGCCTTGTAACCAGGCATAGGCAACAGCCATAATAAGTTGAAATTATTAGTATCATAAAGCAGTTAAAACAGAGCCTACACACGAACCGTGGTCTAGTGACAGGCCGTGACTGATGCCCCTCGTTGGCAACGGAGCGCGACAATGGTGCCAATTAGACACGCGACCAAGGCAGCCAACTCGAAGGGGTGGCATTAGACCCGAATATATTGACTTGTGACTTGCAAAATGACGTACACACAAAATTTATACTCCCAATATTAAGCTTTATTCGTAAATTTTAGCAGCCATTGTTATTGGATGATTTTGAGAATTATTTCTATCAAAATTCACACGTAACAGCACATTGAAAAATAGGAAACATCAAGTAACTTAACACCGAAAAAAACATCAAATCATTGAATTTCAATATTTATTTAAAGCTTGTAGAACAAACTGACATAAGGGTGAGTCTAAAAACATTGTTATATAGTGTCCAAAAAGAGTATCGGGTATTTGTTTTAGTGACCGTTATTGCGATATGCTGCGAAAATTTTTAGGCCCAGAGCTCCAGGAGTTTCAAGGTTTCAACTCAAGAACGTAGCTCCAACAAGACGGGACCACTTGCCATACATCCGATCAATCAATTGAAGCCGTTAACGAATTATTCTTTTATAAGGTCATTTCACGTAGATGTAACATCCCAAGCCTCCCAAAAGCCCTGACCTTGGCCCTTTTGACTATTTTGTATGGGGATACCTTAAAAGTAGGGTTTATGAGAATAATCCGACGAACCTAACGGAATTGAAACAAAACATCAGGTCAGAAATGGCAGTAATATCGATAGCTTTGTGTCAGCGTGTTATCAGCAATATTTGTTCCATATTAGAAGAGTGCTAGCAGCGTAACGGTCACCATTTGGATAACATCATCTTTTGGAAATAATTTTCCATTTTGTATTCTGATAATCAACAATAAAAAAATACTTGATTACGAGTAGTTTTTATTTTTCTGAACTAACAAATACCCGATACTCTCATTGGACACACTGTATGTTGTAAACCTCCCCGCTCCCCCATTCTGATACCTGTGCATGGATGCCACTCTGTACCATGGGCGTTTGTAATAGAGTAGTGGACTTAAAATTATTGTTGAGGTATATCCTCTGAAAGTACATTATAGAGGTAGGAAGCTCCTGCTATTGTTTCTGTAGCTTGCTGCAGAATGAGTTCAGATCTAAAATCATGCAGAAGAGGAAGCCGTTGTCATTTTGGTCGCAACGTATATGAAAGGGCTCGAGACCAAACAATGCAAAGTATATAGGACGTCCACTTTGTATTATTATAATAAAAAAATTCTTGATTACTAGTAGTTTTTGTTTTACTGAACTAACAAATTCCCGATACTCTGACACCCATATATACATTATGTATAAAAACATCACAAACACGTAAATATTTTTCCGAAAGTGCGTATTTATATGGTTAATAACAAAATTAACTTTCTCGTGAGTCATTGTTTTATACAAGTTATATTTTACTATCAGTGCTTACAGTGGTTTTTTCATTCTGCTCAAAGATGCTGAAATTGGGGGTGCCGTTTCCTTTCGCGACCGGTGTCCTCGGGGATCGAGGCCTCTCTTTGATGGTCCCTCCCCGATTGGAGAACTTCTTCTCCGAGCCTCTCCTCTGATTACCCGGACATTATTCTTCGGGGGGAGTTTTGGACCCACGCCGCTAGAGAGTGTTTTGTTGGGAAAGTTTTGAAGACTTCGGGAGTTGGGATCCTTAATTAAAAATTGTTTAAGATTTGATGAATTAAAAATCCCGAAAGTGCTCTTAGCCTTCCAAATTATTTAACAGCCCGAAAGGTGCTATTTTCATGGGTTTTTAAAAAATAAGAAAATATTTTATTAAACTTTATGAAATTCTTAAAGGTTCAAAAACAAAATAATGTATTTTTTATTTTTTGATATTTTTATTGGAAAAACTCGCATATTAACTGAAAATCAGATTAGTTAATTTTTAAAATTATTTTACGCTTTTATAAATATTGATAATTATTATTTAAAGAGCACAGAAAGTATGCAAAATAAAAATTTAGAGTGAAATGTTTAATTCTTAATACGTGAACATAAAATGTATTTCAATTCATTCATAATAAATAAATTGGTTTAGGAAATATAATATACTAAATTAATAACCGGATAAATAATCTTATACTTCAGTTTCTGAAAATATGACAACAATGAAAAACATAGAAATGAACAGTTGAAGAGAAATATTACAAAACACAGACCTTAACTTCTTAATCTAATTTACGGATCAAAATAACAATGCTTTGATTTATTATTACGTTTAAAAACTAAAAATAAAATTTATATTAAAATCCTATTCTTATATTCAATTAAAAATAGAATTTATATCAAATTTCAACAAAGCAGGGAGTAGCTTTCGTTTTAACTCAGTAAGGTTGAATGAAAAACATTAATTAAGAGCTGAGTCTTCTCACAGAGAACAAGTTTGCATTGTTTGGTAAAGGTTGAGTTTGACAACAGCTCTAGTAGTACTATCTTTGATAGTTTCTAAGGGCAACTTTGTATCTTTGACAAATTGCGGTCTATATTATATCCAACCAACCGGGAAAATTCGATCAATAATCGACCTGCTCTATTATACCTGTTTGATTTTACTTCATTATGTTGTTGAAATATAAAATACAAAGCTTAGTAACCATCAAACGACCGATAGGTCGCCTCGTGGTCTGGAGGCTAGCACAGTTGCTAACTGACTAAAATATCTCATGTGCCAAAATAACTTATGCAAAATACTAGAGTAAAAATACTAAGTAGGGAAAAAAAAAATTGCTTAGGTAATAAATAGAGTATGATCACTATCAAACATATAAAGCTTTGATATTTTCTAAAATCAACTATCAAATACTGATACAATTGTAAATGCTATTTTAAATAACTTGATACTTAACTGTGTACCGTAGATATTTCAAGCAAGTCATACATTTTTTATATAAATGCAAAATACCTTTATATTTACCTTTACATTCAGACAATTCTAGATGAATAAATCTGGATTGCTTAAATCACTCCTTATTTGCATATATAATAAATATCAAACAAAATTTAATATCTAATCAAAGGTTCGGACGCCGTTGTAATGAAATATTCTTCTTTATTTAACTGCGTGCTGAAATATGATTTGAGCCATCCAATGACTTTAACGATATTTGAAAGCCTGAAAATGGTCTCAGGACCGTAACTGAAATATCAAAAGACCTAAATGACCTAAACTTCTTCATCTGATGCCATTTCATCGAACATATTTCTATCCTGGGCTAGTCTCACTTATTCAGTCACTCTTCCGATCTCTAGCCACTGGCACAAATTCCGCATCCTCCTTCCAATGCCTTTTTTTCCTTGAACAATAATCTGGAGGATGCTTTATTTACTGTTACGATAAATGTGGCCAAAATAGAAGACCTACCGCTACTTTACCACTGTCAGGAGTTCTCTTTCTTATCGAATTCTGAGCAAGACTCGATTTATAACGCGGTCAACTCATGGTACTCTAAGGATTCTCCTATTCAGTCACATTTCTGTCACCTTAATTCTTTGCATAGTAGCTGTCTTGAGTGTGCAAACTTCAACTCCATAAAGAAAAAATTAGACGACATAACACTTGGTGAATCTCCATCGAGATTTCAGTGTAATATATCTTGAGCACAGTACTTTAAACCAAATACCCTTGAAGCAGAAAGCTGTTGGGTCAGAACAGAAATTTAGCGATGAATCTCAGTCAATTTAATCTGCAAACAATCAATAAAACCGGAAACGGCACCTTCTACGGGGATTTTTCCCCTCCATTAGCGAGATTTACCTCGGGAACGGCGGCCCCCGCGGCTGGCAACATTAATCAGCATTTCGGCGATTTTTTGCCGCAACATAAAACCCACATACATATTTAGCGATCGCATCCTGGCCGAGTGATAAATATTTATCGACCCGTCCGAATCCTTCGCCCGATACAAAACAAAATTTATACTTGCAAAGCGAGATGAGAAGGCGCAATCTGAATTGCAAATGGCCTTGTACGCTGCCTCTTAGTCCTTGTTATATTGCAGACCTCATTCCTTACAAAGTCCTTCCAGCTACAAAGATTTCTCCTGAATTTCTCATCACTGATGATGATCCCAGCATGGGGACCAAAACGTAAGTGTACCGAAAACTTGAAGATGCTCAATACCCAAGAAACAATGGAATTAATAATTTATGAATGCTTTATATTTTTATTATTGTTGATACAGTTGTTATCAGTTATCAATATGTTAAATTTACAGCGTGGCTCATGCGGACCGCGGTTTGAGAAGCAACAACCCTGTATTGTATGGCACTTGTAGTGGTTGTTCCACTGAGGGCCTACGCTTTCGTTAGACATTGTTATTGATGTCGGACCATTCTTTATGCTCTACGAATCTGCTACACCAGTGCTAAGAAACTGCTACGCGGTTTGCACCACTTCAACAGGAGGGATCGCAAATGCTATGTGATTCCTTAAGTGTATATTTATAAAAAATATTACTTAAAAAAAAAATATTGGCGTCAACCAAGTCACTATTTGATAACGTTGAATGAGTTTGTGTATCAACAAATTTAAAAACACTATGCATAATAAAGAATACGTACTTTTATCTTCTTTAATAAAACTTATAAATTAGGATTACTAGTGTTGAACGACTTTAGTTTTTGAATAATTAAAATGTAAGTTTATTTAAGTTGTAGTAATCATGTTCGCAAAAACTACTTTTTATGTATGCGCAGACCACGTACTCTAATGGGGTTGTTCGCAGACCGTGAATTCTGAACTCAACCCATTTTCAGCGAAGTTTTTAATAAGGCTCTGGGCTGTCGCCCCGTTTCCTTGAGACGTCTTCCTTTCATTAGAACCCATCCTTGGTACATTTTTAATTGGTCGCCTTATTACCCCTCGCAGACCTCAGCGAGTCGGGGAGGATAAAGGAGCGATAACAAAACCTTGTCAAAGAAGGATGCCATGTTGATGCTCCGCGCTTTGAATGTGGTAAGTTAGTACAGGAATGGCTGCGACAAGGGAACAAGAGTTTAATTAAAAGACTTTTACTTTAAAAAAATAAAATTGCATTCATTTCAAAGCATTTGCAAGGGAGTTATATAAACGTGTATGAATGGATTACAGTTATTACTTTAATGTACTTCTGTTTTTCATTTTTGTTCAAATTTGAGACCTTTAAAAGTAAAACAAAGATTTTCAATAGATAAATTTTACAGGTTGATGAATAAACATTAAATGCCCTTGGTAAAAAAAAATATATACTTCTCGATACGGAAACAATTATGATTGAACATTGGTTTTAATAATGCAATGTATATTCTGAAAATTCTTGGATTTCAAAAAACAACACAAGCTATAATATTCTTGGGATTATTATTAAAAAAAATGTCTTGTCAGATTGCAGATAACATGAAATTAATATCCATGAATCCTGTTTTGTGAAGTGTGTTTTTTTACTTTTTTTGATACGTTATTTTACAAAAAAAGCTAAATCAGTATATCAGTTAAAGATATATTTTGGTTCAATATATATCGAATTATTTTGATATATTTAGTACCGCAAACAACACAGTTATTCGTATTCATTCGATAAATTATGTTTGAGCAAAATCATTATTATGAAAGAGGAATATCGTTATTAAATATGTATACCGTCGATGATTGTCCGCACTCCGAGTCTATGCAAGCGCTTATTATTGCTATTATGGGTATTACTTTATGAGACGCCAATCGTTAAATTTACCATAACGGAAGTGAATGTGGCGTTTGAATTCAATTTCAGACCGGAAGCTTCACCGAGCAGGCCATAAACCCTAATCACTCCGCGCGTACACGACATCACTCAGCCACATTACGCCGTCTCATAATATCAGTGGCGTGCATTCAATTAAAAAGGGAACGGAAAACAGAAAAATAACATTATATGGACATACAGGCTTTCATCTATAAAATAATTTTTTTTAATTTTCTGTTATATATTTACAGGTTTTTTTGAATGAAAATGCTCATTGATATTCAGAAGCGTAAATGTTACCCTCCACATTTTTTTAACCTTTAGTAAAAAGCCATGGATACTATTTAATGATATAATTTTGTTCTATAAAAGAGCTTAGTAAGGCTTGTGCATTAAAAATAATTTGCTGCCTTGGTTTTCTTAATATAATTTTTTTTTTAAATACAATAATAAAATTAATTTTTATTTTATTGTCTCCCGAATTCAGCTAGCTTTTGCTAAAAAAAATATATTCTTTGGAATTAAATCAAAATACAAAGAATATTGATTCACAAGATTTTTTAGTTTTGGTTTCATAACCCAAAAAGTATTTTTATTACATAATTTAGTTTTAATTTAAAGAAATTTCTTTGGTGGCAAACAAATACTTAGAAATTCAATATTTTTGACAGAGAGTACTTGGTGGAATTCCATTTTAATATTTTTGAATAAAATACTTGAGTGATTTTCCACATTTATGTTTTTATTAGTGACCGGTTTCGCCAACCTTTCACGTTGGCATTATCAAACAGAGTCATTACATTACATAATCAAACTGACTCTGTTTGATAATGCCAACGTGAAAGGTTGGCGAAACCGGTCACTAATAAAAACAAAAATGTGGAAAATCACTCAAGTATTTTATTCAAAAATATGAGAAATATTTATAATTTTAGAAGGTTATTTTGCCAGATAGAGTCATATTTGAATAAAAAAAAACAGGACAAAAATTACATCATATTACATTTTTTATATTTTAGATGTTCTTCTAAAATATAAAAACGTTTTAAAAATTATTTGTGTATTTTTATATATAAAATAAAAATTAATAAATAAATTTAATATTTTAAACAATAAAATAATTCATATATTTATTAATGTTAGAAATTGATATTGAATCTCAATTTATGGATAGACAGTTTTCAAGGACAATAGTCAATTATTTGTCTGTATTGATGTTTCCATTCAATAATAGTATTTGAGACGACTGAAGTATTTGTTTCATCCCCTGAAGCCTACCGCACGTCACTGCACCATAACCACCCCCTCTTACTATTCAGATCAATAATACGATCATATAATAATCCCCTTGCGGATTATTACTCCAATTAGGTAAGGGTATTACCTTTCAGTTTGAGGTTCTGATGGTTGCTAGATAACAAGTGGTTATGTTGAATGCATTAGAGAAATACTTTTTTCTCACTAAAAAAATATTAAATGGGGTTAATCTTGTAGATCAAAAATTGATAAATATCAGTACAAAATTCAAGCATATACCACAAATAATTGCTGTTGGAATCTGAACCTACTTTTCGGTAAGGCAATACAATGTGAAATAAGTGTATACATTTTCGGATATCAAAGATTTTGGTTTTAAAGTATTTTATTTAAATAACGATGATAAAAGCACTTTTTAGCACAAACTGAAATTTGTTATAGATTCACTTAAACAATTCCAATGAAAACTAAATTATTTTAGTGTATATACTTTGCTATTTAATCGTTCATTTACCTTATAGATTTTTTTTCCTTCTTTCGATGTTTTCTTGGATTGACATACATTTTAATGCTTCAACGTCTTCACACAAGTGCACTTAGTTTTAAACAACACATTTTCCTCCCTTGGGCGGGTAGAATGTTCCACCCCTGCTGTTCTAAGGCTTCCGCGACTAATGTCTTGTTCTTACAGATAAATATTCATGAGCCTCTCGGAATAAGGGATTTGGTTTTGCGTCGAGTTTCACGATCTGCCGTCGAAGTGGACTCTTGTAAAAGATTCATAATTTCTAATGTATTTGCATAATTTTAAGTAAATCATAAAAAAATAAGAGCCTACATACTAAAATTATTCACCACGCCAGCAACTATCGATCGTCTTAACATCCGTTTGTATTAAAGTGCCATTTTTTTTTTACATCTCAAGTAATATAATAAATAAACTTGCTTCAACAGGATATCCCTAAGCAAATTTTTATTTACATTTTTATGACAATATTCATATTTAAATCGTAAAATAGGTCAAATTTTTTTTTAAAATGATTAAACAGGTAATTTATACTGTTTATGTATGTACAGTGGTGATATTGTAATCATATTTTGAATTAAAATTTATTCAAGCTTATAAAGCATTTACTTTGCGTAAAATTAAAAAAATACACAGCTGCTATAAATTATTTTTAATGGTTGAAAAAGCACAACTTTTTCAGTGAAAATAATAGTGCTGTAGGCTGAGTATTAAAAACATTTCAAAATTTGACCCAAGTGTATTGTTAAGATTGAATTTCTGTTGCTGTCTGGCAGTAATATACATTGTCATTATCAAATATTAAAAACGTAACTGGGTCGTAAAACTGCTCCAAGTATTTCGCGATTTAGTCGAGAATTACTCATCCCCGAGCGGCCGATCCTTTCGGGCGAATCTCAACCCTTAAGCCGTGCAAGTAGAGCGCAAAATAGCCCGGAAAACTTTGCCTCGATAAGCCTTTTTAATCTCGACGGCTCCGAGCTCACTTGTCTCAATTATCAGAAGAGTGTACATAATTGGGTCGATTGCGGATATAGCTCCGTCCCGCTTCTACTGAAGGGGAGAAATTGCCGAATGGTTCTGCCATCTTGCTCGCTCCTCTTCGTGTTTGAGAATTTTTTTACTGTACTTTTTTACCGAGGCTTCAATAAAAATCATAGTGTGGGAATTGCGGCTTTAATTTTTTCTTTGTGATAGTAAATTAAGCTTTTAAGCACTTTTTTTACTTTTACTAAGTTTTAGATTTTTTAAAAATATATGCGGATGTACTTTGATATTTTTTCAAATTGATTTTCACATACTCAATTTCGATATAACGTTCGTACGTTCGTGAGTCTAAGTACGCGATTTCGGAGAAATTACTAATTCGTTTACTGTATTTTCGTGAATACAACTACTTACTGTGGAAAGACCTGTTCTTTGTTAAGCACGAAAACTTTAAACTGAATATACACCAGTCTGCTTTACTAACCACTTAAGACTTTAAATCGACTTATCTACTTTCATACGCACGTGAGTGCGTAAGATATCTCAAACCGGGACAATGCGGCAGATTTTTCAGTATAACGCTAGTTTTCAAATGCTTCCCTTAAGAGACATGAGATAAACCAAAACCCGTTACTCCAATATAAAATAAAGTTCATTATATTTAATTTTCAATTACCATACATACGTGTGTTTTCGGAAATCTATGATACAATTCTATAATCGAAACAGGCTGCAAATTAACCATTTAATTTAATTCGAGGTGGGATTCAATCAATTGACTAGTGGCACATCGTCCCTCGCCATGTATGGCAGATGCGTCCCTGCAGACCTTCCAATTAGGCTGGGTTAATTTATATTTATTTTAATTGCAGTTCAGACTCGTTCTACCCCCGACGAAGAGAGAATCTCAAACCGCGAGAAGCGTTAGCTGCCGCGGGAATAGCTCTTCTTTTAATTATGCAGGAGCTATAATAATTAGCACGGAGAATTATGCAAACAGGATTGTGAGGTGGTGATGAGGGAACACGTGCGGTTTTCAGTTTATTTTTTCTTAATGGAGTTTAATGTCGTAGCAATTCAATACTTTCAAAATAATAAAATTTTGAACTGATTCAAAATATGCTGATCGTGACTACAGCTTTGAATCAAGTCGATGCTCTAAATTATTTTCAAAATCATTAACATGTCATTGTATTAGAATTAGATGATTAAAGGTCATGAGTATTTGGTAGCATGAAATTTTCTGTTCTCCATGTTGGGACTATCTTTAAGGGCCAGAAAACTTCAAGCAACTCATCATCCAAGTAACCACTTATAACAACAGTTGACAAAACAAACGAATGTACCTATATATTATATAAATATAACAGTAGTGTATTTTTATTTTCTGATACTGCTATTGAAATTGGTTCTCTAACATACATAAAATACTACCTCATTTTATAACTGACAGAAAAATGGACGCATCCATTCCACTCCATTGCTCTCTCAATGCACTCTCGTTACACTCCGGCAGCGCTCCTAGTGATATATTTTGATCATCTAATATTAACGAAAAACCACTCCAAGTCCCTTGTTTATTAAAAAAATAAAAGCTATTTTTATGTATTTTTTGAATATATGATCTTTTAAAATAACTACTTGCTAAACAAAGTTCTAACAAACTGATTTTTTTGGTTCCTATAAGTTATTTATATTAAGCGATATTTGTTATTCTGTGCTTCATTCTATTTCTCTATTTTTTATTAAAAAAAGTACACCATATATAACGCTGATTAAATTGACTATATTCTATGTTAAAAGAGGCATGTATGGAGAAATAGTAAAATTCTTGATTAAATTAATTATAATATTTCAGATAGGTTATGAACGAAGTCTTTGTTATTGAGAAAAATAAAGGATTTCATGCAACGGTGCGGATTTTCCACAAATGGGTAAGAGTTCAGTGCAAATGCACCGCAATGCATTTCGAAATAATTCTCATTGTCAGCGAGTTTCTCGAATGTCTCCCTAATATTCTTTCTACACATCTCGATTCAATCGCACTCATATCTCACCCATCGGCGAGGCTTCTCCTCGGCGTTACATTATGTAAAACATTTTCTGCAATTTACATGGAAAATGCCCTCAACGGCGTGGAAAACTGCGATGAAAAGGGGGTTTATTTGAGAGAAGGGAGGCCTTCATTCGAGTCTGTTAGTTTACCTAGACTCGTTCTATTACTTCTGGAAGCAAACACAGACTGAGAACAGATCTGAATGTCTGGGAGATTTTTTTTTCTACAAGACATAAAGAGACTCCGGATTTGGATTCAATAAAAATGGTGTTGTGATTGTAAGAATGTGAATTTTACAGCTTTATTTTTAGTTTTCGTGTGCGCCTTTTTCACGAATGAAAATTTGTATTTATTTGGTGCAAAAAAAATATGATTTTAAAATAAGTTTTATAGGTAGAAAAACCACTAATGGTGCATTTGAAATTATATATATATTTACTTTAATGATATTTTTGTTTGAGTAGTAATACGTAGTTTTGTACCAAATATATATTGTTTTACTTTGAAATATTTTTTTATAAAGTAACTAAATTCATTGCCATATAATATTGAAATTTGAAGTTCTATGAATGATATATTGTATTTCACTTCTTGCAGATGAAGATTTTTTTTTACATAATCTTCTAAGTGCCTGATTAACCATACATGTTTCTACTTTATTTTAAATTGAAAATATTTATTCTGGTTTGGTTTTCTATAGCTATTTCAACAAAACTCTTGCATTTAAAATAACGATAATGTGAATGCTTCGTTTTCTCTCAGTATGCAAATGCATGGGCGAAGCCTTACCACAAAACTCAAGCTCATATAAAAAATATGGGAGCGACCACCGCGTGGCAAAACATGACATAAAAGGGAGGTTTATTTTGTAAAACTTTTTTTAACGCCTGAAAAACCTCCTTTTTCACCATATTTATAAGCATCATTATAATTTAAATAGTCAAAACTCAGCATTCACCTATTGTCACTTATTATTTCTTTGAAGTCAATTAAGTTACAAAATACTTTGAAACATCATAATGCTCACAATTAAAAATCCCGTTTTCATCTAGCAACTCCACATTTTTTTATTAATATGGAGCATTAAAAATAACACTTAGTTATTGTTTTTCATTTTAAAAAGAATTATGTTTTCAATAAGAATTTTTTTCTATATCTATAATTTAATCATATTACGTCACATAGTTCTTTTATATCTATTCATATATATTCTGATAAAAATATGATTAAACAAAATGGTTATCTTTAACATCTAGAGTTCTTGTACTCAAAGCTTACTTTCTTTTTCTTAATATTTATCAGGTCGTTTTAAAAACACTTGGAATAAATTAAATATTAAATAACACTATTTTTACGCAAAAAAAAAATATATATTACTGCCACTTACTCTGTTAGCAACTACGCAACCCAACATATAGGGCGGATCAAATTCTATACTCCCTGTGGGGGATGTTCTCGGGTTTCCCTTATTACCAGAGACGCCATTTTTGGGTACTTTAAAAGAACTACCCACGGGAAAAAACTGCGAGAAACTTGCTTAAAGGAAAAAGCCTGGCAATTTATTTGGAGGAAGTTGTGGTATGTATTTTGGAAAAGTGTCGGACATTTTGAATGAAAGCGTAGTTTTCTTTTTCATGAAAACGAGAATTCTTGACTCATGGGTGGCCTTGAACTCCCAACCACATAAATTTATCTATTGTATCTGGTCATAGGCATAATAATAAGAAACGAAAACTACAATATTTTAACTAAAAAAATTTACATCACATTTTCTGCAATTATATTGAGTGTTTTTTTTAGGAAATATATTAACATGTTATCAAGTAATATTAATGACGATTTTTTGCGATCTCTATATCTAAACAATATTTTTTATCGAAGTGGCTGTGGTATCTAAAAAATCCTTTAAACGGCTAACGCGGCTACTCATAAAAATTACTGTAAATCTTGTAGCATAAAAAAAAACATTTTTTTTTAAAAACAAAAATAATAACATTATTTAAAATATAATATTTAATGAATTTCCTCGGAGGAGGTTGGCGACCATTTTACTGAGAATATACTCATGCTGAGCCAGTATTCACGGTTTTCTAAGGAGAAAATAGTGAAGTGGGTCCTCGGGTACTTCTACACCGTAGTTTTATATTGGAAGGAAAAGTCTGCTTATTTTTGCTGTTGTCCAATAGCATTATGATATAAACCTTTCTTTATAAATTTCTGGAGCTTAGATATGATATTTCTTCTGCAGCAAGCTACAGAAGCAATACCACCTCGACATGAAATTTCCAGAGCACATCCCTCTTCAATCATTCCAAGTCCTCCTCTCCATTACCAATTCTTTACCTACGCTCAGGGTAGAGAATGGAAGACATTTACAAGCAACAGAATGGGGAGAGCAGGGGGATTGCTTATGATAAATTACAAATGAATAAAGTTATCAAAAGTATTAATTAAAAAAATACGTGCTTGCAAGGGCATTCCCGTTTAGATTGACTGTGCACGCTGGCACTCGGCAAGCAGTCCTCTAGGCGAGGGTACGGTGGAGCGAAGTGGGTCAAGCACCGTGCCTGCTTCAGCCGACACTCCACGTGCACACAGCCTGCGCCTGCACTAAGAAAAGTCGCGCTTTGATGTGCCGTAGTGGTTAATAAGCCCATCTCTAGCCCCCAAAGTATCAAATAAAATGCTGTAATCAAATAGGTTTGATGCTGTCTATCCGATTAAATATTGTAATCTAATAGGTTTGATATGCCGCAGTGGATAATTATTTTATATTTGGACGCGCAGTCCTCTGGCAGTTTATGCAGAAATGAATAGAATCAGTTACAATATGTATAATTAAAGTCTTTCAGTGTCATTATAATTACTAAATATAAATAAAAATTATGATAAGAACATAACTTTTATTTTTAATAATAACATCAAATATATTCAATAAATCCACTTTATTTTTAAACTTTAAGACTTACACAAATAACGAACTTTTTTTTCAAGTCAACCTTAAACTCAAGAATAAAAACCAAGAACTTTATTCAATCATAAAAAGAAAAAAAAAAGTTCAGGTTTTGATTATAAATTTTACCGGCGGGCCAAATATAACAAACAAGAAATAAAAGGATACATTGTTTATTTGAAAAGTTATATTGTTGATACTTTTGAGGTCACGTATTAAATTTACTTCTTATACTGTACCTCTGAAAAATCTTATCATTAAATTTTTTTTTTTTTACTATTTTAGGCTTGTTATTTTTAACGAACGGCTTTATTAAATGATGATATTTGTACACAGTTTAATTGAAGAGATAGTACTGAGAATGTGTATTGATTAGAGTCTCATTGTGTTTATTTCCTTCTTATTGACTAGCACAGATCTGGACCGCCGAGGCGCCGGTCGTCTGGCCAAGCCGGCGCCGAGGATCTCCATAGTAACGGGTCGTTCACTGCGGGCATACAATGTCAAAAGGCTGCACTGGGATTCTATCATAGAACAAAGCAAGCAGAGTGGTTATTAAAACAATATTTCAATATTGAACTCAAACATAATACAGTTAAACCCATGTAACGTTAAGTAGAAAAATAACAGTAAAATATTTGGGCGTATTTGTAGATTTTTGAGCCCAGGTACTTTCAGGAATTTTCAGGAATTACACTGACTACAAACATATTATATATATTTTTAAAAATATATACATAATTTTTATTGCATATTACAATAAAATGGATCAAGCTTAGATCAAACATGTTGCGAATAAATATCAAGTATTTTTCTTTGTGTGAGGTGTTTATATATTTTTTACGTGTGTTATTTTTTGCGTTTTCAGAAAAATATCATGATCTCTTTTTTCAGTGTTTTTCATCTATTATCGACAAGCATCGTATTGTTTGAACTTGCGAATCAAGATTACAATTGGTTATGACATGGCTAGACATATTTTTTAGAATCAATATAAATATACTTTACAAACTACAAAGTAATCAATTTAGGTTTTGATCTATTTATACGTTATTCAATCTTTGATCTTTCACACTCATGCCAAGTTTTTGAAAGATTGTGATGAAATATCCAACTTTATTGTTTAATAATTCAATTGTAATTTATTTTTTATATAAGATGTGCGTTTATATGTAAAATAACCGAGAAAATAGGTAACATGTGTGCGAATAAGGATTTTGAGTGGCTGTGTAGTTATCTGTGTATATAATATCAAGTTATTAAGTGATGGCAGTATACGTCGAGCTGATTGATTTATTGCACGTACATATGAATAATTAGCGAACATTTGCATTTAGAGCAGCTATTATGGATGATTGATGTACGACCTTTATTTAACTTATGGATTATATAAGAAAAAAATTCTCTACTTAATTAAATAAGAAAAAAAAACAAATTTCATGTATTAAACCATTAAATTCTCACCAGTAGAATTCATTGAAAATATTATTTATTAATCTTCTTTAAATGCGAAAAATGTAATAAAAGCATTAAATATGTATTTATATAAAGTAAAAACAAACATTACGCATTTTTTATAAACTTTATTTGCAATAGTAATTTTTGACAAATTATTTTTTAAATGCACTAAAAGCACTGTCACAAAACTTGTCCCATAGAAAAATATATTTTCAAATAACAGGAAGAAAAAAATACAACAATAAATAGTGAAAGCCATGCAAAAATATTTTTTAAATAAAAAGTTTTTATTTTAAATGCCAGAAGTAAAATATGGTGGAAATAGTTACATTAAATATAACGTGTATAAAAAAAATCAAATTGAGTTACACTGAGCACTTTTTTATATAAATATTAAATATAATTATGCAATATTTATAACTATGAAAAAAAATATATTTCAGCTCAAAACTTAGAAACTCAGCTATCTGAAAATAAATTTTATTAATATATATTTATGCGTCTTTAAAATTATTACATATTTTGAAGTATTGTATTTAATTTGTAAGACTAGTTGCATTATGTCTTGGCGCCGGTTGAGTAACTTGAGGGTTGTTTTCATAATGTTAGCGTTACTTCGTGAAACCGACTGCACCATGAGGCATGGGGTACAAGTGCAACCATGCAAAGTGGTTTGAGGGCAGGCTAAGCAGCGAAGATTCGAATCAATGTCAACTTTTCCGGTGAAGTCTCCAGACGGGGCGCTAGATGGTGTATGAGCCTTCGGGAAAGTTTTTATGATAAACTGCAGCTTCATCATCAACATTATTTAAAATTTTAAACTCCACATACAGTATCTCTACCGTGAAATTGATTCGTATAAAATATTCGATAATGCCTAATAAATTTTTTTATGTTTAAATAAATATTACCTTCATTGTTTAAATTTACGACTTACGATTTACGAATTACGAATAATCAAAGTAACACTCATAATTATTTAAATATATATTTTCATTCATGCAGTATAATAATCAATATTTAATTGTTACGTATACAATGTTTGTTCTTTTTAAAATTAATAGCCTTAAAACATATTTATATTTTCATAAAGTAAGTTTATAACATAATTAAATCCAATTAAGTTATTTGCATCATTTTATGAAATGTGTGCGTTATTTTAATATTGACTCGCCAAATTAACATGTTTAAATAAAAATATATTCTCATGTTATTTTTTATATTTTTAGTTTAAGATTTTTTAGTTTTTACATGAGTGATATGCAATTTACAAGACTTAATATCACGAAGTTCTTTTCTATACAAAAAGACGTTGTTACGTTTATGTGAAATTCCAGAGTAACATTATTTTCAGGTCATTTTTTGTAACATTTCAAGGTTTGTTTAATTTCAAGGCTTGATATTCCGAGCACGAAAAAATCCAAAAAGAAAAGGGTGCGACGTATGACAAATGATGACAATTTTCGCGACTAAGAATGCAGGGCACATTTACATTCAGGCGAGATGTGACGTGACAATAATTGGTGTGTTTCCGGTTTGTCGGCAGGTTGTGACCGGTTTCCGGAAGGGCGGCCATCTTGCGCTGCTGTCGGAGGAAGGAGAGGCGCGACTTGTTAAAGAGAGACAGGGCGAAGGCAAGCCAAGATGGCGGCGTTCGTGGCAAAGCAGATGGTGGGCAACAAGCTCAGTGCGGTTAAAGGTAATGCACATATATTCAATATTTTCACCTTTTATTTTCAGAGCTCATTTTCCTCACAAAGGCGCCAGTCTTATAAAAGGTAGCGTAAATAAATATGTAGACGCATTTTATAAAAATATAATTAGTGAATCTTTCGTTTTTATAATTAAATTCCAATTTGCTAACACCTGTAATAAATATAGCTGTCAAGATAGGATCAATCGAAAAGAGCCAAGAGATCCATGAAAATTTAACTATTATGAATTGTACTCAAAACTTTAACAAAGGACAAAATTATATAAAAAAATAATTATAACATCTTTTGTACATAAATATATGTGCTTTAAATGATTTTATTTAAAATATCGTACGGCGATAAATTTAAACAAAAATTAATTCTGTAATAACACAACATTATAGTCTTTTTATCAAAACATCAAAATTTTCATTCTACGAAATTCTTATGTGAAAAATAAAACACGTGGCCATTGTTATATATTAGTAAATGATAAGGTTTTCCATTTAATATTCAACAAATCAGTAAATGGCTTTAATAACATATTTGGTGGTTTTTATTTTATCAAAATATCTTTTATCTTTTGTTGATAATCAAAAATAATTTGATTCATCGATTTTATGTTTCTATCATTGCCACCATACGAAATAATCAAAAAAAATAAACTATATGTATTTGGATTTATCAGAAATTGAAAATACATCAATTTAAATATAAAAACAGCATTTTAAATGATTTATTCCTTTGTTAGAATGCTAAAATAGCACAATGTTGCCAGTTCTAAAGCAATACATAATTGTTTCATTCTGTGATTGGCTGCCGCCAGCCGCGGTCCGCCAGGTCCGCTGTGTTGTTAATTACAAACACTCCACTGCTTCCGGTACTAGACTGTACTGAAACCGGAAATACGGTGAGACACTAAAAAAACAAAGGTATTTATTTTTTCAGGAGACTAAATTATATTTATAGAGGTTGCATTATTGTATCGACCTGTTTTTTTTTAACAACAGTGCTTTTTTGTACTTAAAAATATTTGGCTCCAACGTTTTAATTGCGTTTTATGATAATGACTTTTTCTAGGTATTTTATTTTTGCTTTTAAAAACACACATATTAACGCCTATAACGTTAAACCTTTGCCTTTGATTAATACTAAGTGCATAATTCTTCCTGAAAAGCAAATATATATCTTGAGATCACAATGGACAAATATTTTTTCATACTTCTTTCCATCATATAAACTGTCAATAGTTTTGTGATTTTTATATATTTATAAAAAAATATCTGACTGAGAAGTAAGGATAATTTTTGTGCATGAGCAATTACGGCTCTTTTTAGGCTAATATCAATCTATTAGCAAAGTAAATCGAATGCTTCTAATCATTTAACTACTTTTGTTTGGATTTTTGCAAAATAAAGCAGTATGTTGTGGATAAAAATCAATAACTTATTAAATTAGATAAAAAAAACATTCTCTCACTAATTTCAGCTACACAGGTACTTTGTTATCGGTTCCGATCCTAATAAAGTAAATAAAAAAAGAAAAATGGATCTTCTGGAAAAAGCAGCAGCAAAATGAGCACGGAAACACATTTTCAGTATCATTTATTACTTCCCCAGTAAAGAACATAGTGTTAGGGGCGTGATAAAAATACACGGAAGGCTAAGCCGGGTATCGCTAGCATCGACTTTCGAAATTATATAAATATACTAAACATGAGATGAAATATTATTTCATACTTAAAACAATACCAGTAAAGATATATTTATATACTTAAACCCAACAAATGCTTATTTAGTAGTTATTTTATATTTAACAGTAGCACCATATAAATCAAGTATATTTTTTTTAACGTAAACAACAAAAGTTTATCGTACTATATAAATTGTTTGTGCTTCAAATAGATTAACATATTAATATTCTGTTAATAAATAAATAGCATAAAATGCTTTTCATGCGATAATAGCTGTCGTCAATAGTAAACTATTTAATCAAACTGAAAAAAGGCTAAACCAATTTTTAAATAATTTTATCCATTTTATTTAAGGGTTGTTTTAGAATGTTATACTTATAATATCGTACAGATTTAGTAACAATAAATATAAAAGGCTTTTTTTAAAGTTGTACCGGCTGCAGGTACGTAGAACTACCAAGAAATAAATAAGGAATCTCCGACTGAAGAACGTGTTTCCCTTACATTTGGCTTATGATATTTCTTTCTGGGGATGAACACCTGAGGAATTATTGGAGGGAGGTTTATTGTGATCCCGGCTGTTAAAATACTTGCCCGGAAAACCTGCAGGATTTTGCGCCGATAGATATTTTTATCGAAATAAAATCCTTTTATATTTATCATTTAGTAAAAATAATTAAATTATAATTTAAAAATTACCGATTATTATTTAAAAAATATTAAGATTTAAAAATAAAAACGGTTAAAAATTTGGAGAGATGATTTCTTTAAAGTCTCTTTACTTTTTTACAATTACGATATTAAATATAAAACCTAAACATCATTATTGGCCTTCTCTTTTATTGTGTTGATTTTCTTTGATCACATGTTCATCTTATTATGTCGAAATTGCGTATTATATTGAAAAATTTCTAAGACGCGCTAAATTCAATGAAGAGAAGATTTCACTTTACCAAGAATAAACAAGATTTATGTGATATATTCTTTGTTTTATAATGTAAAAACAAATTTATATATCTATTATATACTTTCCTATTCATTTATTTGCTGTAGATGACAAAACTATTTTAAATATACCCACGTTAAATTGAAATATATTCTTTGGAATTAAATATTGATTCACGAGATTTTTTAGTTTTGGTTTCATAACCCAAAAAGTATTTTTATTACATAATTTAGTTTTAATTTAAAGTAATTTTCTTTGGTGGCAAGCAAATATTTAGAAATTCAATATTTTTGACAGAGAGTACTTGGTGGAATTCCATTTTAAATAATAAGTAAAATACTTGAGTGATTTTTCTACTTAAACGATAACCGGTCACCAATAAAAATCTATATGTATTAAAACAAATATATGAAAAATAACCCATTTCCCTTTTACTCGATTATTTATGCTTATGTTTTTAAAAATAACGATTACATTAAAAAAATGTATCTCAAAGTTTATTTGATTTTCAGTGTTATCAGATGCAAAGACTAAGAAAATTTTTATGTAAAAATTAATGTTTGAATAGCAGACATCATTTTTCTTATTTATTAATATTTTTAATGTTATAATATTATAAGAATGAAAGAATACTGCTCGTTAGGGCGCCGAGTAATCCGAGGAGCTGAAAGCGTGACATCCCCTGCTGAAGCCATTTACCGAAGGAGACGTATCTCCAGATGATATCGAGAACCTGCATTCAAGAATATTGTCTCAGTTAGGTATTTTCCAGGGATATTTTTCACGGAGTTAGAAAGAGCCTGAAAGAATTAACGATGTCGCTGGAATAATATATGCAACTTTGCTGGAAATTGTATTTCTCTTATTTCATGTTGGATTGATTCAATTTTTGCCACGTTCAGAGTTTTCTCTTTTTTGTCACGTTTTGAATCACACGTAAATTTAATTGATTTTATTTAAACAATACCTACTTTGTGAACACTCTTCATGGCAGACAGGCAAATAGTGAGAAGGATTATAAATAATTCAAGCATGATAGTATTTAGAAAACAAAAATTAACTCATAACAGAGAGATCATTTATTTAATATAAATAAATGCTTTGCCTAGACGTAGACGAGAATCTTAACCGTCGGTTAGCTTTGCTGATTAAATTTATTCTTCTTACAAAATATTAACTGAGTTAAATTTGTATTTATTTTTACATCAGCGAAAGATAAAGCGAACTGCTTTAAATGTACAGAAAAAAATATATAACAAAAAACCTGCCCAAGTTTTAACTGTTATAATATCTAAAATTATTTGTATAAACGCACCCTTGTAGGAATAGAGAAACAATGTTATTTAAAAGTTTTCTGCCTCTTCGTGAGCTTCACATAATTACACGGCGCTGCTTTAATTCTATAACTTTTAATAATATTACAAAGAAAAGGCTCGGCTGCTCTCTGGCAAAATACAATTATAACATTCCTCACCTTTTCATTGGATTTGTCAATCCCTCTTTACTTCTGTTAAACA
This sequence comes from Atopsyche davidsoni, assembly GCA_022113835.1. NCBI lineage: Eukaryota > Metazoa > Arthropoda > Insecta > Trichoptera > Hydrobiosidae > Atopsyche > Atopsyche davidsoni. Next base: position 4,289,938 of record JAILWY010000025.1, read on the forward strand.
ACTGTGTTTTTTACTTCCGCTTTTTGGTGTTAGGACTACTTTGTTCTTTCTTCGAGTTTTAACGACCAAAGTAAAAATCCCTCAAGATTATACCGGAGGTGTCGAAACTGAAAAAAAGCCTCCATTTTGTGAGTACAGTCTTCGGTTCTCCGATTTATTCGTCTTTGAAATAAACATAAATAAAAATGCGAAGAACAACGTGGTGGACCTAAAAGAAAAGTTTGCAGCATATTGTTTTTACTTAACAGTGCTTACCTATTGTATTGAGCAAAACTGTCACAAATAAGAGCACAAATTAAAATCTACTTATATTAAATAAATAATAAACATATTTACTTTTTTTTTTTTTTTTTAATAATAATGTATATTTCAAGGGTTAAGTATTGATATTAATAACAAGAAATATATTGTTTTATCATATACAAGAAAAAAACTTTGTTTTAGACATTTTCACATTCCCATTTAGCCTTGAGTACATTGTTTGCTCTTACTGCATGTCATTTCTATACAGAATTATTTACTACTGGTACATACATATATATATATATATATATATATATATATATATATATATATATATATATATATATATATATATATATATATATATCTCAAAGAGTTAGGGATGTCGATGGCGGTGGTGGCTGAATAACTTGACAATTCCGCTGCAATGCCCCGCCACGGATATGAGAAACGTGACCTGGTAACTTTAATTAATTCACACCGCAAGAAATTTAAAACCAAATTAATTACTGCTCGCAAATTCTTGTGCGCCTCACCTGCTGGATGCCGGGCTGTAGATTAAGTCTTCCTGAATGGTAATGTACATTCCCAGGCCGCCGCGCCGGCGGCCCACCATTATTGGTAAATTCCGAGCGGTCTTATGATTCTATGCCCCGCACTGCTGGGGTGACCACACGCCAACCACCACAGATGTAACTGTTTTATTCGAGTAACCCGCAAGGCTTTCTTGTTCACAATACATTATTTTTTAATAAAAAATCGTAATCTACGATCAATTGAAATTATTTTTTATTTTTTACTGTGTTCATAGATTTCCGTTGTTGGATATTATTCTGCCATTTCAGGGATTCTAATCAAAACAAAGCATCAAAACTTCAAAAAAAAAAACACGGCATAATAACTAAAAACACAGTATTCTGTATTCACTGTCGATTTATATATATATATTTTTTTCCCTATATGGCAACTCCATTTTATTTTTTCCCTATACTTTTGTATATACTACGAACCTTCGTAGTGCAGTTGATATTGTTTAATTTTTTGTTAAAAAATGATTGCCTTTAAAATTATTTGAAATCAAAGCAGCAAAATCTTAGCAAAAGCAGTACTTATCATATCTTCTATTATAAATATGCTATTTTACATTTTTTATCATAACACCGGTTCAATCGTTTATATCGAGTTTCTAAATATGATTTACCCAATATACCTGCAAACAATTATAGATAATTCATATTTTCTCATTGAGGCTCAAAACATTGCTTCGTTTATGACCCATGAGGATGAAAAAAAAAAATTAAAGCATTTAAATAAATTTTTAATAATTTATATTTATTAATTGTATTTCGTGGATAAGCTTGTCCCGGACAGAGCCTAGGCCGTGGTCACCCGCTCGCAGGGGCCGCGTGCGATGTACCGCTAACATCTCAATATCGCCGGGAATTAAATATGGTGCTAAGTGATGGCGGCGCACGAGGCGGTATGGGCGGCCTGTATGGGCTCCATTGTTGGGAGAATTTCTGGATCTGAGGTCCCATTTTAATTCTCGGTCTGTTCAAGATGGGCGCAGTAATTGCTTCTTGCCTTTGTTCGCCGCCAGTATCCTTCAATATGTCTATGCTTCTCGATTTTTTTTATTTTGCTAACGAAATATTCTTGTTCGTGTTTTTTTTTTTTTTGGCGATGTGTTTTCGCGAGGTATGAAATTTTTGTTGATTTATTCTATAAAGCGTGCATTTTCAATACTGAGCTGTGATTTAGGATTTTATATTTATTTTGATGTTGTACATCAATATTTTTGATTGATAGTACTCGGTGGAATCCTATTAAATAAAATATTTATATCTCTTACGATGTCATTTGCTTATTTATACTTTACACGTCCTAACAGTAAAAGTTGATGAAAATGAAAGCAAAAACAAGTAAAAATCACAATAGCGTTTAACTTTGTCAATGAGTTATTTTTTTTAATAAATATTTTTCATGCAGGTTTCTTCAATGTTGTGTTTCACCTTAGAATCCTAAAAAAACACCATTTCTTTATCATGGTTTAAAAAAATAATCTGACGAAATAAAGAGCCTTACCCAAAGCACTTACCGCAGAAGTATTTACACGTTGTACTTCAATTTCGTGACACTTAAAAATCTGAAATTTCATTACTCTCTGTAGCGTACTTTCAGATAGAAAATGGACGTTTCCGGTCCAAATTGTTAATCTCTTAACATTTCCGGAGCAACAGCTCTAAGTGAGATTGAAGGGAATAAATTTTACCCCGGTTTGCTATATCGACATTGCCTTACAAGCGGTAATCTAATTTAAAAAAAAAAAAACCACGCTATCTACAGTATATATGACAGATTAGGCTGATTTTTTATATTCTATAATACATTAATACAATAAATTTGAATTGACAAAAAAAGCTATGAGATTACAAGTGCAAATGAGGAAATACAACTTGAGATATAAATAGCATTAAGGTTTTGTTAAAAACCTGTTTGTGTTCACTTTGCTATCCATATTTTATGCTGACAAATAAAAACAATCGTAATCTCCGCTGAAAAATTTTAAGGCAAATTTAACTCGTCAGTTTGTTAATATTACCATAGCTAGGTTTTTTTTGCTAATAAATTAAATTGATTGATAAAGCAAAAGATATTGAAAAAAAAAGCTAATTTTCTAATAAAGCTCAATTATCTTAATATTTGTAATTTTTAAAAATAATTTTATAAGTTATCTAAAATATGCTTTGTTTTTGAAAATATAGTATTTATAAAATAATATCCACTATAATATTTAGTTTCTGGCGCATTCTTTGTACTTACCGAAAATCGCTATGCTCGTCCATTTTAAATTCCAATTTTCACAATGACCGCTTCCGGTGAGCATTTGCTGCGAGTTCACTATGGTATGGCAAGAATCCCCGCTTCAAGAAGGCTTCATACCGATCTGAAGGCTTCTCGGGATGAATGCAGCATTATCTGCTACCCCGTGAACAAGAAAATTTCCTTTGAATCATAAATGCACGGAATGGTCTTCGCACCTAAAGAAAAAGCTTCCCCTCAGGGATGGTTTAATGATGTACTTATTATTTAAAACTATAATTATTTTTTACATAAATGTGTATTTATTAAAAGTATATTATATATAGTATTATATTAATTGTATGTATTATAGTGAAGCTTGTATTGGGTATTAACAAATTTGAAATCGGGATTGTAGATAGTGTTTTTTTTATTAGCGTTGGCAGTGTCATGGTGATACAATGGTGCTTCACCCATATTGTCACCAATTTATACATAAAATCGTTATTTATATTTAAGCATAATATAATGAATAAAAACATGCCTCCTTCACCACGGCAAGTAAAATTCTGCATTGCGAGGTTCGAACTTTGTTACCGTAGTAAAACAAAGGTGAATTATTACGGAAGTGCCAGGTTGCAGTGAATAGAAAACAATTAGCCTCCACCCAACATCCTGGCTACTATTCCACAGTCCATGGTTTCACAGAGAACAAAGGCCATGTGTGCAATTAGTTTCTATGCACTTGCCATTTGTCGTTTGACTTTGATATTCCTGTCAAAGTTTTGATTTTGTAGACACCCGGACGAAGCTTCAATGAAAACTTTGATGGCTTAGCGCTTTTGTTATAATGAAACCAATTTATTAGAATATCACTGTCACTAAAGAAAACTTTTTATCTACTAAAAACACTCTAGAAATATAATTTAATTTGTCTTCAATTAAAAAATATATTCCAGATGAGAGTTAATATATATATGTGATTAAGCACATTTTTTCATACATTGAAAACGATTAAAGAAAACTCTCAGAAAATATCATCGTGACTTGTGAGGGATTCGAACCCACATCCCCAAGCTAATATATATACTTATTTATTTGTGTACTTCTTTAGTGTTGGTGTTTATATTTTCTTAAAAGAGAATATGTGTAAAATAGGGCTTATAAAATTAAAATTAAATTATTATTTACTGTTATCAAAATAGAAATTAATACTCCAACGTTATAGTGTTACTGCGTCGTTTCATACATTATGGTTAATTTTAGAGTTTAGTCCTTTATATTTCGTGGAATAATACTAAGCTCGCTAGATTCTATTAACTTGTGCTGATGATTTATTTATATGATGATTTATTTGATTTACTTTCATTAACAATAAATAATTTTTAGTGATTTTATACATTTATCTGGTTTTATGTGACTACTTAAGCCAACTTCCTATGTTGGTATTTTGTAGAGTGTGGTTTCGTATAATGATTAATTAACAAATTTGTAGAGAATAGTTATCAACATTAATATAAATGTTCAATGAATTTATTGTTCCTGGCATATCAAGAGCTTCATACAACGCAAATTAATTTAGATTTTTAAAGTGATTTTATTCTTAGTAATAATTACTCGTAAGTATCAACACTGTGTGCTTTCTATTTTCTATTGAAGCAATTTCTATTATGTGCCTGTAATGAGAGTATATGCGCAGTAATGAAGATACATAAACTTCTATTCAAACTAAATATATCGAAAATCACCCTTTTATCAAACAAAACGTTCAAGAGGCAAAAATAATTCACACAAAGCGCTTATTTTAAGGCTCTGACGCCAGCTCCCCAGAACGGTCGTGGATTTGAATGCAGATGCGGTCTTGCATACTTCCGGTGTTTAGCGTTAAAACCTTCACATACCGGCAGCCTGGATACCCTAGGGGAAAGCGAACTGAAAGGGGAGAATTCACAGATCGAACAAGACATGCTCAGTATAAATTCCGCCAAGATCTGAGAAATATTGACGATTTTCATAAAATTATTATATAATTTTGAAATAAAAATGCTACTCATATTAAACTGATATTTATAATATGGTTTCATGAAAATTGTGTTTCAGATAAACTTTTATATTGCAATAAATCAATTGTTCTTAAATCATGATAACGCTTTATACACGTAACACAAAACAAACTCAACATAACGACCTAAAAATATATTCTCATTCGTATTTTTGTCTTAGGGTTGTCTAATGAGCGAAGGCTTCAGACTTTCAGGCAGGGGGTGTGAAATTAAATCCCTCTGTGTCTCAAGAAGCATAAAACGTTTGCATACAGACTGCCTTCCTGAATCAATAAACAGTCTTTAAAAAAACTGCGATAGAAAATATTTTTGCTGCGGCTTATTATTTTTAATACAAAATGTAATATATTCAAATGATTGCAACCCCATGCTTTAACCCCTTGCACGGGGCGGTAGCGCCGCAGACTTCAGAGATTGCATGTTCCGTTCAACTCATTTATGCACCAAATTGCATGTCTCGGCTGGCTGCAGTTTCCAGGAGATTTATGTCTGAAGGAGCTCACTGCATCTCGAGGCGTTAGGAGAGCAGTATAAACGTGTTGCTACCAACGTGGATTAGCACAGCTTCGACTGCAAAGATCGATTTATTACTTCTAATTTACTGAGATACTAAGATTTCTATTGCTAAGCTTTGCTTGTTTCGATTTTTATATATATTTTTATAGTTTATTTGTACAAAATATAAAAACGAAAGAAAGATATCTGTGCTTGAAGATTTCGCCGCCTAAGATTTCGGTGAAATATAGTATGTTTAAAAATAGGTTTTATTGATTTTTATTACATTAAGCATGTAAGGTATGAAATATGCATTAAGTGCAAAGTGTTTTTGTTCACATCATCTACATAATTCCTGAATAAATTCTTCACTGACTTCATTGGGAGCGACATCCGCTCAATCGTCTTCTTGTTTATGAGACGTTTCAGCGCTGATCAGGGCCCCGACTTTATTGCTCCAATATCACTATTCTAAATCCTCCCCTATATAGGGGACGTGTGAATTCTTTTGTGCGGATGGGGGTTGCTTTTATTCAATGCATTTGTCTTATTCATCGTGAGTCGTATTTTTATATAAACAAGCTTCCATTCGAATAATTTAATATTTATTTCTAAAAATTTATTATATTTACAAAATTAAGTATATCAGTTATAAGGTATTAGAGATTATGCTCAAATAATACTTTAAATATAACACAAACGTTTTGTGGTTCAAAAAGTGAACTGAGTTATAAAATATATATTAATATAGATCTTCTGTACGCTTGAGTAAAGCTTAAAGTAATCTTGTACAAAAACATTGAATTCATAAACAGATGTCAGACATTGTAAAAAATGCACGAATTTAGAGATAAACGGGATTTACCCTCTGAAAATGGACGAAAACAATTTGACAAAAACGAACCTATAAAAACGATTCAACATGGTACATACGCAATCCTATTTATGAAACAAACATACCCTTAACGAATTTCTATACTTTGAAATACTTAAAACAAAACCTAAGTGATACGTTTTTTAAATGATTATAATTTATTTGTTACTGATAAAGTTTAAACGTTTTCAAAATGTAACCAAAAGCTGAAAAAGTCTTTAAATATACTCGATATATTAAAAAAGTGTACGACCATTACTAAAAAGTTGGTTTAAAACATATTATAGCAACAAATAATAATAGCCTTAACTCCGAGTCCCACGAAGTGCTCTTCGTGATTTCTTGTGATTATTGAAATAAAAAGTTTTTTTTTTGTATCGAAAGCCTTTTGTTTTCTAGTTCATCTTCATTTTGGGATTGTAACAGTTTTATTTAGTTTGGAATCGTCGCCTAACGATGACAAATAGTCAATATCGCCTTGTATTGTGAGAGATATCTCCGCGGCTTACGTCCCTTGTAATATGAAACTAGTCGATCGTCAATCTGACGCCAGAGCGGCTAAAGGAGATCTATTTTACGTTTCACAATACAACTTTGTAGAGCAATACTAAACCATTTAGTCACATGGGAAGCTTTTATTTTACGTTAAATTTAAATCAATGCCTCTATAAAATGTCTCAACGCTCTATAAAACATCTCATCCCTCTATATTTACACTACAAATATTAAAAACACAATTATGAACAAAAAAACTTTCTAATATTTTTTTGAATAACCAATATAGTATAGTATATAAATTCATACAATTTTTAATTAAAAGCACATTAATTATAATCAAGACTTCTCAATAATTGAACACATTTATATTTTTTATATATAATAATTTTGTAGAAATAAATTGCTTGATTTTATCTTGAACGCCAATCATTTTAAGCAAAAGGAAGTCAAGCATCAGTAAAAATATAATTTTCTTCGAATACGATTCGTTCGTTAAGGAAAAATATTTTTTTTTCTGTATTGGTCTTCACAAGTTTTCAATCTTTGTGAACTTGGTTTTCTGATGTAAAAGCAATATATTATGTTTTTTTTTTTATTAAGAACTAAACTTATATATTATATTAAACACTCAAGTTTATTTTGGGATAAGATATGTATGTAAAACACACGTGTAAAGAAGAGCTTTAGTTTGTACTAAAATATTTCCGTACAAATACTGTGCTACTATCTTATAGCTATAAAATTATTATAAAACAAATAATTACTTATAAAAAAATAATTTAGAAAATCATTAAAGCTTTTAGAATGCAAATTAAACAGCGTGGAAAGATAAAGTCACAGAAATTAATATCCATAGTAAAATATATAGTTTCTAAGATGCTAGGCAGCCTTACATTTAAATTAATGTTTCAATAAGAGATGCTAGTACTTTTAAACAATATAAAATTATTTATCATTGTAAAGCGTTTACCAACTTTTTATATTTCTTGAAACGATTCTAGCAGATGTGCCGAAGCGTCGTAACATCAATTGAGAGTCTTAAAGGCATCTCTCTTTATCTTGAAAAAATCTATACCTCTAATTGAATTTAGGTCATCATTACAACCGCAAAACATATAAAACCTTAAACCTTTTATATATATACACCCACAATTCTAAATATTCTCGTATAATAACTGAGAAAAAGTAGACAAATAGATTAATTTACAAAACCACAGTGTATACGTTTAAATTTCCCTTGTGTATTTAATAAATTTGTTTAGTATTGCTGTTTCATATTTGTACCGTGTATTAAAAGCAAGTTGTTAAATAAATAGGTCGGTGTAAGTTTTTAATTTGAATCTATTAAATTCAATATGCTTGTCAGAGTATTTACTTGGAAAGTGTTGTGTTTGTTGAAACATCATGAATTAATAACTCAAAATTGGTATTGATTATAAGTCTCGAGGGAATGTTAAATTGGTCTTGAGGAAAAATAAAAGAAACAACTGTAAACTGAAGAAAGCAAGCTTGTAACTCAATAATGAAGGATAATTACATTGTTTGATATGAAAATAGTAGTTAATATCACACAAAAAAAATAATACTGTATAGAATACAGGCATTTGTTTTACATGAGTTCTGTATTTTAATAATCTATTTAGAATGTCTAGGCATATTGTCAAGAAAAAATGACACATACTTGTGATAGGGTGATTTTATAAATTAAGCAATAAATAAGGGTAGATATAATACCCTTTGCTAGAGTGCTGAATTAATTTAAATCTTGATACGAATACAGAGTTTGAAGAAGATAATACGACTATTATATAAACTATATTTGAAGGCCAGATAAAGTAATTTTATTTACAAGTTTTTTTAAATGTTCTGATATACTTAAGATTTCTGTCCCTTATTTGCGATAACATAAATTTTTTCCAGCGATTGCATTATTGCATTTATTGCCACTTATATTTATTCGCAATCAAATTAATTAACATGCTGAAGTCATAAAAAACTAGCAAAAACACGAAAGCAAAATATTCAAGGTCTGATCAACTGAAGGCAGTTTATTTTTTTATTGAAATTACTGAAAAAATTATTTCAATTTTCATTTACATATTTGATAAGGAATTATTTTTTATTACAAGCTTACTTTATCATTAGTTAAATTTTACATTTGAATCCCTTATTTTGCATTTAACTTTGAAAAGCGAATTTACGACTTTTTTATCTCCGGTCCTTTTTAATCCCTCGTCTACACGACTTCTTACTTATATAAATATAAGGATTATTATGAACACTCCATGGAGCGACGAACTTTTACAAGTATTAATTTACTCAGAATCTAGGACCGCGTAATATTTTGGTAATAACAAGGATAATGGTATTCTTTGAAGATATTGTTTTACCTAAAATACATTTTTCAAAATAAAAAGTTTGTAGTTAAAATTTTACTACCATGCAATCAAGATTTTGAAAAATGACACAGAACTAATTTCGGTAAGCTTAAAAAATATTTTTTTTAAGTGAAGCTATGACTCTAACTTATACTTTCTACATTGTGTGCCATCCATTTGTATAATTTATATAAAAAATCTTAAACAACATGTATATTCGACCACTTAAGATTCCGCCCTTTTCAGACTGAAGAATTGACCCAAAAATGATATGAAGTATAACAAATTTAGCCTGTCCGTCAGTTTAAATAAAATATCGCTGTATCTAAACTTGATTTAGACGGTCATGGTTTTTTTTGGGTCTTATATCATTGCGAAGCAGTTTTTTGATATGTGATATTTCGGTACCGGTGTTAAAATATATCGGATAGCGAAAATCCCTACGGAGCTTAAAATTTCAATAATTTCATGATCATATCTCAACAACAGCCTTATAATACATTAACGGGTTTTTAATTTTGATTGTTCCTTTAAAATGATTAGGCTTCGTAATTAAGGTCATAAGTAAGTATTCACTTGAAACTTGACGTCGGTTCCTGCAAGGGTCGTCGTTCGTCATGAATCGCAGGATGCTTCGTACGGGACGCACGCGATGCGAGACGCCTCCCTTCAATAAATTATGATCGCTCGTGTCTCTAATAGGCCCTGAAATAGTAAATCGATAAAAGCGAGGCCTTGGGGGGTGCGGGCCTTGTGGCGAGCGGCAATCTAGATGTTGAGATAAGGAATTTCGCTTATACAATATTTTAGGCGATCACACGTGAAACGATGAGAAAAACCTCAAAAAAAAAAATTCACTACTTCCAAAGCAATACGTTACAATTCTGCGACACTTGTGAGTTGATTTAATTTTACTTGCAAATGTGAGACTAATTACTCAAGGTTATAAGTTAAATATTTGGCATATTGTATATGCCAAAAAATATGCCAAAAAAAAATTCATTACTTCCAAAGCAATACGTTACAATTCTGCAAAACTTATGAGCTGATTTAATTTTACTTGCAAGTGTGAGGCTAATTACTCAAGGATATAAGTTAAATATTTGGCATAATGTATATAAAAAGTATTTAACTATTTTTTTTTCGTGTTTTCAATTTTACTTATTATTATGAAAATACGTTTGTCAAAAAAATTTCATTTTTATGTGTTTGGCAGGATTTTTTGGTATTCTTTCAGCCAAAAAAATTTAATCTTACTTATTATATTTGTAATATTTCAAAAGTTTATTCAAAATTCATTACAACGATCGTTTTTTCAACGAAATAAATTATTACTTTTTAAACTCAAATAATTATAACGCAAAAACTGGTGTCGTATTAAAATTGCCGTCATTAGGCTTTTAAACTGTGGTGTGAATTTATTTTTCTCTGTAGCTTTTATTCTTACTTAAAATATGGCCCTAAATTTTAAATTTAGCAGACGTATTTGGGCGTAGAAGAAACAACTATGAAATTATATGTAAACCGCTGTACACGCTTTTTTTTATAAATGAGATATAAAATATTACAGGAAATTTCAGTGTCGCTGGTGATAAATATTACAGCTTAAATAATGGACTTTGTTTCAGAAATTAAAAAAAAACTCATTATTTGTGGTATTATATCCAGTTCTTTGTGAATTTTTATTTTAATAATAAATAAAAACTCTATTCATTAAATTTTCACCGATACAAAAATTACATTTTATGGATGCAAATCCCAGTTGCCTGAAAATTAATTCAACAGTGAATATATACTAATTTTATAATTGTCAAGTATTTTACAAAAATATTAGTTGGCTTTATTTATATTAAGTTTAAAATTGCAAAATAAATATTCTGTGATTCCTGATAACAGAAAGTTGAAACATTTGATTCTGTACTTATATTTTTGAACTAATATTAAGCTCTTCATATTTATTATAAAACTTTCTCACAATTCTTGTCACCTCAGAGATACGCAAGAATATTTATCACAAATTTTATTTAAACACATATCAAAAAAAACTTGTGAAACAGAATTTAAGCATTACGTTTGGTAATTAAAAAAAATATATATATATATATATATCTAATTCATAATTTAAACCGTTTTATAATACGGCTCAACATAAAAGTCAATTGTATTATTTTGAAGCTTACTTTAAAAACATAAAAAATAAATTACACTACAAAAAAAATTCACTGTCACTGAAAAGGTTATAATGTATTAAATGCATCATTTGCATTACTTCAAAATATATTTTTAAATATAAGATTTAACAAAGGTGTAGAATATTTATAAAATATTTTACTGTATTATAATATAATTTTACTGTTATATAATAGAACTAAAAATATTTATAATCAAGTACATTTTTTAAAATATTAAAAAATGATTAAAGAAACTCTCAGAAATATATCACTATGACTTGTGCGGGATTAGAAACTACATCCCCAAGCTAACATGGCCAGTGCATTTCCAATTATGCTAACGAGCCACCGATACTTCACAATAATAAAAAAACCTGTATGGGCAAAATCGTACTTCCTTCATGTGACGGTCTTCACAAAAATCCTAACCTAACCTCACCTAACCCACATCCCTAAGCTTACATGACCGGTGCATTCCTAATTATGCTAACGGGCCACCGGTACTTTACAATAAAAAATAAAACCTGTATTGGCAAATCGTACTAACTGTGACGGTCTTTATAAAAATCCTAACCTAAATCCTAATCCTAACCTTACCTAACCCCCATTCCTAAGCTTTCATGGACGGTGCATTCCCAATTATGCTAATTAGCCACCGGTACTTCACAATCAAAAATAAAACCTGTATAGGCAAAATCATACTTACTGTGACGGTCTTCACAAAAATTAATATATTTAAAATATTTATGTCAGAAGTAAGTTGTATTTAAAAAAAATATATTTTTTATTATAACGGAATGTTGCATTTATGGTTCCTACAATAAGGCGTATTTTCAAAAGCATATATTTTTAAAAAACGCGTCATTTAAAGGGGTAGTAAACGAAACAGTACTGCTTTCAATATGCACGCACCCCAGTTTAGCACACAGAAGGCTGTCGTATTCCACCACAGCAGCCAGCAGTAAACTTCTGAGTCAATTTGTAGGCAGGGTTTATCGGTTCGAACCGGGAGAGGTAAGCCAGGCGGTCTGGGCTTTATAAAACCGGAACTCCGGCGTCAGCTGCTTGTTCCCCGGCTTCCTCTAACCGGACGATTTGTATGCTTCTCAAATTCCTTATCTTTTTTTCTATGAGGTAAAAAGACTGGTAATATCTTTGTAAGTGATAAATTATTTGAAGTTTCTTATAAAAAAATTGAATACACCATATTGGCATCCGATTTTCTGATGTATCATTTCAGTCTTTGTAAGTCTTACTGAAGGCTTTTCTGGTGATTAGCACACTTTAAGCGGGTAACCAAATTGACTTAACTGCCAAAATTCATGTAAAATTGCGCGTGTGAAATCTATTCTATACACTCTTTGATTTGCATTTTTTGATATTTATATTTTAAGTAGGTAACCAAATTAACTAAACTAAACTCTTTAATTTGCGTGTAGTCAAATAAATCATTTCGTATTAAAAGTTGAACCACTTCATACACACTTTGCGGATTACCTGGCATCACAACAACACCACTTTGTCCTAAAAATTATTCAATAATTGGAGGATTACCATTCTCTGACCGCTCCACTTCTTCATTGTCACTTTGTTCAGAATCACTGGACAGTATTGGTAGAAGTTACGTTGACGAGTCCTAAACAAACATTTCAAGATGTAAGCCTAAAGAATAAAATGACTTTATGCCGCTTTTAGAATAAACACATTCAAAAAGGTATTAATACGCGCCCCGCGTTCAGACAGTAGTCCGTGAAACGGGTACTAGTACCCGCCCCGCCTTTAGTGTGTTATTTGAGTAAGTAATAGTTCATAGTATGTATCAAATGTTTTTTTTAAATATTAGAGTTCGAAGTTTGGTGTCATTGAACATGACAAATAGATGTACCTGTAAGTTCCAAAAAAATGGTTGTATGTGACTTTTGTTGTTAAACTGAGTAACATCTATCTTTGTCACCTCGTACGTAACGACTGTTATTTTATAATATTGAGAGTAAAAGAGAATTCGGAGGAAAGTAATCATCCTGTATGATAAATGTTATAAGGTGGACTAGTCTAGTATCTCGTAGGTCGTTTATTATAGCTGTGTCAAAGGTGAAAAATAGGTTTCTATTTAAAACTAAAAAAATGTTGATTAAGTGAATAAAATCTTTTTAAGGTTTAATTTCACATTATTTTATATTATGACCTTTAAAGTAGGTTAAAAGTTGTAAATATAAACAATCTTATGTTTATTTATTGTCTTACTGAATTTCGTAGCACCGATAGTAAGGATTTGATATATCAACATATTATCAAATTTATATATTAAAAAAACTGATTATATATTTGAAACATAACGTGGTTTTTTTAAAAAATCCTCGTATATATAAACTGTATTTGTCACAAATTATTTATTTTTATTTTTATTATAATATGCCAGACTCTTCATTACTTAAAATGTGCATTATGTACATTTGTAAACTTTTAAAAAGTTCACCGTTTCAGTTTTTCAGAAAGATTATTGCACTTTATAACGGCTTCAAAATCCTCAGGCTTTAATCAAAAAGTCCGAGAGCCTCTCTCGTGCATTTCGTGAATGTTTCAGTCTATTTTAATAACAAAGTTCATTGGTTCCTTTCTAACGATGCATTTTCAGCGGAATATTTTAATATTTGCTTCCTTTGTTTCAGGTCAGTGAATGAAATATTAATTTTACACCAGCCGAGTCCCAAAGGCGGTCTCATCAATTTCCGGTAAGTAATATTGTTTTATTATTACATTATAAAATAAGACTAACGCAATAATTTTTTTGTGAAAAAATTTAAAAGCTTTTTAGAAACATTGTCTGCTTATCTACCTAAAAATAAATTGATAATGACAACAAATATTAAAATATTATTTATATTAAAAAGGTAAAGAATATTTGCGTCTTTAATACGATTTTTTCATCTCTGGAAAGTAAACCCATGAGATCACAATTTTTAGTTGGCAGGTACTTGCCTTAAGCGATTATTTTTCGACGGTAAGATGAGCTGGAGGGTGGCAGGGGTTAAAATTCTGGTCTACCCGAAGCCTACCATATCGCTTAAGAAAGTTGGCATGCTTTTGAGGCTTCGTAGCACGTCGGTTAAACTTTCGTTACAACTTTCCAAAAAGTTTACACAATTCATGTACTCAAATAGACTAAATTTCATGAGCTCTTTTTTTACGGTAAAAATGTCGTATCGTGATTTTTAATACGTAGTATTGACCCAGCGAATATGAGCAAATACATTTTATATTTGTAAATAATAGAAATTCCTTCTTAAAAAGCCATTGATTATCAATAGATAAATAATATTTGATATGTTGTTTCATGCTCATACCGTTAAAAAGTAATAAAAATAATTCTTCCATTCTGTATGGATCCTTCACGGAATAGTTTAACTCCCTGAAAAGAAGGTTTAGAAGAATTAAGAAAAAATACACTTGAAAACTAATAAAAAGATTAGTAAAGTTATAAAGACGATAATTTATATTGGACTGCGAGAATGTTAGCGTTTGATATAAAATTACTTCATTTTTCATGTTTTCATAACGCGGTACGAATTAATCGCGTTATGGGAGAGTTGAGTATATTTCTTTTTAAATTTCAATGATGAATATATAATACTTCGCAACGAAGCTCATTTGCATCTAAATCGATATTCTAACTAATAAAACCCCCGCGTCTGGGTAATGAAAATCCAGGCGACCCAAGTATGCCATTACTTTAGTGAGGTGCAGATATGCATGGAGAAAATCTTACCGCACACTTATAAAATATTTTTTTTTCACCAAAATACCCTTCTTGGGTATTAGTTGGATCAAAATTTTAGTCTCTGTACTAAAGTCATCTTCAATTACTTTAAGTATGGTGTATTGTAAAATATTGCAAAGGCACTATCAAACAAGTTGGTCATTAGTTTTTGGTAAGTAAAAATCTCAGTAGTTCTAATAAGCCATTTGGTATTCATTAAATTAAAGATGGTAGGATAATGAAACGATTTGTTAATGGCGATCACGTCGAATGGCTTGCTGAATTTTGCGTTTTCCGCCTCTTGATTGTTTTTCTTGAAGAAACAGCTAAACTTACAATACCCAAACGATCCTTTAGCTACAGAATTTTTTGTATTTCAGCTTAGGTTAGTATGATGCTTTTAAAATAAAAAGCTTAAAAATATTTGCAATATTAATTTTAAAAATATTTATTTTATTTCATTGTTCAACGGTAAAAGTTAAAACTGAGTATTTCATAACAATTTAGATTAATTACAAGTATTTCTAATAAGTTTTCGGAAAACTATCAAATTTGACTCGTATGAAAACTCAAACGACGATGTCTTTTAAATATAAAAAATTACTTACCGTCTCAGTAAAAAAGGTTTATTATTTTTAAAAAATGCAGTACTTACAGGAATCGACTTATTTTAAAAATTTTGTCAGTAGATTCTTTAAAGCAGCTCAAATTAATTATTTACGTTGTTTGTGTTTACTACATAGAATATTTCTGTGGTTTTCTTAATATGGACTATTTCTCAATAATAAAATTACTACATTATCTATTATAATATATTTTACTAAATGATATTGAAATTAGGAATGTTAGTAGAATTTGTACGTAATTAAAATAAATTTATTTTATATTTATTTAAGTGATGGTTATACAAATAATAGTGACATTAAATTAAATCATTTTTTATATCGTCAAGAATTTTTAAATATTTATTTATTGAACTATTTTGTTAAATCTGAAAGTGTAAAGAGTAACGTGGGAATCATAAATTCCTTATCAGTTTGACTTGTAATGAAAACCTTGTGTCGCGGTGCGTTTGATCCGAATCGTTATTAGATTTTATTACACGCACAGTATCGGAATTTTCACGTTTTAACAGAATTACAGAGCATAATGTTCGGTTCGGGAAGAGAGGCACGATGCTAAATTTCAAACACAAAAAGAGAAAGTACTTTGGCGTGGAAAAGAAATCACGGATTTCCTTTCTTCTCTCAAAAAATAAAAATTTAAGCGACAGTAGAAAATTGTCTTTACTTTACTGTTCCTCCCCTTACTACCAGTCATTTCGTAAAGTGCCTTTCCGAGCGTTCGGTACAATTGATAGGCGATTTAACGACGGGTCTTGGTCTTCGAAATTATGGTTCTCCCTCCAAACCCGATACAGCCCCCAGATATGAAGCCTCGAGCTGAAAGTGAAACCTCCCAGGACGTTTACTGCCTTCGGGGGTGCTTTAGGATCCTTCGAGACCTTTGGTTCTTAAGTTCTTAAGAATTTTGTGATTTGATGATGGGTTAATCCTACAACAGGATTGAAATCGAGTTAAATTACTTTTTAACCTATCATAATGAGTTGATAGTATTTTTTTATGTCAGTAGTGTAAGTTTGTGTGAGCACTTGGTTTTGGTGAACTTTTTTATATTTTAAAGCATTTATTTAGATAAGTTTCTACTCATACAGGCACCATAAGTTTAAATAAAAATAAATAAAATCTTGTAAATACAACTGTTTATTAAATATAAATTAAAACATATTATAAATATACTGAATTCATTATAAATAAACTTATTTTAACATTTTTTAAACTAGAAATTCATATATTAAGTAAAAGTAAAAAAAAATTGAACCTAAGTAAAAATATGCGTTATTATAGTTTTGATTAAAACATTTATAATTTTGAAGTATAGTAAATAGAAATACTGAATATATTACAACAGTTAAACTCAAATTTGAAGAATGATAATATTTATATCTTCATAAAATTCTGATAAATCTGCATGAAAATATAAAATATAGGAAAAGAAAGCTGTGAAAGTACTCAAATTTAAAGATCAGAAAAAACGTTTAGTGAGCGTTTTAATATTTCTATTTAGTGCATGATTTAAAATAAATACAAATTTAACATTTTTTGATAAATGTACCCAGTAATTTTTCTCTTTTAAACACACTGTCGCGTATATTTTTTCCTGTGAGTGTTTATTGTCTCTCTAGTGTGAACGAGTGAAATGCTTTCTCACTTACACGAAATACAGAGCTGCCTCTAGAAGCCTTTTGATGGAACATCCTGTGTTTCAGACCAAACAACGTACGTGAAGCCATTTTTGTCGATGCTTACGTTGACTACGTAATGGGCAGACCGAGTGAGATCAGAAATATGTACCGGAAAATAACTAAAAAATAAATTTTATTATCATCTTCAAAAATTCAAAATTTGACAGCTTTTTTGCGTTTATTCATTTAATTATATTTTTACAATTTGTTATTGGTCGCATGGGTGCAATCTCAAAACAATATATATTCTATGAAACTGAAACAAACGAGAGTCTTATAATATAGAAATTAATATAATTATTCACGAATAAAGAGTTCACATACTAACCTCTATATCAACAAGCCAAAAAAATATATAAAAAAATATATATTTTGTGGTTGAAGCAACAATAGCTTTTTTTTTTAAAAATTCAATATTTTTGACAGCGAGTACTTGGTGGAATTCCATTTTAATACTTAAAATAATAAGTATAATACTTGAGTGATTTTTCCACTAATAGATTTTTATTGGTGACCGGTTTCGCCAACCTTTCTCGTTGGCATTATCAAACAGAGTTTTCTCTGACTCATCATCAAACCCTGTTTTGATAATTCCAACGTGAAATATGTGGAAAAATCACTTTATTTTTAATTGGTACAGTTGCGACAATCAAATTTTAATTTAATTAGATATATTCAATCATGTTTTTTGTCCATGAGTCCACATCGTGAAAAGCAACATGACCAAGACAAGCGTTCAAAGCAGTTTATTTATGAAATTCAGCTGTGAAATAGAAAAATAAAAATTCTTTGACACGGGGAAGCAGACGCCGCTACCCAATTATCACAAAGGCGCATCCACCCAATCAGTAAACGGCCCTCTAGGTTCACAAATTGAAAGGGGCCCACTAAGCCCGGCGGCGCTCCGCCCCTGCCCCTGCCCTGCCCTGCCCCTGCTCCGCCCCTGCCCTGCCCCTGCTCCGCCCCTGCCCTGCCCCTGCCCTGCCCCTGCCCTGCCCCTGCCCTGCCCCTGGCCTGCCCCCGCCCCCTCCCCGGGTTATCTCATTTCCGCACACGCGCTTGGAGGACACGCAAGGCGCCATTTTTATTACCCCGCAGATAACTTCTTCCGGTTTGCTTCTTCTTCTTCGAGCGCCTTCTGTCGTGCAATTTCGTATTTTTCACGCACCAAGTGCGTTCGGTGATTTGTGAGATTGAAATTGCAGATATTTGCGTGGTATTAAAATTACACCCCCGCGGATACTGTACGCGTTTACTGTGCATAATATCACTGCGATATTTTATTTAAAATAAATTCAATTTACAAACTTTATTTTTCCATAAAATATTTTAAAAAACATTTTGAATATAAATGAAACCTTTTTTCTGTTTCAGTTCTGTAATTTAAGTTAACCACTTCTACGTAATTTTATTTCTTTTTAATGAGTTTAGGACATAAACTTACCCTCTTTTAAATCCAGCTGATAAAATTGTATATTAAAACTTCCAAAATAATTTTTTCGGCCTATTTTATTCATTTTTTAAATACAATTTTAAACAAAAGTCAAAATGTTTTATATCTTAAG
This sequence comes from Atopsyche davidsoni, assembly GCA_022113835.1. Classification (NCBI taxonomy): domain Eukaryota; kingdom Metazoa; phylum Arthropoda; class Insecta; order Trichoptera; family Hydrobiosidae; genus Atopsyche; species Atopsyche davidsoni. The sequence goes on from JAILWY010000025.1 coordinate 4,309,089, forward strand.
TTATAGATCACAATAGTTGAGTTACCTAGTGAATCATTTATTACAAAAATTATAATGTCCAATAAAAACAATAATGGGAAGATAGTATCCCATTAAAGAATTCCTGTTAATTTTTTTTTAGTTATAAATTATATTATGTTTATATTTATATTACAAACAATGCATCGGAAAACAATTTTTGAGTGTTTAAATCAAATTGTTTGCCACTGAATGTTACCATCTTAGTCAATAAGCAAAGTCATATTTTATATACTTAAATATGTATGTTTCTAATTAATTTATATTATTGATTATGAAAGAAATATGGCGTCAGACGAATGTGTGAGACTCTAACATCTTCAGTGAAATCCTGTTGACCTCAAAAGCTACCTATCAGAAAGCAGAACTTGAGATAATTTCTATAGACAAAGATTTTATACAGTATTTACATGTTTATTGCTTGGCTATATAAATTTCACTTCCGGTGGAGAGTTTTCGTATATGGGGTGGTGTCTGAAAATTTCAGTGCCTGAAAAGTCGGTTTAAAAGATAAACGTGAAGGTAGGCGGAAAGAGCGCCGTAAGCCGAGGAATCGCCAACCGGAGCGTGGGGCCATTCTAATCGACCGGGTGTGTGGCCCGCGCGCGTGGAATGTACCGTGTCTTATTCAGTAATAACCAGCAATAATAAAGTGTCGCTTGACAATATGTCACAGTCCAATCGCTTATCGCACCCGACCCGGCAGGCAGTGTCCCTTGGACTGTGAAGTCTCGCGCGGGCCGTGGGCCTGTTGTTGTTTACTCGTGGAAGAGAAACTATCCAACTCAAAAAATGCAATATATTTTTTTAACACCCCGGTTTTTCATGAAAGTCAAATGCCTATTAATGATAAATAAAGCGTAAATTTTTTTACAAATATTTTAAACCTCGTTCAACAGTAAAAAATTGGTAGAAATACAAAATACAGTACTGCCAAATTTTTTAGAAAAAAATACAAAAAAAAGTAGCATTGCTAAAAATGTGATAATATCGCAAATCATGTATGCGAGAAAGAAATAATGATATAATCAACATTAAAATAATTCAAAAGTTTTATTCCAAACGCATTGTAATTTTAATATCAGAGATGAATAAACAGGTACGAGAATGCAGACAATGAAAAGTCGAAACAATCTAAAAGAATATTTACGAACTGCACGTATCTCGAAGGAAACTTTCAATATTTTGTATTGCTTCGAGCAAAATGTAGCATTGCGACTTCTTTCGACGAAATCCTCGGGTGTTTTTAAAAGAAAGTTACGCGGCGCTTCCTCTGCAGTAATAATATTTATGAAGCCAGAAAAATAGACAACCGTTCAAAAGTCTCACCGAACCGAGGATTTATCGTCGAATGTATGAGGAGCGAAGCGAATGCTTCTTTAAGATATAAATAATATTTATTGTTTTACGTATAAAAAAAAAATTACGCACAGCAAAAATATTTGAAAATAAAGTTAGATTTTTTGTTAAACTCAGACATTTTTAAAACATAAACATACTAAATTACAACATACAAAAACTAAGTTAGCGCAAGGTATTTCTGAGTTTTTTTTTAACAGGTAATTAATATTAAGTAAATTCATTTTAATCTACCGTGTCTTCATTAATGTGTAATGTCGAGATATGACCTTATGAATGATAAATATTGAGTCAAGTTGAATTTCGCCATTTGATCCCAGACTCTAAAATCCAAACGGCTTTGAAATTTAATATTCCGAGTCCGTATACAAAATAAATTTATTCCCGCAATAAGCCCAAACTACTAACTTTACTTATGAATAAAATTTCATACGGAGTAAAGGGGTATCGTATCGATTTTGTCCTGAAAGAAAAACTCATGATGTTGTTCTTGACAAAAAAGGGTATTTTTAAACTTGTTTACTTATATTATTGTTTTTTAGATAAATATTGACATGAAATATTCTATTTGCTTAAAAATAATTGAAAACAAAGCATGATGCAGATTTGGTTCTAATTTTATCGAAGAAATGTAATTTTTTTAATTCCTTATGTGTCATTGCCATATATAATTTTTGAGAGTAACATCCTGTTGAAAAGAAAATGTATTTATCAGATCGATTTTCTTGCATAAAAGTGGTTTATTTCCAAAGCATTTAAAAAAAATCCCAACAGAGAAAAGGAACACGTCTTATTGTTATGCTCGAAGCTTTTTTTACGAAAAATGAATTAATTAGTGCCATGTTAGTTTAACAATAAATTTTGAATGCATTAACTACCAATATTAAGTAAATTAAAAAATGTATTGCATTAAACCAAGCACAAAAGACTTAAAAAACGTTGATTAAAAATAATTTTGATTATTTTTATAGGTTTAACAAAACCCACTTTTGCAAACCTCATAACACGAGTCACAAAGCTTTTTTCAAAACTCATTATTTTATTTTACTTTATTGGTATTTTATTTTATTGGTATTCGTTTTCCCTAATATCCATAAAAATATAAATAAAGTACTAAATTATTTTTGTCATTGATATTAGTAAAATCTTAAGGTTCATAAAAAGCTCTCAATAAGCTTACAGCAATCGACTACAAGCTTTTCAATAAAGATTGAAAAGGTTCATCTTGAATGGAGAAGAACTTCTAAGTCCCATACTTAATCTACCGAAAAGATTATCAAGTCATTCTTCATATATTCGCTACTCAAAAGGGTTTAAAGATATGTTAAAAGTATCATAGACTAATACAACTTATCAATTAAAAGTTTTAGATTTATCGTGATGTAAAAAATTGACATTATTAAAGTTAAAAGTGAAAGAAGTTGAAATAACTACTTTTAATCAGCTTTTTTTTTCAGGTTTGTAAAAAATGTACACAAAAACATTTGCTCAAATAAAAATATTCTAAAAACAGCTTTTTATGATGGTGATGTAAAATATATTTTTGTGTGCTCATTGTGTGAATATATGCCTTTTAATATTTTGAAAAGGAGTTATTCTCGCATATTATACAATGCCACGCTCATTGTGTGAATGTGTGCCGTTTAATCTTTCAAATAGTAAATATTCTCATATAGACATTATATATTTGCAAATCCCATACTGCCGGCAAATCAAGCAGATATGCGAAAGCACTGGCGAGGTATTTGCGATGATTAGTGCGGGCGCAGGGAATTCCCCGGGAGCGTGTTCCCCGCGTGGGTAACCGTTGTATAGTAATGAAATATGTCTCGTTCCTACTCTGTGCTACATTCCTCTGGGAATTGAGCACGTTTATTGGGAACGGTATAGAGCGATAGCATAATGAAAGAGCACATTATCTTTTAAAATTAAAAAGAGCTCTTTGTGTTTTTTATGGGTATTTTTATTCATACAGAAATTCAAGGATATTTTATTATAAAGCATCGAAACACACTAAGAAAAAAAATCCGTTTTATTTATACTGATAATGTATACGTCAACATTTGATTTCGTATAAAAACAATTACATTGAAATATTCAGTCAAATATTTATACCTTTTGTAATTTAATACATATTACTTTTTACGAAAGACTTAAAAAAATATGTCAAAGGAGGATTAGTGTTTTTATCGGGCTCAAGTCTATCGTAGTGAAAAAAGCTTTAAAAGTACTTTTAAGTCCTATAACATATTAAATTATTTTAATAGTGTTATGTAAATAATAAATTGATTCAATAACAGTTTTCCTTTATAACATTAAATAAAATATCCGATTTATTTGCAAAAAGGATGTGATTTTTAAATCTGTCACAAGTATTTAAACTGTTCAAGCGACAAGCGAATAGCAAAACTTTTATGTATTTTATTATTTTCGTTTTCCCACAGCGTGGATTTTTTATAGTTTTTTCCTGTTAAATCGTTTTACGCCAGTAACGTTGAAATGCGTTCAATTATTTTCCAAACATTTCTTACTGAATTTTCCATTGAACTCCTCCTCTTTTACTTGCGAATAACTTCGTGTTTTTTTTTACTGATTCCTTGTAATATATAATCTTATTGATGCTTCAAAAATATGAAACGAAAAAATAAATAACGTGATCACGTAGCCACGGATTTCTCAGATCTGTTTCCAAAAATGACTCAGCGTAATTCATGAATTTATTTAATTTACCACTGAAATCTAATGACTTTACCGAGTAACACCACATTTCAGGCACCATATCCGCAAGGCTGCGAGGCGAATTCGCTGGAGGCTTTCGTCTCCTTGCCAGGCCCGCGTCCTGCCGTCAGATGTGACGACGTCACATGACGGATAGTCACCGTGATTGATTGTAATAATTAGGGGATGAAAGGACGTGGATTAAGGGTGACTTATATTTTACGTACTTGTATAGCGACTGAGATTTTATTAGTCTGTATTTATTAATTTCTCACAGAAAATCTATTATTTAAGCGTATCTCATTTATTTATTTTTTATAATTCATGTCAAACAAAATATGTATAGCAACAATTATATCAATGAAAAAATACTATGAATTATAATAACAGATTATATTGGCAAGCATTTTTAATATTTTTGAATAAAATACTTGAGTGATTTTCCACGTTGGCATTATCAAACAGACTCTGCTTGATAATGCTAACGTGAAAGGTTGTCAAAACCGGTCACAAATAAAAACGAATATGTGGAAAAGCACTCAAGTATTTTATTCAAAAATATTAAAATGGAATTCCACCAAGTACTCTCTGTCAAAATTATTGAATTTTTTAAGCATTGTTAAGTTAATCATTATTGTTTTACTCCTTTATATATTACTTAACTCGAGTTTAGCTAGAACGCAACTCAATGCTTTCCATTGATTTATTTCATTTGTAAATAAAACCTACATAACTTTCTCAAAAAAAAATGATGCTTTCACAATATATGTTTAACGCATAAAAAGATGCGAAAATATTTCATTTTCTATTTTTTGAGTATCCCAAAGAAATCTTTAAAAAATTGGTGTGATAAGAAATCATCACGAAATAATATTGGCTATACAAATGAGTACTCTCAATGTGATTTCTGGCTGCACTATCAAAAGGGAACATGGCATAGAATCAAGTCTTCAGAGCCAGTCATTTGGTCACAACTTGCTTCAGCTTACAACTGAAAGCTGGTGGATATCAGAATAATTCACTTCCGTCTCGGCCTAATTTATTGACTTTGTATTGGATGAGACTGTAAGTTTCAGCTTTTGAGTAATGATACAAAATACATTTTCAGTTTTAAACATATAATACAAGACAAAAAAAATTAAGGTACATAAATTGCCTTCTTTTGAAAAAGACGCAAATTTAATCAACTATTTAAAAACTCTTCACAAATAAGCAAGGTTGTTTTATATTTTAAAATATTTAATTTACAAAACTTTGCGTCAGGATTGAAAATGTTACTATCACCTTATATATAATATTTGTAGTTAACTATCAAAATAAATTTTATTAAAATCTTTTCACCTTCCCTTTGGGTTACGACTGCATAAAATATAAGTTTTAATTGCACACTAATTACAGAGCGTAATAAAAATTATGAAACCATTCCCGTGGGGCTGCAAGAAAGATCGACGCTATAAATTCCCGACCATAATCGCTCATAATAAAAGCAACAGTTGAAATGATTAATTACCTTAATAATGAGCAATACCTCCCAGCAAGTTGAAAGTTCTCAGAAGCTTACGGTGCGCTAGAGCTTACGTGTTTATAAAATGCACGAAGTGGAGTTCTCCAAGATGCTGCAATTTTCTTGAATATTTACAAAATATTATTAAATTACTTTTAAGCATGTGATGCTTTTAAGTATTTTACATAAAAACTCAGTAATATTTTTAATCTTTAAAGGTAGTATATTTATATACAGTAAAGCAAAAAAAACGATAGTCATTGCAAATTTTAAATCAGCCTTTTTAATACCTTTAAAATCTCTATGCAAATTTAAAAATGAATATAAAATAATATACAAAAATTACGCCTAAGGTTTAACTGAAAAAAATCCTGAAAGTTTTGTTTCCCGAATACGCTAGGCTTTCAGTTTTTCTCCCCGTGTGAAGTTTTGCCCACAGCAGCAGTATTATTGAAATCCGCAATTTAATTCTCCGTTCAAATGCTAACACAGAGATTTTAATTTGCAAAATAACGTACCTACGTCACGTACTTCGGGCTGAAGAACTGCAGAGCACGTTGTACACACCCCCTTCCGGAGGCTCGTAAATAGGACAAAAATGTCACATTCATACGTTCTTTGTACGCTGTACGACCCTTGTATGGAAATTTAATGCTTTCGTCAAAAGCCTGCCGCGGAGAGCGCCCGAGAATGTTACCTGAAACTACCTGCGTTTAGTCAGTTAAGGGAAGGAACACTCCCAATTTATAATTATACTCAAAACTATGTAAAAACAGTTTATATACAAATATAAAATTTCATTTGGGCAGCGGTATTATTTAACGTTTTTTTTATTAATTACCACAGGATTTCCACAGGTAGTAAATAAGGAGAAAAAAACCTTTTGGACAGATCAACACAATTCTTAATATTAAAAAAAATAGAGTCAAATATTCAGCTAGAAATTGAAAAAAAATATCTTTTGTAAGTTCTTATTTCATCAACCTGACCTAAGCAAAAATAATATTAATCATAACTTTATGAAATTGTACTGTAATATCAGAGTACAATTTTTTTAATAAATCAGCATTATTTGAAAGCCCGCAGTCATATCATTATATCTAGGAGTGAGTTTCATAAAGCCCGAGGACATTTCTTCTGTGAAATCTACCCCGAAAATCTTGTAAGCCGTCTTCTAGGAATCACATATAAAAAATCTGATTTATACAATTGTTCCGAGGGGTGGAGGCACGTACGAACGGCATAGACCATCTTTTTATAAGAGCAATCTGGATTTAGTTCCGCCCTCTGTGACAATAGAACTTGACTTTTCACTTAGTCCGCAAATGATAGTGATTGCAGATTCCGTGAAAATATTGCAGAGGCAGAAGGCAGCCCGGGAATTGAGAAGTCGTGTTTTAAACTAAGACGGCCATTTGCCGGAAGTGCGGTTTCAAAATGGAGGCTTTGGATTTCCGGTTGAGGAATGCGGAAACGAAGACATGGCTGATTCTAAAGAACGAATCCCCCCTACCCTTCTTATGGACTTAAATAAATATTATATAAAAAAAATTATAATGTATCAATTAACGTGATTTTACTAGTAACCACTCGTAACCGTTTTTAAACATATTTATTAATTTCAAAATGATCAATAAGGCTGCATTTTCAGTTTTATAAATTTATCAAAAAATTTAGTTTCTATTTTGCTAATGTCGGAATTTATGTACTTTTATATAGTTAATTTTATTTGAATAAAGTGTTTTATAAAAAATGCAATTTATAGGAAAATTCTACGGTTAAACTGCAAAACGCAGTACTAAAAGCTTAATTACATCATTCTTCACACCAGTCCTGAGAAACTCAAGTTTTAATTCCATCCTCGCCGAGCACTCGGCTCTTTAGTCGCAGAGCCTCGTAAATGGCAATTTCTCACTGCAATTGTGGGTCCTTTGACGCACCAACCCTCCCGCTTCGCCCCTCCAGCCTTCGTCAAACTTTAAAGGGGTTGTATGACAGACCTCTAACGTAGTTAGCCCCGCCAGGCTCTGCTTCAAACTTGGCTCACGGTGATCAATCGAATTGTGAACCGAATTCTCTGCTGGTGAACCGACCCGCCTGACAGCAATCTCAGACTTTGAATGGATCCTGATCGAGTTATTTAATTAAAGAAACGGAACTCTGGAGAGTCACTGCCGCGGAGCTGAGATGAGGACTTTAAATCTTAGTCCTGGAGACCTTGCATTAATATTTCCCGTATTTGTTTATCTTCTTCTCTAAGTAAATTAGAATGTTTTCAGGTAGTATTTTCACTTTAATAAAACCGATCGTGTAAGTATTGTTTTAGTAATAAAACGCTTTTATGTAATTCTTACTGCTAAACGAATTCAATCACCCATTGAATAATAAATTATCATTTATAAATATATAATATTGATGTCATTCCATTCCACTATGAATAAATCAGATAAAATGATATTAATTTACTTTTGATACACTTATAGTATTATCATACCGACTATTATCTAACACATGTTGAATTGTTATTTTTATTGTAACTCAATATTCTCTTATGAAAATATATTTACATATAATTATAAATTAAACGTAAATTTACTTATACATATATGCGTTCAAAGCTTAGAGTGGTTTTCGAGTTGCTAAATTCTATCCGCGAATTTTAAATTAAAATAAATATTAAAGAATTTTCGTGAATTCAATTTTAAACAATCAAACCAATACAAATATTGATTTTAATTGAAATTCATTTATGGAAAAACGATAGCGAGGAAATTCGGAAGTGTCTTATATTAAATTGTCAAATTAAATGTGAAAACGGGACAAACGCTCTACGTTGGCACGCACGCAAACAAAATCCAATGCAGTGTAATTGGCGTTTGTTCGTGTCAATTTCAGGCCACATTTTAAATTAACGGCCGCCGCTTCTGCATTGGCGTGCTTTATCTTTCTTCCCATTCTCGATAATGAAAAACCTCAATTGAAGGACTCCTAGTGATCGAAATCGTCCGGAGGATGTTTGCTGAGGTCGCCGGGTCGTTTAAATTATATTTTTACGGGCGAAAATATATTTCGGTAAATTCGATCAGGACGAAATTGGATTCAGTTGGTTTTTTTTTTTTTTGAAAAGTGTCCTGTCTGCGTAAATAATATTTATTGCCTCTAAAATAATATATAATATTATTAAAGATTTATCATCATGAATTTTGATACCATAATCAATGACTTAATTAAATAATATATTTTATGAAATACAGTAAGAAGAACAAGACAGTGAACTCAAAAATATAACTAAAAAAAAAAAAACTTTTGAAATGGTTTCTTGCATTTTGAGCTGCTTTTTTTTTCACCCTCAGGGATATATAATCCAGAAAAAACTCTACGGGCATTAGAAATATATACATTATTATATCAAAGAGCTTAACACCATAGAAACCTTATAGACCTACAACGGTCGCCACGAATATGCTTAAAATATTTTCAGGAATGCCGTTCGTGGGTCTTGTAAGCGTCTGAAAATTCTTTAACCATATAAACCCATTATATACTCCAAGTAATATCGTACAATTGTATCCAGTTTATGTAATGCTTATCTTTATATTATTTGAAAGCAATTTCATCGTACAGCCATCCCGCTCCTTTTACAGCTTCCGCGATACGAAAGTGAGGGATAAAAATATGTCATCCTTTATTTCTTTGAAGAGCTCCTAAATCTATATTTTATATCTCACTGTCTATGACAGATAAAATAAACGGCACTTCTTAGCTTATGGTTCGTGAGGCTTAAATTGATTTAGGTCGTATTTATGTTTAATTCGTCTTCAATGCTGAAAATTTCACTTTAAAAATAATAACCTATGATCATGAATACAAATTTTTGATTCAAAGTTTTGATTGTAGTCTCAGAAATAAACATAAAATAAATATTTAAGTGAAGACTTTTACGTTATTATATTATTAACGAAACCTTAAAAAATACCTACAATGTTTTTGGAGTAATAATAAATATTTTAAATACGTCAATTTAAAATTGTATTATTATATTAAGTATAAGAAACTGTATTCAAAAAAATTGTGTTAAAAAATGATCAATTGAATATTTAAATTCTCGTATCATCTAAGACATTATTATAATACCACTAAAGAGATGTTCAATCAATATATGAACTCATTTTTTCTACGTTTACGTTCATCAATATCTGAAATATATTTTACAATTTTTCTCGTGATATGCCTGAACGAAAAATTTCACGCCTAATATATTCTTATGATGTAGCTCTTTTTTATATTCAGCTTCTTTAGAGAAAAAATACAATTTCACTTCAACCTTCACAGTTTTAAGATATCTCACGTATCGTCTAGATATTATATTTCATTGTATTTATCTCTTCCCCATACATTACTAGCGACATATATTATTCAGATGAAGATGAAAAGACTGAATTCTTGAATTTATCGGAAATTGTGTAAAACACTTAAATAGGTTTTACACAAATTAAAAAAAATATTGGATGTTTAAATTAATTTTAGTCATAATATATTTTACATGAAACGTAAATGAACTGAAAAACACAGTGAAAATATTTCGGTTTTCAGTTTTGCTGGTGCATAAAGTAAATATTTAAATAAACGATATATAGTAAAAAAAAATTAGAATCTATATATTTTTCAAAAAAAATTATTTAATATAGCTTGACTGTAGTTATAAATATAAAAATTTATATATATATTAATGTAAACAGGTTTCGTTATTTTTTGTTGCAATATGGCTTTTGATATAATATACACCATTTCAAAGTATACATAAAAAAATTCTTACTTATATCTAAGACCGGATCAGATAGTATACCGAGCTACTACCCGTGACAATCCGACGTAAAGTAAGATATACAGGAACATAGCTTACTCGCTTGGTGTTGGTATGGCAAGCCTTCAAATAAGGGTCACGTAGAACCTTCTCTAATAACAGCCCTCTGAGTGAGAAACTACCCTTTCTGAGTGGTTCTGAGTATTCTTTCACATACGGGAAACACTTGATTTCAACAGTTTCATATAAGGGTGATATTAGAATAGCGGTTCAGGGATTTAAACTTATGTAAGGGTGAAAGTGGCCCTTCAAAATATAAATCAAATTTATAGATATAATTTTGTACAATATTATTGTTTATTATATCAAATATCAAATAGCAATACCTTCAAGTCTTCTAAAATGATACAACAACAAATATTTGGTATAACTTTGTTGCGCATAGGAAAAAACTATTGCGGTTTAATACAATTGAAAGTTACAAATAAAGTCGTATTATTTTAAAAAAAATTGCAAATAAATTATTGATAAAAACGGTTTATCATATATTAGAAATTTATTAATGAAAACCATTATTAAGAATCCGTTATCTGTTTATAAAATTAAAAAAATATAACTGTGTGCGTAATTTGCTAATGAAAAAGGCGTTTGAGGGACATAAAAATGTCGCAAAACGACCTTTTAAACACCCCTTTATTGGTAGTTAAAATTTCAGCAAAAACACAAAATTTTACGATGTCGTCCGATAGCTCTATTATTGTTATCGCTTTAAAATTGTAGCGTGCGATTTAGCAACGGTCACCATTTAAATATTTTTTAAAATATAAAGTCAACCTTCATACGAAGAGGGTAGGAACGCTGTCTTCATTGTATTTGTGTTACTTATTTTAGGTCAGAAATAATATGAAAAAAAATACATACGCAAATTCTCATGGTAAATATACAATGCAATACCTGAAAAAAATCTCAGAATGATTGCGGCAACACTGGTTCAGTAATGCCATGTTCCTTTTGTGTCGCAGTTTTCTTTTGTATGAAAAAAACAATGAGATAACAATAACCCGTTTCAAAACATAAAAAATACATTTTTTTTTTATATTTCGTAAAGTATTAATATCTAAATTTACCTTGATTCTTGTATTTAATGAATAGTTCCTAAGCTTAAAGCTATTTTTTTAATATGTATAAAATTTTATCGATCTTGTTCTGTATATATTATTTTTTGATTACTTTGAAATGTAATTAAAAATGTTGTAAAAAAATAGTCGTTTTTCTTTGCTCAATTAAAACTGCAGTTATGTTGAGGCATTACTTTATGAAAAGTGTTTAAGCAAATATGGAGTCTTTTGAAACACATTAAAGTGAGTAATGATTAACTTCAGTTATTTATTAATTGTGACTAATTAAAAAAATATATATCAAAAAGGCAAAATGTATCAAATTATATTTTTTTAAATATATTTCCTTCGTCAAATGTCTCTCCTCAGAGGAGGTTGGCAACCATTTCACTGAGCATATACTCATGCTGAACCAGTTTTCATGGTTTTCTAAGTAGAAAATTGTATCCTCGGGTTCTTCTACTCTGCTGTTTTATATTGGAAGTATAAGTTTGCATATTGCTGCTGCCTATAAGCATTATTATAAATCCTTTCCTTGCAAAGTCCTGGCATTTAGATCTGATACACTTTCTGCAGCAAGCTATAGAAACAATAGCAGGAGTCTCCCACCTTGACAAGGTACTTCCAGAGCACATCCCTTCACAATCATTCCAAGTCCACTACTCCATTACCGATCCTTTACACACGCTTAGGGTACAGAATGAGGAGAGCAGAGACGATTTAAATATATGCCTTCTAGTTGTTTATCATAATTACTTCCTCTGTTTAAAAACACTTCGCGTATTTTATTTGTATGGACTTTCTCTTTTCAGTTTGAAGAAGCCATCAAAAGGAAAAATTACTTGAAAACAAAAATATATTCGCAATCTCGTAACTAATTGATAATCAATTTGGACTTTTGCGGTACATAAGAATAATAATACACGTAGTAAAAAAAAACATCTCCCGTTATGCGGCGGCAACCTTTCCGTGTTGTTTCGTTCCATTACAGCATTTAAGCGATTACTCAGAAGGCGTAATTAAAAAATATGCGCGAGTTTATTATCATCCCCTCTCGCGGAGCACTCCCCAATATTTCCCGGGAGATGCCCGAACAGACGACACAATCCTCGCGGCGTTTGATATCTCTCGCCGCGGCCGTCGGGTCCTTGACGAGCGAAACCAACCCCCGGGCGCGGCGGGGGATGCTGCGGGGGAGGCGCTTTGATATCTCCCGATCGCGGGATTGTGTGAAAGGTTCTTTATGATTATTCCCTTTGTTGCTTTGGCGTTCTTGTTGCGCTTCAGCGTGGAATTTTACAATTATATTATGAACGAAAAAGACAAATGATGAGTAAAAAAGCTTTTTACATCCCTTGCGTACGTTGAGTACTTGCACTACCTATTTATAAAGATAAACCAATACAGACGTACGAGGGCGGTCCGATAAGTACTCAGCCTTAGCGATTTCACAAAATAGTCTCCTTTTAGCTCGATACACTTGACCCAGCGATGCTCCAACTTCTGAAAAATACGTTTTCTCGAGGTCTGCAAAGTAGGCCTCGGTGGCGGCGATGACCTCCTCATTTGACTTAAATTTCTGCTCGGCGAGTGACTTTTTCAAGTTTGAAAACAAAAAAGAATCGCACAAAGCCAAATCTGGAGAATACGGTGGATGGGGGAGCAGTCTGTAGAGTAATTCGACCAATTTGGCCGTGGCGACGGCGGAGGTGCGTTGTCATGGTGGATGAACACTTTTTTGTTCGCCAAATGGGGCCGTTTTTTCTGCAATTTGGCGTTAAATTGGCCCAATAATTCGGCATAGTAGAGCCCTGTGGTCGTTTTGCTCTTCTCCAGGTAGTCAATGTAGATCACACCTTGTGAATCCCAGAAAACGGTTGCCATCACCTTTCCGGTCGATAGGAAAGTCTTCGCCTTCTTCGGAGCACGTTCGCCGGGTGAAATCCACTGTTTTGACTGTTCCTTGGTCTCTGGTGTGTACTAATGGATCCATGTTTCGTCGACGGTCATGAAACGACGCAGAAACTCCTTCAGATTGCGCTTAAACAGCGTCAAACACTGCTCCAAAGTGGTCTCACGGTTGTTCTTGTTGTCCGGAGTGAGCAAACGCGGCACCCATCGCGCCGACAGCTTTCTCATGCCCAAAAGTTCAAAATCTCATGCCCAAACTGAATGCAATATGTTGAAAATGCATGTACATTAAAATTTCTGATCCGATAACCTAATAAAGCAATAAGTTGTTCTCCAATAAGTCAATTGACCGGTTGTGATAGTAATAGGTAAACTACAAGCAAAACTCAAAAAATACACAATACAAAAAAAAAGAAAAGAATATTACTTGTATTTAATAAATAGAAAAAGTCATGGAGTTAAATGTGCAAAAAAGATAAAATTATATGTTTTTTTTTCTATATCAAACTACAAAAACGGTCATTTGACCGTTTGTGGTATGTTAAGTAGCATTATCGTATTGGCCTAAAAATTGGTTGTTATACAATTAATGAAATATATATTTTTAAATTACTCTTTACAAACATACAGAAAAAAGATTATTATTAATTTTAATACAAAAATTTCTTTACGCCTATTTTTTTTACATCTGTAGTGCATTTATGCATGCAATGAATAAAAATATATTTTTATTATTTGCAAGTTGTGATAATATTCTATAAATTTAATATCAAAGAAGGTACTTTCCTGTGAAAAAAAATCAAGTCGTGAAGAATGAGTATTTTAGAATTGTAAGCCTTCGCTAATAGCTCGATCTGGGATTTCCCAGGGTGGTAATGAACATCTGCTTTTCTTCATCACAGAAGGCCAAATATCTTTTTTGTTTAAAATATGGGTAAAACGCATTTGATACATTGCTGTGAAAGAGTTTAATAAAAGTGCAATAAATAACGAAAGAATCAATATTCAAGAAACGGTTTTTTTTTCGACAGGGATCTCTGTGTCTAATCAGCAAATCTGTTTATGTAGAATTTATTTATTGCATCTTGCTCATAATCAAGTATTAAGCTAGTTTAATGATATATTTATTTGTCAATGAGTATAATTTTGATAAAGATATCGAGTCTCTCATAACAAGATTCACGTAAAAATACGTTTGTGCGTTATAAATTAGTAATAACTCAATTTGGTATTTACTCGTATTTTGTGTGCCAAAAAGCAAATTGTCGAAAAACAGATTGTCGAAAATAGATATTTGAATTTATTATGCCCTACAATAATAGCTTATCAGTCAAGAGTTTCCTTCTTGACCCATGTCAGGACGCTGCTGAGATATTCAGTTGACAGGTTTTCCTGACCCCTGCCGGTTGTCTGTGCGTGGGCTGAAAGAATATCTCAATGAATTAAACATCTCAGAGGGTTTAATAATATGTTTTTTTTTTACTATTTTCGTAATTATATCCATAAAATATAATAATCGTCATCAATTTCAGTAGCATCTTTAAAAAGTCTAAGGCAACCGTGTTTTGCTAATCAGACACAATTTATGTTATACTAAGAAAATCCACAGTTATTTGAAGAATAACTCTTTTTTTTTATTTGGCTGTTTCTGTTTGATTATTACAAATATATATTTTATAACTTTTGTATAAAAATAAATTGTAAGTAAACTCAAAAAATGTTGTTAATACAGAATACTAATAAATCTAAAAAAATATTTATTACAAATGGATGTTTCAGTACAATGAAGCACTTATTTACCAAGCTGAAGTATTAAATACGTTGAATTGTTTTGATTCCATTAAATTAGATTATCTCAATACAGGCTTTTACACAAAAAGAGAAATTCGCAATACAAAATCATGAACCCCTTCCGTAATTCAAATGTGTCGGCCTTTACCCAGGCCGCGGTGGTGGATGGGGGAGGTCTTTCATTTAAATCAAATTGCCACCACTCTGCCGCCCTGTAAGACATTTCAAATGGAGATGAGCACCCCTTCAAGAAACAGCCTTCTTTATATCCGTTTTCTCACTCAAAAAACATCCCTTCTCTCTCTTTTTCCTCTCCCGCGCCCTTTTTCCAATTCCAAAAATCGCGAAAACTTTCTTTTTGTCTTCTGTTTTATCTCGCGTACTTCACTGCTGGAAACAAAATGTGATGTGATTCTTTTAATGCCTTCCGATAAGGGAATTTGCGGAAATTTTGTATAAACAAATTCACACAAAATGTAAAATGTACAAGCGGAAGCTTCAAACTATTTATTTCTGCTATATATATATATATATTTTTTTTTTTTTAAATATTTTTATTTAAAGGGCATCAAATAGCTTACTTGTGTCCTATAAGAAGTCATTTTATTCAGAAAAATCTTTACACTTAATATAGCTTTTTTTTTGCAATTCAACCAGTCTTTTCAAGTCTCACGATTTCTTCTTTTAATTAAGAGCGTAAGATAGCAAAGGGCTTTTTTTATTTCAATGTTAAATATACGCGACTTATCAATCCCGATCTCAGATTGTTTAATTCGCATTCAAAAGATCAACTTATAAAGGAAAAAATATATTTTATTTGAGCCTTTTTTAAAAATTCCTTTTGAAGAAATGCATTACAAAAAACAAATATTTAACTCACTTATGCATGTAAAAAATAAATACAATGAAAGGCTTTTTTTCTATAGTATTTTGATAATACTATAGAAAAACTATACATTAAATAAAAATAGTTATTAATATTTATTGGGTCTTAGTATATAATTTGTCTCGCATGAATATTTCCATTTAAAATTATTTCACACATATTTTGACAAAATCAAATAAAAAAATTATTGATTCGTATTTAAATTGAAGTACTTCAATAACTAAGCAATCAATTAAAAAATTAATATAAAATTGAACAAGTCGTATATATTAAAATTAATTAGAATTATTATTCAATTTTGTTGTATTAAAAATTCGAATAATAATTAGAAAAAAACTGGTTTCAAAGCTTTTAGCGGTTTTTTCATTTTGGATAAAAAATTTTGGAAATATCTATTCAACTATATGTAGTATTATTATATTATTTTTGAGTGGTTTTTTCAAAATCGGCTCTCATATTTTAAATTAATATCAAATGTCCATTAAATCTTATACATATTTCTTAAGGGTAACTCAAACTTAGTTTTTGATTTAAATCAAAGATTTCATATAAATGTCTAAAATAATTTAAAAAACTTGAGATGGCGTCATACTCACATAAATTTTATTTTATAAATAAATCTGTATACAAGTATTTACATTTCCGTATTTTTAAATGAAAACGAAGCACAGAAGCCTTTATTTCATGTTTAATCCATATCATTTTATTTATTCCTTGATCATTCAACATAAAAGATTTATTACTCCTACAACACCGAAGGGTGTAACGGAATTAGCATTGCGTTTAATGATTTATTTAACAGGCGAGAATCCCTTATCTCTGAACCGGCTCCCAACCTAATACACTTATGTATGTAAAAGGGTACTCTTATTGATTCATTCTCTCTTATTCAGGCGGAGTTTATTTCCCTTAAATTGATAATAACGTATTGCGTCATTTTTGATTCCCGAAAATGTTTTCATGGTTCGAATATTCACAATCCACTTCTATTTTTTACACATTCACTTATAAACGTAAACATTTTCCATGCACTAATAATGTTTGATACTCAATTGGGAAAAATGTATTTAACATCTAGTTTTTTTACACTTGAGGTCCGGCTGGTAAATTTTTTCAGAGGAATCGGAAAAAATACATAACTTTAGTAACATAGCGAAATATGAATTAAATTTAGACAGATCTAAAATACTTAAAATTTTCAGCGTTTACTGACAGGAAATAAAACGTTTCCTTCTTGTAAGTATGTTTGCAAGAAAGATCACCATTATAGGTTTATATTTATAAGCGTTTTTAATAATACTAAAGTTTAAGTCATTAATCATACAAATCATTATTTTCAGCACAAATGTTATTCCAATCCTGAAAACAAAAAAAAACATAATTTATTTTAGTATTAATTATTTTTTTTAGTAAGTATTTATGCTAAGCATCATAAAACACTTTCATTTTCCAATTTAATATATCTCAATATTTTTTAGTAAATTACTTGAGAGATTTTCCACATGTTCGTTTATATTTGTGACCGGTTTCGCCAACCTTTCACGTTGGCATTATCAAACAGTGTGAGATTTTATATAATAATAATCAATTAGGTAAACAATTGTTAGAGGGAGAGGTTGTTGGAAAGAGAGAGAGTGATTGTCAGGTGATAAAATTACCCCATTAATATAAAAACATTTGTTCACAAAAATTTGCAATTATATAGAATCCTCCACTTGTCAGGTACTTTAAAATCAAATTAGCCCTTACCACCTGATAATCACTCTCAATCTATCCAACAACCTCACCCTCTAACAATTGTTAACCTTATTGATTATTATATAAAATCTCACTCTGTTTGATAATGGCAACGTGAAAGGTTGGTGAAACCGGTCACAAATAAAAACGAACATGTGGAAAATCACTCAAGTATTTTATTCAAAAATATATTAATATATAGTAAAAAGTAGTGTCTTAATATATTTTTAATCAATAGATGCATATAATGAATTTTAAACATTTCAGAGAGAGAGAAATATATACGTACAAATATGTTAAGGGTCTAAGTCCCATACTCGAGTTTTTTTGATCATTTTCTGGTCTGTTTTGCGAAAAATCGACTGCACCAATCAAAAAAAGTTAGATACATCCCTTCTTCCGAACAAAATATATTTTTATTTCTTGAAAATTTACTTATGATATGATATATATGTGTTTTTCCGATTGAAGTATAGGAATTTGGAGATTCGTCAAGTCCCTGTCCTCAAGAGTCCCAAACATTTAAAAGTCTTTTTTTCAATTGGAATTAAAAGATTAAATATAAACCCATTACAAAACTTTGGTTTTGAAGCTGGCGCATGGTGAAAACTTGCTGTAAGGAGGTAGATAATAGTCAGTACACATTTGTATGTGGGATAAAAAATGAAATGAATTATAACAAATCAATCACAGTAATCAGCAATATGAGCAAAAACAACCCTTGTAGCGACCCCGTGGTATTCTTTCAGCATGGAAGGAGTAGATTATTTAGCTCGGAGGTCAGCACCGCCGTCACGGGAGGGCTGGTGTGGCCTGACGTGTGGTACAAGTCCATGTTCCATGTTCCAGCCCCAACCGGGCCATGAATCATAACCCTCTGTCTTAATTAATCTATGTCGGCGCCGCTCCGCCGCCCACTCCGAATAAAATATACAATTATCGCAGTACCGTCGAGATATAACTTGATTTTTCGTGGAATTTATTATTACTCTCTATTTTATGAGAGTTTGGAAAAAAAACTGATTTTTTTTTTGGTTGTTAAAACTGATATTTTTAACACACAAAAACACTACTCTACTACAAACATTTTTAATAAAATTGTGTTTCTCCAAACTAAATACATTTCAAAAAAGCGTATTTTTAATATACGATTACGTTTTGCTTAAAAAAATAAATTGGCACACTCGTAATGCGACTACAAGATCTCTGATTCAAATATTAAACGTTTGTTTTGTAATATAGCACAAAACAGCATAAAAATCGAAAACAAATTATTTGATTTTAAACCAACGGCAAAAATTATTTTTTGTTAAAATATAGCTAAATATTTTTATGAAAATGTTGAAAACATTATGACAGATCTAAAATTATATTATAATAATATAAATAATTTTTCTGAGTGAAAATATATTTTAGTGTCATATTTGATGTCAAACACTTTGTTTTTTTTTTTTTATAAAAAATGTGAAATTTACTTCGGTTTAATATTTAAACACCTCGTGAAAACAGCTATAAATAAGTATATAATTGTATAAATACAAATTTCTCTTATTAATAAATTTTTGTCACAAAATTTCAACATTGAAACTCAATTAACCAAAAAATTGTATTTATTGATATCAAGGCAATAAAATTACCTTAAGCATTTCTAAAGCGCAACATTTCAAAGAAAATTTACAACCGCGACATTTTATGTCGTATTAAAGTACCAACCGACAAAAAGACACAAATTAAATGTGGCTTACTCCTCCGTGTAACTGAACAGTTGTAAAGATAGCGACACCGGTGCTTAAAACTCGTGGTCTGTTGGACATGGTGCATACCACAATCTAAACTACTGCCAAACTGCACCTGCATTTGAAGATTATTTTGTGAATATATTTTATATCTTGGATCATGACACAAAATCGTAGCAAAAAAATACAGTAAGACTAAAAAGAATATCTCAGCATATGTTAAATATTAAAAAAATATTTTCGTATTCGCGTTTTACTTCAACAAAGTATTTTTATAATATTAGAGGTTATGCTGTATTATTTAGAAAATTGCAGCTAAAAGTAAATATTTCTAGAAAATTTAATTCTCACACAATTCCTGGAGTGCTATCATTCTCAGCAGATGCCTCGTGCATAGTTCATATCATCCGAACTTATCCCGTCCAGTATCCTGCGGGTGACTTCAAAGGACATCTTTGGACATCCCCCAGCGAGGGTGGTGGAGAGGAAATTAGCAGGCCAGTGTGGTTTCCGTGTCCTGAAGGCTCTATCGCAGGATATGTGCCTGTTAAGCATGGCATGATTTTAGGCAACGCGTGTTTTTGATGTGATGTAATTGGATAAGTTTTTTTAGAACTCTGTTTTGAGGCTTTTTTCAGGCCTTGTATTGGAATTCAGTCGTTTTGATGTTTTCGTTCATTTATTATATTTTTAATCAACTATATCTTACAAAAAAATTAAATTGAAATATTTCATTTATCAAATTATTAATTAAGACTTTTGTATTGAAAATTTTGACTCCTAAATGAGTCGAAAATTTTTAAAACACCTTCAAATGTTTATTTATAGGTTTGAAAATAAAGAAATTTATTTCTGTCTTAAAACACTCTAGTGAATATTTTAAATACATGGGTGCATTGGTCCAACAATTGGTTTATTAAGTTAATACTTCAAAATTTAAAAAACTTAAAAAAAAAAATCTATACAAACAGAAACCTTAAAAAAATTACGTTAAAATACAAATACAATAAGATGACTTTAAATTATTTTATATACTATGATTTTCGCATATTTTTTTTAAACTACAATGACTCAATTTTAAATTTTAAATAACATTTGACAAAACATTGATTTATATGTCTGAATATGTAAAAGACATATAGGAAATAAAAATATAGAACTCATGCTATACTCTTAATACAAAAAATAAATACTACATAATAAACTCATTTCATTAACATTTAAGTATGAATTTAGTTAAGATGATTTATAATATTCAATAAATAAATGAATAATTTGGATTTGGATACGTCTTGATGACGTGTTTCCAATTAATGTATCAAATTTACTGAACGATGTACATATTTCAGAGACGCATTGCTGTTCTCATATCCCACCATTTTGCAGCGAAACTGCTCGTCTCAGATTATATGACAGCGTAACGGAGCCATGCAATATTGAATTTTCAATAGAAGCCGCTGTATTTCCGACTGGCACGTCCTGCAAAGGGATTCCTTCAGTGAAATAGACGTTTGATTTAAGAAAAGCGCAACGCTTGAAAAGCGGTTTTAAATTTATGTAAAACTGAAAACTACATAGAATTTCATGAGATGACACACAATTGAGAAAAGTAGTCAGTAGTTACGTAATTTTACATGTTTTTTAATATATTATCGAATTCAGTAAAATATATCCTTCAGTAAAATTGACGTTTGATCTAAGAAAAGCGGTTCTAAATTTATGTAAAACTGAAAACTATATAGAATTTCATGAAAAAAGTAGTAAGTAGTTACGTTATTTTACATGTTTTTTTTATATATTATCAAATTCAGTAAAATATAGCTTGTTTTTATGAGTACCCAAACTATTTAAATGTGAGATAAGAAATTTATATAACGTGTATATATTTATATATATAAATGGAGGGTTCTCAGTATTATGCATTTAATCATGAATAAAACAACACTAAAAATACCGCCTAAGTTACTCGATTTCCTCGCAGTAATTTACTGTCCAGATTCAAGATGGACACTGGCGTAAAGCAGCAGCCGAGGAAGGCTCCGACTAAAAGGTTGAGGGGGTGCTTTACAGGCAATATCATCAGCCCCGCGAGGGGAGGCGTGAACGCGCATTTATTTCCGACTTAAGGTATGCGCATACCGATGTGGATGCCACTTAACAAGAGGTTCTTCTCACGCAAGATAGGTTCCTCCTCCGCCTCCTTTATCTACCGCTTGTCTAATACTCACTTGGGAAAATATACCTCGTGTAGTGCTGTGAACGTGCTCTATTTCAACACTATTAATTTCAACATCAAATCAACCCAAAAATTATTTAATTTAAAACCGATGATACTTTTGGATATTTCAAAGTGGTTTTTCAGCATCTAATGGTTAATGTTTGCTATTCAAAATCTCGATTTTCATGAAGATTGTTTATAAACTAAAGACACGGTGGATACATTAATTTATCCGTTCATTAAAGAACTGGGATTGCTTTCAGATTTGATTGGCATTTCATCAAGGAATCAATTTCCTAAAATGAACTTTGAGAGATGATACTACAATGAATTCAATTTTGACTCTCGTACAGTGATTTTATTTCATGGTACAAAACATTGATAATAGCAGAATTATCGTATATATAATTTTATATATATATTTTTCTAAATATATGAGCTGTTTGATGTCAAGTCAGTGCTGATAGCAATATATTTCTCACACACGAGTTTTGCAAGTTAAATTTATTTTAGTAGTATAATAAGCAAAGGAAAGAATCATCTTGCGAATTTTTTAGTATCAATCACCACTTAGCATGAAAAATAGGTTAAAAGTCAAACATATAAGGTGCTATGTTATACAATCAGTTCAAAACGCTGAAAAAAAAAAAAAACAATAGCTCACATTGCCCCGCAGGCCAGCACGCACGCCCCGGCTGATGTGTGCTAATGTAGGCGGTGACCCCGGCAAGCGGTGCTTCCGTATCCGCTGAATTTTGAATTCGGAACTCTCCCCTGATTGGCTGCCCTCTGGAGGCTTTTAGGCGACCCGCGGGGGTGAGGGGGAGGGGGGTGGGGGGGGGGGGACATCCGGGCCGCCTTCAAGAGTGCTCGGACACATTTACTTTTCATTCTGAAAAAAATGGGATTTCTGCTCATTATCAATGTGAAGTGTTTATTATTTTCTTATCTGAAATAAAAAGTTATTTTCTACATATAAAAAAAATTATTTTCATTTTTAATCCGTCTCTCGAAAGATGAGTCCTCAATTAATATTAGTGCTTGTACTTGTCATAATTTTCAATAATAGTTTTCTTACATTAATGTGTAACCGAAAAATTTACACATTCACAACAAAAAGTACATTTAAGGGCATATTTGCGTTTAACACATATTTTACGATTTATATAATTATAAGTATAACGATGAAAAATATTTCTATTCTTTATTAAAACATAGTTAAGGGTATTTAAATATTTCTGAATGTAAGTTATAATCATTTTAATGACACCAGCAATAAAATATTACAAATAAATGTACAAAAAACCAATTATTGTTTAAATTAAAGATTTGCTTATATTTTCAATTTTATTTATTTATTTTACAATATAACATTGTTATTTGAATAGTTTGGTGTGTAAAATGTTGATAATTTTTTTTTCATACTAATAAATCCTCGTGGTAAAAATAAAATGAAATCAAGCTCTGTAGCCTCTGCTCGCAGTACACTTGCTTGCAAGGCAACCTTCCTAAATGTGTAAATTCAATCAATGGAGCGTAGAAGGCTTCTCGGCTGGCAGTTCCCCCCCCCCTCCCATCCTCTGAAACCCTCCCTCTTTTAAAAGGGTGCAGCCTCTCTTGTGTTTCAGTTCCTGAAAACTCATTCCACTAATGCAGCAAGTCATTCTTACACTGCGCCTTGCTGCAAATGCGTGGAAATTCTATGTTGTTAATTTTTTGAGATATATCTCTAAATATCTTCGGAAATCATGATTTTAGTTTTTGAGACTAGTATTTGTTATATTCTGAATAATGCGAATTTCACAAAACAAAATATTTTACACAATTGTTTTTAATGTAAAGCCTTTATTTTTTCAGAATATAATCTATATGAAAGTTTTAGATTTAGCATGATTTATATATTTATACAGACACTAGATTAGAATTTATTTATTTTATGGAAGAAGATAAATAATTTTATATCCATTATTGAGGTTTATCTTTATTTTTTTTTCTCGATTTTATAATGATTAATGTGCTTTTAAAACTGTTTTCCTAAAAAGAGAATCTTCTATACAGTGATAAATTTATTTCAGAAATTACACCTTTTGGGTGTATTAAGCTATTTTATTACAATCTACATACGTGCTTTAAACATTCGTGGTGCAAATATTTATAGCAGGCCTTTATTAATTTATTTTATAGTTTGAGCAATGAAATTAATTATTTCTTTATGTTTAGTTACTTCATTGAATTCATGTAATTCTTATTAAAACTTTTATTTTACAGTCAGATAAATATTTCAAGCAAATAACATATGCGGTCATTTTATACGAGGTCGGCCATGTCAACAATTAAAGTTTAACGAGGGTTAAGAAACATTAAAAGTTGGAATTATCAAGGGAGCAACCTTAAAGTTAGAAGTGCGATCATGGGGCTCGGGTAGAAATTAAAAAGATATAGGGCAGCTACCCTTGCGTCCAGCGTAAATGACGTAGATTCATATAAATTACATTTGTTTTGATTAAGTTTGAGAAATGTTGTGTATTGTTTTATTTGAACCAAATAAATAAACAACTTTAAAGTTGTATTGAAAACTCTTAGTGATTAAACTTGATTTGGAAATGATGCGTTCTTGAAAGGTGGTTTTCAACGTTTTGGTTCTGGTACTGGTGATATATTTAAAAATTATCATAATGAGTAATATAAGTTTTGTTGCACTTTTTAATAAAATGTTGGTTTGTAGACAGTAAAAAAAAATAAAAGCAGGCTTTAACATTTATACGCAAACGTTTTGAGTAAAAGACCTCCAGTGAGATAACAAGTCAATTTTTCACCAATTGCACATAGTCTATCCATAAAGCAATCATCACTTAAATACGTTAAGAGCGCGATGAATTATTCATCGTAAACCCCTGGAGAGCATTTGAGCGCATCTTTCAGTAACTCCAATTGTCTTTCACTGGAAATCTGCGGAATTCTTCGAAAAAAAATGTCTTGAAATGAACCGTCCAGGGGCGTGCTGCACTGTGGGATAAAAAATAAAAAGAATCGCTAAAAAGACGGGCTGGGAATACTAATTTGATGGCATTCTTCCTTTTGTTCTTTTTATTATTTTGCTTTATATTCGTGATGTCAGAAATACTAGATATATATTTTATATTGTCTCATTTACTTTATGAGCATTTTATTTAAAAAATATTATTTTTACGGTTTTGTAACATTTACCAGAATTGATATGCTAACCCAAAATTAAACTTTTATATTTATTGATATAACAAAGAATTTGTAATAAACGTCTGTTTCTAATACACCGTTGAGTTAGAAGTTATGGCAGTCAAAAGTTGTATAAGTTTTACAATTACGCGTTTTCAGGACTTGTGATTTGTGAATTCAGTAAAAACCATCAAATCCGACATTATTATGTAAATTTTTATAAACACCGAGAATTTTAATGATATTTAATACGACTGCGTTAATTATTTAAAAAAGTATTTTTTTGACTATACAACTGCTGTAGTAAAATAGAATACATCCTTATTTTTAATATGGCAATACAGCAAATAATTATCCTACATTTTAAAGGTATGTTTTTCATATTGTTTATTTGTATACTTGCTTATTAAGTAGATAAAAACATTGAGTTATTCGTATGCATTGTTTGGTTATATAAAACTGACGTCAATATATATATTTTTATATTTTATTGAGCTCGAATGAAGAGAATTTACGAAATTCAGATATTCAAAGAGACTGACCAAGATAAATATCTCTCCACGGAGCTCTTTATTGAAGCATTTTAGGAAGCAGTAAAACAGCATAAAAGCACTTTATCAAACTGCATCAGAGCTCGGCGCTCTTTTGTCTGCTCTGTTATTAATTAAAATTAATGATCCGCTTTGAAGGCAGTCCAAATACGAGTTTGAAAAACTATCGATAGTTCAATGCATATAAATTAGACATTCCACTTTGGAAGATCCGCTATCTTTTCTGATATTACAAAAAACTTTTCTTTTTTTATTTTTTGAATATTGATAAATAAATTTTAGTATAACCGTATCAACAATATACAAATTAAAAACGACATGTTTCTCAATATTAAATTTTTATTATTTTATTTACTTTGAGTTCAAAATAAAAAAAAACATACGTTTATGCACAACACGTAGTATTAGAGAAAGTAAAATCTTCCGGAATTATTTACTTTTGCATAAGTAGCAAGGCGCCGCGAGACTTCAGCCATTAAGGCAGTAAGACCCTGTTGTAAAAGCTAACAAGAGGGTTGTTCAATACAAAGTGGACATCTGCAATGGAATATTCAGTTCCCAGTCATAGTTCTGATAATCTATCCAGCATTGATTCAAGTGAACGATGAATAATTACGATGAAACGATAACTGCTGCCATAACCTAAAACACATCAAAATTACTCAAGCTGTTAAAAAAATACAAATGATGATCTTCAATTGAGATTTTTTTTAATAAAGCATTGTGTTTAATATTCTGTGAAAAATGCTTATAAATTGACACGTGGCGTACTTGATAACAAACAACATTTGTTTTTTGAATAAAAGTAGAATTTTTCCCCAGAATCGGGAGTTGTTCGGTTCACCTTGCAAAGCACCCCTTATTTTGAACGCACAGCCTTTTATAAGGGTGTAATTAAGCGTTTCCTTCACACTGTAACGTAATGTTTCTTCCTGCAATGCGACAAACACCTAAAATGTGTGGGAACACCGAGATCCCAGATATGGACGGCGACCCCTTATCTGCGTTATGTGGCTTTTTTTTATTTTGTACAAATGTTGGTCCTCGTGAAATGATAACGCGCAAATTATAAATATCTCGGTTGTAAATTATAACATGACAGGTCTTTGCTAAATTGTTGTGTTTATTTATTGATGCAATTATGTAAATACATTAAAACAGTTTTAATATGACAAAATCCATTTATCACTGTGAAAACACGTTAAACTACTTTATACGCAATTAAACAAAATATTTATTGCTTTTTTGTTTGTAATGTTTTTTTTCTGGATACATATAAAAATAATAAGATAAAACAAGGATTTACAGTACATAAATTATGATAAGGTAAAATCTACTTGCAGTTAAATTATTTGTTGTTACAATGCCATCGGTGTTTATTTGTTTATCAATTATATTAAGTAATATTTAATTGTGGTTATTTTAATAAATAAATATATATATATATACAATAAGGTGAAATATCTCAAAATTATCTTATTTTAAACTTCAGTGGATCCTATTAAGGGTTTTTACCCGCCGCGCCTGGCAAAGGAAGGAATAAATCTGAAACAGGAAGCGGCCGGCTTTAAATCATGGAAAAAGGGAATTTCCCCGATTCCCTCATTGACATTCCGATAAATTCGGGGATTCACCGAGTAATCTGCAGTCGCCATGGCAGCGCCCGATAAGGAGGCTTATGTTGATTGGCTGTCGTCATCTAAACTATCCGCACCAATTTTGCTACTGCTAATAATCCAAGCGAACGCTTAATGAATTGCTGATCTCATGACAGCACATGCTTGTATCTTCTGTTGATTTGACATGAAAACAATATTTTTTATTTAAAATAAAACATCGGTTGCTTTTGAAATCTTTATAAAAAATGATTTTATTTTGTGTAAAGGATCGGTAATGAAATAGTGGACTTGGAATAATTGTAAAGGGATTTGGTCTGGAAGTACTTGGGGGGCTCCTGCTATTGTTTCTGTTGCTTGCTGCAGAAAGAGTATCAGATCTAAACGCAAAAGCTTTATAAGCAAAGGAATATATAAAAATGCTATTGGGCAGCAGCAATACGCAGACTCTTTATTCCAATATAAAACTGCGGTGTAGAAGGACGTGGGATTCCACTACACTATTTTCACATAAAAAAACCATGAACACTAATTCAGTATAAATCAGTAACAAGGTCGACAACCTCCTCTGAGGAGAGGCACCCAATGAATAATATTTATTATTCACATTTCTGCAAAAATCAATAACAATAATGTCATTTATATACGCTTAAATTAAAAGGTTAAAATAAAAACACTACAATAGTGTAAAGTAACAAAGAAATTTAATATAAAATGGTTTATAACAAATTTGCTGTACCACAGCTAACCACAACGTTATTATGAAGCTATAAAATTTTATATATATATTTGTATTTCCCAAGTTTGCTTCGTTATATTTTTTTAATTTAAAATTTAATAACAACATTTAACAATCTGTTGTTATCCAAAACTTTTATTTCATCTGAGGATAAACTTAATAAGAACTATAATAAAATATTTTTGTTGTTGTAAGACCTTTTATGTTCTAGACATTTGTGTTTTTTGCATATCTGTTGTTCAAGTAGTTATGTCGTCTCAAAGCTTAGTCCTTGGAAATATTTAAAAAAAAAGTACAAACAGCGAGAGTACTTTTATTGATAATATTTACAGGTATGGTTCGGCAAGGTGAGGCTAGTTTTGAATATATCTGCTGATTAACGTACTCAGTTACTTCCAGTTACTCCCCTAACGTCTTCAAGGCTTCTAATAGAAAAAAATTGCATTAATATTCCTGCTGCGGTTTTGGTTGCCATGGCGACCCGCTCGTTAAAAATATTACGGCCGTTTTATGGTTTATTTGAGAAATTTTACCGTTCCGCACAGGAATTGGACAGTAGAAATTTTCGCTTTAAAAATACGGTATTATTTTTATAGCCGGCAATTCACATTGGTTTTTTACGACTGAATATTTTTTGAAAGCTTACTTTCCATTGATTTCTAAAATACGTTTTTATATGCCTTAAGTGTCTGCTATGTTATCTGTAAACCAGTGATAAAATTAATATATCATTTAAGTAGATTTAGATTTGAACTATAATTTTCAAACGTCTTAATAAATCGATAAAGTTTTGGCCGTGTTTTTATTTGACTTCTTCACAATGATTTCATTAGTTGTACAAGAATAAACATTCAAAGCCATATTATTTAAGTAAATAATTGAATTTTTCATTTAAAAAAATAATAAACAATAAACAATCTCTTAGTATATATCCCTTTTTTAATATAAAACACAGCTTTAGTATTGATTTTTTTATCTTATTTTTAAGATTTGTTATTTAATAAAAATTATTTTTGTACAAAGAAAAAACGTTTTTGTTATTTTGCAGGGTATAATTGAAATTTAAAGTGGAATTCTTTCATCATGTCGCTTATCGTTAAAAATAATTCAGCGGTAGATTAAGATCCCAACGTTTCAGATAGTTAAAATCCAAGAAGTAGTGAGATACAAGTTAAATGAATTCTTTCCCTGCAATAAAGATAAAGCTCAATAAAAAGTAAACAAGACTGAAGGCTCTGGCGCAGATGCTGGTCTGGGGTGAGTCGGAGGCTTAATTGAAAGCTGATAGCCGAGGGGAGCTTTCCGCCGTCCTATAACCACCTTTTACTTGATATTCTTCCCTTGCAGTAAATACCCCTGTATATGTGGCGACATACTATGTTAGCAAGTGTCAGGAATAATCACTACGCATCATTATATTCAAATCAAATTAACGAGGAAAAACGTATGAATAAGCACTAAATTTTAGTACATAATCATATTCTTAGTAAAAAAAAAAATTGCAAGTGACATGAATGTATGTACAAATGAAATATTTCATATAATTATATATATAGTAACTTATCTCACGATAAGTCGACGGGACTATTTAAATATAATAATCCATTATTTTATACAAACTAATAATAAAAAAAGCTAACAGTTTTTGTCACAATTGTTAAAAATTATTTTACATGTAAGTTTAGATAAATTAAACCTTTTTGCAGTTTATATATATACGTGATGTGAAATTCGTTATTCCAAGATAATGTTAAGTTTAAATAGTAGTTTTCATATATTTTGTCGTGTAAAAAAGTTACTAGAATATTTAAATGAAATTTTGTTTAAAATACTTTAGGCGCGCATATTTAATATAAATGTATATTATTTTTAATGTACGCCAAAAATAAGATTTCCTCCAAAAACACAGTTGCATTTCGTGGCGTCAAATAAATATGAATCTATTATTGATTTTTGTGAAGACCGTCTCACAGGAAGTACTATTTTGCCTATACAGGTTTTTTATTGATTGATAATGATTAATATATTTAACAAGTGCGTGTATTGGCTTAATTAAATAGACTTTAAAAATAAAAATATCCAGATCGAATTTAAATGCTTCACTTTGGGTTAAAAGTCTAGTATTGCAAGTCACACAATATTTAATTGGCATAATAAGTACGCTGTTTCACTTATAGGATATGATTGTTAAAAATTCTTGTCAAGTACTGGTGATTTGTTGGTATGATTGGTATTACACCGGCCATGTAAGCTTGAGGATGTGGGTTCGAATCCCACACAAATTTCAATATGTGAAAAAATGTACCTAATTATTATCATATGTCGATTTTTTTATTAAACGTCAATCAGATGCGTATTTATTACCCATTATGGGTTTATTATGAGTTTATTATTATTATATTATTACTAATATGATTAGGCACATAAGTTCATACATAGAAGATGATTTAAAGAAACTCTCAGAAAAATATCATCGTGATTTGTGTGAAATTTGAACCCACATCTCCTGGCTAACATGGCCGGTAAACTAACCCTTGTACTAACGAATCACCTCCGTTTATCGATAATTTTTAACAATCATACTCTACATATGAACCAATGTGCCCAGGCCAACCAATATTTAGTGATTTGCAAGCACTGGACTTTTTGAACAAAGTGACAAGTGAAGCGATTTTAGTCCCATCTGGACATTATTTTTAAAATCTATTAATTTAGCCAAGACGCGCACCATCATATACGTATGTCTATATTTTGGATTTGACTTCAATCAAATGCGTATTTTTTACACTTTACGGGTTTATTATATTATTACTAATATGATGTTCATACATAGAAGATGATTTAAAGAAACTCTCAGAAAAATATTGGTTGGCCTGGGCACATTGGTTCATATGTAGAGTATGATTGTTAAAAATTCTCGATAAACGGAAGTGATTCGTTAGTACAAAGGTTAGTACACCGCCCATGTTAGCCAGGGGATGTGGGTTCTGAGAGTTTCTTTAAATCATCTTCCATGTATGAACTAATGTGCCTAATCATCTACTAAAATAATATCCATTGTGTGTGTATGTTTCATTTTTTTGGTTTTCTATAGAATATCTTAAAATATACAACGCTGATTTTTTGCACGTAAGTTTAGTAAATTTTTCCGCAGCTATGTGCCGAATTTCAAGACGATAGGATAATATTTTTATTCATAAACAAATTTAATAAAACTATAAAATATGCTTTAGCGAGTATAGGATTTTATTGTTCACCGCGAGAATTTCAAATTTAGAACATTTACAAAAAAACAAATTTTGATGCTACTTAGAAATTTTCAGTTTACGTCAGCTTGACACAAGTACCGATTTTATTTTTTTATCGAAATTGCGTTAGTAATTATTAATCACATCATCAATAATTAAAAATGCCTCCGAAAACGTCATTCTGCGACGGGCAACATTTCTAGTATTAGTAATAATCATTATCAAATATGAATCATTTTAGGGCGTCTTGTTTCCGCACTACATCCGGGGCACAGTGTAGTATTTTTATATTTTTATATTTTCATATTTTCACGAGTCGAGAAGCTCTCGGGGCAGTTTGGCCGTGGCGTGCGAGAGGGACGCATATAGAAACCCTACACCTCGCCGAGGGCCGGCTGAGGGGCTCGAGTGCCAGCTCCGAGGAGACTCGGCGCCAGAGCGAGACGGCTGCGCTGCCTCGCTCGCCTCCGCAGTGGGAACTTTTTTTTATGTCTCAGCTTAATTTATAACACGTGGTTAATGCTTGGTTAATATTAAAGGGGCTCGTTTTTTGCGACCTTGGAATGCCGTTCTTAAGGACACTACCTCGACAGGGCAGTGACGTTAATATTTAAAAAAATACCTTGCACTTCTACTTATGACGAATCTAATATATGATTAGGCATATTAGTTCATACATAAAAAAGCTTATCTTCGTGATTTGTGTGGGATTAGTAATAATATAATAAACCCGTAATGGGTAATAAATACGCATCTGATTGACGTTTAATCAAAAAATAGACATATGAATCTAATATACTTACAAGTACTATCCAATGGAAATGAAAGTGCGATTAAATTCTTTAAAAATTTCCAAGCAGCTTAATTTTTTAATTCTTATTATAATATATCGTTATATTTCACTTAGTACATAAAAAAAATATTTAATACACTGAAACGCTCTTACTAACAGTGTAACTTTCAAATTGAAAAAAAAGGGTTGCAGTTATTCGCCCCTGGACGGACATTTGAAATTCTGCTTTTATATGTTCAACTATTACGTTTAAAAAAATGTGCGTTTGACAATTAAAAAGTTCATTTTTGCGTACGCGTTGTTTTATATATGTACGCTGTAAATGTTCGTCGTCTCGTTCTCCTTTATGGAGACACTCAAGACAGCTGCTTTGCAAATAATTGAGGAAAAGAGGCATTGGAAGAAGGAAGTTCACGTGGATGCTGAATTTGCGATCGGAAGTGCAGCCGGATTGATGAGACTGGCCACCGGAAATGGAGAATAAGGAGAGGCACCAGAAGAAGATATACGAGAGCGGTCCGATAAGTACATAGCCGTGTAGTACATTCTTGTAGACGGCTTCTGTCAAAATTTCAGCCAAATCGGACTCGTAGTTTTGTTTTGACGTGCTCCGAAGAAAGCGAGGACTGTCCTATCGGCCGGAAAGGTGATGGCCACCGTTTTCTGGGATTCACAAGGTGTGATCTACATTGACTACCTGGAGAAGGGCAAAACGGTCACAGGGCTCTGCTATGCCGAATTATTGGGCCGATTCGACGCCGAATTGCAGAAAAAACAGTCCCATTTGGCCAAAAAAAAAGTGCTCTCCCACCATGACAACTTGAAAAAGTCACTCGCCAGCCAGAAATTCAAGTCTAATGAGGAGGACCCCTAGAAAACGTATTTTTCAAGTTAAAGAAGTATGTGTATAGAGCTACATATATATCTATCTATCGTTTTTCTTTTGTAGGCTCGGACCGCTCTCGTATATGTGTTTGTTTGTTTTTTTTTTTTTTTTTTTTTTTTTCCCAACTACAAAAATATGATAGAAATATATTACACACATGGAAATATACCAACGCAGCTGCGAGAAAGCTTGCTAGTATTTTGATATTTACTCATTTCCCATTTCCCGCAAGCACACTCAGGCGGTGGGGGTGCGGGCGGGGGGGGGGGGCGCGGTGGTGGGGGTGAGTGTGGTGGTGGGGGTGTGGTGGGGGTGGGGGTGGGGGTGCGCGCGCACTGCCTGGGGGTTGCGAGGGTATATACGGTGGCGCAGGCCGCCAGCCTTCAGTGCCGGCCGGAGCGAGCCGCGGGCAACACGCACCGCGCGTACACACAAGGTCGACTCACATCCCATACATAACACACTCTCTGCCCCGTCCCCCTGCTCGCTCTCCCTGCCTCCACACACACACCGCAGGCTTCTCTCTCCGCCGCGCGTGTGTGTGTGCAGTATCGCAGGGGAGTGGGGGCTGTCTCGCGCCGCGGTGGGGTACGTGCGAGTTTTTGAGTTTGGTATTTCCGGTTCGTTTTTAAGTTTTCCTCGATTGCGTTAGTTGTTTTTTTTTTTTTTTTTTACATTCAGAATAAATTGATTTTTCATGCTCGTCTTCGCCCGACCTCCTCGGGCTGAATGACTTTGCGCCGAGCGTCTTAAATTTGTCCGTTCGTTTGAGCCAGTGTAGAACTTCCCTTGAAATAATAAAAGCAATAAATATATATAATTATAAAAAAATATCATACTTTTTCTACAAAATAACTTGCGTAATAATTTTGTATTGCTTTCAGAGCGTAAAAAGTTAGGGATGAAACCGAGATTGCGTATTTCGCCGAATTAAAATAGATCCCAGCGGCACGAGAGAGAGAGCTTTTCTAAGATCCCCTTCGATCTTCCAGAATGTAGAAAACCGGAAAGAAAAAAAATTGCCAAGCAATATTTAATTTAAATAAAATGTCCATTTCAAAATCGAATTAGTACTCTTTTCTAATGAATATATTTAGTCGATTTTCGTAATACGTTGGTGCTATAGACATTTTTAAAAGTTGTCGTTAGATGTTTTTGAGATAAATATTTTTGTATTCGGTATTTCCTGATAATTTAAATCGGGGGGGAGGAGAATAGCCAGTAGCCGCCAATATAACGAACCATGAATATACTGGGTATGTCTTCTTCTTTCTTACTTATTTTTGTTTCTCTTTTTATACACTTACCCCTCTTGAGTTACCCCCGCCCCCTCCAGTTCACTCCGACAATTAAACCCTCTTATGACCAATTCATTAAATCTTTATACATTTCGAGCGAGGCAGGCGAGCAGTCATCGATATAATCAACCACGAATATTCTGGGTGAGTCAACTTCTTTATTACTTTATAAAATTTCTTTTGAGTTATTGTAATTCCATTACATCAAAAAACCTTCAATACATTTTCAACGGATGTATTTTTAAGAAAAGAAAACAATTTTAATTAATTTTAAAGAGTGTTTGTTTGCATTCAATTTGTATTTTGTTACAAATTTTCAATCTAATCCTAATCAAATAAGTTTTTATGTCTTTTGAAAAAATGATAGAACGAACGCTGCTACCTTCGTTTACGGCGTTACTTTTCAAGGCTTTTTCATTGCTTCCCTAAAAAAGTAATTCCAAAATAATTTTACTCCTAACATTACTATTTAACGATCCACCAGCCCCTCTCGCAGCTTTCTTAAGTTGGATTTTTTTCGTTTAAGCTTTACGATTAATTCTGACAATATACATTCTTTGTTTCAGGTAAGTTTCGAATTCAAATTTCTGGCCAAACTCTCTTGTCGCTGATCGAGTAAGTTTATATTCATATTTTACCTTTGTACGGCAGTTTTGATTATTTTTTTTTTCCTTTATTCAGTATATTTCTAAAAGCTTTTAATGCCTGTTCAAGAATTTTCGCTCGAACTGAAAATCAAAAATCACTCATGAATTGCATTTTTCGTTAACTTTTATATTTAAATTGCTAACTGCAAAATGCACCGATGCTCAACTTTAAAAAAAACCGACTTACAACACATTAATGAAAATTTTCTATTTGACATTATAAGAAAACTTTTTAAGGCTTTACGTTTAGTACATAAAACAATAACGCTGGTGTCAAAAATAGACAATCATCAAGAAAAAATTATCACTTACCCAAATAAGACATGTGTTGTATTTTTCATGATAATCAACATGTTTAATAAATTTTACTATCAAATACACGCTTGAGTCAATTTAAAATGTTAAAAAAACACATTTGGGAAATCAATTCAAACAATCCCATCTGAATCATGGAAATTGCATGTAAAACGATTACTCATTACAGCATATTGTAATATATTTCCAAAACTTACATATTGAAAAATTTTTCATTAAGATATAGTTTTTTTATTACACACGACGTCAAATAATATTTTTCGTATACTCTCTGCGTGTATAAGAAACAAAAACACTGAATACGGAATTTATATATGAAATATTTTCTCCGTAATGGTACATTAGTTGCAGTTGTTGCCCGCTACACGAGCATCATTAGGCTAAAAGCGGATAACTCCGCTTCCACAGCTTCACACAAAAACTTTTCCAGCGAATAATCAGCATTTTCTCACAATAGTTTTCCCGGAAGCCGCGGGACGTCGGCCTGGAGAGAGCCTCCAAATTTCATCGTACAAAAATGAGAAACTTGCCATAAAATCGATGCTCTCGTTCAGAAAAGATGTGTTTCAATTTTTCGTTCGCAAATATTCTTTTGTGCTCAAGACATCGGATTACGAAACCCGCCCAGTTTGTTATTAATTAATAAAAAAAAAACTTGATAGCAGGGAAAGTACAATTATTTTCTAGTAATTCGGCTTTAATAGTTTTATTGCAAGAAGTCTTTTTTCATACTTGAAACAAATAAACGTAAAGCTTTTGTGATAATATGCGTGTATTTTATCAAAACCATTTCATTTTTGAAATTTTCGTTTAATAATCGATGTTAATAAAATACGTCTTTGTTTGAGATCATAAATAACCATTTATAATAAAACGTTTCGAATTTATTTTCGCGATAAAACGCCTCCCGCCTATACGATGTTCCAACCTAACCTTTCGCAATATTC
This sequence comes from Atopsyche davidsoni, assembly GCA_022113835.1. Taxonomy (NCBI): domain Eukaryota; kingdom Metazoa; phylum Arthropoda; class Insecta; order Trichoptera; family Hydrobiosidae; genus Atopsyche; species Atopsyche davidsoni. Next base: position 4,345,124 of record JAILWY010000025.1, read on the forward strand.
AGCGGGTAGCAAATCGACCCTGGAGGCTGTGTTTTGGAGGCTGCATTCGTTAGCCCCGTTAAAGGAGAGACTTGGCACCCTGCCAGCGCTAGTAGAGGTCTTTGTACCGCAAAGGGAGCCAGCGTTGGGGACTTCCTATAGAAATAGCCTGGTTTTTAAGGCTATCTCACGTTAAGGTTTTCTCAGATTATGTCGTGACCAATTTTCGTTACTTGAATTTACAACTATCGATAGATTTAACACTGGGCCCAAAACACTAGTATTTTATCTATAGTATTAAAAATAAAACGATTATATTTTTTACTATTGTAAAACAACTCAAAAAACCTTTTTACTCGAAGACCTTATATTGATATACAGAACATATAATATAGATAGTTTTCTTCAATCGAAAAGAACAGTTTTTTTTTATTTAACCTTACATATATATACACTAAGAGAATACAAAAATATACAAATTTCCATAGTTTTTAATTATTCACTGATAGTGCTAAATTATTAAAATATAATAAAATAATTTCCTTTCAAGCACGTCATTAAACAGTTGGTGAATTTCAAATTTAAAAAGACATGAAGTTTACAATTTTGCCTAGCAGTTTTATTTTTGCATATCCTTTTAAGGGTTGTTTTAGCATTTTATTGCAATTTAGACGGACAATATCGTTACTCCTCGTGGAGCAAAGCGACGGGCTACGTGTTCACTATTTACATTCACGTACAAGGCTCTCGAGCTAAACACATCGGATATTGCTTGTTTTATATCGTTTTTATTTAAATTAAACGACAATAATTTTAATATATTGCGCTTCCCGGAAGAATAAAAGCAGAAATTTATTTTATTTATCCTGTTACGACGGAGAGTAAATAACGTGCGTTTTAATAAAAAATTGATGTATCTGTCGGGCGTGTTAAATTTATAATCTTTTTGCGTGAAATATGAGTGATTTAAAATATTACACGGCCGTAAAGCATAGCAAAAATGCGTTTTTTGCGTGTAGATTGATCCCTGTGAAATATTTTATATTTAATGTTTACATATGTCAGAAAGACATATATCAATGTAAGCGTTTTTTTTTTTGCTCATAAAACACCCTATGCCGTTAATAAATAAACTCGAAGATAACTACGAATTGAACGCGGCCTTTGAACATCACATCCAAAATACACGAACACTTTTTCCATACGCGTCCCATGAATTTCAATTCCGCGACGCAACTCGAGTCACCCCGAAGACGCATTTTCCATGGGTAATATACCAGGCCGCAGATGCGAGGGATGGGGGAGATGGCGACCTGAAAAATGGTGAGAGACCGAATAAGAAATGAGACACTCCGTACCCTAAAATAAAATAAATAAATTTGTGATATTCGAAATTGTCCCTTTAAAATGACGGTGAGTTTTCGAGCAACCCTTATTATTTGACTGTTGAAAAATGATCACACTTTGAGTCTATGTGATTAAATTCATACAAAAGCACTCATACAGCAAGATAAACTAGATAAATATTATTAAAAACGTTTATAGAAAGCTTGAGCTTTGAGCCAGAATACATTTAAACTATCACTCTTTTACGTGATATAAAATATATATGTAAAATATGTTTTTTTATAATGATAAAGGTAACTGTGTATTCTTTCTTCACTTTGAGTTTATTATATTTTTATCATTACTAGTTTCGACATAGTAATGAAAAAAATATAAAAAACTCAAAAGTGAAGAAAGAATACAAAGTTACCTTTATCATTATAAAAAATGGATCTTCACCAATCAAATGCCTTGTCTCTCAACTAAGTAAAATATGTTGACAAAATACTAAAGCATGAACGTGTTTGTAAAGAAGTATCTTTACAAAATTTTACTTATTAAAAACTCACGCAAATACTAAGCATTTAATCAAAATTATTTTTTTAACTCAAAACTGATATGCTTGAAGTTAGAAGTTTGCTATTGTTACTAACATGTATATAATACTATATATTCTACCAAAATTTGCGAACGGCTATCTAACCAAGTTGTGTTGTTATTTGTGCATACAAATTAAGTGCACTATATGCTAAAACTATATTCCGTAAACTACACCTTAATAATATGGTAGAGTAACCAGAATAATATATCAGTGGAACAAAACTTCTTTGAAACTTTGAAATCTATACAAACCTTTGGTGTAAATTATTATTAAATATATGTTCATAGTTCGCATTGTTATTTTATAAAGTAATATTTATATAACAATGCATAATATTTGACGGTATATAGCAGAAATGTTTTAAATACCTTATTTAGCAAACTGAAAGATGATTATTTTATGTGTAGCCCTAATATAGAAAGCAAAAGAAACTCCCGAAAATTTTTGTTTAAAAATATTATTGTAAGCAAAACCAAGTCTTTGTGCAGGTTAAAAAGTATATTTTTTGTTTTATTCAGCCATAAAACATAGATTTCAAGAATATATATAAATATTTTAGTGAATATATGAACAGATATTCATTTTAGACTAATTGCTATTTTCATAATTTAAAATACCATGTTGTTAAATAAATATATATTTTCATATCGGAAATATTCATGAAATAATACTTTGAATCTCGCGAGACTTATAAATTCGAGCTTAAAAGGACCGGTGGTATTGGTTTTTAATAAATTTTAAATATCTCCTGCTGGATTTTCCAGTACGGTTTTTTGTAAAAGAGCGTATTGATTGCACAGGGCAAGATTCTCTCACATAAGCCGATTACCATAAAACGCTTATGCTAGGTCTCTGAATAATTGGCTACTAGTAGAAATTGGCTATTTTACTGAAGTCTATTATCATTTTTGTCATTTTACTATTTTAAAATTAAAGCTGTGATACTTTTTGTCCTTTTTATATCATATAAAAAAAAATATCTGCATTTTCTTTATTTTTACATAAATTATTAAGCTTATTCAACTATCTAAAAGTGTTTTTTAATTTAATATTAGGATATAAGAATTCGTTGGAGAAAACAATGTTCAAAGATTTGTTTTTTTAATTAATTAAATATTTCGTTCAATTCATAAAGTTAAATAAATTTTTGTTATATTAAAAATAATTGAGTTCCGATCTTAATTTAATTTTCTTCTTCTAGTGCTTCTTCTACTATTTATAGAAAGTTGATGACCATTTCATCGAATAATTATCTATCTTGGGCCACCCACTTATTCAATTTTCATCCTATGGTATTATTTCTGCATCCATTTAATGATTTTAAAAATACTTACGAGACAACACAGTTTTATTTATTTTAAAGTTATTCTTAAAGCACAAAAATTTATATTAAAAAAAATATATTCAATAATCGTTAAACTTAAGCTGACTAAAAATACAATAAGTTGTGACTTGGTTTTTTACCTTACACAAATTTTACTTAATAAAAGCATTTTTGTCTCTTTAAGAATATAATCAATATTGCTGACGTTTACAAAATCATTAAAAATGCATTTGGTTTTTTTTTTAATTCAACCGACTGAGCAATCAATGTGTCGTATTCTGAAAAAAATCATCATTCAACTTAATATTAAATTTCAGATATCTCGCTTTATAACAAAGGGGTCGGGCTTAGTAATTAAGGAGAACCCATGTTTGATGTTAAATGAGTATATATAATCCAATTTCAGTAAAAAAACAACAATTAATTATGTTAGTAAAGTCATGCAGCCCTAACTATATTTGAAGGGATATTTACTAACTGAAACCTCAATTAATAACGTCTTAGTAGTTAAACAGTATGAACTTGTGCGTATTAGGCATTTTGTAGTATGATACTCCCAAATCATACTTTACCTCTTAACATCCCTTCTGCCGTATAATACTAAAGTGTAAATGTGAAATTAAATTATTGTTCTGCAAACATAGCGTGTTAATTAGTTCAATATCATAAGTGCTTTAATATGAGAGGTAATTTTTTGCATTAAAATATGAATATGCTCAAATCAGAGGACGAAAACTTTAAGCTCATTTGTATAATCTTGCCTTAGTTATTTCAAGCCCTGGACACGTGACGTATTCATTTTTGTTATTATTTTGTGATCATGCTTCACTTTTGTATTATATATTTTATAAATTCAATCAATAATACATATTTTTTATAAAATAAAAACTTGTTTATTTTTCTCTTATAGTTACGTAGTTTTCTGCTGTAGCGGTTTGTTGAATTTTGAAAAATATTCTTTACGTAAATATTCGATTGCACAAAAGCACAAATATAGTTCAAGGCTTCGTTATGCAAAATAGTATATTATCACTCGGAAGGTTTATGCGTACTAATTATTTTGTCACATTTTATACTCAATAGTGTGAAAACTCTACAATATGTACATGGGAGCTATTTTTCAGTGCGTGAGACCTACATTTTTAGCATTTTTGATAATCTGAATAAAGCTAGAATGATTTCATCGGAGGGTACGCCGGAGTTAGGGGTAGGTTCAAGGCTCTTTTCGCTCCCCCTTCGGTTGCGATTCGATTTTCTCTATAATATGCCTTCTGCAAGTCACGGGTGGTGGCTCGGACTTTGTATGTTTTCACTTTTGTCACAGTTTCTCAAACTGCTTTAACTAATTCAATTAAAAATACTTAATGAAATGTTATTTTTTTCAATTTAGTACGGTTTAATTTAACACTGACTTCACCGTCATTTTAGAAAAAAAATAATAGGTTTTTCTGTTTGTTGAAAAAAAGTTATTTGTCATGTTTTGTTACTGTTTTCGTTACGTTATGTAACTCAAATCATCAATAAAGCCTTTCACTACTTTGCGAATAATAAATCAGACAGTTTCATTGCGTTGCGAAAAATGACAACGTGCTATATCGATTATGATTATGATTGTTTCGATGCCTTATTGTAACTATCACGTTACGTTACAAATTATATCACTAAGTTTTAAATAAAACATTTTAATGCTGAACAAAAAAAAATATATGCCTTTTTTATATACATACATTATTTTTCATCTTTATTGCGTTAAATAGAAAATATTTTTCTGGTCTTTCTTCTCGTACATAGCAGTTGTTATTTTGGTATTTGCTGATTCATTCTTTAAAGTGATTTTTCTGGTCAAGCTACGTAGCGAATTGGGGTGGAAAAGCGCAAAAAATAATATTATTTAAATAAAGCCTTCATTTTGCAGTTGAATAATAAATGCTTATCGTCGTGATGCTCTAATAGTTATTGAATATTTTACTTTTACAAACAAATTTGATTGTTATAATACTCGAACTTTTTAAACATATATGACATATCTATCGTTTTGATTTAAGTATGATATATATATTTAAAAATATTTTTTGAGTGCAATATGAAGAGTCTATTATTAATAACAATGTAAGAATAATATAAAATTAAAAACAACAAATATTCAAAATAAATAATCCCCACATCCCCTAATTTACATCGCAGAACATTTATGCTGAAAACAACCACCGCATTATTTGCATAGAGCCTCCGTTGAATATAATTTGAGCAAAGTCTGAACCTAACGAGTAGGCTTTTCTGGCAAGCCCCTACGCATGCGCTTGGCTGTATACACTTCAGGCTGTGCTCAATAGAACCTTCCGTACGAAGTAGGTTGTGGATTTATATAAGGCTCTATGCTGTACAATGTACACCCCTTTGCGAGACACGCGAGCACTGTACTTGTTCGGTTAGAAAAAAATGGATGATTGTCATACTTTTTGTAAGGGGTTAGAAAATTTGCTCGCTTGGTCACGAATTGCTAGCAATAAGTTGATTTGAATTCATTCAACAAAATTTTAATTTGCGTTAAATACACTCTAAAAGCTCATTTAAAAATAATATTTAAAAAAATTTTTAAATGCATTTAAAAATGTTAAAAAATAATACCCTTCAAAGATACGCTTACATTTTAGATGAAAATTTATTCATCATATTATTAAGTACATCAGAAATAAGCTATAGTAAAAAGAAATATGCTGTGGTTTCAAATAACTTTAAATATTTATTTTCAAAATAAAATCAATTTTAAAACAACATTAGAGTTTTTTTTTGAAGTGCTACAAATAAAATCTTTAAATGAATAAATCGAATTAACATTGAATGCCCGTCTCCAAAAGTTATTATATTTTAATATAAATATTTCGCCAATACATTCAAATGACAATCGTACATTTAGTCTCTTTAAATATTATATAACTAAATTATAAAGCAGACAATATTATATAAGTAGAATGAAAAATATTTAAAATACGTGATTTTATATCCGCTATTACAAAACCTATCGTCTTGAAGCATTCGAGAGATTTAAATGCGCCAGACATCTGTTATTGATATTTCTTCATAATACAGAAAATGCAAAACACGTGAGTTCAGCTTCAAAGCAATTCTCACAACACGTGGCCATGACGTCATACAAAGTCGACACAGGTGACAGCTGCTAGACAGTTTAAAAATACCAAGCAGGCAAACAGGTTTTATAAATGTTAATATTATCCCCATGTATTATAACTTAAGCAAAAGATCTCAAAGAAAATATGTTACATTTTTTTTACCAAAATAGGTACCACTTTGTATAAAAAAGTAAACAAATTATTTAGGAAACAACTTACATAATTTTGTGACTGTTGAAATTCAATAAGTATTTGTTTTTGCCCGGTATTCTGAATCCAGTATCAATGCTCTAAATAACGCAACCTAATTGATTAAAATCATATTAATTCATTGTAAAAAAAATCAGAGAATGGAAATCGTAACGTAGTTGGTCGTGAGCTTATTAGTTTAGTTGAGTTTGAGTCGCGCTATCGATTTATGTAACATGAACCGCGCAAGGCTACCGTCGAACCCACACTGTATTATTTAAAACTTTAAGCTATTTATAACCGTGAAGTATTAACCTATCGACCCAAATAACCTTATTCTCAGCTTATATTACACGAAAATCTGTTTTTTCGTCAGCGCTACTTTACTTTACGCTCACTCCTTTTGGGATATTTCTTGGGTTATGTGTTACAAAGTGGTTGAATAATTTTCAGAGATTCCTGAAGAAGGTTTCAGTACTGAGACAAAAATATAGAAAGACACAAATCCCTATGTAAAATAATACTGAAAATCATTTTTTTCTACTGATTTATAATAATTAAAAGTTTATAGCATTACTGCTGAAATTCAGGAAAACATTTACTTCGAATGCTATAATTTTTTGAGTTGAAACAAAGGTTATTTTCAAGAAACTCTTATCTAGCTAAAAAATACAATTTCCCGTCTTGGTTTTTTAAATTAAATAATATCTTCATGAAAAACATAGCCTTTGGTTTATTTGCTGAATATACAAATATACAGTGTGGCTTCGCACCATTTTTGGCCGAGTATAATATATTTTGTTCACGTTTTTACTTCAAATTAAGCCCACAGTTTGAAGGGAGTACTTGCAATGCATTTACAAGAAAGTATCGAATGTTTGGCTTCTCCTTGCGGAAAGTTCGATTGGTTTTCCGGGAAAAGTTGTTCAAGTAACCAGACCTTATCGGATATGGTAGAGCGCACAAGAACCAACTGCTATGTATGCAGCCAAACTTAAATTGTTGCCTTAGATAAACATATTTTTGATATGCTAACAATATTTTTTTTACATATTAAACGATAAAAAAATACTATATAGACTTTAATAGATTACTGGCAATATTATATTGAATTAACGATGGATAGTAATTATCGTTTCAATTCAAGCGTTGAGCGTGCTTAAATTATTATTTCTGCCAAACGTATACTAATATTACTACTATTGCATTCCTTGAGTTAGACATGCATTAAATGATACCCTTACCAAAAGTTCAAACATTAGTTTTATCGGTTGATATATATGTGAATTATGCAATTAAATAAATATGTGATATATAGTTAGTATTGTTACAGTTTTTGTGTAGAACAAGGTGAAGTTATATCCCTGCCAAAAGTTCAAGCACACGTTTTATCCTTTAAGATATAAAACAGGACAGATAAAACAATTTATAAAAAATATAACACAGCATCTTAAATCAGCAGCTTAATTAAATATATAAATGTGGTAAATACGGCTTCTGTTAGAATTATATCACTGCTAAAAGTTTAAGCATTAGGTTAAGTTTGATACAGTATAAAAAAAAATAGGTATAAAATATTATAGAGCATTATAAATCAGCAGCCAAATTAAATAAATATGTGATTTAATAAATAGTGAGTATCGTCACGGTTTCGGCGTTGGACGTGCGTGAAACTATATCACTGCCAAAAGTTAATCCGTTTATCCTTCAGTATGTTTTATACGATGAGCTATAAAACAAGACAGATATAAAAAAATATATGTAACAGAGCATTTTAAAACAGCACCCAAATTAAATAAATATCTGATAGACATTAAGTATCGTCACAGTATTTGTGCAGAACAAGCGTGGAATTATATCCCTTCCAAAAGTCTATTCGTTTATCGTGGAGTAAAATTTTTCCGTTGAGTTATAAAACTGCACAGATATAAAAAAATATATAACAGAGCATTACAATCAGCAGTCAAATCAAATAAATATTTTATAGATAGTTAGTATTGTCACGGCTCCTGCGTTGGACATGCGTGGAATTATATCCCTGCTAAAAGTTCAAGCATAAGGTATATCCGTTAAGATTTAATACAGCATAAATAAAAAAATAGGTATGAAATATTATAGAGCATTAAAATCAGCAGCCAAATTAAATATACTATATATGTGCTAGATTATTAGTATCGTTACAGTTTTTGTGTACGACAAGCATGGAATTATATCCCTACCAAAAGTCTGTCCGTTTATCCTTCAGTATTTTATTTCCGTAGAGTTTTAAAACAGCACAGGTATGTACAATATATCAGAGCATTAAAAATCAGCAGCCAAATCAAATATATTATATATGTGATAGATTATTAGTATCGTCGCAGTTTTTTTGTACGTCAAGCGTGGAATTATATCCCTGCCAAAAGTCTGTCCGTTTATCCTTCAATAATTTTTTTCGTTGTGATTTAAAACAGCACAGGTATGTAAAATATATCAGAGCATTATAAATCAGCAGCCAAATAAAATATACTATATATGTGATATATTATTAGTATCGTCACAGTTTTTGTGTACGACAAGCGTGGAATTATATCCCTGCCAAAAGTCTGTCCGTTTATCCTTCAATAATTTTTTTTCGTTGTGATTTAAAACAGCACAGGTATGTACAATATATCAGAGCATTATAAATCAGCCGCCAAATTAAATTATATTATATATGTGATAGACTATTAGTATCGTCACAGTTTTTGTGTACAACAAGCGTGGAATTATATCCCTGCCAAAAGTCTGTCCGTTTACCCTTCAGTATTTTTTTTCCGTTGGGTTTTAAAACAGCACAGGTATGTACAATATATCAGAGCATTATAAATTAGCAGCCAAATAAAATAAATATGCGATAGATAGTTAGTATTGTCACGGCTCCTGCGTTGGACGTGCGTGGAATTATATCCCTGCCAAAAGTTCCGGGGAATTGATTCCAACATTGTAAGGGCGTCCGACAATCGGTGCAGCTCTGTTCGCTGGTTTTTGTTGGCACGGCATTTAGTAACGCAGTCGGCAATTTGTCGCGCATCAACGCGGCCTTTCAGGCTGTACGCGATTCGAAGGCTTATCGTTTACGCGATGCTGAAAAATTTTATATTTCATTGTTGTGCTGAATTCGCGTAATCGTCGGAATCGAGCATACGCTGTAAATAATTGAGTAAATGTAATTATTTGTGCAGAGTTGTTTCACAATTGTATTAAAATTGTTATTGGTTTATATTTACTATGGCATCACTTATATTTTTGATTAATGTCAATTTCATAATAATATCAGCATGATTTTTAAAATGTTGTTTCAAAGGCAGCTGAAAGCTTTTTTCATTTTATTATTTTAAAATAACTCATAACTAATCGCAGTTTTGGTTACACTATAAATATGTTTTATAATCAAATTTCAGCTTGATAGTTTTTTTTTTCAACAATAATATAAAACAATTCTACTTGTGGACGTGAAAAATAGCGTATTTTGATAGAAATTCCTTCTTTTCCAATATAAGACTACCATTACGTAGAAGAAGCTTTACTACGTACTAGTGAGAGAAAAAAAAGACACATCGTTGTATATTTTCCTTTCATCATACGTTGGAGTTCAGAATACGTTGGGATTCAGATCTATTTACTTTTCACTTATACACTCCTGTATTCGTACCTTTCGTGTTTACGAAGGGAGGGGGCTTAAACTAAACACCCCTACAGACGTTTCAATACAATCTACCAATAGATTGGGCATAAGCGTTCATTTTGTTATATTTGGAAATTTGTTTCGTAGTGTATTTTATGTTTCGGCTAGTACTGAAACTATCTTAAAATAAAATATAGAAGGCTCGCTTGGGGGTGAGCGCATTACCCCAAGGTCCTGTCTGCTGGGTACCCGTGAGCGAGCGCACCTCTCCGAGCACGCAAGGAGTCGCTAACCTCAGGGTTTTTAACCCCAAGCAGTCGTTCACGCCACAGCGGTCGCGAGCGGCTGTAATGCCTATTTTTAGAAAAGACAAACAAATGTTGTATATTGAATAATTTTGATTCAGAAAGGTCCCCCGAAAAGCCGGATTACGACTCGCTGGAGTGATTTGTATGACGTCACGCTCCGCACATTTATCACTTGATTCCGTAAATTATTGCTACCCCCGCGACGCGCCGCCCCTGGCCTGATCCAGATGACCAGGGTGGTGTGACCGCTGGCAGCCGAATCGCCAACCGTCCCAATTAACCAGCCGTAATTCATAGAAAATAAAATTTTATTTAATAATTCATTAATTATAAATATGCATTTTTGGTAAACCAAGAAGATATTTGAAAATTGAGTTGAAAAAATAAACTTCATGCCGCATCCAATATATATGATATTCATATTTTGATAATATAAACAATATTTAAAAATGAATTTGAAAGTGAAATTCAAAAACCGATTAAAAAAGTTTATTTTTTGTAAATCTTTTATTCAACTGCTTTTAAGAAATTCAACATTTTTGACAGAGAGTACTTGGCGGAATTCCATTTCAATAATTTTGAATAAAATACTTGAGTGATTTTCCACATTTTTATTTTTATTAGTGTGGAAAATCACTCAAGTATTTTATTCAAAAATATTCAACTGCTTTTAAGTAAAATACAACAAAATTCACACTGAATCTTTAAAAAAAAACCTTTTAAAAAAACTTTTGAGGTATTTTAACTTTTTAAAGCAACACGAGTACATTATTTTTTATTGTCACTTTTCCATGCATAAACACGTATATGTTTGACACATTTAATAAAAAAAATATATTTTTTACTATATTTAAATCACTCAATCAATACGGTGAATTGTGACTAGTAAGTTGAGATGTGTAAAATTGTACTGTTGACCTTTTTGAGTTCCCAAATATTGGCAATCGGTTTTGAGTTATGCCTATATGTTTTATAACAAACTTCAGTTCGGGCGCCTGTCAGGAAAACAAAGCAAATTATTTACGAACAAATCACCATTGTGATGGGTTCCGCGTATTGATCCAAAAAATAGGAGACCTTTCATTTAATTAACGTGCTAATACAACGTTTACGTATTTAATCTAACAAACGTCAATAGACAAACAATTAAATACATGTGTATATTTATATTTGTTATTTTGTGTGCCGCTCATGTGGGCACGAATGGTAAATGATGAATGAATGTTTGATTATTGAATGGATGTTATGTGAAAGTTACAATGAAACTCCGTTGAATGCTTTTAACTTTTGATTTCTTGTTCGTGTTAGATATTATTATGTTCAAAATATACGTTTTAAAAAATATGATTATTGCTGTGAATTGATTCATCTTTTACAACTTTTTATATTAATCACTAGCGTTGAAGAATCATCTTATCATTTAATCACTTATTAAATGCTTTCAAAACTATTGTCAACTTAACCAATTACGTTTGTTCAACGAAATCAATATTTTATTTTTAATTATTCTTTCAATAATGAATTTGACGGTGCATAAATGTATAAAAAAAATTCACTGTTAATATTTTCTACACAATACAATTTACTGGAAAATAAATTTTCTGCAGTGACATTTTCGTACGAGCCGAGCTTTTCATGGAATATTCAGACCATAAATATGTTCTACGATGTCCTGATTTATGTTTTGAACTAAAAATGAACCTAAGCAATGGATAAAAACATCTTATTACTCACAAACAAACAGAATATATTTCTGCTAGCTTATGTGTATCGTATTCACTGAACATGTAATATCTTCAGGTATTACACTTAAATAAAAAAAAGTTAGGGGAATTTTAAAAAAAATACTGTTTCGAGTCAAAAAAAAAAGATAAAACTCGATTTCTTTGCTCCTTGTAATATTTTTTTTCGATTTTGTAATTTACATTTTAAGCTCAATGAAAAATACTAATGATTAGTTATTTGCTGTGGGATTTTTATGTTATTGGAGCGTTATGATGATTTTATTAATGACTATAGTAAATGCATATTGAGCAATGACGAATATTAAATACTTGTCGTTTAGATATATCTTGTTTAAAAATAAAATTCATCTGTCTGTGAAATCTTGTAAGATAATATAATGATTCGCACAATTTCAACCCTAGTAAAGGATGGGGCGATATTAATTTGGAGAAACACGGAAATGATTAATAGAAATAATTAAGCTCTCTTCATTTAAATCAATTTCACATAGAAAACAATACAATCGACGTATCACGCTCGCTATCATCAACTAGATCTAATATAAACGCACCCCTTCAGGCTGCAGAGGGTAACGATAGCGTTAACGATCTGTAACGTATGTAATAATAACTTATCTGCCCTAGAACCTAAACCGGCACAAAGCAAGGAAAACTAATCGTCCGTTAAAGTTATAGGTTATATAGCCTTTGGCAGCTTAATGACAAGTTCATAACAATAACAACTATAAATTGAAACCTTGTAACCTGTCAACGCTTTTTTTTTATAGACAAGGTATATTTATATATCACTGTGAGTATTATTTGACATCGTTTATCGTAATTAAAGTTACTTGCAAGTATTAACCACATTTTATTTTATGCTGTTTCCGTTTTTAGTAAATTCAACGTTGAATGATTTTATTATTGGCTCTAAAAGCTAAAGCACTTAAATTGACTAACCTTTTTACAATGATTATAAAATCACATGTCATCATTCAATCAAACCATTTATGATATATTATGAATGTATACTATCGATTGAAATATATATCGTGCTTTGGATTTTATTATACATATTTAAAACTGAAAAGCTTTTGAATATCTAGTATGTGGTTAACTTTCGTTAGTCAATGAAGTGAGCTTTGAATGAGATTGAGGATCCACATTGCTTATAATTCAATTAAGTACACTTGCCTTTTCTTCCCATACATCCTTGTTCGTTAAGTCGATCCTCGCTTGAGGCGAGTGCGATTTAAAGCGTCGCTGCGTCGTTAATATGTCAAACCGGAAGAACTTTCAAGGCAAAGCAATTAATCCCCCAGGCACAATGAGAGCCTCCGCGTCGGGGCTGTAGTGCTTTGCTTTGAGAATAATGGGAACTTAGATGAACCGAAGGGAAATTGCGACGCTGTTTTGGAAAACGCTATACCTTCATCTCACAAAAAAGCATCTGCATTTCCGGAACTCCTAACTTTACTTTCAGCTGAACAGTTATTTTATTTATACCATTAACATAACTTGGAGAATTTCAATTTCAAAACTTACTCATGTAAAGTTTTATTTTTATATACCAAAATGTTATACAAAATATATATACAAATTTTAACAGGCGGGTCTTATTTATGACGTGTGATTATTTTAAGTCTAAAAAGCTCTTTTTTTTTTAAAATATAATTATATTATCTAACACTATAGTCTTTTCAAAAGATTTTTCAATGAAGTCGTAATTTCCAATGAAATGTCTTTAGTATTTTTGCGGACTTTTGACTAGGTAAAGTTGTGTTTACCTGCGAACACAGAATTTTTTTTTTTTTTTTATACAATAGTGTTACAATGATCAATTTGAATTCGATTACAATCAATTCAATTACACCCGAAAATCAAATTAACGGCGTTGTTTTATCTGGTGCGGTTTTTCCCCGGACGTGCTCTGCTAGAAACTGATCGCCCTAATTGCCAAATGACCCAAACTATACCCAAAATTCATAGCCAATTAAGCAAGCGTGGCGTTATTGCAAAAGCGAGGCTAATGGCTAATATTAGCTATCTATGCAGCCTCCGCCCCTACCGGTAGCTTAATTCATTTATTATATAATCATTGCATATTAATATTCTATTTAAATTTGTGAATGTATCGTTTGATTTTATGTGGAACAGAGATCATAGACTTTCGCAGTCATTATAATTCAATGCTTTTGTGGTTGCCTAATATTTAGATTTTTAACGGAAGAAGGTTCAAGCGTCGGTACCGAAACGTCGGAGGACCGAAAATTTCAAACACCCAAAAATCACAAAATCATTTTTTTATTCTACTGTCATTAAGTAAGTGTCCAAATTTTATTTATGACATGCCCTAAAAATAGCGTCAGCCCCATTTTTGGCTTACAAAAAGTAAAACTGAAACTTTTTAAATTCGTTTAAAATATTTTATAATATGTATTGACGTATATAAAATACATTTTGTTCATTATTAAGGCCAAACGCCGGAATTTATTTTAAACTTATAGCCGATAAATAAAACTCGTTATAACCGCTGAAAAATCTTTCAAACAAATATGTTTTCACTGGTATTCATTTTTTGGGTAAGGTTAGGTTATTTATTTGAATGTGTCAAAATTAAATTATAAGTATACTTAAAAACAAAGGTTGTATTTATATTTTAGAATCACCAAAATACATTAAAATCACAAGTGAATTTGTCAAGTAAGAAAATTAGTCTACGGAATATTGTAGTAACAGGTAATAACTTGCAAATCCTGCTAAAGCAATCAACAATACCAGAATCGAATTGGCAGAGTTCGCAGTGGGACCGCAGCAAGCAATCAGTTGTAACAAAGCAAACCAGTGATATAATATCTAGGAGAACCTTCGAACGATGGCCATATTGTATGCAGAAAAGCATATTTTTACTTATTATTCATTTTATTATTGTTATACGTAAACATTTATATAAATGGAAAAAAGTCTCGCTTATTATTTTTTACAAATGGTACCAAAGCATATCGATCCAATAATGCATCTTAAGCTAAATTTTGGGTTTATTTTTCTTGATACAAATTATAATGAAATCATCCCTGTGTAAACCACCCCAGATTCAAAATACAAAGACCGACTATTATTAAAATACAGCCCGGCGTTCCGGTGTAAACATCAAACAGACCTGTAATGAAAAACGAAGCAAGCCAGACGTGCATATTTTTCGCTGCGGTAAATATATTTTATCACATTTGCCGTAACCGAGGTTCATCTGCGGTCTACGCAAGCCAGTTTCATATTCACCAGTTCCTTTATTGTTATTATCCAGCGTGTCATCGTTTCAAGCGCGTCGGCTGCACTTTTCATTTGCAAGATTGGATAGAAATTTATTACGGTATGCTCGGCGTGTGATTATTTTGTAAGTGCATGTAATAAAAGGCACGCTCTGGGTTGAAACATTCAGGGGTCTTTTTGAGACTTCGGGCAGAGTCTTGGGTCTATTAGTCGCACGACGCCGGAGACGCTGCGCGTCGTGCAAATTGGTTTACGTCGGGCTAATCGCGTGAGCAGGTTCCGCTACCCGCCGGGAGATGGCAGTGTCGGCGCTGCGGTCCTCCCCCACCCCCACCCCTCCCCCACTCCACCCCCACTCCACCCCCACTTCACTCCCACTCCACCCCCACTCCTCCCCCCACCCCTCGCCTCCCCCCCCCCCCCCTTCGCCTCCCCCCCCCCCTCCCCCCCCTGAAGCGAATTGTAATTTCGGCATTGGAAAAAGTTTTTAATTATATATTTTTTTCTGTTTTATTACTCGTCTCGCGGCGTGTTTTGATGTTGTTGTTGTTGTTTTTTTTTTTTTTTTACTTTGAAGCTTTTTTTGTGTTTTAAGTTTCTAAGATGTAAACTTTAAAATATTGATAAATATAAGGAGACCCTTCGTTCGAGAAATTTTAAGTATTTTTTTATATAATTTAAAAAATTTATCCTTTCATTTAACACGCAAGTTTTATAGTCCATTTGCATTATTTATTTTCAATAACATAGCATTTTGTAGATAACAAAGTTGATAACTTTCATTGAGTTACACATTAAAAATGTTGACAAATCATGATTTATTGACACGGCAAATGTGATATTTTATAAGTAAACATAATTTTATGAAATCTAAACTTAAAACTGCTGGCTAAATTTAATTTAATCACAGATAAATAGCTTAAGACTACAATATGTTTAATCTTGTTGAGGGACAAGGCATTTAAAAGGTGAAGATCCATTATTTTAATTATAAAAAGTAGCTTTGTATTTTTGTCTTCACTTTTACTTCACTTCACTTCAAAGGTGACTTTTTATAATTACCATATAATTACAATATGTTTAGTTTATACGTACATGCACCGATATTTTTTATTGAGTTTTCAATATTTAAAATATGGTTTATTTAATGTGTACTGTGCATAATAAGGCGTAAGGTTATTATTATTTTAAAAATAAATACAGTATACTACAACTAAATGTCTAGGGGAAAATCATGGGAAAAGAGGTCATTGGAAGAAGGAATTTATGCCAGTGGCTGATAGTTAGAAGTACAGCCGAATTACCGAGACTGCCTCAGGATAAATATAAACCGAATTCTTAACAATCTAATGTTACTTAATTCCAAAATCGAGTCTCAGTTCTTTTTTAAACAAATGAACTTCTTCGTGCTAGATTCTGAGTTAATTTCATTTTCAAAAGGCGACTATCTCGTCGGCTGCTCGCTTGTTCGGTTCTGGAAGCACTATTTCCTCACCTAATAGCCTTAATATGGCCTCACACCACAGCGACATCACACTCATAGTGTCGTGGGATGTTCCCACAGACCCGCCGCCCCGAACTGAGACTGCAACGCGACACAAAGGCAACTTTACACCATAGAATAAACTTACCATGAAAACAAAGTATGCACAGTATGTACTCCTGAAACAGTCGAGTCTTCCGGTTTCAAAACGCTTTTAAAATATTTAAAAATAAAATAAACGTTCAAATTTGATCGAGCGTTTTAAAAAGAGTGTTTTATGTCTATAATTGGCATTTCGAACAAAAATACCTATTAAGACTCAAAATCGAAATATACTTTACTAATAAATAATATAATAATTATTTTCGACAATTTCAAATGTGTATAAAATATGTTAATATAAACACTTTTTCATTATGTACCAGAATTACAAATATTACATTTTTTTATATCAAGTTAAAGGATAATAATTTTTTTTATAAGTTTTTCACCGATTTGGGTTTGTTGAAGAGTCGATCGTCCTAATCATCATCTTTTTAAATTCAAATTTAAAAATTCCAATAAACTCTGAATTACTGACTGTAAACTGTCACCTAAGGATGAAAAATTCAATTTTAAATAAATTATACTATTACACGAGTCATTGTTTGTAACGAAACTTAATTTTAGCCTATAGCCAGTTGCTTTAGTGCAACCAGGCATATGGCGATATGTTGAGCAGCATTTGCACTACAACAGCATCATGAATGTGATATGAAACCCCACTTACACTTTCAGAAATTGGCCATACAGTAAAAGAACCATTAGAGTTCCAGACTTTAGAGTTTTCAGGTGGACCTTAAGTTGGAAACTACCGGAACGTAAAAGTTATTCTTCCACTCACTACCGTCGTTTCATTTTATTAGTACTTCCTTTTAAAGGGTTTTGTTTTAAAGTCACATCCGGGCAAATGTATCGGTTGGAATTTCTGCTTTTTTTATTATGTGATTAAAATCCAAACGGATTATTTGACACAAACCACTAAAAGAACATATTCACTATTGGTAAATTTTCATGATATCAAAATAAAGGATATTCTTATTTGGTCTTTTTTCAAACCATATGTATGAAAAATGTCTATTTTAATAAAATACCTATTTATTTTTGTTTAGACAGTGTAGAAAGATTTTGTAGACTCGACGCTAAGAAATTGATATATCAAAAAATGAATAAGTTTATAATAATCAGATGAAACATAAATATTATAAATTCAGATACTGAAAGCAGTTTGAATGTCTCACTTAATAATCTACTACAAAGAGAAGACTTAATAATTATAATATATATTTATATATATTTTCCACCTTGATATCACGTCTTACATAAATTGTATAGCCCATCATATAATCTCACCATTGCTATGTTTTCATGAAAATCAATTCATAGGTAAGCCTTAATTTTTTCCGCTTTCACTTTTAAAAGTCTCTATGGACATCTACTTTAAATAACTCTTGGTTTTTTTTTTTCAATAATTTATGACCCATGCTGCCATAACTATTTATTTAAGCAGTGTATTTATTTTCAAAGCTATTTAAACAGTCAAATTAAATTGATTGCAAAGAGCTCATCTGGTATTCTGTCGGGTCTGTTATTTGTCTCCGATGCTCTCGGCTATAGGAAGAAAATAAAACATTAATGTACCGTTCACTGTAATTATACACAAATTCTCTGAAGTCAAAATATCCATTAATTCTGAAATGCATTTATTTTCTTTTAAAAACAGACCATTAGGAAGCTTTAAGACTTCCGTCTGTAAGAATATCTAGAATTATAAAGAAACTCAATAAATTATCCCTTGTATTAGCAATTTAACAAAAATGCTTTTACAAAATATACGCCTATTTAAAAATACGAAAAAGCCTTAAAAACATTAAATAAATATATTTTTATAATTGTGAAATTCTTTTAATCTTATTTGTTATGTTTTTTATTATGGTTTTACAACTATTATAAAGTATTGGATATATTTTTTATTTCTACCAAATAAACCCATATGCATATAAATACTTCAAAAATACATTTGTTATTCTACAGCAGTCTGAAAATTTTAATGTGTTTTTATCTTTTCACCAAGCCCTTGTAAGGCTAAGAAGCTCAATATTTAAAGAATCGTTTACTCTAAGTTTACTCGCATTTATGTTTATGGCTTCAAAAGTTGTCAGTATTGTTTTTTAATAATGTGTTTTGCATAGTCAAAAAGATATTCAAGTGTATATCCAATTACTTTTCAAAGTACCTAGAAACTTTTTGTAACAATAAAATTTTAGTCATTCATATATGCTTGTAATGAAAAAAATAAACTTGTTTTCTGAATTGAGCTAACGTGCGTGTTTTTACTTTTTAGTTTTGATGTTTGGTAATGAAATTATTAAATAAATAGATATTACAGCAATACCGTGAAAGCACTTGTATTTAAGAAAACAAACTAGGCTTTTGCCAACAGAAACAAAAAACATTATTTTTAGTATCGAAAAAAAAAATTATTTCATAAAAACGCACTTATGACACATTCGGGTTTTTTTGTGTTTCATAATAATTTAGAAAAAAGTTTAGAAATCTTTAGAAATCACTTATTTTATGAAAAAAATTCTGTGTTTCATATTTATAGGCTTTGGGTTTATATGTTCAAAATATACAAGTAAAGGTTATAATTGTTATTTGGAAGGGAAAATGCATTAAATAGAAGAGTAAAATAAAACACTTAACCCTTACCCAGAAAAATTGAAATAATTATTTTATTGTTTTAATCACAATCATGTTTGCCTGTGAGTGTTTTCGCCTGAAAATCCAGAGCGGTTTCCGGTTTATCTAGAATTAGTTTTCTCGGCGCCCACTCTTTTAAACTCGATAATTGAAATACCGCAGCGAAAATAATTAAATTATAACAAGGCGTCCTGGAGTGAGTCGTCAACAGTGCCGGCACTTAGTATTCAGCGTCGCCGTCGCCAGACCGGCGTCGAAGCCTCATTGTCTGCCAGACGCTTCCTCCATCTCCATCCCCCGCTCGAGGCAAACTGTCCCGCCGCCAGCCGATGTCATTAAGGCTCTGCCGCGACAACAACCTTCCGAAATATCAGACTCTATACACTGGCACAAAAAAAAAAAAAAATTTACACATATTTTTCGATACACGCTACCACTTAAGCCACACCACGTAAGCCTCACAATATGCAAGCACCACCCACAAGTATACACCCACACACAGTATACTAACACTTACGATAAAAATCAAAAGCTTAAGAGTCCCATAATCGATTTTTTTTTATCATTTTCTAGTCCGTTTTGCGAAAAATCGACTGCACCAATAAAAAAAAGTTTAATGCAAAAACTTTGATACATCCCTTTTTTCCGAACAGAATATATTTTTATTTCTTATAAATTTACTATGAATATGATAGATATGTGTTTTTCCAATTGAAGTGTAGGAATTTGGAGATTCGTCATGTCCCTTTTCTAATATACCCTGTGCGATATATAATTTTAAAAATAAAAATAATAAAATCTTTAACAAACTTTGGTTTTGAAAAGTCGTCATTTTATCCAATTTTTGAACATCTTCAAGATTGTATTATACCCTGAAAATAGACGTTAATTAAATAATAAAAAATAGATAATTATAATTTATAGTTTTCTCAATACTTCTTCTCAATGTCTGGTTGGACACCAAGGGCAATTAAAAGCCTGGAAGCAACTGCCTTAAGGCTCTGCTGCGACAACAACCTTCCAAAATATCAAACACCACACACTGGCACATAAAAAAGGATTTATTTCAACATATTTTTTGATACATAAACTCAACAACGCTACCACTTAAGCCTCACAATATGCAGGCAAGATCAAAAAATTACCC
Organism: Atopsyche davidsoni; assembly: GCA_022113835.1. Classification (NCBI taxonomy): domain Eukaryota; kingdom Metazoa; phylum Arthropoda; class Insecta; order Trichoptera; family Hydrobiosidae; genus Atopsyche; species Atopsyche davidsoni. The sequence continues at coordinate 4,365,994 of JAILWY010000025.1, forward strand.
AGACATTGTAAGCTTACATTCTCCAAATAAATAAAAGCTTAAGCATACTTTTATTATTTTTTATTGAAATTTTAACGCATTTTTAGATGATACGTGTTTAAATATTAAATAAATTGCTGCTTTAAGGGTGGGGTTAGTAATAAACTCATGCGAAATACACTTAAAAAGCCTTGGGGTATAGCTCTCACCTTACAGCACGAATGATGCCATTAATAAAATATTTGTACTTACATAGGCGGCATTCCTTCACGCCTTACGCCCTCCGATATCATTTAATATAAAGATTCCATTATCAGAAAAATCATTTTATCCCCCGAGGGTCGGGGCGGGGGGAGAAAATCAAATATGGCCGTCGCCACCCCCGCAGCCTGCAGGCTTCGAGGGTATTTCTAGGGAATTTTAGATATTTCCTTAACGCGACTCCGCTAAGGCGTGATCATAATATGAGGGTGTTTTAAAAATGTCGCTCGTGTGAAGAATATTGTATGCGTGGGTATTTTAAGGCGTTATTTATCCTTTATAAATTTCACAAATAAACACATTTGCGTACTAAACACACAAATATTTATATACATATAGTAAAAGCTTATATCTATGAAACCGTAAGCCTTTTAAGGAATCAATCGATAATATTTAAAAAAAAAAAAAAAAAAATGTCTTATTGAAGTTTGAATAGTATATCATTTTTTGGTACTGTATACAAAATCTAATATATATTTTTTGTTTTGTTACAAGTAAGCAGAAAACAACATTTTATAAAAATAAACACACCTTGACTTCTACGCCTGATTAAGTGAGTTTAATTACAAAGTTAAATTTTTAATTAAATTAAATGAGTCCTGTTTATCATTTACCCCACACAACCCAAATACTTCCGGCGTCCAGATTGTCCTCCCCAAACTTCTTGCGGCGGCAGTGCAAGCCTCCATCTTGTGCCAGTCCTGAAAATTCCTGAAGGAATATCTTCGGGAATATTAGAGTTTTATATTATCTCCGTGGGTAGTTTAAGTCATAAATTCCCCTAACCACATTTTCAAACAAACGTGCTTTACTCTTTTGCCTTTTCGTTAAAATTATATTGATTTCAAAGTAAACGTTCGTATTTTTTAAACAAAATAAAATATACCATTTTTTATTAAAGAATAATTGTATACCTTATATTATTAAAAGCTTGTTTTGTTTGTAGATATAAAGTAAAGAAATTATAATTAGATTTATTTTTTTTGGTTTTCATGATAAATTTGTACTCGTATTTTAATCCGGCAAACAAGTCCCATCAACAAAATATTTAATTTATTTATTAATGACATTGAATTTGTAAAAATTTGAATAAACTGAAAAATATTATAACCTCAAATTTATAAGTAGTCTTATTATCATGAAATTTTTTTTATGTGTGGATTTCATTTGGAAAGGTTTCGTACTAAAATTAATTTATCTTTGCTTTTAAAAAATTGTATATTTGTATTGGTGCAGGTGTATCAATCCATTATTTAAAAAAAATATATGTTTTTTTTTTATTAAACTAATCATATACTATTTTGAAAAAAATATTTAAGTATAACCAACAGCATTTAATGGTAATATTAAGCATTTCAGCCTAAAGTAAAGACACTGATTTATCGTCTGAACTATTTTTTTAGAAAATCATGCAACAACATAATATATATAAACACTCAATCATTGGTAAATATATTAGTATTTTTCACTTTTAGTGGTAGTTTCTTAACCTGTGCAAATAATTCAAAACAAACTATTTTTCACCCCCCAAGTCAAAGAATACAAGTTATGGTTTCAAGCCGCGAATAATTCAATTCACATAGGGAAACTAGCTTTAAGCTTTCCATGCACGTGAGCTTAAGCCGGGGATAAGCACAAATCCTTGTCTTAATCCGCAAAGCTGGTTTTTAATGTTGCAATTTTACCCAGGCAACCCCGAGATGAGAAATCACCTGTTTTCTGGTTCTGGTTTCTAGACCCACGCGACGTTAGCATTGTCCTTTTTCAGCACTTTTCAGAATGAAAAGTCCGGATAATGTACGAGACTTCAAAAGAATCCTCCATTTTGCGAGGTTTTTTTTTTTTAGTGAAATTTGCTTTTTTTAGTATTTTACGGTGCTGAAAATAACAATTTACTAAATGTGATTTATGACGTTTCTGAGATTAACAGATTTCTTTTGACATCGCATTAAAAATATCAAAGCATTAGAATTGGAATTTCATGTAAAAACTATTAAATATATTACAAATAATATTTCATAATATTCATCATAATGACGTTGTATTTTTTTTTTTAATTTAAGTTAAAAATTTGTCAATTAGCTTTACTTAAGTTCAATTTTATATGAAAAATTAAACAAAATATTGTTTCATAATATTTCTGGTGTCAACCCATAACCGAGGGATTAAATTTGAGTAATACTTTACTATCGGTTATTAACGAACAGATTGTGTTCTTTGTGACTCATAACAGTTCAATCTCTTAAAAATAAAATACACCCTTAATTATCACGCCCTAGCGAGGCAGTCAAAATATTAATTAAAACTCGAAATGAATAATCGATTCCGCATAAAAACGCAATTAAAACGCCCCTCCTCGGAGCCGGCGGGCACAATAGCCCATATAGGAAATTCTTACACCCCACAGGCTCTCAAACTTCGGTACGCAAGAAAACACTGCCTATTTTCTAAAAAAAAAAGAAGTAACGTGAAAATAAAACGTTTCTGACCTCTCTGTGCCAACTTAGACAGTAAGCAAATCGAAAAATTAGTTTGTATTGTTATGCATAATCATTAAAAATAGACTCAATAACTTACTTCTGAAACTGACTGTACAAGAAATACATTTTGCGAAAAAAATCAATGGTTTTATTTATAATATTATATATCGAAAAAAAAACAAATATATATATATAAATCTATATGTTGATTTTTAATAATATATTTATCAGTAGTGGATTGCATATTTTTATTTATCAATACTTGTGATTTTTAATTTATATTATTTTTTCTCCAAACGCCCAACGTTTATTTCAACAGTTTAAGCAATTTATTTAATCATTATGAAAGCGTATTTTGCATTTAACAACTTATCATTGTTTTTTTATAAACAACACATTGACACTTCCGGTCGAATCAAATGTAACGTATTTCCTTAACTTTTTATTGTTTTTTTTAATTTTTTCAGCGGTGCTGAAATAGTATGATTTCAATAGCGTTTTGGTGCAGCGGTGGTGAAAGTTGAGGGGCGCTTTTCAGTAAAGACCATATCGCTGGCGTGTCGTGGCGCTGTGTTTTTATCGCGAGAACGTTTCGCACGTCACAGAAATGGCGGCACGTTTGTTCTGAATTCAAATCCTATTACATTCATATTTGGAACGCTCCGGAGCGCGGCTCGAGCGGAAGTTCCCTGAAATTATTTGTTCAGCATTATATATTTTTTGCCGCCTTGTTTTTATTCGCGCACTTAGTTTTAATCTTTACTATTTCATTTTTATTTGCTATAACGCTTTTAATGCTCCCAGCCTAAATAATCTAACCTCTTACTGAATATTATTAATAAAACATTCATGTACTTATCGAATATGTTGTTACTAGGCGTGTTTTGATAAAAAAAATTGTTCACTTTGACTTTTTTTTCTTACGGAAAATATCTTCTTATTTAAATCAGCATAAATCAATTTGAAAGAAGTGTTGAGTTTAAAAGTCAAAAATAATTTTAAACGCGAAAATAGCTCAGCAAGGAGAGGAAATTAATCCCATTTCACTCGACCTACGAGAAAATCCAGTTGTAGAAAATTGTCTCTGGAAGAAATTGTGATCGCGGCCGCCGCTGGTATTCGGTGACTTCTTCGTTCTTTTTGCGTCTCGTGGTGCGGACAGGCCAATTACGATCACAATACGGCAGACGATTCAGATAAGCTCCCCGCATCTCCCTCCCGCATCCGGAATTCTGTATCGCGAGGAAGGGAAAAAAGCTCACTCAACTGACGAAGTGCATTTCCTCTTAATTTTCATTTTATTCATTTGAGGCGCGCGGCCGTGCAACACACCACTGTGTAAATTGAATATATATATATATTTTTTACTTTTACCACTGTCAGATACAATAAATAAATATATATTTATATATAACCCCAACACAATTTTAAAATTAATTAGCAAGCTTTTTTTACCTATATCAAAAAATGCAAATTTCAACTATGTCTAAATACGCAAGTATACGCAAATTGTCTTTACGTATAAGGAATAATAAAATTAGAAAACATTAAATAAAAAAATATGTGTAAATATAATCAACTTTAATTCAAATATTTAATTGTTTGTTTAAAAAAATATTTTACTGTGTTTTTTTTAATTGGTTTAGTTAAGCTATATTTCTTCTTCATCTTCGGATGCTTTTCCTCAGAGGAGATTGGCGACCATCTCACTGAGCATATATATACTCATACTGAGCCAGTTTTCCTGGTTTTCTAGTGTAATGGGTCCCCGGGTCCTTTGTAAAAGTCTGGGTATTTCTGTTTTACAAAACCATTTTTGAATAATCCTTTCCTTAAAAAGCTCTGGCGTTTAGATCTAATACTCCTCCTGTAGCAAGCTTCGTGCTCAACGAATTACTTCCAGAGCACATCCCTCCACAATCATTCCAAGCCCACGTGTTCTTTACACACGCTAAACCATGGAATGGGTAGGGCGGGGAGGAGTTAAACTTATTTATCTTATAAAATTGAAATTTTATAAAGTGGGCTGTCATTCGTCCGCGCACCGCATTTCTTACTCACGTTTCCTCAACGACTACTTTGAATTTGAGTCCAGAGCGGGCACTCAGCGGCGGAAGTGCCGCGAGTTCGTCCGATCCAAAATGGCGTCGATTTCCGCTCCGGCTTGATTTTTCAGCGGGACATTCTTGCGCCCTTTCTGCAGAGCCTTTCAGGCCCACAAAAGACAGCCTCCCTTGGAGCCGGACAGAGCGCGACTCTCCCCATTATTCTCAGCGCAATTACTCCCCGATGGAAGGAGAATTGCAAATAATATTTTGTGAAATCTCCTCAACGCCAAAAGGTGCAATCTTCATTTTTTTATCAAAAATAATTGTACCAAAAATTTCACATTATCTCGCTCCCCAAATTTTTAACCCAAATAGACTTTATCTTTTCAGGACATCTTTTGATAACAAAAATGCTCCGCGTATTTTAAAATCGATGAATACAATTTTTTTAAAACAGATAAAAGCGAAAATGTTCTTGGTAATTCATTTTTAAACTACAAATATGAATATAAAATTTTATGTCATAATAAAGCAATATTTTTTTCTTAGTTGCTATGCCACTGGTGATTTGTGATTCGACAATTTAAAATAGTAAACTAACAATCAAATTAACAACAAAGCACCTAGATCACATTTTTATTGTTCTTATAAGGCATCTTATATCATCTGTGCATAAAAAAATACACTAAGTACAGCCAAGAGTTTCTATGAAGTAAAACATCAGTGACTTCAATACAAATTTATTTTTTTATAATCAGGAAATTGTTTTTTTGCTATCGACAAAACAAGATGGCTGCTGAGTTGCATGGGAAATTGCATTCTGCCTCTTGTACAAGTTTGCACGCAAAATGGCGTGATTAATATGCCGTTCACCCTGCACTTCATTACTTGCGTGTCGACGTGTTGTTTTCTTGATGAATATTTATAACTTACCCTTAGGCTGGCGCAAATAGTGTAGCTTGCCATTTAAAATACCTAGGATATCTATCGATCTATACGAACAGCGACTAACAGTTTATTTTCTTATAACAGGTGCCTAGTACATTCAATGTTATCTACCTTACGATGGAAAGTTTTGAAAACAAAACGAGCATTAAAATATTAGGAAAATATTTCGCATACCTTGATTACAAACATATCAAATTACTTGTTTATTTCCATTTCCCATGCAATCCATTTAAAATTATTTCTTCTAAATAAAAATGTATTCATATTATCTTTATGTCTGTACCTCAGTATTGTTAAATATTATTTAATAAAATGTTACATTCAGTGCATTCGACATTAGCAGGTCAATGTTAGTCATTCAAAGTATAACGAGACTAGAGACTTAGCATATTTGCTAGTCATGGGACCATATAGCAATTTTATTTTAAATTATTTCTTCAAAATTGAAAATGAACAACACTGTTTTTATGCAAGATATTGAAGTTAAAAAATGTAGGTGCTACAATTTTAATTTTAAATAGTATAAAACGTATTTATAAAAACTCTAATAGCATATTTATATACTCGTGGTCGTCTTAAGGATTCCAGAAATGGCAGTGCGAGTTTATCAGCCATTTAAATAGACGTTTTAGAAAAATAGTCCAGTTTAATACCACTTTAATACATCCGGCACAAAAATGAAGAAAATAACATTTAATATGTAAAAAAAATATAAATGAATAATTTATTTTTTGTCTCTTTCCTAATTGTCAAGAGCTTTTGATAAAATCGGGCTTTCTTCAAAAATATTTTTTATTCGAGCCTTGACAGCAAACACTAATTTCTATGAAAATATTTCACAAATCGTAAACAAAAGAGACGTTACGAATTTTAGCATTCTGTTATTCAAATTCCGAACCTAGGAAGCGTTTTGAATTTGAATAATAGAACTTTGTTCTTATTTCAAACTATTGGCTTTTTAAAATGAATTCGACTTTGGATGGACAATGGTGCACACTGCACACAGGAAACACTGCGAAACCGCCTCATATATCTAGCACCTGTTTCCTGAAACTCTGTAAAACCAAAGCCAGATTGCTTCAAAGGTTTTTTTTATAAAAAATGGGTTAAAAAAGAGTACAACCTTTATTAATAACAACATAACTAAAAAAAACTTATCACTGTCACCGTCTGCCATTTTCATCTCGCTACTAACAGCCTTTTATTATAATTGCCTAAAAACCTTGATTTACACACACACACACATAAATACATACATATACAACATTTTACACATTTTTCAAGCAGCAAGTAAATACATATATTCATTAAAAAAAAACTGATTTTCCATCATGAAAGATTTAACAGAATTTTCATATTGTTAATTTTTAAAGCATTACTTTATTAATTACAGTAAAAAAAATAAATAAATATATCATTTTTATCAGTACTTTGTGTTTTAAAATTTTACACCGCAAACCGGATTTTTGAGTTTGCGTTGCAGTAACCGCGGTATATTTTTTTAATAAAAAGAGCTTTTTTACTAGCCATGAGCTTCATAACCAACATTATCTAAAAAAATAAACATGGCACTTGTGCGTTTTTTACAACCTGAATTCTACAATTTTATTTTCATTTTAAATAAACTCACCGGTATATCTTCTTTGTTTTAAACTTAAAAAATGCTTCAACCGTTGTACAAATGAAACATCGCATTTTAATCTTAATACGTCATCACCAAGACAATAGAGTGTTTCTAGACTTTTCCCATTAATAATAAAGTCAGATAGGTTCTAAAGATACCGTTTTGGCGTCCTTAAGAAGTTCATTTGACTATTATATATACCGCGAGATAAATATACCTGCTATCTGAAAACACAATTAACGAAGAATTTAAGGTAGTTTCAAATCCACTTAAATTTTACTAGCCGATTATTCAGATTAAATACTTAATTCCCGTGAATAGTGGAAGGCCTCCTGAAATATCTGGTTTCAGGCAATGAAAGGAATTCTATTATTCGCTCAAATGTTTTATATTTTTTATTAAAGCAATGTGTAATGAAGCATATTTTATTGAATTTACTATCTTGGTTTTACTTATTAGATAAATTTAGGAATTTTAGCAAAGGCATGCCTATTTTTTTGTAAAGTTGTAAACGTTTTCTTTGAATGTTTATATCTAACTGGATAACTTGAAGCTATTTTCACAGTAGGTTATACAATTGATAGGTCCGTGCCAAGTTTTAAATTTCTAGATGTATTTAATACAGATTATGAGTGAGTCAGGAAGAAGTCACGAAAAAAGTAAAAACTATCACAAGTACCCATCAAAGTGAGTTTTTCGAATCGTTTACTAACATATAAAATAATATTTCAGTTTTATACGATATGAGATCGTGAAACGAAATGAAATCGTGCTGTCTTTTATAATATCTAGATACCGAAATCTCGCTGTCACAGTTGTTGCCAAAGCTGGGCTGGAATCGCTATCGCAAGCTTTGTCGTTTATCTGGCAAACATGGCGCCCAGTTGCAGTTTGTTGATCGGTAAAGTAGGAAACGCTGATGCCGACTTTCCTGGCTTCAAAATATAATAATGGCTGGTCCGAGGCGAGGGTGACACGTATTGTGAGATTTGTGTCGCGTCCGCGATACTATTGGCTTGAATTGTGTATCTGCTTTGTCGCAATATTCTCAGAAGACACGTTACTTGTGTAAAATAATTCTGTGTTGGCACATCTTGATACGAAAGTTTAAAAATATTGAATGCTAGTTTAATAATTTTTTTTTTTTAAGAATATTTAGCTGAATTCTCGCTTTGCATACATGCTTAGTCTTGCATGTAAAAAAATTAACAAGTTTTATTTTTTACTGATGAGGGAGGATCTTCATCTTTATCAAGTGCCGCTGAAGTTTAAGACCATTTCACTGAGCATATATTTATGCTGTTTTCTATGGGGAAAATAACGTAGTGGGTCCTTCTTTACCACAGTTTAATATTGGAAAATTACAATGGACACATGGAATGAAAGGTACACAAGTTCTCAGCAAGGGAACGTAACAAAGATGTTCTTTGATTCTGTTACGGACGCCGCTGTATACAGGAATACCTGCGGGATTAGCTTTGAATCAACCCAGCTCCTAACAAGTCATGGAGTGATGAGAAGTTATCTCCGCAGGTTCCATTTGACTTGTGATGATATTACTCCACAAACAGTGATCCACCTTGTGGGTTCATGCCCCATCTTTGGCCTTCAGAGACACCAACTGGATAGCCAATACCGACAGGAGGGCCTGAAGTCAGCGGCGAGACACCCACAGTTGATGAAGTCACTGGATGGATTCTTGAAGCGTGTCATCGGAACCACAAAGAAGATAAACCAGGGGGTGTAGCTTCAGTCACTCCCATATATAGCACAATTTTGATTGACTAGTTTGGAAAGTTTCCCCAAATTGTGATGACAAACTTTGTACATAGCAAGCAAGGTACTAAACCTATTAAAAAAAATATATATATATATACTGGAAGGAAAAATCTGCGTATTGCTGCTGCCTAATAGCATTATTATATAATGTTTTCCTTACAAAGCTCTAGCGTTTAGATCTGATACTCCTTCTGCAGCAAGCTACATAAACAATACCACCTCGACAAGGTACTTCCAGAGCACATCCCTCCACACTCATACTAAGTCCACTACTCCATTACCGACCATTTACACACGCTCAGGGTACAGAATGGCACCCATGCCTGATCTACAAATTTATTTTTTTGATTTAAGATAAATATTGTTATGTACATAAGCGTCACTTTTTTATGAATACAGATAATTACTAATATGATTAGGCACATTAGTTTATACATAGAAGATGATTTCAAAGAAACTCTCAGAAAAATATAATCGTGATTTGTGTGGGATTTGAACCCACATTCCCTGGCTCTCATGGCCGGTGTACTTACCCTTGTACTAACGAATCACTTCCGTTTATCGAGAATTTTTAACAATCACACTCTATTGTTAAAAACTCTCGATAAACGGAAGTGATCCTAATCATATTAGTAATAATATAATAAATACGCATCTCATTGACGTTTAATAAAAAAATCGACATATGAATACAGATAACTCGTTTTATTTGGAACTTCAGAAATATTGCTTAGTTGTAGTTACTAGTTGAATTTCTTTATGACACTATCGACAATTTCATCTCGCAAAACTGCAGACGACAAAGTGCACGAATGCTCGATGGTGCTTTCAATACCTAAAACGCTGGAGCTTGCAAAAAGCGAGAGAGAAAGAGATGACAGAAGAGAGAGAGAGAGAGCGAGAGGGCGAGAGAGCGAGGACGTTCGAATTCGTTAATTGAATTTGAATGAGCTTTTCGCGCTCCGCCGGCTGGGGGCGGGGGCGTCCATTAGTGTACTCGTTTTACATCAATTCAGACGCGATGAGTACATTTACGGACACAAAAGAAAAGTCAATATTATTCCGTGCCTTCATTTTTATTTTTATTATATGCTGACAGAGTGAGAGCGCGTGAATGTGATTATTCCCCCATTGAATGCTGGATATCAATATCCGCCGCTCACACACTGCCAACTGCAAAACTAATTTGAGATTGAGTAAATAATATTTTATTATAAACTGATATGTGCACTGATAAAATAAAATAAAGTTTTTTTTGTCTTCCAATGTTTCAGTTTCGGTATTCCGTATCGCTGAAAAACACTTAAGCGTATATTTTAAATAAATTCATTACAATCGCTGTGTACAATCAAATATCCAGTGAAAATCAGTAATGTCCAATTACATAGAGCAAACCAAACTTCCAATTACCGCATCCCGGTGTGCAGCCAGGGTGGAAGGGGAGGAGGAGGCTCTCCCGCCCGAGCCGGTCCTCCCCTGTAATAATTTCACTAAATCAATTTGCTCGCAGAACCTTAGTCCATTAGGCAGCACCTTAACAGCTTGCTCTCGCCCAGCTGAGATCTTCCGAAGCTGGCAGTAATTATTTTTTATTATTAAATTTAATTTGCTTATTTTAATTATACTGGAATAGATCACAAAATTTTGGCGAAATTGTAACGATAAATTTTAAATTAAGTCGGTTAATTTTGGTTAACAGCTTACGTGTTAATTGCCTATTTTGATTTTTAATCGTGCCACTTTTGAGTATATTTATTATCTTAATAGAAAATAACCATATGAACAATGCAATTGAAGTTCAACATAATATCTTTATTAATAACCGTTTTGCTGATCTTAAAATAGCATGACATTGATCGTGGATATTTAGAAAATCTTCACGAAATCTGCAATAAAAATGATTCGATCAATTGTTTACAAATTTTCTTATTTTTCATTAGCGTGATGGTAATTATTTGATTTGAGTTCAACGTATTTCGGTATTTTTTAACTGTCGATTCAGTGAGCCAACCATACATATATCAGTTTAATCGCTGCGTGTATAATTATTAAATATTTTTTCAAAAGCACACGATGAAATAATGGCCTGAAATATTTTGAAAAGTAGAGTCGCGCTCCATTAGTGCGGCGCCTTGAAATCACAGCTACCTCGATCGTGTCAATTGAAGAGCAGTCCTAAGTGGCGAGGTCGCCGGAGGTGGCTGGGGTGGCTGGGGTGGCAGGGTCGTGGGTTCTTTGTGCCCCACAATTCAATGGACGAAGGAGGGATGAACAAATGCATTGGTAAATGGTCTCAAATGCCTGGAAAAATGGGATTCTCAAGATGCTTGTGAAGAACGTTTCGGAGGTGGTACCGCGTTATTGGATGTTTAACGACCTTTCGATTTGCGGATATATTTTTTTTATTATTTATATTGGTAAAAAATAAGAAAATCTTGTGGTATTTTTTTTAAACAAGCCTTCTATTTGGTAAACACAATCAATAAAAGTTGTACAAAATAATGGCTTTACATTATTATATAAAGTAAACAAATAGTACTAATACATTTTTTTAAATATTTCATAAATTTATTTTTAAGTCAGCATTAATTTTAATTTATCCCAAAATTAAGTATACCTAACCTAAGTAAAAGTAAAATATTAAATTTTCAAACAAAATTTTGATTTCATAGTAAATATTATTTTTTTTTCATTCGTGCTCACATATTCTTAAATAAATTTCACGGCAGAGTCGAAATTTTTAATTATATATAAATAATCGTTAAGTAAACATTTTAGTAGTTTTCAATGCTTTTGTAAACTGGCAATAACGTGATGGTAATGTTTACGAAATGTAATTATATCAACGCAATCATTAAATCAACGCAAACACCGCCGTTTCAGCCACAAATTACATCCCCTCGGACTGCACATCCCCCGGCGTTTTATAACGTATCTGGTTTATGTGGCACACTAAGCCTTGCTGGTGAATACAAAACACGTCGGCGAAACCACCAGAGGTTCCACCCCTAAAACACTACCCAGTATTGTGAAATTATGATATATCTACTATCCGCTTCCATAGAAACACCTTTTTCTTGTGACAGTGCTTTTATTGTGTATTATACTTATAATAAAATTTTATGTAATATACTGCAAATCACGAGTAAATAAATAAACACAAAAGACTAGAATAAGATAGAATAAAGACTAAGAATATATATTTTTATATAAAAAGTTTTGTGTACTTAACACTTACGTACTTAAAATATGAATCAAATTTAGTTTTTCAATCAAGTTTAGTTCTTATATTAACGTTTAAATCAAAGATGGTTTTACGTAGTAAACCTCACATGTAATGGATTAATTTTGAGGTTTAGAGGTGATTTGCATATTAATCACACTGTTCACGACTGAGTGATACAACGCTTAACGACAATACCATTAAACTCAACTATAATAATAAAATGAATAGCTTACCAACACAAGAGAACATAACTACAGATTTAATATTAATTAAACAATAAAATAAACGTATTTTTGATAATTTTCGGATTATTGTGAATATAATTAGTTTATGCAATAATTGGTAAAAGAGTATTTATTTTATTTTTAAAACGAGCATGTATTTAATTTACTATTATTTTTGGTAAACGTTATGGTTAGCCTCTATCCCTGACTCCTTATAATAATGTACACAGTCACATCCTCCATAAACATCCCTTAGCTCATCGAGAGCTTTTAGTGCCAAAACGTGTTATGTGCATATATAATAGACATATAATATGAATCATATTGGTAAACAGAGCTAAGTCAATACAAACCGACATCAGAGCAGATAAGCCTTATTGATTGGAGTGAGGAATATGCTGAAATGTGTGTTGTAAGGGTAGCTTTAGACCGGGTGACTTTTTTTCAATACGCGGTGAGAATTCGTTTTGCGGTTTGAGAGGTTTTTTTTTGCTTTTCAATATATATACGGTACAATTTTGCTACTGTCTCCAGCCAAAACCAAGAAGAACTGAAATTCAACCCTTGACTATATAAATATGATAATCGACCCCGTGTATACAAAAATGAAAATAAGGGTAGTGATAAGCTGTTTTATAGTTGTGGTTTTATCATGGTGGTTTTTAATGTTCCCTCGTGTCTATTGACCGTATATCGCGTAGGTGTAATTCTTGCCAGTAAGTTTCAACCCTCGACTACGGATACTCCAGATGGGTCGTGCGGGAGGGTGGTTTAGAGGGGCGGGGAGGCTGTACTGTGCCGCATGTGTACGGTCCCGGGGCACATACCCGCGCGTGTCTTACCCCGCATTGTTCGGGAAATTGGATCCGGGATTGTATTGTTTGGGCGGGATGTGTGGGGATATCTGGGACCACCCGGAAAAACTGGGATGCCGAGTGCGTTTCGATGATAGTACGAATAATACCGTTTTAATATAAAACAGATCCAATTCCAGCTCACTATGATACCCAACGCAAATGATAATCATAAAGTTCGCCTACTGGAGCTTCAACACCCGCATTTTTTTTCTATGCCTAACCTTTATTAAATAAATGGCATGAGAATTCTGGATGTGGAATCCAAAGAAAAAACAAGTGACATAAGTAATTTCAATGTCGGTTCTGATCTTCAAAATTAGATTAAATTCATTGAAATTACAACATCAAAAAACTAATAAATACGTATATTGGCAACCAAAGTATTCTAAGCAGGATTCATTTTTTTAAATTTAAATAAATAAATATTATTTTAGGTACTGAGCTACTTCTGATTGAAAGAAATTTTACCTAGCAGCGACTTTTTTAATATTAAAAAAAATATTAACGCTTAAAAATATAATGATTATTGAAACGTTATTTTATAATTATAATTTGTAATTAATTATACGCAAATCAAACTGTTTATTTATTTTGAAGATTTAAGGCATTATCAGGATTTTTTAAAATATCATTTATAATATTATTTTTTTTTTGTTTATAGATTGTTTAACAATCAAAGCTATACAATGCCTGGTGTATTTTGAGATTTAAGTAATTAGAAGTAACAAACAAAAATAGAAGGCTACTGGGGAAACTTTGTATCCGACCTTAGCAGTTTGGAAGAGATCAGCTGTTCCGGCCTCCATGGAGAGCGGACCGGAAATAAAAGTTGCGAAAGCAAAACGACGGCGTCGCTACTCCGGGCACTAATTGTTTTCAGCCGTCCCGTAGTAATTCCTTTGGAATTTTATCTGTTTTTATTCCAGTCCCAAGAAGCTTAATTATTGTCTTGTTTACTTCAACTGAACAGAGGAACGTTTTTTTTTTAATGAATTTAATCATTACAAAGTTACGCTGAGTGCAAATCAAATTATTGAATCAAAATTTGCTAATTAGTGTTTTACATATAAAAAAATAATTTATCAATTTATTTCAAAAATTTTAATTTTCAACCATTTAAAAGACTAATATGTTTAATTGGAGCACCCTGGAAAGTGTCTGCTGAAAATTTTATTAAATGTCAAAGTTTGCGCTACGCTATCCCATTCAAAACAAATATGATATCTTCAGGGCCCTTTGTGGTCCGTTAGTTTGGAATGATACATTGTTGTTGGTCTATCCTTAATCCAAACTTAATTCATAATTCACTGGTCAACAACAAAGTTGGAATTAAACTTTCGGCCGAGCACTCAATATAACTAACAGCATGGTTAATTTAGAACTGCGAGTAAGACGTGCTTAAACTAGAGGCCACTCCTTGCTTTGGCAGTCCTTACATTACTTTAACTAGTTTTAGGAATGAAGACAAATATAAATAAACTCATTTCTCAGATAAACTTTTTGGCAATATATATATATAGATATATTTATATATATATATATAAAAAACAAACTATTGATAGCTTTTGCATGGGTGTTTTTTGTTTGGGTGAAGCAGTACGTTTTTTTTATATCTGAAAAAATATAAATTGTACTTCAGGTAATAAGAAGGTAGACCTTTTGTGAAAATACCAGAACGAATGCAAGGTTTCTTATATACATCTTTTAACGATTATTAGAAGGCATTATACTGTGGCTTTCGATTAAGATCTTAAACCGATTGTATTGTTAGCTATCTTCATTTTTTATGGCTGTGCACACAATGGCGTCAGGTTATTTGAAATTTTCTAATTATTATTTTTTTTATTGTTTCAGGTAAGCTGCTTTTGAATTAAAAAGAAAAATTTGAGTTCAAAGTGTTGCTGATTGAGTAAGTATTTACAAATATTACATAAAGGTTAGTCAAATTAAAATATTTTTTACTATTAAATAAAATAAAAATAAGCTTAGTTTAATATTACGGGAATCAAATTGGATCATAAAATCAACACCAATGATCGTAGTCACTTAAAAAATAAATGCCTTATGATTTTTATTGATTTTTTTAATAGAACTGGCAGGCGGCATCATTGAATCTTTAAAACTCATTCACGATTCATCGTACTGGTGAATCACAGATTTAGACCCGCTCTTTGCAGGCGAGTCGCGTCCCTCTGAATCTAATTTAAACAAGCGATCAATCATGTATCGGAAAGAGAGACCCAATTACTCCGGCCTCGTGAACCGCTCCGAACCGGGATTGCTAGAACCTTTTTGTTTGGAACCTTCCCGGCGGCGAACCGTGTCCGCCGAATGTTCACACAAACGTGCTCAGGTGTCCAAGGTCCTGTACACACATGTTCATATAGTATATTTTATTTGGAGGCTTCTTGTATAAGTGTATTTATTGATAGTTTATTTTGATGACTAAGCAAAAATATTTTTTAAGAAATATGTATTATATATATTCGACCGACTGGTTTATCTGTGATACTTTATATTAAAACAACAAATGTGAATGTCCAAACGACTATATTTAGTTTCGAAAGCTTTCGCTTTACAAGAGCTTAATTCTATGACTATTTTTATTTTAATATAGTACTTATACGCACTCAAAGATAATCCAATCAGTGATTAATCCAAAAATGATATTAATTATTTGAAGAATTAGTCACTAGTTTTTATCAAGAAATTCAATATTTTTAGTGAAGTTCCATTTTAATATTTTTGAGTAAAATACTTGAGTGATTTTCCATATGTTTTCGGTTTGACCGGTTTCGCCAACCTTTCTTTCACGTTGGCATTATCAAACTGGCGTATCAAATGGCGTTTGATAATGTCAACGTGAAAAGTTGGCGAAACCTGTCACAAATAAAAACAAATATGTGGAAAATCACTCAAGTATTTTACTCAAAAATATAAATTTTTATTACTGTAAGACTAACAAGTAGAAGTCTGAAATACACAATAAGCTTCATATGCATAAATATACCAATTTTTTTAAATCTGAGAATCATTTTTTATTCCAACACATTTCACTGCGAGGAACGCGAAAAATATGAATCAATTAATTACCAACCGCCCGAAAGTCACGGGGGGGGGGAAAAAAAAACACGATAACAATGTAAAAAGGCTTCAATCGTTCAAAGAGCCGGCCGCAAAATAGGAGAATCGGACAAATTCGGCCTAACGCGATACAAGAGCGCGGGTGTCATTGTTTGCGGGGCAATTCAGATTCGGGGGTTGAAAAAACCCCCGACGCGGGTCTGGCCTCCTGAAAAACAACGCCCCTGATAAATTGTTTTCCGACGTTGATAGATCGTCCGCCACGCAACTTCGGATGGCCGTGGAAATTTCTTTGCCACTCCACCCGTGCTGGATTTTTCGCTTAATTATTTTGTACAAGCTTACCAACGGCTTAATCGTCGACGAGGCTGCCTAATATCAAGCGACGTTTCAATTTACTCCCTTTAAAACTTAGGTGTAATGTATGATATTTATACAAGAAAGTCAATATTTTTGACAGAGCGTACTTGGTGGAATTCCATTTTAATATTTTTGAGTAAAATACTTGAGTAGGATAACTGCTGCTAGACCTCAAAGCCACAACTTTAGATAACTACCCTATTAATATAAAAACATTTGTTATTATATAGAATCCTCCACTTGTCAGGTACTTTAAAATCACACTAGCCCTTAGCACCTGACAATCACTCTTCTCTCTTTCCAACAACCTCTACCTCTAAAAATTGTTTACCTAATTGATTATTATTATATAAAATCTCACTCTGTTTGATAATGCCAACGTGAAAGGTTGGCGAAACCGGTCACAAATAAATACGAACATGTGGAAAATCACTCAAGTATTTTACTCTAAAATATATTTATATACAGTAAAAAGTTGTGTTTTAATATATTTTTTATCAATAGATGCATATAATGAATTTTAAACATTTCAGAGAGAGAAAATATATACGTACTAATATGTTAAGGGTCTCAGTTCCATACTCGAGTTTTTTTGATCATTTTCTGGTCTGTTTTGCGAAAAATTGACTTCACCAATCAAAAAAAATTTAAACGCAGAAAGTTAGATACATCCCTTGTTCCGAACAGAATATATTTTTATTTCTTTCAAATTTTCTTTTAGTATGATAAATATGTATTTTTCCGATTGAAGTGTAGGAATTTGGAGATTCGTCAAGTCCCAGTTCTCAAGAGTCCTAAACATTTAAAAGTCTTTTTTTCAATTGGAATTAAAAGATTAAATATAAACCCTTTACAAAACTTTGCTTTTGAAAAGTCGTCATTTTATCCAAGTTTTTCAACATCTTCAAGATTTTATTTCACCCTGAAAATGGACATTAATTAAATAATAAAAAATAGATTAATATAACTTAGAGTTTTTTTAATACTCTTTAAAAAAATTAATTATCGACATAGAAAAATAAAGTGACAATTAAATTAATTAAATGACACGATTTCGCCAGGTAAAACGGTATTTTTTGTGGCAGACGGGGGATGGACACCAAGCAAGGTTAGGTAGCAAGACCCTTAAGTAAACTGATAGGGAAGTGTAGTAGTAAATTCAATTAATTTCCACCAAGAGAACAGGCAATACCAGCAATTGAGTGCTGGCCACATTGTCAGCCACTCTGCGTGATCCACATTGCCATGGCTTCCCTTGTGAAATCCTTTGTCCTCTGTGACTCCAACTTATGTAACATACAGTTAGATTGATGCAAAACTATATTCTACTGAGGCTTCTGGTAGAACTTTAAAATAGTTCAACCGTGAATTTGTAAAACTACTTCGTTCTAAAACCTTTTAATTATTGAAAAAAGTTTCAGTAACGAGTCTCAAACGTCACTATAAATTATAATGCAGCACAACCCATATACATTAAGATCAAATTTTAAGACATCAGACCTTTAGAATTCTTTTAAGAAATCGTTGGGTTTTTAGATTTTTGCTGAATATAAAGGACATCCCTTCCTTTTAGTTTTATGAGACCCTCGCTATACGGAAACATTGCCCATTAAAACTACCCTTTCACGACTTTCGTCAATAAAGCAAGCAACGCATCTTTCACATTCAGCTCCACAAGCACGGAATAGTTTATTTGTTTTTCTCTTGACAAAGATTCTACATTACGTCTATAAATCTAAGTGACTTTTTACATTTTTAAGTACTTCCACATAATTAAATTCTTATATCCATTCAACCCTTTCTAATTGCTTGAAAAATTGTTTATTTCAAAACATCATCAGTGTGCTTACTTATTTTAAAATAAACACCTTTATGAAGCATAATTTACATATTAATGTATGAGTCCTTAAATTCCGTACAAAGAGTAAGTTAAGAAAGGTGTTTAATTTAACTGTAGTTTATCTATAAATGTAATATTTTAATATTTATTATTTATTTATCCTTAATATTTTTGAACCTCTTTCACATTTACGGATGAATTATTTCCAGAATTTTTTTTTTATGTTCTGATAAAGAGATATGAATAAAACATTTAAATTTTACTCCTTAAAAATAAATACATACCCACCTTTCTAGGAGGAATGCAAGTAAACACCTTATTTGTAATCTCCTGTATTTACTTATTGGAAATTGATTGATGTTTCCATCTCGAAAGCCTTTCAATTCGTTCGCGATTTCACTTCTCGGAATAATTTCCCTTCGAAATATTTTATTCTCCCATATCCACATTCGCAACATCAGACTTTTCATTAAATATTTAACAAGACTTTTAAAGAATTTTCATAAATAAAAGATCATTTCTTAGTATTTTCCCTATTCATGTTCTGTATTGGTTGTCGATTTCTTTTATATCTTTTCTTTAAAAATATTTCAGCATTTATTCTTAGAATTTCTGCATATAAATTACTAGTCGCAGATAAACCCTATTTGGAATGAATACCATTATATTAAAATAAACTGAATATTCTTATTGATTCTACAGTTTTAAAAATTACTTTTACTAAAGAAAAAATAATTTTTTTTCCCGGTCCAATAAAAAATTGTTTTCCAATTTAGACTTAATTTTAAATAAATGGCAATTTGAATATGTCGGTATAGTTTTTACACAGGTGTTTATCAGGATTATATTGATAGAAAAGGTGATAAGTGTAATATTGAATTTAAACCGCTATAGGTATTTACCAATTAGAACCTTATCAAGTATCCGGATTACAATTTACCTCAGCTCACCTGTACCCTTTCCGGGTTGCGAAGCGAGCAATCGACTTGAAAATACGATGGATAAAAAGACGAACGAATCCCATTTAGTTGTAAATAAAATCAAATTGTGAAAATTGACGTGAAATGGGAAGTTTTCCGATTCGTCCACAATCCAATTACCGGAAAAGGCTGGACACGGAAATCGGCGAAACTGGAAAATCCGTTAAACAACGCCACCGATAAAACCTTTTAAATCTTGTCACTTTTAAAAACAGATTAAAAATACTTTTCTCATGACGATTGCTACAATTCTCTCATCAAATATATGAAAGCGTAAATCATACACTTTTGAAACTTGGAATTGCACATGATAAATATAAAATATATATTACTTATTTGGTAAAATAAAAGCAGAATTTCAACGTTTCTTATTATATTTAACTAATAAAAAAATTATTATAAAATAATCAATTATCAACAAGCTCAACAACCTTTTCATTTATACGTAAATTATTTTAAAAATAATCTCAAATTATAATACTTTTGAATTTTAAATTTTCTAAAGCAAAACATGTAAAAAAGGCACTATGTGCGATATTCTTTTAATCCTACATCAGGCTTTTTGTTGGGTCGAGGCTTTCAGGTTTCAGGCTATTCCCAGTGGTGGGGGTCGCATTTTCAAATGTGCGGGTCGGCATTTGACATTTGGTTCTGTGAATGCCATTCGACATGTCATCTGTGTACACTGTGCGTGGCCACAACTCTCCTTTACGACTCGCGTAATTAAAAATGTAAATTTCAGGAGAATACATCCCCACCGTCGGATTTTTTGTTTGCTTGTATATTTTGCATAAATCAGACACGTTTATCCTCTGTGAAAGGTGGAATTGCAAATATCTTATGAATACATTACGCTCAGAGCCTAACTGAATTATATCTTTTGTGTCATTATTTATATATTGAAAAAAGTTTTTTAACAAAAATTTTATTTATTGAATTAATAATTTTTTGTCTAAGCTACAGCAATATGTAAGTTATATGTGTTATATTGATTATTAATTCACACATGAAACGACAAGAAAAATCTATAAAAATAACTGCCAAGGCACCGGTAAGTTGAACTCATCTCGTTGCATGCATGAATCCATTACATATTTACCATTCCTCTAAATTGTTAAATTTAAAATTTGCTAACTACTTACTACGTAAATAGAGTGTTTTTTTTTTATTAAATATTATTTGAAGAATATTCCTTTGGTAGGAGCTCGTTATTGGTATATGAGTAATGGTTTGCATTGTTTGCATGAACATTCCCTGTGCTGAGCTATCCAGGAGAATTCCTATATGCCATGGAGGTGTACTTTCAGAACAGAAGCATTCCTAACAAACCAACCGTGAGTTAGTACATTCTGTGAGCATCGACCTCAGTCTGGAGCTGAAACAAGACCTCGTGTTTCATACAAACTACCAGTCTGAGAGTAAATGGAAACATTTCAGAATTAAATAATATTATATATTAATAATTGATAGCAAAAAAAACTATAAAGTTGTGTCATGCTTTTGATTTTGAATTTTCTGATAATCTGAATTATTTTTTTGCATTTGAACATCATTACATAAATTTTAAAGATTACGCTTTATGCCAGTGATAAAACCAGAGCGTAAATTGTCAAGCACTATTTATGTGTTATCATTAATTTATATAATTTGCACCAGATCCCAATGCAAAGAATAATTAGTAAACTTTGAAAGAATTTTTCTCATAAATTTATCTTTATTTATTAATAACGACGTAAAAACGATTTGCAAGTATCGCGATGATTCGCTTGTAAAGCTCGGCGTTGGGAAAAAAGTATAAATATGAAATAAGCTCGGAAAAGTTTGATAAAAAAATGTTTTTAAACAAGATTAAGTGTTTTTCCAAGAAAATTTAAAGCGAAAGTATGTAAGTACCAACCGGCGCAAAATAATCTGTATTCCAAATTTTTTCCTGTAAAAGCTCCTGTGGGCGTGTGGCAAAACAAATAAATCTCTGAGATTTTTTGAGAATTTTAAGTGTTTGCAATATTTTATAGGCACTTGGGCATTTGGTTTAGCCTTAAGTGTGCAATCAAAGCCTTCCTTTAAATATTTTCCGTTATAATTTTGTTCCTAAAAAAAAGATAAAATACTTTTTAAATTTTTCGTGTGAACTTAAAATGTAAATATATTTTTGATTAAATTAATTAATCCTTTTTTAATTTTTTCAGTAAAAAAAATTTCTTTGGTCTTTTTTGGTTTATATTACATTTTAAATAATATTATTAAAAGAATTTCGATCTATATTTACAAATCATATAAGTATTAGATTTTACGCAGTAGAAAGTAGGTGCGTATAAAATGGTTGCTTTAATATCAGAAGGTTATATATTTATTAGCAAGGCAATCAACGCAAAAAGAAGAATAAACTAGTAAGATAGATTTATATCAACAAAAGTAACAGCAGTTACATCCATCTCTGATATCAATTGTAGAGGTAGAGAATATGTTGGATAATATCCACAAACTGTTTTATAATTATATCACAATTATGTACTAAGATCAGAAAGTGAAAAAATGCTTTATTGCTGCGGTCGAAAATGCTGAAATGTAGTTTTTTCATTCAGTGCATTAAGCTGAAAACTCAACCAAAGTCCCCAAAACTCACAGGGATGTTCTCGAAAGCCTTGAAACCGCAGCCTTATATTATTCCGTCAACTATATCATGTCACCATCGGAAGTTACGCGACTTAAAAAGCCACGAGATTTCATCTTGTTGGCTGCCAGGCTCCTCCTCCTGCGAGGACCACTCAATTTCCGCTGAGTGCACCACCTCCAGCCCTCTTCTGTAACATTAGATTATGATTTCACAACCAAATGGTAACTAACTTGCGAAAAGTTTTGGGATTTATACGTACTAGAAAGCGTTAAGTTAAAGTTAAAAGTTTATCCTTAATTTAGTCAAATATAATTTTTCAGTTAACACAGATGTAGCTCTTGAAAAGTAGGTTATCTGTGTCAATGATGGTGATTATTTTATTATGTTGAGAATACTACTTGTCGTATGATAAAGTCATTCACGAATTCATCAATCAAACTAAATATCTCAGTTTCACAATTTTTTCTGAAGTACAAAGCCATTGTGGGTGAATTAAATACAACACTCAGAAGTAAATGTATTTTTAATATCCCTCTCATTTAGTAAATTCGTTTATAAGATTTTTTTACTTCAGGTATTTAAATTATATACGTTATTTATCTACAAACATTTATTTTTTATTACAAAATTTTATGTTTATAATAAATATTAATAGAATCAGCTTTTATAACACAATAAACGTTATAACCCTAAAAAATCCACAATTCTTAAGGCTCATAGAAAGAAGACATTAAAATGAGTAATGACATGTTTTACATATTGATAAACATATAATTTATTAAAAACAAGATAACTTAGCTTTAAATAAATGTAAAAACATGAATGTGTTTAATAGTTTATAAAACTTTTTTAAAAATATTTTATTTTGTAAATTTCTCGCGCTTCATTTTAAATGTAACTTCGTTCAAAAATTCCAACAGTATAAATTGCCAAAACTAGTAAATTTGTATTAAATATTAAATACATGAAATTACTCGTATTTAATATCGAATATCTTCATTTATTGCAGTAAGAATATGCCATCCCTTAGCGTAGAATCACATTAGTATGAATATTCTTAACCCGATTTCAGGATTCTATTACGCAGCGTGCTTTTACACGGAAGCTTTCCTCTCGGCTTCCAGGCTATCATGACTTACGGAGCTTTTTACAGTTGCAAAATTTAATTTACCCAGACAGAAAGCTCGATTTCTCGGATTTCTTCCGCAGTATTATCAGGTCTCGAGAGCTTCATAAAGCTACGTAGACTTTATATTCGTATATTCGTCATGGAGTTTGTACTAAAGCTCGCGAGAGAAATGCTAGAAAGAAAATATAAAACGAGAGTTGGCTTGTTTATTTTTAATTGTGAGAGTAAACAGGTAATTATTATGCGTATTCATGAACTGACATTCTCGTTTTTAAAAACTTATAGTGCGGATTTGGTTAAAAAAAAAAAAAAAAAAATTTCTTTATAATTTAAAACAGACCTTAAAAAAAATTTCACCCTAAGATGGCATTTGATTTAATTAGGATTGTAGGCTTTAAATTTGTTTGAATTAACATTTGTTGTTTTTTATTTTTTTAAAAAGCGAAAGTACACAATATCTTATGTTTATAGGAATAAATTTAGCAAATAAAACCCATGCTATGAATAAAAAATACATAAAAACGGTTGATTTATTAAATAAGTGTAAACTGTATAAAAGCCATTTCTTATGACGAATATTTTGACTCTGTTTCTTAATCGTATTTATACCAAAATATAAACGCTCTAATTTTTCTTTTGAAAATGGTTTTCAAGACAATAACTTTTGAATAAAACGAGGAGTATCATTACCATCATTATAACTTGAACAAATTCTTGCTATCTATTAGGAACTTGACATCAAAAAAGCAAAACTTTTATCACATAAATTTTCCGTTAAGCTAATTGATCTTTGAAGAGTGTCTGCCGAGGAAGGAGAATGGAGAGGAGCGGCAGAGGAAATCCTTTTCTCCATTTCCCTCCCTAATTCGAAATTGTTTCGACTCGCGTTTCAGGAACTTCCCTCAGAGGAGATAGGGTAGCAACACAACCACCCTGCTGCTCTTTGTGAGAGAGGAACTCACAAAAGATTGCAATACGGCACTCGTTCCTTGCAGGAACTCACCCGTGGCGGGTTGTATGTCGTCAGAAAGCAAATTTTATAAAAAAAACCTGAACATAAATACTAATTAATTAGATTGTACGCCGTAGACTTTTTTACACTCATTAAAAAAAATCTTTTGAAATGTATATACAAATTTTAATTTATTTTTTAATCAACGAAATTTTTGTATTCAGTACCGACAAAAGCAGTTTTTTTAACAACGTTTATAGATATCACTTATAATAACATTTAATTTTTAACTAACTAAAATTAATACTTTTACAAATATTTCATAGTTTTACTCATCATATTACATAAAATGTAAACGAATAGCATATTACACGTTAAATGTCAAAATAAAGTATTTTCATGAAGACTTTTCTTCACAAATATGTTTTTCAAAATATTATCAAATAGAAGAAAAAGATGTATCGCTTGTTTGACGCCGTAAATTTATCGCTTCTAGATGACAGCTGCCGAAAATATATAATATAATATAATTCAACATTTTACTTCATCTTTGACATTTACAATATTCCTACAATACAGGCTTTTTGCTTATCGGCAGAGCAGAACAATAATTTGATTATTACTCTTCAATACTTGCGAATCGTCTCTCCTTATTAAATTATTCAAAGCATTTTACCAGCGATGACTTTTAACTCTGCCGTGTAATATTTCTCAATTTCTGATAAAATTATCTTTAGAGCGGTTATTGAATTTAAGAAAAATAGTATTCATGGTATATCTTTATTCAAGATATAATCCTCAGTCCACTCGAAAAAGTTATATCTCTTTATTTTGAATTTATATTTTCAGTTTTTTTACAGTAAATTTTATACAGACTTATCGGTAGTGAAATTAAAAATATTTAATCTTAAGTAGCGATTGTTTTTAAGTCATTTCTGATGAGTTCTCAAAGAAAACGCAAGTAAAAAAAATAGAGATCCCAAATTGAATTAAATGATCAAAGCCCTTCAAAATTCGTTAATAAATTGACGTGAATTCTTACAAGAAAATCGAAATACGGAATAGCCCAATAATCTCCGAAGCCTTTCAATTCGACGGCCAAATTTTAATTCAATAATGAACAGGAATTTGCGTTTAATTAGAGAGACGGTTTTCTGTATTATTTGGCTTGCTTTTTAAATAAACGGGATCACGCCCTCCATTGGAGGCCACGGTTTCAAACAATACAGCCCAGATTGAAAGCCTTATTTATACAATATTGTCTGTTTACAAAGACGCTAATGAAATGTCGCACAGCCTGTATAAATCTATATTAGGGTTCTCGCGTCTTTCCTTACTGGTGGCTTCATACGTTTAAGCTTTTTGTAGCTTTATTGTTGTGGGGTGTCATAACTTAGCGTTTTGGTGATATTATAAAGGTAATTTAATTATAAAGTTTTAAATGTATTCATATTTGGTAACAAACATTTAACGTTAATCCTTGATAATGAGAAAATAAATATATTATCAAGGTTCATACACGATTGCGCCACGTCAAAGAGACCTAATCCTCTAAAGGAGATTATGTATTCTTACGACATTGCAATACTGTCCCATTATTTAAACATACAGGGTGATTTCGCACATGTAACAAACATGTATACAAGATCAAACGGTATTTTATTCTAATAACTATATCATTCTAGTTAAATAAGCATATCTTTTCTACAAGCTGTCATACTCCGGTAAGTTAATATTATGACATCACGATTTCGCATTGAAGTGGTGACTGTTTACACGTTTCATAATGAACCTTATTTTTGTGCCATGGGCTCACAGATAAATCAGTAGATTTGGATTTACCCTAGTTTTTTATAAAAATAATATTAAATTTTAGAATCACCCAGTATGTAAGAATATCTCCTTACAAACGTGACATTTCCCAGCCTTTGTCTTTTGCGAAATACGAATAAGGATACATTGTCTGTATTTACGTAATGGTTCTTTTTATAACAGTTTTTGAGTTACATACAAATAATTTATTGAAATTTAATAACCAGGGGCTTAACCTAAAAAAATGCAAAAATGTTCAAAGCGTTAATTAAATGCTTCTTGTTTTCTCTGTTATTTTAAGTACTCTCCTATATAGTCGAATTGTAAAGCCTCGATTTTTTGTATGTTTTCTGCCTGAAATGTCTTGAACTCTAGTTTCGTAATTTTTCCCACTTCAGAAAAGACTGTTATGTAAAAAATCTATTGAAAAAAGAGCAATGTAGGAAGAAAATAAATATGGATGCAAAATTTGCGACAGTGACTAGCTCAGAATAGAGATGTTTTCTGTGAGATGGTCACTCACCTCCTATAAGGAGAGGCACCAAAAGAAGAAGTTGTCTCATGTGACAATGTAAAGAACTAAATATATGTACATCCTATTGATTTGTTTGCTTCATCGATCACAGGTGCTGTAGGCGGTGATGGCGACGATGGCGACGATAAGGAGAAGGAGGAGGAGGCCGAGCGCGAACGACAGGAGGCCATCAAGGAGGCCGAGGACCGCCGCAAGGAGAAGCACCGCAAGATGGAAGAGGAGCGGGAGAAGATGCGCCAGGAGATCAGAGACAAGGTAGGCACAGCCTCCAAACACAATTTTACACCAAGACCCCCTAATCGTGACAAACAAAGTTCATCTTTTATTTTACTTTTTACGGATAACGATTTCAGGATAAAAAAAAAACGCCCACCCACAGAGTCAGTATAATAAATTAACACGTCTGTAAGGCGAAAATGTATTTGCTACTGTTCGCAGTACGATCGAGTATGAACTATTTTACGATATTTATATATATTCACAGCCATTTATATGCACAGTGTTTCAGATTTGCTAAAATTAAATTAAATTAAAGCATATAACATGGCCGGTGCATTACCAATTATACCAACGAATCACTAGATTTTTAACAATCATATCCATGTAAGCTTGGAGATGTGGGTTCAAAAAAAATATACTTAATCATTATCAATCAATCAAACCTGCATAGGCAAAATCGTGCTTCCTGTGAGACGGTCTTCGCAAAAGTAAATAATATATAAATTATTTATTTAGTATGAAACGAAATTTCATAATGATTTCACGAGATAAACCTGAAACGAGGGAAACACTTGTCCCGCTGACCAACCCTTCATCACCAGAGGTGCTCGCCCCCCTCCTAGGGGCTCCAATAACCCTCTGTCAATCAGCGGCTGACGGACAGTAACAGATTGCGGGCATGCGGGACCCCTTGTACGCCAATGACCCCTTCATGGCGGCGCCGCTTGTCCCGGCGCGCTCCTCAATGGGTTAAGAGTTGTGCTTTGATGTACGACCTGAAATAATACATTCATTTTCAATTTAAACTTAATATTACTGTACGTAAAAAAAATATTTATTTTATAAAAAATAAGACGTCACATGACTATATTGTATTTTTTGTTTTTTTAAAAACAAAAAATTTGTTTAATGTAACATAACAATTTATTTATTACTAATATGATTAGGCACATTAGTTCACACATAGAAACACATTAAAGAAATTCTCAGAAAAATATCATCGTGATTTGTGTGGGATTTGAACCCTTGTACTAACGAACCACATTTAGTTAGTACAATGGTCAGTACACCGGCCATGTTAGCCTGAGGATGTGGGTTCAAATCCCACACAAATAACGATGATATTTTTCTAAAAATTTCTTTAAATCACCTTCTATGTGTGAACTAATGTGCCTAATTTATTAGTAAATAATATAAGCCTGTAATAGGTAATAAATACGCATTTGATTGAATTTCAATCTAAAAATAGACATACATAAAATTTAATGCGCAAACAAAATACAGTAATTTTATATGTGAATTTCGATAAAAAAGACAGATATATTTCATTTTCAAACCTAAACTATACTCAGATATCTGATAAATGTTATCAAAAAAAAAGTTTTATCAAAAGATGTATTTATTTAATTTCGATTATTGGGCGCAAATAACAAACATAGTATAATTGGATATATTCCAAGTATTTATCGAAACAATGAAGCTAGAATTTACGTTGAGAAATATTTTAACACAAATAGTTTCCATAAGCAATAGCGCTGCAAGATAATATTGTATATATAGCCGATTCGTTGCCAACTCAAACTATTTGTAGTAATTATTATAGCAAATATACAAAATAATCTAGATATCCGGGTTAGAGTAAAATTTATATAGTAAAGGCTTGTGAAATAAAATATATCAACAAACCCCCAGTTGAAATTATATCTTACATTTAAAACTTAGTATAAATTTATATACATAAAATCACTGTCACAACCAAATGTATATTTACTTGACAATTTTTTCTCACCTACGTTAGTAATGGTATTAAATATGACAAAATGATATGATATTTTTGTATATTTTTTCTTTACTGAAATATTTATTTCACAATTGTGATATTTCACGATATTAGTATTTATTAGATCGTGTTCAGGGCATTCTGTAAATGGGGTTGGACAGGGCCGGACATGTGCCTCGGGCAAATCACTTTCAGCAGGCTCGTTTGACATGTCGTATCAATTATCTATATTGCCCACTGCAGTGCAATAACGGACGTGCTGACCAATAAATTTAACTGTCCCGACATTATTCTGTAGTTATTTTTTTCAATGTTTCACAAACACAGCAGCAAAATATTAAAAAAATACTGAGCCCTGAATCGCGTGCATTTAGCTCAGCAACACAGGGATTCTATAAAAAATCAGCAAGTGCACTTTTAATTTTTTTATGGTGAAATAATTTAAGGCTTCTTTTTTGTACACGTGTGTGATACATCGTTTTAATTGCGGCACGTTAATGAGGGAACTATTAACACAGCCACTCTAGCATATCGCGTGAGGTTTCACAGACCACGCTAGTAGTATATCAGTTATACCTCGAGTGCTGTGGTAGGAATATAACGTTTTAAAATGAATATTTGATGTATTTTATAACACACCGACCTAAGTGGGGGAAATTATTTTAAAATTCCGCAAAAACTTTATCATATATTCAGTGCATATTTTTATAGAAAAATGAATACTTGTGCTACTTTTTAATAAACTTGTCGACGTGAAACCTTTTATATTGTTTTGGGCAATGTTACGTCCTTGAAATGAGAGATTATTCCGACAAGATATAAAATGGAAACTCTTATATGATGGTACACAATACAATCATATCAAAAAAAACTAGATTGGCAAACACTAACTTCTCTTTATAAGAAATATAAATACTTTGCTAATAATTAGAAAAATATATTCCTTATATACTATGCATTTATAACAATTGTAGTAAGCATGGTAAAGAAAACATGCTACACAAATTTTCAATTAAACTGAGTATTTGTTCTTTCAAAGTTTAATTTATTTATATTACCTTTTATTTCATATGAAAGCTATTCGTGAGTGCCAATCCGGAGGGAATAATTCAAAGCGCCAACATTTACTCATAGCAAACATTTATTACTCTACTATATTAGCACTTTCTATTATTTATTTTATAAAAAAGTCAAATACAATTAAATAAATTTTGGCAAAAAAAAAGAGGGCAAAAATCATTTTTAGTTTAACAATTATAAAAGCTCTTTTAGAAAACTTTATTGTCTGAAAAAATTCAAAAACATTATATAATTACGTTTGCAGGAAATTAATTCATTTTTTTTCTTTGAGGTTTCTTTTAGTATAATGGAATTTCTGGGTTCCCAAGTGAAGGGTTGTTTCAGGTATATTCATCATAAAGCAGTCGTCAAACCCGAAGTGTCTCATCCCCACCGGGTCCACACTCCATTTCATACTTGTGGGAGTTAATACGTCAATAATGGCAGACACAACACACCCTCTCACTACCCTTAGCCTCCACACATACAACCCTCCTCGGCGTGCATCACGACCCTCCGCCTAATTTATGTGCGACAACACGTCACGACTCCTATCGATCTCGAGGTGCGTCGACCCTAAGGGTACTTGACTTTCTAGTAAGCCGGTTTAGACAGAAACTTTTGTTGCATTCTAAGTTTCAGTACAAAAATATCTGCAAATAAAATATATATATAATATTTTTATAAAAAAATGTTTGGTGTTGCTTTCGCTTTGCATTTTTTGACGCTAATAGTTATGCCAACATGCTTAATTAAGATCTTCAAATAGAGCGAAGTTTAATCAACTATTTACAAATGAGCAAATGACAAAGTATTAGAAAGTAAAGCAATGAATTCAGAAATCAGAATATTTTACGAAAATTCAATGCTCAATGTCTAATTAATAATTTAAAGAAGTAGCAGGCTTAAAAAATCTTTTCGATAGTACACTTTTCAATGGTTGAATGTTAAAAAAAATATTTTTCCTCCAAAATGACTCGAGTTCTTGTATTTGTTGTGCTCTTGAGGTACCAAATAACGATTGTGCGAGGAAAACATCATAGTTGTGGATCCATTCTCAAGGAGTGGGAAAGGCTGCAATTGTATTTCTTTTATCTTTTCAGTTTTATAATTCATTTTAATTTCATAAACATATTCGTTTTGGTTTTATTCCAAAAAGGGAAGTATTTTACTTAATTTTGTTTGGGGAAAAATCGGTTGATTTTTATGCAGAATTTTCAAATATGTTTTAGCAAATATAAAATTCATTTAATAAAATATAATTTTTGAAAAAAAAGGTTGAAACCCTTAAAGAAAGTTTTACCGTTCAATAGGAAATTGGTGATCATTTCATTGAACATACTTCTATCCTGGGCCAATCTCAATAATTCGACCGAAATTCTGATTTTTAGCAACTGGCGCAAATTTTGCATCCACGTAAACTCCTTCCTTCCGATGCACCTTTTTCCTTCAATTTTTTTCTTAAACAATCAGCTGTAGAATGACATATTTACTGTTACAAAAAAATATGCCAAAATAAGAGACCTTGAGCTTCTTTACCAACGTCAGGAGTTCCCTTTCTTTGCGCATTCTGTGCAAGACTCTCAGACTCTCCCTCTCATTTAAAAACTGTATTTGAGTTTTCGATAAGCAACAAAATGGAACATTGACGTCTAGTTGGGTTATTGTGAAGGCACAGCAGTTAGCAAGAACCACAGCTTATGCATTAATAATAAACAAAATCGATCAGACTGTACATCCCGCCTCTATCAAAACCGTTGGGGCTGCCATCATTACACGTTATCCGGTGTCGAAATCTCGATTTATGTTCGGGCTAATGGCACGTTCGGCACAGAGTTGCCAGTTAAAAGCGTGCTGTTTATTATTTGTGCCACGGTGTGCGAATAAATCGCCCGGCGTCGGGAAATTTTAAATTTTCCATGCTTACTTTTGGAAAATTCGGTAATTTCTCATCCGCCGTTGTTTGTGGCAAAATGTGATTTTTATGTTTAAATTTTTGGGTAAACTTCAACGCCACTTTTTTTGCTAAACGCTATTTTGGCTTACCGCATTTATCGACTGCTGGAGATAGGCTCTAGTGTCGATTTTGTGTTCTCAATATATCAACATCTTGCAGATATCCATACTAAAATTGTTCGTGACTGTTCAAACCTTTACGTTTGTAATTATCTTGACTTTCACTCACAAAACATACTTTATATATAAATCCTTTTCAAGATGCTAAGTGCTACGTTTTCCGTACGCTTTTCATAAATTGTGCGATTCGGGTCTCAGGGATGATAAGCGACACTAGTCGAGTCATATATTTGACGTTATCTTCATTCAGATTCACTGCTCGGAAGGTTGAGGTGGAGAGGTGACATTCCTACATGGGAAATGACGTAATGTCTCGAGATATGCCCCTATCGTTCTGAAAATAGGCTGATAATGACTTGCTTGAAGTAAGTATTAGTTTGTAGCATGATTCCAAGTGAAAGCTTAAAATGCTTTAATGTGATAACGTGGAAACCATATATTTTTATAAATATTCAACTGAATAAACATATTTATTGCCCATAATTTTCAGAAGGAATTTTTTAAGGGATTATTTTATATCTTAGGCTCACAAGTTTATCTGTTTGTATTTACTGGCCAAAAAAGGTTTTTATGTCAAAAGTTGGTAAACGTGTTTAGCTTAACGATGTTTTTTGAGTAAAATTTTTATATTTTGTATATCTGATAAAAATAAACTATTATTATTTTTACTATTTAATCTCATCTTTTGGAACTAATTTTGACTCAGCTTTTTTTATTCAATTTTTTTTTAGTTCAGCAGCAAATTAAATTTTGGAAACAGGCATAAAGCATTAGCTATACATTTTTCAAATAAGGCATGTTTCCTGAAAGAAAAAAGCTTGAAACTCTTCAGGGTGGATTCCGGACAGCCTGAAAGCTTTCGAAAAGTTTTTTAATAGCTCTGGCTGTTAGTAGCTTCCCTCGTACGATGAATATGTATGAAGCTTCTGGGTATTAGCAATGGGGATGAAGACGACCCTTAGTATTACTTACGCTTGAAATAGCAAACTTACTTCCCCGATCAATATTTCTTAGCGTAATTGTTTTTGGAAAATAAGCCAATTTTGAAGAGATTCATTTTGGGATTTAACAGAGTAGCTCAAAAGTCAAACATAAATATCTTAGCTAGTAATCCAATCAAATTTGAAATATGATAACACGTTTAGTAATTATGATATTAGGTATTGGATCTTTGTATGATAATTACAAGAATTAATGCAACATTTGAGGCTAAAATTGCCAAATAAAATTACAACATGGGTAATTAATAAACTAAAATTTAATTTATATACAATATTTTGACACGTTTTAAATACATAGTATTTATTTTTGAATAAGCATACATTTGAGTATTAATTAAGCGCTTTATGTTTATTTTGATTAAATTTTGTGTTATAAATTATTAGAAAAAAAGTTCATTAGTGAATTTATTTTATATCAATATTAACCTTTACATTTAGTTATTAATGAAAAAAATATAACACGCTGAAATATTATTTGAATAAATTATTATGTAATGATTCTTAACTTTTTCATAGTAGATGTAAAGCTTATATAGTTGAAAATAGATTTAGTAGTGATCATTATACCTTTTCGGGATAAGTTTGTAAAAAAATATATTTCTTTTAGTAGTAGAACAATTTTTGAGACACCGTCCTTAGTCACGATTGTATTTCACGCTTGCTGAACACCAACTCATTTTCGAGGGCTAGTTTCCAGAGATGGAATATTTTCTGAATGTTTTTTGATTATTGCAAGTGGATTCTGACTGTGGACTTCCCCCGGCAATATTTCCTGAAATATATGACCCAATATACAAAAATACTCCTTTATAAAAAATCTTTTTCGGCTGTGGTACCGACCCCAATTTAATTTTTGTATAATAATTATTTTGAACTACTTCCTAGAATAAAACAAGCTTTCGGGCGTTCAGCATTTTAAATAGATTTTATCACATCTTAAAATTTTTCAAAACTAGTAAAAAATAAACTTGTCAATACCATCCAAAATCATATTTGTTTATCTTATAAATACTCGAGTGGTGCAAAAAACCTCAACGTACTTTAATAGAACTCTTTAAAGCATTTCTAATGATGAGGGCTTACAAACCACAGATACTTTTCATCAATCCAAATAATGAAAATTTTATTGATCAGTGCCCTACAATTTAAGCATACGTGTTATTTTATATTTTAAAAATCTATGAATTAGAAGGCTACATTAATTCTGCCGATCCTACTGAATTCCACAAATGTCTCTAGTTGAAACCCTATCAAGTTGTTCAAATAAAACGAAAGCTCTCTCAAATAACCTCAACTTCAGCTCAGTTAGTCAAAGAGAACCTGGAAGTCCCTGGTGCAACTCTGTAGATCCAGTTTCACAAAACAGCTTTTGGTTTTACTTGCCATTACATTTAAGCAATTTATTTGCTGTAGATTTTATGATATAAATTAACTTTTAAAAATATATACAATAATGCTGATGATACCAAAAAAAAACTTTGTAATTGAAAAAACCTGATCTTCTTTTAATATTTTTTCGTTTACAAAATATGTTTCTCGGCAGTATATTGTTCGGGGGTAGTAAAACAAAGCGGCAACATCCGCACAACTCTGAAAAAAAGGAAGAATTTCTCGGATCAAGTTCCCGAGCGGAGTGAGGGAGATGGATCGCGTTTGTTTTTAAAACTTTTTCAGCGCTCGACACTCTTTTGTTGTAAAAACACTTGAAAAGCGTTTGACGCGCAGCCTGAAGTTTGCGACATTACAGGGACACGTGCGAGAAAACAAGAAAAGCACTGAAACACAATATTGAACAAACAGACTAATGCACCGCGCTACTTTAAAGGTAGAAAATAATATTTTTTTAAAAAAGTTTTTTGATAGTGCATCATAGGTTATTCTGTACCCTGAGCGGGTGTGAGGGATCGGTAATAGAGTAGTGGACTTGGAATAATTGTAGTTAATGCTCTGAAAGTACCTTGTCGAGGTAGTATTGTTTCTGTAGTTTGCTTCAAAAGGAGTATCAGATCTAAATGCCAGAGTTTTGTTAGGAAAGTAATATATAATAATACTATAAAACAGCAGCAATACGCAGATGTTTACTTCCAATATGAAACTACGGTGTAGAAGGACCCGAGGACCCACCATTGTATTTTATCCATAGAAAACCATAAACACTAGCTTACCATGAGTATTTGCTCAGTGAAATGGTCGCCAACCTCCTCTGAAGAGAAGCACTTGAAGAAAAATAGTTCATAAGATAAGTTTATCTAATAAAATATACACAGTATTTTATTTTAATAATTTTTTTTCTTTTATTCAACCTGGCAGAGAATTTCATTGATAAGAATATATAAGTGCATATTTGTTTAAGAGAAGAATAAGCTCTGTGGAGCTATGTTAGGAAAATTCAAAGCGATATATTGTTCCCCTGGGAAATCAGTACATCTGGCGGCACCAGGTGCGCAATATTGTAAAAAGGCTGAAGATAGTTCTTCATATTTATTATTTTATATTTTAACACTGTCACACGCCGGAAGCCACTTGTAAATATTACTTTTATAACACAAAGTGTAATCTGTAGTTTAAGTAAAATAATTCACAGAATAAGATTTCACATTTCAGATATACATTCTTGAATTTACAGAATACTGTTACTGTACTATTTTATAAATTTTAATGTACTTTTACACTGATATTTATTACGTGTATTATATTTTTCATGAAAAGTGAGTTTAATTTTTTTTTCACTCCACCCTTATTCAACATTTGTAAAGACTAAAGTAAAAAATAGTTGACAGTGGTAGAGAGTTATCTACAAAGACTTGTACCTTCGCAAAGACTTGGAGTTCGTAGGTGTACCTTTGCTTTTACTTACTGCTTCTCTTTTTATATTTTATTTTCTTGATATCTTAAAAACTTTGGAGAGAAATTACCTCCAGGAAAATTCTCCTTGCTCTTTATCAAATTTATTATATACTCCGCTCTCTCTGACTTATTAGTTAAATAATGCTGTGCAAAATGCAGCACTTCATTTGCTGTAATCAGCAGCGAAAGAAGATTTTTATTCAGATATTTATAAATTATCTAGGAACAAAAAGTGTATAAATATATACTCCAATTTTATTCGTCAAAATAACTATCTATTTTTTGTAGTTTGAACACTTCAAAAGTAGGATAAAAACATATACAATGAATTTATATATATACCATATATTACAAAATACATTCTGACGGATAATGTATCTCGCCCAATATCTAGAGGTCTTATTAATCCACCATGTAGCGTCTTAGATCTTGCAGGAGAGGGTGAGTTTAGAGCGATATTACCTGCGAGAAGCAGTATACACCTGTCAGGCAGCATTAGGCCCGCCCTTAATTGAAAACATAGCTTAGGACCGAAGCCAGCCGCACTCAAATTAATCCCAAAATTTGTTAATTGAATCAGATCTAAATTCATCACGTAAAAGTTGCAACGTAGTTAATTGAATAATGAAAATAGGTGTATATTTTATCAGTCACAAATATATTTCAGAGACGCAGTCGTCGAATTGGATAAGGCGCAAGGCCATGAGGTAATTAATGAATCACCTGGATATTACAATAATTTTCAAATATATGTAAGTCAAACTTTCGAAAAAAAATATTAGCTGTCTAAAAAAGTTATTTTTAAACTTGTCGGCTTTCATAAATTTTGTCAAAAGCCTAAAATATTTGTTTAAATCATTGATGGTTCCAGGATCCATGACAGGTTCTAGGATCGTTTAAAACAGTGAGCTTACAAGAACTTAACATGTCTTATACTTAAATAGAGCATTTATTAATTTTAGTTTCAAGGATAACAAAGCCGAGCTACCTCATGCTACTGTTTAAGTATATTTTCACGAAACTCGGCGACACCCGGACTCAGCCCAAGCCTCCAACTCGGATGCTTCTCCTCAAATTATATTTAAAACTTTGTCCAGCCAAGGATTACGATGTTTTTCCTCTAGACTAATGCAATTTATTCGTTAGCTACTTCTTATGATATTAACTCAGTCAGTCAAAGTTGGCCAGCTTACTACCCAACCGAAAGTAATAAATGAGTTTTTCGAAATGTGATATTTTAACTTCAGGCGCCCTTGCTCGTTAGCCTTGAGGTGAACGGTTCAAAACCTGGCAGTTTTAGTTTTGAATTCTTTGTTATCTATTTAAAGCACGAAAACTTATTTATTATTCAAGAAGGCGAGAAACTGTAAGGCTTCTTTGAATATATTTAAATATTTTAGCCTTGCATAAATTGATGCACTTTTGAAATTAAGTTGTTTACAAAACTATAAATTATCCACTGTACTTTAAAACCGAACTGAATTTTCATGAATTTGTAGCACTTAATGGTTTTTTTTTTAATTTAGTTAATATTTCTTCACAGCTTGTGAATTCCTGCAGACACTTTGTAGTTAAATTTTACATGTAAATGTTAACATACATGCATTTCTCCCGTAATCATCATTAAGGCATGTTTATTTCTCCCCTAAAAACAGGAACACTTTGTTGACACTTTCCTAGGGTGACTATTTTTGTACTTTGGACAGTGAAAATGTTTTTAAATAATAAATACATAAGAATATAACACATTTTTAGATATAAATCTATTATTTGCATTACAACGGAGAAACTTAAATTTTAAAAAAATTAAGGGCATTTTTTAATAGTTTAATGATTGAGCCAACCGCAATAGTATTGCATTTGTTGAGTGATCTGAAAATTGTAAGTTTTATATTTTTATAAGTTTGTTTAGTTGTTGTTTTATGTGCTGGTACAATATAAATGTATTTTTTTTTTTTTTCGTTATTTTTGTTATTATTTTTTTAGTTATTTTTAAGTTGAACATACCGAATGGTCTTGCGAACAAACTTTACGAGTGATGTGTCTGCGGTGCTTCAAGTTGCAACAGCAGCTGTGGCGTATGACGCGAGCTCCCTTCCGCCATTAGTCCCCTTCACCCTTCCCGCCGCGAAGCCTTCGGGCGGACGGGTTTTATGTCGGACGTTAGCTTTTCAGGAGGGGCCTGACGACCGAATACGTGGCTCGTACTCCTGAAGGATATGTGGGCTGGAGTGTTCGTCGCGGTTAGTGTTATCCCCGTTTTAAAGCTTGCTTTTATTAAATAAGTTTTCAGGGGTTTTCAGGAGTGACACGACCGAATTTTCCCATGCCTCAAAATATATATATATTTTTTTGTTAATGAAAAGCGAGCATATCTTCGTATTTAAAATGAATCTATGTGTTAAAATTTTTACTCGGAGAATTTAGTGCCATTTGCGTTCATTGAATATGTTTTTATTTAAATTTTCTCCTGGATTTTTGAAGAAAAAGTTTTATCAATCTGACCACAGCTCCATTTGTCTTTGATTGGTTTGAAAAGATTACTTTTCTGCCTTTTCCTTTGCGCCCTTCTTCACATACAGAGTTTGTGATTGTAGACCCCATTTTTAGACTTTACAAAACAAGGATGCCAAATATATTTTTTCTGGCAATATTTGCGATCGCTTATGGTATATGAATATTTTTCTTTTAAAATATAGAATTTTTATAACTCACTGACAAAGTAAGATGTAAAGTAAAGATAAAATATAATGAATTTTATTAAGATTTTTGTCATTTATCATTTATAAGCAATCGTTACGAAATTTCTTCTCCTAATTAAATTATACCATTAATGCTTGAAAATACAAACTCCTTTCGTCTTTAATACAGTTTAATGAAAATTTACAATTCTACCAAGGAAAGTTTCGAGACAATGGACATGCTCTATTATTTACTCATTCCATAAAGAAGGGGGAAGCACTCTCCACTATTATGGTCTGTAGTCTATAGACTGCAGCGTCTAAGATCAGCACCGTCTATTAAATTGAAACATATCGTATATGAAGCTGGTAGGAGGCGATGAGTTAGTACCCACACTGTATGAAATATTGTCATAGAGTTATTGACCTAACGATATGCTTGTCAATTTAAGCGGCAGTTAACCACCATAAAATACGTAATTTCAATAATTTAAAACTCATATGACTTTATAAGAGTTGAAACGGGATTGAAGACTAAAAAGTGAATATAATTTTTTTTCAATTCACTAAATTATTTTTAATTATTGATAGTCAATAACAATCCAAAGCAATAAATAAATAGTTTTTAATGAGCATATATATAAAACCAAATTAAGAATATTTTTTGTTTGCGTGTAGTTGCGTTTTATGTATAAATAAAAATTACCTATTTCATTCAATTAAAAAAAAAAAAATTTTTAAACAATTTCATTAAAAAAAAACCACATTCAGAAAGACTTTAAAAATAATTTGTATCATGTTTCAAATAAATGTTTTGGGTTTATTTTAAATTCGTAAATTTTCAGTATCTGTTTGTATACTTCTACTATTTTTTTTTTTTTTATTTCTTAAATAAATAACTGAAAATCGTGCATTTTTTAAAACCCCATAAAGACTCCCTCTCTTCATAGAGCACTGCATGTGACTTGACTTACGAGCCTGAGCGGCCGTGCTTTTCCCTTGCAATGAAATAATTCACTTGAAAAATAGCTCAGATGTTCGGAGCTCCCAAGAAGACAATGTTTTCAACAAAATTTTCAAGAGAAGAAAAAACACGATTGACGCGATGGGAAATTTTCAGAGTTTATTTTATGGGAGTAGCACACGCTATGGTATAAAGAAACCACAAAAAAATGCCTTGCTACGAGATCTATAATTTTGATTTCCATATTAAATCCCTATCGGCATATAAATGTGTTGATTTTTGTTGAATACTTCTTTTTACACATTTTCTTGCAAAACAACATTTACAATAATGTGCGTTTTACTTAAATACCAATAAACGCATAAATAGTATTTAATTTATAAAATCTTATGTTATTTTATATATTAAAAAAGTATTTGATTTGGAAACTTATAAAAATAATACTTTACCTGTATTTTTATATATCTTCGAAAAAAAAGTTCAAATAAATTCTATTATAATAAAAAATCCCAGAAACATGAATAAGTTTTATTGCAAGAGTATTCTGGATATTTTTATTTTAATATTTGTTATCAGTAGTTAAGTAATAATAGATTTTTTTGTAAAATTGCTTTGTAATAATATAATAATAATAATGATAAATAACTTATCACACCGCGTCGATATATAAACGAGTACTTATGTAAAGTAAAATTTAAACGATTTCCATGTTACAGAAGTACAGTAAAACCTTTTAATATAATAAAAAACTATTTTCAGCACGAGAACCTTCCCTTATTTATAAAAGTAGGTCTCTGCAGCAATCCCTGGCTGTAAACTTATGGGGTTTAACCACAGAAGAGTTATCTCATCCCTTATATCCCGGATTCTATTTTGTACCCTTAGCTGAGACACAGCATGCCAGAAATTGTATTTTGCCTCATACACGATTGTCCCTTTTGCAACATTCGTTTTCCTTTATCTCCAACTTATTTCAGCAATATTCTCTCTTATCTTTCGATGAATTCACATTGAAAGGTGATTTTAGTAATATCCTTGTAAATCGAAGTATTTTTGCGAAAAAAATAATACTATCGTAGGAGTGTATATTTATATAAACAATTTTTCTTATATATTCAAAAATGCAAGACAAACAATTTTGTATTTTTTAAAGTGGTTATTTTTAGTTTAATAAAACATTACTATTTATTGTTACCATTCAATTATAGCGTCTTTACGCAAAAACATAAATCTTAAAGTCAAACGAGCTTTCGTGATAGCGAAACATAAAACATGGGTTGAAATCACTATTCGAAATATATAGAGGGGACTTATTTAACCTCTAAGCTTGAAATGACATCATATTTTCAGCTTTTGGACCTGCCCGGAGCTTAAAGCTCCAATATTGGATTGAATTCGTACAACTCTGAATTTGAACTTTCGTACAACGTGAACCCACAGAATTATTAGTTAACTTTTAGTATTATAGTATTCAGTACAAATATTGCAAAAGTCGAAAATAATATTTATATTTTATGAAATGATTAAAATACTTGTTTTCTTATAAAAGTAAAAAGAATTAAAAGTAGTCAATTTTGATAAAACAATTTACTCATAGTTTCGTTTAAAGTAACGAATATAATAAAACTTTATTGAATAATAACGAACAATTTTACTAAAACAATAATGATTTTTGACGTTACATATTTTTTTAGGATGTCATAACTATTTGCGGACCACAAGTTGAGAGTTGATGATCTGTAGAATTGGCATGTCGAGTCTCAATAAGTATATTTGAAATATGGCTTCCCTCTCATACAATATTTAACAATATCGCAGGTATTTTATTTTTCAGTAATAAAGAATTTTATATTTATTTTTTTTAAATTTTGCGTTGTCTATTTGGTGCCTTATTTTAGGGGTGTATCTGTAATTTCTTTTTATTGTAAATCTGTAAGAGAAAGGGTTCAATAAACGTCACAAAACACTTATGAACTAGAAATTTAAAATGCCTTGTAAATAATTATTTATATAAAAAATGTACTTGCACATTTTCATAAAAAAATGTTGATAATCTTGAGAGTTACTAATGATACCTTTTTTTTACAGGTGAGTTGCTAACAATGCAGGTAGAATGACAGCTGACAATTTCAGGTAAGTAAAGAAAAATATCAGTTTCTAAAGAAAACATTTATTCTTGTGGAGAGAAAGAAATAAAATGGTTGACAAACGTCAAAAATATTGAACTGTTTGATATTATTTTTTTTAATTATAAATTATTGCAATTGAACATTTATCTTTATTTGTTATTTTATATCTAATATCTGTGAATATTTTACAGAAATAAATTGAAATCAATTTCAAAATATTTAAATTGAATAATACTCATCAATAATATTTTTTCTTTGTATTTGTGTATTTAAATATTTTGAAAATTTCTTATACTTGAAAGTGAGATTACAAAAACTCACAGTGAATCGCTTTTGAGTTAATCTGTTAAAAAATTGACGTATAGTAAATAAACACTGAGAGAAAGTAAATATTTAAAAATGAATAGTTTTATATTTTTAAAAACTAAAACATAACAAGCTTTCATATAATATTTCTTAAGAACAAGTTTATAAATTTAACAAAAAAAGTTTTTATCTAGATTTATTGGTTGAAAATTAATATCACTTGAAATAATAAAAAAAATTGATACAAATAACTGAAACTAAAGAAATCAGTTATATTTAATCAATTTAAGATTCTTTTATCGATATTAGGATTTTATTTAATACTCTAACTGAATATGAGATTCGACCCTGAAGAATTCTCGTTTAAGAAATAATTTTATATTCAAAAATTATTGATTATTCACTTTAAATAAAACAAATTGAAGATTTTTAATAATAAAAAAATCACATGGGTGACAATATTTAAAATGCGCGCGCGAATCTTAAGCGGTCGCATAGTAGACCTAAGCACCTGAATAATTATCATCTCAACTATATCCATTTATCAAACCCACAACTTTTATAGAACAATAAATCCTTAAAAATAATAAAGGTATGAAAAATAACAGCACACTTAAAGGATAGTCCAGAAATAAATCTTTTTATATACGTACATGTGATTTATACCTTATGGTTATTTTTTATATGGCATAGTTTCTTTTTTATAAAAGCCATATTTTTAATTACTTTTATAAAATATGTTTAACCTATCTCACTTTTCAAACAAGTAGTGGGATTAAAAAAGTTTTATAGGTGAATATTAACGCTTAAAATAAATAAAATTTAAATTTAATCAATTAACATATAACATATATTTACTTACAAATAATTAGTGCCGAACAAACAGCGCTGAAGCCTTCCGTTTATCAAACGCATTTTCGAAAAGCCTTCCAGGCGCTCGCTCTGAAATATCCGGGGGATATTTTGTATGAAGCCGTATTACGCGAGCCTACGGCGATATAGGGTAACCATTTTTTACGCAAACTGGGAGCATAAATTCGGTCCTCACGTAGCTTCGGCTGATTTATGGAGCGGCCCTGGAGTGCCTGGAGCCAATCCAGGCCCGCTCCAGGCCGTTAATGCCCGGCGGACAGACACGGACTGGGAATTACACGGTGTCTTTAGATTATGGTTTAATTTATAGTTTAAATAATCATAGCGATGATTGGAGCTTTGAGCGAGGTAATAAAAAACTGAAAATAC
The DNA here is from genome assembly GCA_022113835.1 of Atopsyche davidsoni. Classification (NCBI taxonomy): domain Eukaryota; kingdom Metazoa; phylum Arthropoda; class Insecta; order Trichoptera; family Hydrobiosidae; genus Atopsyche; species Atopsyche davidsoni. The sequence goes on from JAILWY010000025.1 coordinate 4,409,033, forward strand.
TATAATCTTAATATTTAAAATCAGTACTGTTATATTTTGAATTACAAATGATAGTTACCACAAATGTAAGCATTCCCTATTTGAGATGATTTTTTTTTTCATACAATCTTTCTGGCTTGAGCGTTTATCGCAAACCACAGCTTTTCTCGAGTGTTCAATAAACTTTCTGAAATCGAGCTTTCATGCTGAAAAAAAGCACTACAGCAAAATGCTTCTCGACCCTAAAAATTAGCTTCATAAACTCAGCGATCACGATAAACGCCTTAATCACTTAACCCCAATGCCCAGAACGGCTTGCCGTATACAACAGTATTTTCGTATGGCGAAATAAAACCAGCGCTATACGGGGCGACCTAAAAAGCGGACTTCGTAAAAACGCATACGCCCATAGAACAAAGTGCTTAAATCAAGTACGAAATGTCATTAGGGTCAGGGGTCGGTCATTAAAGTGGGCCCGTGTGCGACGGCCCTGCCGAGCAATTCCCTTCCTTGTGTTAATGTGCATGCTGGAATGTATACGTGAGAAAGTCTGCTTGTGTGTGTCCATAATGGATATCAGTGCTTTTCAACATGTAATCCGTTCAATAAAATAAATTTAATAGTTCGTATTTTTGTATAAAGCATTGTATCCTAAGGCAAAATAAACCTCTGATTTGTGAATACAATACTGACGATTTGATTACTAGACTTATATATTATTATTCTAGTCCATCTGGCATTGCTCAAACGATCATACAACAAAGCATATAAATGCATTATTTTGAAATTTAACCCTTAAAATCGACAGTTTGACATTCGCTTTTGTGTATCTCTTGCTTGGCTGTGTATGTAGTTCGTAAATGCTACGCTAACCTGTCGTTAAGGGTTTGCGCTGAAGCGGACATTTTCGAACAGGCCTTGTTTATTTTCGGCACCGGAATGATACGTCGGTAGTAATTTTGCGAGCGGGCTCGTGTTTGTTGTTTGAATGATTCTCGTATACAAATGAAACCCTTCCGAATTGAATAAAGACGCCACGTGATATACCAAATTATGAAATATTATCATTTAATAAATATATTGTCTACCAATATTACACACAACTTGTTAAAAAATACGTTAACTTTTTTTCAAAACATATTGAAATTTATAAACTGTTTCCTTTGAGATAAGTCGTAATCAAGATTTTTACAAAGTACTTTTTGACTGACCCAATAAATGTAATTTAAATAAACACGATTCTGACCAGTGCGGAATATTGTAATACAAATTTTGAATTCATTGAAATTGCTGGAAGCTTTGCATCTAGCAACTAACTTCAGGAATGGGAGAACTTCAGAAGTACGGGAAATTATTCACTAAGAATAAACTTTATTCATTATTATGACTCGCGCCACTCTCGTGCCACTATCAACCCTTCTGTGTTATTATAATTTTATGATCTAACAAGTCTATTTACAATTTAATATTTATATATATATATATATATATATATATATATAATGGTAGATATATTTTAGATCCCTACAAATAGATAGAGTTGCGCTGTTCGAGCAGGAAACAGCCTGTGAAATGTTCTAATGTAGCAAACAGCACACCCTGTAGTGGCGTGTCAATAGGCGGCTGTACGTTTGTGAACACACTGTAGGTACTTCAGCACAGTGTGTCTAGTAATTGGCTTACGGGTCGTCTCGGGACACTGTCTACTCACTATATTGGATTTAGCTTTGTAATGATGAAGACCTTGTGTATACAATGATTTAATACTAAAACCCACTGCCGTTGCATTGAAAACATTGCATTGAAACAGAAATACACAAACTATCCAAAAACAACTTGTTTATCAATAAAAATAGCATTGAAAAACAAACACATTATAGCTGGAAAAAAAAAATAAATTTACAAAAAAAACCCTTTCTTTTTTACCGCTGGAGCAGCTGAAAGTGAAAAAACGGCGTTCGGCGTTTCTCATCTTCAATTCATACGGCACCCAATATCCTACCTTTTGGATCATTATATATGATATGGCTTATTGAGTCACTCTCAATATTTTTGCGAGTTCTTCTTGCGTTTGGCACGAGTCTTCATCCAGTATAGCCTCCAATTCGGCATCCTCAAACTTTTCTGGCCGCCCTTCGCGCTCTTTATCATTGGTATTAAAATCACCACTTCTAAAACGTTTTTACCAAAATTCACACGTGGATATTGATGAACCATGTTCCCTGTAAGCTTCTTGCAGCATTCGATGGCCTTCAGCTGCACTTTTCATCAAATGGAAGCAGAAAAGTAAGCTTTCCCGCAAATTGTGTTTTGTTGGCACAAAAGTTGACATATTCGGAGCACACAAAATCTAAGTTGTTTCCACTTCAACGAAATGACACATACTGGAAAAGAAAGTCTAAAGATGAGGTTATAAAATGAAGTTAGTTGCAACACTGTCTATTTCGATTTAATACTAATAACGTCATATCTTGAAAATCCTTTAAAACTTATTTGTACACCAAATATAATACCCTTCAAAATTTACTTTACTTTAGATGTCATCATAATTTTCAGTTAAAATGTTAATTTTTAACTGTGATTTTCCTGAAAAACTTTACCTACCAGTAAAAACTTTAAAAGAACATCGCACTCATAAACACTCGATTATTTTTTTCTTATTAGAAAATAATTTACATATATATTTTGACAGTCTTTTTAGAAAGTATTATATATAGGATCAATATTTGGTCAACAGTTTACGTGTTTTATTTATAATTTATAGATATTGCGAAAAATAATGCAATCACTTTTCTACTCTCCCTCATTGCGCTCGTCTACTTGTAAAGCACTTAATTTTCCGGATTATTAAATAGGCTAACGCGGTAATGACATCTTAAAGTTAAATGAATAAAATAGCCATGCAGAAGTTGGAGTCGCCGGCGCCATATTAAAAATGTGAAATTAATAAATTCACCGCAACGGACGTGGAACGATTCGAAACAATGGCCGCGCGTTCCAAACTCAAACTTCCGTGTTCCAAGTTTGAATATTCATAAAGCCAAAATGGCGGCGCAAGGCGGTTATGGCCGGCGCTAAAATTTTATTTATGTTTTCTCATTTAAGTTGGCAAAGAGTTGATTGGCTCCACATGGATCCGGGTTTCATTTTTTTCCGGTTCCTGAAATTCTTTGAATGAAAAAGCTACACAGTAGTAGTTATATTAAAAAAAAAAAAAATTGTATAAGTGAACAATAATTTTATGCAAAAAAATCTATATTGTTTTTATTTATTAAAAGCTTAACCAAAATTATTATTCTTATTGAGTTAAAATCGTTTATGCTTACACTCTTACTTACTCGAAGAACTTTATTTCACTAAAAATTATTTTTTTAATGTATCGAAAAAACTTGCATCAGATTCACCAAATATTATATTTATTTATCTTTTAAGATAGTTACAGTGCAAAAAAATCGACGCTGCTGAAACGTGGCTTTATAGGAAAATCCTGAAAACACCATGGATTGATCGCATCAGAAATAAGAGTCTTGCACAAGAATGCGCAAATAAATAAAACTCTTAACGATAGTAAAAAGGCTTAAGGCATTCTATTTTAGCCATATTATTTTTTTAATAGAAAATAAAGCCTACTGCAGCTGATTTTTCAAAGAAAAAAGAGGCATTGCAGGAGAAAACTCACGTGGATTCGGAATTTACGCCAGTGGCCGGAAGTCCGAAATATAACTGAATTAATAAGACTAGTAAAATGATAACCAACCTTGCACATGGAGAAAAAGATTTAAAAAAACCATCTCTTTATTATATCAAGATACCTAGAAAACATTTAATTACATCATATAAAATAAAAACGAATATAATAAATTCCGATCACAACAGTAATTTTTCTTTGAAATAAGTTTTGGAGTTGATTAAGATTACAATGCAGCAATTTTTTTTTTGTTATGTAGCCCCATTTGAAATTTAAAATACCCCGAATCTCTTTCAGGCTATTTGATAGGGCTACGAGGGGTAAAAAGTTTTTTTTTTATTCACGCATCTTTTGAAGAAATTGGCCCTAAAATTATAATGAAACTGGAAATTGCGATATCTTTGTCGAGTCGTGTTTTGTATATTTCTTTTTAACTTAATTTTGGATTTTTTTTAATGATTTAAAATATATGCAGCATGTGTATAAAGGCCTAGAAATTACACACTTAGTATATGATAAATGTAAAGCTATAAATCACAATTATTTTGTTATGCTGTTAAAATGGGCATTTTTTAAAAATATATTTACAAATATTATGTATAAATATTGTGTTATTTTTTATTAAAAAATAGTTAGCCTTAGAATTCATTTACATACTCAATTTCTAGTCTATTTTTATGTTAACACTGTTAGTAATAAAAAACTGATTTTTATATAAGTAAATCAATGTAAATATAACATGTCCCTAAAATATTGCATTACTAAATATAATATGTCTAAAAAATATATATATTAAAGCACAATTCAAACATTTGCTCAAAATCTTAATCAAGACATTTTTTTGTATCTACTTGCGTTCTACTTTTGGTTATTTATTAAAGCAAAATCGTAAAAAAAAAAACTGTAAGGACGCTATTGGCTGATAGCCAGTTGTATTGGCAATCATCTTTCGTACCATAAATCCAACAGCAATAAATAACGTGACCTTGAATCCTAGCGTTTATGACGTCATAGCTTCGCTTCCGTTTAGTTTGACTTTCTGTGTCTCGTCATGGAGCATCCGTCAGGCCTGGACAGGAAGGCGAGGCTGCGACCTTGACGGAGGCTCTGCCGCTGCATTGCGGCACGCTGCAGGAGCAGAGTACTCCATGGTCCCGTGAAAATTCCCGAAGGCTCACGAGGACCTCCGAGGACGCCCGAGCGAATATGCCACCTGAAGTTACAGGATTAAGCGAGCGCGTGATTCCGGCCAGGTGCTTAAAACGCGAGGTGAGAATTGTGACCTTTACACCCGCCGGTACAAATTTATATTATCTTTATAATTTAAACGATTTTTAATTTTTTTTAAATATTATTATGCTTATAATAAAATAAAACTAAATGGTTTTGGAGACTACGTTAATTTCACTTGTAGCGAGAGCTCTTTCGCTGAACACAGGACAGGACAGCCAGGAATCATCACAAACTAGTTTATTTAAGTACTTAGTATTAAAATTATTGCTGTTAATATCATTTTAATGGGGTTTCATAGCACTCAATAGAAGCATTTTTCCACATAAATTTGTAACGTAGTGTAATCTATGATTCATGTATTTCTGTTGAATTTGTTATGTATAAGCTCGCTTTTTTCTGTATAGACTCAGTTTTGAAGATGCCGTGTTCGGCGAAGGAGCTCTTGCTACAAGTGAAATTAACGTAGTCTCCAAAACCATTTGGTTTTATTTTATTATAATAAAATGGAGTATTACAAAATAAATACCAGTTCCATCAACTATTATGCTTCTTTATATCATATTACAAATAAAGCAAATTGTATATATTCTTACAAAGTATGCCACTTACAAAAAATATTTCATATATTATTTTTGTACATTGAAAACACGTTTATTCAGTAATATTCTATTAAAATCAACCTTAAAATTATTTACATACAACAACAAAAATATATAATTAATTTTTAACCAAACATCCCTTTCACGATATTAATCTATCAAAAAATGTTGTTCAATTGGACAGAATGCCAGGCAGCAATGCGACACACAAGTGTGTCGCAATTTTTTTTTTTAAATTTGTTATTTCGTGGGTAAAAAAGAATCAGAGCGGATGTTAGGTGAGGTTGGGCAGGTTCTCCGTAGATTGTTATTTTCCCGGCGCCACCCCGGGGCGAGTATGAAGTTGCCACCCTCCGATGCCGGCGGGAACTGCATTGCGTCAGGAATTAATATTCGAGGGACGTCCGCCGGGCAGAACTGTCCCCCGGGCGAATCTACCCCCACACCCTCGCACCTCGCACCCTCGCACCCCCGGCCTACCTGTGCCCTCTCACCCTCTCACCCTCTCACCCTCTCACCCCTCGCCAGCCCCGTCTTCGCGATTGTGACATATATCACCCTGTGGCACTGTCATGCCACATCCTTGTAGCTTTATAAAATATACTGCTACGAAATAAGTTAATAGTCACGTATTTACACTTCAGTCTAAATGCAAAGCACCGTTCAATTTTACGTTTGCTCTTCGAATTTAAAGTTTGAGATTCGCATCTGGTTAAACATTTCTTTAATTATTACTAATATGATTAGGCACATTAGTTCACACATAGAAGATGATTAAAGAAATTCTCAGAAAAATATCATCGTGATTTGAACCCACATCCCCAAGCTTACATGGCCGGTGTACTAACGAACCACATCCATTAATCGAGAATTTCTTACAATCATACTCTTCATATGAACCAATGTGCCCAGGTCAACTAATATTTATATTCATTCATCTTCTATGTGTGAACTAATGTACCTGCTCATATAAGTAATAATATAATAAACCTGTAATAGGTTATATTCAATCCATTTCATCAATCAATTTTTCATGATGAATCTAAAAAAACTGAATATACTCCTGAAAACATTAAAGTTGTGTAAATGGGGGATGAGTATTGTTATCAAACAAAACACAGTATTAAAATAATAGTATAAAAATCTCTAATATATTATTTGAACAAATCAATTTATGGTTTAAAAAGATACATTTCTTAAATGAGACATTTTTTTTCTTTTACTGTATAATCTGAAGTCTGGTAACTGTATTATTTACGTAGCAATTTTCCACTCAAACCCTTAGTGAAAATATCAACTGAGAAACCTCGTTGATTAAGCATTCATGGCACGGGAATATTCCGTTCTGCTGCGCGATACAATAAAGCTGGAAGAGTTGAACAATTGCATTTGCAAAGCTCTAAGATTGCCTTTGAAAAAGACTTAAAACTTGCTCCCCGGGGGTTGTATATTGAATCTGCCGGGTGAGACTTGAATGTATTATTTATTACATGCAAAACGAAAATGCATATCTACACGTCAGAAAACTGTAGCAAATACATTGCTTGAATAAATAATTCAGCGATTGCAATGTTTGCGTAATAAATAAGATTAAAATATTCAAAAAATATTTCAGGTTCGACTAACAGATACAAACATTTTTTAATTATATTTTATTCACAAAATCGTTGCTTCTTTAGTAACAATCATTGTTTGTTTTAAACTAATCAATAATTATAATCATAATACTACAACCAAACTGTCACAATAAAAATATGTTTTGTGAAATATTTTCAAACCAACAAAACATTACCAGAAGTTTAATTACAAGGTTTTTCAACTTTTAATTACGTTTTCAGACCTTTCAATGAGCTTAATGTTAAATTAAAAATACAATGATAATTAATTTAAAAAAAACACTCCTATTTTTCAGCGCTCAAACGAGCGTATTTTGAAAGTATAATATACATTTATTAATCCTCAGTATTGATGAACAACGTAGGGGGGAGCAGTAAAAAATAAATCCAGGTTTATATTGATCCCATCCATCTCACGGGGCGTCCATCCCGCGCGCAAAGTAAGGAGCTATAAAGACTGGTATCTCCACTTCCGGTATACGATATTTACGCGCTCGTTCGTCACGTACGCGTATCCGGCCTGCGGACTCACAGGAAACGAGCCGACGCCGTATTCCTGAAAGGCACAGAAATATCTCACTTCTTGCTTGAGCCGGGATCATCGTAGTTTTTAAGCTTTTGCGCAAAAATATATTTACTTTATGAAGAGCACTTGCACGTATCGTGGAAAACATACTTCAAAGAAGTAACAGATATTTTTTTTATTTATTTACAATAAACTTACAAAGGGCAAAATATTTTCGTTTTGAAGAAAGCCTTCTTTTTGGGAGGTAAAAAGTATATATTTATTTAATTTTTGTAAAGAGTAATCTGTACTCACATTGTTTTCTTGTAAAATAAACCCAAAAAAGACACCAGGTTTCTTTGACTTAACAATAACGATTTTTTCTTTGAACTCTTGTCTTCAGCATGGTTTGGAAATAATTTAAGACATGTGCAGATAAAAGTTATGAATAAAACAGACGTTCATGACAATAATTATTTAAAAAAAACTGAATTATACAAATAACAAGCGCTAGGTTTGATGTCATAATTTTAAAGTCCATTAAAAACTCTTTAAAAGCCTTCAAAGCGGGAAAAAGATTATTCAAATATGTTTAAGATACTTCAAGAAATAACTGTAAGTAGACAACGAAAGTAAAACAAACAAATCGATTTTAATATATGATTTACTATAAAATGCTATTCAGACCATTTTTTAAATAAAAAATCAAAATGAAAGATCATTAAAATTTTATAATGTACAAAATTTACGTAAGTTCAATGATGTTTCTCTGAACAATTTTGAACCAAGGGTCCATTGTTTCAGCCCCTCTCCGATTTATAATTTAGGGGACAATTTGTATGGAGCGCAGTTCCTGTTGCATTATTGAAAATTTCATTTAACCAGAAACCTTAAAATTCAAAGCGAAAAACGTAAGAATAAAACAAGAAAGTTATGTAGTATTTTTATCGTCGAGTATTGAGATAAATAACAGAATAAGGGTAGAGTCGATACTTGCAATTTCACCGTTGAAAAATTCAAAATAAAAGGACTCAGGTTCCGTTTTTTTATGTGTTTTCTCATGCCATATATTGCAAGTGCCTATATTTTTAAATATCTTGTTACAATATTTTCAGGCTTACAAAGCTTATTTTTAGGGGTTAGATAAATTTTGTTTACTTTTGTAAAAATAATGAACTGAATAAAAAATACTGTAGTTTCTAAAACACTTGTTTTTATGATTAAAAACCATGAGTTTCATATGTATATATTTCTTATAATGACTAAGGAATAAATTTTGGTTTGAAATAAATTTATTATTTACATGTGTGAAGAATAACCGCAGAAATATTCTTTGGATACGTATATATCAACAAGATGAATATTTAACCGTGCTGTTTACTTTTTAATGTAACATTTGACGTTTTTTAGTGCAAACAGCATGTGATATGAAAGCTTTTTCGTGTAAAGCATAAATACAGTCCTAAAAGAGCTGCGGACGCAAGCCTGCATCCCTCGTCCTCTACTGGAAGCTTTTTTCCATAAATAAGCAAGTTTAATTAGCTCAGATAGTAGGTACTAGAGCGCGGTCAGGCTTGTCCTTTGTGCTTTGATTACAGCGTGTAGTTCTGTGAGTTGAAACTAAAGCACTGCAAGGTACATTTACAAAGCACGCTGTACATTTGCTTGTTACACTCATTTATGCATTGCATGCCCTGTTATTTGGTACCACCTATATCTATTCAAATAATTGACATAACAGATCATAACGAACTTTTAATATTACTATACGAATTCGTGTCGATACTCAAAATCTTTTATTCAGATAAATTACTTTCAGGAAAAAATCACAATCATACTAACAAGAAAAAAACCATTCAAATATAATAAGGGGTGTGTTCAGGTTTTTTTGTTTTCGGTATTTGCCATGATATATATACATATATATATATATATATATATATATATATATATATATATATATATATATATATATATATATATATATATATATATATACACACAATTCAAGAAAATCACTGAAAGTCTGCTTCAATGAGGGTTATTCGAATTTGAATCCAAAACCTTATGATCAAAAAAAAAAACCTTAACATTAAAAAACAATTTTTCATGAATATTATCAATTTTATTTAAAGCTTTCTTTAGATGTAAATCTACGTTTCATTTAACACTTTTGAGAAAATTTAATGAAATAGTTCAAGGCTTCAATATCATCATTTTACACAATAGAACAACTGAAATATTAATAAAGCATTGAGATTGCTTATGACATTTTATCAAATCAATAACTAGAAAGTTCAATCATTATATTCTTCTTCACCTTAAAAACAAATTTTGAAATGTGATCATAAATACGAATAAAATAAAACAAAATCATATGGTTCAAACTTTCTTTCATATTGTTTGAGTAGAAAAGTTTATTTCTCATTATAATACTGTACACTCAGAAAAACTCTGCGAGAAACAAGAAAATTTAAAAATATCTAAGCATCTTTGATATTTATTTGTAGATTTTATTCGACTGCTTTAGCAATATACGTATGTATTTTTTTTTAATCAGCCAATAGGTTCTTTCTGTTAGGTTTTTTTTTCAGTGCTCGCAGTGTCCGAAGCTCGCTACAGTTTCGATTCGTTTACCACTATTTTGTCGACAGTTCTATTAAAATCCACCCTTTTGTGGAGGGTTTGCAGCCTGCAAGGGGGCTTCCGCATTCAGGAGGTACTGCCTCGCCTGCAATACGACCAACCCACGGATATGCCAGAGGAAAAAATTACACAGGAGCAGCTTTCCAATTTGTATGCAAAGCAGAATGAATTTGTGAAGCAATCAATCGCTTTGGATGCGTTTTCTTATTCAAATTTCAAAAAAATTAAAAATTCAATCAAAAAAAAATTGCCATGATGCTTACGATCAGTACAAAATCTTTTTTTGTGACAGTTACATGTGAAGAATAATTAAAAAAATTAAGTACAAGAGCTGTTATTTTGACATGCAATGAATGAAGGCTTCGTTACTGTTTTCCACGTCGTTTCTTTCGCATTTGAAACACACGAAGCAGCATTAAATCTATCTCACGGCAGTATCTTTAAAAGCAAACAAAATACACGAAAAAATTCTCCATACCATCTTTGAAGTAATAAAACCTGGAGCAGCAACATTTTACATTTACAACCTTCTTTTTTTTTATTTTCCATACACAATAAAACAGCCGGTTTTGCGGGAAAGCCTCAGATATGAATCGAACATTTTTATTATTATAGGAATGTGTTTTTTATACTTTTTAGTTTCCAATTCTTTCCGCGGAAGCTCCGATCTATTCCCATACAATTTATTTCCCCCCTGGGCATACACTCGTGTGGTTCTAACCCAACCGAGCCTCCCCATCCCCGTCCAGATATGGTCAATCTCTACGGTTCGATTTAAGTTATCTATGGCTGAATTTCACGGAGGTCAGGTTACTTTTTATATACGCCATATAATATATGTTATCGTAAATAATAAAGAAGCTCTTGTATTATACTTTGTATGGATGTTTTCTTTACGTGCTTCACTGTAAACAGTGTACGTTGATTTTTTATTATTTCAACGGTATTTTTTTAAGAGATTTATGTGGTTTCTGGCTACATACAATATTTTATCCAAAATGAACAGAAAAAATTTATGCATATTATTATTTTTTACTAAAATAAATAATTTTACATAAATATATTTTTATGAAGTATTTTCACAATATATGGACATAAATTTACCAAAAAAATATAATATTTTTAACAGCAAAATTTATGTAATTACTATTTTTGTATTTTACAATACAATTTTTTTATAAACACTGTATACCACATTATCTTATACTCTCAAAAGCATATATTATCTTTTTTCCATATCTTAAAAAAATAGTTTTGTTAGTTTTTGTTTTACCCGATGAATTTTAGTCTTGCGTTAGGAGAGCTTTTGAAAGTGATTTATATCTACATAACCTTACATGAGAAATAATGAAGCTCCATCCAAATTTGATGTTTATACTCCAAGTAAGGGTAGTAAAATATTGCTTCTATGTCGAAGAATAATATAGATTGAAAGCACCTGTCTGTTACCAGAAGCCTGAAAGCTCGGTAGCTCGCGTTGACTTTTCTCTTGTTTGTTGGCCTGATTTAAAGTTAGAGTCAAAAGCTTCAGTCAACAGACAAATACGAGCTTTAGAACCTTAACAATAGATCAGTCACATTCACAGTTCGTTTCAATGGCTGTTTGTAACTGATATCTAAGAAATTACAAATTCATTTAGAAAGTACTCGTAAAAATGCAATATGTTCAAATATATTAACAAAACATTTTATAAAATAATATAGTTGAATATATGTGGTTAGTAATATTTAGAGTAGATTTTTAAAAATACTAATACTTAAATACGTTTTTATAAAAATATATATTTTAAACCAGAATTACGGTGGTATTTTAAGAATGGCAGTTTTGTTCATTTAATTTACCCTTAAATGTGCGCATCTTATTTTAATGTTAATGTCGACATATTCATCACTTTTACTTTATATTTACATAAATATGAATAATTTCATAGGTAACTAACCGGATGTGATCAACTACATAGCAGGTACATTATCCATTCTACCCTCGGAGCAACTAATGCACAACGTGGCTGTCAATCCAAAGGCTGACCGATCAAATTATTTGACTTTCTACTCAGCGCTACTGATTGGCTGTTAATTGAGGCTGTCGGCTCAAAGGCAGGCTTTATTCAAACGTTTCAAATATGTGTGCTTGAGTTAAATAATAATATTTTTTATTTGACATTTAAATAATATACACTGAGACCGTTATTCTTAAAATGAGCAATTAATTTTGAAACTTGATTGTTTATTTCAGGTTCTCGCAAATTACCCGTTTCCCTGAAACAAAGAGTTTCACTCGCAGCTCAAAAATTAAATCGCCCCGGGCTTGATAGGAAATCCACAGCATCCTCAAAATCAATTTCGCTGCTTCATCAAAATTAAAATCACTTGCAAAAACTTTATAATTACCAGTGAAAATTGGCATCGTAGATTGGCTCGCTAATTGAAAGGCAAAACTACGCATTCGGCTACGACGGCGTCGTGGAGCCGCCTCTACGACAGAGCGATTATCACCCGTAGTGCCATTTTAATAGAGCCTCCTTTAATGGGGTTAGTCTTCCCTCTGCCTTAGGTCCTCCTTAATGACGTTATGACGCTCCGGTCCTGCACAGGCTCTAATAAGAGGTGCTTAGAAGCCAGAGCCTGCCAGAGGCCGTGGCACTCTACTTTATGAAAATTGGATGCATCGAATGTGAAATTTCAGATTGTTTACATATAACAGGGCTTTAACTTTCATAATGCAGTTTGATTTTTTAAAAAAATTTTTAGCTAGCAGAGTACACTGGATTAAAAATCTTAACAAGCAAGGTTTTCAATGAATTCCATCTATGAGGATAATAACTTTTATTGTAAACACATTTACTTGTGCCTTGAGAGAAGACAATCCGAGCTTTTGGGTCATAAAGCAGTTTTAAAAAAATTGAATTGAGGCTTACATTAAATATTTATACCGAACGAAAATAATTTTTAAATGTATGTTATAAACAAATCAATAAATATTTATAACTTCACAAAAGTTATATGAAACGGTTTATTATTGAATATGTTTTTTTCTTTGAGAACCGATCCGTTGGTATATTGAAAATAAATACAGCCAACAATGAAGATAATATATTAAATTAGCTCTGGCTAGACAGATAGCAATTCGATAGGACGCCATTTTGATTTCCCCCCCCCCCCTGGGCTGGTGGAGTACTCAGATATTGCATCAGTGCCCGCTGAGATTCGAACCCTCGCCTCGCAGATTGCAAAAATAAGTACGAACATTACACAGCGGGGTAGCAGACAACTGTGAATGTAGTCTGCTGGTGTTATTTTTAAAGTAGTAATTATCGTTTTCTCCTAGAGAATTGTATTTAAGGCTGTATATTGTGATTTTTTCAATTGAAAATATGTGTGGAAATCTTTGTAACAGAGCTTAAAGTTCTTTACATTTTTACTTTTTCAGGATTTTCGCATTAATTAAGACGCATAAAATTATTTTTAAAATGTATTAATATTGTATAAATGATGTTATAATGTTAATTTTATGGTGGTTTAAAGTATTTTAAGATCTTGAAATGTCATTGTATATTAGTTATATTAGTGTATTCAAACAATTCGTAAAGTATGCAATATGTGTATGCTTGTTAATGTGCTTATATAATTTACGGTTATTGTTTCTGTATAAATTATAAAAAATAATTATTATAATATAATTTATTCAAATTATGGATGAAAGCTCAAAATAAAAAGTGATTGGCATATTTCAAAATTATTGAAGAATATTGCATAGTAATTTTTTTATATGATAAACATTTTGTTAATATAATGTTTATTTTATCCAAATGAATTGTTATTTATTTTTTTAAATATCGCCATCATCATCATCATCAAAGACTGTTGATTATTTATACATATTAAATTTTTAGCATTGTATAAATCAATTTTCAATATAATCACTCAACAATTTACAAGTGTGTCATAAATCGGTGAAAAGTGGACATGAGTGTTTTGTAGTCAAAAATCAAGAACCTGGATGACTCTGAGAGACGCAGCCTCCTGATCGGTGTCAAATTGACTCTAGTAGGGAGTCCGTGATTAAATGCGACTCCCTAACGGAGTCAGATTGACTCCCTTCAGGTTCATCAACGGACCTCGGCGAGGACAAACAACCAAGAAACCATCAGGACACATTTACAAGATTTAAAGCCCTGCTGTGAGGTATTTTAACTTGCTTCAATGACTTATCGCAAGATGGCCGTCGACGCCATTTTGTGAATTTTTGAGTGATATTTCAATTTCAGGCTTCTACGCGGGGCAGAGCAGACGTTGAGTGAAGGCTGTATTGTAGAAATGTAGATCGACGGGTATTTTTTAAATTTTGACGTTTGTGGATGTTTCCAACGGTAGAAATGTAGAATCCTCTTACCATGATGGATAGTGCTAGTGGATAATTTATTATACTACGAATGTATGAATGTCTACTCAGTGGGCTTTTAGGGTTATCATATTCCACACAAATAAAATTGTTTTTTCGTCAGTACTTAAATATAATACAAAATCGTAAAAAAACAAAATCAATCAAATCAGTACTAAATATAAGTCAATTTTATGCTGTCTTTTGAAATCATTTAAAAATCAATAAAAAAATACTTTTATCCATATTCTCAAAATCTGTTATCGCAATTTAATGATAAAAAATGTTTCAGGAACATTATTTCAAAGTGAGTTCGCAAAGTTCATGAAAGCCAAGCCACCCCCAAATAAATGTAAAGATTTATCTCCTCAATAAATCTCAATATATTTTTTGTTCGCTAAATTTCTTGCAATATTATTTGTCACCTTTCCTGAACTTCGTCACTCTCGGTCCGTTTTCTCACCCCTAAAGTAACAGTTCCAAAAATACCTATTATTAAGGAACTTTTTGGGGAACGGCTCCGAACTTTTAAGGGAGCAGTTCCCAACTTGTGACAAACAAGAAACGAAGGTAATTTAGGAGTTCTAAGACATTTGATACTATCGATAAATTGCTTTATAATATTCTTTCATGAGAATTTGTCTTTTTATACATTATATTAGAAAAATAATACGGCCTCTGAAATCGAATATTTTAATAAGGGATTCAAGATACAGCCCATGGTTTTTATTTATTTTTTTAATACTATCCATTTTTAGCAACCACTTTTTTTTTCTTGACTTTTACAGTTGATACGACTTTATCTCAGTCCTTGGTTAATTTTTTGGTTTATTAGAAAAATTAACATGAGTTTATGGTTTATCCATGATAGACTGCTTTAATTTATTACCAGCTATATTTTTAAACAAAAAATAAATAACTGAACGATAACAAGATTGCAAAGATTTTCGTTTGTAAATAATTTGACCTTTTAACAGGATTTTTCAGTATAAAATTATTCTGAAGATGCTGAATGCTAAAAAAATTATTGCTTACTTTCAGCCATTTAGCTATTTATATTTATTTTTTGAGCTTTTGAGTACTTATTTATAACTGTTGTTTTTTAGGATATTTCTTAATATATCCACTTATCTTTCAAATGTTTGATTAAGGCATTCTTACTATCACTCTTCTTGTTTTCGTAATATAATAATAATTTACATTGTTTTGCTACTACAATGACTCACACCACCTTATCTCTTACTAATCATATTTTAGGTTTGTTTTCAAATGAAACGGTACATGGCCGAAATAAATTGCGAATATTTGCACCTTTCTGTATAACACAGCGTGGTATACATACAATTGGTAGAGTAAAAGGTAAATTGGAACAGAACAAGCAGAAAATCTGAAGACGCGGTAGAAATAATGGCAGAAACTTTGGAAGTTGAGAAAGTTGAGGAGTGGATGTCTGTCAGGAAACGGAAAATAATACCTGCTTTCAGCCTTAAGGCAGTGGCTCTCAAAGTGTGGATAACTTTTATATTTGAAAATAATAAGACTTGGCTGACTACATGGCATGCATGACATTGAATTTTTACAGGTATAAACGCAAACAAATATTTTTAAATAAATCAATTGATGTCTTATCGATCAGTCTTAAAGCTGATATTCTTAAATATATATACACTCATTTATATATATAAAGGTAGTTTGGCAATCAATGATTCGCCATATCTTCTGTATAGACGTCTATATAGTCGGTTCGAATTGCGTCGTCTAACTTTATATTTATCTTCTCCCAGAACAAACTGGTATTGGCAGGTCTAATACGCTTGCAAGGGATCGTCGCGTACTTATTGTTCCAACAGACTATAAGTTGTGACGTATGGGTCTATTTTTATATTTGTTTTAGTTTTAGCTGGAAACTTACACTCACGTCTATCAAAACACTGACCCTAGTTTTGAAGAAGTAATACAGTTCAAGACTATTTTTATAGACTATATTGTGTACGGGAAAAATACTTATTTTCAGCGTCTGTTGTAACAATAACCTCAACATTAAAATAATGTTAAATTTTACATTTCTCATTTTCAATATAAGCTATTATTTATTATA
Organism: Atopsyche davidsoni; assembly: GCA_022113835.1. Lineage (NCBI taxonomy): Eukaryota > Metazoa > Arthropoda > Insecta > Trichoptera > Hydrobiosidae > Atopsyche > Atopsyche davidsoni. The sequence goes on from JAILWY010000025.1 coordinate 4,425,778, forward strand.
TAAACAAACTAGCCGGTGAAATCATGACACGTATTTTTTTTAGGTGCACACTACATTATTAATCACAAATCGACTGTATTGCTTTAAAACATTGATTTTATTTTCACGTTTTTTTATCAAAGAAAGCAGACACCTTCAAGGGAGTCATGAAAAAGATTCTAATTGAAAAAAAAATATTACAGGTACACTTTAAGTTAACTCAATTGCTAAAAGCATTAAACTTTTATACTCTGCTATTGAATATGTTAACTCCAGTACATTTACTGCTGTCGTTAAATTGTATTAGCTACACTCAACTGCTTGGCTATACAATGCCAATTTTACTTTTAAATCTTTCCTTCACACCCCATATATTAACCTCACATTTACAACAGACCATATAAAGCGGCATTCAGGCGATAAAGCTCACAGCCGCAGGCACTTGACTCCGCAGTTGCGATAGATTACACGACTGTCTTCTTCTCGGTCCATTTCTTACTGCCTCAGCCACTCCGTCTAATTGCATTACTGAAACTTCTCGAGCCGCATAAACTAATAATCAATTTCCTCGGGTTCGCGTCCGGGATAAGGGAAGCAAACTGAAAGATTTGCAAGGGAGATTTAATTCAACGCCATCTAGCTGCGGGTAGCGAGGGCTCGAGTAGACAATATGCGTCAAATTAAGTGACGCGTTTAGAAGGGCTTTGTACTTGCCGGCGTCTTTGATGGGAAATGCAGCCACCGAGCCGGAAGTAATTGATTTAGAAGTCTTTTGAGTTTATATTTGTTGTCCCCGCGGAAGATAAACATAAAGAGCCGCCCGAGTAGCCGTTATATTGGACAAATTAATTTATGGTACCGGAAATACAAAGACTGAAAGAATTACTTTTAAGAATCACCGTGCCGCTAGAATACTTTTTACTCATTAGTCTATCATCGCTTGTAAATATTATTAATTTAAATAAATAAGTGATGCACTTTTTATTCTTAAAAAACTCAGTCGGTAAACAGTAAACACAAAAATCTATACTTTAATAATAACGCAGTCATAAAATATGCGAATATGCATTTGAGCTATAATATTATAAGTAGCTTTTGAATAATAATTCAATGACGTTCATTCACAAGCTCATCAAACCTCTGTATATGTCTTCAAATAAATATTTTTTCTTTTTAATATTTAAACATTAAAAAACCACACAGAAGCCAATTGTTTTGAATATATAATTGTTATAAAATTTTCGTTGGTATTTTTTTTATAATTCACCATTAATTATGGTTTTTATTTTAAAAATCAAAATGAGAGAGAACTGAGCTAAAATCGTTTTCTCTGCAAGGTCATCCTACCGTTTTGGGCCTACACCCTCCGCCCTCCGACCATCCATTAGTTACAATTTACAGCACATTGAGTTTCCTTCCATTCCCCCACAATAAATAACAGAATTTCCATAGCTAATAATATAATCTACGGCCTTAACCACAGAAAATTTCAGAGCGACCGCTTACATTCGGCTTACAGCAATTCTAAAGCGCCACCACAGGATCTACGAAAATCGCACGATTTATATAACACATTTTAAATTATCATATCGTAAAAAAATATCCTGTTTAAATATGATAAATTTTACAGAATACTGTATAAATCGATTTACTCTTTCACTCACGCTACTCGGATATTGCAGTCTGTTACTGTATTATTTATTTTCAGTTGCTAAAAAAAACATTTATATAACGATTAATTTCATGCTCATTGCATTTTTATATAACTAGATACAGCTACTCTCTGCGATAAATATAGACTTATATTCAAACCCTACTTAAATATACAAAATAAATCTGTAAATTTAAAAAAAAAGCTGGTTCTTTATAAAATTGATAATAACCATTGGCAAAGTTCTGTGGGCTTTTTTGCTAAGGAGCTTTGCAGCGTCTTGACGTCGATCACATTATGAAAGCCCAGAGCCAAAGCTCTCTGTCTATAGACCACCGGCATTGCAGTGTATAGACTTAAGGCTGTGGACGAATAGACTTGCAGACGGTCCCTGTTTGCTCGTGGTCTCTGGTCCCTGTTTATCTTGCGAAAAATCCACTTTCAAGAAAGAATCCTCTCTAATTACTCCGCAGATAGTTTGAGCGACGCTCAACTTTACTTTTTTCAATTTCCGGAGCAACTGAAATGCAACACACAAAAGCGACATAAATTAAACAAATTTTAAATATATATATATAACGTATTTTAAGAAACCACTGAATTTCTTCAATACATACTTATTTTAATAAAATTGATAAAAATTTTATTTAACTGATATTCTTTTCAGTTTTTCAGTCTTACATTATTACTTTTGGTACTGAATTTTTACTTTATTTAATTTTAAGTTTAAAAATGAAGATGGTTTTTTTCATACACCACATAAGCAATGTAACATAAAATAAAGCCTTGATCATAAATTTATATTTATACTTATATTATTAAAACACTTTTTGGTAATTTAGGTGCATTAGTCAATATGCTGTTATTAATTTTAATTACTGTAGGTAGTACTGAAATTCTGGATTTTATTTGAAAACCCTTCATGCATACATCTGAGGCTGCTCTGAAATTGAGTTGCTACTAATACTGTAGACTTGGCGAATATTTTTTTTATTATCTGTAGACAACGATGGGTTCTTCTGTATACACAAAGTATTACTAAGTCGTCTTATTCTTTTCATCAATGTTTGATTTTAAAGCACCGCCGACTATTCAATCTGAAAAAAGCACAGTTTTTTTTTTGGTAATTTATGATTGTTCTCTCGTCTCGGTGTCTCCGCTTTCGTAATTAAATTAAAAAATGATTTATTCTGCTTCAGAGAATTGAATAATCCGGCAGATAATAATTGAAAATGATTATATTTTTAATTTCTAAGCGCATTAGTCAAACGTCCCTAGAGACAATTGCAAGATGATTATAATACCTCGCTTTCAGGAAATCGATAACGTAATTAATATTACAACTTCTTATTAATAAAAAAAATTATGTAACCATATTTAATTTCGATTTATTCTAAATAAATGTATCAGTATCCCTAAGAATTAATTAAACTAATATAGATAATCACCATAATATGTATGATGTCTTAAAAAGGAAAATTTTATTGATGCGAAATATATAAAAGTCATTCGACAGCTTGTCGCTGCTTTAATCCAAAAATCCAATAGAATTATTAATTTTTACACAATATTTAACTATTGATAATATAAGCACAAAAAATAATGCTTCGGCATCAATGCCAATCAAACTAATGCTTGCGATAATTTCAATAATATTGAGAAACACGTGTGTACATTTTTACTTTTTGTTATGTTATATAAACAATATCAATATTAAATCGTCTTCGGTCAAATTAAACTCAATTATACCAGCCTGGGATTCACCAGTAAGGACGGGGATATTCTCAAAAAAACATAGCAGGTATTTTTCTAAATAACATCAAATTATAATATTAGTTAATATGCTTAAAAAAACCCAAAGAGCATAAAAAAAAACAACACGCGATTTTCTAAATTGGTAACATCGACATCGCTCCGATCGCAAATTAAACCTCTTACGTCGCAAATCCCATTCGATAATAAAATCGGAGGCCGTTACGGAATCAATCCGCTCGCAAAATGGCCGCCATCTGAAAAAGCGGAGCTCCGGCCCGAAATTAAAAAAGAAACGTCGGAGTCTCCGCGGGGAAATCATGGCGGTCAATTATATGTCATTATCTGGGATCTTTTCTACGCTAAGTCTTGAACATAATTAATTGGTTCGGTTCGCCGCTCGCGGCCCCCCGAGGGGGTCCCCCGACGACTTACGGGAATCCCCGATGTAATAATTCTCAGCCACCACCCCCCTCCACCCCCCTGAGGGTCGGTACAACCCTTTAAGGCGACGCTTTTTTAAACTGTGAAATTAATTTCGAGAAGCCTTTTTTAAAGTGATGTAAAGTGCTTTTTTATTGACTTCCAAAAAAGGCTCCGTTCAATGCGCTTTTCTGCTGTTTAATAAGCGTCACGGTTTTGTATGTGTAAAAGAGTTGCACAGCCCCAGATACTCGCCTAAAAATAATATAATCTTTTGCTACCCCCTATTATCAAACATCCAAATAAACCTGATTAAAATTTTGTGATCAATAAAACTGAAAACCAACCCCACCCGCTTGGGGGTCGGTGCAACCCTTTAAGGCGACGCTTTTTTAAACTGTGAAATTAATTTCGAGAAGCCTTTTTTAAAGTGATGTAAAGTGCTTTTTTATTGACTTCCAAAAAAGGCTCCGTTCAATGCGCTTTTCTGCTGTTTAATAAGTGACACAGCACAGCCTAATTTTTTGCTACCCCCTATAAGTGATATTTCTTATAACATCCGAATAAACCTGATTAAGATTTTGTGATCAATAAAACTGCGGTGTAGAAAGACCCGGGGACATGAACACTTGCTCAGCATAAATATCAATAATGAAGAATAATCAATAAATAGCTGGAGGTTATATTTGATACAACTGTGTAGGCTGCACTATACTTTATAAAAAAAACACAGTATAAGAGTTGTTCATATTTTCTTTTTGATGAATAGCGTGAAAGTTTCGCTGTATTCAAAGCGTCGAGAGTTTTGATTTCGTGTACTTGAGATAAATAATCTGGAGTAATTCTTTTTCCCAAGTTCGATCATTAGTAGTCTCTGTCTGCCTTAACGGTGCAACTTCTACGAACTTTCCAGCAAACTGCTATCAATTTCCTTCGCAATTTTTTTTATTTTGCTTCAACTCTAAGTACACTTTAAACTTAAAGAATTTGTCAATATTTTATACAAGAAAACATGTTATCATATCTGGAAAAGCTGAAACCACTTTTGCCGATATGCCTGGACACTTGAATAAATTATTGATATATTCATAAGTAAAGCAAAGTAATTTTATGTTCAGCTTTGTAATTTTAAGGGTGATGTAAAAATTATCTTTAATAAAAATTATCATAGGCTATAAATAATGCAACGATCAGAAAACGCGTTAAAGATATTTTTTTTTTTTTGAGCTTTAGCATCTCTTTCACACATTTGCGCCACCGTCGGAGTTTTTCATGATTATCATTTTAAAAGCATCTTCTTCTTCTGATGCCTCTTCTCATAGGAGGTTCGTGATAATTTCATCGAGCATATTTCTATTCATGGTCAGTCTCACTGATTCGGCCCTACTTCCTATCTCCAGCCACTCCTTTCAATGTATCTTTTTCCTTAGGTTTTTCCTGGGACAATCAGCTGGATTATACTATATTTACTGTTGCTTCTTTACCTACGTCAGGAGTTCTTTTTCTTTGCGGTCACATTTCTGGCGACTCTCTTCTTTGCATAGTTGCTGTCTTGAGTGTCCAAGCACTTGGTGAATCTCCAGTGTTATATCTCTTGAGCACAGTGCTTTCCCCAAATCATTAAGCGTATCAATATCAAGTATCACAAGACAAAAAAGATCACGTCAAAATATTTTGATAAACCTCACAAAATAGGCGCAAAGAGTACTTGCCAATCAGAAATCAATATAACGAAGAAAATCTGCTGACGTAAGCCGATCTGCGGCGTTCATAAATTAGAGAAGAAGTTCCTGAAAACTACATGAAAAAAGAAATGTTAGTTTCAGCCGAGCAAATCAGACTACGGTCTGCCGACAAATGTCTCCGAAGAAGCGCTCTTTTTAAGCTGGGCCCCAACCGCCCGGGGAATTCCCGTTCGCTAATTGGATCCCTTAGGGGATTTCTCTAAGACTCGGTATATTCCGGAAGGTTCTCGTCGCGCACAAAACTACGCCTGCGAAGTCACGTCTCGCTGGTTTTTTTTGTTTGTTTGTTTGTTTGTTCCCTCGTACATATTTCTTGCCGCGGAATAAAAAATCAGCGTCCGTTGTTAATAATTTAGGGCGGAGGCTTCGCGCGAAGGCTCTAAACCAGCGGCGCATCCGATTCTTCTTATAAATGTATTTACAGGTCGAATTTCAGGATAATCATAAAAATGTATCTTACCTAAAAAAAAAACACTGTACTTGACTATTTTTTATTTAACGAAATGTTTTATATTTCACATTTGTATTGTATTACTTTAAATACTAGACTAGACGGTCCGAAAAATACTATAAAAAATAATAAATTACGCCTACAAGTTTTCAAAACGCCTTACAAATATTTAGGCCAAATTTCATATAATAGTTGAAGTGGGTAATTTAAAAGTTTTTCTTTTCAGAGTTTATAAAGCGTCTCCAATCAATAAGATTGCTTTTATAAATAAATACACATCAAACAAAACAGTTTACGAGGTTGCTGAAATATATTTCCGAGACTCCTCCATCTCAAACTGATACGCTGACCACGAAGTGTGAATTGCTCTGCAGAGCGAAAGAGCTCTCAGTCTCAACTAAAAAAGTTAGTTATCTCAAAAGCTGCTCTATTTTGATAACCCTGTGAAATAAATACCTCTACAAAATTCAGGCTAAAGCCGCTTTTATATAAAATAAAATAATCATTATCTTTCTTAGAGCTAATGCGTATATTTTTAAATCCACTAACATATTTTTTTACCTGTATTATAATTATAAGTATTTTAAACTTTTCTTTTAGCTGTGCCAGCTAAAAATATCCTGTTTCTTTACATTTATATTTCCAACAGCAGGTGCGTTGTTTGTAACACATTATTTTTTGTTAGCTCGTATTTTTATCTTTCATTTTAAACTTTTACTCCACGGTCCGATTATTCTTCAGAGGTAATTTTAAGGTCAGTCCCTTAAAACGTATATATTTCATTCTATTTCGTTTTCACAAAAACCTTGATTACATTTCCGTGTAAAACTTCGAGTCCTTGAATTCATAATATTTTACTTAAAAATTTTTTTTTTCGATGCCATTCCGATAGTATACTTTATATTGTATACTTTGTGCGTTAAAATCAAAAGTAGCAATAATATTTAAGTTACATTGCTTTTTTTCATGTAACAAAAAAATATTTTGAATGCAGCAAATACTGTAAAATTCTGTCACGTGATGGATCGTACTTTTTCGCCTGAAAAATATAACCAATGAGCTCATGACACATACTATATTTTATAAAAAAATATATGACAACATGTGTGGATCTAAGCTGAGGTTTTTTTGTACTGAAGTATTGTTTGTTTTGTTTTTCAGTACAACATAAAGAAACGTGAGGAAGTAGTGGAGCAGATGCCGATTGAACCGGACAACCCCCTCATGCGCAAGAAGAAGACCCCCGAGGAGCTGGCCGCAGAGGCGGAGCTCGAGGACCAGGATGACTTCACTAGTGAGTACACAGTATTGAATAAATCTAATAAATCATTTAATATACAAATACAATAAAAAAATCTTTAAAATATATCTGTAACAATCGCGCAATGGCCTTTTCACTTTTTCAACATCTTAACACCTTCGGCTTATAATGAGAAATTTCTCACTGAAGCATTGATACATATATCTGTTGTATTTTATACGTTTTGATACAGGTGTTGTACACGAACACACAATGCTCTAAAATGGCAATTCCTGACGAGCAGTTCCCTCTACTTTTTATCTACCAAGGTTATTTCCACCTTGCATGGTGCCCCGTTCAAATCATCCATACCTCCCTGCCTAAAATATTGTTACTGTGTTACTTGAGAGTTCGTTGATATTCATACAACATCACTGAAATTATTGATTTTCCAGTTAAATATAGTTTAATCGTGAACTAAACAAAAATAGAAACTTCAATACGTCTCATTCATTATTAGGCTGTGGATTCACGAAAACAGGTTCAGCATTCGTCATTCCGTTTTCAGTTTGTACAGAATCTACCTAAGCTCTAATTGAATATTAAATTCGCTCCATGTAGGTTGTACTCCAATTCTGCCTTTTGGGTAGCCGCCTCATATAATACAATGTAAAAAATATATGTTTAGATAAATTACGAAATCACTCACTTAGTATTCAATATTATTACATCACTTAAATAGCAAACTTAGAATCGTTATCGTTATCTTGGGATATGTACATCATTACAATTTCAAAGTGAATTTTTAATATGACCTGATAAAATTTATTGATAAAGCTCCTGAAAATAAGACAAGCAGGGATGACAAATAGTATCTCAAAATTCAATGTGCTTCAATGAAACAAGGGTTTAAAGAAATAAATTGAACAAATTTTTTTTAATGAAAAATATTAGGTTATTTTTATTCTAGCTGTAATTATTTACAATCAATCAATATTAAACATTGAAAAATCTCTTGAGGTGATTTCGATAAATATACTTGTAAGAATACTAAACGTAAGCTGATATAATACGGTTTTAATTTTTTTCAGAGCTGAAAAACACCATCGAGACGCAAGTAAACGAAATAAAATCCCAAATTGAAAGCAAGTGTGTGATGCAGTGAAAATCATATGTACAGATGACATCTAGAAGCAAGCGAGCGAGGGAGAGTTAACACCAGCAGACAGTACACGCGGCAGCACCCAACAGCGGCTGCCAACTGCCATCACCGAACATGGTCTGCTGTCGTAGACAGGTCACCCATAGCGATAGAGCTACACATTAATCTATATATTACGCCCCTCATTTAACCTCTATATATTATTAATCCTATAACCTATCTATTGCCAGACTACTTGCCTTGTTTGTTGTAAAGAACGTTTGAGTTCACTATATATAATGACAAAAGCGAAGATTGAAAATGAAAGAACTTGTAATATCTTAAATCTTTAATCAATTATTGATCCTCTATTAAGTTGGAAACGAGCAGCAATCGGAAAGTGGAATAGATCGTTCAAGGTTCCAGCATCTTTTCTTGTATTTTTGATTACTAAAATCGTGTCTCGGACATCTTTTTAACGCTGTGAATATCGTGAACTTGTGTTTTGGCATATTTTCTTGAATTCTTCCCTAAGAGGGGCTAATTAGTCATCGTTCATTGAGGATTGTTATTGAAAGAGACGTTTCGGAAAAGAGGCAAAATTAATTTAGGTAAAACGAAATGGTGAAGACTAAAAAGCGCGCTTGTTGTCAAAATTTAGCTTATAGAGTGTTAAAAATATTTGTTACACATGAAAACTTTATAGTATATTATTATTATTATTAAATATATAACCTATATGAATATTTGACTAGGTATTAACACTTCAAAGAGAATTTAACATCAGAAAGTGTATCGTAACTGTGGTACTGCGATACCTTTTGAAATTTGATGATATAAAAAAAACAATGAATCGAAGCAATAATAATTAACTCTAACTTTTAATATTATGTTGTTTTTACTGTCTCGTGAGGTTTGAACGTTTTACTCGTAATGTGACTTTATTTAAAGAGTGTGTTGAATTTTGTATTCTTACACGCTAATGTATAAAGCGTACTATGAATGTTTGAAGACATATGGGCTTCTTAGTGTGTGATTTTAGTTTCAAACACATCATGTTGTTATTTTGGAAGTTAAACACCGTACTTAGTGTGAAATTTTACTCGCTTCGTTTTCAATATATGGATATTGTTGCGTGTGAATGTTCAAAGGGCACGATGTGAACTTTCAAATGACAGCATGGAGTTTTTAGTGAATTATTTTAGATGTTTAGATGACATTGCATGTTATAAATTATGTTATGCATAATTAGCGTCGCAGTTATCGGTTGACCATACACTTTCTCTATTCAATTTATAATAATGAAAAATAAAACTGATATGATAATCCTTCATTGTTACTCAAAAGTGCATAATGCTTGAGTTATATTAAAATTATTATGATAATTGGCTCTCTTGATTATTTTAATCAAATAGTATTGTTTCCTTTTGTACTAATTACTTATAAAGTAACCATAAAGGCAGTCTGAAAGAAAACATTGTTCAAAGTTTATAAAAGATATTGAATAATTAACAATTATTTTTCTTTGATAATGACACGTATAGTTACATTGGATACATGCGCTTGTGATATCTTGTTAAAAAAAAGTGTTATACATAGCAGCACATTGATTAGATGTCATTTTGTAACAAAAATATGGTTAAGTGCATTGAATTGGACGTAGAGTAGTCGTAGTACGGTACTCAACACATATTTTTATAATTTTAAATGAACACTTGCGTTAAGAAACTTAATTACCCATAATATTCATTTTAATATGTACTCATTTTTGACGTTAAGTTAAGTTATAGCAATAATATTTATATATTAGTTATGTACTCTTCTTACCTTTTGTTCAGATCCGATATCTTTAACCTTAAATACTTTTCTATCATCCAAATTCCTAAGATTTGCTCAATAAACTAAATAATCTTTAACAGAGTTTTTATACAAGTTTTAAAAGATATATACACTGACGTGACCGACGCCATCCCAACACGCTCTCTTCTAATTTATTTATAGAAGATTCTAACATTTCTGAGAAACACAGTCACGTCATCGTATCAATATTGCTTCAAGAACAATAAAGACCCTTTTTTACAAAATAAAGCTTGTCAATGTACTCTCATAAAAAATTGTGTCAACTCTCTTTTCTTCTTATATATATATTTTTTTGTTTCAATAACTCAACCTGGGAATACCCACAAGCTTATATTCTGTGTGTTCTTCTATATATGTTTCAGCTGGCAATTCAATGTTGTATGCTATTTCGATGTGCTATGGCTAATTGCTTTAATGTCTTAAAATACTAACATAACAAGTGCATGGCAATAAAAAACAATCTCATGTAAGTTAATCTATCACTTGCTTCACTATCCACTCTCTCTTTATTTTTATTAAATGTACACCAATAATTCAAGGCTATCCAACGAAATGCGGCAGTAATACCTCACACCTTAGTCGATGGAGGCTTCCAACACGTGACCTTTAATAAAGCTGGTGTATTTATCCAGTTTTGTATGTCCTGGATGTGTGAGCAGCATTTGAGTTTGATGGCAAACCACTTTGATATTTGTTGTGCATGGTGTGTGTAACATTCATTAATATAACTCCTTCAGAAAAACTTTAAATAATAATAATTCTCTTTTATTAGGAGATACGTGTATCAAGAGTGTTGATATTACAGTCAAATTTCTCCCCTTTGATCCCTTAACCCTCGCAGCTACGAAGATAAACATCTTCACATGTTAACAGTAAGTGGAACCTGCGTAACGTTTCCAAGATCTTATACAATATAATAACATTAATATCTGTCTATAGAACTATAATAAAAATGTAAAGAGTAGAAATTAAATCAGTACATGTGTTTTCAATATTGTAGATAATATTTGTTGTCCAGTTCAATTTCCATAGGTAAGAAAAATGAACAAAGCAAAACGTCAAAAGCTGTGATAAAAGCATCCTTTATGGTGAACTGATGTTCATCTCAATACTCAATCTCATTACGATCCCTTCTCTTACTCTTCGTGGAATGAATACCGAGATATCTCCAGATATGTTGATCATAATCTTCTGCTTTGTCTATCAGTGTTCTGAAATATCTCTTGTTAAACAAATATCTTGATCTCACTTCTAAGTACATCCTTGCTGTGAATGTCATCTTAATCAAATGGTTTTAAAAACTTATATCTATTTATAAAAGCGTCAAGTTATTTTTTACTTCCCGTCGTGTCCCGGATTTTTTTTCAAATTTTCTTGTAGCGTTATGATAAAATTGGTAGTTTTTTCATTTGACAAATTTATAAAAAAACATAGTATCATTGTGTCAATTATTACCCTTTATATACAAGAGAAAATCTTTGATCAGTTTCAACTCAAATATCATTACTTGTACTGCCTGTGTAATTAGCAGATGCAGATATGTATGGTTACATATTTGTACATATTTTTTTATTCACTCCATCTCTTCTTCTATATCATATAATTATATAACATTATTTAATACCTATCCCTACGAAACATATATATTATACCTACAGCTATTTCTAACTTAGTATTTTCAAAACTATACTCAAACATGACATAACCTTTCTAATATGTATGCATTGTCTGTAATGTGAAATCGTAGCTAAATATAGATTGATGTTATACACCCAGCATTATATACACGTGACGTGTCGGGTACTTACATTCTAGTGTAGTTCATTAGAGAAATCCTTCTATGTACACGGTAACAATTCGTTTGTGACGTTTCAGCGTGAATACCTAACCTAGCTGTGAGGCCAAATCTGTAATAATTCCATCTAAAGATTGTCAAGTTACAAATATCTCCTGCCCAAATTATCAAAATATGATCTTTGCGGGCTTGAAGAAGACGAACATCTTTATTTTGTTTATCGCCTGCAATCGACAACTGGGAAGGGCCTTTCGAAAGTTAAAGCTGACATAGCCCGAGTAGCGTACTTAGTTGACATAGAAAAACACTCACACCGGCACTCGATACGTTTCCTTAAATAACCAATGCTGGAAGTTACTAAACAATTTAATCTTCTTCTATATGCGCATCTTCGTTGTTGTGATGTTGAATAAAAATAATTCAAAATGAAAAAAAATATGTATATGTTACTGAACTTGTTGTAGGTTGCTAGAGGTTGTCAATAAATAGTTAAATAGAGAGTAAAACAATGTACATGGGTTGCATAGTGTTAAAAAAATTACCTATTATTTCCCTTAGTGTAAAAAAATTACTGACCTCTCAACGTAAAGTTGACCAACATCCAATAACGTTAAAAATGAACAATACTTAAAGTTTGATAATTTTCACAAGCTGCGTGCTTTGTTTCTACGTGTTGGTCAATTTTGCTACTTTTCTGTCTGTTATATTATCAATGTGTTGCATTTTGTACTTTAAGATATTATTTTGCTTGTGAAGCTTGTATTGGTAAGCTTATTGCTTAAAACGTGTATAAGTGTCGTTATCTCTACTTATTTAGAAGTATATACATTGTCATATGCAACGTTTTCAATCTATGTGCATTCTTGTTCGATATTTTAAGCCTATCTACTTAATATATAAATGCTTAGGTATGTATGCATTTCGTATCTTATTCAGTTTGAAATTTTCTTTCAGTCTTTTAAGTCCCAAGTGATTTTTTTATTCTTATAATTTATTTCCCAATTGTACTCTCAAACGTGCAACTGTAGCATCCCCACTTGAGTTTGAATTTATTTTCAGGTTTTTTCTGAAAATCTACACGCTTTCTTTTGCAATAAAAATAGGTGTTACTTTACTTATTAATGTGGAATTTGGGTGAAATCAGTAGATTCTTGTATATAATATACTAACGGATACAAATGCCTGTCACTCTTCATACTTAAACAACGACCCTGGCTGTTTTATACAATCTCTAGTTGTGTAGTATTTAACACTCATGACCAATCTAACACGTAAACATCCTAAATTACAATTTATCTTTTGATATTCAGAAAGTATCGTACGTGCAATGTGTACATGGTTTTAATCAAGATGAATTTTCATCTGTTGTACGGATAATAACAGTAACGGGTAGAAAATAATTTTGGTTATTGATGTAACTGGTGATATTGAATGATATTGTCGCAAAAGTACTGCCGGATACATTTAAAGCTTCTTTTGAATTGTTTTCGGTGTCTTTTCATTATTTCAGATGATGTATTTTTTTGTGTAAATAGATATACAAAACACCTAGTGGATATTGTGAGAATAAGCTGATTTTGAATACTGATATTACTCGTATGTCATATGTTCAAGTATCCACTCGAGTTCTATGTAAGAGATGTTCACACTTGTGAAAATATTATTGTGAAGTTGGAATACTTGCTTTTATGTGAAAATATTGAGGTTTATACAAGGTAAACTTAATACGTAGTGACATTTTGATTTTCTGGCACATACTTGTGTTGGCCATTGTTAATCGTAGGTTAAACAGAAGATTCCGGTCGTTTTATAAAATAGAAGACCTTGTTAAAAGTGTAAGGCTAATATGTAGTGAATTGGTGTATTTTATTTTTTGTATTTGTGTGTAAACGTGATTATTTTTTTGTTATGGTTCTTTTGGATTTTATTGAATTTATTGCTTTATTGGCAAATTTGCTGTTAAAGTATGATATTGGTTCAACGCCTTTTGTAATTAGATTTATTATAAAAGCCTTACGGAGAATATACTAATTTGTCCCTTCCCCGAGACCTGAGTTTTGATACTTGTTATATTGAAAGGCGAGTATTTCATTATGTGCGGTTAGAGAACTGGTGACGTGTGGTTTGTGTAGTTCACATTGGCCGTGGCACACTCTAAGTTTGTACCGAGCATGCCTTGAAAGTTAAGATTGTTACAAAAATAAATAGAGACAACGACACCTAATACATATGACAGTTACTTTTGATTCACCATACATGATGTTTAATAGGTAAAGTGTAACGATACTTGTACATTAGATTAATTGAATTTCTATTGTAGCTATAATAAGGGACAAGAATGAGATACTTGCTTTTAAGCTTATGCTACATTAGTGACACTTAGTGATATAAAAGTTAAACATAACAAAAGCATGAAACCAAAATTACGTACGGGCCTTCGTCCGTATCGATGTTGTATTGTTATTACATTGAAGTTAGTTCATTCACTTTGCAAGATGTAAGTACTAATATATTATGCGAATATTGTTGTTGAAACTGTATTTAATATTAATGGATTGAATGTATTTTTTCTCCTTCATCTTCGGGAGTACAATGACTAAAACGATGGATACAAAAACTTGCTCTTTATTTAATTTTCCATTTTATTCAGGCATACAAAGTTGCTAGTAAAAAAATATAAAAAGTTGTACGTAAGCATGCAATAGTTTCATGTTATTATCACTCAATGTTACATTATTTGTATTCTCATAACCGCAAACTTTTATTTCATTGTGTAAAATTTTTGAAATAAAACATGAGTACTTATAGATATTAGAAACTAGAGATTGCCATTTTTATATATTGTTTGAGTGATTTATAAAAATGGTAGATCTACGCGTTGTTAAATAATAATTAATGAATAAATAATATTGTACCACTTAAATGCTATTTTCTTACACCTTACACATCCCTAAGCTATTTGGATTTATCTGGTTTATAGGACCCAAATTTACATGTTAATTTCCATGAGGATATTTTCCGAAATTACAATTATTAAATGCTACCTCTTATAGAACAGCCAAATTTCAATGACCTGACTTCAGGTTATCCCAGAAATCGCTCAACTTCCTTTGAGCATCATAAAAAAATGAAGAAACGCTGCCAAAAATTTGCTCAAATGGATCTTTTTGTTTTAATCCAATATCTTCTTTGAAATCATCAAAGGTTATCTTTTCTTGCTGTAAATCACTTAGATTTTCAATTGAAGCTGTAGGACTTTCTCGAGAGCAATCTGAATCGGTAGCATTGATCTTTACAATGGCATTTGACATTTTCACGTCATTCTTCTCGAGAGGTAACATTTTTTCAGTATCCATTTTTATTGATTTTTTGAAGTCAAAGCGAGATTTCGGCTTTGTTAAATCTAACTGTCTTGAGGGTAAAGAATTTTGGTTGTTATCTGTACCTTCATCGGAAGTATCGATCATATTTTCCGAGATTAAAAAACGTTTCTTCCTTAGCATATTATCTTCAACACTCTCCATTACTTCATCTGAATAATCGTAAACAGGTAAATCCTTTCTTGGATCAATTCTGTGCTCTGTTTTAAGCATCTTTTTTGATATTATATCATCATTTTTGAAATACTTCTTTCTTTTATTTTTAGTAATTTGGAAGTTTGCATGAGAATCTTCTTCAAAATTCTTGTTCTCGTGTTTGTTGATATCTTCTTCCCATTTAGCCTCTCTCTTTTTTAAAGAAAGTAAGTCACTATTAAGTTCCAATTTGGCTCGATCGTTCCTGAACCTGGACTTCAAATTAAGCTCTGTAAGCTTCTTGTGCATCTTGTGCCGTAAATGGTCCAATTTTAGCTTATTCTTCTCTAGGTCTGTCTTGAATTTCAAGTCTTTTACATCATGCATGATTTCATCCACAGGCGATAAAATTGGCTCCAAGTGACTAGCGGATTTTGCACTATCACTGATACCTATTTCTTTCTTTAAGCTTTTAGCTCGGCTCATCAGTGCCTCCAAACTCTGCTTGGGCACCTTGGGGACTGCAAATTTAGGTAATTTAGGGAGCTTAAAGGGCAATACTTTCTTGTCTTCACTATCATCCACTTTTTCTTCAACCTCTTCTTTGCTCTCAGGCACTTCTTCATATTTTTCTTCTGTAGTTGACAATTTTCGATCTTTCAGACCCCTAGCATACCTTATAAATCTTGGAGACAGTTCATCTTCAACTGGAACATCTTTATCTTCATCTTCAACTTCCAAAGCATTTTCAATTTCATTGGCTTTAGAATCGATGCCTTCACTAGAGTGGTTCAGGTGCATCAATTGATTTAAATCATTGAGCATGTGCAGGTCACTTGTGTGGTTTGTGTTTACTTTGTGTAAATATTCTTTTTCAAGGTCGATCAATGAAATCAGTTCTTCAATCAAATAAGACATGATGTCTTTCATGTTATTTGGAAAACCGGTTAAATTATTTGTACTGATAAGGATAATACTCATTGTATCAGTTAAATTTTCTAAATCATCGAACCCACATAATTCTTCATCAGACAGAAGCTCATAATCATGCATAAATTTTGAAAAGTCAATAGGAAAATCATTACTATGATTTGCAATAATAAGTCTGCTCTCTTCGACTACTTCATTTGCTGTATTATTTGTCTTTTCTGTTGTAGTATTTTCAAAAGACCTTTTCTTTCTAAGATTGAAGGCCTTAAGGCTTTCTTGAATAGATTTCTGTAAAATTTCCGTATTGATATCGCCTTGTAACTTCTTGTGTTTCAAAACTTTTGAAGCAACTTCAGCATTATTTTTCTCTGCTGAGCAGATATCGAGGTTTGCGTTGGAAATGATCCAAAAACCAATTGATTTTGGTGGTAAAGATATAATTAGTTTTCTAAACGTTCCAACTTCCTGAATCGCCGGCTGCAAGTCATCTTCGTCCATCATTTCTTTTCCATTGATGGAAATATTACTGAAAATAAATAAAAATTATTATGCAAACAAATTCTGCAATTTTTTAAATGTCAATTGAATATATTTATATATTTTCCTAAAAGCTTAGTAAGAGGCTTAGAAATGCCACATGATCAAATTCATATCAACCAAGAAATATTTATTTGACCTTTGTCGAAAGCTGTAATTCAAAATATAATATAAGTGTTACATACCCATTATCATTCTTGTAAAGCAGATATTGAAGTATTTCTCCAGCAGTTTCGTTTACAGTTAAGTTGATTGAAACGGTGGATCTCTCCTTGCCCTCATTGGCTCCAAACAGTGTGATCGCTCCAGCCGCTGGCCCACCAGAGAGACCAGTGCAGTGGCCAAATATAAATATATCCTCAGATGAGGTCAATTCAGTTATATCTAAGACCTTTTGACCTACAAGCTTCTTATGTAAAAATGAAACATAGTAGCTCTGGAAAAATACACAATTAAGCAAGTGTTAGAATTTGATACCGCATTATTTATAATATACTTTTTTTTTAAACGTGCAATATGACAACCAAACTGAAATAGGCGTGAGCCCAATAACTGGAGACCTTTCAGTCAAGATTCTGCGATTTTACCACTGAGTCAACTAGCCAACCTCAAAATAAAGGTTTAATTTTGTATGCAATAATAATTAGTAATAATATCTCTGTCTGGGTCATAACAAGTTTCAAAGTTTGCAGATTTATTAAGAATTTATCACATTACTAGAATAACTAAAGAAAGTGCGTATTAGAAAAGTTCCGAAGGTATAAAATATTACTGTTAAAGAATGATAAAAAGATAAAATGGATGATAGAAAGATGAATGATATAATATTCAATTACATATGAGACTTTATATTTGAAAATTAAGCCAAGATTTTCAATCAATAACTTCAAAAGGTTCTTACAAAATTTGGTTTGTAGAGGTCATCTTCAGATAAATCTTTGAATACAACAGAATATCCATCTTTAGCTGCGTTTCCAAGAGTCTTAACCCACGCAATGGCTTCATCTTCTTCAGAAAGAGAGGACGTTTTTACAGATTTCCAAAGTTGTGTTTCTTTTTTATGTAATTCTTCTTTGACCATTTCTTTATCATCAGGCTTAAGAATGTCAAGAATATCAGTGGAGTCTTCACTATAATACAAAATGCACAATTTGGTAATCATCTTTTATAGTCATCATTGACAAATATAAAATTTGCTTTGAGTAAAATTTAGTATTATAAATCAAAAATTTCAAATTTTAATCACAGAAAATAAGTAAAACATTGAAAAAAAATTCCTGATTTACAGGAAAGAAAAACCTAATAATAAATATAACTAATAATATGGTTATACCTAATACGTTTAATATTTGATCTATTAGTATACACAAATCTCAAAAGAATTACTAAAATACGCATTACATCAATAAGGCAAGTAGTGGTTAGATTATTTCTAGTATATTATAGACAAAACAAATTATTCAAAAGCAATTGATTCGGGAGAATAAATCTGTCTTACCAAAAACTAAAAATCTGATAAATATGATCAGATCAAGTCAATCATTTTTGCCTTGGTTTTATTTTGGTATAAGTGAATATATTTTTGACTTACGAGGACAAAATAGCAGCATCGAGGAAACTGTTTGATCCCAGCAAGAATGATTTCAGTTTCTGAGGCTTCTCTGCACCGAGACATTGGGATACGTCTCCACTAACTAGTTTCCAATCTCCTTTTTTTCCCGATGGGAAAGTGTCCATAATAATCTTCAGTGCTTTTAGTGTATTGAGATGCTTTTCCGATGTCTGTTGTTGACACTCTGAAAATCACAAAAAGATTAGTAAAAGTAACCAATTATAATCAAAACTGAATTAGATTTATAACTGATGATATCTAGTACTTAAAATTGAATCAACATCAGGAAAATGACTAAAATCACTATCACATATAAAATACAAAACGAAAAGTTGTTGAAACTTTTTACAAATATATTGTTAAATTTAAATATCTCACTACGTTGCAATAAATATAGATTTATTTTACTTTTTTAACAAAAATAAAAAAAACCTACCATAACCTAGTTGCCAAACACATTCACCAATCTTTGATTTATCAGCCAAAGAAAGTGTTTTGATGGCCATCATTGGATTCCAATTGTTTCCAATGTATTTATCATTGTTATTCAAAGCTATAAATGGAGTCAAGTTAGCCAATTTCATCCAATCGAGGATGATCTTCCATGTCTCCGGTGTGACGCTATCATTTTCTCCATATTTTATTATGGTTGATGACACACTACTTCTCTTGTCCAAAGGATTGTGATCACTAATATTGGTATCATCCAAGGATATGCTCGAAGTTGATGGACCAGCTATGCGGATATAGGCTGGAGACAGAGATTGGGCCATGCACATGCAATCATCGCTGAAAATGTAAAAAATGTGTAAAACGCATAGAATATTAAGAAGGTTTATTAAAATACCTTTTATAAAATGATTTTACCTGTGCTCTATCTCAGAATAAGTAACGAGAAGTCTTGGATCTACAGAAAAACTGACAAACTTGTCACTGACAACATTTAGGATCTTATCCTTGACGACTTCAACAACATAATCTTCACTTGAATACACAAATTCTAAGCAAACACTGAAGACCACTAATAATAAAACCTTATTGAAAGTCATTTTGGAAGACAATATTTTACAACTCTCTTCTATATTTCGTTTAATCACCTTATTATTATAAATCATCCACAGTACAACTTACTGTGGAGAATAAAACAGTTATAATTTTCAATATGAATGTTTTTCAATTTATACTACCGATCTAGGTCATTTTTAAAACTTCCGGTGAATCAATGTTTTTGTGTATATTTCTAAGTCATCACTTTTTTGGCTGCTTATTGAGACAAATAAACAAATATTTATGATGGCCATGAATTTTGCTGATGTCAGTATTTTGGCATTTGAAGATTCCTGGTATTTTTTCTTGTTTTTAAAAGGAAACAAAAAGTTACATACATAAACAATGATTTTAAAAGTACTAACATTGATTAAGTACGCTCAGAGTTACTGCCTAAGTTATTACTGTTGAAACTAAGGGATGAAAAATTTAAAATAAAATATATTGTAAAAATACGTTGAAACTATCAAAGCTAGACCACAATACATCTTACAAGGTATTTCAAAAATTATTTCATGTTCAAGTCATTGTAAACACAATCCTTAGTGTACGAGTTGATTTTAAAGTGTTTTGATATTAATGCTTGGTGCAAAGATCATTTCTCCGAAGTGTTAATATTATGAATATCAACAATGGCAGTATAATCAGATCGTATCAATGATTGCGTATCAATTAGTCCAAAGATGTTACACTTAAAAATATTGTCACCACTTTTATAAAGACAAGACATGAGTGCAAATAATTTGAGATGTTTTGTACAGGACGACAAAAGGAAAAATAGTAAAGATACCTTTTTTAATTTCAGAGTCTTTGAATCGTTCAATGCATCAGGGGACAAATATAATTATTACATAATACTCGTAGCAACTAATATTTCGTTTCAGGTATGGCATTTAATAAAGGTTTTAAAATAGTTAAGTGTCATATTTTTATTAAAAATATATTTGTCAAAAAGTATGAACAAATTTATATTAAGTGAATTATTACTATCCTTATAAATTATTTATTATACGTTGAGAAGTTTTTTTTACGTTCTAATACGTAATTAAGATATATAAAAAAGCCTAGGCATCAGAAGTCTTTATTGTTTTTGGCAATTTTACTTTCCCGGCGTTGTAAGTAATGTCCAAGCTGGTAACTTTGCCATATTGGAAAGTTATGACAATGTTGGCAGCAGTGCATCAATAAATTATCTGACATTTCTGGTAAAATATTATTTTTTAGTTAATAATCACTTATGATGCAATTATTATCGATTATACACTGAATTTTTTTTTTACGTACTAATATTAACTAATGTGTGTAAAAGAGTCAAGGCATCAGAAGTCTTTATTATTATTTGCAATTTTACTTTTCCGCCTATGATAACGTTGGCAGCAGTGCCAATACAAATTTTATCTGACATCTCTGCTAAAATTTTATGTTTAGGCTTATATTAACTAATGATGCGAATCTTATCGAAGATGTGTTGAAAAGTTATTTTAACGTACTAATGTGTGCAAAAGACCAAGGCCTCAGAAGTCTTTATTATTTTGCGCAATTTTACTTTTTGTAAGTAACGTCCAGGCTGGTAACTTTGTCATATTGTCAAGTTATGATGATGTTGGCAGCAGTGCATCAATAAAAATATTATCTGACATTTCTGCTGAAATCTTATATTTCGTTTAATATTAACTTATGATACAAATCGCCGATAATTGATTTCTGTAATCTTTTAAATTACGTAAGCGTCGTGTGTGTAGTGCTATATCGAGTATCATATCTAACATCGTTTCACGATGATTTTCGGTAAGTTTTTGACAGCGAATCCGAAATTTACTAGTGGTCATTTCAGAAGTTGCAATGTGCGTTGTGGTTTTCAGATAATATGAGATGGCTCCTCATTATTTGAGGGGTTTTTCGGGTGCGGGAACAACCTTAACAATGGAAACGACCGAAAAAATAAGCCCTACTAAAAAGGCATCCGACTTCTTGCCGGCAAAACTGTGTGGAGTTTGCGGAGACAAGGCTCTTGGGTTCAACTTTAACGCGATCACCTGCGAAAGTTGTAAGGCCTTCTTTAGAAGAAATGCCCTCGCTAGTAAGGAGTTTAAGTGTCCTTTCTCGGAGCAGTGTGAAATTACGGTTATCACTAGAAGATTCTGTCAAAAATGTCGCTTAGAAAAGTGCCTGTCTATTGGCATGTCTAAGGATTGTATCATGTCAGATGAAGACAAAGCACAAAAGCGACAGAAAATAGCTGAGAACAGAGCTAAAAAGAGACATAACCCAAAAATATTAGACGATGAAGTTAGCAGCTCCAAGCTTATCAAACGTGAAGAAAATGAAGATTCAAGTGGATCCTGGACGCAGAATAGCAAACAAACGTCACCAGTGTGTTACGAAGACCAAAACAACCTAGATTCAAATTTGTCACAAGCTGGAAGTTTTGAAATTCCTTCTGTTTCCAATAACCAAGCAGTGAGTGTAATTAAAAACAATAACATGTCTGATAGTCACCTTGAGTTATCTAAGTTATTAAATTGTGAATCAAACCAATATGAAATTATGGGGAAAAAACCAGAAATATACCCATTGCATTATAGTCAAGACGACCAGTTGTCTATTGAACCAAACGGAAGTCATTCCATGCATAATCAAGTGCTGAATAATGTTAGTTATGATGATGAGCGGTTGCTGGATGACGGTCGGGGGCATATAGAGCTAACCGCAGCGTTGGACGATAAAAGTGAAGATCACGTAATGATCAGGTCAATGCTGACTACTTCTACTCCCAACGGAGACACATCCAAGTTGCTTGCAGCTTTGACACATGAACATGCTTCACAGCCTCTGTGCGACAATGCTATCTCAGGAAGTCATATTAATAGGCAAAATAGAGTTGATGTTGCCAGAGATGTTTTACAAGATGTTGAAAGGTAAAAAATATAATATCTTTATTTAAGTATTGAAATCTATTGACTTAAAATCTATTAAAAGATCATTGGAGTTAAGTAAAAAATCCATACTTTATTTTTGGAGAACCGAGAAGATTATCATATCATCACGTTGGTAAAAAAATGTAGTTTGAATGACTCATATATTTGTATATAATGTATTAGAATAATTATTACAATACAGGAATATGATATGGAAGATTAAACTAATAAGTTGTATGTAAATACATACAACTTATTAGTTTGATCTTCCAATATGCATATTATTGTAACATTGAATATTACTGACAAGGTCTATTGGCAGACATATATTTGTTTATTTTATATTGATTGCTAACATTGTAGCAATATTGAATTGAAATTAAACTTTCCAGAATGATAGAAGTAATTATTTATTTAATACAGACTTAATAATATTATGATAATTAAAAAGTATTAGAATTTCTTATTTTTTCTGAACTCAAAATTTTCAAGTCCCTTGAAAATATGAATGTGTATATCATGTCATAATTTCTAATATTTTATTTTGTTGCCAATGTTACTATTAGTAATGAAAACCTCATTAAAATCTAGACAAGCAATTTATATGTTTATATCGGCGAATAAATGTATCAACTTTATTTATAATCTACAATTGTTAAGTTCACATGTAATTCTAAGTACATTTCATCTAAATCAGCAATCATTTATCTACAGACTAATCCCTTTTGATTAATATTTTATCTGAATATTTATATGCTCTTATGACTAATGGAAAACTGAACTCTAATCATTTTTAAACTTCCTTTATTGGTTAATTTTACTGTTGTGGTTTTGTTATCAATTAGTTATTCAAAAATGAGGTTTTTTACTTAAACAATAATAATTCATCACTAGGTATAGATTGAAGCAAATACTATATTTTCACAATAAACCATGACACGCCAAATGTATGCAAGCAATGGTTTATTAATATCATAGTTGTGCCACTTATTTTTATAATTAATAAATTAAAAGCAATCATTTTTTTAAATCAACTTGTATTGACACTTGCAATGTTAACACAAATCATTTTAGAAGAAAACCCCAATTTCATCAGTTTGGGATTCATATGTAAGGACGAAGTTTGGTCCGGGACCTCTCGATTAAGATTCAACGGTCTAACCACTGAGCCATCGAGCCATACATTATATATTTTCACTGTGACCAGTAAAGACTACAGGGTTATTGCAACCTTCTGACAAACAATTTTATTAGTTATTACCACATATATTTTCACCTTAAAAAATACTAAAATGAATATTAGATAGTTGAATTAAAATAAGTATTAATGAGAAATTGCATTTAGAAAAAAATAAATATGTGGTCTACAGTAGAACTCGCTTTCTTCCTTTCAAAGATATATTATATATTTTAAGTATTTTTTATTTTTAGAATACAAGTTGAACCAAACTCGATAGAGTCAATTCTGTGCGAGGCGATCAAGTTGGAGTTTGAAGCTTACACGTCACTGTCGCAGATCAACAGCTCCAGCCGGGAGTTGAATGATGCAGAAAGAGCCAAACTGAACGAGCTTATAGTCGCCAATAAGGCGTTGCTGGCTCCTCTAGACGATCACATGACCAACCTGGTGTCTGAAGATGGCAGATTCAAGGTGAAAACATCACGAATAAACCAAGAAAGAATAATAGGATATTTATGATTTGTTTCAGCCAATGAGTGTTTTAATTTTTATTAATTATTCAATATTGAATAATTTGGCATTTTAAACCCATACAGGCTCATTGTGTATGCTTGATTCCAAGTGAAATATTTATCTAAAAATTAGGTACATCGGTTTTGAAGTTGAGAATAACAATTTAAAAATACACTATATTCGTGATATTGTTAAAACAAAACGATGAATTACAAATACGCTAAAACTATCACAAAAAAAATATTGAAGTTGTCTTATCAAGCTCTCAAAAAAACAACAGCAAAGCTAGTCCGTCACTCTGGGTAAATTTGTACTTTTTTCCTAATTAAAATAATTTGTTGAATATTCATTGATTGATTTTTTTGTATTCAATGTGTGTAATTAGACATGCAATACTTGTGACCTGTTTTCATTGTTTAATGAATTTGATTACGTATATATTCTGAAATAATTTAGAATATCCTTAACTTTCAACTGTCCATACAAGCAGAAAAGCAGTGAATTATGTTTATGAGTTTTCATCACTTTTGCGTTGAGAGCATTTTAATACTGTCTTGCCAAAAACAATATAAACTATACAAAAACTTAAAATCTAAACATTTTAGCAAGTTAATATTATTTTGACTGTACAGTGTTTTTATTTTATTTGGTTAGTTGTCATTTCTATTTGATTTTTCTGAAGTTGTTATAGAGAGATAAATAATAAAGGCATCTTTCGCCCTGGCTTAAGTAACTAACATGCAATAGCTGCATGATTTTTTTGATTAATATTTTATATATATATATTATACATGTCTGCGAACTTTCATGGATTCATTTAAAGTTGATTTTTACTTCAGACGCAGCAAGGTCAAAATGATCCCATGCTCCTAGGCATCATTAACTTGACGGCAGTCGCAATCAGGAGACTGATCAAGATGTCCAAAAAGATAAACGCCTTCAAGAACATGTGCGAGGAGGACCAGGTGGCGCTGCTCAAGGGAGGCTGCACAGAGATGATGATCCTCCGGAGCACCATGACGTACGACTGCGCTAGAGACACGTGGAAGGTAATATCTATCAATCACAACTGCAAAACTACATTTCACTGCTAATCTTTATCTTTGGTAATGCTTTTCTGGTCACTTTGAATCTATTAAATTTCCTTTCTCTCTTCTTGGAATCCTTGTTTAGTCTCTTGAAATTATGATCCCTAAATAATTTTAAATAAAGTTGTATTTTTCTTCAAACTAAGGCTTCATATTATCTGAAATTTCAAAGTATCAGGAGTAAGATTGTGAAATACAAGACAGGGGAGAATTAATCTTTGTATAATAGCAAGTCTGTGAATTTTAATCTCTATACTGGATTTACTGTGAAAAATCCAAAGGTCATATTTTAAGTAGCCTACAAGTCTTTTTCCTCATTTCCTTATATACAAGCTCTCCTATTATATCCCAGACTTCAACACGGCTTATAATTTCTCAGTTCATTCTCTTGATTTCCCTGTTCTGTAAGTGACCTGTCTTTCTTTAGGCTTTTTTTTACTCTTCACATTAGTGCACTTAACAAATAATCTAGACACTTTTGATCTTTACGATCTTTTCAAATCTTTATAAAAAGGTACCCGTTTTATTGGCTTTGAACTTTGTATGTCTCAGTATATTTTTTTTATTTGCAATAATGCTATTATAATATATCATCAGACATTGGTTTTTAGTGTCATTATAAATAGTGCTGACTTATATATATCAATTTCCATCAAAGAATGGTCACTAGTTTATAACTATGCAGTTGAAGTTGGTCCTCGTAGACCGTCAGAATTTTAAACATAACACAATAATTACCCAGTACTTTGAGCAAAAGTTAAAGAATCTATTTGTAGGTAGTAGAGATGAGCCCTGAATTGGTCGGAACGACCAAGTTAACTATGTCAATAAAAGGCTTAGCAAATTATCATCCTTAAATCTATTGAAATTTCGTTTTGTGTTTCTGGCTAAAGAGTTTAATGTTGCTTTCAGATACCACATTCCCAAGAAGCGATGGGCAACATAAAAGCCGAGATTCTGAAACTGGCCAAGGGAAACATCTACGAGGAGCACGATCGCTTCATCAGAACCTTCGATCCTCGCTGGCGCACCGATGAGAATATCATTCTCATCATGAGCGCCATTGTACTCTTCACACCAGACAGACCCCGGGTCGTGCACTCGGATGTCATCAAACTTGAACAGGTAATAACAATGTTACTCTGTTAGCCCTTCTCGTAGCATGAATGAAACATAACTTCTTGATATCTCAAATGACGGTGTACGCACGCCAACCAAGGCGGCACACTTTTCAATAATTGTACCAATACAAAAACTTAGTTTGATTATTTTTGTGTGATTCATTAAGGACAATAAGATAAAGTAAAATTGTTTATAATTCAGCAGCCGTTACCATGTGGCATATGTACAACTTGTATGTTAATAAGTTTTTTTTTATCGTTGAGTATGTTCATTACTAGCTTATCTAAAATCACCTCATACTTTTCCTATCAGTGTAGTTGGGAGTTTATCTATTATATTTGAGATAATATTCGCAATAAGTGATTTGTGTATTTGCAGTAATTTGTTGACACAACAAAAATCCCGCACACTTTGCCCTACAATTTGTAAACAATTTGGTGGCATTATCTATCCCCACTCAACAAGATATTATTTTTTTTCCATAAGTATGTCTCTATGTTCGAGATACATAGACTGCAGTCTACAAGTTGATCACATTTTCAATATAATTTAATACATATTTGCACTAATTATTAACAAACTCACTTTCTAATAAATTTTCACTACAATTTTATAACATCTTGGATGTTGTGTTGTTTTTTTTTTTTTGTTGTTTGACGTTTTGGTAACAGTACTGAAGCCATATTTAGAATACAAATAGCAATTACCTGAAATGTTAGAACAACAAAAAAAGATGAAATAACGTGGCACAACACCCAAGAACTGAATATTTTCAAATTATTACAACTTCTACAAAACCTGCGAGAAAACTTAATTTATTTTGTTAGTATCTAGTCGATGATATATTAGTAGTTTTAAGGATATGATAATTTCAAGAATGTCGCATGAGTCACTACAATAGGTCTTGAATATTCATGAAGCAATATCAATACTAAAATCTCTGTCACAATATAAACAATTTTCCGATGTATTTAACATTGGATTGGCATTGTGCGATAGTTGGTGTTTACGTTGACATTGGCAACCATTTAATAATAATCAACTGTGAATAAATTAATTTGTAATTATTTCGACTTAATTAACGTTAACCTCAATTACTTATCACGGGCTTCGCTTTCACGACATTGTATCACATTGTGAGCAAACTGTTTTGAATAAAAATAATAAATTAAATATAACAATACTACAATTAAAATTTATTATTATTATTATTTTCAGAATTCCTATTACTACCTTCTTCGGCGATATCTAGAATCGGTGTACCCTGGCTGCGAAGCGAAATCCACCTTCCTGAAGTTGATACAAAAGATTATGGAACTTCACAAACTCTCAGATGAGGTCATCGGAGTCTACCTGGACGTGAACCCCAGCCACGTAGAGCCGTTGCTCATTGAAATATTTGACCTCAAACAGCAACATTGACCCCAATTGATAAGGTACCAATAATATATCACACCGAGAATCTATTTGATGTTTTCAATTGAGTATTCATGGGTTTTGTTGATTCATGTTTGTCTAGGAAAGGGTCAAAGGTAAAAATTACCCACGACTTTCTGTTATCAGATAAACCAGCGTTTTTTTATAAATCTTGTTTGCTAAATTCTTTGTAGAGTAGAGCTTATTTGTACAAAATATAAATTTACATTAAATCCAATACATTTATACTACAAAACATTTTCACAATTTGTGTTTTTTTTTTTATTGCAGGTTTTAGTTCTCTTCGTTCCCTGAACACAGCCTCTTGTGCAAGACATTATAGATACACTTTGTGCCAAACTTGATAGTTTTATAGAAGACGAAGGTACACGCGGAGAATGTCTGCCATCCCGCAATCTGAAATGACTCACACCATGTCTCCAAAATATAAAAATTAGCATAATATTTATAATTTCACGCTATCTCTAAATGTGTGTAATTATTTTTTTTGTATAAATAAGTATGTTTTGTTTATACGATAGCAAATTATTTTAACCCTTTGCACTCGAGAGGTGCGGATTCCGCACCACACGATGTAATGCCGCAACTCGAGAGGTGCGGATTCCGCACCAATTTGCTTGGTGCGGAAATTCGATGTGCGGTGATAACTATTTATGGTTTTTTATCTGGTGATTTCTTGTTTATGTTTATGTGATCTTGTTCTTTAAAGTTCGTTACTAAGCACTGCCCATATAATTTTACAAAGATCATGTTATCCCCCTTTCAAACTACGCTAGAATTTCTTATCCAAGATTAGTGCGGCACCATAAAGCGAACTGCATTTTTGGTCTCAGTTCGACCTTGACAGCCATGGCAAAATGACTAGATGTGTACCTACCTAATCAACCCATATATTTTTTGCTTGTACTTCTTATCGTAATCATTCATTTGAGGGTCCTTATTTGCTTAAACTTATATTGCACTGAAGAATAGACTTTTTTCTCCCTCACAATATCAATAACCTTTCCATTCACTTATCGTACCATTATTTTGTTTGCTTTATAATATATAATAATATTATGATAATGTGTATCTCACTAAACAGCTGAGAGGAGAACAGCCGCTTAATCACTTGCGGTATATGAAAACCTTAGTTCGGCAATTGACTGGAGATTTTCGTCAGACACGTGCTAGAGCTTCACTTCAACCTGCGATTCCGAAAATCCGCCTAAGTGGAAGGCTGCATAACATTCTAACAGGAGTTAGGAAGGATTACAAAGTCTGTTCTCAAAAAAATAAACCCGGCAAAAGACATCAAACGACATACTTTTGTGATACTTGTCCCGAAAAGCCGGGCATGCATCTCGGCAATTGTTACATGAAATATCATACAAAGCAAAATTACAAAGACTTATGTTTACGAACCTATCTTCGTAAAGATGTAAATATACATTAAATATTAAAATTAAAAAAATTATGTGTCAATTTGTGTGTGTGAACATTTTAAGTTAGAGGTAAAAAATTCACCGAAAGTGATA
Organism: Atopsyche davidsoni; assembly: GCA_022113835.1. Classification (NCBI taxonomy): domain Eukaryota; kingdom Metazoa; phylum Arthropoda; class Insecta; order Trichoptera; family Hydrobiosidae; genus Atopsyche; species Atopsyche davidsoni. The sequence continues at coordinate 4,455,231 of JAILWY010000025.1, forward strand.
CGAAACGCTTCGAGTTGCTGATTAGTCCGCGCGGAAACGGCCTCGAGCGCAAAGGGTTATTAACACAGTTAATTATGATAAATTTTAGTTATATTTATATATTATTTTTAAATGTTTTGATAGGTTTATCAAATTACATGTTTCACCCCACGACTTTTAGTTAGGCTAAGGTGGTTATAAGCATGCCTCATATAAAAATGTACAGACATATTTAGGTGCCTTTCTTCTCGCCATTTGATAATGTGCCGATTAGTTAATAGGTATTGATCAAGAATTGCTGTTATATTCAGTGCTTTTTTATTATATCTCTAACAAACCAGATGAATTTTATACGTTACATTATAAATGAAGAAAACTACATTTATATTTTCATTTTTATATTTTTTACCTACAAAAAAACAATGATACAATGCGCATCAGCTATTTGACTTTTGATTCAATTCGATAGATTCCAAATGGCCTTTTTAAGATTTATTTTTTATTGAATATTATTTTATTATTAAAGGATTTACAACTGCTCAAAATATTAACGTCCAGTTTCTGTAATGTCGATCGGTGAGAGGGGATAGTCAACAAGCTGTCAAATATGTTACAAGGCTTGCAAAAATTGCTATTTTCCCGATATACTAACTGTCTGTTAAAATAAATAATCACTTGAATTAAGTGGATAACTCATTTGATCCATATAAATTTTTTTCGATCACCATAAATGACATGTTTTTTATAACGATTTCAACAAAGAAACGCTGATTTATAATCGTTGAGAACTGGTCTATCATTTGATTTATAATAGGTTTTTAGCTGTTTATAGAGCATTGTTTGAAATACTAGAACGTTAGTTCTTATATCGACTATATATATAATTTATAGTACCTATCTAGTTTTTAAGTCATTTAAGTTTTTTTCTCATTGAGTTGAAATGTGCGCCGTCACAATGAATGTACATAATCATAGCCAGCTAAATCACAAGGCCAGAGTGGTAAAATACCGGTCAGTTGCCACTACGTTTTTGATACAAAAATGATTGTTGGGTATGTTCGTAGGTTTTGGTAGCCGTTATGTGTTGATTCTTGAGGCTTTCACTCGTCCGACGTTTCATAGTGATAACCTCAAGCAGCCCAACACAAGAAACCAAATCAGTGATTTTTGAGTTGAAATGACACTATATTACATTATTATTTTTAATATAAACTATATTTATTGTTGTCGCTTAAATTTTCATTCATGAAAAATGTTATAGCAAGTCGTTTTATTTTTTTATCACTCTGGCCTGCCGTAGAGTGGCCTTGATAAAATTCACTAGCGACAATCGAGGATGCCATTTAATCAAATTAATCAAAATGTAATCCCTAATTATGAGATTTTAGTTGTTTTTATATAAAAAGTTGTACAAAGCGAGTTATGAACGTACCTTGGCATGCCGATTAGAAAGTTCTATAAGTGAAGTGTGTAAATCCCATGAATGGAATGCCCAATATATACCTTACTAATGTACATACCGTGTCTAGAAGGTTCCGTTTTATTTTGTTATTTCCGTGTAGAGTGACCTTGAATATGGTTCAGACTGTCTGCCGATCCATGGGAATATTTGATTCTCTTCAGTAAAACCCATGAATTGCATCGAGCAGAACCAATTGCTCTTTAGCACTTTTGGACAAACCAGTTATAATCATAAATCTTTCTGCCTTGCTAAAAAAAATATTTACCTTTATGCGACAACGGTGTGTACTTTTAAACTATTATTTGATAATAACAACCTTTAAAGTTACTACCGTAATTGCGCTGGAGTGAATGTGCTTTAGTCACACAAATAGAGAGTATCATCCATTAAGCCGGCTAATAAAATAATATATAGGTTTATTTTTATACAAATATGTTTTTTGTGTTATATAAACTATTTCTGAATGTGTCAAATCTGTTCAAAATCTCAAAATAATTAAAATATATTAGAAAGGTTATTTTAAAATGTGCATACAATATATGAATATTGTTTCAATATAGTTAATAGTGGGAATCACCTGTAGGACTGTTGATAAAATATTACATATTTTCAAGATATTTAGAAAAAAATGTGTTTTGCGGTGAGTGTGTTATTTTGGCATTGCGATTTTTATTAATTGATAAAATATTTAAAAATCCAATCAGCATAATGTGATTAGATACTTGGTGTTTAAAATGCCATGGTGTTACCTGAAAAGAGAAGACTATCGCCGTGTTTCTGAAAGGCTTGATTAAATAGTTGATAAGTTGTCAAATACATCACACATGTTCAATAAATCCTGATTTCATTTGTAATCTGTCTGCAGTTTCATTAAAATAATTTGCCATTGAGCAGATATAAAACGTCGCAGATAACAAATCTGTCTGAAAAAATGTTCGATGTGATTTGTGTGATATTTGGCAGCTTATCTTATTAGTTTTTTATTTTATTTTATTCGTATTGTAACACTTGTGTGGTATTGAAAATATTTTCACACTGAAAACACAATTTAGCAGGATTTTATTTTAAAAAAATAATTGCAGAAATGATATCGTGTTGTTTGAAATACGATATCAACGTATATAATTTAAATAGGTATGAACATCTTGGCGTGGACGTATCGATAGCAGAAAGTTAATTATACATAACTATCAAAATTATTATAATTGGCTTGACTTAGAATATAAAAGGATGAATTAATTCTAATGTTATCAACCGATAATCGGTGATCTCTTGGTTTTATAAAAATTTATGTTGTTTTATTGGATTTTTATTTCTAGTATTTAAGTAATTGCCTTTCTGCCGTCGATATTTGCAAAAAAATATTGGGTAAATATAACAAATGTTGAACTCCTCCAGAGATATGAGCCTGCCAAAATAAAAATAAAATATTATTGTGGCGTGTTTACAGTCTTGTTTTAAAAGACTTGTAAAATTGAATAATGACCACCGGGTTTTTAAAAATGCCACAGACTGCATAAAGCAACATTTCGCTAGTTGGTGAAATAATTTTTAAAAGTCAATTATTATTAACATACTGTTTCTGGTATTTAGATTTTTATTGTAGGCTAGTTAATCAATTTAAAGTGATTTCCAAACGTTCAGTAAATCGCGTAGATTGCATAAAATGTTTTGATAATTGTATATAATTTAACGGAAAAAATGTCAATTACTATCATTTTTGAAAGAAATAGCATTTTATTGCATCCTTGTGGTATTTTTTTTAACAACTCGGCGGTCAGTTTTTCAGAACTTGGGCCTTAGTCTAAGCAAATTACCAGTTTTAAATGTGAATTTATCGAAGCAACCACTGCATGCTTCAAAAGGTGCATTTACTGAAAATTGATAATTGAATGAATATTGTTTAAAATGTTGGGGAAATTTCCAGGGTTGTCAGATTTGTTTTAGATTTGATTTTAGATGTAATATTTATTTATATTTTAATGTGAATATTGATGTGCTGAGAAAAAAATCATGTGCCTTACTTCTCTCCAGAACAACTGTATATAGTAATAAATATTATATTGTTAAATAACTTGTATTATTTTTAACCTATTTGTTTCTTTGACTGAAATGCAAGAATCATGCAAGAAAGGATTCATAAGAAATTTCAAATGTAAGTCTGGTAAAAAAACCTGAGGAAAAATGAGGGTTTTTAATGGTATAAGTACTCCTATGGGGAAAAAAAACATCCTAAATATAAAAGAGTTTTGGTTAAACACTTCACATTTATTTCAAGAATCATTTGCTTATATTTTATACATGATAGAATTTTTTGGGATATTATGGCTCTTCCTACTCTAAGAAGTTCAAGAAGCCTTAGTCTTGACACCTTCATTATTATTGTTTTACACATTCTGCTATCAATAATCCTAACAAAAAATATATACTATACAATAATAAATAGTAATAATTTTTTTAAATATTTACACCTAAAAATAATTAGCTATTGAATAGTTTTCAAAGGTCGCTGCAAGCAAACAATGCACAGTGTTACTTATTCTTTTAACTTTCGAGGAAGCAGCGGCAGTTTTTTTTTAGGATAGAATAAAAAGTTTTTGCAGACGTACCATTTGCATTTCAGTTGTTTCAGTGATGGTCTTTTCAGGAAAGGCAAAAAAATAAGTACTCAAGTGCTTCAATAGCAACTTTAATTACACCAATCTGATACGTTTGCACCTAGTTTCTCAATGGCTGATCACTGAAAACCGTAATTAACAAGCAGTCGTACTGTTATCGTAATGTTTGTTTTTTATCTGAATACTTCATTTAAAAAAACTATGGTTTATTTGATAGCTTTCTAAGCATTGACTTCATTGATCAGCTTTTGAGAAATCAGGTGTTTAACTACAGTTTAATGTAAAATCAATGAAGCACTATATTGTTTTTACTCAGACTAGGTAAATTGGATTTCCTCAGTGATATATCCTCAGTGAGTGTCGTCCTTTACCAAATTCTACCTAAGATATATTTATAGTCACTATTAATATAAGAATATTGTATCATCTGTGTTGGTGTCTATATTTTCTATTACTTGAATAGGGTCTCTCTTTATTAGGAAATTCCTAACTTCTAACGCAGCTCCTGATAAACAATGACACATCAGCGATGCAAACACAAGCCTAGAAAAGATAAAACTAAATTATACACCCAAGATTTTTAAGCTTTAATAACTTCAATTGATAAACTTTATTTCGAAAATAAACTGAATAATTGTCTTCGGACACTCGTCGTGAAGTGATGTTGCTGTTTGATATCCTACTATAAAGGAATCAAGTTTTGTTTGCACTTTTGAAGTTTGCTGTTTTTTTATAATCTATAATTTGACCAGATTTTTTGTCCGTTAAATAGACGTCCGTTATATCGAGGTTTTAAGTTATGTTGAGATAGTGCCAAGTACAGTTTTTTTTTCATACGATGTATTATACTTTATTAGACCTATGTAAGAAGAAGAGATAGTATTTCTAATATATTAAAAATATCTTACCAATATGAAAATCCAAGGCTTGACTCTGCCAATGCTAATTCATTGACCATTATATGAATAAATGATAAATTCTTTTCTGAATTAGTAGCAAAATGTATTCCCCATAGCATCAATACAAGGAGATCACACGCTCCTGCCACCCAAGTCCAAATGTAAACACCTGAAAGAATTATTATTAGATTATCATTAATTTGTTATTAAAGGTGATCACTTCTGTTTTCATTTAAAATAATTTGTAATGTCATCAATCTTTCATCACATATAATACAAGGTCAAAATCTATAATCTACCTACTTTTGTAACAATATTGAATAATCGTGCTTAAAATTGATAATAGCTTATTTCAGTGGTAATCAATCTCTGGACATATTTCAATTTTATTCATTTGTCTTCAAGCGTTGAAGTACCAAAAATTAGCAATGCTGCTCGGACATAGCTAATTATTGTTGCATTTGTTGGCTGACGATAATGGGTCGATGCATCAATATCACTACAGCTAGACTACTCTGAGAGACCCTTTATAAATGTAGCCATAAACTGTGATGTATGGTTACTTCAAATAAGCAACGCTTATTTGTAATTAAGGAACCATTAAGGAACTTCTCACTTGATTTTTATGGCAGTATTTAACATACTGGAACCTCGTTTCCTCTTGACTGCATTTCTAAATTGACAAATTTTAAATCAAGTTCAGTGAGATAGTCCAAGCGTCAAAAGCAAACTAACGACCAAATATATTGTAAATGTTGAGTGCATCCAAGCACTATATTTAGTATTCCAGAGGCCATAATAAATCATACGAGCTTGCGATGGAACCAATAAATTAGTAAAAATATTTGAGGATATCGAACATATAATAAGTAAGCATAGAAACATATGGAAAAATAATCATTTGATGAGACGAATGATATTAATACAAATAAAACACTGCTGCTACCTTAAACATGGTTTCCGATGGAATGAATCTCATAATTGACTGACTATATTCTAGATAAGGTTTAGTTATATTTTAAATTAGTTTTGCTTACCGTGTATTCCAAGCAGTGGTTCAACGGGACTCCTTGCAGTGTTGTACACTCCAAGAACAGCACACACAGCCGCAAGCAAAAGGGCCAAGGCTAGGAAGAGAATGCTGCTCACGTACACACCTCCATTGAACCAAAGTATATCCGTTGTGACTGAAATGTAAAACATGGAACTCATTTATAAATAGACAGTTCAAACATGTAACAACACAAAACCAAAACAACTTCTTACATTATAGACGTTGTGATTGTGCATTTTTAATTTGAAACAAACATGTGGTTAGCTAATTTCGATAATGACAAATGCTTACACAAATACTTTTCTAGGCTTAGAATATCGATAACCACAACCGCACTCTCGAAGTGTTAAATGCTCACGGCCATAACAAGAGAGCTACTGAATACGTGCAACAAAATAAATATCATACTTTAATGAGAAATGGTAACAATAATATTTGATGCTGAAGATTGCTAAAGCATGTCAATACATGTTGACAATTATAGAATAATATTAATGGCTGTAAAGTGCAAGCAAATACAATTGATTAAATCAAGTTAATAATTATGAATTTTTGAAAGAGTATTTTACCATCAACAGTATGAAGGAGGATTATTTTATATATGAAGTTAAAAAGTTACAATTTATTTCCATTTTATTTACTTTGTTGAATAATAGTTTCATTATTTTATTACCACTGCTTCTAAAAACAAGTATAACAATGCTCGACTCGTTCTAGTCTGATCTCAAGAAAATTCCACAACACAACTTAAAGATTTACTATAGTGTAATTTAATATATATTTTTTCATTAGCTATGGCTTAAAATAACTAAACTACTTAATATATATGATAAATGAATTTACAACCTTATTTAAAAGGAAAATGAGATCTTTTTTAGCGAGCAACACTTATAATAGATTGAAATTTTTCAAGCATCTTACTTATTTTAAGTTACATTTTAGAAACTTAAAAATATATGTGCAGAAGAATAAAATAAATAACAGTAAGTATATAAATAAATCAGATATGCATTTAGTGATTACATTTATTTGCTTTTCTTCCAATTATATATTTTAAAATCATAAATACTTTGCATACTTACTTGTGCCGGACACGGAATCATCATCTGCAGATTCACAGTTTATTTCAGGTAATTGATTATTTAGTACATAAGTGAGCTGAAAAAATATTATTGATTAAAAACACATTTATTCATAATGAAGCATGAAAACTGATACGTTAATAAAGTATTGTTGCATATTATTATTCACTACATTATTTACCTCTTTTTTTCTAGCTTCTGCGGTCGGTTTACAGCTTACAGCACATACGTTATCTCCGAGAAGACACGTTACTGAAAGTAATGTAAGTAATATATTAATCTCAGATTTCCATCTATTTCTTTTTTAATATTATATATACAAATTAATACATCGTACCATATAAAGAGTTCACTTTGGGTGTGCTGAAGTCTTTATTGATATATTTTCCTGTAAATAAGCCGTAATTCAGCAGGCTGTGTTCTGATCGATCAGTTAATGTTTCTCCGACTATCTGCAAACAAAATAACGTTGCATTATTGATTGATGGATTTTTTATTATACTTTTTGATCTTTTTAGAATAGGTTATGATAGTTAAATGATATAAATAAAAGTCTTAGTTAGAAATTGACTTGTTTGATTTAAATCAGGGAATTACAGGCTCTATTGTGTTTCACGTTTTACACAGTGATTCACTTTTTTTACATAATTTACGTTGATGTTGATGATATTGTGTTATGAGGTATATAAAGTAAGCTAGTATATAATAAAAGGATATTTGATAACACCGCCATTTCTCTGGCAGCCATACTTGGACATTTTGATAATATTCAGAAGGCACACTGAATTTAATGCTTTCTAGCGAGTAGGTGAACCGACACCAGTAGGCCTAAATTACATTTTCCAGACATGCATTTATTTGAATGCTTGTCATCAAAAACCAGTTAAAACATTATTAATAGTTTTGTAATGCTTAAAATATTTTCAATAGAAAACACGTATCATTGAATTTGAGTCAAATTTCGGTTAGATTTTACAGTTAACATATATTTTTATTATTATAAAATTATAATTATACTATGACTAAAAATATCGTATTTTATTGACATTTTAAATAATTTCACAAATTCATGAGGTTATTATTTTTCGTATTTATTTTAATGGGTGTTTTGAAAATATATTTGCACGCTTTCAATTTATTTAAGTTATTTGATTCAAAAGTAGGCGAATTTAACAATTTTATTGGCACTGTGTTCACAAATATATTTATGCTAAAATTAAGAAAAAAAATAGCTTATCTACAAAATATACAAATAATTATAAAACTATAATTTTTAACGATATTTTTCGTTAGGTATTTTTATAGGTTTCTGCAGTTCGGTTATTCGATGATCTTCGTGTTGAGCTGATTGAGGTTTTTAGTCCATAGACGTTTCAGACATCGAGCTGGGAGCATCTTCAGTGATTTTGGTTGCATGCCATTTCCTCCGAGATGCACAATTTAGTACTTCTTCAAAAGAAAAGGCTGTACGGCATTTCCTCAGTAGGAAGAAATGACTCACAACCAAAATCTCTGAAAATGGTCCCAGCACAGGGAACGGAACGTCGAAGGATAAAAAACTTCAAGATTTACATAAAACAAGTTTTTATTTTGTTTTTATGAAACTGCCTTATCCCTTTATTTCCGGCAGGCTTTCGCGCCGTGCCATGTGATCTTCAGTAAAATACATTGGGGATGGAATATGTGTTTATGTGCAAGCTGGAAATTGCATTCTGTAGCATCGGTCGTGAATGCATTCGCCAAATTTGATACGTCCTATTTAATAAAAGGTGCTTTCATAAACGAAAATAATGAATGCAGTCAGAAATATACGAATAAAATTTTATTAAAATCTGGTTTTATTTACAAAGAGCGACACTTTTTAAAGTTTTTGAATTTACATTATAGTGTGAAGTCGAGTTTTTTTTTAATTTTACACATGTGTATCATATTATTATCAGTTTTAATTGATGTATTCTCAATACTAAAATTAATGATAGTAAAAGTATTAAATTATTATTGATTGATGAATATATGAAGGGATATCGCATTTTATCTAGAATACAATATTTTTTTAGGCTATTATCGATTTACACGCGAAATACAGTCTTGTATCCCACCTATGATAAATTCGACCATTTTTCTCTTCGTTTCACATGTAAATTTATTATCAAAACACATTCTTACTGTTTGAATTGATAAAATTGATTTATATCAAATATTCAATAATAATTATTGGTTACTTTGAATAGTAAATTGATTTTATTCAAAGCGTCAGATGAATAATAAATTTATGTTTTTTTATAAAAAGCAGTATTTGATTAAATATTTTTATTTATTTTTTGCTATTTTATATGAATTACGGCTCATCCGAATCATATTTTTTCCAAAAGTATAAAAATAAAAATCAGTAAAAAAAGATTTATATTCTCTAAAATGCGCCAAAAAATACAGTTGATATATTTATTTAAAGTAAAAAAAACTAATTAAATTAGTTAAAGTTTGAACGTGCGATTAAAAATACTTTTCAGTACTGGTGAATAAGTTTTATTTTTAGTTTAGTACTACACTTAAAAAAGGTTGTATTTATAAACTTGACAAACATTTTAGTTATATATAGATAATAAATCTGAGTTATCTGTATACTTATTATATGTATCACAGAAACTTTCACTTTGACTCATAAAGTATACACATCACGAACTTAATAATAATTTTATCGAGATAAAACTGTCAGCTGTGACGAGGGACTACAATATTTATGTATCTCTACTTTTTTGTACATTTGTAATTTTTTTTTTGGTGTTTGTTGACTAGGACCGAAAAAATATGAGACTGCACATTTACATATAATACTTATTTACTTTAATTAATGCAAAAGTATACTTATACAATTATGAATGATTTCGGGTGTTGGGCTGCTTTTGAGAAGTTTTCAGTACTCCGACGTTCCTGAAGCCTAAAAATGTTTTTCCTGAAAAAGACGATTCAAGCACGTGGACTGAAAACTTCAAGCAGCCCAAGAAACCGTATCAACTCAAAAAACCTTCTTTTTTTTTAAATTTGCTGTTGTTTACTGAGTAAATAATGATTATTTTCATGTGATATACGAGGTCGGTGCATGCGGTGTTTCCTGAAAATGTTTTATTCCGCATATTAATATTACTCACCCAGCTGTCAGTTGCAAAGGCTCCCACCAGTAGAGCCATGGACACGGCGGATAAGAGAAACGACGCGAAAATATACTCCCTTTTGGTGACCGCCATTATAAAGCATGGGATTTATTCACTTTGATTTTTGTCAACATTAAAAACACATCTGTCCAGCTTTTCAGCTCACTCGGCGGATTTTGAAGGCAGTCCAATCTGCCACTTTGGAGTGACTGTCTTCATGTGCTTACGTCACTAATGATTCAATTGCTTATCATTTACACGCATTGAAATAATTCCCATCGATACTAGGAATCTCAGATTAAAGTTGATTATTGTATTATTAAAATTGAGATATAAAGTAGCCAATGAAAATTATTTTTTAATTATTCAATTTTTACTAGAAAACAAGAATGATCTTTTATATTGACCATTTATTATTATATATAGTGAATATTGAAATCAATTGCAAAAATGTTAACTATCATAGTGAATTTACTTTATAATTAAATAATAAAGACTATCTAAGCAATTACTTGATATACTTACAAAAACTGTTCAAAATCATAAATTAAAAGAATAATGCCTCCGTGTTTTGTAAATTAGCTTTTTATAATATTATATAAGTAGATTTTCCAAGAGAGAAATTAAAATTTGCTTTCTAAAATTAAACCAGCGAGTTTAGTATTTTTAAAACACCTTTTTTTAGTCGTTATTTTCAAGCTTAAAATTCACATCTCAATCATTAAGTATATTAAAAACACAAAAATCACATTTTAAACACAACCTTTTTCTACATTATAATACAAATTTAGCGCGGGCGATCAATCTTTGGGACATAATAAAAATATCACACTTTGACACTTATGAAAAAAAAAACACACACCGCAATCACATTATGGGTTAACCCATTAGGCTAACGAACACGAGCAACTTTACCATGGGAAAATTAACACCATACATCAAACATAATTTACCCTGAACCATGAAATTACACAATGTCCCCGAATGCTTAAACTCGTTGTAACGTTTTGTGATAGATTTGGATTTCCGTTATCTCGTCGAGTTATTTCAAATCGATACGACTGACTTGCACTGATAAGATTTGATATCGAAAACTGTACAAAGATATCAATACGCAGACACAAATAGATGCATACATAAATTCCACAGCCATTGTTTCTCTTCAACATAAAATAATTTACGGAATCAGTTTCATGAAAAAAAAAAAAAAAAAAACATATGGTATATATTTTTGACAGAATCGACTGAAAACACTTGTTGGGATTCCATTTTGATGCCAACATGCTGTGTTGGCATCTTCAAGCAGAGTCAGGTTTTGAAGCTTATTTATAATAAGAGAAAGGCTTAAAATAAAATAAAAATTGTATTTTATGAATATTAAAACTATTTCTCTGTGCACAAGGTGATGTGTTAAATTTGTCACAGCCGCAATCACCATATTATTTATAATGCTTGCCTGTTTGCCTTTTCTTTGCAGCTGAGATGTCTCATACACGAGCAATAAATAATATTTTTTTTTATAAATAAATCACAGATTAAATATCGTGTATTCGATCGCATCGCTAATCTGAAAATACAACTATTTATTTACAAAAAAAATGTAGTGTAAACATAAATTTAGCTAGTGAATGCCCAATCGCTCGGAAAACATAGCATCCCCTAAAAATAACAGGGTGAAACTGTCAAATAACCCACTACATATATTATATTTTTTCTATCTTATAGATTGTGCATTGCGGCCACAGCATGCCCGGGATTTTTCCCATTCTTTACCATTTTCCGTCAATGCGAGATATCCGAATATTTTTTTTATTGTTTGTTTTAGTCGGGCCTTTGTTTCGCGAGGAGTTATACTCATCTTGAGTACATTCCTGTTGGCGAAAATAATGGCAGAGGGAAATATCTCGAAGTAATATCTGAAGCAGGAATCGAAGTATACTCGGAAGACTCTGAAGAATGAGTGTTTTTTTTTTTCCCTCTCCAATACAAGTTGAAATTCTTGAATATAAATAATATGCTGAGAATTCAGCTTTTTCAGTTGAGTGTGGAAATGAATACGATGTAAAAAAATTGTACGATGATTTGATATGATATTAAAAAGCTTTCTTAAAAATTAAAAATTTAGATTATAAAAAAAAGTAATATTGGTTTTCTGAGAAAACATATTTGTTTTAAAATTAAATATGAATGACCTTATAAATTGTTAGAAGTCGGTTTTTCAAGTGTTGTGCTGCTGTTAAAAAAATTTATTCCTGACCTTTACCGTATTTACTTGTAACTATGACTGAAAATTTCAAGCAGCTCAACACACAAGATATATTTTTTTTATATATGGTATATATGGCATAGTTTTGACGTTAAAACGTTTTGATAGAATTTCAATTATTGAATCCCTTTCTTATCGTTCAAGTAATACTGCACTAAAAATATGACATATTTTTATTTTTAAATATATGTATAAATCATTCATAAAAATAAAAATGATTTATTATGAAAAATAATCGTCTGTTTATATATTTTTTTAATTTAAAATGTATGGCTGCAAAATAAACTCGCAGATGATTGATGCGCAGTATATTCTGCACGAGCAAAACTTCGAGAGAGCTCTTTCGAGTTTTATTTTTAATAGAGAGCCCAAATAAAACCGAGACCTAAGAGCGACCAAGTTTTCTCGCGGGAGACAATCCCGCCGAGTTTAGATGCAGTAAAGCGATTTTTAGTGCAGGAATTCTCGCAGAAATCCATAACGGGACAATGGGGCGGAGTAAGTGGCATACGCCAAGCTACAGTGGAACGACTATAGATAGGCGCTCCTCTCCGCAGCCGCGGGACTACACAGAATCGGGCCGTTCGTGTGTCTGTCCCATTTTGCGTCAGTGTCTTCCAAAACAGCGACAGTCCGGTTTATTATGTAGTACTCCGTGTTTTTCGTATTCAAAAAAATAAACGTGAATCCCCGAATTTATATGCGATCAAAATCTCATCTCGCTCTTAGGTCTCAGTTTTATTTGGGCTCTCTATTAAAAATAAAACTCGAAAGAGCTCTCTTGAAGTTTTGCTCGTACTGCGAGTTTATTTTGCAGTCATAAATTTCAGAACAAAATAATGTAATATCCCAACGTTTGGGTGTTCATATTTGTTGCTATCCAAGGCGGTTTTTTTTATTTTTTTTTATATAGGTTAAGTACCTTGCTTGTTATGTACAAGGTTTGTCATCACAATTTGGGGAAACTTTCCAAACTAGGCGATCGAAATTGTGCTATATATGGGAGTGACTGAAGCTGCACCTCCTGGTTTATCTTCTTTGTGGTTCCGATAACACCCTTCAAGAAGCCATCCAGTGATTTCAGGTCATCCTGTCGGCATTGGCTCTCCAGTTGGTGTCTCTGAAGACCAAAGATGGGGCATGAACCCACAAGGTGGATCACTGTTTTGTTTGTGAAGACGGTTATATTAGTCTTAAAAGTACTGGTAAAGTCAACAAATATAAATAGCTAAATTGTTGGGAGATTTCGCCTTTTCATGGTTTTTCCCTTCAGTGAATATCTGAAAAATGAAAACAGCAAAAATTATCGTTACCTCCTGGTCATTTAGCTATTCATATTTGTCATTTAAATTAATGAAATCTGTCGCAAACAGGCGTTTATATTAATGTGCCTTTTATCTAAAAACATATATCTATTTATTTATAAAGTTTTAAATACACAATGCGACTGTTTGGCTTATTAGGGCATATTCAATTTATAAGTCTATTTACACTAGCTTAGCATATTAATTACGGATGCATATTTCACGTTTTTGCACACACACAATTAGTGATAAAAAAATGAATGAGCATTATTATTTTGAGTCCCATGGCTTTGAAAATGAGATTAAACGAAGTGCAGTTTCCGCGACCCAACAGTTTGGGAGCCGCTGCGCCTAACAAACGCCACGTTTCAGGAAGTAGGTCTGTATTTTTTTATTGTTTGCATAATGGCTCATTGTGTCCGTGAAGGGGTGGTCCTTTGTTTGTCCTGCTCCGCGGCTATGATATTTTTGCATGGGACAGGTGAACACTTTTGCGGTATTATATTGCCCGCCCCCTTCTCTGTGCCTTCATTAAATTATAATAAAAGAAAAATAAAATGAGTGGAACATCTTTTCCTGGGATAAAAAACTATTCAGGCGATCCCAAACTCATGGGGGTATTACCCTTTAAGAGGAGACTACGCATCACTTATAGACTTAATAACAACTTTTGTAATGTTTAAGTTGTTTTTTTTTTGTAGATTATAGCCTCATCAATGAATTTGAATAAAGTACTTGTAAAAATATTTTTATATTAATAATGTCAGAGGAATCCCATGAATCCAAATCATATAATAATAATGAAACCCACATTTTTTGCAAAACTCGCGAAAACAGACATGCTTTAAGTAAGCTGAATTATTTCTATTAATCATGGTATATAAAAATTTATTCAATATTAAATTTAGATTCTCAATAGTTCATTTATTTATTAATAATCTAAAATTAGCGTTGCAGAGACAATAGGTGCTTTGTTCTATCAGCAGACATACCCAAGGCTCTAAAAATAGGAATATTCTGGCATCGTTTGGGTTTTGACATTGGATTCAGATCCTTTGAGAAGACTGGTTTGTTTTCAGCGCGAATTTATTTCGGCATCCCAAAAGGAGTGGCTTGAGACCACAAAAATGGTTCATTTAAACATTGGCTTATTTAATGGAAGATCAAATTGAATTTCGGTTTGATTAAATATTTTTCACGGACTTTTTGATCGGAAAACAACGCTGCTATATTAAAAAGGCCCCTAGAGAAACTTCGCTCGAAGTTAAATAATAAAATTGTAATTTGTTTTATTTTCAACATTTATTTTAACGTTTAAAATAATTTTATTATCTTAAAGAAGAGTATTTATTTAACCACATTATTTTATAAGGGTAAACAAGTCGTTTAAAGCAATTATGACCATTTTCGTATGCCTCTTTTAAAAAATGCTTCGATGAAGGTTGATCCATTGTTATTTTCAATTTTGTATTAAAATAATTTTGAAAGTGTTTTTTTCCTGAAAATCGATCAAGCCTTGAAGTTTCCACCTAATTACGATCCGTAGTAATAAATAGCAACACTTTTAAATAGCATCAAACTTAAATTAAGTTAGTTCGCCTCATTTCGCTGCGCCGCCCCCTTGATTACACAACAGGTAAGGGTGTCTTCCCCGACTTTACAGGTGATAGCGGCTTTAATCCGCTGAGGTCTTTGATTTCCGGTCGTAAAAACGAGCGTATTCTACAGGCAGCTCCAATTCTACAGAGTTTCAGGAGTTCGCTGACATTGCTTAAATTTTACACAGGCATAAATTTTTTAAGACACCTGTATTCGCCACAAAGATCTTTACTGCTTGCATTTTATGGTTTAGTTACACGTTCACAATGAAATGAGGCAATCAAAGCACCCGTCGATATTTAAACTAGTTTTTCTTTAAAGCAAAGCATCAACTACTTTGAGAAACTGTAATGAACTTTTACACATGAAATTTAACATTTACACAGTGTGGAATTATTCATGCAATAACGTCAAACGTTAAAAAAATATTAAAAATTATGAATACCATTTATTTTTACAACGTTTAGAGATATTAATATACAATACAACCAAGGCCAACATTTTTTAGTCTCGGTTACTGTAATCTTCAGCATTTTTTTATATTTAAAAAAAATACTGTAGATATCCAGTGTAAGCCCTGGTTCGCAGACAATACCACTAGACGGTTAAAAAGCTCGTTTTTGAAAGCTTTTTTTATCATTGTTGGGGTATCTTATAAGCTTTGTAATTAACAGTCCCGTATAAATTATTTCTGGAGCGTTCGTAAGCAGGTTAACTGCATTTTAACACGTCGCTAACTTTTCCCGTTAACCTCATGCAGGCGGAAAGCATTTCGGACAGTACAATTTATCTTGCCTTCAGTGCAGTGTGTTCTAAACTTTCACCTTACTCTGTGATGTGCGGAGATATTATAATCTGTGGAAATATAGCATTAAAATGAAAAATATATTGAAAAGATGTTTTAAAAAATATTAAAGCAGCTGCTCGCTATAGCTGTAGAGTCATGGGTTCAAATTCAATTGATGTTTTGATGATTTTTATCACCTTATATGTGTAAATAGATTACTCAAATGCTGGCTTACAAAAAAACACCTGCTCATTATACAATAGTAAATCAAAGGTTATGGAAAGGAATGGTAATCAATATTTCCTTTTTTTTATAATATTTATATTAATTCATTATAGTTGCAAGCAGGGAAACTTTAAAAATATACTTGGGATTTACCGAAAACAAAAATAAAGTAACACATAAGCCGCTTTACGGGGCCATATATTCTAGTGGAGTGAAGTTGCAGCAAAACAAAATGGCCGCGAGTGAAACACTTGAACTAGAAATCCTGAACGCTGAAAACAACGGAAGTCCAAATGGGATAATCTAATAAGAGCCACTTGAATTTTTAATCCTGGATGCAAAAACTTTTCTATTAAGGAATAAGCATTCTTTTACGTGCGGCAGAAATCAAAAGAATGGGAGTTTAATAAATTCAATGCTTTTTTTTTTTTTTTTAATTTGTGATTAGTTCAAGTTTTGGCAATGTTTTAAAAAGTGTACTTTCTTTTTAAAACATTTTATGTAATGAAACGTTTTAACGTTTCTTGAATCGCGATATAAAGTTTATTAAGCCCATGATAGTAAAACCTTTCATTATTATATAAACCGTGACGATTTATTGTAATAGTAGAAAAAGTTAGCGTTTTTGCTTTTAGCTTTGTGTCGTTTTTATTGGATTTTATAAAAAAATAATACGTACTCACAGCTTAAAATTTTTATTTCTTCAAATGTATTATTTAATTTCAGCAGAATTTGAAAAAAAAAAAAAACGTTAAAAACATGTCAAGTCATTTCTACTCGCGCATAGCTTAAGTAGTCTACGGGGGGCTGTTTTATCAAATCCTACCCACAGGTAATTTAAAATAACGAGATATCAAATATACAAGCGAAAAGCTAAGGGCGTTCGCTGCAGGGTGACCACACGACAATGGCTGGCACTTGGACGGCTCTACGTGACATGCCTTCCTAAGACAGACTACGCCGAGAACGGAACGATTCGGCGAGGCCGATTCGGCTCAGTCGATTATTCGGCGTTTCACTATTTATTTTTGAGAAATTTACTTTCATCAAAGGCAGAAATACGATCAACGTGAGCGACAACCGCCAACACGGGCCGCGAGGCGTGTAAATCACTTGATTATTTGATAGTTAATTTATTTTTTAAAAATTAAGTGAAACTCGGTCTCGGTCTTTTTTAAAACATTCAACGTAAATACCTCATATAAATTTTTTATTTTATTTAGAAGTTTTTGTATGAATACATAGTATAACAATATCCCTTTATTGAGAATTTCTCGTTTATTGTCGAAGAAATTCTTTCTTCGTTTATTGAATCTGTTATATTACTGAAACAAAATATCGTACATTTTTCAGAAAATAGTTTACATAATAATTGTGTTCGTTGAAAAATGTAGCGTTGACTCTGCTGAGACATTATTTATGTTTGAACATTAAAAAAAATACCTTTTTATTCGTCCTGTATTTTATTAAAAAACTGTTCAAACTCATGTTTTTAATATTTTCAGGATATATTTGTATAACGATATGATCACTTCATAATAATTACACTTTTTGATACTTGTAAAGTAAAATAACATGTATAGAATAAATTTTTTTATTTTTTAATTTATCCGCAATTTATATAAAACTATCTTCGTTTCTTTGTGAAGTTACAAAATATATATTTTTTAAATAATTTCAAATGGTTTCAAAGCCTCATTTGTGGGCGCGGGGAAGAGCTGCGTTGTGTGGCGCAGACCGGAAGCGGCGCCCGATCCCTCGCGCTTTTCTCCGGAAGTGGCTCACTTTGCGCCGGGCTGTTTGTTTTGGCGTCGAATCGAAGGAGGCCCTCTCGCGCGTGTTTACACTGCGAATAATGATAATGGCCCTGTCCAGTTAGGGAAACTCTTTCGTTGATGTAACTGAAAAAATATTTGACTTTATTAATTTGTCGGTAAATTATACTCTATTCTTCGTGTTTGCATAAACTAGCAAAATCAAACAGAAAATTTCAGTAAAAAGGCTTTGTAGAAAATTTACCTTGTAGTAAAAATGCTATTACACGTTCTATAACATAAAATTTTAGGCTATTTTTCATGAATGTATCAACTGTGAATACATTTAAAACAAAAAAAAATGTTTTTGTATGTATGAAGTAAAAATGGTGACATATATACAAAAATCATTTTTGGTAAAGGTGGACGAGGTGGCAAAGAAATAAAAATAAATTGCGCTTGACAAGAAGGCCTGAATATACCGTCTGGATAAAAAAACTACAGAAAGAAAAAAGAAAAATGAAAAAGATACAGATAAGATCGAATATCGTGAATTCTGAGTGCTTAGAATAACAATAAATTTTATAAATATTTAAATCTGAATATTTTTTAAACCCGCATTTCTTCACCAACAAAAGTTGTGCTATTTTTAATATTTTCATACGGACTTTTTCGTCGTTTCTAGTATAAATATATTGGCCTTATATATTAATTGTTAGCGCACTGCTAAAATATATAAAACCATTACAATAAAAATCCGTTAATTTATAACGCCTTTTATACTATTATGCCAAATTTAATACTAACAAACTATAAATTACCTTTAAAACCCTCCCACGTGCTGCAGATAGTAAATATCTTCGTAAAACTCCTTTGTTTGCCCTATCTTACCTATTGTCTAAAATTCACCATTTATCTTAGTTGTCAGTTCAGAAAAGGTAGAAGAAAACATTTCCCGAAATCCACGAAATCAAGAAACTGCACAGGTAATTTTATGATTCCTTTAATTTTTCGTTTTTTGGGAACCCTTCAGGGAGTTTTTTCATGAAAAGCGCCTCGCATGAGAACGCAATATTACCTCGCAGAAGGTTTTTCTAATGAGTTTTTCTTCTCCCTTCTGTTTCGAGGTACATCAGTCTGAAATGGCGGGGGCTGTGGGAGAATATGCTAAACTGTCCTTTATGGGATGTTTGCCATTTTTCTCTTTTTATTTTTAAATTGTTGGTTTTACCTTGAATTGATGCGATATCAAAAGACCACGTTGATGTGTGTGACTGTAACAATAATTATACTTTTAAAGCGATGTCCCTATTTTTTTTGTGACCAATATGTATTAAATAAATTTTAAGTAAGGTTTTCTGAATGATCAGTATATTGGCTACTATTTAATGTAAAAGACAGAGACCACATGTTGAAGATGACTGAACACTGAAACTACGCTCAAATGACATGATCTATATGAAAAGAAGTATAGGATGTTTCAGACGTATCTTTTTATAAAATCTGTTTTATTCTTAGCAAAATGACTCTAAAATAACACAATACTTCTCTTACTACTTATTTTCTCATGATACGTATTCCTTTTATTTTTCTTGTACCTTGATAAGGTGACAAAGGAGCAATACAAAAAAAAATAATAATAAAATAAAACCTGATTGGTAGTTAGTTATTTGCGTAGAATTATAATTGTGTGTAAACAATATATTATATTTTTATATTGGTTCTAGAAATCTTTAAAGCATTCTGAATGAAAGTTTATTTTATCTTAAGAGAGTGCATGTAGCTTGTGCGGTTTACACAGCTCCTTCCCGATCGGAATACAAATGCCTTTCTCAGCTAACTTTGTCTATTAAGACTCCCGACTTGGAAATGTCTTCGATATTACAACCTATCAACTCACTAGCATGCTAATATTTTAAGCACTTCTCTACACGTATTCTTAGTAATAGCATTACAAGGAAATTTCTTCTAGAAATCGATATAAGCTATACTAGAAAATCTCCGAAGACTTCGAACAAGGTATTTTTTTTAACAAAAAATGTATTCGTAGGGTTGGCTTTGAATAATAATTTATTTATAAAACACATTTGATATTTGATTAAGCATGTTCATATTAAATGTTGTTTACACACACAGATATACATACTTTTCTTCAAGTGTTTCTTCTCAGAGGATGTTGGAGACCGTTTCATTGAAATTTAACTTAATATATTAAATGAATCATACAAATATATAAAGATCGGTTTAAATCATTAGAAACATATATTATTCTTAGGGCAATCATTTATTAAAATCACTCATAAATTATCACAAAATTTACTCATAGATTAACTCAAAAATGGGTATGAGTATTAATTGATGTATGGTGGATGAAATTTTACTTCTACATTGATTGACTGTATTTTTTTGTACGTTTCCGATTTCCAAAAACACATTTCATCAACTTTAATATAAATTTCGTTTTTTTTTCCACTGCGCTATAATTTTGATGAGTCGAAATCGAGATAATTAAAATTAATCAATTACTGTAGACGTTGACTAATTCAAGGTCAATTAATAACAATATTTTCTTAAACGAAAAATTCGTATAACCTAAATGGATATTTACACCTTAAAAGGTATGAAAAAATATGACAAACGAGGTTAACTTCTATTGAAAAATTCCATCATTAATATTGCCATAAAGCTTTTGGCTGAAAGTCGCTCCGTATCCATTAGGTCGAATATCCGTTGCACGTTGGCCTGAGAAATCACCGGCGAAGTGTATTCAGACTGCCAGGGAATATGACCCCTATGGGTAAGTGATTGCTTCGGAACATTTTCGCGATCCACGTTATTTTTTATTTGATTTGACTCCGTCTAATAAAATGTAGAAGCTTTTTGCGCTTTTTTGTAAATATTATTCCTCGCAGGATGTATTTGTATGAAAATAAAATGTTATGGCATGAGAGATATTCCCGTGTTTTGTTGTAACGCTATGAATTCTGCAAGGATACTTTTTAACGTATGACGTATATTATTTACGACTTTTAAATAAATCAACTATCTTATTTATTTTTTTATATGTACGTTTCAGTGGCGAAATTTTAAAGCTTGCCCTTAGCTCGGGGCCCTTAATATTAAAGCTATGATATGTGATATGATTTTGACATCGTCTAAAAACATAGTTTGATAAAAACAAATCGCCTGGGGTTAAAATGTTATAAAAATAATATCGAATCTTTCCCCTGTTTTATGTTACATAAAAATATTAAATATATGTTATAATTCCAAAGCATATACAAGGAATTACGCAAAAGAAGCCTTGTTGTTTTTTTTTGTTTCGGTTATACAAAATATCTGTTCAAACCCTACTTGAAATGCGGATAATTTTAAAAATACTTTTATTTATGATGATGTTATTAAACTTATATAGACCAAAACGTATTATAATAACAAAAAAAAGTACAAAGATTAATCTTGCAAGTGTTGCTTAACAAGTAGTAATTAAATTATTATACAGCATAAACTGATTCCAGGCAACTGAATAGTGACATTTAAACATAAATAAATAAACAAAAGTAAAAAAAAAAACGTTACAACCTATTGTTAAATAAAAAAGCCTTGACTAAATGGCATTTTTCAAATTTAATACAATTAAGTGGTGTCCTCTCCGCATTCCTGAAACAGACCCTCGGTATCAGTGGAAGCCGATCACACAGAAAAAGATATCCAATTAGCCTCCAAAAAAATAAAACTTCTTCGGCTCTAAGGGTGGTAGTTCTCGGGTTTATTCTGCAACCCTCTGAAACCCCCAACAGTCATTGAATTTCCCGTAAAGACGCGGAAATGGTTTTGTAACAAAAATATAAAATACCTTCACTAAATATTTTTCCAATAATGTATCATTTTATTGTTAAAGTCTGCGTCTAATATTCTCATATTTACTCCAGCGTAAATAAGACGTTAATGCTTTAAAGTTATATCTACTAGAACCCTCCTCTATATATATATATATATATATATATATATATAATTTATATTATACAAAACTGGAGCATTAATTAATCGAGCAGTATTTTCTTATTTATTTCTATATATGTATAACAAACATAATGAGATAACATTTGTTTAAATTTACATGTAAAATCTTCTAGCTTTGAGGATATTTATATTTTTTTAAATATCAATTTGTATTTTATTGAATACAGTAAATGCATCAAATGTCGATGAGTTTTTTTTTAGTACCAAACAATTTTTATTTTATGAAGTATAAATACTCTGATGGTAATATTTATAACCCATCGTAACATAAAAAAATGTATCCAATACATTTATATGTAATTGATAAATAACGAGATTTTTTTAATACCAACCCAATTTACTTGAAACAACGATAAAAACTGGTTATGGCTATTGCGTCTCGGTGCTGTAGCCAATACAACTACTGCAGCGAGTATTTGAATAATTTTGAATTTCAGCCATTCAAGATTTTTGTTTACTCGTTGTCGAGTTTAATATTCCCTGAAATCGCCTCAGAAGTGTTCAGAGAACAAAAGGAAGGGGCGGCCAACGCTGGCCGAGGAACAATGAAGAAGTCGGCCAACTTTTAATGAGACGATTCCTCCACGGCCATTCGTAGTTCTCGGGCGATTAGTGTCGATCGATTGATCTGTTCTGTAATGTGTTTCCTATTCTAATTACTGGCCAAACTCACCCCTGATTGATACAGAGACCCATCTCTTATATTGACTCACTCTTGTTACAAAAACATGATATATACGAATTACTAATCAAAACTTACAAAATAATTGAAACAAAGCATCTTAACTTTAATAATAAATATTCGTATCTTACATAGAACGAAGAATATATCAACTTTTACCAATGAAACTTTATTATTATAATAACTTTAAAAATCTTCATACATAACAAAATTATTTTTTATTTAGACTTTCTGTCTTCTTTACTAAATACCTATTACTAGACTATTTTACTGAACACATTTTTATCTTGGGCCAGAATGTACTCACAACTTCCAGCCATTGTCGCAAATTTTGCATCAATGATAGCTTTCTACTTAATACATTTACTAAACAAAACTCACTTAAAACAATAAATATACACTCTCCTTCTAACGTCATTTTTTAACATTAAAACTATATAAATGTACTATTTTTACATAGTTTTCTTTAAAAAATACATTCTTTCAGGTTTTGTAAAAAAAATCTAATAGTTAACTCGTTGAAAATCCCATTTGAATTTCCAATAGCCCATATTTCAGTTTTAAGCACTTTTTTGAAAGACAAATTTGTAGTAAAATGTCATAGGTGATTTGCTACTTTCAAAACTTATCATGATAAAAAAAAACCCACAAAAGCTACTGAAATTCAAAAAAAAGCTTTATAATAAAACAAAATACTTCCCGCAAATTTTCTGTAATAAGCTTTAAAAGCACATTTATCTTTACGCATAAAAGCAAGAAAAAAGCTCTTTGTGATATTTTTTTATCAATAACTTGACACCGTTCCATCGAATCTTTTGTCCCGGGAAGTTTCAAAGAACAATATTATCTCAAACGTTTTCAGTGGAATTTACCACCCGGGCCTGAAGTAATTATCTCATAAACCCAATATTTTTTTCCTTCATCCCCTGCCTTTTCACAGGGCTGCGAGTTGGCCTAAAAGCGTACTGAGGTCAAAGTTGATCTCGAAAGCACGGCTTTTACATGGTATCGTTTAAAATATTAATTTAAAAATGGACGGAAGAATGTCTCATTGTTAAAAACTATACAAAATTTTTGCCTTTAATTTTTTTTAAAACATACAACAATTTTTGACTAGCTTTGACCTCTAAGGTTGAGTTTTATTTTTACTTCAATGTCGTGAAGTTATTATTATTTCAACGTTCTTAGAATTGTGTTATTAAAAAAATTCACATGCTTGTCAGAATATGATACTTAATTTATTCATTATTACTGTAAGGTATTTTTATATGGTTCTTTCTTCATACGGTTATATCCTAATATTTTTGAAAATATATGTGTTCTGTTTGAGTACAAAATAACGAAATAACTGTTGTAATAATATCTGAAATTCGTTATAACGAGATTGTTGACTACAGTGTATTTATTTCCTGCAGATTTCTACAATCAGCATTGCAGCTTATTTAATTATGATGAACCCCTTTGTAAGCCAAATTTTATGCTACAATTTATTAAACAGCAGACATTTAGAACCTGAAATGTAACTTCACAACCCTGGCTTAAAATAACTCAATATTTACTAAGAAAACTTGTAAGTACGGTATTTAATTAATTATTACAAGCCGCCGGTGAAAATATTTTTACAAGTTAAAAATTTTGACGGGACATTTTACTTAGCTGTATTTTTTTATAAAATAAGTGTGTCTATAAGTTTGGAGGGCAAAAATGCTAATAAAATGGATCGGATAAAGTATAAAAGGGTGTTCTGAAATGTTGACTGAAAATATTTTGAAACTATTTTAAAACACCTGGTGACTAACTTTGGGGTTATTAGGAATTTTAATTTCATGAAATTATTTTCAGTGGCACGCAGAATAATTAAAAAATTTATACACTGTACGAAGGTGAAATTTAATGAAACTTTTACGTACTATATTTAAGCACTATAGACTTAAAACTAACAACTCTTTCTACCCTTTTTTCGTGCATGTAATTTATTTGATAAATTTTAAACAAGAAAATAATTAAAGAAAACATACAAATTATTTTATATAACAAGTTTATTCATACTTATAATCAACAATAAATATAATATTACAAATCTATTTTATAATTAACACTAATGTTACATATAAAAGAAAGATACTTAATACTTATCAATTTTTATAACCTTAAATTTTTAAATGAAAATAACCAACACGTTTTTTTTATATATTGATATTAATAAAATATAAATTCGAACTTTTAATACTAAATGTATAGTATATATAAATATGCATATTAATACCTTCTGAGAACTAATTATTTTATTGTAAAAAAACCATAAAAGTTTTTTAATAATCCAACGCTATTCTGGCCTTACGCAAAAAATCCACATTGTTACAATCTTATGTAAAAAATTTGGGAAAATATTTTAATATTGATATAATTATATGGTAATTTGTGTCGCTTTAAAACAGAATAAGTTATCTAAAGTTCTGAATATATTTTGCTGTCTTATAAAAAAAATTACAATTTAATTATCTCATCACTTCAATTAACTTAAGCTTAACAGATAGTCGTCAACATAAAATTATTGTTTATAAAAATAAAAATAATGGATACTAGAACAATAAATAAAATTATACACACTTATTATAAATGCTGTATTCTTGGGTGTAAAGCTAAAAGGTTAAGGTTAAAACAACCAAGAACATAGCAAATATATTTTTTATTTACATTTTAAAAAGACGACGACGTTTATCAAAGGAGTGAGGCTTTAAAAAATAATAAAAAACATTTATGTAACTGGATCTTTTTGGTATGGCCTTTATCTATACATAAAATATTTAAATAATTGTTAACGTTGTATTTAACTACTAAAACATTAACGAAAAATGTTTTTGTTGGAAATAATATTTGTTAATACTTCATATGTGATTTTCATAAATTTTATTAATACATAAGAATAATATTATTGTTCTCTTTCATATATATCTAGAATCCTGGCAGCACTTCGTTTGATCTTCTCTCACTCCAGTCTAGCTTGTGACACTGAAAAAAAATATATATAGCAATTTTTTATTACTATCGATGTGTATTTAATTTTTTTTTTAAGTACTCATAAGTGCTTTGAATAATACATAAACATTTATAATATTATTGCTTTTGAATTGAATTATAAATAAAATGTATACAGGAATAAAAAATCAGACTCTAGCAAGGTTGTACTAAAATTAAATATTTCCGATTTTTAATGTTGTATTGTATTGTATGATATGAGTAATCAATTAAAATTGTTACTAGTTTTTAAACTTTTTTTTTTTAAGTTTGTTTTGTTTGTTTGATATAATATTTGTATGATTTATATTTATACCACGAACGTTTTGACGTTTTTATTATTATTTAACATTTTGTCTCGTTTTGAAAAAAAAGTTGTAGGACTAAGCCTTCGGTCTTGAGACGTCGATAAATAAATAAAATTATTAAAAAAAAAAAATACCTTCTCTTAATAAAAGAACTTATTTTATATATATAATTCGAGCACTTTTTGATTCTGACTGAAAAAACACTTTTCCCAAAACAAATATTATTAATTCATATTGCGTAATACGAGATCCTGTTTTGCAGGCAGGAGAATAAAAAAATACGCGTCTTTAAATTTCACTCGCGGATCCGGGAAATAATACACTTCTGAATACTAAAAAGATAACTATACATAAAAAAAATCCTTATTCCTCCGTACATACGTTTTTACTTAGACCAAGCGGAGGTATTTTATATTTTCATATCTAGCGGCTCTCTTTATTTATAGGTTTTTCTGGGCAGACCTGAGGTGCTAGTGTTTTCGATGATTTACTGCGCCGAAGCCTTACCGAATATCGGCTGAAAATATATCTCGGAGTACACCCAGCCGTATGTAATATTAATAAATCTCACGACTCCTTGAAAGGAACTCCGTGAAGTATCTAACATGTCCTTTATCACTTATCTCAATTACTATTTGATAGCGAACGTCAGATTTCTCACAGTATAAAACCAAGGGATCTCTTTTACGGGAATCTTTTTTTTTTTTGAGCTGCTATTGTCAATGAGCTTGCCATTTTATCTGATAAACATTATTTTAAATAATATATGTCTAAGTAAAAGTACTTTGGTCATATTCTTGAATTTTACTTTATAACTTCTTCTGCTTCGGGTGCCTCTCCTCATATACTTTATGCTGAGCCAGTGTTCATGGTTTTCTTATGGAGAATAGTAAAGTGAGTCTCCGGGTTCTTTTACACCGCAGTTTTATATTTTATAACTATTTGAGTATATCGATAGTATAGAAAAAAAACATGGTTTTACTATATTTTTAAATCACAAAATTTTGAACTAACCTCTTAAATTTTTAATATAAAATTGTTGATAGGCATCTTTTGTGGGGTTGAAAATATAATATGTAGTCTATTTTTAATAATAAAATTAATTATTGGGAACCAAGTTATAAAATCAATATTAACTGTGAAAGCATATTAAAAAAATAACATATAATATTTTACGGGTAATAAAAATCTCGTCGTTAATATTGTCAATAGTAGTCAAAACCTTTCTGCTTTATACAAATCAAAATTTTAGATTGAAAACAAAACGTTTGGTTTAATATCTTGTATACGTTATTTTTTATTCACTAACATTTTTATTGTATACAATTTTTTTTAGTACTTAGACATTGGTAAGCCTCGATTACGTCCAGGAATTGTGAGTGACAATGCATTATACCAACATCTTTCTTGTGCTTTGTAAGCACAATTAACTTTTTAGTCAATATATTATTTACTATGCACTTAAAAATTTTAAGCCAAACTCATAACCAAGGATTTTATTGTTGGCACATTAAATTATATATTTAAATTACAAATTAACTCTTAGCGTGGAGATTTAATGTGATTTTAAATTTGACTTAACAAATTTAATTTATTTATTAAAATATATTCGAGAGTTTTTTTATTTACTTAGGAATAAATTCTGAGTTAAATTTGTTAAAACAACATTTCTACGATCATTATGTAATGTATAATCGAATTTTTATGTTTTCAATAAAAATCATACTGCTAAAATTTTATTCAGTCAAATGTTTAAATATTCTTTTATGTATGAAGAATTATAATTTGTTTCAAATGAATTTTATCATTGAGTTATCAAAGAAATTCTGAATATCTATTTTTTCTCCTTTTGAGTAAGTAGTTGATTTCTTTGAATTTCATATAATTTAGTATGATCAAAAAGTTTGTGACTCTGAATTAATTATGACTGTGGGTTTTTCTCACCTGTTTTCTTTTGGAGTACCAGTTTTGCATGGCCACCTTGTGTTTTACGAACTCCCTGCACCAGTCCAGGTACACCCTGTGGTACGTCCCATTCTGGGCTGGCTGACTGCATCTGATAAGCAATAAAATAAGTAGTAGACATTCAATAAAAAAGACTTAAAATATATTTATTAAAACTGACATTTAAGTAATAGAAATACTTTTAAAAAATAATGGAAATAAGTTTCTAGTTCGATACGTTTATTAATAGTTTATTGTTTTTAACAAGTATAAAAGTCACTTCTTCAACAAAGTTTTCAGCCTCGGGTAGTTTTAATACTTTATTTATCAAAAACTTTCAAATTCAAGAAAGCGGAATAATAAATACACCATGCTTGTATGCTGTTTGAAATTCCATGAGAAATAAATAATAGGAATAATGAAACTATACGCATTTCGAACACAATTAATATTTTTTAATAAAATTAATATTAGTACTTAAATTTTCTATTATAAAAATACAATTTTTTTTCTGATGGTTTTACAAAAATTTGAAACTGTCGATTTCTAAAACACAGTTACCTTTTATTATTTATATTTTTACGAATTAATAAAAATAAGCTTTTATATGGTCATTTACTTTGATTGTACTATTTATTAAAAAAATATTCGATTAAATACACAATTTTATTGCCACTCCATGGTATATAAAAACAATACAAAACTTAACACATTTGTCGAAAATTATATAAAAATTATGATTCTTATTATTTTTGCCTCAAAGTTGTTTTCAAATTATTTAATTTTACATTAGTTTACTTTTAATTATAAATTGTTTTTTTTATTTTTACTTTATAAAAATTATAATATTTTTATACGTTTATTACTTTTATATACTTTTAATTTTAGGGGATGTGGAAAAATGTGTTTTTTTTTTTTAATTCTATCGGCATATTTCTTTGAAAAACACTTGAATATTCATTAAATAAAGCCTCTTTAAAATTTATATAAAATCCTCATCATTCTACGCCTTTAACACTTTTTTGTGTTTTTGCTAGACTTAAGGAGCTAAACTGTTTCAGAAACTTTCTACCTTCGATATATTCATATTTATTATACTCAAAAGAAGATTATTGATATTAAACATAGTTCCAAACCAAGTCTATGAAAAAAAAACCAACCAAAAGTTAAATTGAGAACCAAACTGAAACTTCGCAAGTAAATTTCACGGAGCACTCAAGTCTCCGGATATTTTAAATGTAATCAGAGATTTTTGAGAAAAACTTAAATTCGCCATTTTATGTCCACCCCTGGGGCCCTTAAAACTTGGAGTGTTTCAACCGACATCAAGTTAGCAAAGTGCAAATCTTAAATTGTGAATCCATCGAACCTCTAATCTCAAGCCGGCTTAAACAAAATTATGTATTACATTTGGTAGCTTTTCTAAATAAATTGTATGTGTAATAAATTAATATTCTAACCGTTAACAATAAATTCTAATATGGTTATTTTAAAAGTCATATTTATTGTCACACAGTAATCTTGAAGTTGGCGTCGTATATTATGTATATTTTAAATCACACTCAAGTTTAGATAAATTACATGAAAATATGTAGACATGGCATCGATTTTGTAGTGTAATACAAGTGAGGTGAAATCTATGTGAAAGTGTCTCTGATATTTTTACGTTGGTAAAAGTAAGGAGAAAGCTATGTGAAAGTCAATCTGATATTTTTGGGTTAGTAAAAGTAAGGAGAAAGTTATGTGAAAGCCAATCTGATATTTTTGCGTTGGTAAAAGTAAGGAGAAAGCTATCTGAAAGTCAATCTGATATTTTTTACGGTAGTAAAAGTGAGGTGAAAGCGATGTGAAAGTGTCTCTGATATTTTTGCGTTGGTAAAAGTTAGGAGAAAGCTATGTGAAAGTCAATATGATATTTTTTTCGGTAGAAAAAGTGAGGTGAAAGCGATGTGAAAGTGTCTCTGATATTTTTGCGTTGGTAAAAGTAAGGAGAAAGGTATGTGAAAGTCAATATGATATTTTTTTCGGTAGAAAAAGTGAGGTGAAAGCGATGTGAAAGTGTCTCTGATATTTTTGCGTTGGTAAAAGTTAGGAGAAAGCTATGTGAAAGTCAATATGATATTTTTTTCGGTAGAAAAAGTGAGGTGAAAGCGATGTGAAAGTGTCTCTGATATTTTTGCGTTGGTAAAAGTAAGGAGAAAGGTATGTGAAAGTCAATATGATATTTTTTTCGGTAGAAAAAGTGAGGTGAAAGCGATGTGAAAGTGTCTCTGATATTTTTGCGTTGGTAAAAGTTAGGAGAAAGCTATGTGAAAGTCAATATGATATTTTTTTCGGTAGAAAAAGTGAGGTGAAAGCGATGTGAAAGTGTCTCTGATATTTTTGCGTTGGTAAAAGTTAGGAGAAAGCTATGTGAAAGTCAATATGATATTTTTTTCGGTAGAAAAAGTGAGGTGAAAGCGATGTGAAAGTGTCTCTGATATTTTTGCGTTGGTAAAAGTTAGGAGAAAGCTATGTGAAAGTCAATATGATATTTTTTTCGGTAGAAAAAGTGAGGTGAAAGCGATGTGAAAGTGTCTCTGATATTTTTGCGTTGGTAAAAGTAAGGAGAAAGCTATGTGAAAGTCAATCTGATATTTTTTGCGGTAGTACAAGTTAGATGAAAGCTATGTGAAAGTCAATTTGATATTTTTACCCAAGGACTGTTGAGGTGAAAGCTATCTGAAAGTATATTTGATATTTTTGCGATAAGACGATAATTAAACCGAGAAATATAATCGAAAATAATTATATCGTTATAATTCTCAAAAGAATAATTATTTTTAGAAAATCATATATATGCCTGTTGAAATAGCATCTTATGGGTGAAGTTTGGTTTGTCTCTGTAATAACGGCTTGTAGTCATGCGTTCACAATATTGTTCAGAGACTTGATGGAAAAGTTGCTGAATAAATATAGCAGTGTCCTAGAGATGGCTATGTAATGTTTACCTCGGCGAGAGTGGTGGGGTTAGCTAAATTGATTTGGGCTGTGTAAGATAAACGTACATTCAACCTATGTTTATTAATTTTTAATACTTTGTTATTTTAACTCCAAAATGAGTGGATCAAATAAAAGACAACGAACCTACAGTTTATCACTGACTGGTAGGAACCATATTGTTTCGTCTATTAAAAAAAATATTGTTTTTGTTTGTTGTGCGGCAATACTGTGTTCTTGTGCATTGTATGTATTATTGAACATGTCCAACTATAAATATACCTTGGAAAAAATAAAAGGTGCCCGCCGCCTGACCGTCATTCTAAAATGTGCAAAAAAACTTGGGGACCCCTGCCCTAAGCTTTTGATAGCTTGGCTATCGCAATCCAAACCTAAGCCTTTTTTATTTTGATATCACTAACGAAGCATTAAAAAAAAGGAATGTGTTTATAAATAAATCCTTGGCATTTTTATAGCCTCGTAAATTATTAAATAGTGAATCCAACTCCAAGCAGTGTTAATCGGTTTTTTCCGAGTTCAAGCCAAGAATGTTTAATAAAGACAGTTTTAAATAAAAGTCTAAAATCAATGCTCCATCTTAGTTTATTTTAGTCCTGCATGTCAGCAAGTTTTCTTTTACTCTTAAAAGAAAACTTGCTGATATTTAAAAGTAATCTATCTGATATATATTTTGAGGCATTTTATATGAAAAAAAGCTGGTTATATCATAGAATTTTATGTCTCAAGTTTAGACCCTTTTTGTCTTTCAGATATTTCAGTATTTATTTCAGATGTCTTTTACTCCTGAAATTGATACATGAGGGGAGATATATTCATTTTGTACTTTTAAATGCAACGGTAACGATTCTGTTATATAAGTAAAGTTTTCAGAATGACATAACCCATGAATACATCCACGTGCAAGGAAACCCGAGCATACACTCTAGTGAAGCACTTGTAAGTTTCTCCGAGAATACAGCCAACTTGGGGTATAGCCCGTCTTTGTTTATATTAATTAGTTTGTCATCTCGGGACAGCGGAGCTACAAACAACGCTAACCGAGCGATGTCATCTGGTATTAATTACCAAGCTTCACCCTTAATATGTACTCACTTTTAATAGCCAAGTGATAGTTTATAGTACTCAAATTATTTTTTTCTTATTTTCAATAATCTTACACCCTTAATTAACCACTGTAAACTGTTGATACGTTACTTTTGATAATAAAATGTTAGGTTCATCAAATTAACTATTGATCATCCCTCAATTCCGTTTGACTGCTGTTGATATAAGTAAGTGTAATGATTTTGACTAATGTTGATATAAAACTGTAATATTCAAATATTATTAACATTATACTTTAAATCTTAAACTTATCTTTCCGGTGATTATTAAATAAATTTTAACTATTTTGATCTAAACTAATTAATTCAGATCTTCATGATCATAAGCGTATAAATCAACATATATTCAATATTTATAATTTTGTATGTCAACGGTCTCGCCAAAAGACAAATCTTTGTTTGAAAATAACAAGTTATCATCCCTAAGGTAATTTTACTCAATACGTTCTAAAAAATAATCAGGAATGATATCTAGGTAGCAAGATTTTGAGGTCTCATTATAACGCTAACTATATATTTCTTTAGACTTCTTAATTATTCTGGATTTAATGCCAGTGTTTTGAGAATCAGCCAGATCAACAATCTCTTGTGTCGCCGCAGCTTTCATCTCTCTCAATTGTTATATGATTGTTGAGGTCACGTGGCCTCAAAGGATATTTCCAGACGTGCTGTTTTGTAAGGGCAGTGATTCTCAAGCTGGGCTTTACAAAATGGACCTCTCAAGCAAAGGCAGATACGTGGATATCCTGTCAGTCATAATAACAGGTAACTTTATTTGGGTATACGGAAATTGGAGTTTACATATGACGTTAATAGCTAATATCACTATCCTTTTCAAGATGCCTTAAAAGTCATGTAAACTCACAAAAACACGTTTTTTTTTCCTGTTTCAGGATCGATGAATATTAGTGGCGTGCGATTAGTACAAGCGATGAGGCATTGCTTGCCCCAATAAATATATTTAATCATATAAATTTTAGCGTTTTGTATTAAAAAATTATTATAAAAAAGTAGTTAGCGTGATTTTTATAGCTTGTGAGCAAAACTGCATGCGTTGATACAATTTTTTGTTATAGAGCGGATTTGATAATTCATTATGATTTTTAATCAACATTTACAAACATTGGTTATTTTTGAGAACTTTGGTACCAATATTGCAAAACGCTAATGGTTTTTTTTTTGTATAGAGTACATGTTTGGAAGCGTTCATGCAAAGGCTTTGCAAGACGAGCACGGAATTTGTAAAAAAGGAGCAAACGTCAAAAAAATATAACGGATCGCGGGATGAGAACTACGTTCTCTTTCCGTCTCGCTCTCCGGTGCGAGGATAAGTGAGAGGGTTTTATGTCATTGCTCTTCCCACATATTCGTCAAAGGGAGTTTTATGTTACAAAAAACTACTTCCGCCCGCCTCAAACGGACTTGGTTTTAAAAAAGATCCGAGCGAGACTTGGTCAGGTCGTTTAGTCAAATCTGCCCCTACCCCCGAGCACGCTGAAAAACACGACTTTACCAACATTTTTTTGCTGTATTATGAAAGCCTCAATCCTAGGTCAAGATAAAAATAAATAAAAAAAAATATTGCGATATTTTATGTTTACCTTTTCTATATTGTATAATATGTATTGTTATACAATCCAATCCTTAATATTTTTCCTAGCAGCAGTACCTGGACCTTTTTTTCGAATATAAAACTACCGTGTAGAAGGACCCACTACATTATTTGATCTGAGAAAGCCTTGAGCTTATAAAAACATTCAGTCACCAACCTCCTTTGAGAAGAAGCACCCGAAGATGAAGAAATTTCGTTTGCTAAGTAGTAATATTGAAAAAAAATTGTTTGTAAATCTACAGGTTTTCTTTATACTATGGGGAGATAAAGTACACACGTGAAAATGGATAAATATTTACCTGTTGGATTCAACAGTCAGCTCATAGACGGCCACTAGTCGTTTCCCCAACCGGCACTCGAACCTGCCTGCGTCTTTTTGCGTCAACCCCATCACCACCAAGCCATGGTTTGCTGTGAGGATGTACTTGTTTGATCTGTAGAATAATATAAAACACGTGTATTACAAATAACACCTGAAATTGCTTACCCGTAAGCAATGATTTTTTTTTATTACTAAAATAACCACCAGCTTGTCTTACTATAATTATTCGCTGAATTCATCGTATTGTTTTCAAAGAACCCACAAAAACCTTGTATAAGAGAGAGTCTTGTTTGGAGCTGTTTTTTGCTTCCTCTAAATCTAGAGAGACCTTATTTTTTACAAACTTTTACAAAAAGTTTTTTCATTTGGATTTGAACCCGGATCGCGAGTTCGGTTAGGGTTGTGTGCTAATCTCTGGGTGGCGAGGCGGTTAATTAGTTCAGGTCAGGTCTGACCTTTTCCCAGTTAGTCGTTCATCTGTCAGTCTGTCACTATACAAAATAATATGCCAAGCCCGCCTTCTGCCTGCGGATGTAGAGAGATCTTAAAATGGATAGCCACTTTGCGTCTGAAAACAATTTCTCCAAGCAGCGTTCTCAGGCGGCATTACAAAACTCCACCTGAAAAATATCTAAGTAGTACCTTTCCATTATAATCAAAATAAAAGGTCTATTTATACTCGTTCCTGAAAAAGCTCGATGGTATTTTTTTCAATCCTCCGTCGGGAGGCGAGGCTGGAGCATTTCCCATCGGTGTGTTTAATGGCCGCGGGAAATAATGAAGCAAAAAGTTTTCTTTCTAGAACTAGCGTCGTTACGCCGTGTGTGGACTGCTGTTTATCATTAGAACATGCTGAGTTTTATATATATTTATTATATATATATACGCATTTTTATTAATCATAAATAATAAAAATAAAATTTTATCACAGTATGTAGTGCCTTATTGAAATACGAAATATATTTCTCTAAAAAAAAAATCAACAGGTTTTTTTTTATATCACATTGTTGAGATTTCCTTCAACCGTTGAGGTCTGCCAAAAAACTCCGATATCTCAATACAAAACATATTTTGCAAAGGCCAACAAAACAAAAACAAAAAAAACAAAAAAACCAGCGCACATATTGCGGATAACCAGTTTTGATCCGGGTCGCGCTCGCACTCTCGAAAATGGCGAAAAGGGCGAAAAAGAGCGAAAAAATTAGAACGAGACGGGGAGAGGGGGCGGAAAACAAAAAAGCGCGAATCGGCCCGGGGAGGAACAAAAGCAGCGGCGCCTAATTCCGCCCCAGCCGGCCCTGGATCATTCAATTACTTAGGTCCTTTATCTCCCCGACAGAGCTGCGGGGCGGACAATGGCCCCCGTGAAATATGGGGGATTATGGTGTTTTCATGTTTCTGGTCGCACCTGATTTATACGGCCGCCTACTTGAGTAATGCCATCGTATTTATTAAAAATTATCACACCTGTGGGAAAAAATGAACTCTATCAAATAGACTGATGTATTAGAGATGCTTGTATTTTTTTTTTTCTATAAGAAGACTCATTTGTCAAAAAAAAAAAGCCAACATTGTTGGCTTGTTGGTTTTGGTGGTGTTGATCGAGAGGTCCCCGGTTCTATTATGTCTCTTGAAGTCTAAACTGATTTTTTTTTAAACGTGTAGATAATTTCAAAATACAAACCCAAAACTAATTGAAAGCGGTTTCAAGTGTTCCTTTTTGTTTCTACTTGATCTTAAATTGGTTAATCCATCCTAATTGAGCAGATTATTTACCTG
Source organism: Atopsyche davidsoni (assembly GCA_022113835.1). Taxonomy (NCBI): domain Eukaryota; kingdom Metazoa; phylum Arthropoda; class Insecta; order Trichoptera; family Hydrobiosidae; genus Atopsyche; species Atopsyche davidsoni. The sequence goes on from JAILWY010000025.1 coordinate 4,491,203, forward strand.
TGAATGGGTTCGTTCTTGCCAGTTTCCCTAATGAACTTGGTCCAGGTGTAATCAAACTCCTTGACGACCCCTGGCAGGCTGATGAAGCTGCCTAAATGGACGCTCTGGCCGAAGGTTGTTGACACCCTCTTGGGCTGGATGAAGAGGTCGCATCCGCGAGGGGATGAATCCTGTACGTCTTGAAATAAACTAAAAAATAATCAAATGTATATTTTTAATCAACAGGTTCATACAAAATTTTAATTCATAATAAAAGGTTTTTTTTTTTAAAGCATTTATTTAAGTACTTCGAAGGTTTTTTAATCAAAATTTCAACTTATTTTTAAAGCAATATCTCACTTGATTCTAAAATTTTGACAATTGTGTATCCTTCGATTGCTTTATGTTTTCAATCCGAATATTGACGTTTTAAATAAATTGTTTCGGCTAAAACTTTTCTCTGACATAAATTTCAGGATAAAAGCTCCAACTCTGGCGGTAATAAGCGATGACCCAATTGATTCAATTTCAGAAAAGTTTTGAACATTTGAAAAATACGTAGCGATATTACTTTTAGTTTAATGAAACGAGTCTAGCTATATTTACCGAAGAACTATAAAAACTGTCGTTGTTTCTATATATATACGTTTTGCGATGTTCAAAAATATCTAATATTCTCTGAACCAACTTCCTACTTTAAATTTAATTCAATAAGTCTATTTGTAATATATTTTACATAAAAATAGTTTTTTTTAATAAAAAAATATAAAAAATACATTTCAATCTTAAATTAAATACTTTTAGACAGAGTATAAACGATATTATATTATTTATATAAAAATACATCTTTGCTAATAGATTGTTTAAAAAACCAAAAAATCAGTACGAATATTTATTTTATTTAAATAAAAAATATGATCGTTCATAGATGTGAGCCATATTTGGTTTGAAGTATTACAAATCTATGCGGTTCAATTTATTTTTTTTTAAGGTTTTGGGGTTGCTTTATTAATATCACAATATCAAAGTGTGTTTGAGTCCAAAACATGATACGTCAGTACAAACCACAAAATTGGACCTTGTACAGAGGAATGATTAGCCAGCATGGCTAAACCCGCGGTTAGCTTTTTAACTAAGTATTTAAGACAATGCACTTACTCTTTAGTATAAGGTAGACATCTGTCTTCTTTGTCGCTCCACCCACAGTAAGGGTCTCTGGAGCACCTCACGCAGCTGTCGTACTGGTGCTTGCACACACCCCGGAAGTACACCTGCTTTATCCTGTCACGGGACACCACGAAGAGGCTGAGGGTCGTCCTGGACAGAGACAGGCTCGTCACGGGCTCCTCGTTGGGGAGAACCTTCCACACGTCCTGGAGAAAGCTGTGGCTTTCATTGAGTGACATCCAGTGAATGATCTTGTATATGTAGCCATTATCTACAAATTAGCAACAAAAGCAAAATGATTTTTTTTTTATCCAATAAATCATTCACACTGTGATATTTTATTTGAAACATTACGCAAAGCACAGGTGTCAAAAATTAAAAAAAAAATCAAAAGTTATTATTCTCTATGTTTTAAATGCTCAGACATATAATAAGAAATCCAGTAAATACAAAATGCCTAAATCGTTATCTTATATTTAACATAATCCTTAAAGAGTTTCACTATCAATTAAAAACCAATCATTATTTTTATAATATATATTTTTTTCCTAACAAATTTTTTTTTTAAACAATAGCATATTTTATGTATGGCCACATTTATTTACCATCGAAACCAATATGTCGGGGATGTGGGCCATGTTTGCGTTTTATGAGTAAAAAGAGGCTTTATGTATTCGAATTTAATTGCTCGCTCAACCCAATATAACTTTTTGTTCCTCGGTTAGGCTTGCCCAACATTTTGGAAAAATCAGAGCACGTGAAATTATTTTAACAATTCATCAACGGTTTTTTAAATCGTGTACCAATTTTGGTTATTTTGTTTTGATATTTATATTAAATTGACAAGAAATAAATTGTAATTTAGAGTAAAATTGCTCATTTTGGAGATAATAATTATTTTTTTGTATTGCACTACTATACGTAGTGAAATAAATTGAATAAAAGTCAGTACAACAAAATTAAAATTAAGAAAAGGAAAATAATACACAAAACAGAAATATTTTATTAAGATTACATGTTATATTGAAAACGTTGTTTTTAAAGTGTCTTTCGAGAATTTTGATGCTTTTTATATTTTATATAGTATATTCAGCAATAAAAAATGAAATATATAATGTAGATTTTCTTAGTAATCGTAGAGAAGGCATTAGATTTATTTAATACTCATGGCTCAGTGTTCAATCTGAGGAAAGAAAGAGGCTTAGTATAAAGAAGATAAGAATATATTTGAGCGTAGTAACCGAAAGAAGGATAAATGACTTGTAAGGAGATGAGCGTAATGAGTGTTACACACTATATATATCCAATGAGACTTCATTAATTTAGAGATTTCATCTTTATCTAGTGAACCAATTTCATTTTTATTCATATAAGAAGTTTCGCAGCACCATCAACATTATTAACTGTTAATTATAGTACACCAGTTCAATAAAAATATATAATGGTTCAAATGTATTTTTTTAACCAGCCCTGCTTCTGTTCAACTAACTGCTGCTACTTTGAGCCCTATCAATCAATTAATCTCACCATACTTGTGTATTTATTTATAATGCACAGCTGCAGCATCAATCCCTATTTCCCATATATTTTAACTGAATGCAATGTATACAAAGCAAGCAATCCACATATTGACTGGTTTATTTTTCATACTCCCCCGTGCGTACAGTTCCATCTACTCCATATCTCTTTCACATAATATTTCATTCCTTTTATCACTGAAAACTGAATAAAACTTTCATTTAAAAGAGTGAATAAATTTGAATTCAATTTACTTCATTCAGTTTTACAGCGCCAACCCTTTGCATTTTCCACGAATTAAAAAATATCTCCAGCGGACGAAAATCCAAATCGTCCATGAAAAAAAAGTTTTTATTTTTTTATCAATATTTTTATCTCAACCTATATTTTATCGAGGATTATTTTACTGGATAACGAATAACTCAATATCAATAAAGCAATATTCTTCTCGGGGTTACAAACAAAGCATTTCCGAAAATCGGTATTAGAAAGTATATATTTCTGGACACATTATCTCTTAATAATCTTTTGTTATGAAATAAAGAAACTTATTAAAGTAAACGCATTTATGTTCAGGGGAGGCTTTGGGCTTATATTTAATTACTCAGTGAGAATAATCTTTTTTTGTGTTCTGAGAATTGATCTGCTGTATCATATTCTATTTTGGGAAGGTTCAATGGAATTTAGAAACCGGTTAAGTCCCTACACTGGTTGTAAGGTTCGAGAAATCGTTCGTTGACTCTCTTCGCAGAAAAATAATACACACATTTAGTTAAACGAAAACAGCTTTGAGGCGGTTGATTGAATTAGTCCACTCACTGGTCCCCGCATAGTACACCGAGTAGCGCGTGTCTCCCATCCCACTCGTTCTGTCCACCACAATGGCGGAGAAAATGGCGTCCTTCTGCACATAAATCGGCCGCTGGATGTCGGGCAGGATAGCGCCCAGCATCATGGGGTGCGACCTAACGAAACAAACACCAAACCACCCCATTAAAATTTCAGCATTGTTTCATGAATCGAACTGCTGTATATAGTAAAATTAAAATTAAAAACACAGTAATTATTTTTTTATATAAAGATAAAACTTAACATAACTGATAAAACAAGCAAAGAAGAGTACTCTTTATTTGGTTAAATATATATTATTACTTGAGATGAGAGATAGTGATAATTACTACCATAGGCTCATTCTCACCTTAATAGTAATGTGCTTCGACAATTATCACTTTACTCATCTTTTAGAAGGATATTTCTAATGTTCCTATAAGAATAATCCTACATGGACTCAAAACCACACGAGTACAGTCATCTTTGATCCATCGTTTTAGGTTATTTAATGGCATTGAATAAAATATTCTCAAAATAAAGTTTTTTTATGCTCAAGGAATAGATGCTATGAAATATTTTCATGATATTTGATAATGAGATGACAGGTTATTTTACACTCTTTCTATTTCCGCATTGGCAATAATTTTGTACTAGTAACATTTTTTATTAAATATATAATATATTTTTATATAATTTAAGATATAAAAAATATCTTCATGTCAGTATCCCTGCTGCAACTTTGCTTGCAATGTGAATGACTTGCACGCTCTAAAAAAACTCCCATTCTTTGAGAAAAATATATTTAAAGATGTTTTTTATCCAATGAAAATCATGTTGTCTTTATAATTTTAATATCTTTATTACCTGGCAAAGTTTACGACGTTGTCAGAGAGTCGGACGGTGTCCTCCACGCAAGTGCCTGGCCGGGGATCGGGGGTCTCCGTGACCGGTCCCCGAGGACTGGCGAACGCCCCAGAAAACGGGGCCCCAAAAGCCTGGGCCGAGAAGGAGCATATTGCAGACCCTGGCATCGGAGATCCTCGGAAGGAAGTGAAGGCTATGTGGATGGTGTCGTCTTCTGTCTTGTAGGAGCTCTCTATATTACGAATAACTTATTAAAAACAGATGTATTTGTGAGTAAAATACTTGAGTGATTTTCCACATGTTCGTTTTTGTTTGTGACCGGTTTCGCCAACCTTTCACGTTGGCATTATCAAACAGAGTGAGATTTTATATAATTATAAGCAATTCGGTAAACAATTGTTAGAGGGAGAGGTTGTTGGAAAGAGAGAGAATGATTGTCAGGTGGTAAGGGCTAATGTGATTTTAATGTACCTGACAAGTGGAGGATTCTATATAATTGCAAATTTTTGTGAACAAATGTTTTTATATTAATGAAGTAATTATCTAAAGTAGTGGCTTTGGGGTGTAGCAGCAGTTATCCTGTGTTGGGGTTTGTCCTGTAGTGTGTTTATCTGTTTTTGTACAGTAAATTTTTTTTAAAGATGTGATTTAGCAATAGGGAATAGTAGTGGAGACTTATTGAAACGAACACGTGGAAAATCACTAAAGTATTTTACTCAAAAATATTAAAATGGAATTCCACCAAGTACTCTATGTCAAAAATATTGAAACATCGGTAGATTCACAATAAACCAGACTGCTGTTGGTAAATTAGGCTGTGATAAATGGAGTATGACCTCAGAAGTGAATTCCTGAAAATAACTACAGCACAGAGGTACTATGTGCAACTAAAATCACTGTACTGGTTCTCTTCTAAGAAGTTTCAGTTTGAATTGTACATGTCCTTACAGGGTGACCTTTTTCACATTCGACAACAAATGCCGGAGACAAAAACAACAATCGAAACCGCAGTAGCTTCTGATGACTAAATTGACTAGCTTATATAATCAATGGAGGGGTGTGTTAGGGATGAAGCATCTTTCAGAAGGGGGGGAGCTCTTGCTACAGTTCTGGAGCCTGGTGTAGAAGGAATATCAGATCTAAAGCATAACGTCATGTCATGGGTATATTGAGACTTCACCTATCCTGTCGCGGTGGGGGGTGGAGCAGGAGATGGCGGCCTTGGTGAAGGTGGCCCAATGGCGACGCGCCCTTGCAGCCCCTCGATCCCCGGCACACACCCTTGCGGCCCGTGCCAGCTTCCCCGTGGAGCAAGCACTGTGCTCGCGGAACAAAGTGTACACGTGCTCCCCCAGCTGGTGCATGGAGACGAACTCCGGACCTGCAACATCGTTTTTAATCAACCTGTGCTTAATGCAGTTTTTCAATTGAAATTTTTTTTTTTTTTAAATTTGAGGTAATTTTTTTTTTTTTTCGTAGTCACAATTTCATGGCGGCTCAAACACTTTTTGGGAACTCAAAACATGCTGTTTTTTAAAATGTATAAAAATATTTTATGTCATCAAATATAAATTTATTGTGTTTTTTCTCTGCATTAAATATGTTTGAAATCACAATAATTTTTATGTTTGAATTTGTTAAACATATTTTAATTTAAATTGAGTATAGTAAATGTCATAAAATTAGTAATTAAACAGTGTAAATAAAAAAATATTTTTAAATGATAATTCATATAGAATATAGCTCCTGCCTTGATCTTGATTAAAGTGGAACAACATGCTGATACATTTATCATCTATTCAGGAAACTGCGCTCCGCATTTTTAAAAATTCTGAGTGAAAAACGGTGTTAGATTCACTCTTTAAAATACGAAATAAAATCTAACCCTTGTCGGGCGGGTGACATCCGCCATTTGAGTTGTGACGCGTATTTATGGTGGGGCGGAGAAGGTTTTAATAGAAAAGTGGATTCTGGATAGAATATTCACTTTTTGGCGAGGCATAAAAATATTCATATTTTCTAGAGCCTGTATTTACGAGTTTTCCATATCAATGATTTCCATCGACTGAAATGTAGAGACCTTGCAAGTATTACCACTCTCTTCACTTAGTTCAGGTTGTATTTTTTTTACTTTTGATAAATATACACGTTATTTAAATTTTAGTATAGTTGAGAATTATTTTTTTTCATTTAAATAATATCCTGAGTTGGGTGAATATTTTTTTTACAGAATGCGGGTAATTTAAATAATTCGCTTAGTTTGAGCAATTTAAAATTTGCACAGTCATCGTGTCTAATGAGCTCGATTTTAATAAACCAATGTTTTTTTTTACAAAGCTTACCTGCTCCCAGATAATGATTATTTTATTGAAAGACCTTTCCAAATTTAGGCAATTAGCTACAATCAATGGTACTTCTAATAATGCAACATATTGTACTTTTCAATGCTTATTGTATTAATAATTGACTTGTGCTCTTATATTGTATGGTTATTGATAATATTTATGACATATTAAATAAATACACTATCTTTGTTTCATAATTATCCATATGAATAGTAAAAATTTAATAAATTCATACTTCAATATATTTTAAACCAATAAAACATATTAAGCCGAAATGAAGTAATATTTATTTGTAGATATGCAAAATGAATTAATGATAACTTTAAAAAAAAACATGGTCAAGGTCAACCGCATTGCGACCGAAGCAAAACTCGTGCTTCTGATTCTTCATCGTGACCGCAGACTGTTAATTAAATTTGATCAATTTTTGATTTTCAGGTGTAAATACCTTGTTGAAGAGAAAGAGACTCTGAACTGAATTGAGTCTTGAGGGCATATTTTATTAAGGCTCACAGCGATCTTTAAATTCAAAATATTTCCATACAAACGATCCCGTTTGACTTGGCACGTAGCTTTCAGCATTCTGTATATTTTTAATATCAAAATTTATAAAATAACTTTTCATGAACTTTCGGAATCCATTCAAAGTATTTTAAAAAAATACCTTGAATGAAAAAATTAAAATCCTATTTTGAGTTATAAAAAAAAGAGAATTGTATAATAATTATATTTAAAATAGTTTTAATTAAAAAAAATTATGATCTCAGCGTAAAATTTTTATTTTTTATTAAATGATTTTAACACAAAGGCGCACTTACACATTCTAAGGCAAATCTCAAAGCGTAGTCCTTTGATCATCCCCAATTACCCCGTGCGGCCTCAAATAACCCGACCAGGCCCGGCGCAGTAATAACAAGGCAATTCAAGTGTTACACCATGCAGTACCCCATGTAGTACATGCCCACATATAACTGAGAATTCGCATGAGCGTCCGTGTTAACCCTTGAATAAATATACCGGGTGGTTCATAATAACATATGGGTATTAAAAAGACATTATCGCGCCTTCTGCGTATGTATTAGTTTTTAGTCAATCAAAAGTGTTTCAAAACTAAAACAATAAAATTTAACAATATATAATTATTTTTTTTTATATTCACTATCATCTTTATTTTTTTGAAATTTATTTTTATTATGCCTACTGATTATAGGTAATATCAACCCTAATACAACCAATCAAATATTTATCAAAATAAATTTTTAATATAAAATCTGTGGACGCTCGGTGTACAAACTCGGTCATATAGAACAACGATTTTGTATAAGAATCCGTATTTCCCAGCTGACTACTTTATACTATTGCATAAAGGCACAGACGTGAGAATTCGCAGGATTATTCTCGTAATATCCATGAGGGTAATCTTGTTCCAGTGCCTCGTGTACCTCTGAGGCCTGTGTTTCCGAATAAGGTAAGAAAATGTTCAAAACAATATTACAATCATTGCAGCCTGACCAGCTCGAATAAGCTGAAAAAAAATTAAACTAGAAAAATATTCGAAAATATTCTCAATAAGACACGCACTGTAATTTCCTGAACAGTACAATTTTGTTGCAAATTTTCAGGAATTCTATAGACATTTTATTTCCATTCCGTATTTAGTAATATTCAGTAAACAAGGAATGGCTTTATTTGACTCAGTAAAGGAAAATTTGTATTAAATTAGTTCTGTATAGGTCAGCATGGTTAATAATGGCGATTTTTGCCTCTGTATGGATTAAATTGGTTCCCCATGGGTCAACACGGTTCAGCGTAGTTTATTTTGACGACGACAAAATATGGATAAGATTGGTCACAGTTGTTTTTATATTTGGTTGTTTTAAGATTGTTCAAAACTATTGAGTCCTATTGTGAGCAAACAGTTAATATTTAAAAGAAAGATTTAAGTCATTACAGAAATAGTTTTAAAAAAGCAAGAAATGAATTAGTAGCATTTTTGAATATGTAAAAATTAATATTTTATGTATTCTACAAAATGAACTGAAACCACCATTTAACCACCATTTAACCACCATGCACCACCATAAGGCTCGGTTGGTCCCATGCGCTACCTGCGCGCTTGTCTAATCTACCGGAACGGAAGCCTTTTTACCCCGAATTCTCGCGCTTTCACCCTTAAGGGTGGGTTATTCCGGACTGGAGCCGGAAATGGGGTACGTGCCACCCTGAGCGGGAATGTTTAAAAACATAGCAACCTGAATTATCTCTTAATTAATTCTGTAATTTTAGAGCCTTCTTTTAATTAACCCAATAGCCGTGACGGGGTTAATTTGCACCGTTTAAAAATTCAAAAAATATTTATTCAAAGTATTTGTACCTTTTCAAATTATTTTTTTATTCGCATATACATAAATTCATTTATATTTCTTTAGAATCAAAAGTTTATGCAAAAGAATTTAATTTTTTTTTTTTGTATACGATGGTATTCAATATAAAAAATGAAATGTTTTAAGATTAAAGGCAAGTTAATGCAAAAAATTTGTGATATATTTTACAGAATTTAAATCACGCACAATCTTCGGTTGAAAACATTTTTCCAATTTTCTTACAATGGACGTGTAAGAAAATTGTGTCACGTAGAGTATTACAAAGTTTTCGAAAGTTTATATGGTCTTGGCATAATTTAGGGGATGATCCGATATCTGTAAGTAGCGCGAAGCTCATTGTTTTACTAGGCGTGGATTCTTAGTAATTAATCTGGAAATTCTTTAAGAAGTAGCTTAAAGCTTTCGCTAAGTTCTGAATATTTCAGAACGCTGAAACTTTACCCGCTAGACAGCTGTTGTAATGTAATTCTGATAGTTATAGGAATTTAATTCAAAACTTACGGATGTTCAATACTTTGTCATTTATTCATGTATTTTGAATAAACTTGGTATTTCTACTTTACTTTGTTTGGTAGTATTTTAAATAAACTCGCCATTAATGATTTATGTCAGAATTTGCGTATCTTAATGAACTTTGTAGATAAGCCTTCATAATTTTATTACTTTGTGATTGGTTTGTTTTTTTTTTATTAACTTTGTAATTCTACTTTACTCCAATTGCAAAATATATTTATTACATTTGACTCCATATATTTAATAGTTAGTAATTAATTTGTGTATTTTTGGTAAGCCTTAAAACATTACATGACTTAATCATCAGTTTGTATATTAATTTACTTCGTAGTATTCCTATTATTAAAAGGCCTAATTAGATGATACTCCTTATTTTTGATCATGTTAAAAGTATATTTTTTTATGGGTATATATTATTTTATAGATGCATTTTCCTAATACAGTTTAATTTTTTTTTGATTTTATTACTTTTGCCAATAAAAAGTTATAAAAGTAAGTTACGAACAAGTGGTGACAAGATATTTAAAGATTTTTTGGCTTTATTTAACTTGATCCATCTTTCACGCAAAAAACTGTATTAACCTGCTGGGACTTACTTTTTTTGATAAAACTTTATATTTATTAAACATAATTGGTCATTTTAAATCAATGGCATACAGATTCAATATAATGCAACTTTTGTTGAGCTTGTTGGTTGAGTATTTAACTTGAAATATTTGTCGATTCTCCGTCTTTATGATTTTATTAGTAATTGCTTTTATTTTTCTCAAGGTTACATTTATTTGACAATGGTATTTTTCTTTGAGAAAATATTCCAGTGCAAATGGAAAAATACAAAAAAAAACATCTTAGTATATCTAGGATTAGTTTAACAATCATATGGTACTCCAACGGATCCTCTTTCTAAATTATTCTGCGTGAAAGTTATATTCAACGCGAGGGCTGTAAGGCTTATGGCCCCATATTCCAAACTTAGAGCCTTATACAGTTACAAAAAAACCATGAGTACGAATAATTAAAATTAAACTTACTATTTTATCTTGAATCACTGTTTAAATAACTTTTTTCAAGGCTCTTTGCCTTTTACTTTGTTATCAAATTATTTTATTTTATTTGTAACGAAAAATATAAATTACCAAATGTCAAGGAGAAAATTATTTTTGGTCGCTAACTTCTAATCACTTAGCATTATTATATTATATACTATATAGTATTACAAATAAAATCAGTTTGTCGTAAATGTTCTTAGATGTAAACTTTGTAGTCAATATAAAAAGTTATAAACTTGATTTTTAAGTATTACGTGCTGTTCAAAAGATTGAAGTATATTTTAAAAGTACACTTTTTTGTTGTCTGTAGTAAAATTTAAAATTTTTCTCATTTTACATTCTAGTAATTACGTCATTAGTACGTTCATTATACGCGGCAGTTTTAATTAAATGTAGTAATTAAAGTGTTGGATCGTGTTACATTAATTAATGTATATAAAATTACACTTGTTTGTTCATCTAATGTCATACTGCTCGTACAAATAATAATTCTGCACATGAAAACTCATAATGATTTAATTTTATACAATACAGCGTGAGCTAATTTTACTAGACTGACTTATGTAAAATTTAATTAATTTTTTATTTAAAAAATACTATCAAATAAATATATTTCAAAAACGAATTAGTATGCTTGTAAGAGTTATTTTATATATAAATCAACTGGTTTTGCCAAAGTTTAGAGTAAAAGTCTTAATTCATTTTTATCATCGATACTGCCCTTAAATAAAGTTGTTTAATAATACAAATAAAAAATGTGTATTATATCCTTTACTATTTAAGGTATGAAAACAGAAAATTTCCGAGTAATTTATTCCCAAAAAATGAACTTTAAACAAATGTAAATTTAATTTAAAAGTATTCTCAGCTACGCTGATCTTGCTGGAAATATAATTTATTCATTAATATTATGTAAATTCAAAATGAATATTATAAAACTAAATCTTAAAACGCAACCTTACCCAAAGAGCAACTATCGTTTTTCCTATCAAATTTCCCCATATAAAGGTCCCCCAAGGATATTTTGACGGTGGCCTCTAAAGAATTACCATGTTACCCGGAATTAGATAACCCCGCCTAACTCTTTCCGATCCACAAAGAAACTTTCATCTCGCGGGACATCCGAGGATTATGTGGAGATAAAAATGAATTCATTTTTCTCTCTAGTAGGCGGCCCGACGGAAAATTTCCTTAAGGACTCTCTATTAGATATTAAACCGAGAATACAAGCACTATGTATGTTTATTATTTTATCATTGTAGTTTTCTCCTTAAATACGTACAATAAAACTGAAAAAATATTTTTATCTTAGCTTTACCATAAAATGTTCATAAAGGTTCAAAAATGCAAATGGACAAGCGTTTTGAAACAATCAGAAGCAATTGCGACTGTTTTTGGTTATGCTGTATCAAAAGGGTTGCTTTGAGGCTTATCTTTAATATTAATAAAAGTATGATTTACATTTTATATGCTAATTTAGTAAGAAATTACACGATAAGAAAGATTCAGATATTAAACGATGATTTCTTTTTTTATTTTCTTAGTTCGGTTAGTTTTGCCAACACGCTTAAACTATTCATGTATGAACAAATGACAAAGTGAAAATTAAACTCATTTGTAAATAGTTTGTGAAACTACACTGCTTGAAGATGTTAACATAGCATGCTGGTGAAGTAAGTATTTCTATATATTATTTAAATATAAATATTAATAATACAGTTTCACGAAGTATTTTCAGTTAAAAATGTATGTAGCTGTTACCTATCGACATTCAGTTGTGTATCAAAGTATACGCTTTTGCCTTATTTTGATATTTGAGCGAAACTCTGGAAATGTCACGTGTATATGTCAATACTTTTCTTTATTATTGAATAACGAGTTCTTCTCGTTATAACCAAGTTTCCTAGACGTGGAGATAATTCTATTCGATATATCGGGTACACGGAGACAAAGCATTCTTTGCGCCAGCGTCATACGTGGGCCATTGTTGGCCAGACTATAGGCAGGAATGTTTTGTATTGAGAAATCTATTATGTAATATTTAATATAATGTCTTTGTTGTGGTTTTATATTAAGTTGGTAAGCCGCTCGGGGATATTATGATAAAATATTCCATTGTGTCCTTCAATATTCTCCCGACACACTATCTTTATGGAACAAACTTACCGGGATGGAGGTCTTTAAATTAAATTGACCACAAAAAAACTTCGTATAAAATTCAGCTTTATAGGCAAGCACAACGCTTTACTCGCCGTTTTAGACCTTAATAAGTAAAAATATTCTTCACGCCGGTATATATGATATAAATTTTCACTATACGCGAGAAAAAATTTGCTATATATAAATACACGTATCTATAGTCCATCTATCACTGTTTTGGACATTTACAGTACGATAAGACATTTTTAGTGATTTGGTTTTGCTTTTATCAAATAATTTATTAATAAATATTTAAAAATATATATAAACTATGTCGTGCATAGGGTGTTTTTTTAAAACACCTGTATATCTCACTTTGAACAGGTATTTATTGTGTGGTCTGATTTTAAATTCATGTATAGCCTAGTGCTACAATAAACAAATTACCAAGAATATGAGCTCACCATCTAGCCATTTTGTGTCGTATTTGATGGTCCTCAGGTACAGTGGGATATCATCAGCAGTCGAGGAGTTCCTCAAGTCCCAGCGGCTGATGAGGGCATCCGTCTCCAAGCTGTCTGCGCGAGTGGCCGCAAATAACGCCGGCAGACCCGAAGGTAACTCGATTGATTCCCCATGGTCCTCCGAAGCAGGCACTCCATTTTCATGGGGGATGGGGAAACTTTGGTGATTTAAGTTCCCGTCGTTTTTCAGCGACGTTTTTGCTATTACTGGACTGGATAATTTTGATGGCACAACTTCAGGCGTGTTTTTGAACGCTTTGAATATGCTCTCGCCGCGGTCGATGCTCACCGAGTCTCTGGAAGTTTGCGGGAAAGTTGCCGATTCATCTGCTGGAGTTGGTTGTAAGTTTGTGCTTTGTTGCTGAGGACGCTTGGAGACTAGCAGGGACGCTGAGTGAGAGTTTGGACCTCTTGAACAACGTCCCAGGGCTCTCCCGACGTTCTTGTAATGGATATGTCGCGGGAGATGCCTAAGGTTTTTCTGAAACACATGAAACCTAAATTAAGTAATCCCATAACAAGTACACATTTCAAAACCTTTTATGCATAAATAGCTAGAATATTATAATCATTTTTCTATAGTGAAATAAAGAGTGGCTGTTCCAGCCATTTTCAGTTTATTCACAACAGATTTTTCATGATCAAGTTATGAATCCGTCTTAACACGTAACGTAAACAACTAAAATTATTTATTGAAACTCGTGGGCTTGTTATATTTTCAGTATTTTTTGGGCAAGTAGGTAATCAAGAAAAAATGGAATCCTGAAAATTTGCTAACAAGCAAAATAATTCTCGTATAATCCACCACAAATATTCGAGTTATCTTTTTTGGAAAATTCAAATAATCAAATTAGCACAGTCCTCAAGTCTGCTCAGGAATAAGCAAAGCTTTATAAAGCCAATCTAAATAAATATTTTTTTATTCAAATTCAAAGAATTTAAGACGTTATTGAATTGAATAATCAATATTTGAAATTTGTCCTTAATTTATTTCATTTCGTTTGTTGGACTTTGTCGATATTGCTTCACGTTCAAATTGCATTTATAATTTAAAGAAAATAAAATACTCTTAGGAATATTGGTATTTTTAATATAAACGAATTGAAGTTAAAATAATAAAGAAATAATGTATCGATGATAATATGGTAAAAGACAAATTCATACAAATAAATTAAGAACTGTATCCTTCAACTATATAACTTTGTAGAATAAGAAAAGAAGGCTGTATTGAGTGGGATTGACAAGCAAGTATACGGTTCAAGTATTTAAAACTAGTTACAATTATTTAAAACCTTATACATAATTGGAATTCATATTGATATTCTATGATAATTATAAAACACTAGTTTACTATTTATAAAAGAGTAATAAATCAAAAATGAAATATAACATTGACATTAATTTTGTCAAACTTATCCTGTGTTTAAATAATATATTTTTTCCCAGGTAGTAATACAATCTATAACGTTAACAATAACATTAACAAAAATAGCGGTTCAGTAAAAATCATGAAAATATTTATAAATAGGAAACAAATCTACAAAAAAGAATAACTCAAATTACTTACTAAAACAGATCACAAAATAATTAGAGATAAACTTACATAAATAACAAGATCTCTAGGATTATAAGCATTTGTGCCGCAGATGTAAAGGAGATCGCCTCCTAAGTCTTCTATAATTTCTATATGATTTCTGCACTCGTACTCCTGAAAAAAAAATTATTTCAGCAACAAATAAAACAACTGTGCAACTTAATACAAAAAATGACAAAAATTCATGAGTTTCTTCTAATGTAAACTGCCCAACTTTAAGTTTTTTTATAAAATACCTGATAGCATCTACTTATGAAGTTTTTCGTAAAAATGTCCACAATATCTATTTGATATGCACCCCATTGAGGTGTTTAAATTTACAAATTTCCATCGGGGTTAGAAAATCACTAAATAATTGTTCTTTATATAACTTAGTAAAATTATTTTAGGGGGTGTGAGTGTGCCTAAGTTTTTTGCTGATTGAGTTGTATTCTCCAACTGGTGAGCTTCGGAAAAGTTGGATGTTTCTTTGATGACTTTCAAGTTGTTTTAATGTCTTGAAATTATATTTTGTCAGTGGAATTGCTATAAATTTGGTTAATTTACCAGACGATGTCGTTAAAACACTTACAATATGCTTGTTGATATAAATTAGTATTAGTTGGTTTTGTAAAATGATACTGAGTTTTGAAATTTCGTTTATATTTATACAATAACTTGATTGTCTTTTGTAAAATAAATTGTCGTGTATGGTTGGTTTTCATGGAATAAAAAAATTATATATGCTTTCAGGAATTTCTCAAACGTGTAAGAGTCTTCTCGAATGTTCCCAACCTTTAAGTTTAATGTAAGAGCTAGATATAAAATTTTACATATTAAAAATATCAAAACAACTGTTGTGATAAAAATTTGATTAAATTAATAATAAAAAAAATACTTTTTCAATATATATATATATTAATGTATTCATATTCATTTGCAAAATTTGAATAAATTATAATAGCCAGTTAAATTGTCAATGAGATTTTTAAGAGCTTTATTCTGTCATATATTAAAATATGGGTTTTAAAATGAAGCATTTATGCATAATTGAAAAAAAATATAGCAATCATTAGACTATGTTTCAAATGCATATTTTAAAATAAATTATTTTTAAGTGACTACGAGTTGATCGTATTTTATTTTTTGACTGAAATAAATATCATAATGTTCTTATTATTCATATACCATAAAAAAAACCTTAAAATTCTGATTCATAAAAAAAAAATATTTTTATGGATTTACATTAGCTGCCTTCGCACTCCGATACACTCAATAAATTTTTGTAACCAATTTGAAGTTAGTCAATACCAGCCTTTTATTTATAGACTATTATTATTTTAACATTATAGACGATGCGAAACTTTCAAGAATACCAACAAAATTATAAAAACGTTTTTGACTTATTATCGATTGCTTTTCGATTGTGTCATATTGCATGTAGGCTTCTTGACTTATGTTAACTATTAAATAATTATTTGACTTATTCTTCAACTCATGCATAAAAAAGGTTTTTACACATATTTTTACGTACGCCACACCTTGTAAGCCAAAATCACTATGCGAAGAATTGAGGCAGCTGTATAAGACAATCCTTAAGATACCATGGGAATGATGGAGTCTAATAAAAGGGAACTCCTGACGTTGTTAAAGAAACAAAGGTCTCCTATTTGGCCCTGTTTTTCGTAACAACAAATAAAGCATCCTCCAGCTGATTGTATAATTGAGCTGGGCATTGTAACAATTTGCGGAGATGCGGAATTTTCGCCAGTGGCTGGAGGTCGGAAGTGAGACTGGACCTAGAATCTGGATACATGGTCAGCAAAATTCTATGAGGAGAGGCGTCAGAAGAAGAAGAATAAAATGCAGCTGATATTTGCTGTCTATATATAAACCGTGTGCCACGCGATGTTGGTCCATCCACCCCGGTCAGCAGCCGTCTCCGGCAGACAGTGGTGGTGGACAATCATCGCTCATCCCACCCCCGTCCCTGGCGAGCACAAAAACTTCCCAGTGGTCTCCTCTCGCTCCATTTGTCACGCCGCCACCCCCGCGGGGCGAGGCTCTAACACAGGGTTAACACGGCACTACGAGACACCCTTGATTTATTTTTTGCCTAAATATATATTTTTGTGCAATTTTATAAATATTCTCTCGAATTAATGATTATCATTATCAAACTCTGCTTGATAATGCCAACGTTACAGGTTGGCGAAACCGGTCACAAATAAAAACGAATATGTGGAAAATCACTCAAGTGTTTTACTCAAAAATATTAAAAATGGAATTCCACCAAGTACTCTCTGTCAAAAATATTGAATTTCTTAAATAATATTGAGGTGATAAAAATAATTATGACCTTCATATTGATTAACAGGTAATAAATATGTACACTTTTCTTGTCGCTTTGAGTGTCAATAGAAACAATATATACTAAAAAATTTTTTAACTAAAATTTGATAATTTTATTTTATTAATATGGGCGAATCAATATTTATTTATAAACGATGAATTAAAAAAAAATTAATTCTATTAAAATAAAGTACATAAATTTTTTAGAGAAAAACACAAATATTAATTTTCTTCTAAAAAACAGCTGAAAATATCTAAATTTTAGGAATAAAATTGAAACTCAGCATAAAATAAAATTACATTTCTTAAAAGATTTTCTTTTGGAAGTTATCATCAAGTGTGTTAGTTGCTTTTATATTTATAAAATGTCAGTTAAAGAAGCCAATGCTCAGTAATAAATTTACTTTGAATTTATTTGTGCATTCAAAGCATTTTTCACGTGAATTTTCATTATTGCATTCTAGTGCACATATAAATAAACATTTTGTGAAAAAATGCAAGAAAAACGTATTTATAAAATTTCACAATGCTTGTGGTGGAAGATCTCAAAAATGAGGTTTGTTTTTATTATGTTATAATTTATTTATTAACTGTCACAACACTGTTAAATTGTATGTTTAAAAAGCCTTACCCAGTTTATAACTTTTTTTTAATTAAATCAGTAAGATAACTATACATATTATAAATAACTACGTATAGATAAAAAAATTCATTAAAATCATTGAGTTTAAAAGTAATCTTTACTTACCTGCTTATTTAAAAATGTTCAAAATCGTTTTAACTATAAGAAATTATTTTATAAATAATAAATATATATTTATATTTGAAAAATATATATATATATATATGTAATTAAAATCGAATGAAATAAAATAAGTCCACCTGAAAAGTGCTGGTATATATTTTTTTCAGTAACTTTTATTATTTGAGCGTGGAATTCGGAAATAAATTCAATACGCGTAGGAATCATTATTGTCACTCAAGGCATTTTTTTTTTTTGTTGCCAAATTGAATTTATTTTTCCGATAAAGTCCGCGTAGGAATAAAAACGAAAAAAATTGAATAAGTGTAAAACTGTAATATAAAATAATCACGAGCCGAAACTTAAAAATAAAAAAAAACCAAATTGAAGCGACGTTGTTTCTTATTTAACCTTGCCATATCAGAAACTTAATTTAATATGTATGTATTTTAATTTACAATGTTTTATATATAAGTAAACGTTGATGTTAAGTGACGTATGATTAGTTTTTAAAGTATATTTTAGCAACATCACAATTGCGACCGATTTGCAACATCCCTTAAATTTGACAGCATGTATAGTCAACTTAAGATTCACTTTTCTATTTTTTTAATTTTCATTAAAATAATATATATATAGCAAATTTGGAGGAAGTATTTTCCGCGTAGTTATGGGCAGAATTTTTCAGTCCAACAAACCCCGTTTTCAGACATCTTGAAAAATAGAGTAAAATATAATAGTTACATTTAAATTGCAAACGAGGTCTATATGGAACAAAAATACTAAGAGGCAATATTTCAAGCCTTGAAAAATAGAATAACAAATTTTTCCTCAACTTTTACACCTTTTAACAAAATATGCATTGAAAATTTAAAAAAATATTTTTATAATTACTTTTTTTATCCAAAGCAGTATTGAACAAAATACGACTCGAAGACACTCAAAAATTAAACACACCACAACATATATATAATTCGGTGTAGTCGTTGTTATGTGTTGATTTGATTTCTTGCGTGCTTTTTTACTTTTTTAGACATAAAATAGCTTAACACCTTAAAAACAACATCAAAATTGATAAGTTATAATTATTCAAAATTGAAATTTAAATAAGTGACAGTAGTTTTTCATATAAAGAATAACAGATGATTAAAGAGCCCAGAGTAAAAAAATCATTTGTCTTGCAAATGCTTTTAAGTACGACAATGATCTGATGTACCAAATGTACGAATATATATTTTGAAACTAAAAGTAGAAAACACGGAGGGTCTTGATCCACAGCCTGTCACCCTGTATTTTTTGTATTTATGAAGAATGAGACGACATGGCGAGGAGGCTTCTGGGCGCGACATGGGGAGGGTCGGGGCGGGGCGGGGCGGGGCGGGGCGGCTACAGGGTGTCGCTACAGGGTGGCTACAGGGTGGCTACAGGGTGTCGCAGTGTCCTTTGTGTTTTATTTCACGCGACGGGGATGTTTTTTGCGGACCCCCTGTTGGAGCGGCCTCCCCGTCTAATGTACCGAATCACGCACTCCACTAATAAACCGTTTTAAATTTTGAATATCTCCCCCCGGAGTGCCTGCGCTCCTCACGTTTTAGATTACATTTTGAATAATTTTATTTAATTTATTTTTCGATTAGGGCTAATCGAGCCTTTTACCTTCTACATGACGACGTACAATGATCGTAATCTTGTTACCATTTTGCTATTTTATTTAAACTTACTTATGAAGAATTTAAAAAAATCAAATATTCATTTAAAACATACAATCGTTTAATTTTACTGAATAAAAAAAATGTATATAAGGTGCACAACTAAGTGTTTTGTTATTGCATTAAATAATTCAATATTTTTGACAGAGAGTACTTGGTGGAATTCCATTTTTGAATAAAATACTTGAGTGATTTTCCACATTTTCGTTTTTATTAGTGACCGGTTTCGCCAACCTTTCACATTGGCATTATCAAACAGAGAACAAAACTCTGTTTGATAATGCCAACGTGAAAGGTTGGCGAAACTGGCCACTAATAAAAACGAAAATGTGGAAAATCACTCAAGTATTTTATTCAAAAATATTACATTAAATAACAATATATCTATATTTTGAATGAAAAGTAAAATACTATCAAACAGAGCCTCTGTTTAATAATGCCAACGGTATATGTAGAAAAATCACTCAAGTATTTTACATATTATTTAAAATATTAAAATAGAATTCCATTTCTACTATTTTATTGTATATTTTTATTAATGGGAGACCTGTGAATAGATCTTTTGTCATTTTAGCATTTTCAAGTTAAGCTATAAAAACCTCTTGGTTTTTTTATAACACAAAAATCTTGACTTTCACATATTGGACGGATCCTTCCCTGATCTTTCGGGTGTATTTTTTAACGAGTATATCTACCGTATCCCTCGTACGCATGGGTCGCCTTGCGTAATCAAACCATCCCTTATAAATACCGGCGCCGTACGTCTCCCATCGCATCATTAATGCTCCTCACCCCCTCGGCAACAACAGCAGAATCGGACGTCGCTCAAGCGGATGACGGCCGAGTTGGTTGAGTGGCAAAGGCGTTTGTCTGTAAAATCGGAGTGACGGGGGTTGTTAGCCTCGTTAGTACAAACCGGCAGGGTTCGAATCACGCCCGTTGCATATTTATACCAAACTAAATATTATCATTTAACCCGTGGATTCACGCTGTTGCCTGTTGGTGACATACTCGAAATGCATATTTATTCGACTAAGTCAAATATATTGTGAATAGTGACCGTTATTTTTGGGCCCAGAGTTGCAGGAGTTTCAAGGTTTCAACTCAAGAACGCGGTTCCAACTTGCCATACATCCGATCAATCAATTGAAGCTGTTAACGAATTATTTCCTAATAAGGTCATTTCACGTAGAGATAACATCAACTGGTCTCCCAGAATTCGTATGGGAATACCTTAAAAGTAGGGTTCATGAGAATAATCCGACGAACCTAACGGAATTGAAACAAAATATCAGGTCAGAAATGGCAGCAATATCGAGGGCTATGTGTCAGCGTGTTATCAGCAATCTTCGTTCCAGATTAGAAGAGTGCAAGCAGTCTAACAGTCACCATTTGGATAAAATCATCTTTTTGAAATAATTTTCCATTTTGTATTCTTATAATCAACAATAAAAAAAAAGCTTGATTACTAATAGTTTTTGTTGTACTGAACTAACAAATACCCGATACTCTATTTGTACACCCTGTATAACTTTTTAAATTTTGCTTATATTTACGTGCAATTAAAATAGTTGTATTTAAGTGGTTATATATAAATTTTAATATCTTGGAAAAATATGCATAAAGAATATTTTCTCTTCATAATATCGCAAGAAGTACTTGCGCGAAGTCACGATTCAATTAATCATTTTCTTTGGTCCTTTCCACTCTGTGCGGCCCCCTGCTCATGGACCAACGTGTATTATATATTATACCGGGTGTAGGTTGATAAATACATCCTCCATTGAACGTGAGATTGACACAAAGCGCCCAGAGTGCATTAGTGCCATCAACCGGCGGTATACCTCTATCATTTCTCATATACCTACTTTGTATACCTCGCGGCATATTTGCTAGTAGAACAGGATTAACTACTTAGCGAGGTTTTCTCCGTGTTCTTTACAGAAAACAATTTTCAATTTTTAAATGCTACGCAATATAAAATACTAAGAGAATAGACGAATCTTGAAAAAAATTATATGTGGTAGATATCATGTAATCTATATTGAAATTTATACACTGAAATGTCCTAAGGGTCTTGCTAGTGTCCATCCCTCGTCTACCACAAACAAAGGACCGTTTTACCTGGCGAAATCGTGTCATTTAATGAATTTAATTGTCACTTTATTTTTCTATGTCGAAACATGATTTTTTTATAAAGTATTGAAAAAACTATAAATTATATTTATCTATTTTTTATTATTTAATTAATGTCCATTTTTAAGGTAAAATAAAATCTTGAAGATGTTGAAAAATTGGATAAAATGACGACTTTTCAAAACCAAAGTTTGTTAAAGATTTTTTATTTTAATTTTTAAAATAATAAATCGCACAGGGTTTATATTTGATCTTTTAATTTCAATTAAAAAAAGACTTTTAAATGTTTAGGACTCTTAAGACCAGAGACTTGACGAATCTCCAAATTCCTACACTTTAATCGGAAAAACACATATATATCATATCAAAAGTAAATTTACAAGAAATTAAAAAATATTCTGTCCGGAAGAAGGGATGTATCTTACTTATTGCACTTAATTTTTTTTGATTGGTGCAGTCGATTTTTCGCAAAACGGACCAGAAAATGATAAAAAAAACTCGAGTATGGGACTTAGACCCTCAAGAGAAGCAACGACAGTGAAGTATGAATAGATTTCACAGAAAAAAAACGAAACCCCACTATTTTATGGCTCTAAGGTTTTTAGTGTTGCAACACTATATTGTCTGCTGCCATTACTTATAAGGTGTTCGAGCAACACAGCCTATAACTCACCCCTGCCAACTCGCACACTGGTAGCCAATCGCGAGATACGTGTTCTGTTTCGTATATTCAATAAATACACCCTTCAAGAAAAAGCTTTCTCTAATCTGGGCGTCCTGCGATTATCTTATATACAACAAGGCATATCTTAAATGCAACTAACTGGATTAAGCTTTATTGCTTCTAATCGCTTCCAACCGCATGACTTTCTGCCTTTATCGATTGTTGTAATAAAAAAAGGCACATTTGGTTTTTTTAGATAAACTTAAGATTTTTCAGATGTTACGCTGCAAGGTGGTTTTTATCTTTCAGAATTTCAGTCTTGGTACTGGGACCATCTATGAGGATTTGATCCCAGTACCGAAACTGAAACGTAGAAAAGATAAATCTCAAGCAGCATAACACTCAAGAAATCTTATAATCATTTTTTTTATTATTTTCAATTGTTAGATGTGTGTATTATCTGTCATCGTTTCTATCAGTTTTGACAATGCTTTTTTGGGGAAAAAAAGCTTTCGTTGTCTTAGAGATCACTGGAATACTACACAATAAATAGTTGTTCGGATAATATATTTACTACTAGGTAATCAAGTAGAGCACAAGTGCATTGCATTGATATTTTGCGCGATTCCAAAACTTTCCCTTTACGTATAACTACACAAGTTTTGGAATTTCAAGTTTGCCACGATATTGTATTATATTAATTTAAGTACATTACCCAAATTGTAACTCTCAGCAGTTTAATCATGAATTAATTATTCTAAACTTCAATTTGTTTAGAATTAATAATATACGGAAGGAATTTCATAAGGCTTAACAGTTTGGGGTGAAGCCTGTTGTGTTTGATTTTAAAGGTCACATTTAACTGACTGAAGACATTTTTGGTTTCATCAAAAGCAAGTGATTAAATATGTTTTTGCAATTTTAAATTTGTTTTGAAAAGATATTTTTTTATGTTCAATAAAGAAGATATTGGGCTCAAATAAATATTTGAAAAACAAATAAAGCAGGTTCAGATTCGTTTCTGAATTTTAATTTCATAGAATAATTTATTCTGTCGGTGTGCTACTGCCTTAAGAAGCCGTCCCTTTAATTTTAAATGTCGCCTTCGCATTTTATAAAAATGTAATCTTAATGAGATTATTTTCAAAATTATTGCATTTAATTTATTTTTTCTGAAAATTGCCCAATTTTTCCTGTTATACAGCAAACGTATGAAAGTAAACTATCATACGGTCAATTTAAATTATTTACTGTAGTAACGTTGTACATATGTATTTTTTTTAAAAATAGGGATTTTAATAGGTTTTTTTTTATATATTTTTTTTTATTTCATGCTTGCAATTTAGTATATATTTAATCTATTTTTAAGTGCTCGGGATTACTGCCGAGCTGCACAGATGAGCGCGGAAGTTAGTCATTTTAATTAAGTTTGTACGGGCTACGAGAACACACCCCTGCAACTCGAGGCTTAGTCTGCTCTATATTGTGGCTGGTATTAAAGGGGTATCAATATCGGAAAATTATATTCCAACTAATAATGCTTTAATCGAACCTTTGAAATTACATTTTAAAATCAAAACATTACAAACATGCAGTAAATACATTGTGAGGCAAATAAATTCGAACAGAAAGTTTAAAAGCATTCAAAACTTATAATTGAGTATTTTCAAAAATATACGTTTTATATTTTCTAAGTGTTGTATGCTTATTAGAAAATAAACGCTTTATTACTTATATAATAAATAAAAAGTACATAATATCAATTTGGTATAAATGATGAATCCTTTACTTTGAAGAAGAGAAGTTTTACCAAAAACATATATAATTCTCTAAAGGTTCTCTTCAAAGTTGTTCAAGGGATATATTACTTTAAAATATATATATATATATATATATATTTATATTCATATTAAAATATCCGGCGTATAAAAAGCACAAGGTGCGAACGGCCTGAAGAACAATCTTTGTCAGATTCTTTGACCCAAATAAGCAATTTTTGCATCAAATAAAAGGCAGAGTACGGCATTTCCAGTCCTATCAGGTTGAAGGATTTCCATTTCCTCGACGCCTGCGCTTCCGGCGGTGCCTCCACATGTATTGATACAATTTCCGGTGCTCCAGCGCCATCATTTATCTCCCGAAGGCAACAACGGATCCAAGAAGGCTTACTCACCGATACAAGCCCACTGCCCGCAATTTACTGACCCCAATTAATTGATTGAATATCGTGCTTTGCGCAATTGAAAATTGTTGATTTGAGCTTAGTAAAGCATTAGTAGTATTATAGTTTAATCAAAATATCGACAGAAGATGTATTTGGGGCAATTTTTTTAGATAAAAGATTTTTTATGACACGTAAAATGTATCCATTGGTTAATATCAATATCTAACTCATTGAGGTATAATTATATATTTTTTTTTTCATAGAATCGTTTCATTTCCGGTTTAATAAAATTGTAAGTCGTTATCGTTAAAAAAAAAAGAGAGATGGGTTTGCTACTGAATGACAGTTCCTAAATTCACCAACTGAGAAACTGTTGATTCGGTGAATTGTAGAGAGTCAATCGCGGGTCTCCCTTGTCACAGACGGCAACATCCTTGAATGTGTAATGTCCCACGCCACCTGCCGGGGTCGTCCAATTGAAAAGGGTTTAAATTAATGATTCTTGAATGTCAACTCAACAGCCAACAAGGGTATTGTCTTAGTGAAGGCTTAACAAGACGGGGGGAACGTTTGCCTGTTCAATTGATGGATACTCTCGCTTTCTTTCCTTCAGGATGGCTGGCCGGGTTTATTGGATATCCGATACAGATCCGCTATTAGTCAAAATGAAATGGATATATATATATATATATATCCATTTCATTTTGACTATATATATATATATATATAATTCATGGATGTTATTCAACTCGTTTCAGGATACACACTTCCTTCATGAAATTACCGATTTCTTCAGTCTAATATCTTTTGGTGATGATTATAAACACGTGTATTATAATTTTTTGTCAAGGTCAACTACATTTCATATAAGGTTTAAGGAAGATAATCAATTCCCCCAGCATCTTCATCGATCATAATTTTGATGCTTTACCTCTTATTTCCCAACACTGGCGTTGAAAAATTTTAAACTATCATATAATAACTTTTCAAATTACCGTCGTTTTTCTATCGCAATAAATATTTTCTAAAAGTCAATATAAATGAATAATGAATTTCTTAATAATTCTAGGAAATTATATTCATATTTTATTAAACAAAATACACTCAAATTATAGTGCTTGTGTATTTATAAAAGTAGGAGTTGAAATCGTATAAATGATTCAACTTTCGAGAGGAGATAAATTGTTTCCGTGAAATTATTCTAAAATGAATAATTCTAAAAAGGAGTTTTAATTAATTGCTCTGGGCTTTAGATTGAAAGTTTGAGGTCCAAAAGGTCTGTTTGATCGGACCTAGCTACATACGGTTTTAATGTCAATGAGTTGTCTGTAGATAAATACTATTTTAAAGCTTATTTACGTACATTATTTCGTGTGTTAAACTTTTTCATTTATTTAGAAATATGGAAGTTATTTAAATAAAACATAATTGTAGACAAAATAAAATGTTTAAATATTTTAGTATCTATTAAGAGATTTGCATAAATTTTATGAGTTTATATGAATAAAGATCATCATCATATGTTATTGAAATGTATATGAGGCACCTGAAGGAGATTTTAATTGTTGAAATATTTTTACAGTTATACACATGTGAAATATTCAAAGTATTTATAATGGAAATCAACCTATGTTAATTTAACCAGTTTAATTAATTTTGATATATTATAAAATAGCAATATAAAATATATATAATATAGAAGCTAGTATTAGATGATGAGTAAACGTTAGCTATAACTAGTACAAGTGACTTGGCTATATAAACATGATATTTTTTTGTATTCTCATGATGAGGTCCTTCAGCCTAAAGTTATTCCTAGAAAGCAATTAGTGAGATCACAAGAAACAACATCATTATGCCAGCCTATTTAAAATCCTATTGTAAGGCAAAATTGTAAGACTATAACGTTTGAAAATTCCTTCAACAAGTAAAAGTCTAGCGTTTTTTAACCATCATCTGCAACTAAATATTTAAAGGGATTTAAAAATATATATCAGGTTAATAAGTATCTTAATCTTTCAATTCATATTCAACAGAAAATTGCTTATTGCTTGCTTCGGACTTTAGTGTAAGTATTATTTTCTGTATTAAAAAATACACATCAAAATATGAAAATTTATGGTAGTTTATTTATATCTTTAAAAACAAAGCAAACAACTGATAAAATCTAAATATAAAAACAATGCTGATATACTGCTTGAAAGTGTTGTTAGAATAAACACGACAGCAAAACCATCTTAAAACAACACCATTAAAAAAACTTAATAATAATTAAAAGAAAACGATGCTTTTATTGTAGATTAGCGAGGTTTAATGCGAATTTCACTCCCGTATTAGCAAACACTGGATTCCAGGAGGGGCGATGTTTTTACGGTCCAGAGATAATAAAATTTAAATATCTGTTTAATAATATGGCACGAGATAGTAAAGAAGTCACGTAATGAAATTAATTTTAATGTAGGCGTCGGGGAGTACCATCCCTTCACGGAAGCACCTGAAGATATAGAATTAAATTCTCCGAGGGCCGTTGGGAAACTTGTAGAATACGCCTGCTAAATAAATTATGTTTAACTGTTTAATTTGAGTCACTTAATTTCGTATTTATAGGTAATTCTATTCTACACTTCAGGTGAATATCCAAAAGTTGGCTTAAATATAAAAATAGACAATACTTGCATAAATTATTGCTCTGGATCCATTACTGTAATGCAGTTTTATAAAATTAAAGCATAATATTTAAAGCAAGGTGATAACACCAGTTACCTGGAACTACTGAATTTTTTTTATGATTTTGGTGTATAATTTAAACTTTTGAGATCCACGAACCAACTACTGATTTTTTTTAAATTTTACATTAATTGGTTGTTGTTTGTAATAAAATCGTTTTCATCATCTATATTACTCGATCTAAGAATAAAAGTCTATAGTCAATTCATTTTGAGAATACCTTAAAACAATTGGAAACTTAATATTTACATATTTTTTGTTGCATACAAATTAATTTCATTTTGCGTATTCGTATATTAATTATATCGCCTTAAATACACGTTTCAATTTAAATATTAGGTAACATTTGAGCTACGTAATATTTTGTCTTAAATAAAAAATCATTCATAAATGGTCACATATATTCAAGTTCAGTTAGTTCTGATAGCAGATATGTTTAAGTGTATGTAAAAATCAATATTAAGAAATCATTCTCAGCTATTCATAGATCGTGAAATTGAAAAAGTTAAAATAATTTAAAAGTATCGAATCCCATAAGAATAGATGGACTGAAAATAATACTTAATTATATTTATAGAAAAACGATTCCATGTTACAAGTTCGATCAATTTTGCTGTCGGATATGTAAGAGTTTTTTTGTAATAAAATAAAAACCAATATCTCAAAGTATTGTGGGTGAATAAAAGCCTAAAAAAAAATTAAACTTTAAGTCATAAAGCTTATTGAAAATATAATCAATTTCTTCATATATAAATAAGGTTATGTATTATGACCTGTTATGAGTTAGCAGATATGTATGATTTTTAAAATGAAATAATACAAATCAAATTTTTGAAATATCGTGGATCGGATGAATAAAAAGCAAAAAAAAAATGTACGTGTAGTCACAAAGAAAACCAAAATTAAAAGGAATTACGTAACTCAAAAAAGGCAGCCAATTTTCAGCGATAAAAACTGGGCAAATAACAGAGTGAAAAATCGTTGTGCCAATTAATAAATCATTCGCAAAGAGGACGCGATAATAATTTTTGCTTTCCGCTCGACGAGTCGTTCACAAACGTATGCAAATTTACAATTCACAATTCACGGTCAGTAGAATTCAATAATTCCCAGCGTGCCCAATTTAACATAGAAATTGCCATGGAGATATTTGCTGGAACAAATAAAATAGGGGGATGATTCAGGAGACCGTGAAAAAACTACCCACCCAGTTAAAGATATGAAAAATTCAATGTACTTTTAGTTAATCGAATCAAACATATCTTAACGACATTTCTAGCTTATACCTGAATATATATTGTGGCTTCGAGCTCTTTGCCAATTGAGCTACTGCGAGTACAAAGGCAATCTTTTTTTTTTTCTTGACTTGTAAGCATTCTTGACATTTTAAAAAAACTTATGGAAGCCTTGTTAAAGCATTTAAATATTTTTAAAATTATGTTTATGTTAACCAACTAATGATTTTCTGTGCATTTTGCATAAAAAGTATTCAAAAAGTTCCACATACATAATTAATTCATTAAACCTGGCTTTTCTCATTGATTCATATTTGAATCAATTACCTAAAAACATATTATATATACGGAAGTCCTTTTTGGGTGAAAAATACGGAAACAGAAATACAAAACAATATTGTTACAAAAATAAATTCGAAATACGAGTATAGTCTTCATAATAATTTAATTTTTAAATTTCAAATAATTGGGCGTTGAATTGCTGAAATTCGGTGTTAAATTAAAGATAATTTATAGTATTATTCGAATAAATTACACTCACGTATTCAAATTTAACAAGGAAAGGCTTTCTATGCTTAATCGCTGCGGAAATAAACCCGATATCCTTGACTCCACGTTGTGACCGCTGACCCTCACGAAAACGGAAAACTTTAGCCAAAAGACAGATAGCCCTTGCTGAAAATCTACCCTAACAACCCTCAGATGCCACCGTAGTATATCTTGATCAACCCCTCTCTAGAAAAAACCTGTTATCCTACAATTATGGTAAACGGTCATACAACATATTATAAAGTAATTTGACATTTTTTTTCAAAATGGAAATTTCAACACACAGGTTGCATTTGTCGGTTGTCAAAGCTTTCGTTTTGATGAATCAATGGTCGAAAGACTTAAGATACCAAGAATAGCAAAATAAGGCTTTGAATCTCACCCTTGATCATGATAATTCTCTACGTAAAAATTGACTGTTCATAATATTAACATATTAATATATAATTATCTTATATAATGACTTACACAGTCCAATTTAAAATTTTAACGCTTTGAAAGCTTCATGCAAGAAGTTTGTTCAAAGGAAAACAAGAGACAAAGTTTTTGGAAAATTGAAATGTTTTTAGCATAATATTTACTGCCAACTTTCATATAAGATTTTTGATAAAACAAATCTTCCTTATAAGCCCTTATAGAAAATAAAAGGTTAAAAATATTTTTACAGACTTGAGCTAATGGGTATTAAAATACAGTATTATTTATGATACATTTTAATTAAATTTATGTGCTTGAATACAAAAAACGCTTAATATTACTACACAGATTTTTTAAATATTTTCGTCTATAATAACAAATACTGGGTTATTAATATTATTATGAAAAATTCTGACAACCCGTTTTTTATTAAATTTAAAATTTAATAATATTTCAAAGATATTTTTAATGAATTTTTTTTATTTTTACTGAATTTCTGAAAAAAATAGCCGTTTCAGCATCATTCTTACATTTTCCTATAATTTTTCATGCCTTGTCTTTGTGACGTTTTGTGATGAAATGAAATGTAAAGAGGCGTCATGATTCGAGTGGCTTCAAAGGCAGTATCCTGTTTTCCTCACTCCATCCCTGCAGGCTTTGTGATATAAGGGTTCTATGAAACACTATTTTATTAGATAAATATATGTTACCTTAAGTATCATCAGAAACTTTAAATGAACAACAATGTTTATAATATCAATCTGTTTAATTTCATTTTAGTATGTAAAATATTCTCATTGTTATGATTATCTGTATTTCAATGTCTTCACTAGAAAAATAAAGAGATTTAATATGTAATGTATTTTTATAATCTATTTTATCTGTAAAGATTACAAAAACTGCTTATCGAAATTTATAAAAAAATATAAAACACTAAATATTAATATTAAAAAATACGCATATTTTTCCTTGGCAGTATTGTGTATCCAATACTAAAGCATTAAAATAAGTATTTTTTATTTAAAATAAATTTATTTAGTAATTCAAGAAAAAGACCTATACAACTAACATTTACGCATTCAGAATTATCGAAACCTTGAAAATATGTAAAATTAATAAAAAATATTTCTATTGAATTAAAACTTCTATTACGAGATTTCCCAAAGTATTTTCTACCAAAAATGAACTGACGAAAAAAATTCTATAAATCTAGACGAAAAAAATATGTACCTGGAGTACTTTTATATTTTTAATTTTCATACACACACACACATATATATATATATATATATATATATATATATACCATTATATACATTTTTAACCAGTGGCGTTCCTCCTCAGCTCGCAGTGCCTCCCGTCCGTTCTTTTGCGGTTCGGTTCGCTCCTGTCATTGAAGCGGATCGGCATGATTAATGGACCGAGTTCTGAGAGGTAACCGGTTCGAACCGGGTCGGGGAACAATGGTCCCTGGTGGACTTCGCGGCGGGGATGCTGCACCACATGGACCATAAAAACTGTCATAACTCCACAAATAACCTAGTGGTAATATTAATTGAAAATTACACATATTGAATAGTGCTTGGAAAAACCAAAAAATTAATTACACTTAAAAAAATATTTTATCCAAATAGAAAAACCATTGGAAGGAGAAAACTAAAGTGGATGCGAATTCGCACCATTAGGAAAATAAATATATGTTCAATGAAATAATCGCCAACCTTCTCTAAGAAGAGGCACTTGGAAAAGAAAAATAATATACCAATAAATTTTAAAATAACCATTATATATATATAACTATTTATTATTTTAGTAGTAAAGAGAATAAGCATCAAACAATAATTGTCACCGACTTTGAAATCTATTTAAACACAAAAAAAATAGTACGGTTCTGTTAATGTTTGGAGGCTTTAAAAGCACTTTTATATTTCTGGTTTGCTTTTTGTATCAAATATAAATACAAAAGTACGTGACAAATGTGCGTGTATTATAATACAAAGTTAATTCTCTTCGTCCGATTACTGCTTTTTTGTAAATATCGCAAGGGACCAAGTATTCCACAATATGCCCATTTGTTACCCCAAATGTAAGGAGGTTTTTCCACAGCTGTCACCACGTGGAAAGTTAGTTTATTTTTCCGCAAATAAGTGGAATTTTCACGTGAAAAATATCACACACGTGTGGCGTATACTGTAACCACTGAAGTTTCCTTCCTTGAACATTATGGCTTTTTGTTTTTCAAACGCGCTTTGAATGATAATTTATACAATTTTTTCATGTCTAAGTGAGATTTAGTAGCAATAAATAAAATGAACAAGAATTGAAAAAAAAATTAAGTATCTAAAAACTATTTTAAATGAATGATAACTATTATTTTATACTATCGTTACCTTTATTATAGAAATCAAATGCAGCTAATGTTTTCTATCAAAATAACATATTGTTTTTCGTATAGATATATTTGTGTGGTGTAAGGTTGGACGATCTAAAATAATTTCCGTCAAATACAAAAATTTCCAGCCCCATCGTAGTCCCTGCTAAAAGAAATCATCGCCAACAAATCAATATCTCAGCAATCCAAATGAAAAAGTAATCCAATTTGTCTGTAATCCTTTTTACGACATCATCCACGGTGGCAAAAAAAATTCTTCTTTTTTTTTTTTTCAAAACATATCTTCACATCAAAAAGGTCGGCCGGTATAATAACCTACCATCAGCGGCCGCCATTTGCCGGACACAAAGCCCTGCTTTTTTGCAGCCTGGCGCGAACATTTCACAAGTCTTGGAAATCCCCCCGAGCCGGGGACGGAAAGGAAAAAACTCACAAGACGTATCTATCAGCACGGTAATTAAGACCCCGGGGCGGCCGTCTCGCTCGCGCTGTATAGCGCCGTCTCGCTCGCACAACGCGCGGATTGGATAATTTTTATCTTAATTGCAGGCACTCAGTAAGTGTGCGATGAGATATGCGACGTGATCTGTCTCGGGGAATTTGCTTTCGTGACGTCATCATTAGATGGTTTTGATTAAAGCCGAGGTAATTTAGAGCTTTTCGTAAATCAACGCTTTTACACTTAGGAATACAGCGCACGAAATATTTATACGAGGGCGGTCCGATAAGTACTATAAGCCTCACCGCCCGATGTTGCTAGTATCGCAAAAGAGATTTACTATCGTGTAGTACATTCTAGAACTGCTCCCCCATCCACCGTTTTCTCCAGATTTGGCCCCGTGCGATTTTTTTTTTTGTTTCCAAACTTGAATAAATCACTCGCCGGGCAGAAATTTGAGTCGAATGAGGAGGTCATCGCCGCCACGGAGGCCTACTTTGCGGAACCCAAAAAAACGTATTTTTCAGATGGGTCAAAGAAGTTGGAGCATCGCTGGGTCAAGTGTATCAAGCTAAAAGGAGACTATTTTGCCACTTTTCCAAAATTTTCGTTTATCTTTTGTAGGCTAAGTACTTATCGGACCGCCCTCGTATATACAGTAATACCCTGCTCTACGCGAGGGATACGTTCCGGAAAAAATCGCGTTAAGTGAAATTCGCGTATATCGGGGTTTACGATTAAGCAAACATACATAGTCAAAAAATTTCATACAAAAAAATACGAATCAATCACTTTAATTCTAAGAACACTTTATGCAGTATTTCATGTTATTTTTTATTGAAAAATACATCTATTGTCTTTTGGGTAGCGTTTTTTTTTTTGTAAAATACGTTCATAACACCCAACGCTGTTTTTAATTGTTAAGATAAATCAATGACTACATTATGTTCATACACATCTTAAAATATAAAATCCGCGTAATGCGAGGCATTTTAACGCGAAATTTTAAATTCGCGTTATAGTAAAACCGCGCATAGCGGGTTTGAACATAAAGCTATTGTCCAAAACAGGGTTATCCAGGGAGGTATGGATGATTTGAACATAAAGCATAAATATGAGAGTAATGCATAAAGAGTGGAAGTATTTGCTCGTCAGGAGATTTTTGTAATGGCAACATCCAAGTTACACATTGAAAATATGAAATTTAAGTTTCGTTTAAAAATGAGTGTGTAACTGTTATTTCAAACCATCCATAGCTCCCTGCCTAACCCTGCATATTAACAAAGCAAGGAATAAAATATGCGTATCACAATTTTTATTTGTATTAAATAATACTCAACGGACGTGTTGTATGAAATTGGTTAAAAAATAACTACTTTAAGCAAAAACGATAATTGAGTTATGTTTTGAAGTGACTTTTGTGTGTGAAACGTTATCTAAATATTTTACAAATATCATTAGTAATATATGTGTGTTTTGCCATTTGGAATCGTCGGTTAGTATTTTTAGCTGTATTTGAATATTTACAGGTGAAAAGCATTAACGTCTATTATTTTGTGTACTGCGTTAAAAAACTCATAAAAATACTTTTTACCTTTAAAAACGGAAACACGTGAAAAAACAATATTGAAATTTATTATTCCAGATATACGTACAGACATTAATATTGATTATCCGTTTTACTTTTGTTCTGGTGAGTATTTTTTGCATGCAAACGTTTCCCCAATGTCCAGAAACAAGAAAGGGGTTTTACGTATTTTGCATAAAAATACAGTAGGCACTCACATATGTAGGCATTTGGTCTATATAAGAATAAATTACACACCTACTGTTTGACCTTTTTAAGGTAAATTATCAATGATTATTTGAATGATTGAAGAGAATCACGCGTCCGTATAATCATAATTAAAACTAAAGTATATTTTACGCAGAGCTCCAAACAATTTAGATTCAGATTAAAAAATAAAATAATTATAATGAAAAATATGTCACGATGGTTTTATACTACACATAAAAACCAAATTATAACTTATTGAAAATTTTGACAAATGACTTCATATCCTTCTTGGTTCTAATTTATTCACGGTTTAATATTTTGTTATATATGTTCACCTAACCAAAGATAAAATAAATTATACAGAATTCCACAAATCACTAAAGTTTAGGTTAACTTTGAAAATATATATAATCCATTTATCAAACATGGATGTATAAAAGACAAATCTTTGTATATTTTATATTTATATATTTTTCTTTTCTTTGTAATTGCACTATAAATCTATCAAGTAAAAAACAAGATATTGCATACCGCCTATTTCAAAAGGATGGAATCTTGGACAAAGATAGTTATATAGTAAGGGTGATAGAGAAGATTGATGCTTTTAAGATAATGGTATTGGAGACGTTTTCAGAAAGTTTCCTGAACAGCCAAAAGGACTACTTCAGTCAGTGTAGAAACTTCCTTTGAAAGTTGGCTGCTGCACTAAGGTTGAATAGGAGACGTCTGTAAACTTGGACGATACAAGAGGTAAGCAGAGGCATAGAATCATACATTCAAAGCCTCTATTTAACAACAACAGGTGATTTTCATGTAAATATTAGCGACTGCAAAAAACGACAAATACAATAAATGTTATTAAAAACACAAATCCGTTAGTTACTCTTTTCTTGTGGGTATATAAAATAATATATTTTTATTTAATATATCTCTATTGCTGACATGTGCGTTTATCGCATTGTACTCTTTACATAAATAACGACAAAAACATCCGATTAATAAAAATGGCCAGAATGATAATACGTCCATGCGAAAAATTCTGGTGCTTATCGTAAAAAAGGGGAAAATTACATTATGCAACCTTCATAATTTTTCCAATATTCTGGTCCATACAAAAATGGCATCATAAAGGCAAACGCCATAAACAAAGCCCGTCCTATACGGCACATTGTGCCAGTCGACCAACGCTTTGTTAGTTTCGATGTAGTACCTCCATTTGGATTATTATTCAGGCACAGAGAAGGTGGCCACAGAGAGGCCTTTTGTTAAAAATATACCGGTTTTAAGCCTGCAAATTTTAAAATGATATGCAAGGTGGTTTTGTAATTTTTGGACATATCAATAAATGTAATATACGATGTAGCTGATACGCCTTGCAAAATGGTCGATTTTAAGATTAGTGAATATGTAAGCACATATACACTAAAAGAAATCTCCTAATTATTAATCAACTATTTTTAAATATTAAATACAACTTAAACACTTCAGTCCATAATCTTTTGAGGGGTAGCAAAGTTTTTCTTTCATAAAAAATATTACTTTCTTCATTGAAAAAATTTGCTCATTTAACATTTGATTTGTTTAATAAGGGTTTTATTATACACGCTTTGCATAGTTTTACCACTTTGCATTTTGTCCTTTTATTTATGCAAATAGTTAAATTGCCTCGTTGTCCATTTCTATGAGAAAAATAGAAACTGTTTACTTTAAAATTTGCAGCGCGTTCAATAATTACCTCGAACTGTCGGATGAGGCCAATTGGCAAACCAATTGAAAAAAAATAAACACACCTGGGGCTTTACATTATATATCACACAAAAATAAAAAATATATTATGTTTTTCAAATTCTAAAAGTTGAGCATCTTTCGCTTATAATGGGTGGTTAGTGTGAAAATTATTTTAGAAAAAAATATTTAGTACCTACATTTTATAATGTTTAATAAATTGGCTGGAATTATCTTTATAGATTTCCTTAATTCGAGCATGCCAGTAGGACAAAATAATATTTCATATAGCATCAATGACCAAAAAAAATAGATTTATGTTAGTATGTATTTATGAAAATCATTTTTGAAATATCTAAGAAGAATATTTTTTTAAATTAAAAAAAAATACAAATTAAACATTTTTCTGTTTGTTTTATTTAGGTTTTTTTATTTGTGCTAGTATATGAGTTTTTATTCGCTAAATTTATTACAGTATAAAGTCACGTTCTCTTTGCGTGGTTGTGGGAGATATCTGAAAATGATAATGATATTGTTTTGAAGTCGTGACAAAGAATAAATTTAGTATTACAAAACTGACTTTCATAGGAAAATTGTGTCTTATCATAGCCAAATATTTAGGCGTATTTTTTTTTTTAAATGTATTAATATTCAAAAAACTTAATTGAGGATCTTGGATTATTTTGAAAAATATTTAAAAGCACGACTGTTCAGCGTATTTTGGATCTAATGCTAGAAATAGGTACAATAATTCATATAAATATATTTTTAAGAATATGTTTCAAATCTTCTAAAAAAATAAAATAAATCATTTTCATTGAATAGTGAAATATTTCATATCACTGTTGAATTTTTAATATCGGCTGCAATCAAATTCCACTGAAAAATAATTTTTCACAACATTTCAGCTCTTCCGACCATGGTCAAAGTTCAAAGCCAGTAAAATATGCACAGAAATGTACTCGTTTGAAGGCTTTGCATGGAGGCTGGTACAACAGGCAGGTACAACATCACACGATACATTACAGGGGATGTTACAGCCGAGCAGGCCTACCCTATGCAAAAGTGATTGATGTAATGGACGAAGGGGAAGCCTTATTTTTATTTGGCAGGCCTTGCACTCAACTAACTCGCTTCAGAAATAATATAAACATTAAAAAAAAAAACAAGTAATAACCTAAAAACTATGTAGATGTCCGGCATCTGACTTTTACTAATTAATTGATACTTTGGAATAATTTCAATATTTTGAAACCTTAACACAAATGTGTATTTTATTAAAATATTCAAATAACTAGAAGATCGCGAAAATTTTTTGTGGGTGTTTTCAGCTTTCAAGGCTTCTTCAGACATAAATCTGAGAGTCTGAAAAATGCCTTGCGACTGATTATTAAAAATTTATCCAGTTTATTTTTGGTGTGTTTTCTGTGGAATTTTAAAATGGTGATATTTCGTTATAATATTTTTTTTTCAATGTGATGGGGTGTGGAATATGAAAGTGGAAATGCACACATACCTCAGATTTTCCGCTAATGATGCACTCGGCGACATCCGTAGCCTCCAGGTACATGGCATCCTTCTGAAAATAAATCATCCCTTAATTTAAAATGTTTCGTTTAGTAATAAAATATATATATATTAGATAAACGTGTACCTCTGAAAATTTCTTACAAATAATATCTGATACTTTTATTTAATTGAATAACTTAAAATATAAATATGTCTAAAATCATTTTGTTAAACGACTTGAATGCATTTTAATTTTAAGCCAGCAATTTTTTTATATAAATAAATCAATATGTTTTAATTAAAGCTTGGAATATTGTTAGTTATTTTGTGTAATAGCTTGTGTTCTGGTAAATTACTACTATTTTACACATTAATGAAAAACATTTTTCACCGACGTTGTGGAGTAAAAAACTAATGAATACAGATCGTGGTTTATAAGACTTTAATAAACGTATTTTAATAATAAAATAAGTATGATCAATCACACTTGGCATAGTTAACTGCTTTTTTTATTGTTATGTTAAAGAAACCAAAAAAGCTTAGAATATATTATGTTTTTTCATTAAATATACAAACTAACATCACAACATTGTATATATAATGAGCAACAGATTTAGCAGTTTTAATAAAATTTACACAAAAAGCCGACCTCATTCCATCTTTCAGTTCTTAACTATAAACATTTTTTTCATTATGCTGAAAGTGCAAAGACATTTCAAGTAAATTACTCAAACACGATATATTATTTTCACAACAAAAAAAAAAACACTAACAAACAGATACACACGCAAGACATTAATATTATATTATATTGCGGTTAGCATCTATAAATTATATCAAACCATTACGTTTATTCGACGCTATAGATCCATTCTAATTCCGTCGAAGCCTGCATTGTAGAGGGTAGGTAATTGTGAGGGTGGTAACATATTGTAATTTTATTCCGAGTAATTTGTAACCGTCGGTCTCAGCCGAGAGAATTGATAATACTTGCCTTAACGGAATGTATGGGTTGATAAATGGAATGAGCGCAGAATATTATACAGGGTGCTTAATCTATAATTCCCGTAATATCGCCATTAAATAAACCTTATTTCGAAATGAGAAATATATCAAACCGTTTTGGAATAAGAAATGTATGAAATTATGTTGCAGATATTATAAATTGAGATCGTTTGTGATAATTATCTTCTCACTAAATTTTATTAATAGCACAATAATAAGACAGGTTCAGAGAAGCCTCTCTACGGTGAATTAATCTCTGTAACGTTAAGTTTTTTTTAAATATGTATATTAATGAGTAACTTTTGAGTAAAAATTTGTAATTATTTTATACAAAGCTTGTACAACCTCAATATCTTATACTTATTGACAAAATTAAATTACTTGGAGTAAACGTAAACGAGTACGTTTTTTGGAAAAAAAAAGAAACATGGCATAATGAACAAACACATAGTCTTTTTTCACGCAAAGAGAATTATAAAAAAAATAATAATTAAATATAAATAAGAATAATCCTTGTAAATTCTTTCAGGATTTGCAAAATTGCTCGTATTCTAAAAAAAAAACATTATAAAATTGGCATAATATGTACGTTGTTTCACTTATAGGATATGATTGTTAAAAATTCTTGCCAAATAATAGTGATTTGTTGGAATAATTGGTAAGGCACCGGGCATGTAAGCTTGGGGATGTGGGTTCGAATCCCACACAAATCACGATGATATTTTTCAGAGAGTTTCTTTAATCATTTCTCAATATTTGAAAAAATGTACTTAATCATTATCAATCAATAAAACCTGTATAGGCAAAATCGTACTTCCTGTGAGACGGTCTTCACAAAAATATAAAAGTAATAATATTTATGAATATCAGAAAGGAGATTACAAATATTATTGTTTGTAAGCGTATTCGCCGCTCAAGGGCGAATCAAAGATTCGGCTTCAAATGGCTGAGTGGGCTATGAAAATACATTAGGGGAAGGGGGAGTGTCGACTCGTTGCCTTCCGAGCACATTTTCAATTAAATTTAAAACGCGTCTCGCAGCGCAGATGCATCCAAACCTCATTAGCGGAGGCTCCGCGACAATGCAAAGTTTCCCCGCTGGCTGCGACTTCCGGCCCCGCCGACCGGAAGGCGAGAGAGTTGGCAGACTGTCGGCAATGCAGCCCGCTGCCTTATCGACGCGGCGAGCCCGGCCGGCTTCGACTTCGAATAAATATCGCCAACACGTATTCACCCTGTGACCACACGGTGGGACCCCGCACCGCAAAATTATATTTTACTACATAGCACTTATACATAGAACCCAATTTGGTTAAACTTAAAAAAAATATATATCGCACTCAAATGTATTACTTCAAATATGTCTTGCAAAGTGAGACATAATAAGATATTTTTTAAAAATATTTTTGAGTAAAATACTTGAGTGATTTTCCACGTGTTCATTTTTATTATCAAACGCCATTTGATACGCCAGTTGAAACGCCAGTTTGATAATGCCAACGTGAAAGGTTGGCAAAACCGGTCACAAATAAAAACGAACATGTGGAAAATCACTCAAGTATTTTACTCAAAAATATTAAAATGAAATTCCACCAAGTATTTCAAAAATATTGAATTCCTCACATCAGAAGATATCATTTGTAATTGGTATATCACATATTAATAGCAAATATTCAATTAAATTTATTTTGTTCATCTGACGGTTTTTTGTATCAATCCTCTTTAAGTTTTTTTGTGTTAAAAATGCAAACGTTTCAAAATTTGTATTATTTGCGAGTAAGATATTTCTTTCGACGAATATCTTCATAAGATTTCTTCCAGACGATATTTCAAATGTTTTCTACCTTTTTGTGTGTTTCATTACTAGGGATAAAATGTATATACTCCAAATGCAGATATTATTTATTTCTTCTCATTATTTTTCCTTGAAAAGTCTTCTCTAAGAGATGTTTAACAATTTCCCTGCTTGCTTTATTAAAAATTATTTTTCAGTACTATATTATATTACTATATTTTGTACGTTTATGTGTTCTAGGCAACGTTCTTGCTATGAATAAAATTTTCATTAATTCAAATGCATATTATTAAAAATACCAGTATGTATTCCTATAAATACTTGAGTTTTAAGTGTTTTCTTTCTACAAGATTCTTCTTGAATGATATTCCGTATTATTTTTACTTGTTCATAACTTCTTGTGTGACTCCACCGATGCGGGAGTTTTATCATTTTCATCTGCCCTGTGATAAAAGTACCCGCATTTTGACTAAAACGATAAGTATTTATTCTAAGATATTTCCGTCTTAATTTATTGTTTTCACATATATAAAATATAAATAATTGTTTTCGTAATATTTATTATGGATAATACATTCACAAATGAATTTGAAAAAATCAATTGAATACAAGAATTTTAATATTTTCTTAATCTTAATTCTTTTCTAGATATTTATCAAGTTGTCGCTAAGTTATTGTGCTGCAGTAGATGAAAAATTCTGGGCTCAAATCACATATGAGTGTTAAAATAAGGAGAGAAAATAAATCTAAAGATTTTTCACGTCGTTTTATGTCTGAATATATATTATGAATGGGTAAAAATATATTTGTTAATATTAAAAAATGGTTTATATAGGGAAAAGTTGGTCACCCCACTTGTGTGCTTCAAGGCTTTTTGGTGTGATTTATGCATTATTGGGTATTTATTGTATCGGTATTTCTTTTTATTTTTATTGATTCTAAAATATTTATGATTCTCGCCACCATTTTGAAAACTCATACTTATTTATGGGAGGAAACACTTACACCCATGAAAAGAAGAACACTTTAGAGAAGAAAAAGAGAGAAAAACTATTTGAAAATATATAATATTAATGTCATGGCAGAGAAATCTATTCATTTTGTCAATACTTTAGTATATTTATATTTTAACAATATATTTTTGCTAACTGTCGCTCATTACAATAACAAATACAAATAATCAATTAGATATGAGATTACGAAAATTTTCATTTGTGAATAATGTCAGATGGAAGAAGACCTTAATAGGCAAAAAACTCATCATCGTAAATATCTAAACCAGGTTTTTATATATTTATTTTTTAATAAAAAAAATTACATATCAAACAAGTATTAACGGTTTTATAATTATTTTTCTCAATTAAGACATGTTTCGTTTGGTCAAAAAAAATTGTTAATATTTAATAAATAACATTCCTTATTTTTGATTTCCGTAAACCAAAACGTCGGTGTATTATAAACTCAAAGCAGCACAATACCGAGAAACCAAATCAATTCACTGCAACGCCTGTCAAAGCCTACAAACATTCCTATGCAATGAAAACCTTTAAAAAAATCCTTAATTCTT
Source organism: Atopsyche davidsoni (assembly GCA_022113835.1). NCBI lineage: Eukaryota > Metazoa > Arthropoda > Insecta > Trichoptera > Hydrobiosidae > Atopsyche > Atopsyche davidsoni. Next base: position 4,532,993 of record JAILWY010000025.1, read on the forward strand.
AAAGGTGATATAGAAAATCAGATACAGCCATCAACGCCTTTATTATATTCAAACTCATAGCTTATATACCTTTCCTGGTTACAGGCTTTTATTCGTAACGAGTCATCTCTTAAAGATTATGTCTACCCCGCTTCTGAAAAGATCCCTTGATTTTCATGAAATTCATACAATGAGAAATAACATTGTGTGTGTTTTTTTTATTGTTTAGGGCTAACTATTTCACTTTAAGTTAACATAAAAAATACGTAAATATTTTACGGCTGCTTAGCGTGGAAATTTATTTGTTGGGCTTATGTTGGAATACTTGTACGTTGAAATATGTCAACCAAGATGAGGCAAATATGTCATGCCGCGTCTTGACTTGCTACATTCTCCCGTATATTCCAACAATAACATGAGCTTGTGGTTAGTACAACAGTAAAGGTTAAATTACATTACAAAGTGAAACGTGTGTTCAAATAAAATAACGTATATTAAATATACTGATTTTTAAAAAAATATTTAATTAGGGGATGATATAAAGCTGACGATAACTCGAGATACAATTTAATATAATGTTGGAAAGCGTTGTTATTTCATTGTGTTTTTTGTTATTAGAAAATAAATCTCATTAGAAAAATGCAATGATCTGAGATATAAAATTGTCTAGTGAAAGTTATTTAAGCTTAACTGAAAAATCATCCAGAATATGCTTTATGAATTTTGAGCGTTAGTATTTCTGATATCGTATGTTATCGAAGTTTAAATTTTACTGTTTGAATCTTTGAAGAGGAATTTACAGTTCAATATCTAAAAGTAGTTTCACTAGCCAAGACACAAAGACAACTTATAAAACCAACCGTATTTTATAAACAATAATAGCAAAACATTAAAACATTAAAATCGCATCTCTCACATCTGAAAAGGCTTTTCGAAATATTTGCATTTAATGAAAAAGTAAAGTAAAAAAACTTGTTTGCTTTAACTAGCCGATAATCATAATGCATTGCATTCTTAAGATAAATAAATTTGTTTTATTTCAAACATATCTAAATTTTAATAATTATCAATTACTCACCTCGCAATTCCCTTGGCTGATATCAGAGAGGTTGAGTCTGTAGATGTAGTCCCTGGGAATATAAATTTATATTTTAATATTGCATTTCATAAATAAATAATATAATCTCAAATAAGGCTATTTTACTAAGATTAAAAATAAAAATTTTAAAAGCTAAAAAAATCTATTTTTATTTCAACTAGGCATTATTTATGAACAGGGTGTGAAAATAAAGATATAATTATTTTCAATGATTTTATTTGCAAGATAAACACTTTCAGTCGATATTTCAACGATTAAGACCCCTTTCTCGTAGTCTTTTTCCTGAAAGGATGATATGTATTATATATATATGTAATATATATTGGGATCTGATTTCTGATTTCAATCCAAAAATCATAAAAATACGATTGTACTGACCCGAGTGATTTATGCAAACGCTGCATCTGACGCGCAAGAACTTGTTTTATAAAATCATATTAAATTCAGGGCACGTTTGTCTACAAATCTCATTTATGGAAATTGCACAAAATCCATGTAGGATCTGAAAATCCAATATATTTATAATCCCTCGGAAGCCCACTGTGCGGTGCGGGTAGAATGGGAATGGAAGTGCCGCGATAGATAGAGCAGCCGGCGCACTGTGCTGCATCATATTTCATGGGGCGTCTGACGATGCCAGGAATGCACTCTTCTTCCTCATCAATTCTCGCAACCCCTGCTACGCCGTTTGAATGCACTCTGCAGTGTCACATGCTACCGATTTATATATATATATATTTTTTTATTTATATTACCTAACCGCTCTTCTCGCGCATAGCTGAGCGTGTGCAAAGGATCTGTAATGTAGTAGTGGACTTGCAACAATTGTTGAGGGATGTGCTCTGAAAGTACTTTGTCGAGGTGGGGAGGCTCTGTCGAGTATGAGATTTAAACGCCAAAGCTTTGTAAGGAAAGAATTATATGGGCAACAGGAATACGCAGACGTTTCCTTCTAAACCCGTAGGCCCACTACACTATTTTCCTTTAAAAAAAACTATAAACACTAATTCAATATAAATTTATATTCAGTGAGATAATCACCAACCTCCTCCTGACTTAAAAAATAGCTGTAGTTTATACATCGTTTAGGAAAAGTTTTGTTGAAATATACAGAAATTTTTGAATATTTATGCATAAACCCAGTTTTCAGTTTTTAAATATAATTTCACCTTTTTTTACACCCTCCACCCTCATCTCGTAGGTACGCTTTTCATTGAGTAAACATAGTCTGATGTTGTTAATATATTTCAAAAACATCAAAACGTATTTTAAAACAAAATAATGTGAATCTTAAATAAAAAAAAACGAGCAATGTAATTTTGTGCCGTATGAAACATCTCTGAACCACTTACAGGGGTGTCGTTTTTCTAAGTCAAATATGTACATGTAATTCAAACAGACTCACATTCCACCTGCGAACAACAACCCCTCCTTCTCCAGGGCCAGGAGCGGCCCGTAGTGCTGGCGGCCGCAGCTGAACTCCGAGATCAGATCTGAAAGCAGGTATTCATAACAGGGGTTGCTTCTCAGGTGCGATATTCATTGCTTATAAAAGATAAGACTTACTTTCATACCAAAAATTCTACAATAGTGTTCATACATATGATAAAATAAATGTTACTTTTGCAACAGCGTATTTTAATCGATTTAAGACAATGATTTGTGAATAAACGTTTTTTTTTTTATATAGGTTTGGTACATTGCTTGTTATGTACAAGGTTTGTCATCACAATTCAGGGAAACTTTCCAAACTAGTCGATCGAAATTGTGCTATATATGGGAGTGACTGAAGCTATACCCCTGGTTTATCTTCTCCAAGAAGCCATCCAGTGACTTATTCAACTGTGGGTGTCTCGCCACTGACTTCAGACTCTCCAGTTGGTGTCTCTGAAGACCATAGATGGGGCATGAACCCACAAGGTGGATCACTGTTTGTGGAGTAATATCATCACAAGGGCAAGTGGAACCTGCGGAGATAACTTCTCATCGCTCCATGACCCGTTAAGAGCTGGGTTGATTCAAAGCTAATCCCGCAGGTATTCCTGTATACAGCGGCGTCCGTAACAGAATCAAAGAACATCTTTGTTACGTTCCCTTGCGGAGAGCTTGTGTACCTTTCGTTCCATGTGTTCATTGTAATAAACATTGTGAATAAACGTTATGGAGTAATGTTTATAATTTTTTTCTTCTTTAAGACTTTAGAAGCAAATAACATGCTAGGGATAGTAAAAAATATATAAATAATAACCTTTTTGTGGTTTCCAGTGCTTGTCGTACATGCAGCAAGGCTCTTCGTTATAAAAATGCCAGGAGGTCTCGTACTGTCCGAGTGACACTTTGACACAGAAACACACCAAAAACAACCATAACGTCACACTGTAGCCCACCACACCCCCGAATACACTGCACTGCCTGCAAGGCGACCCCCACGAGCAGGTATAAAGCACTGAATCCACCCCCGAGCTTTTCGCGATCCCCGTTTCCTGCGAGGGCTGCTCCCGAGTCCTTGCGGAAGTTTTTTCGTATCCTTTGCGACCGCCTATAATTTGCATATTTGCTTATTCGAGTGTGAAGGCATTACAATGGAAAGTTTCGGGCCGGCTGCATTTCTTCGGCGACATCTTGGCCTGAAATGAGATACAGTTAAAGGGAAAACTTGTGCTTTGAATGAGACCCTGGCACGTGAAGTTAAATGGCCCTTTGTGAAGTTGAAGGTACTTTTTCCAACAAATATTTTTATTCTAAAAGAACTCCTATATTTGAATTATTCGCTACTTATACATATACAATAAACCTACGTTAACCTCCATCTTTTAAAAAATTTAAAATACTCTTAATATCTATTGTATAGTATTGAAGTCAAATTATTTAATTAAAAGTTGGTTGAATTGAACATGAATCGAAAACAGGTTTTGCGAGGATTTCAGTTTATTCATGGACGATTTTCATTAATATTGCTTTTGTTAATAGAAAGTATTATTAAAGTTATATGGAATAATTTTGAAGCTTAATTGAAATATCAAAAATAGCTGTTCCTTGATGTATATATTGTGTACTGTTTTTCCTATGAAAATAATATTTTCAATCGAAATATTCAAAATTTGACTGTGTTTTTTAAAATAACATATTTTTGTATTAAACCGTAACCGAAAATTTACTACTTAGCCAAATTGTTTTTTTGTTAATAGCCAAGTGGCTACCTTATTACGACATCTTTAAATGTGGGCACTTTTGTTTTTCAAGGGTTGTATGTTAAGAATGAATATCTATTTATTTATTTTTTGTTGTTCCTATATACTAAATTAATACTAGGCTCATTTTATGTGTATCCAATTATGGAGTGGAGTCTGTCGTGGTTCAATTGAAATCTCTCCTTGATTAGTGGGCAAAAATATTTCTGACATTTGAAATTTGATAATATAAATCACTCGACTTAAACCAATTGTTTGAGAAACAATGTAAATATTTATGGCGTGTGCATGCTTCGGATAGTTTTGCTTATCTCCCTCTCGCATGAGCGGACTTGTATAACACTGTATCCTCTGTCTCCAGTGAACTAAGTTCTTCGCTAAAGAGAATACATTCGCATAAACCGTCTCCAAGGGATCCCAAACACACTCGATAGCTCTGTCCTTGTAAGCTATTTTCGGGTTGGCACTTTGATCAGGGAACAAAGTCACTATTTAAGTAACTACAAATTGGTATATTTTTATTACTCTATATATAAAAAAAATATTGAAAAATGGTTAAGCCTTTGAATCAGTCAGCTATTTAAACTTAATTGTATAAACAAAATGTGAATTTATTATTTATATATATATAGACATTATTTGTTTAGTTTTAGGCACAGTGGTTTACAAAAAAAAAGGTCCAAGAAATCAAAATTAAAATAAGTAAAATTAGAAGATAACGCAGCACAGCACCCGAATATAAATATCTTTTTTATAGTCTTAAAAAGGTAATTTTATTTTATTTTTAAATGAAACAAAACAGGTTTTTTTCAGGAATAAAAAGTGGAAGAACACTCAGTATCAATTTGGGACAAGTTTTATGCAGGATCGTGTCACGGGCGCCAAAACATTTCCAACTCGAGCAGTTGAACAGCCAACTTCGTACAAGTTGCCAACTCGGAGGACACTCCAGGAGGCGAGGGGGACTCTCTGGATTATGTTCGACTCGCTGAACTTATAAATCTTTAAAATCCCTGAAATGTATCCTGTATAATTGAATATTTTAAAAAGTTTCGAGCCTTCGCGCTTGGACTTGCTGAAAGATAGCGCTTGTTCGGGGTGTTAACACTCTTTTTTCATGCGCTACCCTCGGCATCTAAAAAAACTGAAAAAGTCCGACTACACATAAACCATTGTTTTAACTTCATATATTTTGAAATTTTAATTGATTGGCTTTAAATTTCAAGACTTTTACCACTTAACCATGCGTAACGACTATAGCTAAGTAGATTTTTACAACAAATACAAATAACCAATTGGCAAGGAGAGCGAGCGCTTTCAATTTTAAAGGAGTTTTTCAGTAAGTCTGAAGTAGCTCTTGAAAAGAAAAAGCGCTGAAAAATAAAATTAAAAAAAGTGAAAGCTTCCAGCTATTTGTTCATTCAAACTTGTTTTTTTGAAAATGAAGTAATACAAATCTAAGCCTGTCTGGCGTGGTATTTTGTAATACCTCTACAACAATTGATTTTCTATGTATGGTTGGCTTGTTTCTTCAGTGATTAGATCGTTAATTGTTAATCCAGAGGTTGACTGTTCGATCCCTGTCCTGACAGGTTAATCCCATATTTATACTATTAGTCTCACTCCCAATTAAGCTCGATCAATGATGATTTAATCGCATTCTTTAACACATTTTGCTTAAACATTATTTAATAAAAAATGTTTGTTAAAAGAATACGATTGCTACAAATTTTAATGAATAGCCCTGGAAAATTGTAAATGGTATGTAAGCATTGAAAACTAAATATAAAAAAGACAGTAAACTATAAATGGTCACTGTTGTGGAATATCAATGAATTTTTTTGAAAATTTTCACACTTGTGCGATCATTAAAATCCGAGTTCAAAATAACTCCCTTGAGACTTTTTTCAAAGCTTGTATTAAATATTCAAAATAAGCATAAATTATGACGGCTTTGAAATAGAATTAGTTAACTTGTAAACGTTAAATATACACTGTACGTACTAAATTCTAGCATTCATAATTTCTCTACCAAGAATCGCTATTTGCGTAAGTATAGGGTAACTCCACTAAGTGTTAATTCAGTATGTTCCTGTACCTTTGTAGCCTTGTTGGATTATTACGCAAAGTTTTCTTGAATAAATACGTCTAATCACAGTTACTTTGGAAGTAAAATATTTACCCTAACGCAACAATACCGCTATTTTCAAAACACTGTATAGAAGCCTTACACGAAGGATCTACCAAGATATTGTTTTGATAGGGCTATTCAAGGCTATTCGAGACCTTTGCATTTAATATCAAATATTTATAATAACGCTATACTAATGTAAAATTTGTATATTTATTTCGTAATTTTTATTATGAACTCGATTAAATCGATTTTTATTATTTTTTATTTAAACTCAAAAGGAAAAAATCTTTGGTCACATTTGACAGTTAAAGCGAAGAGAAATGAAACGAAAAAGTTTGTAGCAATCAGTGGCAATTGTGGATGTGTCCGACTTGTTACTTCTCCGGAATTCACTTTTTTTGAATACAGAAAAATTTACATTACAAAGCCTTCTTAGCACTTTGAAATATTTCGTATGTTTGTGGAAAAAAAATATATTTCTCTAACCAGCTGTAAACCTGAGACCCTATAGTTAAATTCAATTGCAGTGATAGTTAGAAGTTAGAAGTTTACACAAACGAACTAATATATTTTGATTAGAATAAAAATATTTAGCATATAAATAATGATATTGATGTAGACATTAATTACTAAAAACTAAATCCCGTTTTAAGTTTGCATAACATGTCTTCCCTAAGAGACTTCAAATAGTTGCAACAATATTATTATATTTTAATAACATTTATATATTATATTCTTTACTAGTAAGCCGTGTTTCATGCTGATAATAGAAACATATCCAATTTCCAACAAAACATATCCATTTGGGATTTTCCTACAATAACCTAAGACTTGAATCTATTCAGACCCGGAATGCTGGAAAAAAATTGGACTACCCGGGCATGTACCGCAGCCTTCGTCCTCGCTTAGAAGCCTCCTGTCACTCCGTAGAAGGTCCCAGGCATTTGGTAAGCCAGCCACTGATGGACGGGTCATTCCCAACGACAGATTATGGTAAGGGCGCAACCCCTACGTCAAATGTGACGCAAGGGTTGATTTGGAATTAATTGTTTTCTGAAAATTAATCAGAATTTATAAGTTAATGTATATTTTCAAGCTTCGTAGAATTAATTTATTAAATTATTTTATGAATGAAATTCATTTACTTAATATAGAACTCTAGAAATAGAATGTCCAGTTTGTGTTGCCGGAAATATATATTTTATATATTTAAATAATTTTTTAATATTTGGGTTGTTTATTGCAAAACTAACTCGTATACAATTATGCAAACGCCTTACAATAAGTATCAACATTTTTTTATGTAATGTGTATGATATATTAAACACGCTAAAGGCGGGGCGCACATTAATACGTTTTTGAATGTGTTTACTCTAAAAGCGGCAGAAGGTCATTTTATTCTTTAGGTTTACAGCTCGAAATGTTTGTTTAGGACTCGTCAACGTTACTTCTACCAATGCTGTCCAGTGATTCTGAACAAAGTGACAATGAAGAAGTGGAGTGGTCAGAGAATGATAATCCTCCAATTATTGAACAGTTTTTAGGACAAAGTGGTGTTGCTGTGATGCCAAGTAATCCGCAAAGTGTGTATGAAGTGGTTCAACTTTTTATAGGAAACGATTTATTTGACTACTTGCAAATCAAAGAGTGTATAGACTAGATTTCACACGTGCAATTTTACGCGAATTTTGCCCGCTACGCACTTCAGTTTAGTCAATTTGGTACCCGCCTAAAGTGTGTTAAATATAAATTCTTCAATATACTCAATAATTTATTCATTTTTCGAGAAAATATAAAAACATCTTAAAAGGGAATAATAAATTCAATATAATTATTTCAATACACTTAGCGAATATTTTTCTTTCAGCCCCTCGCGCACAAAGAGGCACATCCGGGGCGGAGTTGGATATTTCACGAGTATCAAAGATTTTTAACAATGGCCGCGGTTTGAATGCCTTGGATCATTGGGGATTAAGCTGAATGAGGTCGGGAGTATCAAGGATCCAAAGCGGAGATGACGCGAAGGAAGATAACCAGAACTCGGATATAATTCATGTCTTCTATACCACTGCATGCACAGAACGCGCCTGCATAAAATTTCCTTAATCGCTGTGACCTCCTCCTATACAATTCTTTAGTAAAGCATAAAAAAATACTTTGACGTTATAATTTTTAAGTGCTTAAACATCTGTGGAGGCTTTACAGCCTTTGTAATGTGTTGGAATTTCTTGGGTATTTGTGGTTTGTGCCTTCCGACTAGTGACTTAGGTACAGTGACCATTTTCAGCGATTATGGATGAAAGATACAAAAACATAGCACCTTATTTATCCCAGGGTTTTTTTAATCAAACGAGCTCATTAAAAAAAATTTAAATCATGATAAAAATACAGTGAATTTCCTGCCAATCTCTCTAAAATAAAATTATGTGATGGCCTCAAAATTATGGCTATTTTTAAAATAATTATAAAAACATAACACGTATTTTTATAAACAGGAATACATCAAATTTCTATATATACACGTTAAATTCATATTACAGTTAAAAAAATAATACAAATTATATTTTGATGAAAGTTCTTTCAGTTTACTCAAAACAAAATAATCAAAAAGTATTTACAAGTAAATTACTGAGGTGTGTTTTTTTTTTTGGGTTAAAATGAACATTAAAATTCAACTTATTTAGATTGAATAAAAAAATGTAGCTCCGGAATTCGACTTCCGGGCATTGCTACCAGAACTTCCGGGAATGTAAATTTTATATTTAATTAACAAATTAAGACGCAAAGCGTATATCGATCTGCATGTATGTATGTATAACATAATTAGTATTCCATACCACATATACTTAAGGTTACTTATATATATTTAGGCATATGCATGAAATATTCAGTCCAGAAAGAAAGCTCAGTACTTCAATTTAATATATTATGTTAGAGGTCTGTTTAGGTTAAGTGAAATAAAATAGCAATGGTATGAAAAAAAAATATTAAAAAGCGTAAGGTGTCGTTCGTGATTGGGCATTATTTTCAAAAAAACTAAATATAGCTTATTTCAAAAGTTTAAGGAAAAAAAGGTATTAGAAATATAAAGAAATAGGAAGCTTTTTTGGATAAATATATGTTTTAATTTATAAACTTCCGCTGAGGGGAAGCACTTGAAGAAGAAGATGAAATTATTTATTGGTTTCAGTGATTACGACAGTACAATATATATTTTTTTAGTTGTGCTTTGTTTTTCACAAATTTAATCCACCTATAAATATCAAAAAATACAATCAAACTAAAACGTACAGATAAAAAGTAACTTTTACCCGTCGATACAGTCAAAAAAATATTATTGAATAAGCAACATGTCATTAAAATAAAAATCCCTCTTTATAATTATTGTTTTTTTTAAAACGCCGATCAAGACTTTTCTGAATAAAATTTCAAATATATTCATGGTATTTTAAAACGAAACATCTCTACTTTGTATTGAATATACGAGAGAGGCTTTTGTGTAAGTCGCCCTTTGCAGCTTTGTCGCAAAATGCACAGCGAAATTTCAAAATTTCCAATTCCGTTTTATTTTCAAACTCTTCAATATGGCGGCCGCTAACCACGTTTTATTATTGGAAAACTACACAAAGCTTGACGGATGATCACTTGAAGTTTTCGTGAGTTTATCGATTTAAATAGACTTTTACAAGTAATGCAAAGGGCTTCTGCCAAACCAAAGAAATTATAAAGACAAATACATATATATTTTTTTTATATATAAGTGATTTTTTTAAATAATAGTTTGCATATTATTTATTGCGCATTTTATCTTAAGTATGCCAGATCAATTTTCGTTCCAAGAGACGATTTAATTGGATTCACGGGTCGGTAGTTTTGGGAAAACTTGTTTAAAATAGATCAATGTTTAAATTGGGTTGTCTTGTTGGCCGTTGGGTTATATTTTTTATTTATTTAATAATAATGCCGCCTCCGCTTCAGAAATATATTAAATACTGTTGTTGACCATGTATAGAAGGAATCCGCTGAAATTCGGTATTGCTTTATTTAAAATTCTTTAATAACTATCTTTGGGTTAAAAGATAAGGATTTTGTTTCAAAATTGTTCATGTATTATTTTATTATTTTTTTGTATTACTTTTTCAATATTTTTAATAAAAAGTATATATATATATGGGTTAGTAGTTTACTTGGATTTTTGTTATACTTAAGATCCGAGTTTGAGTCTCAAGCATTTTATGAATATAAGTATACGGGGATATAAAAATTCGTAAAAGTAACTTCTATATAAATACAACAAAACTTTTTCTGAAAATGCAACATGCCGAACACAACCATAAACGTTGACAGCCGCTTGTTTACCTGGCAGTTTTCCAAAAGACACCTTACTAGCATTAATATTGATAAAATTCTTTACACTTATTACTATTGAGTTTCAATGACTACCAATTGTGAATTTTCCAAAATAGCTAATTTAATATATTTAAAATATATATATATATTCAAAATTATTCAACTCTTGAATTCGATTATCGTATTTGATAAATCACCGATGATCCAATTCTTCGTGTGAGAGATTTTGTTATCTATTTATTTAAAGCAGTAGCTTATTTATTTGATAACAATAAAATATATATATTACACCAACTGGGATTTTATTTACGAAATCGCCCTGAGATTTTAATAAAATATCAATTAAAATCTTTGAGGTCGAATTCGCAGAGCAAAACCTTCGCAAGCGTTGCGTGTATTTATCCAATAGCAATTAGAATAATAATTCTCTCTTTGTTGAACCCGTTCAGACGAGCATTAAGTATTTATAATAGTTTTCTTTGTGTACCCTAAGCTTAACTTTTGTATAGGCATTGAAACAAATCGCCTAATTAAAGAACAATAGGGGTGTTTTCTTTTCAAAAACAAAAATAAATTACCTAAACTATTGTACGAGCAGAAAAGACTGAGCTACCTTGGGCAAATTTAAAAACACAACAGCATACAAACATAACAACGTTTCTCCAACTTTGGACATTAAGTTCTTTGCACGGACAATATATCACCCCCCAGTCTCCGGGAGAACATTAATTATAAAACATTATGCGAAAAAAACTTTAAAAAATAAAAAAAATAATTAAAATCCATTAACACAAGTACCCGGGACCTTCGCTGTCACCATTAAAATGTTTCATGCAATTAATCACGCAAAATCACTTTTATTCTTTCTTTTCAACTTTCGTATGAAATGCGAGAACTTTCTTGAACACGCCTGAAAACCTCCCTCCTCCAGAGCCGAATGGGTACTGCCGATTTAGGGATGCTATTCTCCTTTCTTCGTGTCCAGAAAATAAAACAGCAACGTAAGCGACATTTTTATATAATAAATTACACAATATTCATATTAAAAGTATCTTTGAATTCCTAAAGCATAACTGATTATTATTTTGCTGAATCATAGTATGTTGATAATATAATACATTTTTATTTCATTTTGTATCAATTTGTGATTTTTTTTACTAGCATTAAATCTGAAGCAAATTTTTTTTATAAAGTTATATTTATGCTACAAAACTAAGGATCTTTTTTATATTTTTGATTTAAATTGCTTTCATATTTAAATTTAACTGTTTAAAATAGTATGCTTAAATCATTTTTATATTGATATACCGCGATGCAAAATTTATATTAAAATTTATTTTGTTAATCCGAAATTTAATAGACTTTTAATTTTTTAGAAAATTTAATTCTTTATTTATTAGTCATTGCTTTTGAATTAGTAAAAGTGAACAAAAAAAGTGTATTTGTATCAATCATTATTAAAGAAAAGTCATACTATATTTTTTTTGTACCAGAAAGAAAAATTAAAAATTTAAGTATTTGGATAATCATAGCTCAATCGTTTTTGTATTAACTCAAATTGCTGCCTATTTGACGTGATGCTCCCTTTTATTTAAAATAGGTAGTTATATTTTTTCGCGTACGGAGGTTTTGCGTTGCAGCGAGAATGTAGGCTACTGGGGGTTGCGCGCGCACCCTCTAAAGCTCTGAAATTTTACACCGCGCAAATAACACTACAACCATTAAACTTTACAACCCAAAAGCAATTTGCCTGACAATTGTATTATTTAAAATGATTAATGCTTCATAAAATTAAATTTATTTCACCTGCAAATATCTGGAATGAACGGGATTCCCCAGCACCGACTGCTTATTGCCCGCCAGGTAAATCATGATTTTTAAATAGACCCCTCGTACCCTTTGATAGCCTTTGTGAAGCATCTTGTAAAGTGTTAACAGCCTGAAAATGTTGTGTTTTCATTATTTATTAAAATATTTTCCGAAAAAAATTGTCAATTTAAAGCTTTACAATTTACGCAACCATTGTATTTCCTTTGTACGCAATATTATATTTCTTTAATACACGTTTCACGTTCATACATATTTTAATGGTTGACTAACGGTGGCACTTTTATTACAACAACATTAAATATTTCAGATACAAATTGAATAAATATCAATTTCGATAATATAAAATATATAAATAAAAATGTTATTGAATATGTTTTATTGGCCACACATGGATCGATCAGAATTATTTACTATTTTCAGCTCACCCTGCTGAACAACTACAAAAAAATTCCTCTAATTTCTTTCTTAAACACTAAGCAATTTAATGACTGAATCCCATTTTCAGTTAAATTTAAAAAGCGCTACAATAATAAATCAGCATCTTAAGAATTAAATAATCGAGTCAGTTTTGTCATTGCATCTTAAACAGGTCCAATTTATTTGGTAAAATGCCAATTATTTTATTTTTTAAACCATTTTTGCAGTGTTTTTCTACAATCAATATTAATTATTTAATCTCTGATTGTGCAATTTATTTTTCCATCTATGTTTAATCACACACATTTATACTGACTACATATTATTCTTTTGAATTGATTTTATGACTTTTCTCGTGTTAATTTTGAAGTTATGTTTTATTCAATAGTTATAACAATAAATATTCAAATCGTTACCAGCAAATCTAAGTAGGTACATTTTCAACCCCATTTCCCCATGGCTATGAAAATTCTCTTTGTAATTCTACATCTATAGCGACAGTGGTAAAGGATCACATTTTGAGAAGGGTTTTACAAATTACAATTACTCAATAACACAATAGCAGCAATATTGTTTTGAAATTATTAATTTGAATTTCATAGGTTAGTACAATAGTTTGAGAACCGCCCCGGGACCTTTATAAATGGTTTTCACAGTTCCACAGGTCTCATTTACTACACATCCCTTATAATTAAGAGCAGTAAAGGGTGCAACCCTAAAATATAATTTACTTAAAATAATACGACCCTAGTTTTCGGGCCTCTAAATCACTCGTTAGTGACGTTCTAAGTTCCATACTTTTAATATGAGTTTTCGCTCACACTGTAAACGTGCGGTAACTTTGGAGAAAAGCATTTCAAAAAGTGAAATTTTAGCTTTTTGATACATTGTTACAAGCTTTGTGTAAAGTAATTTGAAATGTTTCTCCAATTTTATCATCATCTTCAGAATCACGAGCAGCTACTGTGTCTTGCAAAACATCAAAGACATCCCACGCTTTCTATTTACTGCTGCTCTCACAGATGATGTAAGGTCGCCTTCTGTCGTATTCTTGACCTGGTCGCTTCATCTCATCGGGATACAGCCTCTCTTCTCACCCCCGGCACCCTTTACAGAAGCATTACTCAAGACTTTTGTCTTTGAAGGCTGCTTCCATTACTCCAGCATGTCAGTAGTTTTTTTTTTTTTGTTTTTTTTTAATTTATTTTGAGTTAACTGTTTGAAGTCAAAATTTATCTAAACACGTTTATTTGGTAAGAATAAATAAATAATGTTAAAGTTATATACAATTTAAATTTATAATACAAAATAAAATACATTTTTTACTATTTATATTCTCGAGCAAAATATGAATATACACGTGGTTACGTAATTTATTGAATAAATAAACTCTCGGCGTGCACTTTTCATTAATAATTTAATTGAGGCCAAATCTAGTGTATGTTTATTTTAAAAACGATAATTTTGTGCGGTATTTTTCTCTTACTCTGTAAAATTAACTTTTATTGAGGCTCAAAATTTTTTATTTAAATAACTTGGGTATGAATAAAACGATTAGTTGAAAATCCCATAAAATTTTAACTGTCAATGAATATGTTTAATTGTTTGATTGTGTTCATTTTTACAAGAATACCTCGTCTAAAAGCAGGAGACATTCAATATCAGAAAACAAGGATTCTCAGGCCACATTACTGTGAAGCACATCTCTGGATATTTTTTGCTGCTCACCATAAATTCGTGTAAAAGAAATAGCAATTTTATTTCACATGATTTCACCTTCACGTGATAACTTAAAATAAATCGATATTTAATCCTATAACCTCACTCTTGATAAACAACCACGACTCACTAGACTACTAGAATGTTGATACGATATAAAATTAGTGTGGAAAGAACCAACCACTATTCCAACAATCCAACAAATGTTTCCAACGCGTTATAATGTACAATTATATATATTTGGATTCCACATACTGGTAATAATTTCAATGTAAGCCGTCACTAGTGATGCCAAAATTCATCAAATAATCGATTAATCGATCATCGATATAACGTTTTCAATAAAATAAACATATCAATTAAATTTATTATAAGCTTTTCGTATTCTTCTGGTGCCTCTTATTCCATCGAATATATTTCTATACTGGACCAGTCTCACTAATCCGCACTTCCAACTTCCATCCATGTTAGTTTTATCCTTTCAATTCCTTAGACAATCAGCGATAGGATGCTGAATATATATTTTTTCGAAGAAATGGCCAAAATAGGAGTACAAGACTTTTTTATTTGCGATGCGGTCAACCCCTGATGTTTTAAAGATTCTCCTATAAAGCCGCATTTTAAACGCCTTAATTAGCTGTAGGGGTATTAATTTTGAAGACATAAATAAATCTAAACGGTTGAAGAAACAGTGAGAGATATTTTTTCTCTTCAAAGGCGTTACTATCCCATAATCTCAAAATCGAAATATTTAGAATCGGTCGTTTAGCATAACTGCAAAAAAGCCATATTTATAGTCGACAATAATAATAATTCGATTTTTTTATTATTTATCTACCCCAAGGCTGTATGGCTTATTTTGCGAAGCAGGAACCAGCAAACTAGGCATGCGGTCGACCAAACACTAATTTCGGATTATTCATATGTTAATGGTAAACATTTACGGGAAAATGCGAATATTTATGCATTTAATCAACTCGGTCAATAAAACCACATTACGCAATAAAACTGACAGAACAACGCTCAGTTTTCAGCAAACAGCGAGCTTAATTTATATATATTTATAATTAAATATACGTAGTGGACTAGTAGTAGATATTCAATATTCTTTACGTTTAAAAATATTTTTCATAATTTAAAACAGAATGAACATCTCTAGAAAAGTAATTTTTTATCATTTCTTGGACACAAGCGATATTAAGAATTTCGATTTATATTTTAAAAAAACGACGAAGATTAAAGCTATTAGTGCTTTAATTTTTTAATATATTTTTTGTTAAATTATTAGTTATCTTCAAGTAGACAAAGAAAAAATATTTTTTGGTAATATCCCTATTTATAACAGAAAACTAAAAATTGTGATTATTTCGGAACTCTTATAGATTTCTTTGAACTTTTGTTTACTGCCTTAAACAATAATGCCTTCATATTTTTACTAAATATTGTGGATAAATTCCTTGATATCATGGTTACACAATATTAAAAATTTCAATTCTTTTGTAATTATTATTACAAGTTTTTTTATGTATAAATTATTTGATTAAACGTTTGTATAATAATTCAGAATTTTTTATACGATTTCAAGCTATTTATCTTATTTGGTAAAAGAGCGCTGTATTAATTAGTATAATATAGATGAGATATTGTTATATTTATATTCATATAATTCTGAACGAAATGTTTTTTTCATACGAGTAATATGAATAAAAAAATAACACATCTCTTTAAATGACATCATTATGTTTTTATATCAGATATCACGGGATCCTTGCGTTGAATAAAACTGTACCTTTTCCTAGGTAATTTTCTTGGAATCCCGGCAGGTACATATTAGACGCAAAATCCAAGCGACCTTTCAAGACCCTGCGACGCACCAAACTTGAGACGAAGGTCTAATAACTACTTGTATGAAAAAGAAATTTCTGAACTGTATAGTATAATAACAATAAACGCATTTATTCTAGACAGTAGAGAGAATTTTGTGATTTTCCATTACACAGATAATTGAAAACTCAAAAAATATATATTTACATGTAAGAAAAACGAATATCAACGACGTTGTCAACTTATGGTGTTTTGATGGTATTGAGCTAAAGCCTGGGCACTTAAGGGTCTAAGTCCCATAATCGAGTTTTTTTTATGATTTTCTAGCCCATTTTGCGAAAAATCAACTGCACCAATCAAAAATATTTAAATGCAAAAAGTTTGATACATTCCTTCTTCCGAACACAATATATTTTTATTTCTTATAAATTTACTATTAATATGATAAATATGTGTTTTTTCGATTGAAGTGTAGGAATTCGGAGATTCGTCTGGTCCATTTTCCAAGAATCCTAAACATTTAATTGTCTTTTTTTCAATTGGAATTAAAAGATTAAATATAAACCATGTGCGTTTTATTAATTTAAAAATTTAAAAAAAAAAATCTTTAACAAACTTTAGTTTTGAAAAGTCGCCATTTTATCCAATTTTTCAACATCTTCAAGATTTTATTTTACCCTGAAAATGGACGTTAATTAAATAATAAAAAATAGGTAAATATAATTTATAGTTTTTTCAATACTTTATAAAAAAATCAAGTTTCGACATAGAAAAATAAAGTGACAATTAAATTAATTAAATGACACAATTTCAAAAAAATATCAAATTAAAATGTGGCTTTATAGGGAAGATTAATTAATGATGTTAATAAAAAACTGGCTTTATTTTTAAAACTATATTGGTCTTGCCATTGCTTGCCTTTCATATTTGTAATTTATGTTTTTTTTTATACTTTTTCAAAAGGGTTTTTGTTAACAAAAAAAATACTGTCACAAAACTGTTGTTTGGATCTTTCTAAGTTTTCACTTTCTTTCGTCGACTTTTCCGCCTACACATGAGGAATTATTATAATGTCCATCTCGACTCTTGGCGGTTCGTGTTTATTTTATTACTCTTAGATGCCTTTACAAAAAAAAGTTTCTATAAATTATGGTAATACTGTCAGCGTGGAAGTTTTGCTTTTGAAAAAAAAATGTGAAGGAGTCATAATAACAATATATTTACTTTTGTAGAAGCTGGGTTTCAACATTCACGAAAAATCCTTTAATCATTTTCATCAATCAAACCGTTTCCAAATCGCTTTAGAACAATATTTATATTTTGATATTCAAATATATTTATTATTTTTGTACCTAAAACAATCTGGTTTAATTTTTAGCACTCCGTAGTGAAGCAAAAAAATATTAATCTTTTAAATGAAGTAGTTTTGAACTTAATCTAATCTTTTTAGTTGTTGTTTTTACTATATCGATTTATATAAACATTATAAAATTAATATTAAAACTACGTTTTAACCCATACAGTGTTTTTTGTGTGTATTATAAGTTTTTAAGTAATCGACAACCACCAGAAGCTATAAAAAAAATCCAAAGTATGATTTTTTTTTAAATTAAATGTAAAAAGTCGATTCACGATTTTGGTAAAGTGAAATAGACTCCAAATATTAATTTAATAAAATGACAATAATGCTTGCAATCCACAAATATCAAATTAGGTAAATACTTCTACACGTTAACCATAAAACCTGTATACAATAACCATAAAAGTTTATTTGAATTACCACTCATGTCCCGAAAAAAGTGGTAAGATTTTCACTTAATTTATTTTTTTTGTTTGTGTAGAAGGACATATAAATTCCACATTCTTGTTTATTAGTTTATTTTAAGTATGAGTCATTTTTATCAGCCAAGACTATCAAAATAAACGCCTGGTTGTTAAATTTAATTAATATTAAAAACAAAAACAGAGTAGCAACAACTGAGCGAGAATTTGAACCTTTATGTGTTTGGGGCGATAAAATAAATAATAGTTTCTTTTTATATATATTTTATGAAGAAAAACGGCTTGGTAATTTATCAAAAGGTTCTTTCTCGCTTTTCTTTAAAGTCAGTTTAAAGTTGTCCCACGGCGAGCATTCTTACCGTGTCAAACGGGCTTAAGCAAATTTTTCAATATTTTCAATTCAAGATGGAAAAACTCTTCCGACAAAATTTAATAAATATGATAATGTATCGCAATTTAGATACATTTTGAATTTTCTAAATTCGTAATATAAATGAAAATAATAGTTTCTCAAAACAATTCGTTTCGCTTGTAATTAATATTAAGGTATTTTATTTAATATCTTTACAAGTAATTTATCATAATAAATAACTCGATATTACCATCAAATTTTCGACAATTAATTATAGTTACGCTGGAGGTTAATTTACACAGCCCTTAAAATTATTAAACACTTAATTATCAGACCTTCAATTACGATTTATTGTAATAAATTCATGTTTACAAAAACTAATGAACTTATGATACATATAATAAATACAATTAAGTACATAAAGTTTTCAAATACAGTTTTTCGATATACGATGATTTTTTTATAAAGTGTTCACATTTTATCAATATTTCAAAAAGTACGTCGTGTATTCAAACTTTCTATATATTTACACCTTATGGGATATTTTTAAACATTCTATATACATCTTACAGTGTGGTATATAACTCACATTTGGATGATTCAGTACACAGTCCTGTAGCGATATAATACTCATATTTTAAACAATTTGGCATAATTAGGCCGCACTGGACTATCAAAATTACATTACGAAGTCATGACTATATTATCTGATACTTAACTCTATAAAAAGAATATCTATCTTACATATTTAAGCATAACAGCCATGTTGAGCCATTTCTTCTTCTTCTGATGCCTCTCCTCATAGAAGGTTGTTGTCCTTTTCATCAAACATTTTTCTATCTTGGGCCAGATTTACTAATTCGGGCGTTCATCCGACCTCCAGCCACTTAAACTTCCTCCTTCCAATGTCCCCTTTTCCTTAGATCCTTGGGCAATCAGCTGTAGGATGCTATATTTACTTTTACGAAAAATAAGCCAAAAATAGGTGACCTTCCACTTCTTTAATATTCTTCTATAAAGCCACATTTTAATTCTTCGCATAGTAGCCGTCTTGAGTTTACAAGTTGTAATTTCATAAAGTAGAACTGAGACGACATAACACTTGAAGAATCTCCAGCGAGATATCAGTTTTATATCTTTTGAGCATAGACCGGTTGCCCGAATACTATTTTTTTCTAACTCTCTCCACTACTTTGTTGGCAATGATGATATTGATATACTTGCTTGTTACTTCACACAATACTATTTGAACTTATTGATGACGTCACAGTGCAGTAAAGAGCCCACACCTGCATTTTACCCTACTTTACTAGTCATCTCGTAAAGTACAGTAGAGTACTCACACTCAGTTGTTGCCCAACACATGGAGAAGTATCACTCACGCTTGCTGGCCACTATACAGTACCCATTTTTTTTTTTGGCAGCGCTGTGGTACTACATCCGGGTGCCGACAGCTTGTCTTTTTATATATTATATACAATATATCTAATAATCATACACAATTCATTCATTCGTGAGGGGGGAGCGTACTTTTCGCTGTTCCCCAGTCTGCCTCCCCTCCCTTCTATTCGTCTCTGACATTCGTCCCTTACTATCAATGGAGACAGCGTGAAAGCTGAAAAGCATGATAATGGTGTATCGTGCTTTTCAGCTCTCGATCGGGTTAGGTCTGAGCTCTGGAGTCTATTTGGCGTTGCCTCTCGAGCTCCTACTTTCGGGTCATGGTCTTCTCGGCAAAGGAGACGACTCCGTCCCAAGCTCGCTGGTTCGTGTCATGGTCTTCTCTTCGGGTCATGGTCTTCTCGACATACAATTTTACCCATACAATTTGGTAAAATACCCACACCTGCAGGATGCCCACACTTACTCTTTATCGATGCCCTGAAGAGAGCAATGCAGGGGCGGCGCTACACGGAGCGACTCGCGATAAATAAGCACACAACACCTGCGCTACTGGGGAGTGACGGCGCGACTCCCAATACAAACTTTATTAAAACATCCATAAATATCCGTGACAGACCGCAGTTACTTCGCGAACTTACTTGATCATATCCAGATTCCAGGCGGGGACTTCTGAAAGGTTAATGGGAATTTATACAGGGCGTATAGTGGAAGTCATCGAGATAAAACATTTCCCTTGGAAATTTCGAGTATAGTTTTTAAATTAAATAAGTATTCAAGGTCATAGTGAATTTATAGCTTATTTACTCATGCGGTGTGGTGTGCTCAAGCACTATCCAGAAAGGACACTTAACGAAACCCCTGAAGGGACTGAAAGGTTGGAGTAGTACTTATATAATCTAAGCAGCACAACACCCGAGTTATCGTTTGTTTCAACTGCTAAAATTTACAAACGTACCTAGATTTTTTTAACTTTAATTATTTGCTGAAAAATCTTGGTACTTTCAAATTTATACCAAGAGCATGAAATCACACTGGGGCTTCCTAAAATTTAAAAATGACCATCATTTGCAACTATCTAAAAGTAGGAAAGGTCAAGGTCGCACCCCACCGATCTCATTGATCTCCCTTGTGAACATTCTCCCTCTGAAAATTTACAAAAGGACACAATAAAGCCTTTGCCTTTGACCCTTCGTATATTTAGAGATAACCACTGTACTCGTGTAGGTATTGTTTGTAGCACATTTTTTTCATCGTTTTCATTAATACACAGCTGAAATTTGAAAAGTGTCTATTAAGTAATATATATTTTTTCAATTTATGTAATATTGAGTTCATTTGGCTTCTTGAGTGTTGAGCCACCTCAAGCCGAGTCCGATATTTGGGTCCCCATGCAGAAAACTTGAAGCAGCTCAACACCCAGGAATCCAAATCAACACATAGCAACTGCTGCCAAAACCTATGAACATATTTTACACAACACAAAACAAACAAACCTGAAGTATATTTTAATGATAATATGACATAAGTATCTCGTGGCACAGTTACGGTGGTTGTGGTATAGAAATTGGACGGCAACCAACTCTATGGGATATAAACAATAACACGACAGCTTTATCGAGAGTATGTCATGGGATACCTTATTAGTGAGGTTTATATGGTGTAATTCCGGAAAATATGTCTATAAACATATATAAATGCGAATGCTAAAAAAACAACACAATCAATTATAAATAAATACTTAACTCTGCCAGAAAAAAATGTTATAATAAAACAATAGATATTTTTAATAGACTGATTACTTTGTAGATGATAAAAAACACTAGTTGTTATTTTAACCTTCATGTTATATTTATAAAAATCTATTATATACTTGCAGTGGTATGTTTTTGTAAGTGTTTTAAATGCACAACTGTAAAAAACCATATAAGTGACTTATTTAGAAGCCTTAAGAATAATTAATTTCTAGGTATTTTTTACCAACGATTTCAATTGATAAAAATAAAAAGTTCAAAATCAATAGCAGTATTTATTTTTTCAACAAATAATAAGTATATAAATAGTAAAAAATCGAATCACAGGCACATTTATTTTTTGACAACTACTTCAAAATAAATTGAATTCTGACGTATATTTTTTTCGCATAGGAAACAATTTGATATAATATCTGAAAAAAATTAAATAACCGCAATAGCAATGGAATCGAGTGGAATAAGCCGCAGGAGACTTGGGGCAGGTAAGTTATATTGGTTTCTGGGATATTAATTGGGTTTGGGCAGCAAGGGTTGTTAATCGGAGATTTACAGTGTTTTTTTTATTGGAAAGAGAAAAGTGATTTCGCCCTCGTCCCCTGCCCGTAACAAAAGTATTTGATGAATTTATGTTTTTCCCTTCGGTTAATTTCTATTACTTTCCAGCGATTTAGTTTTTCTTTCACTTGTGCCCTCATAAAACTTATTGGATTACACGAGATGCGATAAAAGCTGAAGAAATATTTTTAGACCTCTACCTGTGATACCTAAGACCTTTTAAAAATCTTAGATTTTTTAGAGTCCAAAATCAAGACACGCAATCTTATCCAAGCACAAAAAATTGCCATGCTAAACATATTTTCAATTTTTTCAACGTAATATTCAAGTGTGCTATTAAATATGTTTTTATTGATATAAAGTTGAAAAAAAAAGTACTTTCTGAATCCTCGACGAACGAAAACTTTGGTTAAAAGCCAAAAGTTGTTATTTTTAGCCGAAAAGCGTCATCTCGGCTGATTTACAAGTTTCCCGGAAAAACGACGTTTGGGCTTCAATTTCGCTTTTCCAAACAAAAGTTCCGACCGTAAATTAAGCGGATTCGGAAAATGGCGGTGGAAATTAGAACAATTACCGTAAATTGCGCGGACCATATCAAATAACAATAAATTTTGAGAACTTCACGGAAAATTTGTGTTTTAATGCTGCCGGAAAAGTAATTGAAATCCTGATATAAAAGGACCAATATTTATGATGGGAAAAATAAAACTGATTGGATTTTTTATACTCCTTTTTATATCGTTTCTTTTTACTCTGAATCGCGGTTTACTTTCTTCACATATTTTCCGACATTTATCAAAATGTTATTTTTTTTTTTTTACATCACAATTTCAAAAGCTTTATTAATGAGACTTGTACAAAAATTTTAATTAATTAATATATTATACCTACACATTCTGTCGGTTACAATTGATGAATTCCTATCTCATAGTTGGTTGTACTCTAGCGAAGGGTTCTGGAAGAATAAATATGTATTTATGAATAATTAACAACATATTAAAGCAAAATAAAGAATCCTTCTTTACTCATAATTGTGTAAATTTGTAATCATTTTTAATTTGCCGCTTTCTGTATTTCTATTTCGTCTTCGTGGGCTATTTTTGTCCAGAGAGTAGAGCGAAAAAATAAAAGAAATATTAAAATTAAATTGGGAAATTCATTCTTGCTTTAAAATATTTAATTAAAATTTAGATTTAAAAAAAAAACTATAAGAAGCTATTTTTGTATACTGTTTACAGTACCATTATTAATATTAATAAATGAAAATATATATTAAATAGTTTATAAAATTCATCAACAAAATATTAAGGTTGCTTTTAATATTATAACATAAAATTTCTTTTACCTTTTTTAATTTCATAAATTTTTTATTTTAACTAGAAAAATAGATTAACATCCATCACTCTTAAACGATGATTTTTTTATTTTTAGTTTGATTATTTTCCTTATTTTAAAGATGCCTTACGCATAATACAAAATCAGTAATACCGCATATTATCGGCAATTTAAAAATTTTGCTGATTTTATCGAAAATAATCAAAACGCAGCCATTTTATCGAGAAAAAAATAAGGGAGTAATCCAATTCTAATCTTTTGGCAATCGGAAAATTTGCTGTACCTGAAATCCTTATCGATCATTCAATAATGTAATTTTAATCAAAAACCCCCCTGAGTCGCAAAATTCAATAAAAAAATCTTTTTCAGGTTAAATTGTTTCACATTCAAATATTTTAAGTATCTACCAAATACTTGGTCGAATTATTGTATTATTGACTAATTTTATTTTAAAAATTATTAGATTATTTTGAAATTTATAATTTTATGCTTACACTTTTTACAACTTGCTGCATATCTACAATATAAAAATAAAAAGATATTTTTTTTTTAATAATAACACATTTAATGTATAGAAATATATTCATTAGCATGAACGTTCAATTTTAATAATAGACTTCACATGAATATATATAATACAATTACTTTGTAAAATTTTAAAGTAATGTTTATTTTGTTATCATTAATAAATTTGGGCAATATTTTTTGAAGTTCACTATAAAAAAAATACATTTTTATATGGCAGCGTATAGTACCAACGTGTGCTGAATATAAAATTGAATATAAAAAAGTACCTGCAATACAGAATAAATATATTCCATCACAACCAATCTGACATTGAAATTCTGTCATCAGAGGCCGCGATAAAAAATATTTATTGTTTTTTAATTATTTCCAAAATGGCCGCGCTGCTTGAATAATTAGCCTCTTTCAAATCACTCCCGAGTGATGAATTATATTTTCAAATCATTTTAAAAAACCGTGAATTTCCGGTGCTATTTTTATTTTTAAGTCAAATAATTGACGTTGATTGAGCTCCTGCTTAATGTCTTGAAACTGAAATGGGAATCCTTTTAAATAATTTAAAAGTTTTTCTCGGTTGTTTATCAAACTGCTTGAAAATCTTCAATTCTCATTATCCGAGGATTCTCTCGTTTTTTTGATACAATATTTATGCAAATCGACTTTTACTCGGTGATATCGAATACTACCGCTTAAAAATTTATATTTTTAACGGAGTAAATAATATCTACGGTATATTTATTTTATCTATAACTAGTCTATACCGTTTCTTTTGCTCTATTTACTAATGTTTACCACATTGCAGGGACGCAAAAGTGTCACTGAGGGTGCAGCCATATTCAAAAGGTGTATAACATTTTAATTTTTAATTTTTTAAACCTCAGAGTTTGAATCGCTGCGTAGGCACTTATATACTCCTCGTCAGGATCGTTTTAATATTCCACTTACATATTGCTGAGAATAAATCTCACAAAAGCACTTGTGTTTTCTCGTTGTATTCGGATGAAATTATTTCGCAATCTGCGGGGTATTTTATAATTACGATTGTATCAAATCTCCGCGTGCTTCTCACAAGCACATTAATTATAAAGATTAAGTAGACCCGCCGCAATAATTTCCGGGTTTTACCGCAGCAGCCCCTGCCTTGTAATTTATATTGCAAGTGCGCCCCTGACTTTACCTTGCGACCAGGGTTGCCTGAAAACCCCTCACACCTGAAATATTTACCCCCTTAGAAAACCAACTACACGGAGCAATCATATTTTTAAAATTGAAAACGTGAAGTGTTCAATATTTTTTTGCTTTAAGCGTTTTCAAGTTTGATTAACCCTTCTGTATTGAAACTATCATTAATAACAAATTGATACTTATTTTCATACTAATATATTTTTTACGACTGCTTTAATGAAAATACTGTCTAAGAGTAGAAATCTTGGAAGAATCAAATTTATTCTGAAACCGTTTTTTCACAATTTTATTTTTAATATATTTAGTTAGTTGACACATTTGTTTGTAATATTTTTGAGTAAAATACTTGAGTGATTTCGCCAACCTTCACCAAACAGAGTCTCTGTTTGATAATGCCAACGTGAAAGGTTGGCGAAACCGGTCACAAATAAAAACGGACATGTGGAAAATCACTCAAGTGTTTTACTCAAAAATATTAAAATGGAATTCCACCAAGTACGCTCTGTCAAAAATATAGAATATTTGTTTGTATTTTTTTAAATGATTTTAGTTTTAAGTTACCTTACAATATAATATGTTTTCTTGGCATTTTTAACTGTCCTAATTTATAATAACTGACCTCAACCCTACAACTGTTTGTAAATTAAACAATTCGGAAATCGCTGTTATAAAACCGGCTAAACATTAATTCTCATTATCTTTCGGCTCCATCGCTATTGACTTGGCCAGTTTCAACGAGAGGGCTTAGGTTTATTCAGGAATATTCTCACAAGGCTGCTTTCGAAAATAAAAGTAAAAAAAACTACAGCAACCGCTGCGAGTCCCCGTTAACTATTAAAAAAAAAAAAAACATTTGCGGATTAGTATAAGTTACGATTAAAAAATAGGTATGTCTTCTATCGATCTTAGGGGTTGGAAATAAATTTGTGCCGCAGTAAAAAGAAATCGGTTTTGATAATGGGAAAAGATTCTCCCAAAAACATAAATATGAATGTACGGAACGAGATACTATATATATATATATATAAATTTTGTGACTATTTTTTTTTTAGTTTAATACCTTTATTTTTTAGAAAGCCCCATTCAACGAAAGCGTCACACTCTGATTAAAATAATCAAAATTTATCCTTGAGCATCAATATTCCATGAGAATATTCCAGAACGTACCCTTATAATCCTTAATATGACCTGAATACTCAACAGAATATCTCTTGCGAAAGATTTACTCTAAAATAGTAACAAATATGCAAATACCTGTAACCTGTACCGGCGACCCAAATAACTTGTAGGAACTATTCGTTATTAACCGTTTAAACACACTCCTATTTAATTAAAAGGGTGGTACTTAATTGTAATGTTACACTCAACGTAAAAGATCTGAGTACGTTAAAATTAACTATTTAAACTTGCTGAGTATGAATATTTTTTTTATTCTGAATTGACCGTTAAATACATTACCCTTTTAGTTAAACTGGTAGTACACTAAGTAAAAACGACCTGAGTGCGTTAATTAAAATTAGCGTGTTTGTGTATCGGCTAAATTTTATGGTTTGAATAATTATAATATTTGAAACAAAATATTTGCAGCTAAGATGTAAAAACTTGTTTCATAAAGAAAATTTTGGTTTTAATAAGATATCGGTAAAACTACATTGTTAGATTAACTAATCACCACAAAACAGCGCTCGGTACTGATTGATAAATAGCGTGTTAACTATTGTTTTCGTTGACAAGTCTTTCAGGAACCTTTTCAGAGTTTCAGGACCCTCCCCCCTCAGGTTTTCCCCGAGGAAATTGGGGCTGTTATATCTGCCAGATTTGTTGATATTCAAAGAGGATCTCTAAAAACACTTGAGATATGATAAGACGATTATTTTATGCTAGGAAAACGTTAATTTTAAAGCAAGCCTAATTTATTTTATAAAAAAATGGTGAATCGTGAAATGTATAAATAAATCTCCATAATTATCAAGCTTGTTAATGATAAATTTATTGTAATTTTATGAAACAATATGCGCACTTCCATTGATAATATAATCAGTATATTGTGTGAATTTTATACTTCACACTTAAATGGCCAAAAACTTATCTAAAAATTACTTGTTAAAAATCCTGAATAATAATTGCACTATGCATTAGACCATGGCTTAAAAATATAAATTATTTTTAACATAAGTTGATCAACATAAAATACTTCCCATTGAGTTTTTTGTAAAAGGTATGTTATTTAAATAATGTCAATACTTAGTCTTGCGTGAAATATATAACGTTTTTAATAAGCTATCATTAATATATCTCAAATCTCACCTTTGAAATCTATGGTAATTTTTAAACTTCCTGCTTTTTTAATGGTTCTCATTTAAATAAGCATTACACTCAAATCAGACAAAAATTATATTTTATGAAATAATTGCTCTAGCAAACTGATCAATTTGATGATTAAAAAATATTCACCTTACATATATATACTAGACTGAAAATTTTTCATAGAACCATATATACCTTTAGTGACAGCGTAAGTAGTGATACAATAACTTTAAAATGTTGAAGGTATTCCGAGTTTTTTTTTTACTGTGTATACTGGGAATTCATTCTGAAGGTAAAAAAAATTATATTAATATTAATATCGGGTTAAATTCACTATTTATTTTTGGTTTTTAATCATGATCATATCCATTAAATCTGTTTTAAAATATAATAAACTGTTAAGGCTCCAACAAGGGCAAAAGTTTAATTTCGTTATCCCAAGTTGGGAAGGTCTCTACTGCCTTGTATTAAATAAGGCTTTATCGAGGTATTTTCCGTGCTTGTTTTACACTAATACATTTTTAGTTAAGAGTACATATACATAACGACAAAGGGAAAGGGCCTTAAAAAATTAAATATTCATAAAAATAAGGTTAAGGTTCAACTCCACACTCCCGAGCTATTGCGTAATAATTTTACATAACTTGTCTGAACAATTAGATGGGAGTATGTAAAGTTTTTAACATGTACAAAGCCAATTTACAAAATTACACAGGCCATTTGAATTAGGTAGCTTGAGTTAATCGGTTCCATGCATGTAAATGTTAATGAATATTCTTGTTTAACTGTAGAGGTGCGGGTGGTGTTAAAAATAATTTTAAAAATATTAAAATAGCTCTACACTGGAAATTAGACAGTAACAAAATATTTTTTAAATTTTTACTCCGTAATATTAAATTGAACTGAAAATGTATGTGCTGGCACTAAAATATTAAATCCGAACTTTGTGTAAAAACTTTGAGATAGTTTCAAAAAGTAATACTTTCTGTAGCGCTTGCGGAGTGGAGATGGAAAGGAAAGGTGGCTGTGGTTACTGGAGCCAGTTCAGGAACAGGAGCAGCAACTGCTCTAGCCTTGGCTGATAAAGGAGTCATCGTCGTTGGACTGGCTAGGAGAGATTGGAGAATAAAGGTATCAAAAAAAAAAAAATTATTACAGTCGAATTATCGATCATTCACAATACCCGATTTTTTATAATTATTTTTTGATTAAATTTGGGCGTTGATGGAATATTGATTGAAATAAAAAAGAAGCCTACAAAGGTGAATTTTATTTGTAAGCCTGATATGTTCAGTTGGAAGGCAAAAAATATTCAGAGCTTGAATAAAATCGATTTATTGCTAAATTGTTAAAATTTGGTGGTTATTCTGGTTTTTTATGTTGTTTTAGGAACTCGCAGGAAAAACTTCAGGGAAAATCCACGCAATAAAATGTGACCTTACTGTAGAAGACGAGGTACTCGCTGCCTTCAAGTGGGTGGAGACCACCTTGGGAGGGGTTGACATACTTGTGAATAACGCTGGGATATTTAAAATAGCCTCAATTATAGGCAAGTTCTAGAAATTAAATAACTCTGTTATGGAAAATAGCTTTTTTAAAGAATTTAAATATATTATATTTTATGTCTGTATTTTAGACGGTCCAACCCCTATTTGGAAGTCAACCCTCGATATAAACGTTCTTGCTGTAGCAATTTGTGCCAGAGAAGCAATTAGATCCATGAGGAAAAGAGGTGACGATGGGCAAATTATAAATATCAACAGGTAAGTTGAATAAACTGTTGCTTAAAAATAAATATTTTATTTCCACTACTGTGCATAAATGCATATTTTTTTGAGCATACAATGTATATATATATTTGTACTGTATGCTTTAAAAACATTAGGGGTACGGTGGTCAAAAAGATAAGTGTACCTTTCCAATATAGTCAGGACATGCGACGTTGAAACTCACCTGTGCCCAAAATCAAATTTAAAAGGTTTATCCCATCACTTCTTATGTGAGGGATTTAAATAAACTCATACTGCTTATGCGTAAAATATAGAGATAAATTAAATGTTAAGTAAGTAATATTTCTGAAACTTCAGTATTGCAGGCCATCATGTTCTTCAGCAATCAGTGGTGCCGGAGGCTCTCTATTCCGCTAGTAAATATGCCGTCACCGCCATCACTGAGACTTTACGAGTTGAACTTCTGCAATTGAAGAGCAAAATTAAGATTACTGTACGTAAATACCTTAGGTTTTCAAAAACTAAGGTAGCCTTATCGTTTTTTTCTGATCGCAATAATATTTTTTTTTAACAGAGCATCAGTCCAGGAATTGTGAACACAGAGATGGTGACTAATTTGACCACCGTAGTTATGGAGCAAGCCTATGCAGCCAAAAAGGACATCTCTGCGTCTGCCTTTTATTCCTTGATTGCCCCTGAGGATGTCGCTGATTCCATCATGTACGTTTTGGGGACTAAACCCAACGTGCAGGTAATAATCTACATTCAATTAATTATGCTTATGAATAAATAAGATTTAAACTCTCTGGGCAGCTTTTCATAATTGAAATATTAAAAGATATCTTTTTGAAAGGTAGTTTTTAAAACTATAATGATATATCAAACCTTATGTTACAAATTGTTAATTGGTGGCTAAGTAGTGTGATCAAAATCTAATCAAAAATCAAATCGATGAAGTCAGAATTGTCCTCTCACTTTTCTCCTAAGAACTAATTGAATTGATGGAATTTAACTAATAATTTTAATGTTCCAGATTCGTGAAATGCAAATTATTGGCGTCGGTCACTCACTTTGCTGATGTGTAAATTGTTTATATATATTTCATTGTAATTGATTTTATGCAAATATTTGATTAAAATATGGTGGTTCCTGATGATTTTGAAGTATGTAAATAAAAATACTTCTCATAAAAATTAAATAAATTTGAATTATTTAAAATAATAAAAAAGTAATATATGTGATCTTAATTTTATTCTTAAAAATAAATAATAATATAGGGTTATTTATTAAAGCACCACAGATGATATTGAACTAAAAATATCGACTGAAAAATATTGAGCGTCAACTGTTACTTTTCAACCATTGCCCGATACTGGTTTGTACTACTTTGATCTCAGTTTTGTATGAATCAAATAGTGCACCCTGTATATAAGCCTTAGGCTCTCAGAAACCAAACGTTGACTTATCGTTTCATCTGTTTATTTTTCGTCAAATATTGAACGTTAAATATCGACTGTATGAAGAGACCATATAATATAATTCATATTTAAACCCATTTTGACAAAACAGTAACTGAAAAAAATACATGTGCATCCATCCGGAATATTTGGATAACTGTTGAAGATCCTACTTTCATAAATAATCAATAACCTGGTATTACGTTGTATCACAAAAAATACACAACAAGAAAGAAAATAAAACACAATTTCTATATTGATTTTTATTCAAATGATTGGTAAGATAAACATATTAGTTCTGTAAAAAACGTGATAAAGTCCAATGGGGAATGATCAAAATAAAACGCTTATCAAAGAAATTACAAAAAATTGAGCAAATAATTTTAAATTATTTGATTTTAATAACAAAAAGGTAAACTATGTCTTTATAGCTTGTATGGCAGTGCTCGCTTCCATGAGGCATGCAGTGTCAGAAAACTTAGCAGTATACTATTCAGCGCACGCCTTTCACTAACACTTCCACCCGGAAAAAGAGTACGCATTCAGTTTTCTGGAAAAACGCATACAATTGAAATGAATTTAAGAAAAATATCTGTACTAAGTACAAATAACGTATTTAAGGCTTACTTTTAAATCGACATAGATTGGAAGAAAATTCACATAACGAAGACTCTTTACGTTTTTAAGGTATTACATATCTAATGATAAATAAGTCTATTCATTCGGACAAACCGGTAGATCGCTGTCTCTTTTTGTTGCATGCACATACAGTGAAATGGACTTAATATACATAGTTGGATTTAAATCATATTGACATATATATTTCATTTGTCAAGGTCATCCTGTAAGCGTATCAATTAAATATAATTTCATAATTATAAATTAAATGTTGGAGTTTTACAATTTTTACTTTGCTACAATATTACAAAATGAGATGACCGTAAGGAATGAAACACTACATACAAATATAACAATCAAATCTCTGATTTGTTAAAACGAATCTACTTTAAAAATTTAAGTCCTTTTAATGTCATTTCAATTAAAAAGTTGCCTTTGGATTTCCCAATAACTGGTGAAAAAATTCTCACCAAGAATATACATTATCAAATAATAAAAAAAAATACAGAATGTGAGTAGAGCTCGGTAAAAACTTACAGCGATGTAAAAAAAGTTGTTTATTCAAAAACTATAATGTTAAACACAACTATTTATAGTTTAGTATTATTATGCACTCTGTAGTATGAAAAAACTTAGCTTTATTATATTATGGAACATGCAGTGTAAAAAAACCTCATGAACCGGGCACCTTACCGTCAAATATCAACATCAACGTTTATTATTATTCAAATAGTGTGTCTTGCTGTTAAAGTCCACCAAATGGTCTTCAATTATTAGGAAATAATTTTGATTGGATTTATATATTTTATATCACCGAGTAAATCCTAAAGAGCTATGAAAAAACTATTGTCTTGATACCCGGTCCATTACTCGTGTAAACGTTAACAATCCAATGAGAAAGCCGTAATTCTTAAAAGACACCATTTTATATAACTTCAGCTATTCTCTTATTATTTTTTAGTAATTTTAATCAATTTCTCCAACAAATGCGGCCAAATAACAAGAAAAAAAAACACACGGTAAAATCAAAAACATCGTTAGAATCTGAACAAGGTTCAACGGAAAAAAACAGTTTAGAGATTTGTGTTACTGATAACATATTTTTGAACTCTGTACGTCTCGTTTCACAATCCCGCTTTTATCTAAAGCGATAAGCACCATCAAGTATTCATAATTATTACAATAGTTACTTCTAACCTTAGACTCGTACCGACGGAGGAAAATATTCAACACATTACTAATGAAAAGCACTCATAATAGAGATAACTTTGTACATACACATATTTAAGGCAAACAAAAAAAAATGTCTGTTTACTGTTTAAAAGCAGGTAAAAATGAATACGCAAAATATTTGTTTTATTCAGTTGATATTATTAAGATGGGTTTTCCAAGAAATATTAATAATATAAAAGAATCAATATTCAATTAATTTTAGGAAGTATTAAAAAGTATTTCGATCTCTTTTGCTGAAAATTCATAAAATAAAATGAACACTCGTGAATCAGGGTTCAATAAAAATTGATTACATGCAAGTGCAGCAGGATCTCCCCTATTATATAAAATGGGGAGTTTTTCTCCTCCGTCGGTAGGCAGTCCGAGTTCTTAACATAAAATTGTGACTATTAAAAACGTTGGCAGTTGATTTGCAAAGTAATTTCTTAACTTTCTTTAAAAATGTGCAGACAAAACAGTTTTAACAAGAATAGAGACATTTATTTAACCCGAGCTATAGAATACAACTCTGCTATCAAATAATCAACAGATATATTTGTCATTAATAATTTCAAAGTCACAATCTAAACAAATTTAAATAACCGTAAGAAAAGCCAACTTAAAAAAAACACAATATAAAAATCACTATGCTATCAAAATTTAAGTAAAAAAAAATGTATATTTGACATATAAAAAGCATCATGGTAACAATAATTCTCCATTTTAAACAAATGGCAAGAAGACACAAAGTCTAACTATTCTATGAAAAATACTGCTGAAAAATATTGTACGATTTACTAATTTTCGGAATGATAACAATTTTTTTATTTCTTTTTGGTTGAATTGCTCAAGTGAAATTTTTCAAAATATTCCCAGCTATCTATTTTCTATACCAATAAAGTTCAGTGGCTCAACAAGCAAACCTAGTTTTCATTACAAATGTACTATAAAACATTTTATAAAAATAAAATTATATTAAAAAAATACTAGAAATCATACATTAAGATGGCATTTTTGTCGATGATATAGGTTCTGTAATTGCCACAAAACGAGGGTTTCACATTTATAAAATTATATCAAAAGGAACAATAAACTTTACGAAGAATAAACATCCTTATAGGAGAGACGGGTGCATATTTAATTTTTCTTTTTAAGATATGATTACTTTCATGGAGGGCTTTTTTTCAACAAATTTTCATAAGAGCTGCTGAAAAACACCCTTGATTCAATTCAGTTTTGAAAACTAGCATTACGTTTTTTAAACAGCCGGTGCCATATTTAATCACACGTGTAAATAATCAGTCCTTTACTGACCGACTGACTCTTCCGAGTTTTATTCGAAATACGCACCGTCAATAAGCATCGGATTTAAACATTTAAAAATATGCGATAGCTTTAAATGATACAAAAGAGTTATGAAATATTTTACTGTCAAGTAAACGCAAGCAGATCTTTCAATACAAAATTATGAGTTAAAATATGACACCGGCATCTTTTTCTTTACGGTGTGGTTACAATCAAACTGACCAGGATTCCTCTTCCCTTATTTACTTCCTACACATATTTAGACTAACACAACATTATTTTGGCAAAACATTGTCACTAGAAGCACATTTCGACAGAGAAAAATTGTTTACAATAATCAAACATGAAACCTATAATATTATGTCTATTTCTTACGTCTAACATTACATCTATGTCTTGACCACTTTCAACATCCCTATATCAATAATATGCAAGCATTTTTTTAAGTTGATCACACTGTACTTTTATTATATCCTTTATTTCAGCAAGTTTTATTGTGGTGAAAGTCAACGCCGTCTCAATGATCAACCTCATACAAAATATGATTATACCGTAACCAATGTTAAAAATACATTTGCAATATCACGATAAAACAATGTTGAAAATATGGCCCTCGAATATGTTGATTCAATCTAACATAATGCGTTGAAATTTGGACTAGCAAGCGGGTGTTAGTAAAAGTAACTTAGAATTAAACACTAGTACGATGATATAAAAGATCAATCGGTAAAAGTAAAATCGTATCAAATCCAGCGCTTTATTTAATCTCTTGGATCCAATACCCTGTCAGGCAATTCTGGTACTCAGTATGCCAACGTTTATCCGAAATGAAACAATGAAATATATACTTATATATATATACTGGTGATTCATATAAACTTAGATATTTCAATATTGAAAAACATACATAAATATGTAAGAGTGTAATTTTTTAAATATATTGAATATTACTGAAATATTAAACTAAATAGTAACCCATAAAATCAATCAATTTAATATATGTACTATGCATCTTTCACCATCTCAATAAATTTCCAATGTAAGAAATATATTTATTCTTACCGCTTTTATAAACAATTTGTGCTCTGTTGACAAGTCTCATTCTGCCTGTATAGGGTTTAAAAAAATTACACAGTTTTAAGAATTATAGCTTTAAGTGTATTGAATTGATTTTTAGGTATTTTCCACATCATCAATAAAATATATTCTTTTAGATTACAGGAAGAGATAACTGAAATTGTAAAGATATCATAATATTAAATATCTTTAAATTTTCATGAATCACCGGTATAAGCTATGTTAGCTAACAAAATAAAATGTGAATCGAGCTCACACTATATGACTATATTATATATATAGATATTTAAAAAGATATATTTCCGCTACAAAGCTATATATATAAGGCTCTTATGTCTGACTCACAACTGTTGGTAAAAACCTCAGTCTACTGCGTTTACACTTCAGCACATAAACACAGCCAACATTCTCATCGCAACAAACAAAACTAATCTACGGCCAAGTTTTTATGGCCTTCCGATAATAATCAACATATTTCAATCACTTCTAGCACAGACAGTATTTTTTCATCCTGTTTTTAAAATACAATGTAAATTAAGTCTACGTACAAAGTAGAAGAACTTTTAATTCGATTTGGATACTTATTAATTGTTTTACAATTGTGTTTTCGGTGAAAAATTTACTTCCACAAAAACAAGTGATATTTCTTATTTTTGGTTCAAATGCTTTTTTCAACATTGCCATTAAATCAGAATATATATATATATATATATATATATGAAGATTAATTATTATTTAAATCACCAATTTAGTATAAAAAGTTCATCTACTTTGTACGTCAGTCAAAACGAGCATTTAAAATAACCATCCGTGGACAAGAAAGTCTTTGAAATAAATCAGGTAGTAATGATATTATAAATTGAAAATCAAAATTATTTTTTAGTAAAATAAAACATAATAGCTTCATTATATTTTGCTGTGACTATCTCATTGTTCGAATAAACCAGACAAAACTGACAATATTCCTTCGGGCCGTTGATTATTCTAGATAAACTATGCTTAAAAATTGTGTCTCATTATAATAACTTACGATATTACGTACATCTATTATCAAATAAATGCCAAAACATCATCGCCTTTAAATTCAAACACGTTGGTGGTACAAAATAAATGAAAAATGTATAAAACTTAAGCAAACTATTTTTAGAATCTTAAATTTTGGTCCATGATAATGGATTGATGGGAAGTCAGAAGTAGCGGTGAGATACGTACATAAATGTTAAAATATTAAACCATTGCTTGTATTGTGAATTAGCACTTATTATAAATTAAAAAAAGATATGTATTTAGATTATATTGCGTAAAACTTTGAGTGAATATTATCCAATGACCTCAATTCCTATTATTAGTTTAAATAAGCCGATTTGCAATGAACATGCAAGTGCTTTATTTCCGGTATCGTAGATATTGAGTATTTTGTACTTCAGGAATTATTGAATCGTCAACAATCTATAACATTTAACACTCTAACCTACAAAGTCACATCTTGATATGATTTCCAATTATTTCAATTTATCACGTCTGTTTGAATAGGCGTGACGACAGTATCAAAGAATCAAAGAAATAATTATTTTAAGGGAAAATACATATTAAAAGGATTTAAAAAACTGATTTAGTTTTATTTAAAAATCTAAGATTAATAAGATTTTCAACAAATTAAAAGGTTAAAATACTGCAATCGGCCATTTTGACTGAAACACCAATCACAGCGCATGACGTCATACCACCGTAAACAACTCTATGGTATTCAAATTGGTCTATGGTTTTCAATACAAACACAATGACACGCCGGTTGACAATATAGTTAATGACGTCAGAGCGGACGCGATGACGTCACGCCTCGCGATGAAGCGTTTTCGCGCACTTTTGAAAAAATATTATAAAAATGGCTTTAAACATCGTTAAACTCTAGTTTTTTACCGAAATAAAGTTTTTTTCGTAAATAGTAAACGTGTACCCCCATTATGGAAGAGGATTTGAAAATCTTTCGTCATGCCTATTATATTAATAAATTTTTATTCAAAAGAAATAATTATTGCTAGGTTTATATCTTTATATTGACAAAAATAGTCGCATTATAATATTTAAAATATTGTATTAATATATTTAACGAATATCTTATTTATAATTTGCTAATTTCAAAAAATTAAAACCAGTAAGTTTAAGGATCAACATTAACTAAGATCGTTCGGAATATTGATCTTATAAAGAAGTTATCGTACAAATAAACATAAATACATTTATTTGTGTATGTTATTTAAAAAAACCATGAAATACAAGATATGACTTTCTACATTAGAGGTATCATTGTTTATTGCCGCTTTTTTAAAAATATCCATGCGATAATAATAAATTTCCGACCTACAGAAACTTGTTAACACAGATCTTTGGTATTTTTATATTGATTTAAATCATGATTTTTCACTACGGTAACGTTCAATTGTTGGCCATTTTTAAATAATATGAAAAAACACCCAGATAATAAAAATCATTTCTTCTGGACGAAACGTTTCATGATTATACCTACATACAAATGTAAGAATATATCCTAAATTAAGTTTAGGATTTACTGAAAATCTGGGTGCACGTGAGATTTTCATTTAAATAAAAAAAGTCATTGAGTTTATAGTTGATTGGATTAGAAAAAAACCGGAAATAAGGAGTTAAATAATATATAGCATTTGAGGTGACATGATTGTGTAGATGGAGCTGGCGTGGGAGGTGACGCTGTCTCCGGCATCTTTAGTTAGAAGCGTCGAGCGAGGAATGTCATTGCATGTCGGGGGGACTGCCCACTCCGTCGGCCAAGTTGTAAACGGCCAGCGCCACTTCTGCTGCTAGCTTATCCGTATCCTGAAACATGCAAATATGGTCATCTCTACGGACGGCAATGTCAACATGCACCACCGCGACTACATCAAGTCGAAAGCTTCATATACTGAAATGTAACCAGATAATACTGTTGTTTCAGAATTGATTCCAAAAATAGATAACAAGAGTCCCAATGATCTAACAACTAAATATGTGGTATTAATTATTTTTTGTAGATACCTCTTTGGTAGTAGTCTCTGCATAAACCCTGACAATGTCTTCGGTCCCGGAAGCCCTGACGAAAGCCCTCCCCTTAGAGTACTTGGCGGCCAACTGATCTATCCTCTCCTGAAGGCCTTCCGGAGTCACACACTTCCTTTCTGCGTCTGTTGTGGTGATCACGTTGCGATCCTGATTGAAGAAACAATGATAGATATACAATCACAATCAGTCTCATTCAAGTCTTGTTTTTATATTGCGTAACAAAAGTATTACTATAAATATAATCTAGCCATTTCTCTTATATATATCCAAATTTGATCTTCGTGAAAATGTAGTATTAGATAGGTTCAAAAAATATACAGGGTAATATGAAGGTGTTAATGGATATTTACCTTGACAGACACTTTAAGCTGACGGCAGGGCAAGTCCTGGTAAGCCTGCAGCCACTGGTGTACATCCCAGCCATTGTTGTGCAAGACAGTCTCCACCAACAGCATATCGGAGATGGCATCTCCCACAGTCTCGTTGGTCAGGTCGATCACTGCCAGCATGCGGAAGGCTGCTAGCTTCTGCTCGGGGTTCAAACTGAAATCCCACACACATAATAAGGATGACTATGTGTCTGTCTAATTATAGATGAGTTTGGATACAACGTCAAAACTATGCATCTTACGAAACGAAACAATTATTGGTCATATTACCTAGTTGCAAGAATTTGTAAAAAAAAAAAGGCTGTTCAGTTAGAAATATATGATTAAAATAATCCTAAACTTGCTTTTTTCAGTACGATGGAAAACTCCTACGAGATAAACTTCTGAAACATAAAAATACACACCCATTATCCATAGACGCTGCCTTGATAGAATTCTTTGCTTTCTGGCTATAAATTATGGTTCCATGGCCATTGGCTTCAAAGTAAACGCCGATGTCGTAGTTCAGGGCCGCGTGATGGAGGTGCTTCACTCCCGTCTTCACACAACTCACAGGAACGCACTGAAAACACAACCGGAGACATTGTTAGATTTTAACCACTCATTATGTTCGCAACAAGTGTAAGATCACAAGCAGACCTACATGAGTAAAATAATGAATATTTATATATGATAAAACTAGTATACCAGTGTGTCTGTGATGTATTCAGTGGAGGCGCCATTGGCATAGGCGGTCTGAACTAATCCGAGCTTCAGGTCCGTGAGCTGGCACTTCTTGATAAGCCCCATGAGGTAGCCAGCCAAGAGGGTGGCTATTCTGTCTCCGTCCAGCAGATGGAACGTCTCACTAAAGTCATATATAATAATATCAGTAAGATATTTTCACATTACTCACAATGCAAACGACAAAAGTTTTGTTTACTATTTCTATATATGAATATCTGAGAAATCTCAATTAAGGTATTTTAACTTTGAATAGTCACTCTGTCGTTACTTTATTTGCAATATCACGACCAGTGTACCGTATGTGTAAAATGTGAATTTACGAACCTATTATCGAGATAATAATAGACAACTCTATCTGCGTCTCCGTCCACGGAGGCCACCCTCTGGTTCAGCTCCCGGGGAACATCCACGGACGGCGACTGCTGGACCTTCACGTGGTCAGCTCCACACTGCAACGTAGAAACCCCATTGTTTCATTTCGTACTGAATTCTCTATATTCTTACTACAGCCATTATCATTACCAAGAAAGCTATATTGACCAACACAATAACTTTTTTGGTATAAAAATCTTTTTTTTAAAGTTTTTATAAAAACATTATTAATAACGCACGTATAAAACTTGGTAGTTTCGTTTTTAGATAAATTAACGTTCAAAAAGATTTATGTATATAAAACATGTCAAATATTACATTTTAAGGCTATTTTTAATCAATAAATATTTTTAGATTTCTACTTAAATAAGTGAAGCAAATTTTATGAAAAGTAAAAAATTGACGAAGTGATATGGTATTGTTACAAAAATCATTTGAACAGAGTCTAGAAACTAACAGCTATTGAAAACATCAAAGGCATTTTTCAAGCCGTGAACATGTATGTACCTTCCGATGTTATGATGAAATGTTTTATCTGTTCAAAATATATAAGTACTTACCATGCTGCTTATTGATATAATACTATAGCTATTGTTGTATTCTTACATTGAGATTAAGTTTGCCACCGTTCCCGCCGGCATTGAAGACCTCCACATCCAGAAAGCCTTCCAGCTTTTTCTTCAACAGTCGCATCTTCTTTCCGCCGACTCCATTAGCACCATCGAAGTACACCAGCGGCTTGTAGGACGCATTGTTAGGATCGGAACCACGAAGAGTCTTAAACGCTTTCAGTAGCTTGTTAAAGTAACCTAAAATTAAGCAGACAAAACAATTAAATAAACAGCGTAATAATGGGAAGAGGCAATAATTTGTTTAAATATATCATTATTTAAGTTCAATTATGCTTTCAACAGACGAATAATCCAAATTGAATTTAAAGCACAGCTAACCTTCTTCGTTTGGCAATCCGTAAGCCCCGTTGGTGTTCCGGCAAGTGACGAAGTAGTGCAGCATGGGTGTGGTCACCACGCCGAAGTCCTTGGGAGTTCCCTGGATAGCCAGCACTCCGTCGGTGGCCGCCTTCGACAGTCCTGGACTTGTATATCTAAAAGAGTTAACGATCTTTCTGAATATAATATATCACGAAACATTATTTGATAATCTTCCATCATGTCAAAACACAGCATACTTGATGGACAATAATTAATTCGTAACGTGTTATGTCCATTTTTATAATAAAATATATTTTAATTGATGTCTGAAACATCTCTATTAAATATCGAAGTAATTTTACTAAGCTGTAAGTAATATATTTGCAAACCTTGTGTCCATTCCAATATAAACGTTAGCTTTCAGTCTCATATCGATCTTGTGCATGTCCACGATCTCCGCCATCGTCGCTTCCAGTTCATTATCTCTGGAAATAAAACATAATGTATTGTTAATATAATGCAAATGTAATAATCATGATTCCCCGCAAGAATTAAGGTATTAATAGAATTGAATAAGGCCTTTCATTTTTCAATGTTTTTTTACTTTGAAAAGTACTTTTATTAAAAACAACAGCCATAATTTTTTATGTTATTAAAAATTCAATCGCAATTTTTAAGATTTAAAAATTTTATAACACATCCTAAGAGCATAATGTTTGAAATAAATTTATTCACTTCTTCGACAGCGGATACGACAAGGTATCCTTTTCTGTACAAACTTTGCATACTAATTACAAGATTTACATCGCTTACAAAAAAAGCACAAAAAATATGAGATTAACTATAAGTTTGGATATTTTATATTTTAGTACAACGTATTTGTGATTCTGATATTTTTATTAGACAGCGATAGCTTCAAAATAAAGCAATATTTCTCTTTCCTTTTACGGCTATAATGTTTAAAGCTCTATATAAAATATATTTTACTGAAATATACATTTAAAGCAAATTAAACGAGGAAATTTAATGTTTTTATACATTTACACCTGAAGTGTGTGAAGTACTTTCGTACTGACTTAACTGCTATTTTTTACAATTTGAGATTTATTGAATATAAAATAATACACATAATAAATTACATCTGTACGATTTTAATGATGGTACCACCATCTATGTTTGGTTGGTGGTATGAGCTATCAAGGTGGTGATGGCTCAGGGAGCTGTTTTGCGGGCCATGTGACCTATGGGTCATGTGACGGCGAATTGG
Organism: Atopsyche davidsoni; assembly: GCA_022113835.1. Classification (NCBI taxonomy): domain Eukaryota; kingdom Metazoa; phylum Arthropoda; class Insecta; order Trichoptera; family Hydrobiosidae; genus Atopsyche; species Atopsyche davidsoni. The sequence continues at coordinate 4,574,892 of JAILWY010000025.1, forward strand.
GACCTCGAGAGGGGGGGACCAAGTGACGTATAAAAGGGCGGCCTGGCATTCAGCTCCTCCTCTATTTCTCTATATTCTCAGTTCTTCCCTATTCTCTTATTATTATGTGATATTTATATTGTAATAAAAACGGAAATCATAAAATCCGAATTTTAATGACGAACGAGACGTGCATCATAACTCAAAGTGAAAATAACGACCATTAATCCCGGTCGAGTAACGAGCCGAAGATCGAACAAGTGTGGGCTGAATTTACAAATCAGCGGGATCCACGCATGCTGCGGATCGGCGCGAACATGGTCCTTCGAAACCTGGATGTTGGAACAGTTTGTAACTGGATCAGGATGTCCCGAAACAAGACATCGTGACCGGAGCAGCGCAGTGCACACATCATGATCAGACGAGTCATCACCAGGAGCCAGACGAGTGGAAGTCGAACTGAACGTGAGTACCGATCTCCTTGTATCACGTCCTATCATCGGAAATAATGCAATCTCATTATTGTCAGCATCGGACTTCCCGTCATTAGTTTTTTGTAATCAGTAGGTAGGTGATAGTTTTTTGAACAAGTGCACGTCGTTAGTTGAATTTATTGTTTTTAAAAAAGTTTTAAGGTTAAAATGTATATGTTCGTCTCTCGTCGATAATTTTAAATGTTACAAAGTAAGTAGGTAGAACACGTGGAGCACGTGTAGATAATTATTTGGATCAATGCTTTGGTTGAAGAAATGTCATAATTAGAACACAGATGACGTTCGCGTAAGCGTGGCAAAATTCAAAAATTTTATTATATTATTTTTAAAAAAATATTATATTAGTTGGAACATAAATAACTAATATAACGGAAATTAAGTAAAAATAAAGTAAATGACTCGGTGATTATTAAAATAATAACGGATTCATTTGGCAAGTTTAAAAAAAATGGCGGAATTAAAAGAACTCATAATGAAGCGAAGATGTATTATGGGTCAAATAACGAGATGTGGTAGTTACTTCGCTTCAGAATCCAGTAGCCTAGCACAAATACCTTTAAGATTGAAAAAAATGGAAGAATGTTACGAGGAGATCTATAAGATACAATCGAAAATAGAGTCAATCTCAGGTGTTGACGATGACGAATGGGAAACAATTGATGCCGCGTACTATGATACAATAGCGTTAGGGAAGAAGAGATTTAAAGGATTAGAGCCACCAGTTAAAGGAATAACCGGTGTGATGGCGGTCGTCAAGTTAGAGCGACCGCAGCCAGGATTATTTCCTGGAGTTGAGGAAGGGAACCGCGTCGTCAAGTTAGAGCGACCGCAGCCAGGATTATTTCCTGGAGTTGAGGAAGGGAACCGAGTCGTCAAGTTAGAGCGACCGCAGCCAGGATTATTTCCTGGAGTTGAGGAAGGGAACCGCGTCGTCAAGTTAGAGCGACCGCAGCCAGGATTATTTCCTGGAGTTGAGGAAGGGAACCGCGTCGTCAAGTTAGAGCGACCGCAGCCAGGATTATTTCCTGGAGTTGAGGAAGGGAACCGCGTCGTCAAGTTAGAGCGACCGCAACCAGGATTATTTCCTGGAGTTGAGGAAGGGAACCGCGTCGTCAAGTTAGAGCGATCGCAGCCAGGATTATTTCCTGGAGTTGAGGAAGGGAACCGCGTCGTCAAGTTAGAGCGATCGCAGCCAGGATTATTTCCTGGAGTTGAGGAAGGGAACCGCGTCGTCAAGTTAGAGCGACCGCAGCCAGGATTAGTTTCTGGAGTTGAGGAAGGGAACCGAGTCGTCAAGTTAGAGCGACCGCAGCCAGGATTATTTCCTGGAGTTGAGGAAGGGAACCGCGTCGTCAAGTTAGAGCGACCGCAACCAGGATTATTTCCTGGAGTTGAGGAAGGGAACCGCGTCGTCAAGTTAGAGCGATCGCAGCCAGGATTATTTCCTGGAGTTGAGGAAGGGAACCGCGTCGTCAAGTTAGAGCGATCGCAGCCAGGATTATTTCCTGGAGTTGAGGAAGGGAACCGAGTCGTCAAGTTAGAGCGATCGCAGCCAGGATTAGTTTCTGGAGTTGAGGAAGGGAACCGCGTCGTCAAGTTAGAGCGACCGCAGCCAGGATTAGTTTCTGGAGTTGAGGAAGGGAACCGAGTCGTCAAGTTAGAGCGACCGCAGCCAGGATTATTTCCTGGAGTTGAGGAAGGGAACCGCGTCGTCAAGTTAGAGCGACCGCAACCAGGATTATTTCCTGGAGTTGAGGAAGGGAACCGCGTCGTCAAGTTAGAGCGACCGCAGCCAGGATTATGTCCTGGAGTTGAGAAAGGGGACTGCGTTGTCAAGTTGGAACGATCGCAGAACGGCTTTCAGAGGAAGGCCAGAGAGATGGGCCGAGCGCCATCTCAAAAAGACTGCGTCGTCAGGTTAGAACGACCGCAGGAAACGGAAGCGGTGTCAAAACAAGATGACGGTTCATCATGTGTAGTGGCGCCAGCAAAGCGACATTTTTCATTAAAGGAAAAAAGTCGAAATTTAAGAGAAACATATCTTGCGGTTAGAAAAAGATTTCTCGACTTAGAACTTCGGACTCAAGATAATAAAAGGAGAGTAGAATATTCAATATTCAGGTTAGGACATTTGCTGGAGTGCGACCCTCCCAGTGAAGATGAGATCGTATCATCTTTACCTCGTCATGCGGCGTACAAACAGTTAACTGTTTGTACACCGCACGTTGTACGTAAGTACAACTACAAGGTTCAGGTAATTTTAAATTCATTCTACGTAGACAAGTTAATTACGGGAACTGACACCATTGAACAAGCGAAAAAATTAAAATCGGATTTAGTTGAAATTTTAAGTATTATAGAAAAATCATTAGGTAGTTTCCGACCTCCTTTCCTTAACACCAGCCCATTCCTGATCGGTACGTCACTAGTAAGCACGCCGCAAAAAGACGTACGGGAGACATCTTTCAATCGACAAGATCGATACAAAATGTTTACACACATGATTTTTTGTTTTTGGAATCGATGGAAACGGAGTATTTGGGACAACTACAGGAGCGGTCCAAATGGACCAACAAGGGGAGACGAGAGATCCAGCAGGGGGACTTGGTCATCTTGAAGGAAGACAACGTTCAGCCACTACACTGGCCGATGGGGCGTGTCACGAGCCTACATCCAAGAGCAGACGGCTGTGTGCGAGTAGTTGATATTCGCACAGCCAAGGGGAGTACTACACGAGCAGTCAACAGAGTTGTTTTGTTGCCAATGGACGACGTAGAAAACAAGTCAGTGGAAGAAAACTCAAACAGTGAACGTCATCAAAAATGACAAGTGTTTATAAATCAGTGCTGATGCACTCAGTGCAATCCAAGAGGGATTGGAGACTCATAAGTGGAAAAGGGACCACAGTTTTAGATTTATTTTACTTTTGTAATTTATTTCATGTTAGGTTAAGCTTTATGATTACGAAATAACGTAACGAAATAACTTTAAAGTGAAACAAACAGTGAACGTCATCAAAGATGACAAGTGTTTATAAATCAGGTGCTGATGCACTCAGTGGAATTCAGGATGGATTGGAGACCACGGAATGGACTCCTAAGTGGAAAAAGGACCACGGTTTTAGTGATTATCGTTTTTGACTTTGTAATGTATTTTCCATGTTAGGTTAAGCTTTATGATTTATGAAATAACGCGGATGTAATGTCGATTAAGGAAGAAAAAACTATGAGATAGTGATTTCTTGGGGGGAAGTATGTACGATTTTAATGATGGTACCACCATCTATGTTTGGTTGGTGGTATGAGCTATCAAGGTGGTGATGGCTCAGGGAGCTGTTTTGCGGGCCATGTGACCTATGGGTCATGTGACGGCGAATTGGGACCTCGAGAGGGGGGGACCAAGTGACGTATAAAAGGGCGGCCTGGCATTCAGCTCCTCCTCTATTTCTCTATATTCTCAGTTCTTCCCTATTCTCTTATTATTATGTGATATTTATATTGTAATAAAAACGGAAATCATAAAATCCGAATTTTAATGACGAACGAGACGTGCATCATAACTCAAAGTGAAAATAACGACCATTAATCCCGGTCGAGTAACGAGCCGAAGATCGAACAAGTGTGGGCTGAATTTACAACTCAGCAGGATCCACGCATGCTGCGGATCGGCGCGAACAACATCACTAAAGAAAAAATCATTTAAAATGTTGCAAATGTTTTATGTATATTTTAGGCATGAATTTCAATGAGAAAATACTTATAGCCGGTGTAATTGTTTAAAATATGTAAATTTATGTCCTAATGGACAAGCAATGTATTTTTATATATAAAATGCAAAAAAGATATAAAATCAATGCATCTTTTCTAATCAATGAAACCCCTTCTTCTAGGGGCTATTAGCCTTTCATTAGCTAGAAGCTTGAAAGCATTAACAACAACTAAAAGACCCCCTATCAGGTTTATACGTCCTGTATACCTCCCCCACCCCATTTTAGATAAAGCCAATGGCTGAATTCTTCGCATAGATAGCAAAGTTAATCAATAATACTTCGCTAAAGTTTTACGTTGCATCACACTTCCCAGAAATTTTGTCTGCTCATCAACTTTAATCCGTATTGAATTATCGATGAGGTGATGTTGTAAAGGTGAGTGCAATGTGAAGGCAGAACTAACCCAACGTTGGCAAGCTTAGTAGCCAGAGCCTCCCAGCTAATCTCCAGCATTTCTCCGTGAGGGTCAATCAGCTTCACCCCATTGTCGGGCTCCAGGTTGTGAGAGGCGGTGATCATCACACCGATTGTGGCACCTGTAGGGAGTCATAGTCATAAATTACTTCTAGTATATATAATATTAGCTAAAATCTGATATGCTACTTATAAAAGTTTTATGTGTTTTAGTAAAAAATGTTGAAAAATTGTGTAATTTTTCCACAGGTGTGTAAATATTAAAAAGAAATTTATCGCTGAAGATACTAACACCTAGTGTTTCGTAATAATAGATAAAAAATAATTACTAACAGATAAGGATTAAATTCGGGAGATATGTTATCCAATATTCATTGATTATAGGTAGAATTCATATTATTTATTTTATAAGAAATAATATAATTCAAAATCATAATATTTACTTTGAAAGATCTTTATGTAAGCGTTAATGAATTATTCATGAAACTGAATGTAGAATTTGTGCACCAAAAAGCCTGAGTCTTTAAAAATAATATGAACGTTAATATAATGCTTTTCATAAAAAAATATTAAGAAGTCAAAAGCATAACAGAAGTGAGAGATATCTTGCTGTTATTACTGTTTCAGATTGTAAACATTTAATATTATATTTGATTTGATATTGATGATTATAAATAGACAAATCGCTAAGAGAAAACGATAAATTCTGCTTGCGAGCGGTTTTCCTTTACAAGGGCATCTTCAGACCTGACTGGTCCGAACAAGGCCTTGAAAACCAATTGACTATTCATATTTATTGATAAAATATGGAGCATCACAAATTGAGCCAATCCATTATGGATAAACGAGTTGTATTATTTTATATTATGAATACCACATCTTGACTTTTCAATTCAATTGACAAATATCTTAATACCGTATAGGATTGTGAGCACATAGACTGTTGTCTATAGCAACACTGATCAGGTACCGAGTAATACAATAATGACACCGGAATTGGTCACTTCCCTGCCGACCGCCGACCAGCCCCGACCTACCTACTACTTACCACCTTTCGGAGTTCATGCATGATACTACTACATGATTTCTGTTATGTTACTTATATGTACATCACAAAAAACATTTGTAATCCACAGAAAATAAATATTTACCATTCTTGACCCGAGATCGCAGAGCAGCCAGCAGTCCCATGCGGTAGAGGACATGCTGTAGGTGAATTGCCCTGAAAATAGAAACATTGTAAATCAAAAACTCTTGAACTGTTGATACCTGCTCATATACACAATGTTTCAAAAGTTATATTTGTTACTTATTATATATTTATACATTTTTAATTTAATATAAAAACAATGTTTTCATTTAATTGCTAATGAAGTTTTCTCATCATGAGCTGCATATAACAGATCCACCTAGTAAACATAGACTAGGTCAGACATTTTAAAAGTTGATTGCAACTTAATAGAGGAATTTTTTTTTATTGTTTACGCTCAGTATACAAGTACCCCAAGTCTCGGGATAAATTCATTTAATTTTCTGGCATCATCACTTAATTGGACTAAAGTAAAGACACTGAAAAAAGCTTGGAGTTGAAATAATAGCCGTGGTCCCTTTCACTGCGGCGCTCTGCACAAGTACTGGCCCACAGTCAATGTAATTGACCCTGATCTCTATGTTTCCTGATTTACTTTCACCAGCTGCCTGTTCGTACGGGTCCAACGTAACACTGTGTAATATTTATCAATACAACTCTACTCATGAGCTGTCTCAAGTACAGTGAGTGCTGTTTAATGTCATAGCTCAGCTGTATAATCACATACTAATAATGAAATGACATTATTTAACTCGTAGAACTGTTCTAGATTGAACCGATTGAAATAAACAATGTTTTTCTTTAATTTAAAAACTCATCACCTGATACTCAGATTGATATTAAGAGTATATATTTTTTTGTGTATTGAGACTTACACTTTACACTTAAATTAATGTACAGTAATATGATATAATCTTCAAATTTTTTTACAAATTATTACCAACAATTTTCAAATTGATGTTTTAACAATACTTTATTTCTATACATTCTCATTTGTAACAATTTTTCGTTTGTTCTTAACTTAGGATTCAATTAAATTTTATCATCAGTCAATGAAACACTAATTTCCCGTACACAGCACACATAAATACTTCGTATTTATTTTTCGATATCGTAAAAAAACTAAAATAAATTCAAACCAAAATATCACATTGTAAATTTGGCTACATTCATACATTGAGGCAAGGAAGTGACTAGCTGGCACTGGCTTATCTCGTTAAGGTAGCAGCACGCATTTACTTTTGGTTTTAGCATTCCCACTCGAGCCGAATGTTGCAAAATATAAAAATATATTCTTTACAGAAGTCTTGGCATCGTACCAAATAATATTTTACTCAGTAAACACATGAGATGGTAATGCAAGAAGTAACCACTGATCGGTAATAAGAAATCGAAAGTCATTTAGCTTAGATTCCTATTCACCATTTTTATGAGTTGGGAATAAATTTTAAAATATAATCGTACTCTTTAATACCATAGCTTTCACCTTATGCACCAGGTTTTTAATTATTCTACGACCAGATTTAACTACGATTATTAAAAATAGTTATTTACATCAAATTATATTTTATTAAAATTTAAACCGTCCCAGAAATAAAATTGACAACGCAACAACCCAATACATATAAATTCTTCTATGCTGGTGTGATTTCATACAAAACTTTCGCACGGATTTAACTAATGCTCATATTTATATCCACTCTACATAATCAGTGCAGACGCAGCCTTTGAAATGCTTTCAAGGAGTGCGGCGACTCACCTCCTCGATTATCCCAAGATTCGTAAAGTGAAAAGTTCACAAACACCAATTTATCTAATCACACTCCAAGGTCACTTCTGCATAATGGTAGATTAAGAAACCATTCATTTAACGACACTCAAAGGGTCGATGTTATTTGTAAGTCGGTCCAGAAGACTACCTATTATGGTATGGAAAATATTACAATATCATAAAGTTGTAGTAATATAATAAATTACTGTAAATCTAACCTCAAATTTAATTTGACAGCTATACCAAAGTAATTAGGAAAAGGCCGCATGGTCTTACTAAAAATTTGTTTATTTACATTTATTTGTTTATTAACAATGTAGGTTCATTATTTCTAGTTTCATCAAATTAACAACTTCTGAATAAAAAGATAAGAGGAACTCTACTATAAAATAATTTGTAGATATGCAGGTATCTTATCTGTTGTTGTAAAGATAAAGTTGTACACCAGGAATATGCATTTATATAAAAAGATACGAGGTATTATTTTCTTCATGTTGAAATATTTCAAAATGAAAATATAAAACCTGAGAAATGATATGTAATATTTTACAATAATATACAACATAAATGTCAGCACATTAGAAAAGGTCAACGTTGCTAGGAAATATTTTAGCGAAAGGTCTGGTGACATTTATACCTCAAAGTACACGAGGATATGTATTTTTAATTATTGCTTTGTGTGTAATTTGGTAAATTGCTTATTGATAACTTGAAATAAGTGCAATTATTTCCGTCATCACCCATTGTGTATCATATTAGATAATACAAGCAATTCGACGATGAAACATCAATATCCAGGCTTGTAGAAAAAACTCGAGCGATTCTTTCAATCCAAAGTACTCAAAGTTGAAACAAGATAAACCTGTTACTCTCAATGCCAATATAGTAAACAAAATATTTAATAAAATCTGATGGGTAACATATTGTAAACCTAATATAGCGATAATCATCCATGCTTAGTAAAAATCTGGCTATACAATCAGAAGGCATTTCAAGTCGAGAGACACTGGAAATAGTAAAAAATCAAAACCAAATTATATTTAAAGTACTCTAAATTATAACAAGATAAACCTGTTCAGATCAATATTGTTCTAATGAGTAACACATTTTATAATACAGCGATAATCATCCATGCATGATAAAAATATGACCATGCAATCAGAAAGCATTTCACGACGAGACACTGGAAATGGTAATAATTCAAAGCCAATTTATAGATAAAATACTCAAAATTAAAACAGGATAAACCTGTTATTCCGAATGCCAATAATATACAAATTATTTAATACAATCAAGGTAACAAATTTTATCACAATATAGAGATAATCATCCATGCTTGATAAAAATCTGGCCATTCAATTAGAAAGCATTACACGTCGAGTGTCTAAATATGGTGGGCCCGTGTTGTGACACTGGAAATAGTAATAAATTAAAGCCGATTTATATGAGTCATGGCATCGTAGCTCTGATAAAATCCACTCGGGTATAACCTTATAATATCCAGGAGATTGTGTACTCACTTGGTGCGGAATCCCGCGGTCCCGTACTGGATGTAGAGCTCGGTGGTCTTGGGATGCATTTCTCTCGCAAAAGCGTACACGGTTCTGTAGTTGCCTGTCATTTTTCTCGATATTTATTGGAATCGGCAGTCCTTTTCCTCACCTACCACTACAAACGTCAGACTACGTCATAGCTGGACACAGTGAAAGTAAACCGCTGTGTTGCCAGGACGCAGCACTCGAATTCGCCACATATAATGCGTCCCACCCGAGAGCAAAGCAGTACACTCTGCCTTTTACATATCTATTTTACTTCGTTTATTATTGTTTATATGTAATATTTAATGTATTTTTTTAATTATAAGGTATTCACATACTTTTATTCCTTCATGTAAATTATATGTTCAGTCATAGTCACTATAAAATTCAATATAAACAATTTAGTGCAACCACAGTGTACAATAGTATACTGTGCCTTTTTTTATATGTTATACTTAATTTATTACTGTCACGCTTTCTAAGATATTTGCATAAACACGCTTTTATTCTCATACCTAAAATATATTTTTAATCATGGTCAATGTCAGATTCTCCACATACAATTTGCCGCAATTGCAAAGAAAAATAATGAGTATACTATACCTTTTGAAAATATGTATTAATCCATCAAGTATTATCACATTTTTTAACTATTCTTATACTTTCAACACATTTTTATTTTTAGGTTTAAATAAATTTATATTTGAGTAAAAATAGACATAATATACATAGATATATATATATATATATATATATATATATATATATATATATATATATATATATATATATATATATATATATATATATATATATATATATAACTCCCTATATACAAATACTATAGAGCAAAGTAGTTTACTGTGCCTTTTGCAAAGGTATATGTATTACTTTAAATATTGTTATCACAATTTTTTAGGTATTTACGTATTTTAAGCACACTTTATGTATAAAAAGTCATATTTATAAGTGAAATTCCCCAAATAAATTTTGCAACAACTACACGACAAAGAAATATACTGAGCCCTTAGCATATTCATTATGCTTCATCTATTAATATAATTTGTAAGGTATACGCATACTTTTAATACGCTTTTATTGTCAGACTATGTTTATGATTTACGGTCAGTGTTAAATTCTCTACACACAATTTGCAGCAATCACAGAACCATTTGTAAAAGTTTAATGATTCACATATAATTGTTACACTTTCTAAGGTTATCACATACTTTCAACACACTTTTATCTTATATTTATAAAATAAATTTATAAATGAGATAAAATAGGCATGATCAAAATAAAATTGCACAATCTTCCGTAATACAAAAACACAAACACTCAATTTAAAATGTTGAAATATACCTAAGAATATAAATTATTATCATATTTAAACCTTGTTTTATTTATTTCTTGTTTTATTAAACATTTTTTGCAGTTAATGTAAATTAGTACAAATAAGGAGTCTTATTTACCTGCGTTGTGGAAGTTAGCTTAAGCGTGGCAACATTTTATCCAATAAAAGCTTTAAGAATCACACACAGAGCTTACAGGAAACATCTTTACCATATAAATGTGTATTTTTCAGGGTATAAGTATTCTCAAAAATTATTTATTTAAAAATAATTAATTATATAAACAAACTATTTCATTATATTTTATTGTATTTTAATTGATTTAAATATTTAATAATCCTTGAGTACTTACATAAGTAGACTACAACAGAAAATCAAAAGGCTCATGAATGATTATTATTGACCAATAGAGGTGGTTTTTTAAAATTTTATATCAGTTTTTACTTTAAGCGAATTAAAATTTTTATTGAAATTAAATTTATTTTACGAATTAGTATAGACATCTGTGTAAAAAAATACTTATCATTTTAAAAGCGTACTTTAATATTAAGTTTATTCTACTAAACAACAGATGTCACTGCCTTGGCAAAAAAAAAAAAAGCAGCGCAATTTTTATTTATTATGTGTTCATGTTTATATATTTCTCTGAGCACCCTAGTATAAAACGGTTTGATCTGATGAGACGGCATCATCATATTACAATATATTTAATCACCAATGTATAACAATGAAAATATTAATATTTAGTTATTAGATAAGATTAAAACACAATTTTAATATAAATCACGCCCACAGAAACTTGCACGCTGGTACATGCGGTTCATTTAATCCTAGCCAAAAAGGACTGAGAGGAGACTGCAGATCCAATACACCTTTGAAATTCACTTTAAATCCTTCGTTATCACGTCCGAGAAGTACTAGCAAATTATATTATCAAACTAGCATATCATTTTTAACTGCATGTTAATGTAAGTTATTGACAGATTTAGAGCGATCTTGTATTTTTATATTATTCCAAAGCCCTTTCTAGGCGATGCATATTTCAGACGATTGCGACACCCCAAGGCGAAAATCCCAATAAGGTCCACCACAGTTACATTACATCCTCACTGCATGTTTTTGAAGATTAATGAATCAAGCTTTGGTGGTTTAAAAACAAACTATTGTGTGATACAACGGCGCGTGAATTTAAAACAGCCATGAATTTTACATGCAAATATTTAGGGGTACATAAAGGTTGTATTAGCTCCTGTTTGGGGATTACAAAAGGCAGAATATTTGCATGGGGGTATAAGGAAATAGGCAGTAAATAAAGGTAAGATTAACGGTTGTTTTTATTGCGTACGTATTGTGTCTAATAGCTCGTCACGTGAGGAATCATTCAGGACATCAGATGCTTGCAAATCTTGCAGGTATCTAGATAAATTGAAATACCCTTATATCAGACAAACCGTCGGCACTGTGACTTTTGTCCTGGTACAAGCAGAATCAAAGGCAACAAAAGAAGCAGCCGAAGTAGCAATCGCCCATTGCTCGGAAAGCGCTGATCAACAACATAGGAAAATGGGGAGAAATTTAATACGCAATAATGAAATTCATGCATACAAATTCTCTAAGACGTATATCTTCTTGACGTGTGTTTAAATTACTCGTGTTCATTGTATTGTATTTGAAAATATTGGATAAACATATAAAAAATCTTTTCAACAAAATACAAACGATACTTGACGTATTATATGTTTACACGTGAGTATATTTTTTTTACTTTCAATAGGGTACTGGATACAAAGATCATCTATTTTGATATTTAGTTTTGACGATTCTTCCATAAAAAAACTTCGTAACAATAACTGCAACATATTTACAAAAATCACTGCAAATATCTAAGGAATAAATATGACTATATAAATTGAAATTTTCTTGGTTCGTGTAAAATCAAATTACGACAAATTTATTACTGTCAAGCAGATCTAAGTAATTATAATAAACGAAGCATTATTTTTTCTATTCTTCAAAATTTAAAGCTGTAAAATTATTCAGTAAAATGCACACAGTAATGCCGCTAATCCATCTTTAACTTAGATCTGCTATAAACTAAATGCTACTTTATTAATCTTTTTGTATACATTTGTTTTAAATTTTCAGTTAGAAAATGAAGGCTGTAACTATTGTGAGGTATATATACTCATATATATAGTTTTCGTTGGTAACCTAACCCGCCTTTATCATCCACAGTTACATCATTATTTTTTCCAGATCCTCTTGTATCCTTATCGCATAGCCAAAATAATATATGTAGAAGCAAAGCAAAGAAAACAAAGCCCAATAAGACCCACCACGTTCTCACTGAATCATTACAAAGAGTACGCGATCGAGCTTTGCACTATTTCATACCAAAGATGAATTACCAATCGACTATGAGAATTTGAAAAATTAAAAGCCTATTAATATTTGTTGTAAAAATTGTGAGTTTTACTCATAAAAACCGTCTGTCGTGATTACTTTAATAAAACCATGGGTTAGGTTAAAAAAAAGGGGGTTAAGATATTAATTATATACATTTAAAAGTTTCCAGAATGCAGAAAAATTCCAAGAGGGGTAGATGAGATGACTAAAGCATAACAATTAATTATATAGAAAAATTTATACGTTTTAATGCAAACCTTATTTTTGAATAATCATTATTTCGATTAACTACATGACCTCGCTTTACGCGGATTATTTTTATGCGATTTTAGAGTTATGCGGTTTGTACTTTGATTTAAAACTTATTATACAAACATGTAGATACGAGTCATTTTAAAATTTTTACGTACAAAAGGTCTCTGAAAACATTCAAAACTGGCATATCACTTAAAATTTATTCTCACTAAAATTTATTCACAAGTTTAATTTTGTTGTGCTTTAAACCTATTTCTCCCATTGTTTTAAAGGAATTTACTATTTTTCAAAATTAAACTATTTTTGTAAATTTTATATTTTATGTAAAAAAAATTCTATAGAACGTATCCACCGCAAAAATCTATATCACACCATTGATTGATTTTTCCTTTCCCAGACTCCGAAGAATACTTTCTTCTCTAGGGGAAACCCACCATGAGTTGGACACTTTCTATGGCGTGCCATAAAAAAACATAAACTTTCTATTTAACACTGCATTTACCCATTACTTCTGATGTGTATAATTATATTTTAAAAAAAATAATACATATCTTTCGTTGGATATATACAGCATAAAATAAATGTTTTCAATATATCCAAATCTATTTTTCTAAAAATTAAATATACTGATATAACCAATAAGTATACTATTTGTGCACAAGGTCAGGTTTTTTCAGCTGTTTTTTGCAAATTTTTAGACATGCTATCTAAAAATAGGCCGAAATTATCAATATATGATATAGTTTACAGACAAAAATAATTTTATGAGTATTTGAAGAATACAGGATCTATAAAACCTTTAGTAATTAATAAAAACTCACCTGTATCATTTTAACTCGCCATCCACTTATAGATTGAGAAGCTAGAATTTGTGTTACTGCATTTGGATATAAAAAAAATGTTTTTATATATTTAAAACGTAATTTCAATTATATTTTCAAAGCATTGTTGAAAACACACCTCCTTCTAAGAAATTATAAATAAATGTTTACCAAATAATCACAATACATTTTTTGCGTAAATACAACAAAAGAAAGTGCTTTTTTAAATAACGTCATTGTATTTTGTATTGTTAAAAGAAAAATATACGCATTTTGTCTGTATTATGACTTAAAAAAAAACATTTTTGAATCATTGATATGTTTTATTATACAAATATTTATATTTGATGTTTTTATAATGCTTCACGTTTCATCCAAGTTTATTGTTAATTTAATTTAATCGATTTTGTATTCTCAAACAAAAAATATACATACGTAAATAAAATATGTTTTGGTTTTTACTAAATATAAAATCATTTGTTGGTACGACGATTAGTTTGTAAACACATCGTATATGGTAAAAAACGTTTCTAAACTTAATAAAAAATGCACAAATCTATGAAAACGTCAACAATATAAGTTTCCCTAATTATATCTTATTTTGAAGTTTTCACGAAATCGATAAATAAAAGGGATGAAGAATGTACTTATGAATTATTAATATTAAAAATAAAAGTATTTTTTCTGTTATATTAATATATATCCTGAATTATAAAAAAAAGCATACCTTGCAAAAAACGATTAATAAATCAAAAATATCTTTTATGCAATTTCAACCAAAGATATTTGTATTTCTTTATACTATTGTTATATTATAAAATACACTCATGATGATATCTGACGTGAAACGACGAGATATTTATATAGGGTGTCCAAAAAGAGTATCGGGTGAATGTGAATAGTGACCGTTATTGCGATATGCTGCGAAAATTTTTGGGTCCAGAGTTGGAGGAGTTTTAAGGTTTCAACTCAAGAAAGTGGTTCCAATACTTGCCATACATCCAATCAATCAATTGAAGCTGTTATCGAATCATTCCCTAATAAGGTCATTTCACGTAGAGGTAACATCAACTGGCCTCACAGAAGCCCCGACCTTAGCCCTCTTGACTATTTTGTATGGGGATACCTTAAAAGTAGGGTTTATGAGAATAATCCGACGAACCTAACGGAATCGAAACAAAATATCAGGTCAGAAATGGCAGCAATATCGAGGGCTATGCTAATTGCTGATATCAGCGTGTTATCAGCAATTTTCGTTCCAGATTAGAAGATTGCCAGCAGCGCTATTTGGAGAACATCATCTTGTAAAAATAATTTTCCATTTTTTATTCTTACAATCAATAATTAAAAAATACTTGATTACGAGTAGTTTTTGTTTTACTGAACTAACAAATACCCGATACTCTCTTTGGACACACTATATTTTTTTAAACACACGTGGAGTATGAATTTGTTATTCTGATATTTATCCAACGGATTTTTGCTAACGGATTATATTATATATATATATTTACTTTTATTTTACCATCGGTGGACATCGAGGTCTTTCGTGAAAGAGTATTAGGTCGAAAAGTAAGAGACAGGTAGGCAAGCAGTTATATGCGTTCAAATACAATTGCTGCTGTGTTCAGTTTAATAATATTGTTGCATGTGGAAAAACCCATGAGCTCGTAGACAATTAAATTTTATAAACATAATTTAAAAACAAATAATTTCTTTTCCTTTTTCTAGAGCAGACAAGAGGAAGGTATTGTGAGCATTACTCCTTCAAACGCGCTTCGAAGGTTGCAAACCACACTCGTCCTAAAGTTCCGGTCTATACTGCAACATTTTACTACTTTATTTATTTTAATATGGGTTTGGGATAGTCATCGACGGATGATGACTTCTTATCCAAGTGAAATTGGAGGACTATTTCACTAAACATATGTTTGTCCTGAGCTACAACTAATGCCTATTTTCCCTGCGATTTTTCCTGGAATATCAGCTGCAGTAAGCTTTATTTAAAATTTCTAAAAAATCCCCATAATATGTTTTTTTGACATCTTCGGGAGTTCTCTTTCTTTGCCCATCATGTGTAAGACTCTTTAATTTGTGACGCGGTCAATCATGCTGACTATGATGATTAAATCAAAACATGAACTTTGAAATCGTCTAAAAATAACTAAGCAAATCACAATACAAGAGCATCTGAATAACACATAACAATGCTAAACTGAATGCGTCAAGAGCCTTTTGTAGTTCTATGAAAAGATTTTTTGAGAGCCTTTCTGTTACTTTGGTATATAAAGTGCGTTTCTGATGGAAGGACCATAGTCTTATCAACACTTCACAGTTCATCTATTCCACAAAGGAGCTCTGATATCTCCAAGCCAAAGAAATCGATTCCAGTAAGTGTCTACAATTTTATATTTATTCATTTATATATTTTTTTAAATATTTTTAATTAAATGTATTTGAATCGGAAGCAATACTTAGTGCATGGCATTTTCTAAATAGCAAGATAATTGTAGCAACTGCGAAAATGTTTTTGAGTTTTTTCTCGTTGAAATTTTCAAAATCATTTTCAAAGCGTTTTAATATTGATTGGATATATCCCATAATTTTCAAACACTGAATTTTTTAAATATATCGGAAAGTATCCAATGTTTCTTTTCAGTATGATTCTGTGACGTTTTTGACTCCTTGTGTAGTAATTGGTTGATATATTGTTTGTTGTATTTTAAGTGTACTAATTTCGATTGCAGAGATGAATCTGATAGCTGTGCTGACGATTGGAAGCTTGCTGGTGAGCAGCTCTGTTGGGCAAAGCATTTCAGGGGGAACCGGTGGGTTCAACCCCCTCAGTCTATTCTCAGGGGGTGGTTCGGCCACGGCCGCCCCTGGTGGTGCCGTGTACATGAACGCTCCAACGGCTTCCGGCTCCGGATCCGGATCCGGATCTGGATCGGGATCTGGATCGGGATCTGGATCTGCTGCTGGTCCCGTATACGTGCAATCTTCGGGCGGATCCGGAGCTGCTGCTGCTCCAGGATACTACTCTGCTCCAACCGGTTCCGCAGCCCAGGCGTATCCCGCTGCTGCTCCAGTGATGTACTACCAAGCCGCTGAAAATCCACAAGCGTACTACTATCAGCAACCGACTGCTGCTCCAACCAACGCTCAGGTTGTTTATTATCAAGGTCCTACGAACCCCCCCGCTACTCAAGCTGCCGTGGTATATTACCAGCAGCCGACAGCTGCTCCTGCCACCGCAGCACCGGCAGTTTACTATCAACCTACTGCCGCTCCGACTGCGGCATACGTACAATCCCAGCCGGCAACTTCTCAGTCGTTCCAACTACCGCAGTTCCAAATGCCGAATTTCCAAATGCCACAATTCCAATTGCCGCAATTGCCTCAATTCCAATTACCACAGCTGCCCCAGTTCCAGCTTCCCAACTTCCAGCTTCCTATGCTCGGGGGGGGGAGCTCTTCAGCCGGAGGCGGTAGCGCGAGCAGTGGGAAAGACTTCGGCCAGATCACCAGCATGATCCAGAACAAGATTGCCAAAATAACCGGATTCTTCAAAAACCTCAAGTCCGGTAAAGGAGGCTCGACGACCTCAGCCCCTGCGACGTCTGGCCCGGTGGTCTATTACCAGCCTCAAGCTCAACAGACCCAAGCGACGCAGGGAGCTCCTGTCGTTTACTACCAGCAACAGCAACAGCAACAAACAACTCAAGCAACACCTGTAGTTTACTACCAGCAGCAGCAGCAACAAACAACCCGAGCAACACCTGTAGTTTACTACCAGCAGCAGCCTCAAGCGACCCAAGCGACCCAAGCAGCACCGGTGTACTACCAGCAGCAGCCCCAAGCGACCCAAGCAGCACCAGTGTACTACCAGCAGCAGCCTCAAGCGACCCAAGCGACCCAAGCAGCACCGGTGTACTACCAGCAGCAGCCCCAAGCGACCCAAGCAGCACCAGTGTACTACCAGCAGCAGCCTCAAGCGACCCAAGCGACCCAAGCAGCACCGGTTTACTACCAGCAGCAGCCTCAAGCGACCCAAGCGACCCAAGCAGCACCGGTATACTACCAGCAGCAGCCTCAAGCGACCCAAGCAACACCCGTGGTGTACTACCAGCAGCAACCACAGGCTACACAAGCAGCTCCAGTGTTGGTGTACCAGACCGCAGCTCCTACAGCACAGGTGGTGTACCAGGCTCCAGCTCCTACGGCACAGGTGGTGTACCAAACTGCAGCTCCTACGGCACAGGTGGTGTACCAGACTGCAGCTCCTACTGCACAGGTGGTGTACCAGACTGCAGCTCCTACGGCTCAGGTGGTGTACCAGTCTCCAGACCCCTCGGCTGCGGTGCTGTACCAGTCGCCGACGGCGGCCCCAGCAGCCAACTCGGCCATCTCTCTCCCAGCATTCCCCTCCTTGCCCATTGGCATCGAGTCCTCAACCTCCGCACCCTCCGGCGCAATTGTCTTTGGATAAACGGAAGATCATTCAGCTTAATAATTATTCTTAGTGTAATTCTCACCTTTTCAAATCGTAGTAAAATTTATGGTAGTGTAAAATAAAACAAGTAGATGCAATGTAATTTATATTTTTATTCTGATTTCGATATAATATTATTTCAATTCTGGACTACCTTTAGTTTTTGAAATATAAAAAAAATATCTTTAAACCATGTTTTATTTCAAATTGATCAGTTTAAACTTTCTTTAAAGGATTAGTATACAAAAAAAAGGCTGTGCATAAATCACTCACAGTTGCTGAACGGCAATCAGGCATTGTCTTGTAAAAACTGCTAGACTTTGAACTAGAACTATCTAATTATAATCCACAAGAGAAAGAAGCAAGTGATAAAAAACATTTTATAACAATCAAATAAAATTTAAGCTATCACTGATAAATATTATTTACATCAAGTGATGATATATTATTTTCGGTACATTGTGTATTAATTCTATGATACCGAAATTGAAATCGTTTAATTATAAGACACATAAATTGATAAAATGAATAGTGAGCCGAGATTAATTTAATTGATATTAAATAACAGTGATGCGACATAGTTGGCAGCGGTGGTTGAGGAATCAGTCGGTTGATTATGTTATAAACGTAATATATGCGACGGCAGCTGTGAGAACAAAAATGGACCATTCGTCAAACTCACCCAAACGTGAACACTTCACGGCCAGATTTAGACTGTCGTGTAGTCGTGTAGCCTGCACTAAGCACCAGTGGCGTGCAATGCTTGAAAACTGCACGCAGTCTTACTAATTACTTGCTTTAAAGCGATTCTAAATACTATTAGCGAGATTATCTATGAGCCGAAGTAGCAAAACGCAAGTGAGAAAATAACTAAAAATATTACGAGTAAATCGAGGGTTTGCCATGATAAGTACGTATACGGATTTTTTTTTATATAAATATAAAAAAAAATATCAAAACTAAACTCAATAATAATATATATTTAATTACTTCAAGCAAATTTTAAGACTGCCTATTTTTTCTACACTTAAAGGTATTACTAAAACATAATCGATATGTGTCAAACAAACGTAATTGTCAAAAAAAAATATTATGTCTTAGCATATACTGAGAATAAGCTGAGCACAAATAACAATGTGCGTACAATATATATCGCATGAACAGTATAATAAATCGTGTTTGATTTATAAACTGCTTGAATAGTTATATATAAAGCCTATTTAAGTTGAGCCAGTAATTAAAGACATTTGAAGTCTACTCCATTTTTTTTTCTCAGAATCGTTGACAATGCACGTTAATTTATGATAACGATCTTTGTGTCGCCATTTTTAAAGCCCCGAGTGGACTCCTAACGAGTACACAATTAAATAGCAGATATCCATTTGGTTGTAGACCGATTATAAACGGAATAATTTGCTTAATTTGTTGCGCGCTGGCAACACTGCTCGGCAATTGGCCGAATCTCTGATGTTCACAAATAGCCAAGAGTTAGGTTGTCACTGAAATACGGGGTGTAGTCGAGTTGCCCCAAAACCAAATTCATTTTCAAAGCTTTTTCAGGGTTGTATTAGCCTTTTTTCTGTATACTTTTTTACAGCAACTGAAAATAATTAGAAATTACTTGTTTGTAACAAAAGTAATGACTCTATTGGCTAGCTTGCCGATCGCATTTAAACGTGTGTAGGCTGCTTGTGTTTGATATAAAATATGTATATTGGTAGTCCAAACTGAAGATGTAAAGCTTTCTAAGCTAAACGCTAATCAAATGGTCACTATTGGCTAATCACCGTTACGTTGCAGAGTGTGTAGGCAGCTTTAAGCCTAAATTAATAATCAGTGCTTTTTTATATTGTTTTATTACTAATATGATTAGGCACATTAGTTCATATATAGAAGATGACTTAAAGAAACTTTTTCTTTAAGTAATCTTCTATATATGAACTAATGTGCCTAATCATATTAGTAATAATATAATAAACTCGTAATGGGTAATAAATACGCATCTGATTGACCGATCCGTAAATAGACATTATATTGTTTTGTCTAACAGGACGCCAAGTTTGATTGTCAGTTGCGTCAATACAGCCTGCGAAACCTTATTATCACAACACAAAAGAGGACGCTATTGGCAAGTAAATTCGATTATCAGTTGCGTCGTAGTGTGTGATATTTTTTTTATACTAAATTTTACGACTTTTTATAGTTTTTAAGCCGTGCTTACAACTGAACTGGCGCACAGGTTGTGGGGCTTACGACGTGTGGCTCGGGATTTCTCTATTTTTCGTTATTGAATTTGAGATGATAAGAGTACGGCCTGCAAAAAAATAATTTCGCCGCAAAGACCGTTGGGTTGTCTGGGCTCAGTTTTGTGGCACGTCTAGGCGCGCAGTGTTTGCGTTAATTAAGCAGATATCGTTTGTTTGCGCGCGGGAATGCGCGGGGCGACCTCATTAATTACCCGTGCGGCTGGGGAGGGGGGAGGGGGGGAGAGGGGAGAGGGGGATGGTGGGGGGGGAGGGCAGGGGGGGAGAGGGGGGGAGGGGGGCTGCAGATGGCGGCACAGCGCGCCTCCAACAATGGCGGCGATTGTCGGCGGGGAGGGCTATTTACAGGCGGTGTTGACATTTGGACCGCGCAGGCTTTTTTGGTCGCCGAGGCGCAAACTCACGAAAAGTATACATTTTTAAAAAAAAAAATTATTTATGCTTAATTCTTAAAGGCGCGCTGAAGCCGCACATATAATTTTTTTTTTATGAATAAATAATATTTTAAGTCATTTTGATGCTCACATCGCAAATGTCTTGAACTGCGAATATGAAAATTTAAATGACAATGAGCGCTTTAATTAATTAATTCTGAAGAATTACTTGAACAGCTAAAGCTCTCACAGACGAAAGTTAACGGAATCTCATGATTGTTCGGCAATTCATAATTGGTGTTTAAGTATGGATTGTTAAAAATTAAACCAGTCTGGACAGTTTAGATCAGTCGTGTCAAAGATACGGCCCGCGATCGCAATGTGTCACAGAAAGAGGAATCATGTTTTTTAGAGCTTTTATACTTATTTTATTTGAATCTGGCCCGCCTACACATACTAAATTTAATATATGACCCTCTGCAAAATTGAGTTTGACACCTCTGGTCTAGATGTAAATTTGACTTTCAGTTATATTGATAATGATTAAGTACATTTTTTTAAATATTGAAAAATTATTGAAGAAACTCTCAGAAAAATATCATCGTGATTTGTGTGGGATTTGAACCCACATGCCCAAGCTTTCATGGCTGGTGCATTACCAATTATGCCAACGAATCACTCAGTCATTCAGTTATATTATATTTTTTAAAAAAAACGATTTTAACAAAATAAGTGCATTTAGTGCAAAGCCTTATAAATCTGTTGCAAACGCGTCTTTTTTATATATAAGATATACGATGAATAGAACTTATAATTCAACATTGAAGGTGAATCATGCAGATGGGATCGAAACGCCGATGAATAAAAAATTTAACAACACTGCAAAGCGCTCCAAAGTACTAAGCAACAGTTCAAGGTGTTCAGCCACAAATGA
This sequence comes from Atopsyche davidsoni, assembly GCA_022113835.1. Taxonomy (NCBI): domain Eukaryota; kingdom Metazoa; phylum Arthropoda; class Insecta; order Trichoptera; family Hydrobiosidae; genus Atopsyche; species Atopsyche davidsoni. The sequence goes on from JAILWY010000025.1 coordinate 4,596,845, forward strand.
TGTATGATTATCAAATAAAATGTGCACTGTGATATCACTAAGCTATAGTTTAAAAATACCTCCAAGAGTTCAAGCAACGCAAATAATTGAGTGGCGTGTTTTTCTGAAACAATAAGAATTTCTCTTTTTTAACCGGAGATATTAATATAAACAGTTTAAATATCCTCGCGCACTGCATACTTATAATAAAACACTAGTCCAATGCGGCCACAAAACCGCATTTCAATAATGTGTGGCAATTCCAAAATTAAGTCGAGTAATTCGGCGTCCATTTTGATTGTCGGTCGCCGGCCGATGAGCCCGCAATGGCGGCTCGGAATTATTGTAATTTACAGTTTTATTGACGCTTGTGGTATCACAACCTGCGTACCTTTACAGCCCCCATTGCGGTAAAAACAACAGGTGAGAAGAAGCGCTAGATACAAGGTAGTGACTCCAGCCAGGTGGGGTGTGAAGCAGTATGCGATACGATGAGGATCTTTCTTGGGTGTTAAGCAGTATTGTGATTTGTGTCTTCATACGTTTTGATCTCACTACTCCAGAGCAAGCGCACCTCTCCGAATGAACGTAGAGCTGGTAAACAACCAATCTTCAACTTCGTGTCGTCATCTCTGATGATATTGTCAGAGACCTTAAAAATTTCAACACAATAAGTGCGTGCTATTTTTTGGAGATTATTTATGCTTTCGAGAGCTTTGGGCCACAGAAATCTGAAAAAAAAAACTAATCCAACCGAGTTCTTTCCGTACATTTTATTTGTTCTTTGACATGGAAATTGATTCGTAATTGCACTTAATGGCTGTCTTAGCGCTTGTGTTGTTTTGTTATTGTAAACAAAAACGTGTTCACAACTCAACATCTGTTTACTTAAAGTACTTATTATGATAAATATATATTTAAAATATTTCAAAGAAGTTAATTGCGTTTGGTTTTGGCTGAATATAAACTACGCGTGTAAATGAACAATGAATTCTTGTATATATTTATTAAATAAAATACCACCTACGTATATTTGCTTATAATTTAAAGAGTGAATAACAGAGGGAAAAAAACGGTTGTATGCACAATTTTTAATTGAATATTTTGTAAAACATGACTACAGCAGGTTTTAGTAAATAATAGTACTTATATTTTTATACTATAGTAATATTTTGTTTCTTTTCAAGTAAGTTCACCTACAAGGTATGTAAAAAAAAAGTAGTACTGTTCCAATGTTTAACAGTTTAGAAGTACAAACAGGATATCGAACAACCCCGAAAGCGGCTTTATCTCTCCATAACTTCAAACAAGAAATTCCAGCGTATTTTAAAAATATTTATTAAAAGAAGTCCGTTCAAATAGATCATTTTTTTTTGCAGTGGGTAAATCAGTGATTTTTCTATAGTTGGACGTTGGAAAAGAACCATTGGAAAGAGAAAACTAATGTGGTTACGGAATTTGCGCTAGTGACTGAAAGCCGGAAGTACAACCGAATAACTAAGACTATACCAAGACAAATATATTTAGGGAGATGGTCACCAACCTCTTCTGATGAGAAGCACTTAAAGAACCGATCGAACCGAGAGCCGATCGTTAACCGTAGGCTCCGTCAGAGTTTCAACTTCCCAGCAACTACAGCGTAAAAGTATTAATCATCTCATTAACTCGCTTAAAGTGGAGGAAACGTTGACAAAGGTAGTTGCAATGCTATCAGTTGTTCTTGTCGGGATGTAAAAATATCCACTATGATCATTAGAAAAGGAACGCGCCGGCAAGCCTTGGCCGAGCGCCAGGGCGGCGAGGCGTGGCGGCGGCCGCGGGACTAATGGCAATATAACTAACGAACTTCTCCTAAGCATACCAAATGATATCTAATTAGAGAGCACAGAGGCGATCGCGAATCACCCGACTCGCGTACGTGCCGCGATTCGAGTGCTTTGAGGTGTGAGGATGAACATCGCCAAGTGAACAAGGAAATGTAACTAGTGTAGAGACATCCAAGTAACAGAACGCAGAGGCGATCGAGGATCAGCCATCTCGCATGTTTATTGTGACTCGAGTGCGTCGAGGTGTAAGGATGAACATTGGCAAGTGAACAAGGAAATGTAACTAGTGCGTTTGTCCTAAAACCTAAGTCATCCAAGTTACAGAGCGCAGAGGCAATCGAGGATCATCCATCTCGTGTGTTCGCCGCAACTCTAGTGCTTCGAGGTGTGAGGATGAACATTACCAAGTGAACAAGGAAATGTAACTAGTGTGTCAATCCTGAGTCATCAAGGTTACAGATCCTCAAAGGTGATCGAGGATCATCCATCTCACGTGTTCATTGTGACTTGAGTGCGTCGAGATGTGATGATGAACTTAGCTAATACTAATGTAAAGGAATTTATACTATAACCTAAGGTCTCATATCAAGCATGTCGAATAATTATTGGATACTGTATCAGTTGTCCTAAATTAAAAACGTATAAATATAAAAATAAATCTGTGTTGGAATTTTGTTATGCCCTGTGCAATTATATACCAAAATATTTCAGGCTTGATAACCTGAAAAATACGACATGAAACATTAGTTGTAAAAAATAACATTTGTTGCAAAAGTATATTAATTGATTTTCCTGTAATTTCTAAACACATATGGAATATTTATATAATATGAAAATATTATTTTAGAAGCTATAATTTAATTTTCTATAAAATAACAAAAATAATTGGAATTCAAAACTAAGAGGATCAAAAAATTTTAACACTAAATTTTCTTCAGACAAGGAAATCACAATACAATGGAGTATTTTGACAGTCAAAATAAAAAATAAATAATTTAAAATATATTAAAGTACGCCCAAGCCGGTCATGGGTTTTCTTTCTGCTCCACGCAATATCCTTTAAGATTTAAGACGTTCTAACAGACGGGAAATAGCTAATTATTTTCCATCACGAGGTAAACTAACACACCTGTTGTCTATAAATTAGCCCACATTGTGGTCGAGCTCTCCTGAAACTCCCCGTCAGCTGATTTTCGCAGCTTTTTTTCAGGCGATGTCAATGCCATCTCTTGGTAGTTGCGTCTGCTAATTGCATTTATTCTTTGCTGTCTACTAAGTGTTGATTTTTATTCAATTTAAGATTAAAAAAAAAATATTTGAGGGTTTTTTCCACGAAAATCATAAATTGATCTCTCAAAGACTTACTTAGAGTACAGTACAAATATACGTAAAAAAAACGGATATTTATATATATATATATATATATATATATAAATATATGATACCTATTGGTTTGCATCTTTGCTGAGTTAAACATGCATTGAATATATTAATATGTCCTAACAAAACTATTTACTACATTTTTGAACTGTGTCAAAATTATATATTTATAGTATAAACAAGGTTTCAGTCGTACATTAAATTATTTTTTTGAAATATAATGAGTGGTGACGAGATTTTTGATGAGGGGGGGGGGGGAGTTGTACCAGGTTTGTGTCCTGAAAGTTTTTTAACTAGAAAGTTACCAAAAAAACATACTGAATATATGCTGAAACGCGTAACCGAGGTTTAAATAAAAATATTTTGTATATTTGAAATCATTTTCGACTTACCCTATATATTTTTGGCAGAGAGTACTTGGTGGAATTCCATTTAAATATTTTTGAGTAAAATACTTGAGAGTTCTGACTCTGTTTGATAATGCCAACGTGAAAGGTTGGCGAAACCGGTCACAAATAAAAACGAACACGTGGAAAATCACTCAAGTATTTTTATTTAAAAATATTTAAAGACGGCTGGAAGTCGAGAGTGCGATATGTTCAGATATGAGGAGAGGCAAAAGAAAGAAAAATAAGAAGAGTTGAATGAGTATATGATATTTTCCCGCGCAATTGCAGCCTTCCCGCCGCGCTCACTTGTTATGTTCTAAATTTAAACGGGCGAATCGCAAACAATGCTTCTGGCGGGAGAGCCTCTGATTTATGATTATTGGACCTATTACCTGCCACGAAATGAGCGCCCATCTCTCATTACACGTTCGCAATTACCTGAGTAAGTGGCAATTGTTACAGTGGATGGAAATGATGTGTAAATTAAGTTAATTAAGAACGTCTACCTACCTGTAATTAATCACATGAATTAAGGAGAAATTTTTTGGCTTCTGGGATAATTATCACAACATACTGTTTGTAATCTACAGACTATTATCTAAGAGAACGCGGTTACGTTTTGTTTCCCAGAACTGAGAATCGATTACAGGTTAACTTATCATGCCCAATTTGAGCAGGATTAATCAGAATACTGCAACCGGAATAACTATTAATCAGTCAGTCACAACAGCAATGGAAAAATCCAAGTCTCGATCTTATTACTACGCTGGCAATACACAACCGACAATATCGAGACTCAACCTTGATTTTTTTTTTTATAATACGTAACAAAATTGCCATTCTCACCTCAGACCCAAGCCAGCAACACTGCCCAATTATTTCAAGTAATCAATTTTTGTTCTCATCGGTTGTGTGACAAATAAACATTTATAAAATCCAAGTGCTTCGATAAAATAAATGAAGCATTTTTAATTAAGTAAAAAAAAATATCATTCGCATAGGGGTTAAAATCAGGATGTGGTAAAAAAATAATTAATATTTGTTACTGCCGTTATAATTATTAATATAACAATGTTGTATTTTTATATTTACCAAATTACAATGATTACTTGGCGAAAATTAATAATCCTACAAGTAATTTGAACCTTAACGAAAACTGTCGCCTTTCCCACTTATGTGTATATTTATACTGTGATCGGGTATTCTATAAGATTGCCTTCGGATCTTGAATCAGGGTATGTCTTGTTACGACGTACGAGCAACCCAATCAAATGTTAACAAAGCAGAGTTTAACAGGGCGTCGTGGTCGCCAATTAGGGGAGTCGCCGGGGACGAGACGCCCGGCATCCGCCAAGGGAGATGGCCCGTGAGGCAGTGTGCCAAGGGCGGCTCGTGTAGGGGATGGTCGCAGTTTTAAAGTGCTTTATTATTATTAGTCAGTATTACCATTGGCGTGGTATCCATAAAAAAATTAACACTCCTAGAAAAAAATTAAACATAAAACCGCACACGCTTGTGCACTAGCTTTGAACTTTGATTGGATAAAAAATAATTTGCTGATAAGACCAAAACTACTAGAGGCATTGTAAGTAGACTTACGTGGATGCGAAATTTACGCCAGTGGCTAGAAGCCGGAAGTACAGCCGTATAAAAAACTGGCACATGATAAATATGTATTCAATGAAATGATCACCAACCGTCTTTGAGGAAAGGAATTTTTTTTTTTAATTTTTAGAGTAGGAAATATTTTGAAAATTTAAATATGCATAAAAAAGAGTAATTTTTTTACATGTTTCCTCACTCTCTGCCTATGAGCAAGCGCTTCCACGGCCTCGCCCCTCCCCGCCACTGCAACAATATTGTCCTTTTACATATCCTGTGCCGGCCCTGGCCAAAGATAACTTCCACAGATGTGGCCGGAGATAAAAGGGAGAGCCCGTCCCAATGAATCCATCCTTGTCTCAGTATGTTATGTTACAACTATTAATACGCGATGTCAAAACACCGCGTAACGCATCGTGTAACGCAAGTGGATTTGCTGCATATCCTTATATACACTTATTAGTGCTCAAATTCCATTGTATGAATAATAATTTTTAAACAATAATTAAAGACACGCAAATATGATTTAAGTAAGAGAAATATGATTTGTACATCCCAACTGATAATAAATAAATTTGTTACTAAAATACGATAAACTTATTACAGACTTGTTTGATTTCTTATACTAGATATATGTCCAACTAAATAGTAAGTGAATGAAATTTTAAATGTAAGTTAAAACGGTTTAATTATAATGAAATCAAAACAAAATATTTATTTGTATTATCGCTGAGTAGAACCACTTTTGTTATATTTTATTGACATCATTGAGGTTTGATACAGCTGAAATTTTTATATATAATTTTTTGGTGTAAGTTTAATCGGAAGTACTAAAATTTAAATATTTTTTTAAAACGACTAAACGAAAAAATGTTCTGCTGAGCACATGTGCTACATAAAAAGTTAATTTGTATGGAATTTACTGCTGGAATTTTTCGGCATCTCAAAAGAAAATAAAGCAATAAAATACTCCCTCAATTTAATACAGATAAATTCCACACTCCGCCCCTGGCCGCCAGTGGCGTTACTCATATAATGTTAAAATCAATAATTATGAATAATAAAGTATGACTTGTTAAAAATATTTTTTACGGTAAATCAATATATGTGCTAGTAAAAAAAATATGTTTTATTCAATAATATTACGTAAAATATGACGTAATTTATTTCATATTAAAAACCGACACATTATTTTAATCAATAATTAAGCAATTGTGCCACTTAATTTTTTTAATTGGCACGTATTTATAGCCACGGCTATCTTCATTTTACACGCTGATTAATTATTAATTAATAAATTACACGTAAATTTTTTAAAACGTCGGAGCTGCCCTATCAAAAGTGACGTGAATGCAGTCAATTAAATCAAATGGCTGTCAGTTTCAGTGAATATTTTTTAATATTACCTTCTCTCACGAGGCGCCGGTGGTCCTTAAGTGCAGTGGCGCCTGATTTGCGGCGTCACCGTGTACGGACACGCTTCACCGAGGTCACAAAATGGAAACATATGTCACTTAATAAGGCCGAGAGGACGTCTCTATCCGTGTCCCGCCAGCTGACGGACTGGCGTGATTGAAGACCCGCGCTAATGACTGGCTGTCCACAGATGACAGATCATCGGAGTTTGAAGGCAAAAACTATTTTTTAAATATTATGAATAGTGCCTATTGTATTTTGTAAAAGTATATAAAGCTCAACGCGTACACGCATGAAAAAAAATATGTTACTCTCTCGTCTTTCCTGTACGTCTATGTGATTTTGATCTACTGAAAATTCAATATGTACCTTCTTGCTGCCCGCATTCTGTTGCTTGTGCATGGCTGTTATTCTGTACCCTGAGCATGTGTAAAGGATCGGTAATGAAGTAGTGGATTAAGAATGATTATGGATGGATGTGTTTTGGAAGCTCTGTTATTGTTTTGTAAGGAAATAATTACATATTAATACTTTTATCTTGTTGAGGGACAAGGCATTATATTCATAAATACCCATTATTATAATGATAAAAGTACCTTTGTATTAATACTTATAGGCTATTACACTATTTTCCCCTTAGAAAACCATGAATACAGGGTCAGTATGAGTATATGCTTAGTGGAATGGTCGCCAACCTCCTTTGTGGAGAGGCGCTTGATGAATAAGACCATTTATTATTAAAAAATGTTTTTATTTAAATAAAGCCAAAAATACATTCAAAATAATAAACTGATGTTCAAGATTATTTATTTTTTAATTTGGTAAATTTACAATAGTTCTAATGGTTATGGTTGTAACATGGTGTGGCTATCCTTTTATCCTGCGTGCAGGTTGTGGGGCTTACAATGTGTGGCTTATGTGGTGTATTTCTTTATTCTCATTATTTAGTTATGTAGGGAAAATATGTAAAAAAAAACCTTTTTCTGCATGAATAGATGAATAAATCAAATAAATAACTAAGAGCTAGATAGACACTAACAAGACATTCAAAATACATAAAAAGAATAACAAAACAATAGAATTGAAAAATTATCTAAATAACCAACAAAAATATAAATGTCGTTAAGTAAACTATTCTTATAAAAATAATAATTTTTCTATTTTTTTCAAATGAATAATATAAACTTTATTCCAGGTATGGTCTCATTGGTCAGATTTTTTCACACACCTCTAAAGACAAAGCTTTGTATGATTTAAATATTATTTCTGACGGTAAAAATATTTGTTAACATTTTAACCACCACCAGAATTTTTACCCAACTTGGTTACAGAATAAGCTTGTATTCAAATGATAAGTAATTTAAGTAAAAAAATATATAATGTTTTTACTAGATATATATATTTAACGTCAAATGCTCAGTTCTTGTAAATAAACACGAGACTGGAGCAACTTCCACGATCATTTGTCAAACTAAATGCATTTTGAGTAAACTCTCGAGCGGGTCTTCGTAGCCGCCTGTGATTTTTTTTTAATGGCTCCTGCGTCTGTTCTCAATCTAGCGAGAGATTTATTTTAGATTATTGAGTGGTTACACTCCTTAGTAATTGATTGACTACACCGGTGCTTCGTGCTCGTCACTTTGAGCCTTTTTTTTGAGATGATTCAATTTGACACAATGACGATTTGAATATTTTAAATCCACCACACAGAGCACGTCGTATTAATACACGTTGAAGCTTGAATACCTGAATGCGGAATCAATGTGTTAGATATTTTATTGATCACAAATGCTAAAAGATTATATACTTAAACTTTCAATATTTTAATGCCAAATTTCTGTCTTTTAAATAACATTATTCGACCCTCTAAAACTGCAAGCAAGATGTTTATAAAAAAAAAAAAAAGGAAACATTTATTGTTAAAGGTTGATTATTTTACACGCTTCCTAAAGATATAAAAATAACGCGTACGAAACATTTATAATAAAAAAAATCAGTTACCACACAGACTCACTTCCCACGATGAACAACATAAAATAATTTATAAGTATGTTTCATTTTCAGTGATTTGAGAGTAGCTTTTTGTTGAAGTGACGAAACTGACTATCAAATATTAACTGGCCAATACTCTGCATAATTTACTCAGACAAAAGTTGTTATCAGCTTCGTACACGTGTAATTGTTCAGTGAGTCTTTAGTATCGAGTGAGGAGTACCACCTTCAGCAGTGAGGAGTCCGCGGATCGCCGGGCCGGACGGACACAGCACAGGGGCATTCGTGAACAGCGGATCGATCAATTACCAACAAAAAAGAGCGAGAAACAATTAGTGTCGCGGCGGCGGTAACATCACACGAGACCGACCGCGACGGAAGATGATCCCAACAGGGCCGCACTCAGAAAAATCAGATATATATTTAAATATATAAATAAATATTAGTTTCCGAATGAATAGTTTCAATGGATTTTTATTTTATTTTTAAGACTGACTAGAAATTCAAAATTTTTTCTATAATCGATTCGCTTAATTTATAATAGAGACAGGTGTAATCGGAAATGGCTAAAATAATCTCATAGAATCATTTAAGTTGTGAGTGATTGAAATATTGACTGAGCCAGTATAAAACTACTGGAGCAAATATAAAATCGTAGAAGTAAGTATCATCCGATCCTGCCCTGGTGGAATTCTGGATTAACCCATTGAAGTCAGTGGTTGTCAGTGATTTGCTTCTTTTTACAGTAAAAAATCCATTCAGTTAATAAAAATAAATAAAAAAACACTGGACGTGGCTAATTTTTAAAGTTCATGCAAGTCTATCGGGTTGCTTGGATACAATCTAATCCTTTAAGTCAAGTGAGCTTAAGTATATTCTCAATGTAATAGAAATATGTTTTTAATCTTGTAGTTTTATACATAGCGTAGTTTTGATTACTTATGACCAGCTAATAAATGAATAAATTTTTAACTAATTTGTTGTTTTATAAAAGCGAAAAAATTAAACATTTAGATAAAATAAAAAAATCACTATAAACCAATGAGTACACTGAAATATATCACACATTGTCGTGTGTGGAGAATTTTAACAAATCTATTATTTCAGTTTAATTGTGTTCGTTATAAAAGCAGAAGACGTACGAAATACATATTAACTTTAAAAAAAATACATTACCTTTCAAACTACGCTTAAAATGGTGTTAAAAAGATAGGAATTAGGAATTCTTGTGTAGGGAATTTCATAGAATGTTGTAAATTTAGATTAATTGTGTTAGTTGAGTCAAGAAAACATATTTGAACTGAACAATTAGCCTATTTATAATTTATAAAAGATAAAAGTTGGCCTCAAGCGATAAATACTGCCAATCAAACTGTTTGATGTGATTAAAAGTGATTGCATCTGTATGCATATACTAAAAATAAAAATCAATTATAAGAGCGGACAGATTCACTTATATTCAATAAATACTTCGTATCTACCGGCAACCATTTATCTTTTATGTTACACCACATTTTTAACTAAAGCATCTAGAAAAATATTAGATTCTATACATATTTTCTTCTAGCTTCTTTCAAAGGGTTTTCTCACAAAAAGCACGGTTTCAATTTCCAATGCTCACTTTACAAACACGCCGAAGAAACTCTCCGTCCCACTTTTTGTGGACTGTTAAGTCATTTTTAATTTACCTTATATGAGACAGCGCGTTTTTTGTGGGCGAGGTAAAATAAATAATCGAAAATTGATCGCCCGCGGTCGGCGTCTACAAACAGTCGGATAAAGCGGGATTCTCCGCGCTGTCGGGGTTGCCAAATGCCTGTCGAACGCCTGTCGTCGGTGTTGCCCTCGAACCTAACCTAACCTAACCTAACACCGAAAATCAAGAAGCACCACCTCAAAGCATGCCAACGAAACTTTGACTCACTTGAATATTCCACCCTTCACGCAGATACCTTGATATGAATGCTATTACCCATACTTTTTATTTTTTTATATTTTACTACTGTACTACTTCCGGATGTCAACAGCTGTCATTTATTCGTGAATTCCCCTTTCCCGGGGAGCGCATTTATCGATGTTCCCAAGTCAGCCTCCCTTCCCTTCTATTCATCTCAGAAATTTGTCCCTATCCGTGATGCGCTGAAAACCATGAAAAACGTGCTCTTCAGCTCTCGATCTTCTTCAGCGCCATGTCCGCAGGCTTCTCCTCAAATCGGAGCTCTGGGTTCAAGCTGGCGTTGCCTCTCGAACTCCTCCTTTCAGGTCATGATACCTATACCTAAATCAGGTTTTTATGTGGTACGGTGCCTTATAGATTGCTTACCCATAGCTCGATTAAACGTGGTTAAATTGCGTTTCAGATATTTTTTTCACGTTATATAATTTTTAGGGTCCAGTTGACAGTTTGTATTTGACTGGTTACGACAATCAGTCAACAGATCGGCGATCGTGCAGGCCTCTGCGGAGGTGGTTGTGTCCCCGACGGGCACTCAGAATCACCAGCTGAGGGCGTTTTGTTTTTTCCTTTGTACAGTGCGACCACCATGCCCGGCGGTCGAGCCCGTGGGAGGCAACAATAGAGGCGATGTTTACGCCTAAAGGGTGTAGTATTAACTGAATAACTTTTGGATAGGTGTAAACTCAACCACAATGGGCCTGCGTACCCTGAAAAAAGGCAAGACATTGACTTTAAATAATAGTTACCCATATTTTTTTCATTCTTCAGAGTAAAGGTGGTTGAATTTACAACACTGGCGTCCAACGCGTCGATTGCCTGGCGCTATGCATTCTTACAGCTTTTTTTATTTTATACAATAAACATTGCATTGTTGGCTCAATTTTAAACATATATCAATAACTTATAAAAAAGCTCAAATTTTTATTTCAATTCCATAGGAGTGATACTACAAAGTAGTTGAAAAAAAGTTCAACGTTTACAGATTACTTGTTAGTCTAACTTTATTATTGGGTGTTGTACTCGGTTTTGATTTGAAGCTTCCGACATTCCAGACTTGGTACTGGGATTATCTTCAGGTAAGAGTCATGTTAGGTCGTGTTTAGTAACTGAATATGAATACCGGGACCGAAACGTTGGGAACTTAAAATTTAATCGCAGCACAAATCGCAAGAACAAAGCAAATTTAATAACAACGGCTGTTAAATCCTGTTTTATCTAGCTTAATCTGTTTGGAAAATTTTCAATTGTATCTTCTTCAGCCAGAAGTCCGTCTTGGACATGAGGCAGAGAAGATGACCAGATTTGTTGTGTGTAACTGCACATAGTCGTTATGTCATTACATGTGGGCTAGAGCAAAAAGCATCTATGTGACATTTTGGTATGGAGAGTAATAATCATCACTCTGAACCTTTTTGCTACTGGATGTGGACCTCACCTGGAATGCTTAAAAACTAAAAAAATAAAAATTAAATGTAGCCATAAACACGATTCATAAAAGCATATGTATAAAGTCCTAAACATAAAATAAAATGATAGTGATTTCATTATCTCAACATTTATAACTCAAATAATAAAAGATATCTATGTCTACACATTGTTTTACAATTAAACAAGAAACTTCCTTAGATTTTAATCTTTATTTTACAAAAAATATTTTATTACGATCACGATTATTATTTTTATACGATTATTACGATAAGGTAAAAATGCTAACGATAAACAAAACATATTAACCGAATAACTAGTTGCAATTCATTGAATATGTTAGTTAAAATGTATTAAATGTTAACTAATATTAATTAAGAAGGTATAATAATTATATATTTTAAATTTTATTTATAAAAAAGACGTCGTAATAGTCAAAGTTTGGATTAAAATTTTCAATTTACTTTAAATAGGTATTGACCATTAAGATTTTCTGACTAGACATAAATGAATTAATTAAATTATGTATTAAAAAAGTACACTTTATATTTTTCTACTTTGCAGGTTTTAATGATTAAAATTCACACATAGAAAAGAGAGGTTATAGATTGAAAACTGTATGGTTAGGTTGAGTAGAAAAACTGCGAGATCACTAACTTTAGGAGCTGCACTCTCACAATAATACTAAGTTAACTGAATCTCAGAGTAATGCCTTGAAAATTATTAATAAATCAAAAAAAATAAATATTATCTCTGTTTTTGACGAATATGAGAGTCGAGAGGACGCGGCGCGGTTTAACGCGTAGAAAAATGATTAAAAGTATCAGTTAGAGGGTTTTTGCAGAGGACTGCGGGTATTGTAATTAGGTTGACAGTGTCGCAGTCTGCTGCCGGATTCGTCACGCCCAACTGGCTAAAGGAGGTACAATGACTCCGCAGAAGCCCCGTCGATGGCATTCTTTGCACACTGAGTGCTTGCACCGGCGCTAATGGCCAGACCTCAGAGACTCCTCAAATATACTAAATTAAATAATAATCTGACGTACATAATTAAAATTTTTACCTAAAGTTAGTACAGTACCGACTTAGTCATATAAAAAAAAAAAATTGTCTCTTAGATGTCGAGCTGTTTCAATTTTTCAATCTTTCAACGTTTCGGTTTTGTATTATATAATATGGTTTCACCTCAGAGAATGAAAAATCGAAAGCCTGAAAACTTTCGAAAGAAACGAAATCATCTTTGTGTACAAATATAAATACAGTTCATTGGTCTTTGAGTTCGTGTGTTATTTTATTGGAAATATTATTTTGTGATGTTGCTGTCAAGCAAAACATGCATTTTCTGACTTCACTGTCTGCGTCATCAATGAGAAAACACGCCGTCTTGCGCAAATGATTTTTTATACTGAAAAATAATACAAACCGCTGAAAAATAGAACTGTTTTTTTTTCATATCACAGACAGCGCAATAATTAAAAAAACGAGATAAATATATAAATTCGCTTAGAGCTTAATGCGCCTAGATGTTAAGTAAAAGTAAATTTAACAAAATAGCTCCGGTTATCCGGACACATTGGAAGACTACATTCTTGAACACTGCACTACCAAGCTATGTATTTCACTTTTGATGTCTTAAACAGCCTACACGCGTTGAAACACTATCAAAAACTGAATGGTAACCAGCTAATAGTGCCCTTTTTGGTTTGTTTATTTAGGCAAAACTATTAAAAAATGTCTATTGGCTAGTAACCGATCGATTGTCAGTTATATTGCAACGCGTGTAGACTGCTTCGTGTCTTTCACCGATTGCATAAGAAGGCTTCAATTTAATATGACACGGCACTTAACGACAACTGTGCGTCGACTTTCATGCCGTTTCCACATCCTGGTACAGAGGAGCACGGCTCGCTATTAGAGATGGTAACAATAACGTTCTCGGACTCATGTGGGTAGGTGTGTAGTAAGCCTATAGTTTAATGTAACGGAAATTTCTATATTAATTTATAATAATATAATCAAAAGACTCTAAAATGATCGGCCACCCAGTGTAGTAGGTGTACCCGCGCGGAGAACTGTGCGCCGAGGCACAATTAAAAATTTATTTAATATAATACGCATTCGTTTCAACTTCTTACAATTAACAAAAAAAAAACACTGAAGCTCAAGTGTTGTATATTTTAAACATTAAAATTATTTTTAAATAAAAGCAGCAGCGAGTTATATTATTTAACATATGGAAGACATAACGTTTAAAAAATAGAAAAACGGCATTTCAGTTAAGGTTTTCAAGAAAATATATTATTGAAAAATAATATAACAGTAAAAAAACCAACTTTTTTTAAAAATAAAATATGATTATATGCGCAGTGGGCGCAGAGTTCTGGCTGGTTGTATTGCCAGTACAGGTAAGCATGTTCAATATACATATTAAATCGTCTCGTAAGGTAATTTTTTTGGGCGGGTCCATTGGACTTACGATTTTGTTTTGTGTGCTTCTAAGAGGCGATTACCTCAGAGAGACGTGCGCGGACTGGAAATTTGATAGTCAATTTTATTTATTTATTGAGTTTTTTTTTTAATATACTTAAATAAAAAATATAGACTTCCAAAGTAATAAGAATGAATGAGTTACGTATAAAACCAAAGTGTACAAAGATCAATTGCTATTTGAGAAATAAAGCATTTAATGAATTGCATATTTTTTTAGAACGAGGAAAATTATCAGATTGTATGTAAAAATAATTAAATATAGAGTACAGCTTTATAAACAGTGGCGTGCGGCTTAAACAAACAATAAACATTAAAAAAATATTTTAGTGTTTTAATCTATGTATATCCCAGAAAGATCGCTAGTTCTTATGCTAATATTTTATATGATAATTATTTACGTTATAATGAAATTTGCAAAAAAATTATTTTTGATTCAAACGTTTATTTTAATAATAATATTTGTTTTGACTGTAATGGTATTATTTTGAATCTGCTTTATTATGTATTCACCAGTGATAATTATTCAGCAAAAACATAGTTTTACACTTGTATACAGCGATAGCGCCAGGCCACAGTAGCCGCGAAGGTGTGCGCTCATACCCCAAAATTTTCAAATATTTTTCTCGTTATTTGATATACAAATCGTTTAATTAAGTTTTATATGTGTATGAGTATATATTTGATCTCAAATGAGGTTGCTTTCAGATGAGTCGGGCCGCAGCCTAGTGCGCGGATGAGGTGCTCGCGGCCCGCTCCGCGCCTGCCCGCCACCCATGTAGGCGGCCCCTTTGAGGTTGTTAAGACATCAACATGCCCGCCGACACCTCTGCGTGCGGCCCCGGCGTGGCCAACCCCGGCCCCGGAGCCTCCGCTGGTCCCAACCCTGCGCCACCCCAAAAGCACAACTCCAAACTTTAAATTATCAAAAAAAAAAAAAAAAAAAATGAGAACGTACTTGCTTGGCTACCATGAAATCCTTGGTGAGAAGATCATTTCATTTTTCATCATAATAATATTTTTTTTTATAGGTTTGGTACCTTGCTTGTTATGTACAAGGTTTGTCATCACAATTTGGGGAAACTTTCCAAACTAGTCAATCGAAATTGTGCCATATATAGGAGTGACTGAACTACACCCCCTGGTTTATCTTCTTTATGGTTCCGATGACACGCTTCAAGAAGCCATCCAGTGATTTCATCAACTGTGGGTGTCTCGCCACTGACTTCAGACTCTCCAGTTGGTGTCTCTGAAGACCAAAGATGGGGCATGAACCCACAAGGTGGATCACTGTTTGTGCAGTAATATCATCACAAGTCAAGTGGAACCTGCGGAGATAACTTCTCATCACTCCATGACCCGTTAGGAGCTGGGTTGATTCAAAGCTAATCCCGCAGGTATTCCTGTATACAGTGGCGTCCGTAACAGAATCAAAGAACATCTTTGTTACGTTCCTTAGAGCTTGAGTATCTTTCGTTCCATGTGTCCATTGTAATTTTCCTCTGGAGATTTTTTGCGAAACTCAGAGGAAAGTCGGAAAATACATAATTAATTTTCTTTTTGGTGGCTTCTTTAGCCTCTTCGTCAGCTTTCTCGTTGCCAACAAGACCAACGTGAGCTCTCACCCAGCCTATCTCGATGTTAACATCACTTGCTTGTATTTCTTTTAGCTATTTCTGGATGGAAACTATTAGAGGGT
Source organism: Atopsyche davidsoni (assembly GCA_022113835.1). Taxonomy (NCBI): domain Eukaryota; kingdom Metazoa; phylum Arthropoda; class Insecta; order Trichoptera; family Hydrobiosidae; genus Atopsyche; species Atopsyche davidsoni. Next base: position 4,612,997 of record JAILWY010000025.1, read on the forward strand.
TGGTTGATTGTTTGGATATAATGTCTACCCCCGAGCGACAATCAGTGAGTGTTTTCTCTGACTGCCTCGAAAATGAGCAGTGCTGTAGTTTTCTTGTATACATCGAAGCGATTTATTAAACGAATACATCTTTAATTAATGATTACTCCACTAAAATGTTCACGGAAATGTTCAGGAAATGTTCTGAAAGACAGGATGATTGCCGTTTATATAATAATATAATACAATATCAAAATGGTTTCCGCTGTTTTAGCTATATAAATATTTTACTTATTATCTTTGTTAGTGTCAGATATATGAAATAAACACTGAAAAAGTTTACTTCACCGTTTAAGATAATACAAAATAAGGTATATTTTTTATCAAAAAAATATTTTGTTAAATAAAATAATAAATACTACGCAAAGAAAGGTTGCCTTCCCCTGGTATAAAATTAGGCAAGATCGAAAACACGAGAGTGGTAAAGAATGGCAACAGAGCGAGCGAGATGAAAAACCGGATGCTGGGCGGGATGGAGGGAGACGGCAACAGAGCTTTTTCATACCAGCGAAATGAGAGCCGTTCAATTACTGACTCTAGTGATGCCAAGTGTAAATTATATATTGTTTTTTTCTGATTTATAATTGAGAAATATATATTATAATCTCGGTAAAAACCCACTCTAAACTAATGCTAGAACCCGTTGAGAATTATATTAGATTCGATAAAAAAAGTCCAGTAGAACACCAAGAGAACCTATCGATTAAAAGACCTACCGCCTCCGAAAATAGTAATTATTATTAAAGTATTTTTACTAAATGAAAGAGAACTCAATTATTTTGATACATTGGTTTTTTTTATCAATACATTACACAAACGATTTTTATATGTTACGTGAAAAAATATAAAAGCATTCTAATGTTCGTTTTAAGAAAACTAGTTTTTTATGTGATTAAGCACATTTTTTCATACATTGAAAACAATTAAAGAAAACTCTCAGAAAATATCATCGTGACTTGTGAGGGATTCGAACCCACATCCCCAAGCTTTCATGGCCGGTGCATTGCAAGTGCAAGCTTTCATGGCCGGTGCCGGTGCAAAACTAGTTTTTCTCAAATACAATCATAAAATTTGTTAAATATTAATTTCAGTTATAAACAAACAATTTCTTTCCATCGTTTTATTAAATAGTAAACTTTCAATGATGTGTAAAAAAAAAGTATTAAATAATCAAAGTTATTAAGTAGGGACTATTCGTTATCTTATATATGTGTTATTTAGAATGGTGATTTTATGATTTTTTTTATTTATATGTTGTTAAACATATTAATAATAAATATAACTTTCCCATCTCTACACTACTGGTGTGAAGTAAATCTCTTAGAGAACGCAGCCTTTGGGTTCCATTATTTAGGGATGTAAAATGAAAAGTGTTTAATATTTAATAGAGATTTATCGCTGTAGAATTATGACACTGTAAGTTATTTAAATATATTAATGTAAGCGTCATGTTATTATATGCATGTAAAATAAATCACATTTTACAATTTAATTTTATTGATACGCGAATACTCATGCGTATATCTACGTGTAACTTTTTTGTAGCTTTCATAGCTTTGTTTGTAAAACACCTTAGAATGAAATTGCAATCAACTTGTGCTTTGAATATTTGATGTATAATTTTTATTTTTACCAAACTTTTAATTCACGTAAAACTCATTGCAACCAGGCTGTGCGATTCAAGATGCGGATCTATTGAATATTAGATTCTTCTGCTTCAAGTGCTTCTCCTCACGGTCTTGCTTAGACCTCCGCTTACATTTTAGGTTTCTCGTTTCGTTACCTGTGTTTCCTTGTATTTTCCCCTGGAATGTTTGATGGTGATGATGATGATTGTGTGGTGTGTTTAGGGGCAGCCCTGTCGCCTAGAAGTTACATCTTCCATAACCGCTTAATACGGTCGGCTCGTTCAAACGCTTCTAATGCATCTATATCAGAGCTCACCTGCCGCGTCCGCCGGCACTTCGCACGGCACTCGTAATTAGTAGGGAATGTTTATTTTGTGAGGTAGTTCGGGACTTTATTAGTGATTCTGCAATTCATCCAATCTAATACGCGCCGGGCGTGAGATGGATTTCACTTGCCGCGACTTTGGCAACAGGCGAATTAAGGAAATGAGGCAGTTATGGTATCATAGAGTAAACCCACCCCTCGAGCAACCCTGCTGTGGAAGTCTGAAAGAAAAAAACAATTTTAATAATGAAACTGTTTTATATAAAAAAAAAATTAAAAGACATATACGAAAATTGATATAAATTTACAAAATAATATAACTGAGATGCTCATTATTTTATCTTGTTGAGGGACAAGGCATTTGATATCATAAATACCCATTATTATAATGATAAAAGTACCTTTGTATTTTGTCTTCACTTTGAGTTTATTAAAATTATTTGCATTACTTGTTTCGACCCAATACACTGGGTCATCATCAGATGCATAACTAAACAGTTTAGTTAAGCAAGTGAAGACTAAATACAAAGGTACTTTTATCATTATATACTCATTATTTTATTTTTTGAGTATTTCTATTATACTCAATTATATTAATTAACTCAATTTCTATAAAACTCATTGTTTATGAGTATTTCTAGCTATATTTAAAATAAAGAAATGAAGACTATATATATATTTATACATATGTATAAAATTATAACTGTTGCGTTTTGGAGCGTACAGAATATAAAATTAGATAACAAGATAACACAACAGATGAATTGCAATAGTTATTAATAATTTAAAGTCATTCGTCATTGCATATTTCAAAGGCAAAACAACAAAAAAACCGGACAAAAGCTCCTTTGTTTTGGAACAATCGAGAAGCTTTTTAACGCCTCCGGCCGCCATTAACACGGGATGATTTTTTAATAACTCCGATGAAAAGACCAAAAAAACAAGATAGCGTCGATTTCTACCCATTTGATAAATAAACTGGCCAATCTAAAGAGCCCACCTTCACGTGAAGATAATAACCATTTTACACGGTAACATCAAATTATGGATTATAAGAATATAAATATTGTTAAATACATAAAAAAAATTGCGAATAGTGATTGTTTGGCAAATATTAGTATTTCAAGCTGTTACTTTTCTTTTACTCAAACTCAAAGTGTTAAATTTGAAGAAAAATTATACTTACAATATTAATAAAATTGTTTTACTTACAATATTAAAAACAGCTCTCTTTTAGCTTTAAAAATAAGATCTTATGGGAAATATTAACAGTCTTCTGGATCTTCGAAAAACCATTGATTACATTGGTAAAAAATTGTAAGTATACGATGTAGAATACATTGCATTTTTTTCGCTAGTTTTCTGAAGCGTTACTAAAGAAAATATTAAGAAAACGTTTATTTATAGAAATAAATTATGGAAAATGCTTGTAATGTAGATATATCAATAATCGAGCTAACGCCATGATTAATCCCTTATATTGAGGCATGAGATATTTTTTAAATTAAATATATATTCAATGTATCAAAAATTAGCTGATTCTAAAACACTTTATAATCAAAGCCTGTTTTTAAAAAAGTACGACGTAATGGTGTATTACCATTGTAGATTTCATCTTGATGATACTAACCTTTGCGACAACTGTACTAATGAATAATCAGTATACATTTTATAGTCAAATTAGATTTTAAACACTCTAGTATCAAATAATATTTACTCTTAAGTGTACTTGCAGGCTTTGACAGCAGTTGTTGTAAGTAATCACCTGATCTTATGTGTTTATTTTTAATGATGTTCCAACGAAGAATTTTTGGTGTTAGGGCCAAATATCTTAAAATAAATTATCCTTTCTTTGAAGATGTCTCCAGTAACGGGGCTGAAAACAAGAAGGTTCCCATTTTAGATATTAGTCATTTTAGATATATTCTCACGTCTATTTCAAGTAACAATACATTTTTTTTTAACAATGGCCAAATAATATTGGCATCAATAAACGTCAATAAATCTTTCTGACTGATCAAATTTCAAAATCTTAATTAACTAACGATTATTCTTGGTTATATCAAGCGAGGCTTTCACCGCATAAAAAAAACTCTTCACAACGGCATAAAAACGAGTGGGTTGGTTTTCAGGAGGAAATCCGGTTGAAATTGTAAAAATAAAAAAACAATCATTTACGTTGTTAAATTGAATTAATAACTACGTGGATGTAAAAAATACCCATTGTAAAAATAAGCCTAATTAAAAATGATGGTACCAATATTCTTTATTTTCTAAAAAATGCTTATTGTTATTTCTTACTGTTTAAGACTTTATTATTTTTTGTTTTATAAAAACTATCTCTTAGGTACACGGCGAATAAACTTTTTTCAAATGTAATATGACTAACATGTTTCTCAACTTTTAATTTAACGAATTATAAACAAATATTTTAAGAATTATAAAATTCAGGAACATTGAAAGCATTTATTTAATTTTCCATAAATTCATAAAAATCACATATACGTGTTTATAATTTAAAACGCACTTTCAAATTAGACGTTTACACATGAAGTTTAAATAAAACCTTTTTTTGCTAGAAGGTTTTGCTGTAATGACTTCTGTGTTTCAAAAATATATTTTTCATATTCTGAAGGCTTTGTTTATTATATACCATAGTGGTTGCGTAGCATTACAAACGACGCATGAATTTATTTAATTTATATCTACTATTGAGTTGAGTAGCACACGAATATTTAGCAAAATAGCGTTGTATTATATAAAACGCATATGTTGTGTTTATTATTGAACAGCTCTGTAATCTCTGTTCAATATAATCAGTCTTTCGGAACTCAGGGCCGTTTAGTTCGAATACTTAAGCAGGTACCCCTGGGCTTGTACTGCAAGGCAGGTCAGCCAGACCGGGTGGAGCTCGACTGCATTAGCGTGAAGGGCAGCTGTGCAGATCTGGGAGCTCCTCACCTGTCAGGTGTCGGCGGCCATCTTGTCCATGACGAGGCCGGTTCGGATCTGACTTCGGCCCACTTGGAATTAGAATCCCTCGGGGTTGCCACACAGGGAGATGCAAAATGGCGATCGATTATTGCTGCCCGACGGGAAAAAGGAAGACGCGGGGTTGCTGGCAGAACCGACTCGCGTGACCAGCTGATCGATTCGAGCCGATTTGCATATTCGATTATCGCCTGTGTGTTATCTGACACCATGTCGTATAGTTAAAAAGAAATCAAGCATAGATTGCCTCTTTAAACTAACTAAACATTTTTTAAATATATTTTTTACAGACATGAAATATTTTCTCTTTTATACGCTGTTTGAAGGTACTCAACGGTTTACATATAAAATGATGGCGATAATCTCTTATGGAGCTCAGTTAAGATTAAAACCTACGCTTGTAGCGATTTGGACTTTTTGACTGCTGAGTCCCTGTAATTGAGAAGGTTTAAGATATTTCATTTAAAAATCATGCATACAGTCGATTTGTCTATCAGTATATATCTTGTATACTTTCTGATAAATCGTTTTAAAATTTACCACAGCGTATACTTGAATTGGACATACTTAAGTTTTCATATTTGGGCGATATTACTTTTCAAGCCAGTCTGGTGATAAACAGTACCACATTTGATTACATTTGTAATCCAATTCTCCAATAATCACACAAAAACACTTACTAACCATACACATTTATTTTTTTAATATTTGTTGCTTTAAAATTGTACTGGCGTAATATACTATAGAGCTGTGATATGACGTCATTTTTACATAAACTTTATTGACGCTATGTGTGAAAATTTAAAATACTGTAAAACCAGGCTTGTGTGCTTTGAGCAAGTACATTAAATATTCAATATTCACAAAGCAGTGTCAGACCGGCGAGAAAATTTATAACGTACCCGAGAGAAAATGTAGTTATTTGAGAGATCACTCACAATGTTGCTAATGTGTTTGCCGCTCTATAGTTTGCAGAATAATAATCAATACAATGTCGTCAAAGCAGTTGCAGAGAAAACACCACACATTTCAATGGATTGATAGTATATTCAGTACGAAAGTATGTTTCTACAATAGTGGTGCACGGAATATACTTCTAAAGGCGCTAAAAGTTAAGCCTTATCTAATAAAGTTATATTTTCACTTCTGCGCTTTGTTCGAATCAGAAATGAAACATAAAACTTTTTATTATTTTAAATAATAAGTATGCTATATGTGGAAAACTCACTCAAGTATTTTACTTATTATTTAAACTATTAAAAAGGAATTCCACCAAGTACTCTCTGTCAAAAATATTGAATTTCTAAAACTTTTTTTTACTGTAAAAATATTTAAATAAATAAAATAATAAACACTCCATTAAATTTTTTCTCCTAAAAGTTTTTAATTAATTTTTGTGAGTGAAAAAAAAATTGTTTGTTGTTTATTCACAAAAAGCTGAAACCCAAAGAAGTGATTTCTAGAATCGGTTTTACTTTTCAGAAATTTGAAATAGTGTCGAGCTTCTTCTATTTATATTTTTAATTATATGATTCAATAATACAATAAATAATAGCCATCACTATTTTAATAAGTTTTATTTCTTTAATTTCAGTAATATAAAATGCATCCATTAACAATAAAAAATATAATCTTTGACGCAAAAAGCTCATTGACTTATTGAGTTTCAATTGATACAGTAAAACGAAACTGTTTCAGCCATTCAAGAGAAGCAGCTTTAAAAATAAGAAAATATTTATTATTTTGAGTTTGTTTTGCAGTAAAAGTAAAAGTCGAAAATTTATTTGATAAATAGGATTTTCAAAATAGTTTTAAATAGAATCTTTAGTCTAAAATTAAAGAATCATCGAATTCGCATGGCAACTTCTTCTTTGTAGCCATTAAATGTAGGAGAAGCAGCAGTTTTGACAAAAAAAAGCAAACGTAGCTGCTTTTTTATGAAACGCCTGTCAATAGGTCGCAAAGTGCTTTCGGAGTTTGCGTAAAAAATATATACGCAAATAAAACACAAAGAATTGCTCTTACAATCTGAGTATGGAAATCCGGCAATGAATAAAAATTACCCGCCGAATCTGTTTCCTCCACAAAAGAAGCCATTTTGCGGATGATTGGTCACTTGCTAATTAAGTATGGAGTCTTGAAATGCCTACACATGCAGCGATACAACCAACAACCGAGTAGCAACAGCCTTATAACGTTTTGATGTTTTGCATTGATTACTCAGAAGAAACAAAACAAAAAAATACTCAATAAAAGAGGACGCTTTGGAAAATCACAAATCAGCTGTCGGTTAAGTAACAACGCGTGTAGACTGCTAAAAGCGGCCTGCATATGCTAAGACATAATAGACAATGATAGCCAATAGTGCCTATTATGTTTAGGGTGTTCTTAAATAATTTATCGGATGTGGTGGAGCGCGTGGGGGCTTCGGAAGGCGAAATACGACCGACCGCCATTGTCGGTCGCAAAGGCGAGGTGCTCTTTCAATTAAAAGGTGGAGTAAACGCCTTCAATTAGTCGCTTTTAAATAATTCAGTTAGTGCGCTCCGAGGGGCCGGCCGGGGGTTTAATACCCCTGCTTTTCAATACAAATTGCTCGAGACGGGTACAGCTCGCGCATGCGGAGCGAGCCTCCAACTTACATGCAGATCTGATCTTGAAATATTGGAATTTTTTTAATACCATATTTGCATTATTTATTATATTGTAAATAATAATAGAAGTGCTAACCGGTTTTGCCCAAAGACTGCCGGTGTCACCTGTCAAAAGTATTAAAAATATTTATTACAATTTTGAGCTTAAATCACCGCACGTTTGGTGTAAGAATCAACTATCGAAAACGCAAGCAAACTATTTGTAATACTTCATATTTATAACAAATATGAACAGCTTCGTGTCACGCTTTTATCTTTTATGGACTTCATTAGATTTAAAGTTTTTTTTTTTTTTGTTTGTATTGACATAACAATAGATTTAATTTTAAAACAATGAAAAAAAATCGCTCGAGTGTATATAATTGGAAATTAAATCCGCGGGCTGTCCGGTTGCAGCGCAGAGCTCCCGCGTCGGGGCGCGGCTCGGCGGTCCCTTTGAAGTCCGCCGCCTTCCTTTGGTTTCGCCGAAAACCCGTCGGGCCCGGCCCGAGCTCTAACCCCGCGAGCGCCACAGCGCTCCTGGTCATTTAACTCTTTCAACAATGGATCCTGTCAAATCCATCAAAAGCCACACAATTCAGCCGCCACGTAATTCACGGCGCGTCGTTGTCGCCTCTCGGGCGTTCGTCAAACTCGGCCGAAGCTTTTGCACGACAATACGCTCTGAGGCAATCGATTTGCACGCGAAACGACGAAAAATTTTAATGTACACCAAAAAACATATAATTGGGCCTTAACGCATACACCAGTGGCGTGCGGTGCATATACGATCAACGTCTATTCAAACTACACTTCTTTGTAACAATAAAAAGTCATATTAAAAAAAAGCGAGCTGTATTTTATATTTTATGATTTGTACACGTATTCAGCAAAATCACAGCTTTAATTTTTACAAGATTTTCTTTGAATACAACACCGCAGACAACTAACTGCATTCCCAACTCATTATACACATAATCATGCTATTATTAGACCACGGGGGTGATTAAGCAAAATTATGAAAAATTTGCATTAATATTACGCAAATATATGCATATACGATAAAAAAATAGCTTTTAATGATAACAAGATAATAATTTATGTGGATAACAGATAGCAGAGTATTTACAATTATGGTCTTGTGTGTGCAAGTTTGTAATGCTGACAGGTACTTAGTGGGTAATGAATAACAAACTGCACTTGTAAACAGGCACATAACAAGTAACTGTCACGGAATGCCTGCTTGCTGCAACTGCGATTGTTTTTAATTTCAAAAGGTTGTATAATCACGAATAATTAAACACCGTGTTGCGACCATGAAGCGAAACATTATTCAGGAACAGAAAAAGCAGTCATATTATATCTTTATTAATGTTGCAAAATATTAACTCCTCTAATTTTTGGTTAACTTCGAAGAGCCTTGCTTCGAAGATTTTTATAGACAAATTATTTATTGATATCCAAAATATTCAAATGCAATTAAATACGATTTTAGAAAGCTCTTTGAAAAAATTAAAATATATAAGCATAAAAAAGTCGAATAACTTCAAAGATTTAGTATTTAAGTAGTTAATAAGTACTAGCATATTTTAATATAGATACTATTAAAAGCATAACTGAATGAGTAAATATACTATTAATAATCAGTTTTAAATATCTTTATAAGGGTTGAATTAATCATTTACTTGACCTGAGTACAAAAATATATTCAATGCAATTAACGATTTTAGTGTCGCTTTATGAAACTTTGTTTATATTTTGTATTAAAATTATATATATATGTATTCCAAAAGCTCATTTTATTACACTGTATTTTTAATGAATGAAATTAATAAAAGTTTTTGGGGTTCAAACTATAATAGCACACTATACAATCGGCGTCAAATATATTTTTCAATCAAGATATGTTTGTAGATTTTGGCAAGCTTTCAGTTTTTTAGGGATTTGAAATTCAGCCTTTGAAAATAGTCCCAGCACGGGGATCAAAACCTCGGAGCACCGATAGTATAAAGCACCTCAACACCCAGGAATTCAAACCAACTGATACTCGAAGATTTTTAATGAGGACTATTTATTATATTTATTTGTAAGTTTAGGATTTATTTAATATATTAATGTAGGGTTAACGTATTCGAAGTACCCGCCAGCTCACTGCCAGTAGCTAATGATTATTCAGTAAACACAACCGCCAGTCGGGCTGTGATATGCACCAGCCTTACCCATCGCGTGCATTGTATCGTTTTGTATTATAACGAGAAAAATGGTTCAGGCACACGAGCATTTCTTAACCTACCGTGATATATTGGGCTCACAACCTCATTAATTATAAATCACCGCACATATAAATACAGTGTGCAGTTTACTTGTCCTTGACGTATTCGATTTGCGTGATCTGATAGAATAGGTTATATAAATAAAACATTACGAGAATTGCTAATTTGCCAGTACAGTGATAGATAAAACGGATCGTTACGGAAGTGTTATTGAATTTGAGTTACGGCATTTAATATGGACTTCTTTAGGTAAACAGAGTACATTAAAACACAGATAGTTAGAAAAAAAGAAACTTATAAACAATGTGTTACAAATAAAAAACTAAGAATGTATGTATTTCTGTTGTATAAGAGAATGGTAAGAAATTTACTTAAGCTACAAAATGAAGAAAGGAAAATAATGTAGTATAATAAAGGGAATATTTATGTATACCACCCATTTCCAAAACACGCATCCGACATATGTCTAAAATATCAGGAAAGATTTTTTGCTAAGCTTACTGAAAAAATATTTCACATACTGCACGCGCTACGCCTGGCAATTTATTTCGCATTAGAGTTATTTCAACACGTGTTCACAAATTAGTCCCATATCTCCCAAACGCTTCTAAAGCCAATTAGGCAATTAGTTTTCGCTTAGGAAGCTACGTGATTCTCATTCGGTTGTCTTCTTCAACGTCAAAAATGTAAATATGTAGAGACAGTATACTTTACAAAAAAAAAACGGAACCTCTTTGTCGCAGCGTGAGTAGAGTGCTGAAGCCGACTATACATCCTGCGACACATCCGAATCCAGCCAAAACGTCTTCTTTTGCGCTATTGGATTGTAGCTGCAAACTGTGCTGCTGCGAGTGGAGCTTGCTTTTCTGGAAAGTTAAAAATGTTTTCAAAGAATAATCCAGCCAAGCATCAACGGCTTATTTGTGTTTTAAATTAGCTTCAAAGTCGGTAAATTACATGAACGTATATTCCAAGCGTCCACCTCCACGGGCGTGATTGCCGGGAGATTCTGTCGAGTTAAATAGACGCTATCCGAGGGGCGATCTAAATACCTGTGTGTCACTGCGAATCACGCGATACTAATGGGAAGATGAGGTGAATGTGTGCCAACGAACCGCTAAGCACAGACGCCATACCGTTTCAAGCGTGCGGAAACAGAATAAAATATCAAATACTAAAAACAAATGTAAATTTTCATGATAATACAAAGACACTTTATTTGTAATTATAAGATTTTACAGGAGGTGAAAATGTCTTTATTAACACTCAAAGTTTTTTTACATTTTTTATTATTATATTTCAATTCATACCTTTTGTTATTAGACCCTTAAGATGGCTTCAGTGCTGGAAATAAAACGTTGAAACATCAAACAAGTATACACACGGCACGACACTCAATAACAGAGGGGTTTATGATGACAGTAAAACTATTTCAAACAATGTACAGGATATGACTTGAAAATATATTTTAAACCATATTTAAACAGTAAAAATCATATCAACATAAATAAAAATATTTTTTCAGGATACACACTACAATTAAATCATGGTTTAAATGAAAAGCTGTTAGTTATTTTCATCAATATACTTTGTAATATTGTAGTCACAAAATTGAGCTACGGGTACTATAAACACATAATTTAAAAACCCCAAACGAAAGATAATCATAAAAAGGATTCACATAAACGATTTATTTGTTGCAAATTTAACAATTATTACAATTTTTGTACACCCAAGACAATAATGTTAATCAATTTGCATTTCAGTCTCTTTGAAAAAATACATAATATAAATTTGCGAACTGATATATTCACTTTGAATTATCGTTTGTATGCATTAATAAATATATTTATTTTTTAGGTTTTCGCAAATATATACAGTAATGATTTAAATTTTAAAAAGTGTACCACGTTACATTATTAGATTTTAGCTTCGAAGGTCACGACAAAGATCTGAAGAAGAGTACACGTAACGGGACCTAAATGTAGATAAGCAAAATGATCACAGCACATGAACGCAATCCACAAAAACAACCGCAAAAGCCTTCAGCGCAAAAAGCCACAATTTTTTCCGACCAAAACACACATTAGGTTCTTTCTTAGCCAGCGGGCAGCAAAAAAAAAAAAAACACTTAGCGATAAATACGGTTTTAAAAGGTGGTAATAAGTAGAATTAAAGATGTTTTCAATACACCGAGTCGAGCCCGAGGGGCGTATTGACTCTTGGGCACAATGAGAGTGGATTCTTTGACTTCGACAATACTCGAGCATCTGTCGCGACGGTCACCTGGCCCGAACGGCTAATCGAATTAGTTCCACGCTCTTCAAACAGCGATTAGTGAGAACCGAACCCGGGAAGGAAGACCGCAATTTGTTGGTAACGTCTTAATGAAGCCCGGCGCGGAGCTACTGGAGCTACAAGCTTGAGGAGTGCTTTCATGATTTATGAGAGTTTTAATAAAAGTACCAGCGGCGTCTCCAATTAACAACACTGCCTAGTCATTTTTATCTTTATGGAATTTCACAACAATTGGATGCATATTTTTTTCGTGGGTGTGTATTGTTTACTCATTAGAAACCACATTTCATTTTAAGTTGCTGAAAGCACTAGTATATTGAAAACAATAGCTAACAAGTTGATTTTGTTTCTCTCAGATGACACGCTGAAACATTGGACTAATAAATTCCCAAAAGAAACCGATCAACACATAACAACGTCTGCCAAAAACCATATCTTTAATCATATAGACAGCTTCCAAAATTAGGTGGATTTATATCAATTAAATTGTAAGGACTATTAATCATTGGTGAAAAATCGATGGAATCAGTGAGTGCAGCAGCTTTATTATGTTGCCAAAAGATTTTATTATGTAATTATTGCTGGCCCATCCAATTGGGCAGCCTACAATGGGAGGCGACAAAAACGGGCTGTGTGCAGCGCGTATAGGCCGACCTCATACAGGCGGCAGAATGGAACCCGCTTTGGTCATGGATCATCAAACAGGGATTTTTCACAATTGCCCCTAATTACGTAGGATATCACAGCCTCGCTGGGTGTACTGTTAAACTACAGCCAACACAAAAGTCTTGTTGATAATATTATATACTGAATATTTTCGGCAAATTTTTAAGGTATCGTAAACTATTAACAATGCGCAAGTGACAAAGTGTACAGTAGTAATTTAAATGGAAAATGAGTTTAACGTGGCTGATAACTATTTAAAGCAATTCAATATAATACATTTAATAATTAATTAAAAAAATATATTCTACGCGTTTATATAATATATACAATTTCATTCACTTTGTGCAACCGATTCGAGAAATAATTTTCCGGTAGGTATATGAGTGAATCAAAAATCCTAAAAATATTTCTTTGCGTTATATAAAATTATTGATTAAAATATAAGCGTGTAACTTTCGACTTTGCTGTAGAGCAGCAATTGACATGCGTAAACACGGTTAATTTAGGCACATATTTAAAAGCCATTTAGAAGCTAGCGGCGTGTTTTTTTCTACCTCATTGTTATATTCCCATAGAGATGTCTATTGGATAGATTGATTTCGTACTTACTGAACAAGACCGAGAGGTACGGTTAATTGATTTTAACACGTGACGATCGGGGACGTTACAAACCATGTGACGTGTCTCGAAATCGAGGGCCATTCTGACGACGCAGTTGCACGAATCTGTCAGTTATTTTTTTAAAATAACTTTATCATAAAAAAAGATTCGTCAATCAATTGTCAATATTTAGTAAAAAAATACCTTATATTTATTATACGTTCAATATAAGATACTAAATTTTAATGTGAATTCTTTTGTATTAAAAACTACTAAAGCTTTGATGATTTTATTTTTTTAGTTGCATATTAAATAGCAATAAGAAATGTTATAAAGACTACATAATAAGATAATATCCCCCATTATTTTTAATGTTTTGACGGTTTAATATTTGTACGAGGTCACATTCAGGGATTAAGGCCACCTTCAGGAAATCACCGATGATGGCCTCAGTACCGGGAGCAGTGCAAACGCACTTAAAAGATACTGTCAATCTTCTTAGCATATTATCAAACTGTTGAATGAACAATCATTTATACAATACAATCAAATCTGTATACAAAGGACGTATATTATTATTGTATTTCTTAAATTGTCGGCGCAAAATTAACCAGATGTTTTCACAATGCCCCGAGTCCCTCGTTGTATGGAAAGGCGTGATGAGATAATCTGCACGTGTTGCACGCGTGGGGTGAGTCCGCGACGACCTTTGTTGAAAAAATATACATATTTATTTAATTACCCTGAAATCGTGCCTGAGTGGCGATCACATGGCTTGCAATCTGGTGGTAGATTTCTTAACAGCAGGCGCTGCAGAAAAACCTCTTTTCATAATTTTATACAGTTACGGTAAGAACTTAAGACAGCTCGTGGTCTGGTGATTATTATGATCTGCACTAAAGTCAGTTTGGAAGCTGTATTAATGCCTACTGGTTAAACGCTTACTTACCAATAATGAAGCCTTGGGCATAATTCAGGGGATGCATTAAGTTTTTTTTTCAATACAAAATTTTCAACAATGCATTAACAACAATTTGGATTAATTTTGAAACTCATGCGTCAAACGTTTTTTGTAAATTTTAAACTTACCTTAAATGAAAGAGATGTTTATTTTCCTCACTGTGTCAAGCAACTCTACTAAAAATGCTATGTAACAACGAACTTAGAGATCTGAGTTCAAACCTACGTTTCGTATCAATTCATATGAATTAATTATTCTACAGTAGTAGCATTGCACTGTAATTAAACGTAAATGGTTGATTAAAATGAATAAAGTCCAATACTACACTATTTATCTGTCTGTTCAGTTTTAACGATCGTTGACTTCGAGGTTAAAGTTTGCTAGTTTATTGCCACTACTAAAAGGAAAACCCTTAAGCTATCTAATTTTGATTACGCATGTTTTGATTGGATTTGAATGATTGAAAAAAATTAAAACAAATATTAAGAAAATTATATTATGAAATGTGTAAAAAAATTTATACAAATAAGTAATTGTGATTGATAAGGTCATGTACTACTTTTATCTGTTTTATGTCAAGCTTTTCTTTTAAGTAAGGTAGAAAAAAAAATGCCTACGGGTATATAAAAAGTTTAGTCATGGTGTATTCAATTTCTAAAATATGTTAATTTTTACTTTGATGACTTAAAAAGCTTTGACTTGCAGGCAATGTGATGGGGAAAAATGAGCGAGGAGTTGAATTAATTATTGCAGACATCTCTAAATTGTTACATATCTGGAATTTAATTTTGCATATAAAAAACACTTGCATGCACTTTTAAATATTTAATAAACACATGCACTTTTCAATATTTCAATTCAAAAATTGTGCCTTCCATCATACAAAGAAGATTTAAAAATTTTCCTTAAAACTAAATTTAACGGTTTCATTTACTTTCCTATTGATATTTCTTTCTGATTTTTTCCTTTTAGGTATATGGGTTGTACTTTAAACCGTTTTTTGCCTCGAATGCAGGTAAACTGCATTTTATAATCAATATCCCTTAAAAATATTTCCATATATAAGCAACTAAACGTGTGAAATTAATAAGAAGTCAAAAATTACCACACGACAAGCATCATCTGCCTGTTTTCAAAACCTATATTTTTAAACTTCAAAAATCTCAAGTAAGTAAAGTATATAAAATTTCTTACAGACTTATTTAAAATAAATTAAACAAATAAAATTGCAATCACCTAGCCGTAAAGATATCCATATTGTTGTTAACATATGAAGTATTAAAAATTAAATCAATGGGTTGTAGATTTAAAAAAAAATGTATAAATTTAAATACTCAAAAATGTTATTTTACTATGTCTGATTACTAATTTACATGAATACTACTATCTCAATATGAACCACAATAATTCCAGTTATATTTAACTTTTTACTTAGCACAAATAATTTTCTTTAAAAAAAAACAACACTATTTTTGACATTTTTACAATAAACATAGAACTTCAAAAATGACAAATAAAATTAAAAATTAATATTTTTGGATTAATTTAAATAACGTAGAAGTAATGAAGTTTTTATCACTGTGTGTGTTGTGTTTTCAGAATGTTTAACTTCAGTGTTTTCGTCTTTGGAAGTCTTCTGCTGTTCGCTTCTTCATCAGCACTGTTCTTCCCTTTACCGATTCCGACGACTACAACGACGACACAACCAAGCATACTAGACTTCTTCAACAACTTGATAAATGTAGTTATTCCACCTCCGGTGACTACACGGGCGCCAACGTCTCCACTTCCGGTGACTACTCCTGCTCCAACGTCTCCACCTCCCACCGCCATTTTACAAGCAGTCCTTGGGTTCTTGATGGGGATATTCAGTCCATCACCAGCAACCTTTGCGCTTCAGCCATCCCCAGCCCTTCTTCAGGAGCTGTTGAATTTTGCCCTTGGAGTTTTTCAACAATCAAATATTAGTTCGACTGGAAACCCTGTTTTAGACGTAATGTTTACAACTCTGGTGGCACCAAATTCTACCGTACCCTTAGGCATAATTTCACTACCGTTTATGTTGCAAGCCCTTAATGTAACCCCAGTTTAAAGTCAAGATATGCATAAATTCAAAAACCTTCGTACACTTAAAAACGATATATATTCAAATAGTTAATATAGTTAATGTACATTAAATAATAACAAAAAGTGATCTTTATAATTTATTGGGTAATTGCAGTCTTTTAGATTCAAGTGTTTATCATTGCGTTGAAGTTTAAACATAGTTTTAATATAAATTTAACACTATCTAATTAGATGGCAGAGTATTTAATTTATTTAAAATAATTGTTATTTACATGTTAAGCAAAAAATATACATAGAAAGCTTACATGTAATGTTTGATCTCTAATTATTGATTAAATTGAACTATGTCTAACTTAACTTGAATTTTTTTTATAAATCTTAGATTTAGTAATATATATTTTTTTATTAATTAAAAAAACATTATATAAATTATGTACTCATATCATTATGTACTCGTGAATATTATGCGTGATTAGATTTTATGAAAAATTTGGAAACCTCTTTTTTTTAATTAGTGATTAGATATATATTTTTTTAAATCGTTTATACTGTGGAAATTTAAGTGGAAAGCTTAATTTGTAATTTAATAAATATTTTGCTTTAATAAATAACGAAAGAAATATAATTTGTGCATTGTTATTATATAAAATAATGTTTTATCCACGTATCCAAATTTTCAACCCCTTAGACCTCCTTATGATCGATTCCTGAAACTTCTAATACGTCTAACTTCGATCAAATAAATAAATGGCAGGAAGGCTTTAATAACAGCTAGAGAAGCAGACAAATAAAAGTTATCCTTTAAAACCTCATGTTAAAAATACCAAGTCAATAATTTGAATAACTTTACGGAAAATTTAAACGTAATGAAAGAAATATGGACAAAAACCAATTATTTATAATTGTCATATACTTGAAAGATGGTGCCACAGAGGATTTACATTGAGTATTAATTGAGGTTTTACATTTGTATTGAGATAAAATTTTGTTTACCGCTTTAAAAGAACTCCTCGTTGTTTTAATATTTGATGGAATCTGTCAAATAAATTGGCTTATTATCAAATGAATAAAATATTGAAAAAAAAAACTTCAAAGTTACATATTCATATCAACATAAATTATTTATCTTAAAATGCTGTTAGGTAGCAAAGTGGTTTATTTAATTAATTTTTACTTTTTTTAGGTCATAGAGATAGATTGGACATGATCAACACAGTTGAGAAAATTACCCTTCCAAAATAATCACGCAATTTTACCGAAACGAAAGACTTACGAGTTCCGGATGCAAAGTGGTTCGGTTTACTGAAAAGTGAGTTTCAGCTGTGAGCATGGAAACGAATTATTTCAGAGACTGACATTGATATAAAACTCATGAGTGATAAATGCCCTTTGAGTCCTAGTTTTTGCTCTTAGTATTGACCTTTGCTTTAAGTTGCATAGCAGGTGTTAAGATGTATTATAGTTTATGAAGATCTGTTTTTTACATTAAATAATACATTTTTTTGTATTAAATAACATTCAAAAACAAGAAATACTTTAAAAATATAGGTAAACTGATAAGGCGGTAATTGCAGTTCAATAGCCCATAGATATTGTAAGTATATAAATGCGCATACTTTAAATACAAAAAAGATTTTTTTATAGTTTAACAAGGATTACACCAGGTATATATAGACTGTTGAAAACTTTAGCAGTTAGTTCAGTTGGACAGAGCACCAGAACAAATGTAAGTTTTACCTTAATTTAAAACTCATAGCTTTATTCTCTTAGTCTATAAACTCTTATTGAAATAATTATATTTGAAATACTCATATAGTTTCCCATTTTGTTCTTATCAAAGTTATATTTTATAGAATTTTATTTTCATTATATAAAAAATAAAATTAATTTAATTTTCAAACGGTTACGATTGAATAATTGATATTGTGTTTTCTAATATACAGAAAGTTGAGTGTTTTTTTTTATTTGGATGCTACTATAAACCTGAAAATGATATATATATATATATATATATTTATATAAATTAGCAATGGTACTTATGTATAACGCCTATAATATAATTATTCATCTTATATTTTTGTGACAGAGTGAAAACTATAAATTAGAGCTGCTGAAAAAAAAAATTTACTATATTTTTTGCGTCATCTGTTTTGTGTCCTCTCACCATTGCTATTTTTCACCCTCTGCTATTCTGTCCACTCCTTCCATCAAAGGGGTAGGAATGCTTCGTACTACAACTTTCAACACACTAATCTGTATATTATATATATTTTTACATTTACTTTATTTCAGATCTCACGATGATTGCGGTTCTGGCGTTGTTTTCGGTCCTGCTGGGTTCATGCAGTGGTGGGCTGGTGCAGTTTGACGATCCAATTCTTCCCATATTAAACGCACCGACGTCACTTTTTTTGACTAACGCTTTTGGAGACTGTAAGTACATACAAAAATCCTTCAGCTTTATCATCTTAAAAATAATCAGAAAATCGTGTGATTTTTTAATAAATTCTTAGCAATGAAAAAACTACGTTATTAGTCACAAGCACATACAAATTATTAGGAAAAAATATTTGTAAAAAAAAAAAAAATTTGAAGCATTAAGAGCATTGTAAAATATTTTTTGTTGTTTCATATCATCTTCAGATGTGAATGTAAAAAAATTGTTAACCAATAATGTTATAATAATTTGAAAGTGGGTTTGAATTTAATAAATAAGCTGTTTTTTTGATACATGGCAAATAAATTTTTCCCACAATATCCGAGGATAATATGGAAATCACCATTTTTAAAAGTAACTTACTTTAAAACATTTTTAAGTAGATACTGCTGCAAACTTATTATATGAATTTTAATTTATAGATTTTTTTATTAAATTGTTTTAGGTACACAGTACAAACACGAACCGACAAGAAATAATCCTAAAATAATTTTTCGCTTCTTTTTTCTATGTTCAATGTATTGGACTGTCCTGTACTATTGTTCATACGTATATCTTTCATAAATAAACTAACAGAAAAAAATCATACCGTTTAAACCAGTGTCTTATTACCTATCTTACAGCGTGAATAATCCACATTTACCTTTATTGGTTTGCTATAATTTACATTTGCTATAAACTGTTTCAAGCGCACCTTCTCAGGGCACATTTTTTATGTTATTCAAAAAAAATTAAAACTAAAGTGCTAAATTTCGAGATATATTGTCAACAACAAATATTTCCAATAAAGTTTCAAATGTTTCGTTTCTTTAAAATGTCATCAACATTTATTTAATTTAGAATATTTTGCAGTAAAAAGTAATGCGGAAAGTGTTCTTGGAATATCACAATAATATAAAATTTTATCTGTTTTCAAGGTACTCTTGTCAAAAGTATTCTTCCCATCACCCCTGACACTTCTATTATGAACATTATTTTCCACTCAGCTTCATCTAATGTAAGTAATATTGTTATTTTATTAAAACATAACTAAATATATAAGCCAAATGTATGAATTCGTGAAAAAATTAGAGCTTTCAAATATTTTTTCATGCATAGTTCTTGTTTGATTCCATAGGGTTGACCTCGTGAAACAGTTTTCTGAAACCTCTAATTTTCAGGTGGAGTACAAGATAGGAACAGCAGCAAACCAGCTCCTGGCTAATCTCAACTTTGACCGAACCAAAGACTTGACTGTGGCAATCCACGGCTGGCTGGGGAGCGCAAAGGATTCCTTGAACATAAAGCTTGCGAACAATTTACTCTCACTCGGAACCGTCAACGTCATCTCTCTGGATACTAAAAATCTCATCGACATCAACTACGTTCGATCAAATTCCAACGTCCCAGGGATAGGAAAAGCTCTGGGAGACTTCTTACTGGCTCTGAAATCTGGAGGTTACTATACTTGTTTTAAATCGAAACCAGCCTTATATCCCATTTAAAATAAAAAGTGTCGCTTATAAATGACTCATGACTGTGCGTGTCGAAAGTTATTACCCAATGAAGATCGAGCTATCTGTAAACCGAATATGACCAAACTATATATAAATTTTTAATATAGTTTATCAGTATAAAAAAACCCTAAAATCAATTAACCAATGTCACCATTTTACAGTTTATGTATTCAATAATATTGTATATTATTGAAATTTCAGGATACACAAAGAAAATTCATATGATTGGACACAGTCTAGGGGCTCACATCGCAGGCTTTGCCGCAAAGCGCATGAAGAGCCAAGGCTCTACTTGTGATAGGATATCCGGTCTGGACCCAGCCGGCCCGTGCTACCACAAACTCCCCGCTTCTGATAGACTGGATGTGACCGATTGTACATTCGTGGATGTAATCCACACAGACGCTGGAATTCTTGGATACAGTAAATCAATGGGTGAGTTTGTTAAAGCCTTTAAATAGAAGCACATTGAAAAATAAAGCCTGAAATATAAACATTTCGCTATTAAGTGTTATGGTTTTCATCGTTTCAGTCGACTCAGGCGATTTAAAATTTTAAATCCTTGAGGTGGCTTCAGTACCACCATCAAAGCTTTAAAAATATATAAAGTGTCATAACACTCAATTGCGAAGTATTTATAATGGTAACAGCCACAAATATATATATATATATATATATATATATATATATATATATATATATATATATATATATATATATAAATGCATGCCAAACGAGGTTTGCGTTTTTGAAAATGAAATCAAATTTAAACTAAATTGCTATTGTTTATTTATTTTAATGCTCTTAAGTCAATTATTATAGAGACAATTTTTTTTACAATAGCTTATGAAAAAATGTGGAGCTATGGCTTATATTTAAACCCGTCATTATCTGTTGTGCATTTTGTGTGAATGTAAAAAAAAACAATAACAAAAAAACATTATTATGGTCTATGATTATAAAGAACAATCTTAACTTTAAATTAACAAGTTTAAGGCTCAGTTGAATCATAAACATATACCATATGTCGTTAATATGTAAAGTGATATATTATAGTAGTGGTGCTGAAATTTTTTCGATACAATGAATACTTGGGCTGAAGAAGAAATAGGCGACAGTTCCGACGACAAAGAATGAAAGTATTCAGTGTCATCTGTGATTTTCAGTCGTTGTGATAACGTAGCTATATATGCGTTCTACAGTTTTACATAAATTAAATCTGTTCGTTTCAGGACACATGGACTTTTGGCCAAACAACGGCGCCAACCAGCCTTACGGATACGTACCGATTGTTAGTCACACACGCGCCCTGAACTACTTCATAGAGTCCGTCGTGAAGCCTAAAAACTTCCCAGCGACCAAGTGCCTCAACTACTTCCAGTTTCAGCTTAGCAGGTGCCCGACTCCATTAGTGACAGTCGACATGGGGTACGGCTGCGTTTCCGGCACCAAGGGGGACTACTTCCTCAGAACCAGCGCCGACTCTCCGTACGGTTTTGGGGATAGCAGTAACTTTTCATTCTCTGAATTCTTGACTAAAATATTTACTTTCCCAAATATCCCTAATCTGTTCGGTTGAACGGAGAAACCCGATGCACTGGCCTGTCACTATCAGTGCTTGCCCGAAGAATTCACGATGAAATACACAGTAAAATTAATATTCAATGTATTTTATACTAAATTTACACGGCAACGCTTGTATAGTCGCAAGATTTTTAATAATTCAGAGAAATATAAAATATCATAGAAATGTGGGTTTAGACAAAAAAAAATTATATTGATCGATGAAAGAATCACTATCAAATAAGTAACGGTTATCAATTCATAATTATATATTGGTATGTTTTGCCAATAAAATATTATATATATATTCTTAAAGCTCCATAATATTCTAAATGCCTGGATCAAATTTTGTGTGTTGATGTAATTTGAAAATAAATATTTATTATATCCTATTTAATTTTTTACTGAGATTGTTTAATCTAATATTTTTGATAGAGAGTACTTGGTGGAGTTCCATTTAAATATTTTCAATATAAAACTTGAGTGAATTTTCCACATGTTAATTTTAATTGGTGACCTGTTTCGCTAACGTTTTACGTTGGAATTATCAAAGTGAGTCAACTCAATTTGAAGCCGGTCACCAATATAAAATAACTCACTCAATTTTATATTTTTATATACTATATAAAAATCAAGACACACTTCGTCGCTTATGCGAAAACACCGTGAAAAAGTGATTATAATTCAAAGGTCACAAAAGAATTCAAAGGTAGATTCTTTCCGTGGGTGAACGTGTGTTATTTTTGTTATTGTGTGCATGTAAGTAAAAATATTTTCATATATATATATATATATATATATATATATATATATATATATATATATATATAGTGTATAAGGACCCGGGGACCCACTACACTACTTTCCTCTGAGAAATCCTTGAACACGGGCTCTGCATGAGTATATATGGCCAGTGAAAAGGTCAAGAAGTATGTGTATATAAATATATATATATATATATATATATATACATATATATATTTATATATTTATATTAATATATACATATATATATTTATATATTTATATTAATATATATATTTGGTAGGCCTCGATGGAATGAGTTTTGTTTGTGGTTATACATTTACTTTAAAATCTATGATTTTTACGCATTTGTTAATTATGCCTAATTATTTGTATTGCATGGTTAAATGTCTTTTAATGATTTTAATTGATTAACAGTTGACTCTTGTCATAAGATGATGGCTTTAAAATCATGGAGGCACATGTGCAACTAGCAAGTGATAAGAATATTGCGCCAATTCAGTTTTTGTTTCTCTCCGGTATTTGCACAAGAACAATTAAATAAATATATCTTTTTCTGTTATAGTTTTCGACATGACAGCAGTTTTACTAATGTTATTTTTCCTACTGGGAACATCTTGTGCGAGGTCTATCGATTTCGATGATCCTATTCTTCCAATTGTTTACACACCCGTCCAATTCCTAATGACTCGGATGCTTGGAAACTGTGAGTATTTATAAACTATATATTACATGTCAATAAAATATCTTACAAGTAATATTATTGGGATTTACATGATTTAATATTGTAGTTGATAATGTTACATTATAATTTATTATGTAATTTTGATTTACATAGCAAAAATTTGACGCGTATTAGTTTAATTATTTTAAAAATACCCCAGTGGTTATCAAAATATGTTTTAAAAAAATGTTGTTTAACGATTACTCAATTATTTTAAAATTAAAAGAATTATTTTAGTTTTTATTGAATGTTTTTACAAAATCGCCACGTTCAAATAACATGACAATGACTTTCATGGATCCAGAATATTGATGATATTTCACGTGTAGGTTTACTTTGTCTTTCAGTAAACGAAAGCATCCAAAATGTTACATCTTTTCAATAATTTTTCAGGCACTGCAATCCAGAACATTTCTCCTGTCACACCTGATGTAACTATTTTGAAGGTTTTCTTTGTTACCAACTCAGACTCAGAGAGTAAGGGAGTAAGACAAAGTGGTTAATTTAATCAGTTTTAATTAATTTTAAGGCCACAGGGATAGATTGGAAATGGTCCACACAGTTGAGAAAATTACGCTTCCAAAATAATCACGCAATTTTAACGAAACGAAAGACTTACGAGTTCCGGGTGCAAAGTGGTTCGGTTTGTGAGTTTCAGCTGTAAGCATGGAAATGTATTATTTCAGAGACTGAAATTGATATAAAACTCATGAGTGAATGCCCTTTGAGTCTTAGTTTTTGAATATCTGTTTTTTCATTTAATAATACATTTTTTGTATTAAATAACATTCAAAATCAAGAAATACCTTAAAAATATATGTAAACTGATAAGGCGGTAATTGCAGTTCAATAGCCCATAGATATTGTAAGTATATAAATACGCGTACTTTGAATACAAAAAATATTTTTTTATAGTTTTAACAAGGATTACATCAGGTATATATGTACTGTTGAAAATTTTAGCAGTTAGTTCAGTTGGACAGAGCACCAGAACAAATGTATGTTTCACCTTACTTTAAAACTCTTAGCCTTATTCTCTTAGTCTATAAACTCTTATTGAAATAATCATACTTTAAATATTCATATAGTTTTCCATTTTGTTCTTATCAAACAAAGTTTCAATTGAAGTCCCGATGATATCAAGAATTTTTTTTTCATTTTATAAAAAAATAAAATAAATTTCATTTTCAAACGGTTACGATTGAATAATTGATATTGTTCATGTTCAGTGTTTATTTTATTTGGATGCTACTTTAAACCAGAAAACGATTTTTATTTATATATATTAGCAATGGTACTTATGTATAACAGCTATAATATAATTATTCATCTTATATTTTAGTGACAGAGTGGAAAAAATTCACTCTAATTTTTGCGTCACCTGTTTTGTGTCCTCTCACAACTTTATTCTGTCCACTCCTTTCATAAAAGGGGTAGGAAAGCTCCGTAGTACAACTTTCAACACACTTATCTGTATATTATATAATTTTTTACATTTACTTTATTTCAGATCTCACGATGATTGCGGTTCTGGCGTTGTTTTCGGTCCTGCTGGGTTCATGCAGTGGTGGCCTGGTGCAGTTTGACGATCCAATTCTTCCCATATTAAATGCACCGATGTCACTTTTTATGACTAACGTTTTTGGAGACTGTAAGTACATAGAAATTCTTTCAGCTTTATCATCTTAAAAATAATAAGAAATTCGATTGATTTTTTAATAAATCCTTAGCAATATTAAAAAAAATATTTATAAAAAAAAAAATATTATATGAAGCTTTTAGAGCATTGTAAAATAATTTTTGTTGTTTCATATCATCTTCAGATGTGAATGTAAAAAATTGTTAACCAATAATGTTATAATGATTTAAAAGTGGGTTTTTAATAAATAAGCTGTTTTTTTGATACATGGCAAATAAATTTTACCCACAATATCCGAGGATAATATGGAAATTACCATTTATAAAAGTAACTTACTTTAAAAAAATTTAAATTGATACTGCTACAAACTTATTATATAAATTTTAAAGCACGGTATTTTATGTTTTTTTTATCAAATTGTTTTAGGTACACAGTACAAATACGAACCGACAAGAAATAATCCTAAAATAATTTTTCGCTTCTTTTTTCTATGTTCAATGTATTGGACTGTCCTGTACTATTGTTCATATGTATATCTTTCATAAATAAATTAATAGAAAAAAATCAAACCGTTTAAACCAGTGTCTTATTACCTATCTTTTAGCGTGAATAATCCACATCTACCTTTATTAGTTTGCTATAATTTACATTTGCTATAAACTGTTTAAACAAAACAAAATGAAAACAAAAGTGTACAGTGCTAAATTTCAAGATATATTCGAGATAAATTTGAGATATATATCAACAACAATTATTTCCAATAAAAATTCAAATATTTCGTTTCTTTAAAATGTCATCAACATTTATTTAATTTTGAATATTTTGCAGTAAAATGTAACACGGAGAGTTTTCTTAGAATATCACAATAATATAAAATTTTATCTTTTTTAAAGGTACTCTTGTCAATAATATTCTTCCCATCACCCCTAACACTACTATTATGAACATTATTTTCTACTCTGGTTCAACCAATGTAAGTAATATTGTACTTTTTTTTAAACATAATTAAATATATAAGCCAAATTAGAGCTATATAAAATATTTTTTCATGGATAGTTCTTGCTTGATTCCATATGGTTGACCTCGTGAATCGGCTTTCTGAAACCTCTAATTTTCAGGTGAAGTATAAGATAGGAACAGCAGCTAACCAGCTCCTGGCTAATCTCAACTTTGACCGAACCAAAGACTTGACTGTGGTAATCCACGGCTGGCTGGGGAGCGCAAAGGATGTCTTGAACATAAAGCTTGCGAACAATTTACTCTCACTCAGAACCGTCAACGTCATCTTTCTGGATACTAAAGATCTCATCGACATCAACTACGTTCGATCAAATTCCAACGTACCAGGGATAGGAAGTGCTCTGGGAGACTTCTTACTGGCTCTGAAATCTGGAGGTTACTATACTTGTTTTAAATCGAAACCAGCCTTATATCCCATTAAAAATAAAAAGTGTCGGTTATAAATGTCTCATGACTGTGCGTGTCGAATGTTATTACCCAATGAAGATCGAGCCATCTGTAAACCGAATATGACAAAAATGTATATAAATTTGTAAAAGAGTTTTAAGGTAGCTTTTAGCTTATCAGTATAAAAATAACCTAAAATCAATTAACCAATGTCACCACTTTACAGTTTTTGTATTCAATAATATTGTATATTATTGAAATTTTAGGATACACAAAGAAAATTCATATGATTGGACACAGTCTAGCGGCTCACATCGCAGGCTTTGCCGCAAAGCGTATGAAGAGCCAAGGCTCTACTTGTGATAGGATATCCGGTCTGGACCCAGCCGGCCCGTGCTACCACAATCTTCCCGCTTCTGAAAGACTGGATATGACCGATTGTACATTCGTGGATGTAATCCACTCAGACGCTGGAATTCTTGGATACAGTAAAAGAATGGGTGAGTTTGTAAAAACTATTAAATAGAAGCACATTGAATAATAAAGCCTGAATTTCATCGTTTCAGTTGATTCAGGCAATTTAACATTTAAAATCCTTAAAGATGGCTTCAGTACCATGATCAAAACTTTAAAAATATATAGTGTCATAACACTCAATCGCGCAGTATTTATAATATATAAAAATGCACGCCAAACGGGGTTGTGTTTTTGATAATGAAATCAAATTTAAATTAAATTTCTATTGTTTATTTATTTTAATGCTCTTAAGTCAGCTGTTATGGGGTCTATTTTTTACAATAGCTTATGAAAAGAATGTTGAGCTATGGCTAATATTTAAAGCCGTCATTATCTATTGTGCATTTTATGTGAATAAAATATATCACAATTATGGTTTATGATTATTAAGAACAATCTTAACTATAAATTAACAAGTTTGAGCTCAGTTGAATCATAAACATATACCATATATATTCAATATGTAAAGTGATATATTATAATAGTGTTGCTGGAATTTTTTTGATACAATGAATACTTCAGGAGAAGAAATGGGCTGTAGCTCAGTTCCGATGTCAAAAAATGAAGGTATTCAGTGAAATCTGGGATTTTCAGTCTTAGTGATAACGTAGCTATATATGCGTTCTACAGTTTTACATAAATTAAATCTGCTCGTTTCAGGACACATGGATTTTTGGCCAAACAACGGCGCCAACCAGCCTTACGGATTCCTTCCGTTTATTAGTCACTCACGCGCCCTGAACTACTTCATAGAGTCCGTCGTGAAGCCTAAGAACTTTCCAGCGACCAAGTGCCTCAACTACTTCCAGTTTCAGCTTGGCAGGTGCCCGACTCCATTAGTGACAGCCGACATGGGGTACGGCTGCGTTTCCGGCACCAAGGGGGACTACTTCCTCAGAACCAGCGCCGACGCTCCGTACGGCTTTGGGGATGACAATAACTTTTCACTCGTTGAATTCTTGACTAAAATATTTACATTCCCGAATCTCTCTAAGCTGTTCGGTTGAACGGAGAAACCCGATGAGAAACCCGAATTACATTGTAAAATAAATATTAAATGTGTTTTATAATAAATTTATACGGCAACACCTGAACAATCACAAGATTTTTAATAATACAGAGAAATATAAAAAATCATAGAAATGTGGGTTTAGACAAAAAAAATATTTTATTGATAAAATGTCCGTTAATTTTGCTTTGTGAAATTTATGGTGCATTTAATCGATGATAGAATCACTATCAAATAACTAACGGTTATCAAGTCATAATTATATATTGGTATGTTTTGCCAATAAAATATTATATATATGCTTATAGCTCTAGACTCTAGAGCTATAAGCATTTATATAATATTTTTCTAGAGTCTAGAGCTATACTAAATCCCTGGATCAAATTTTGTGTGTTGATAATGAAAATGAATTGAAAATAAATATTTATAATATCCTATTTAATTTTTTACTGAGATTTTTTTATCCAATATTTTTGACAGAGAGTACTTGGTAGAATTCCATTGAAATATTTTCAATAAAATACTTCTGTGAATTTTCCACACGTTTATTTTAATTGGTGAAGAATTATCAAAGTGAGTCAACTCAATTTTAAGTCGGTCACCAATATAAAGTAACATCACTTAAGTATTTTATTTAAAATATTGGTTCATCCCTTAAAATCATACCTTTATGACACTTCAATCAACGAAAGTTATTACGAGTACATCGTTCACTTCGATTTTCGGTCTAATTCTATCAAAAAGTACCCCAAAAACTTTTTGAATTCAACATGATATTTCACAACTAGGATTGCTTTTTTCAAGGAATCAGTTAAATTTTATATTCATTATTCAATATTTTTATATGTCTTTTCTTCATTATAATTTAATTAATACGTCAACATTGGATCTTTTATCGAACCATTTGCAGAACAACATTCAATAGTTCGTGATAGGTCTCTAATACATATTTATAATATGCATAAATAAACATATATATTAATACATACATTTGGGATTTTATTTCCTATCGATTTATTAATATAAAACACGAATTAAAAAAATGAAGCAAGTTTTTGATGGTAAGGCTAAATAGAAACCGTTAAAAATATTTATACTTTAAAATGCGTATTGAAAATACTTCTTATATTATAGTTTTCCATATTGATCATTCTTATGCTTGATTTTAAATTATTTTCAAAAAAATTACAAAGACATATGAAAATTTACTTTATAATTATTATAAAAATCTGAATAATTTTAGCATTAAAAATTACTCTGATAAGGCGATGATTGCTTTAAAGTACAATAACCCAGTATTTTTCAAACAAAATTTAAATATGAACATTGTATCCAAATATTAATTTATGATGCTTATAACAATTTACCGTTTATAATAATATTTTTGAATAAAATACTTGAGTGATTTCCCACATTTTTATTTTTATTAGTGACCGGTAAAAATGTGGAAAATCACTCAAGTATTTTATTCAAAAATATTAAAATAGAATTCCACCAAGTACTCTCTGTCAATAATATTGAGTTTATAATAATAATAATAATATATATTATTACTTTGCCTTTTGAATAATTTTTACAGTGAAGAGTTTCATCTGCCATTTGAATCGTCTCGCAAAAGATATAAGTGTTTCTTAATTTTAATCAGTCGGTCTTCAAGACCTAGATTTTATGTTTTTTTATACTATATTAAAATCAAGACAGACTTCGTCGTTTGCAAAAACAACGTAAAAACGTGATTATAATTCAAAGGTCACAAAAGAATTCAATGGTAGATAGATACTTACCGTGGGTGTACGTGTGTTATTTTTGTAATTGTGTGCATGTAAGTATAAATATTTTCATATATATATATATATATATATATATATATATATATATATATATATATATATATAGTGTATAAGGACCCGGGAACCCACTACACTATTTTCCTCTGAGAAAACCATGAACACTAGCTCTGCATGAGTATATATGTTCAGTGAAGAGGTCAAGAAGAATGTGTAAATAAATATATATATACATATATATATATATATATATAACTATATATATTTGGTAGGCTATCTCGATGGAATGAGTTTGCTGCGTGGCTTGTTTGCCTATTGGTTATACATTTACTTTTAAATCTATGATTTTGACGCATTTGTAAATTATGTAGGATTATTTGTATTGCATGGTTAAATATTTTTAATGATTTTAATTGATTAACAATTGACTCAAGTCATGCGATGATGGCTCTTAAATCAAGGAGGCACATGTGCAATGCAAGCCATTAAAATATTTTTTCATATTATATCAAGGATGTGGCCAGATATATATGAAGTGATCTTAAATTATTTCATGTTACTTTACTCTCAGCAGCAGTGGGATATAAGTAAGTCAAGTGCCGTCATCAGAAATTATAATATTAGGAAAAGTATATCTACTTTAATTTATATAATATTTTTTTAGTTTTGTTAGAAGCCTTCCGGTCCCACTATTTTGTAAGAAACTAGCAAGTGATAAGAAAATTGCGCTCATTCAGTTTTTGTTTGTCTCCGGTATTTGCACAAGAACAATTAAATAATATTTTTTTTTCTGTTATAGTTTTCAACATGACAGTAGTTTTACAAATGTTATTTTTCCTACTGGGAACATCCTGTGCGAGGTCTATCGATTTCGATGATCCTATTCTTCCAATTGTTCACACACCCGTCCAATTCCTGATGACTCGGATGCTTGGAAACTGTGAGTATTTATATACTTTATAATACATGTTAATAAAATATCTTACAAGTAATATTTTTGGGATTTACATGATTTTATACTGTAGTTGTTAAATCTACATTATAATTTATTTTGTAATTTTGATTTACATAGCGAAAATCTGACGCGTATTAGTTTAATTATTTTTATAAAACCCCTAGTGGTTGCAAAAATATATTTAAAAAATGTTGTTTAACAATTTCTCTATTATTTTATAATTAAAAGAATTATTTTAGTTTTTATTGAATGTTTTTACAAAGTCACCCTGTTCAAATAACATGATAATGACTCTCATATATCCAGAATATTGATGATATTTCACGTGTAGCTTTTCTTTATCTTTTAGTAAACGAAAGCTTCCAAAATGTTACATCTTTTCAATAATTTTTCAGGCACTGCAATTCAGAACATTTCTCCTGTCACACCTGATATATCTGTTTTGAAGGTTTCCTTTGTCACCAACTCAGACTCAGTGAGTAGCATTATATATATTTTTAAACCTTAAAAAGGTTACCTATAAAATAAGTTTATTCATACACCAAGGCTATATTTGAAATCACAAATGTTAAATCCTTCTAAAACATCACAATATCATGGATTTAAAATATTTTAAATAATAAATAATATTCTGATAATTTAAAACAAAAACGAATGAAATTTAGAGTTTGAGCTCAGTTTCCAAGCATCCGAGTCATCAGGAATTGAACGGGTGTGTGAACAATTGGAAGAATAGGATCATCGAAATCGATAGACCTCGCACAGGATGTTCCCAGTAGGAAAAATAACATTAGTAAAACTGCTGTCATGTTGAAAACTATAACATGAAATTTAGAGTTTCAATTTTAGTTGTATATTTTTCAGGTTTTGTATGATTTGGCAACGGCAGCAAGTAGTCTTCTCGCGAACCCCAAGTTTGACATGACAAAGGATCTCAGTATATGCCTCCACGGCTGGATGGAAGACAGGAAGCACTTGTTATCGCTGGATTTAATAAATGCTTTGCTCGAAGATGGAAGTGTCAACGTTCTCTCATTTGTCACTGGAGGCCTCTTGGCAAGCAACTACATCATAGCCAGCGCCAACATCCCCTATATCGGAGCAGCTTTGGGTGATTTCTTTCTTGCCCTGAAAGCTGGAGGTAACATTTTTATCAACAGTCCACAACAAAAAAAAAACAGATAGGCATCAAATAATTCATAACTTGCTTGGGTGTTTACAAAAAAATCATAGGAAATCTGTTATAAATAGTGTTTTTCTAGTACTCCGATCATTTTAAATAATTTACAAGTATACTATTTTTCAACTGACATTTTCAGTCGATATCCCGTAATATGGGTGATTATCATTAAATATCATACAAAAATTATAGCTGTATTTGTGTTCATTATTATATTCTGGGAATTTCAGGATTCACAAAAAAAATACACATGATCGGTCACAGCCTCGGAGCTCACGTCGCAGGCTTTGCAGGAAAAAAAATGATCCAAGAAGGCTCTACGTGTGACCGGATATCAGGCCTGGATCCGGCTGGTCCTTGTTTTTTCAACTTACCCGCTACCGAAAGACTGACTTCCACCGATTGCACATTTGTAGATATCATTCACACGAACGCTGGTGTGTTTGGGTATGACAAAAATATAGGTGGGTTGATAAAACCAGCGAAGCCAATGTATATTTAAATATGTTAATCCTAGAAGCACACCTTACTTTAATATATTTGAACTGAATTCATAAAGGTTAATAAAGCTCGTGATGCTCGTTTTAGGTGACATGGACTTCTGGCCTAACAGCGGGAGTACGCAGCCCCTCGTTTATTTACTTCTATTTAGCCACTTTCGAGCGTTGGACTTTTACATAGAATCTATTAGGAAACCCGCTAATTTTCCGGCTACCAAGTGCGAAGACTACGAGCAGTTCCAGGACAATAACTGTCCCACCCCTTTGGTAACCGCCAGGATGGGCTACGGATGCACCCCCGGGGTTGGGGGAAACTACTACCTGCGAACCAAGTTGCAACCTCCGTATGGCTTAGGCGATCCAGATAATGTCAGCATATTTCATTCCCTTGCTAAAATGTTCACATTTCCAATTTTTTTTTAACGAACTTGTTAAAACTTACATCAACAAACCTTGTAGAGTTTTTCGCGATGAGGACGTACAGGTAGTCAAAAAAATTCTGCAACAAAGTAACTACGAGTAGAAATAACTCGAACTTAGTGAACTTATGAATTTTTTTGCGTTTTTATTTGTAATAAATGTTTGAATGAACGAAACTTTTACAAAGTATTATAATACTTTGATTACTGGGAAATAGAACTAGCGTTTTTGGTAATTTTGTAAAGTAATTGTAATTTGTACCTGTAGCTTTGAGATTTTTTGTCATTGTAGTGCTTTTATCAACAATTTTTTTTTTAAGATATTATTGAACTACATACTTAAAATTCTTAAAATCTATTTTAAAAAAAAATTGTACTTTGTGTATATTTTTTTCTTTTAATGATATGATGTGTGTTTTTTGCAAAATGTATATTTTTTATTTGAAAGAATTATTATAAGTACGTTTGTGAGCTACTTTTATAGTTTAGTAGTTTAATATGATTTTATAAAATAAATACAACATTAATAAAATATTTTTGTGTTTTAAAATGTCATCTTCCCATTCCTTTCCATTTATACTGTTATTGTATCTTAACCATTTAAGGCAAAATAGTTTTGTACTATAATACGTATTATTACCTAAAATATATACTAATATTATAATTAATAAATTGACAGATTATACTATTTAATAAATCTAAGAAATAGTACTATATGAAACAGAAATATTATTTTATTCGTATCATAAGTTAGATCTGTCAGAGTTTCAGGAGGTATTTTTACTGTAAAGCTATACTTCCCATTTTTAGGGGAATGTCTTATTTAGTTTCACGTCTTGGAATTCGAAAGAATAGTTTCACATCCCAGAATTTTTTTAATAAATAGATGCCGGCCAACATTTGTAAAAATTATGAGAGTGAAAAATCTTGTAATTCACATACAATTTTCTTATTTTTTTAAATTTTTCAATGTAAATAATAATTTGTTTCTTCAATAACAAAAAAAACTGTACCAGTTTAAATAAGTTGAAGATAAGCAAAATTAAAAAAAAAACATTAGGAAAACAATCGCAGAGTCTTCATTGTTAGGATTATACTATGAAACTTGAGACTCCACGTAAAGAGTGATAAGTTAAAGTCTGTTGATTTCAAATGAAAATTAATGTCTAATAAATGTATACTCTTCCATTAAATTAAGTTTTTTTTTATTTAAGTACGCACAATCAAAGGTATCATTTAACCTTTAGAACAATAAAAACTTTTTTTCTAACAAAATTTTCGCTTATATTATCAAACATTCTCAAACTTATTTCATAAACATGCCAGGTTTTGCATTTCTTATGTGTAGTGTAGTTGTTTTATTGAATTTCTGATCGCATTATTTAGAGGATTTGATATCTTCATTGTTTTTTAAATTAGTATATCAAATGGATATCAATAGAATATATTTTCAAGCTATATTTCAGCATGTAAAGTGACGTAATTTGGTGTTAAATAATTTGCAAGGAAATACGCATTTTTATTTGTTTTTTTATGATACCTTCAGGAGTGAGAAACATCCAAACTCTATCATTTTCAATTATTAATTTACTAACTACCCTATTTTCTACATTTGGGGGTTGATAGTAGAAGACAAACAGGTGAGCAAACAGTGATATACGGTTAGTAGAAATGTGTAAAAATGTTTAAATATATAGTATCATTTACTGTTTGAATAAAATAAATAAATAATGGAAAAGGTCTTCCTTTGTGTAAAAGTGTTAAGTATTTTTTTGTAAAAAGTAGACCGTACTTTAAGACAATTTATTTCTTAAATATGTTCTCATCCATAATCTGGAGACATTACAGGTGAATAAGGATACGATAGCTTCAGCTTGCGGGCTAGTAATTATATAGATAAGTGTGGTTTATAGGCTCCTCGTTCAAATTAACAGAGTGTGGATTTGTCTCGTTTTTGGAATAAAACTATACAAATATAACCAAATATAACACATACAAATATAATTGACTAGTTTAATATTTATTTACCTTTTATTTTTGTAGGTTTCAAAATGTTGTCCAGAATATCAATAATTTTTTTGGTCATATTAATTTCAACGGTTTCTGCACAGATGTCAAAGTTATTCCAAGGTTTAACTGGTGATTGTAAGTTATCATTAGTTTTATACTACTTATTATTTTTTAGAACAGAATAGTTGTAATTTATTTTATAAATTATCAACTAAGTGTATACTATTCGATACAATACTTATATATACTAACTTAAAAAAACTAGGTTTTTTAATTTATGTAATTTTTTATATTTTTATTTTAGGTTCCTGCTTTAAAGTTTTATTTAATTCAAAATCGCCTGATCTATCGACACTTCAAATTGATTTATACGATAAAGATGGAAGGGTATGTGTTTTAACAGTTTTTTATTCATGTGTAAATTGCAATACCTCATATTTCAACAAATCATTGAGATATACTTATTCTGAAGAATATTTTTTTAGTTATTTTTAAAAAAATGTTCATGAATTTCTTTTTAGTAAATTATTTTATTCAAATTAAATTTATTTATCCCCAAGTTAATTATGGAAGGGCACAATTAACAAAAATTAAATGCTAGCACTTTTACTTTAAAATGTAAAGAAACTCTTGAATGATGAATGCGCTTACATATTTAAAAAAATTGTTATCTCTTACTCACTGGGCTTTAAACCTTTTTGATCGAGATAATTTAATTTAAAAAAAATACAAATAAATATTATGATTTTAACATTGGTTTAAAGTATTAGATTAATCCTATAACTATATTACAATCATATGTTTATAATCAAAATATATTTTTTCAAGATAACTTTCAAAATAAACGCCAATGATTTGTTGGCGTCCTCAAGATTCGACAAAAGAAAGCCTCTGGTGGTGTTCGTGCACGGGTTTATGGCTGACGCGGAAAGCAGAGGTTCTAAATCGATATCGAAGGCTCTAGTATCAAGGGGAACCCACAACGTGCTGGCGCTGGACACCGGGAAGCTCCTCTCTTCCAACTACTTGGCAGCCTCGGGCTACGTGGAGGAGATTGGAAACATACTGGGAGCTTTCCTGAAAGATCTGTCTAAAAAATGTAACTTTTTTTTTCTTCAAATAGTTATGAAATAAATTATAAGTCATATACATTGGTGACAAAACTAAATTTTGCTTTCAGTGACGTCTCCACCAGATATTTACATAATCGGACACAGCCTCGGAGCTCACATCTCTGGATTCACGGGAAAGTACATGCTGGGCCAGTCGATGCCTCTCAAGAGGATTACCGGCCTGGACCCGGCGGGTCCGTGCTTCTTCAGGGTGTCTTCCAACAGGAGGCTGGACAAAGCTGATGCCAAGTTTGTGGACATCATTCACACCGATGCTGGGGGCTTCGGTATTGTAGATTCCATCGGTAAGTATTTATAGTGTTATGCAAGGATTTTCTATATTTGCAGTTATTATAAAATTCTAAGAAAAAATGTTGCTCAAACAAAATCAATACTTTTATTAAGTAAAATCAATAAAATTTAAGAATTTTTGTAGAAAACGTTGTGTTAATTGAAAAATGGAAATTCATGTTTTTGTTTGATTGCAGGGCACATGGATTTCTTCCCCAACGGAGGATCCCGCCAGCCTGGATGCTTCCTTCCCTTGAGTAGCCACATTCGCGCCTGGCAGCTCTTTGAGGAGTCTATCTACGGCGAGGGTGACTTCCCGTCTATCAAGTGCAATAACTACAATGAGTTCAAGAGTGACACCTGCGCCGGCCCGACCGTTAATATGGGCTACGCCCTGGCGCCTTCCACGGGGAACTACTACCTGAAGACCTACCCCTTCTCTCCCTATGGGGTGGGCAACTCCATGTACAGGATGTCTCTACTGGAGCAGATGGGAAGCCGGTGGTTGAATTTCTTCTCTGGATAATTTTTATTGCTGATAGCAATACAATATATATTCGGTTATTCGTTGTTACACTAAGTTATTTCTTATTATTTTTCCAAATTTTGTTCTGGCTTATTGACATGCGTACAAAAAATTTTAGAACATATAAAAATTTTGTGTTATTTAACTAAAGCTTGCGCTTGTGAAGGCTTCAAAGCCATTATTACCACACGCTGGGACACAACTGATGACCAAATGATAACCATTTACATTGCTTACATAAGAACATCCTTAAAACACCCGTAATAAAAGAACAATGTAGGCTTATTGTAAATGAGTTGCATGTTGTGTCGCAGCGTGTGTAACAAGCTTCAATATTTTTGGTGTGGTCATCTATTAGTAAGCCCTTTGATTAAAGATAAGTACAGATTTTTCTGTTGGCAGCGCAAGTCTGGAATAAATAATAATATCAACCTCCAGAAGAATTAAAAAGTGATAAATACAACAATAAACCTTTGAGAAGTAATGGTGTATTTTTTTTATTAAAACCATCTTTTAAGATGCCAACTTCTATATAATTTATTTATGAAGTCATAGTTTAAATAACCATGCAATATTATATTATAATTAGTATAATATTTAGGTGTTTTAATTTTAAAACGTATCCAAGTCCGTCACTCTGTTGTTATGGGAACAAAGTGCGGGTGAATTCGTATACAATGTTCAAACTGCGTTATAGACAGATTGTATATTAGTTTAACTACTTTTATAACAAAAATCAGCTTACTATTTTCTGAGATGCTTTATTTATCTAATAGTTTTTTTATTTTATAATTTTTAAGTTCACCAGGGTCTTTTATACCTGCAAGTAGGAGGTTGAACATACTCGATGAACCAAATATTCAATATTTCAGTAGTGAGGTAAATCCAAATGCAAATCTAAATCCAATTTCATAAAAAAAGCGATTAGAAGTAACTGAGTCTGTGTTTCTTTTTACTCTAATAGATATCCTTATCATTTATAAGTATTGCGTAGTCAATGACGTTCCTTGATAATCAGTTGGCAACAAGTGTGTATTTTTTCAGGTATAACATATATGCAAAATATTGATCTTTGAGTTGTCAATTTGACATTCAAGTGCTTTGTTAAGCAATTTAAATCATTCAAAAGATTTATTTAATGCTTTAATAGTTTCTTAGTGGATTCAATGCAAAATGGAGAAAGAAAATTGATGTTTTTTAAAAGATAAGTCTTTCAACTTTCTATATATATATGGAATTATATTTCAATTATCTTACAGTAATAATATACTTGAGTGTGTGTTATTTTAAAGAGGCTAAGAAATATTTACTAATTTTACAAGCTAAAGTATTTTTTTTTTTTTAATTTATTTAGTTTATTAACAATTATTTCACTAATATATGTGTCTAGTATTTTGGTCATTAAACTTTTATAGAGAAATCAACTAATGTTGAAACATTATTTATAATTTATTTTACCTATGCTGTAAAAATTATAAACTAAACTAAAATTTATAGTTTTCGTTAAATATTAATACGTCAATTTAGGAGATAATACCAAAAATACAAAATATAGCCTTGATAGCTCTTATTCTATCAATGCAATGATAATAAACCTTCCATTGGGTGCTATCGTTCACTGTATAGATTTTTATCAGATTTTTTTTATTTTCTTCATGAAAGGTCAACAATCCTTTCAATCTTTAAATGATAAATACCGTTCAAATATTTATCTTCTTTAACGAATGAAGGCAACTACTCTGATAAAACTTGTATATAAATGTATACATATTACGTACTGATTAGAGCCAACATACATCTACTTATGCCTATCATTGATGTCTACTCACGGATAATATTTTGTTATCTTTTCTCTTATAAACGTTATGACGTTTAAGAAAAATCTTTTTATATGCAATGAATTGTTGTGCCGCCAGCGTTTTCTCCTTTCATACTTTCGATGCATTCAGTGGAAAACTCCGCGATTGCATTGAATGCTATCGTCTATATTCTATTCAGTGGAATTGCTTTTTTCATAATACCTGTGATATATTAAGTAAATTATTGCAGTATGGTTAATACTTTTCATATAATATTATAGAAATGTGGTTGTTTGCGGCAATGGTTCCTCTACTCTTAAGGACGTCAAGTGCCCACACGGGTCCTTTTCTAGGATTGTTAACAACGACTGTTTCAGGTGACTGTGAGTAATCAAACAATCAGATAAATAAAAAAATATATATGTTAATATAGTTTCTAAAACATTTTTTATTTGTAAGAGTTAGAAAATAAAGATAATTAACTATTGCAAAATATTTACAGTTTAATTATACTCAGTGGTAATATATTATCTTTTCTACGCGTTCAGCCTTATTTAAACTGTTTTTCAGGTACTATTCTAAGATATATACTTAACTATCCACCACCTGATCTGTCAATACTGAAGGTTTATGTGTACGATGGTTTTGGATCGGTACGTATTTGAGCAAAATATATATATATTTTAAATAATACCAAATAATATGTTTATTATACTAATAATAACATAAATAGTTTTAAGTGTCAGTATAGTATAGACAATAACTCTTGGATAAAGTCAACTATATTATTTCAATAACATCAGTATTTTTAAAATAGCATACATAGTTTTTATTTCTTAAATAACAAAGCGATTTAACTTCGAGCTCTTTTTGGAGTTACAGATTTTTTAAGTGTTCGACAATATATTTTTGTAACATGCTTTAAAAATGTGTACCTGAAGCTTTGTTAATATTCTCACATAAATTTATCCATTATACCTGATATCAAAATAGTCACATTTTATATCCTTTTCCAGGAGACGTTGCCATTGTCTGCGGACGCATTGATCGCGTCGCCAAAATTCGACGTCTCAAAGCCTGTTGTTCTCTTCGTCCACGGTTTCATAGCAACCATGACCAGCAGAGGGACTTTGGCTATCGCTAAGGCTTTTGTGGATAAAGGAGGCCGCAACGTTATATCGCTGGATACGGGAAACCTCATCGTGGACAACTACGAAAGAGCCCATGGTTATGTTGAGGCAATTGGAAATGCTGTGGGAGTCTTTCTTGCCGACCTCTCTACTAAAGGTAACTAATTTTATTTGACGTTTTATCTATTGAATACTATTTAGTGAAGTACATATTCTAAAAACCCAAATGCACAGTGTATAATACACTCATCAGCCCAGTCTTCACACACACACATCAAAAGAGGCTTCAGTGGTGATGTCTTTAGTTTTGAGTCATACTTATGACGAAATAAACTGGATGATGAATGCGTAGATCAGAAAATGCAGGGATATTAAAAAAAAATATCAGGATCAATATCAGGTCTTTAGACAAAAATTATACATAAATTCAATATATACGCAAATGTAAATGCTTATACAAATATAATTTAATATTTCTACTATTTTGCTTACGCAGGTTTATTGTGTTTAGACTAGTGAAACGACAAAAAAACGAAAAAAAAAAATTATAACATCGGTGCGAACACAAGCTCAATAGAACTGACGCATCTGGACATAATAGCTTATAAGAATAGGTTCAATTCCCACTTGCCACCAAAAAATATTTTTTGTCGTTTTATAAGTGAACTTTTTATCCAAATATTATTAAAACACGGACGGGTAAAATTCGTTATAAATATCAAAAGCTAAAAATAAATATATTTGAATTTATTAGGATCGATAGCTGCATCAGACATGTACTTGGTAGGCCACAGTCTCGGGGCTCATATTTCTGGATACGCTGGGAAGTACTTGCTGCGTCAGTCGAAGACCCTCAAACGGATAACCGCTCTGGATCCCGCTGGACCCTGCTTCTTCAGGGTACCACCAAGCCAGAGGCTGGAGAAGGGGGACGCCTCTTTCGTGGACGTCATCCACTCTGACGCCGGAGGCTTCGGCATTGATATTTCTATCGGTAAGATGTGTTCACTGCCCTTAGTTATTTTTTTGTAAACACTTTATTGAAAACTTATTCAGATAAAAGTCAAGGATCTATATTTTTCAGGACACATGGACTTCTTCCCCAACGGGGGGTCCGATCAGCCTAACTGCTACGTGCCCATGTCGAGCCACATCCGCTCCTGGGAGCTGTTTGTCGAGTCGATATACAACGAAGGCAACTTCCCTTCCAAGAGTTGCAGCAGCTACTTAGAGTTCAAGATGAACTTCTGCAATGGTCCGAGCGCCAATATGGGGTATGGGGTAGTCCCATCAACGGGTAACTATTACCTGAAAACCGAGGGAAGCCCACCTTTTGGGTTGGGGGATCCTTTCTACAAGAGAACTTTATTCGATCAAATATTGTCAAGGTTTTTCAACGGTTGAAAACCGTGAAATATCTAAAGGTGGTTTTAGTCTTGGTGGCTTTAGTCTAAATTGTTAATTTAAAAATTATTTTTAAAGTATTTAAGTTTGAAAAAATATGTGTTTGTAATTTTATGAAATAAAAATCAATTACTCCTGAAATTGCCATTTTTTGTTTATTTTACTATACAAGTGGGAGACATCTAAATGGAGATGTAAAATATTTTTTCCCCAAAGATTTAAAGCAAATCCATGTTTAAATTTTAATATTTGCCTATGTAAATAAGGAAAAATTATAAAACTTTTATCTAGCACATATATTTTATTTGTTTTGAGCTAGAAAACCGTATGAGCATATTTTTTAAGTCTATTTGTTTATCACTGGAACATAGAAGGAGTTGTCGCATTGTCTGCTTATTTAATCTTATAAGAGAGATCTTCAATAAAATCCTTAGAAATATGTCATGGTTTTACACTGACCTCGTTCCAAGGTTAAACAAGTAATTAAAAAATAATAAGGGTAACGAATAAAAAATTATCAAACTAATTACATAACTATAATATTATGAATATTATTTATATAATAATATAAATATAAAAAACATAATTTATATCTAAAAAGAAAAATGAAGATGCGTACTTACTTACAAAAATAACACAAACATAAACGAAAATTTATCGGTCAAGGTTAATTTATACAACTATGTTAAGTTATTGCAAATAAAAAGTATTGTAAATTTACAATAAATAAACATTTAAAATCATTTTAAAAAAATCAAGGTCGAAATTGAAGATCATATAACATAAATAAAACTCATTTTACATTTCTGAAATAATTTGAAATATTTTACAGCCGTTAAAAATTACCATTGAAGATATTCTTATCCAATGGCCTTGAGTTAAGTAAACATCGCCAGAGAGCTGCGGTCTTTGTTTTGAAAACTTTATCTAAAAATTAACCGCTATGGTGTTTTTATTGAGATCAAAAGAACATGAAAATATATTAAATTAAATTTAGTACTAACTTAAATTTACAACATTTTCAGACTAAAAATATCATCACCTTAAAATAATGTGCTTAGTCAAATAAAATAAAATTGGTCACAATAAATAATAAATAGTTTAATAAGTATAGTATGTATTTTTCTACACGATTATTTATTAGAATTTCTCTAATCAAATTGTATAAAAACAGATTAAAAAATATTAATAAAGTTGAATCTGTTAAGTATAATTTACTTCTTATCGATGAATTAATTATTCATCGACCTTCTCGTTTTTGCGTAGTTAAAATCTCAAAAAAATTATTGAATGCCAATGTATTTTTATGAAAATTAAAATGAAGACAGAGACAGATAAAGAAAACCTATGCAAATATAACAATTAACAATTCTAAAGTACACTTTAAGCGTCAATGAGAAAATTAAGATGTACGTTTTTTACCTTAAATCTATTTTTTAATCTTAAACCTATAATCTACAAATATAAATAAATACACTGAATGGTGCTTAGTAACATTTTTCCAGTCCGACTTCAAGCAAATAACACCAACCAGCCCAACAGTGAGTTATTTTCTAATTTTATTAAAATTATTTATATAAAAGATGCAAAAATATTTTGAAAACCTTAACTAATTGGCGTTTAATTAAATTTTATATTTAACTCGTAAAATCTTACTAATCCGATCTTACACCGATGCTTACCTCTTTATAGCTAAATTTTGTTTTTTACGATAAAATTTAAATGAAACTCTATTTCATAAAAATTTAATATTATATATAAGTGATATCTTATAGTTTTAGATTTTGGCACCAATTCTGATTAGAAATGCTGTGTTATTTTGATGAAATTTCCAACGTTTTGGTTCCGACACTGATGTTCTATTCAGGGGTTTAATCTTTGGAAACATCTTAAATCTAAAAGGATACTTCATACTGAAACTGAAACGTCGGCGTTTTCAGCGAACATAGCAAACACTTCTCAAATAAACAATATATATTTATATATTTATATTCAACTTTAAATGATTGCAGATACTAAAATGTTGTCAGTTTTGGCATCGATTATATTATTGGGAGTGGGAATGTCGGATGCTCACATACCATTATTTGGAGACCTCATAAGGCCCGTTGCTGAGCTTATAGCTGGCGATTGTGAGTATCGATAACTCTAGGTACTATATAAAATATAGTGAAAATTATCATAACTACCAAAACTTTTATAAAATCATTTTGTTGTGTAAACAACAGTTAAATTAAGAACTTGCACTGTTAATTACAACAGTGCAAATACAATAGTTATCAGCTAAAAATTATGATTATCATTATCTTAAAATTAAATATTCATACTCCAAATCTGCATTTTTTCCAATCTAAAAAACAACTTGACAACAATAAAATTATTTATTACATAATGTTTAATTATATTGTTAATAAATTCAAAATACTTTAATTTTTATTTTATTATTCAAATGTTTTCGTCTGTATTAAGATTTTTCTTTTCTTATAAATTTTAAAATATATTTCAGGTACGCTATATCAGACTATGTTGAATTCATCTCCAGCTGATCTAAATGAACTTACTCTGCAATTGTACGATAGCGACGGAATGGTTTGGACAAAATATAATAATATATTTAAAATGTTTTACTATATTCACGGATATTTTCTGTTTTTTTTTTATTTGTAAAAAGTCTAGACACTGTTCAGCTACCGCGAAATGATATTCCATGCCTTTGCTCCGAAACTTTCTCTGCTATTCGACTTGACCCACATTAAACCATCTCAAGATGAATGAAATCATGATATATAGATTAAGTTGTCATAGTTGTTAATCATAATATATTTTTCAGCAAGAGTTGAAATTCTCAGCCGACGTTTTGCTGGCTTCTCCCCGATTCAACGTATCGAGGAAGCTAGTAGTGTACACGCATGGGTTTAAATCAGACGTCAACACCCGGGGTGGTGTGGGCATTGCCCAAGGGTTCGTGATGAAGGGAGGCTACAATGTCCTGGCCTTGGACACGGGTAACGTCCTGAACACCGACTACATCACAGCTGCCTTTCGCGCAAAGGAAGTAGGAAACGCATTGGGAGGTTTACTAGCCGATCTTGCCACTAAGGGTAAGCTAAAAAATTAAACAAAATTCTATAAATTATTTACAAGTGACTAGTATAATTTGAACCTAGGATGTTAACAAAACTAGTCGCGTAAAAATTAAATAAATAGTATAAAAATAGAAAAATTTGTGTGCTAACAAAAATCAATGCTTCGACATTGTACTATAGGCGGTTATAAGTGCGCGTGTTTCTAGGCCTTGTGTCTCCAGAGGCCATGTACCTGGTCGGCCACAGCCTC
The DNA here is from genome assembly GCA_022113835.1 of Atopsyche davidsoni. Classification (NCBI taxonomy): domain Eukaryota; kingdom Metazoa; phylum Arthropoda; class Insecta; order Trichoptera; family Hydrobiosidae; genus Atopsyche; species Atopsyche davidsoni. The sequence goes on from JAILWY010000025.1 coordinate 4,657,483, forward strand.
GGAGCCCACGTGTCAGGGTTTGCCGGGAAGTACATGGTGGCGCAGTCCAGGAAGATCCAGAGGATCAGCGGCCTGGACGCAGCAGGTCCTTGCTTCTATACAGCACCTGCAGCGAAGCGACTGGACAAGGCCGATGCCTTCTTTGTGGACGTCATGCACACGGATGCTGGAGGCTTTGGACTATCTAACTCTATAGGTGAGACTTCATTTGTTGTTTCTGTAATATTTTTTTCCGCATTATAATACCATTGGGTGTTTTTTTTTATATCAGGCCACATAGATTTCTTTCCGAATGGCGGGTCCAACCAACCGGGCTGCTTCACCCCCTACTGCAACCACATCCGATCTTGGAGGCTGTTTGTGGAGTCCATAGAGAAGGAGAAGAACTTCCCCGCCATGAACTGCACCGGATACTGGGAGTACAAGTTCAAGACATGCTTCGGTGGGATTTCCTACATGGGGTACGGAGCTTCAGGCGGCTCGGGGAACTATTACCTGACAACTCATGGGAAACCCCCCTACGGAGACGCTGATCCTTTCTACGATCAACCATTTTTACAGCAAGTGATATCAAGAATAGATGAAATATTTAAATGGTTTACATAAAAAATGCAATCGGATCTAATCAGATAAAATATCAAAACACCGAGTTAAAAAAAAAACACAATTTTATTTCTATATAAAAAGTGATACTGATTATTTCGAAATGTGGACCAAAATTACGCAGTATTTTTTTTATGATGAGCCCTTTTTTACTCTGTACCAAAAATATTGTTTCTTATAGTAAATAAATATTTTAATAGTAATTACATTTGTATTTTAAATAATTTTATGACCAAAAATATATTATTTATTCATTTGACTAAGTGTTTGGATTTCTTCTTACAAAATTTCGGCTAATTAAAATTATTTTATTTGCCAATAATTCTTTATCGCCTTCAGGTAATGTTACTGTCGTTGATAAACTATGTTAAAAATTTAAACGTTGTATATATTTAAACTTAAATTAACGATGCTCTAAAAACGATATAAAACATTTAAAAAAATATATAAGTTTTTTTTTTATATGATTAAATAAAGATTTTAATCTTTATTTTGTACAACGTCATGTTTTTCCAAAGAAAATATTTGGATAGACAATATTTTAAAGTCCAATAGAAAATAACAAATATGAAAAAAGGCTATAAGATGACAACAGTTGTGCGTAGAAAAACACTCACTCAATATTAATATAAAACCTTGAACGTTGATTTTTATCGAGATGATGTATGTTACAATCGAAGTTGTGTAATCAAAGAGTTACTTACAAATATTAAGTATGTAGTTATTTTTTTAATATTTAGATAATCAGTTCACACGAGAAAAATCTGGATTCAAACCGCTACTAAGACTAATCAATGGTGGTCTTCTATGGTTTTGCGAAAAACGTCATTTGCACGTGCGAAACTGGTTGATTTATTTTTCGAGTACATGTTTTTATCAAAAATCATATCTCTGTAAACCTGAAGTACTCTTAATAAAAAAATATTGATTAAACCTAATTGGGTATAAATGTGGATTTATTAAATATTTTTTTAAACCACAATGCATTTTTTTAATGTTTTCTTTTGGTATTAATTTTAAATATTAAATATAGAAATACTTAAATTCAGTAAGAATAAAGAAACTAATAAAATAATACGGTTATTGGTGCAAAGTTCATGTTTACGTACATATTAACATAAATACATATTTATAATGTTTTTTCTTTAATAATACTTCATGTATTAACGCTTTATAAATTGTCAAAAATTTAATTTCTCTTTAGCTATTTATCTTAAATTGAGACTAGACAATAAGAAGAGACGTGCTTAGTATAAAAACTGTCTTGAACAAAGCAGCATTCAAAAAAAAAATTTACTTTGAATATTTACGTGTAATGTAAAATCAAAGACTTTCTGGGTTTCGCATATAAAAAAATGTGAGTGATATTTGCTCTGTGTCAATTTAATTTCAGCATGATACATTCAATGCGATATTTTTTTTTCATGGAAAGTTTTCATAAGTTCTGTGTTCTTTCAACGAAACTGTTGAAAGAGTTGAAAAGTTGAATATGAGAATAAAGTGTAGAATACTGTAATGCGTAAAGTAAAATTGGCAATAGATTTTTATACTTGCAGAAAGAATTAAAGGTAAGTGGAATATTCCATTATTTAACTGAATATAAAATATATGTCTCCACGTTTATAGTACTATTAATTTATATATATATATATATATATATATATATACACATATAATTTATACACGTTTATAGTACTATAAAATATAAATAAGGTGTACGGTTTTTCAATCTATGTAAAATTCATATAACTCATCAGGTAAAAATTGTTGAGTTTAAAAAAACATTTTTTTTTCTATGTTTATATTTAACTCTTCTTATGTCAAAAACTACTAATGTTTATGTATGAAAGCGTGTAGAATTTATTTAAACAAAATATTAATTTCCTGTTTAAAAAGTTTATCAGACAGCAACAATGAAGAGAATCTACACAATTTGGTCGATTTTCATACTTATCGGATCTGATGCATCTGGTTTTTCTGTACCCAGCCCGCTATCTGTACTTTTGGGAGACTGTAAGTACACTTCATCAATTTAACCGTTAATAATATTGTTTGAGATCTTTTAAAATAAAAAATAGTAATTCTCTATTACATCGAAAATTGGACACGTGTACAAATGTGAGAATGAAAGCCAGATTTACTAATTTTAAAACTGAACGACTATAAAAACTTACATGATATCAACCATCGAACCAACAGTAGATAAAAAGTATTTTTTTTTATTTTTTCAAAAAATAGTGTCAAATATAAGTAAGGCATAAATTATTAAGGCACTGATTAAAGCATAAAAGTGTCTTCTAAAAAGATGACTGTATATACTTAGATATGGGGTATTTACTTTACTGAGATATAAATTTTCCCCGAAGTATCTCGATATTTGGTATATTTACGAGTATATTAATGAAGATATATAAATGAACGTTTTTATCTTAAATTTTAAATCATAATGAATTTGTAATACTTAATTAATTTTAAAAACCTACAGGCTGGATTCCCAAGACATTGCTAGCTCCCACGGCTGCAACCAGTTTAGCAAATATCAACATTTCCCTCTACAACTCCATCCCTGGAGGTAGCGTCAGGGTAAGTCATAGAAATTCATTACAATTGAAACCTTCTACACGCGCTGCAACATAACTGACAACTGAATGGAAGCTTGGAAATAGCGTCATATTTTGCGTAGTTGACTTAGAAGTAAAGGGACGCTATTCGCCAATTGCAAATTGGATGCAAGTTGTGTCGCTGCGTGCAAGATCAAGACTCCACCATCTGAGATGAAAGTTACGTTTATTTGACGATTTCTTCACAGATAACACTTTCATTTGCTTCTACTCTCAGATTGATTTCAATATTCACAATGCCGCATCGGAAATCCTCTCCCTCCCGTCCTCAGGGCAGGGTGTCCACTTTAACAAGTCCCTCCCCTTGGTGGTGTATTCGCACGACTTTACGCTTGGAGACTCTTCAGGCGTGCAGACTATGATCACGGAGCTTCTCACGAAGGGAGACGTCAGCGTGCTGGTAGTGGACCCGCTGACAGCACTCCTGGTGGACTTCCTGCGGGCCAGCACCTACATGACCTACTTAGGAGACAAATTAGGGTCTCTGCTGGACTTACTTGTTAAAGGTTTTATTAACATTTGATTGACTTTGTGTAATAATAGCATATTTCTATAAAATGATAAAGTTAAAACCTTCATGTATAAGCATACATAATGCAATAAATTGTCAATTTTTACAGGCGGAGTAGCAGCGTCTAACATACATTTAGTTGGTCACGGATTGGGAGCCCATCTTTCAGGATTTGCAGGAAAGAAGTACAGCCTTCTCAACGGAGGCTCACCTGCTAGAACTATCGGCCGGATAACCGGCCTGGACCCAGCTGGTCCCTGCTTCTACAGGGAACGCCCGGAGAACAGACTGTCCAAAGCAGACGCAGCGTTTGTGGACATCATCCACACAAGCGACGTCCAGGGAATTTACGATCCCATCGGTAAAACTGAAATTTCATGATGTTTTCCCACACGAGACAACAAAAATAAGATTGCTTATATCTGCGCATTAATATATCTCTTGCAGTATTACTCACGTAGAGTAGTATAATTATAGATTCGTTTTTTCGGATTGACTGTAATAAACTTTCACGTGCAAATCGATTACCTGACTATGCTGTTTTTTAGATAACACCTTGTTTATTTTTAGGTCACGCCGATTTTTACCCCAACGGAGGCAGATACGTATTGCGTTTTCCTTCAATACCAGACCCGTTCGTGAGTCATCAGAGGGCGAGGCATGTTTTTCAGGAGTCCATCAACAGCCCCATGAACTTCCCAGCGCTCTCTTGCCCCGACTGGGCGGCCTTCGAGAGGAACGACTGCCAGTACAACGCGCAGGTCCTCATGGGCTACCCCGTGGATAGGGGGGCTTCAGGAAACTACCACCTGAAGATCAGCAATGGAAAAAAGTACGGTGGAGGAACGTACTACGGTCTTGTTTCCGGCGGCGTGATAAATACTCCGAACAATTTTTTGTTTAGCTCGCTTGAGCTAGCAAAGTCTGTTGTGACCATTCTTGGAAAATAAAAAAAAAAAACAAATAACACTTCATATGCTTCGCCATTTAATCTATGACGTCATCCTGAAAAGAAGCAGAAATCAGTAATTGTTTGATTGTATGTTTAACTCAATACATTACATTTCGATTGCATACTTACTATCTAAAATATCTGATTATATATATAATTATTTAAATGTTTTAAAAATGATACTTTATATGCAATAAACACATTTTGTAAACATAATACAATTTTTTTTATAAAATGTTTGTTCTAATTTTTAACAATCCGATATTTTTTTGAACGCTGGTGCAAAAATTTATTAAGCAAAAAATTAAAAAAAAAAAAACAATGATTAAATTTGCGTTTGATTTAATAAATTAGATGAAATAAGTATAAAAATCAAAATATGTATATACAGTACAAAATAATGTATTTAAGTAAAAAATTAGTAAAACCTTGAGGCAAAAAAACTCAGTCATTGACAGCGTGATGGAATCGCAAGAAATAAAAAGGCTAGGGATTCGTGGACGCTTTTGTCTTTAACTATGAAAGGCACAAGCGCTCAACGACAAAAATAATCGTAACATCCATGCTATTCGTATTGTTGTTTAAATATGAAGTTCAAATATTAAATGTCTGTTGTGAATAATCAAAATTGATTATTTATACTAAACATAATGTACATGCATGAAACCTTTATTTTTTGTCTAATACCAGAAGATACAGCTTCTAATCCCAGTTTTTCTAGATACAAATATATATTCAAAGAATACACATGATTATTTAATTTTTGTAGGTTTTAATACAGGCAAGCAATTTCTAATTGTTTAGTAAAGCGAGGTACAAAAATACAAAACTATATAAAAATATATAAAAATATATAAGGTTTTTATAACATTGTCCAAAGTTCACAAAGCATTTGATAAGCAAACATTGTACACATACATTGTGTTGTATACAATATTTAACTTTGATATGATGTCAATATACAATTTAGAACGCATATTGATGCAAAAATATTAATAATAAAACAGGACTCATGGTTACTAAATAAATGGTCATTTATTTTATATTGAATTAATTTTTACGTTTAATATAATTTAACAAAAACGTCTTACAGCATTTTGATTGTAAATGGCGTTGAAAAGCCATTGTACTTACAATTTTATCAAATTTTACTTTTTCAAAACACAATTACTATACAATTTAAAATGGAAATAAATGTGAATTCTAGATCTTCCACGCCACTGCATCATGCAATGTGGTGACGTGCAAATGACGATGCAATGTTGTGAAGTGCAAGTCCCAATATTACTAAATTTAGTTGGAATGATTCATCGGCATGGTTATATTCAGTTTCTTAAGATATAACATCTTAAGACAGTTCTATAGATCTATGTGTGTCAAACAAGTCAATATATCTAAGTGAGTTATTTTTTATGAAATCAAATACCGTGACAGCTGTAATAATCAATTAAAAAATAATATAAGTATACGATATACCTGTTTTATTTAATAATCCAAAAATATCAAATTGAATATTACTTCGAGGTACAGATTATTTTGTTTTGAAGTATAATATATTTTACAGTGTATTTATAATTTTTTTGAAGAATGTGATTTTTCGTTTTGCTTATAATTAAGTAACAGTTATCTATATATATATGCTTAATGCGTAGAAGATGGATATTAAAATAATATCAAAATAGCTGAATTTACAAGTATCATATTAACATCGATATCAAAATACAATAAACCTTTATGGATAAGAAACCATGTTATAATGTCCATAAAAGTTTATAATTTTTGCAAATTTACGTAGTCAATATACACATGAAACGATGACGACTGCTAAACTATTTTATTGACAACTCGGTACGATTAGCTCAATATTTGAATAAAACTGATCAAATGCTCTTTCAGTTACGGGTTCGGGTCCCATCTGTATTACGTATATAAAATAATTTTTTCCCGGAGTTTGATTTATCAGCAGATTAATTTAATAGTTAATATACTTAAAATTACTTACATAAGAAAAATCACGTATACGAGTAAATACTAATATTTCTTATAATAATAATAATATGTTGTAAAAACTCAAACGCATCATTTGTATTATCACCGTAACAATAAATAATCATCAATAATATACTTTGTATATTTTTGATCCAGCAGACTCACCAAGGTTACCTTGCTTTTGTGTATTATTTTGCATTGAAGGTGATTTATAAACATGAGCATTGTGCATTTTCAGACATGAAGAATATTTACTTTTTGCTCGGAGTATGCGCGTTGCTTGGATCTGGCAACACCCAGGGAACTCTAGACCAGTACCTCACCATGCTGGACTACCTCTCGCAGATTCTTAGTACATACGTGCTGAATGACTGTAACTAACTGTAGTTATTTATTTTTAATTATGCTGCCTACAAACGTCGCAACACAACATAAAAAAAACTATTAAAAACACCCTAAGTGATATAATGCTATCGGCTACCTACTAGTGTCATGCGTTTCATTCAAACAATAAAGCATGGTTTTCCCTAAAATATATCATAAAAACTTAAACACCTAACCATAATGCTTTCAACATTATCAAAGGCTTAATTCTCTTATAGTTATTTGTACCATGTATAAAACCTTTTTAATATTTTCAGGTACAACGATGAAATTAGTGCAAGGACTCATGTATGAACAACAACTTTTGTTTGCGCCTTCTTTTTTAGCGAACACAACTCTGTCTTTAATAACAAGAGAAGATAAGGTAATTTTTTTGTTTATATTAAATAAATATATAAATTTTAACTTTTTTCCAAATCAACGCTAATTGCAAATAATAATTGATTAGAGCAACATCTATTTTTTTTATTTTGTTTTAATGGTATCTACGGATGCAGCCTCCCCGCTCTCTCCATTCTGTTACTTGTGCATGGCTACCATTTTGTACCTTGAGACTTTGTAATGAATCGGTAATGGTGTAGTGGACTTGGAATGATTGTGGAGGGATGTGCCTTGTCGAGTTTGGAGGGGCAACCTGCTACAAAAGGAGTATCAGATCTAAACGCCAGAGCTTTGTAAGGAAAGCATTGTATAATAATGGTATTGGGCAACAACAATACGCCGCTGACATTTTCTTCTAATATATAACTGCGCTGTAGAAAGACCCGGGGACCCACTACACCAGTGGCTCTCAAACTCTTTTAGTCCACGGACCCATTTTCATAGTCAAAACTTGCCCACGGACCCTGGGTGAAAAACTACATAAATTCATATTATAGACTAGTTGGTGCAAGTATCGACTCTATTGCGTGCCTGTATTAACCTACCTGACTCATCGCGATGCCTGTTATTACTTATATTGTATGCACCTGTCTATATTTATATTTTACTTCGGACGTAAAAATCGCTAATAAAAACGTGTCACAATTTTTTTATTTTATATTAAACCTTGCGCGGACCCCCTGGCGTTGTTCAGGGACCGCCAAATCGATTTTAATTTTCTAAGGATCCCCTGGGATCTGTAGGGACCACTTTGAGAAGCACTGCACTATACTATTCTACCTTCAAAAACCATAAACACTGCCTTCTCTAAGGAGAGGCACTCGCAGAAGAAGAAGAAGGATTTTCAGTAAACTTTCGGTGATTTTTAGTCGAACGTCTGTATTTTTCAGTTTAACTTCTACCTCGCGTCTGCTGGCAGGGATCTGCTGAACTCGCCACACTTCAACCGGAGCCTGCCGGTGGTGGTGTATGCTCACGGCTTCATCCTCGGCAGCGTGCTGTCCGGGGTGGTGCCCGTGGCCACCACGCTGGCACGCACCCAGCGCTGGAACGTGCTCATGCTGGACCCCGCCGGTGCCATCATCTCGGACTACATGCGCTCCTCCACCTACGTCCACTTCCTCGGAGACAGCCTGGGCGCCATGCTGGCGGTCCTGCGAGCCGGTAGTATAAACCAATCACTCACCGCTCACCAACAACGCTATATTCTAACAGTTGCAGAAAGTATACTACGAGGGTAGTTTGATAAGTCAGTGACTTTGAATAAATTATATTTTTTGATGTATGTGATGTATCCTCTCAGTTAAGATGCCTACAGCCTCAGCCACCTCTTATCATTCCATGGGTTTTATCAACGATTTCTGGCGTGACGACCTCTTTTGGGCGACCTGAACGTTTGGCGTCAATTGTGCTGCTACGACCACAAAGAAATTCAGTAAACCGCTTCTTAACCATTGAAATTGATGTTGCATAGTCCCCATAGTATTTATCAAGCTTTGCCTTGGTTTTGGTGATGGTTTTTTTTACGCAAAAAATAATGCTTAATCAGCACACGAAATTCACTTTTTTCCATTTTCGTTAAAATTCAAGAAGTTGTCTGCTTTCACTAGCTGTCAAACACAAACTAAAAGGCGTAGCTTGCCCAAAATTGTATAGAAGTCAATTAATAAATGGTAGTTGACGGAAACAGTGCTGCGTCTAAAGTAACTGCGCGGGAAATTCAAAAAGTCACTGATTTATCAAACCACCCTCGTATTAAGTAATCGATTCACATTTGAAAATAATTTTTTTGTACGCCACCAATGCGATTCTGTCGGTAACATATTATATCTATTCAGAATATAAATAAGGATTTACGAATAATATTATATTGATTTGCATCTTTGCTTAGTAGGCTATTGAAATATTTTACCACCAAATATTCGCCACCAATACTTGCAAGCTACCGATTTGTTATCTAGCAATGTAGATACATCGGTTATGCACCTCAAAAAAACAGTTCAATCGATTAAAGCATCTGGCGTCAAAAGTCTAATGGATATACAATATATCGTATATATGGAAAATAAATCGATTTTTCATGTGTTGTTACCTAAAATTTTTGTCCAGGTGGGATTAGCGAGAGGAACATGTACCTGGTGGGGCACGGGATGGGCGCCCACCTGTGCGGGTTTACTGGCAAGGCCTTCACGAGGCTGACGGGGAGAGTACTCGACAGGATCACGGCCCTGGACCCTGCAGGACCTTGCTTCTACCAGGAGCCGCCTTCCAAGAGGCTCACTAGCACCGATGCATCATTTGTTGATGTCATCCACACGGATACAGGAATCTTTGGATATATTCAACCCCTGGGTCAGTAATAATACAACATTATTGATCTTCAAAATATTTACTAGGTTGTATAATTATGAAAAAAATATATTTAGATAACACCGGAATTATTTTAAACTATTAAAAGTTTATCATTTTATTTCTATAAATTATTTTAATTGTGTTTTAAATTGATTAAATTAAAATATTTAAAGAAAATAAATTAAAAATATATAATCAGTACAATGTACATCCCATAAATAAATTTAGCTACCGATAAGTGCTTTTTTTTAATAGATATTTTGGTACTGTATAACATACATGAAAGCTCCTTTATATTTTTACTAGGGCTGTACGGTATCGTCCTGCAGTAATATTTAAACAATTCTAAATATTACAAAGGCAGTTGCGGATAAAAAGTATTGAAAACGCATTTCTCCGTTTTCAGGAACCGTCGACTTCTACCCTAACGGCGGTCACCACCAACCCTTTCTCATGGAGAAGGTCCCCCTCACAAGCCACATGCGAGCCTGGCAAATCTTCATAGAGACCATCTGCTCCCCGAAAAACTTCAGGGGGCAGAAGTGCGTGGACTACGAGACATTCTCAGCCGGAAACTGCAAGAACGAGGAGAGAGCCTTCATGGGCTACGAGGCGACCAGGACCGCCTCCGGGAACTATTACATGCTCACAGCCCCGGTGTTGACTTACGGCCTTGGGGAGGCTGGCATCATGAACACCTGGCCGCTCAACGTCTTTAAGGAAGGCATCACGTGGACGTTCAACCTTGCGCGAGCGCTGTCTATAATATGCTTAGTGTGAGATTCAAAATACTTGGAGATTAATAGTTAACACTTTTCTAAATACGACGTATGGTAATATCTAAAAAAAACATAGACAACGTTTAAAAAATTTTATTCTAAAAAATAAGATTGTCGAAACAAAATATTTGATCAAAACACCTTACATAAAAAAACCAATTGTGTTAATTACAATAAATTTCAATTTAATATCATGTTTCGTTTTGTGTGACTACTTTCGACAGCTTTCTATGTTGGAGTTTTCAAGCAGAGTGGAGTTTCGTAAATTGAAAAAGGATTCGCACAAAACACACTGAAAATGTATAAAATAAAAAAATTAAATTCTTTGAAATAGTATATATCCCAATAAGATTCGATAAAATACTTCCTGTACGTATATATAAGAAAAAATTGTTTAAGTAAATGAAGGAAAATGACGACTGTCAGGAATATTAAATGTATAATAAACTTTTTGATAATTTAAATTTTATAATCATTGCATGCAAACTATGTTCTATACTCAAAACTATATAACAATTTTTTCTCCAAAAACCTATTATTTTTACTTATACCTTCATAATATTTGACCGGTTGTTGTTAAATTTTGATTCCAATGACGCTGAACGCGGTTTTCACAGCATTGTTCCCGGTCTGAACTGCCCTGTCTATGGCGTAGTTTCCGATGTCAATGGTGTTCGACAAGGCCGTGTTTCCTTGAGCGATAATATTGTTGGGGAAACTGAGGCTGCGGGTTCTGATGCCGGACTCCCTGAGCCCGTAAACTAGGACCCCCGCCGTCTTCAAATAGTAATCGCCACCGCTAATCGCATCCGCAGGGTTGAGGCCCATCCCCATCAACATCTGATCATTATCGTCACAATCCCCGGCCAAGAAGGACTGATAGGTAAAGCACTTCACAGCCGGGAAGTTGTTGGGAGCCCTCACCGACTCCACGAAGAGCTCCCAGGCTCGAATGTGGCTGATGATGAAGTTAGGAGGGATCAATCCTGCGGGCTGGTCGCTTCCCCCGTTGGGGTAAAAATCGAAATCACCTGTAAAAATACGCAAATAAAATGTAGGTATTTTTGTAGGTTAAGCGGTCGTTTTTATGACGTTGTTTGCTGATTGGGGTCTATACTACTGCGACATTTTCAGGGATTTTCGGGAAATTCTCAGCCAAATCTTGATAATTTACTATTTAATATTATATGTATATTTAATTATGGATGGCTCGGAATGTAAGAACATTTTTATCTGTTAGCGCTTTTGCCTTATAAGTGCTTCTTTACACACAAAAAAATTCGATGCTGTTGAATATCATTTATTTTTAAATGATAGTCAGTAAGATTTTATATTCAAAGTTAATTTTGTGTTTTTGTGATATCCCACGCCCACGAATTAGTACTTTTTTTCCATATTTAAGTAAAATATTTTAACTTAACATTATAAAACAGATTTTTACGACTGAACTCTAGAGGTCTAGTGATTAGCACGCACGTTTGCTGGCCTCAAATACATAGATGCTTTTTATTCTTAATTACGTGATAACCGCTTGTTATTATCACTAAACACAACACGACAAATTTTGGAGCTGTTACAAGCCAATTCTTTTTCACCTTGTTTACTTTTGTTATTTTGTCTCACTTTCATGATGAAAATATGGGATACACTTACCTAATGAATGAATAAATCCAGAGATTCCAGCGTCTGTGTGAATAACTTGCACAACGTCAGCATCGTCTTTGCTCAGCCTATTTTCAGGCCGCTCTTTGTAGAAGCAGGGACCTGCAGGGTCCAGGGCAATGATCGTTCCAATCAGACTATTAGTTAAAGAATTGTATTTTTTAGCTGCAAAACCAGACAAATGTGCCCCAAGTCCGTGGCCCAACAAAATAGCACTCGAGGATCTCACCGAACCTAATAAAAAAAACATTTTATTTTATTAGTTGAATGAGCGATTTGAAAATACCGCACACTATATATCCGTGTATATATAAAATATTTACTTGTTTAATGTTTAACGGATTACATTTTATCATACCGTATAAACTATTCTTACTAATTAAAAAAATATGGATAAAATTATAATTAAGCCGACTTACGCTGCTACACAATTGACGACAGAATGGTTACTAAATTTTTTTAATAATCACATTATTTGGTTGTTTCGAATGACAATTGTGTCACAGTGTATTCAGTTTTAATTACTGTATTTTATAAGTTATCTATTTTATTTTTACCAAGATTAGTATATTTTGTTTATTTAAAGCTTACCAATTAGGAACTCGGACAATGACTTGCCGAGGATCTCTCCAAGGTACCTGATGTAAGTGCTGGACTTTAGGTAGTCAGTGCTGACTTTACCCGTTGGATCAATAACAAATACACTGGATGTCTTGGTCTTCAGAGCATCCTTCATCTGATCAATTCCACTTACAAGCGTACCAAAGAAGAATGAATGGCTGTAAATGTACACTGGGTCTGATGGGACATAATTGGATGATAGCACAACCTCTTTTCCAAACGTGGCCAGATCGTAATCAATCTAAAAATCAATAATAATAATCAAAACCTTTTTATATATGTGCAACCTCTATCAGGCAAATCAGAAAAAAAAGTCTGTTCAAAAGGAAAAAATACACTATAATAATTAAATAAGACAGACCTCGCCGATACTATGGTAATGCCTTATTTTGACTCCAGATAAGTAAGAATATCCTTCAGTTTTTGCCTGATCGTACATTAGATTACGAGAAGTCTTCGATGAAGTACCTATAAATAAGCATTATTTCAACATGATTTAACATAAAGACTACACATATGTGTAATGATGTATTACAGTGATTTAATTAAAAAGAACACACCATACGTATATTTAATTATTTATGTTTTGTGTAAGATAAATTCCATATCAATGGTGAGTCATGTTGTGATTATATTTATGGTGTACATTTTGTAAGGATTCTTATGAAATCCAGGACAAATATTTTTTATCAATGTTTTATATCATGCCTATGAGAAGAACAAGAAAGGTGTCTCAAATGAAATAAGCTGTATGAACTATTAATACCTTCTTTTACCATCGAATGCTAAATAAGTATTACATGGTTTACTTACAATTGTTGTATAGCACATTGCTAATAATCCTCATTATAGAGTTGATTGCCATAATGTCCTGATATTCGGTATAGGCTTTCCCAGCTAGCAATATAGTGCCAATAATTATTGTAAGTCCCCTCATTTCTATAATTCAAAATAAAAATAAATTTTATTTTAAAAAAAATCAACCGAGATGTATTAAAACCTTTTTTTTTTTCTACCCATGTATACATCGAATGTTTTGGAACAATTAACTTTTAATCGATACTAATGATATTGTCGCGTTCTAAAATAAATTGATGTGAAGATCTTGTTATTTATTTACAAAATAAACATAGAAACAATAAAAATATAAGTAAGTTAAATTAACTCAATACATTTAAAAAAAATTCTTCTTAAATATTACATATATTTAAATTTAACGCGTTTTTTGCCGGTAAGTAAATTTAGCACAATTAAATATATATTTTTTAAATTGTATGGTGCAAGAGGCTGCTGAAATGCAATACTGAAATAAACAGGGCTTTGACAGTGCTAAATTCACTTTTAGAGAGCAAAAACTTCTCACCATCTAATTTCTTCGTATTGCTTATACTTATTTAATGATGTACTACAAAATAAATACATCTGATAGTATTAATGTGTTTCATTTGCTTACTTGAATGAGGTTAATCCTGTACTCGGTCAACCCAGTTTGATGTCACACTGACTTATCTTGGAGGCGACATGTATATTTATTATTTTCAAAATAGATTCTAGCCAAGAGGTTAAAAAATAACAATTTAAACACAATCCATTGGCGTCATAAGGCAATATTTTTAAGAAAATAATGTTTAGTTTAAATCTCCTGAAAAAATATTTCGGACATCGGGGGTCGTTTTAAAGTTAAACATCTTTACAATTATAAATTTCAACATATTTATTTTATTTAATTTAATTATCAAAACCATTTGTTATTATCAAAGCGCGTAGATACTTTCTGAAATAAGATTCCGGGCTCTAACAGAGTTCAATAAATAATTTTAAAGTACTTTGAGAATAATAGTCACCTCCAAGAAAGGAAAACAGGAAAAAATTCTGACTAGGGAATAGGGTACACAGGTACTGTGCTAAGCAACCTATATATGCCCTTTCCACATACAATATAATACCACTGTGTAGATAGTAATACCTAAAACTATCAATGTTATCCAGGGCAGACTGGTTAGATTTCAAATACTCCATATTTGTTGAAATCCTTACTTGTAAATATAACTTAGTAACATATAAAATATTTCATATAAAATTACATAATCGTGCTTAGGCACTTCTAGTAACGAATATTTTGTATAAATAGATGAAGTTAAATTAAAGTTAAGTTGAAATTTATCGATTAACAAAAAATATAATTAAGGGTTGGGTTATGTTTGGGAATTTAGAAGTATCAAATTATATCGATATTATTTTTTCATATTTTCGCACCCCCATGAATAATTTGTTCGAACATTAAAATTGTAATCTCTTTAATTTATTCAACTAAGCATATAAGCACTTACAATAAAAATAATGAAAATTTTCCCTATACTAGAAAAAAGAACACCGCGTAAAATCTTGCACACATGAACAAATAAAAAAATCTATTTTGTCTAAATTGTATTTGCCCTGGGAACCATTTTTTTTTAAATTTATTTTTTGTTCTAAACGTCATATTTATCATTTTTTTGACTATAGAAAAACTGTATGTAAAAGGATTTAGTAAGCAAATCACGCTAATTATATTTGAGATGTATGTATTGCATTTTAGCCCTATCGCTTAAATAAAAATATTAGGTGTATAATAATCACATGTTACTTGATTCTCAAGTAATTTAAGATTAATGTAGAATTAACATATATGTATAAAAACCTATTTCATAAATATTTATTTATTACTTGCACGGTGTTTCTTAATAGATATCAAAGAGGTTTTTTTTTTTACATAAATTACCCTAAATAACAAGCTGTTGTTACTATGAGAACATAACACTTACGTAATTTTCATAATATGGAGGTATCCGATCTCAGATTAACTGCATGTAGATTCATTAAAATATCATTGTCACTCATTTTAACTATCACTCTCAAGTTTATTATCTATCACTTTCATGTTCAAGAGCCACAAGTATTAAGAACCAATTCAAAGCAATTGCGTATATTTTATATCTCTAGACTTTTCTAGGTCTCATAAAAGGATCTCAAATTTCTATATGAAGTGCTTCTATAAATAAGTAATTAAAAACACCATTGCTCTTTAGTTTATTTGCTTCATAACTTGATTGGATTAGTAAAAAAATTATCTATGTTTATATTATGCGAGATGAGATTACCACAATCACTTAAAGTTTCAGTTACAATAATACTATAAAGTATTATTCAGTATCATTGAGAAATCTTTGATGAATAAGGAAAAAAAGACTATCAGTGATGTGCAAAAATTTACTATGCAAATAATTTTAAAAAATAAACAAAGATTGTATTTGTGTTTAATTTAATAAATTAGATGAAATAAGTATAATAAATAAAAATATGTATATACAGTACAAAATGTATTTAAGTAAAAAATTAGTAAAACCTTGAGGCAAAAAGAACTCACTCATTGACAGCGTGATGGAATCGCAAGAAATAAAATAGGCTAGAGAATTCGTGGACGCTTTTACCTTTAACTATGAAAGGCACAAGCGCTCAACGACAAAAATAATCGTAATATCCAAGCTATTCATAATTGTTGTTGAAATATGAAGTACAAATATTTAATGTCTGTTGTGAATAATCAAAATTGATAATTTATACTAAACATAATGTACATGCATGAATCCTTTATTTTTTTTTGTCAAATACCAGAAAGTACTGCTTCTAATACCACATTGTCTAGATAAAAATATATGTTCAAGGAATACACATGATTATTTAATTTTTGTAGGTTTTAATACAGGCAAGCAATTTCTAATTGCTTAGTAAAGCGAGGTCCAAAAATACAAAACTATATAAAAATATATGTATAAGGTTTTTATAACATTGTCCAAAGTTCACAAAGAATTTGATAAGCAAACATTGTACACATACATTGTGTTGTACACAATATTTAACTTTGATATGATGTCAATATACAATTTAGAACGCATATCGATGCAAAAATATTAATAATACGACAGGACTCATGGTTACTAGATAAATGGTCATTTATTTTATATTGAATTAATTTTTAAGTTTAATGTAATTTAACAAAAACGTCTTACAGCATTTTTATTGTAAATGGCGTTGAAAAGCCATTGTACTTACAATTTTATCAAATTTTAATGGAAACAAATGTGCATTCAAGATCTTCCACGCCACTGCACCATTCAATGTGGTGAAGTGCAAGTCCCAACATTTCTTAATTAAGTTGGAATGATTCATCGGTATAGTTATTTTATTTACGTTAGTAATGTTTATAAAATCAAATATCGTGACAGCTGTAATAATCAATTAAAAAATAATAAAAGTATATAATATATAATGAAAAAAGTAACTTTTTATTTATATCTTCACATTGAGTTTATTTTATTATTTGCATTACTAGTTTCGACCTTATAACCAGGTCATCATCAGATGCACGACTTAAAATGTTTAAGTCGTGCATCTGATGATGACCTGGTTATAAGGTCGAAACTAGTAATGCAAATAATAAAATAAACTCAATGTGAAGATATAAATAAAAAGTTACTTTTTTCATTATATTAATGGATCTTCACCATGCAAATGCCTTGTCCCTCAACAACAGTATATAATATACCTGAATTATTTAATAATCGAAAAATATCGATAAGAACAGAATAGAATATATAATAGATAGAAGATAAGGTAATTTTTTAGTTTATATTAAATAAATATATAATTTTTAACTATTTTCCAAATCAACGCTAATTGCAAATAATAATTGATTAGAGCAACATCTATTTTTTTTATTTTGTTTTAATGGTATCTACGGATTCAGCCACCCCGCTCTCTCCATTCTGTTGCTTGTGCATGGCTGCCATTTTGTACCTTGAGACTTTGTAATGAATCGGTAATGGTGTTAAGGACTTGGAATGATTGTGGAGGGATGCGCCTTGTCGAGTTCAGGGGGTTTCTGTAACCTGCTACAAAATGAGTATCAGATGTAAAGAGCTTTGTAAGGAAAGGATTGTATAATATTAGTATTGGGCATCAACAATACGCCGCAGACTTTTCCTTCTAATATATAACTGCGCTGTAGAAAGATCCGGGGACCCACTACACCAGTGACTCTCAAACTATTTTAGCCCATAGACCCTTTTTCGTACTCAAAACTTGCCCACGGACCCCCTTTCATAGTCAAAACTTGCCTACAGACCCCCTTGACCCAAAACTTAACTTATGGTAATTTCTAAAAAAGCATAGACAACGTTTGAAAATTTTATTTTAAAAAATAATATTGTCGAAACAAAATATTTGATCAAAACACCTTACATAAAAAAACCAAATGTGTTAATTACAATAAATTTCAATTCAATATCTTGTTTCGTTTTGTGTGACTAGTTTCGACAGCCTTCTATGTTGGAGTTTTCGAGCAGAGTGGGGTTTCGTGAATTGAAAATGGAGTCGCACAAAACACAGTGAAAATGTATAAAATAAATAAAAAATTCGTTGAAATAGCATATATCCCAATAAGATTCTATAAAGTACTAAATTAAGTAAATGAAGGAAAATAACGACTGTCAGGAATATTGAATAAATAAAAAACTTTTTGATAATATAAATTTTAAAATCATTGCATGCAAACTATGTTCTATACTAAAAACTATATAACAATTTTTTCTCCAAAAATCTATTATTATACCTTCATAATATTTGACCGGTTGTTGTTAAATTTTGATTCCAATGATGCTGAACGCGTTTTTCACAGCATTGTTCCCGGCCTGAACTGCCCTGTCTATGGCGTAGTTTCCGATGTCAATGGTGTTCGACACGGCCGTGTTTCCTTGAGCGATGATGTTGTAGGGGAAATCAAGGCTGCGGGTGATGATGCCGGACTCCCTAAGCCCATAAACTAGGACCCCCGCTGTCTTCAAAAAGTAATCGCCACCGCTTTCCGAACCCGTAGGGTTGAGGCCCATCCCCATCAACATCTGATCATTATCGTCACAATCCCCGGCCAAGAAGGACTGATAGGTAAAGCACTTCACAGCCGGGAAGTTGTTGGGAGCCCTCACCGACTCCACGAAGAGCTCCCAGGCTCGAATGTGGCTGATGATGAAGTTAGGAGGGATCAATCCTGCGGGCTGGTTGCTTCCTCCGTTGGGGTAAAAATCAAAGTGACCTGTAAAAATACGAATAAAATATAAAATGAAGGTATTTTCGTAGGTTAAACGGTCGTTGTTATGACGTTGTTTGCTGATTGGGGTCTACACTACTCAGACATCTTCAGAGATTTTCGGGAAAATCTCAGCCAAATCTTAATAATTTTCTATACAATATTATATGTATATTTAATTATGAATGTCTCGGAAAGTAAGAACATTTTTATCTTTAAGAGCTTTAGCCTTTTAAGCGCTTCTTTACACACGAAAATTTCGATCCTATTGCATATCATTATTTTTGAATGATAGTCAGTAATATTTCATACTTAAAGTGAATCTTGTGTTTTTGTGATATAAGATTATCTCCCACACCCACAAATAGTAATTATTCCCATATTTAAGTTAAATATTTTATCCACGCCTTATACAACAGATTTTTACGGCTGAACTCTAGAGTTCTAGTGATTGGCACGCACGCTTGCTGGCTACAAATATAAAGGTGCTTTTTTTTCTAAATAACGTGATAACCGCTTGTTATTATCACTGAACACAACACAACAAATTTCGGAGCTGTTACTCGCCAATTCTTTTACACCATTTTTACTTTCGTTATTTTGTCTCACTTTCATGATGAAAATATGGGATACACTCACCTATTGGCATAATAAATCCAGAGATTCCTGCGTCTGTGTGAATAACTTGCACAACGTCAGCATCGTCTTTGCTCAGCCTATTTTCAGGCAGCTCTTTGTAGAAGCAGGGACCTGCAGGGTCCAGGGCAATGATCGTTCCAATCAGACTATTAGTTAAAGAATTGTATTTTTTAGCTGCAAAACCAGACAAATGTGCCCCAAGTCCGTGGCCCAACAAAATAGCTCTCGAGGACCTCACCGAACCTAATAAAAAAAACATTTTATTTTATTAGTTGCATAATTGATTTGAAAATACCGCACACTATATATCTGTGTATATATAAAATATTTTCTTGTTTATAGCGTTTTTAATGGATTACATTTTATCATATTTTATAAATTATTTTTATTAATTTAAAAAATAAGGATAAAATTATAATAAAGCTGACTTACGCTGCTACACAATTGACAACGGAATGGTTACTAGACTTTATTAATATACAAATTATTTTGGTTGTTTCGAATGACAATTGTGTCACAGTGTATTCAGTTTTAATTACTGTATTTTATAAGTTATCTAATTTATATTTACCCAGATAAGCATATTTTGTTCATTTAAAGCTTACCAATTAGGAACTCGGACAATGACTTGCCGAGGATCTCTCCAAGGTACCTGATGTAAGTGCTGGACTTGAGGTAGTCAGTGCTGACTTTACCCGTTGGATCAATAACAAATACGCTGGATGTCTTGGTCTTCAGGGCATCCTTCATCTGATCGATTCCACTTACAAGCGTACCGAAGAAGAATGAATGGCTGTAAATGTACACTGGGTCTGATGGGACATAATTGGATGATAGCACAACCTCTTTTGCAAACGTGGCCAGATCGTAATCAGTCTAAAAGTCAATAATCCAAAACATTTAATAGTTGTGTGACCCCTATCAGGGAAATCAGAAAAAAGAGTCTGCCAAAACTTACAGAGGTACGATACCTTTGTCTCCTGTTCAAAAAGAAAATAATACTATAATAATAAAATGAGACAGACCTCTCCGTTATTATGGTAATGCCTTATTTTGACTCCAGATAAGTATGAATATCCTTCACTTTTTGCCTGATCGTACATTAGATTACGAGGAGTCTTCCATATGGTACCTATAAATAAGCATTTTTTAAACTTGATTTAACTATAAGAACATACTACACATATGTGGTATAATGTATTACAGGGATTTAATTAAAAAGAACACGCCACACGTATGTTTAATTATTTATGTATTGTGTAAGATAAATGCCAAATCATCGGTGAGTCGTGTTGTGATTATATTTATGGTGTTCATTTTGTAAGGAATTTTATGAAATCCCGAACAGTAAATTTTGATCAATGTTTTATATCATGCCTAAGAGAAGAACATGAAAAGTGTTTCAAATTAAATAAGCTGTATAAACTATCAATACCTTCTTTGACCATCGAATACTAAATAAGTATTACATGGCTTACTTACAATCGCTGAATATCGTAGTGCTAATTACCCTCATTAAGGCGTTGATCGCGATAACATCCTGAAATTGGGTATTGGCTGTCCCAGCTAGCAATATAGTGCCAAAAATTATTGTAAGTCCCCTCATTTCTATAATTTAAAATAAAAATAAATTTTATTTTAATAAGCCATATTTTGAGTAGTTTAAAGGGCAAATAAAATCAACCGAGATGTATTAAAACCTATTTATTTTCTACCCATGTATACATCGAATATTTTGGAACAATTAACTTTTTATCGATACTAATGATATTGACGCGTTCTAAAATAAATTGATGTGAAGATCTTGTTATTTATTTACAAAATAAACATTAAAACGCTAAAAATATTAGTAAGTTAAATTAACTCAATAATAAATATTACATATATTTAAATTTAACGCGTTTTTTACCAGTAAGTAAATTTATCACAATTAAATATGGTATATATTTTTTTAAATTGTATTTTGCAAGAGGCTGCTGAAATGCATTACTGAAATAAACAGGGATTTGACAGTGCTAAATTCACTTTTAGAGACCAAAAACTTCTCACCATCTAATTTCTTCG
Source organism: Atopsyche davidsoni (assembly GCA_022113835.1). Classification (NCBI taxonomy): domain Eukaryota; kingdom Metazoa; phylum Arthropoda; class Insecta; order Trichoptera; family Hydrobiosidae; genus Atopsyche; species Atopsyche davidsoni. Next base: position 4,679,165 of record JAILWY010000025.1, read on the forward strand.
TATTGCTTATACTTATTTAATGATGTACTACAAAATAAATACATCTGATAGTATTAATGTGTTTCATTTGCTTACTTGAATGAGGTTAATCCTGTACTCGGTCAACCCAGTTTGATGTCACACTGACTTATCTTGGAGGCGACATGTATGTTTATTATTTCAAAATAGACTCTAGTCAAATAAAATTATTTAAACACAATCCATTGGCGTCATGAGGCCAAATTTTTAGGAAAATAATGTTTATTTTAAATCACCTACAAAAAAATTTCGTACATCTGGGGTCGTTTTAAAGTTAAGCATCTTTACAATTTTAACACATATTATTATATTTAATTTAAATATCAAAACCACTTGTTATTATCAAAGTGCGTAGATACTTTCTGAAATAAGATTCCGGGCCTAACAGAGTTCAATAAATAATTTTTAAGTGCTTTGATAATTATACGTCTTCTAAAATCTCTCACTTCTAGAAACGAATATTTTGTATATAATATATAAAGTTCCAATAAGTGTTTTTAATAAATTCATTTTATTAAATAAATTATAAGCTTTCCCATCAAAAAAATATGACCGAAATAAATTTTGATAAATAATAATAAAATTTATTGATTAACAAATAAATACGATTAAGGGTTGGGTTATGTTTGTGAATTTAGATGTATCAAATTATACCGATATTATTTTTTTATATTTTCGCACCCCCTTGAATAATTTGTTTGTACATTGAAATTGTAATCTCCTTAATTTATTCAACTAAGCATATAAGCACTTACAATAAAAATCAATGAAAATTTTCCCCATACTAGCAAAAACAACACTGCGTAAAATCTTGCACACATGAACTAATACAAAAAATCTATTCTGTCTAAATTTTATTTGCCCTGGGAATCATTTTTTTTTTTTAATTTTTTTTTGTTCTTAACGTCATATTTATATTTTTTTTTGACAGAAATACAGAAAAACGGTATGTGAAAGGATTTAGTGAGCAAATCACGATAATTATAATTGAATTGTATGCATTGCATCTTAGCCCTCTCGCTTACATCAAAATATTGGGTGTATACGAGGGTGGTCCGATAAGTACTTAGTCTTACCGACGATGGTACTAGTATTGCTGAAACAGCTGAAACAGTAGGCATCTCAAAAGACCGCGTGTCCGAGTTTTCTGGGATTCAAACGAAACGTTTTATTAAAAAGTTCTAAAATAAAACATATAACTTTTTCAAGATATATTCATGATAACTTATGGAGAAAAATTTTCAATATAGGAATAACCTTCTAAGTGTATCGCTAGTAGAGCAGTAATGTAGCAGAGTGTGTGCTGCACATGGTGGAACCTCTTCACACACTACACACATGAATATTTTTTTTCATATATTATTGATTTATATGAAATTTTATTTTATTCTTAAAGTCAAAAAACATTCTTTATGTAAGGCTGATAATTTTTTTATTCATTTTTTTATATACTCACGGTGAAGTACGATAAACATGGCATTATATTCCAAAGGTGGCATGTACCAATATTACACCTTCATAAACTCACATCACATTAAATTCTGAATAAATTGAAATCAGAATTAAGCTTATCAATTTTAAAAGTATACACAATGATACGTCATTAAAATGAAGACGACGTAATACCGATTAGGATTGAATTCTCTGGGTCTAGAGGTAGCAGATTGCAATGATTAGCAAAACCAACTAAGTTGCAGTTATTTAAATTCATTCGTCACAAGACTACCCCATGTTTAATTAAAGACTTCAATTTTTTTAGAAACAAACTTTATAGAAGGGTATTTTATACACATCAATTATACTTTTAAATTATATATATAACTTTCATAAAAATTTTTAAAAAATGTTTTTATTGAACTCAAAGTGCAATCAATACAAATTATTTTTTGATTCGAATAAATAATGAATAATTATTAAAATATTTTTATTCGTCATTCACTAACCGATAGTAGAATTGTCAAATAATTCACCCACCAATTGATTAATCAATAATATAATCGATTGTGTAACGTGTCTTGATCAAGGGTATTCTTTATATTTATAAATAAATCCAAAACACACCAACTGTGTTATTTACGAGAACTTTCAGTTTAAAATCTAGTTTTATTTTATGTTACTAGTTTCGCCAACTTTCTATGTTGGCGTTTTCAAGCAGAGTGTGGTTCAGTGAATCGTAAAGAGCAATTGATAATAATTTGGAAAATCACAAAATATATTTTGTGATTTTGTGAATGGGATTCTATATAGAATTTCCTGTATATATATATATATATATATATATATATATATATATATATATATATATATATATATACAGAATATATGTATAGAAAAAGACTATAAGATAAATAAAGAAAGGAAAATGACGAGTGTCAGGAATATTTATTGAATATTAAACTTTTTGATAATTTAAATTTTATAATCATTGCATGCACACTATGTTCTATACTAAAAACTATATGATAATTTTTTCTACAAAAACTTATTATTGTTACCATCCCTTCGTAATATTAGACCGGTTGTTGTTAAATTTTGATTCCGATGATGCTGAACGCGTTTTTCACAGCATTGTTTCCGGACTGAACTGCCTTGTCTATGGCGATGTTTCCGCTGTCGACGGTATTCGAGAAGATCGTGTTTCCTTGAGCTAAGACGTCGAAGGGGAAATTGAGGTTGCGGGTGCTGATGCCGGACTCCTTGAGCCCGTAAACTAGAACCCCCGCCGTCCGCAGGTAGTAACTGCCATGGCTGCTCGAAGTCGTAGGGTTGAGGCCCATCCCCATCAACTTCTGCTCGTTATTGGCACAATTCCCGGCCAAGAAGGACTTGTAGTTTCCGCACTTCACAGCCGGGAAGTTGTTGGGAGCCCTCACAGACTCCACGTAGAGCTCCCAGGATCGAATGTGGCTGGTGACGGAGTTAGGAGGGACCACTCCTGCGGGCTGGTTGCTTCCTCCGTTGGGGTAAAAATCATAATGGCCTGTAAAAATACGCATAAAATATAATTACTAATATGATTAGGCACATTAGTTCATATATAGAAGATGATTTAAAGAAACTCTCAGAAAAATATCATCGTGATTTGTGTGGGATTTGAACCCATATCCCCTGGCTTACATGGCCGGTGTACGATATAAAATGAATATAAAATATAAAATGAAGATATTTTTGTAGGTTTAGCGGTCGTTGTTATGATGTTGTTTGTTGATTGGGGTCTATACTACTTCGACGTCTTCAGCGATTTTCGGGAAAATTTCATCCAAATCTTGATAACTAACTCCTCATTATTATGTGTATAGTAAATATTGAATGGCTCCGAAAGTAAGAACATTTTAAATTGTTACATTAGATTTTTTTAAGAAGTAAATCTTGTGATTTTGAATGCGAATTGATATCAGATTATCTCCCTCACCCATAAATAGTATACTATTCCCATATTTAAGTTAAATATTTTAACCACACATTATAAAACAGATTTTTACGGGTGAACTCTAGAGGTCTAGTGATTGGCTCGCACGCTTGCTGGCCACAAATACTAAGGTGCTTTTATTTTTTTCTAAATTACGTAAAAATCGCTTGTTATCACTGAACACAACACGACAAATTTCGGAGATGTTACAAGCCAATCTATTACTGATTTTTGTTCACATTACTTGCGTTTTTAAGTTTCACTCTCATGATGAAAATGTGGGATACACTCACCTATTGGCATAATAATTCCAGAGATTCCAGCGTCTGTGTGAATAACTTGCACAAGGAGAGCATCGTCTTTGTTCAGCCTATTTTCAGGCAACTCTTTGTAGAAGCAGGGACCTGCAGGATCCAGGGCAATGATCGATCCAATCCGGCTATTTGCTAATGAAAAGTATTGTTTGGCGGCGAAACCTGCCAAATGTGCGCCAAGTCCGTGGCCCAACAAAATAACTCTCACACCTAAAAAAAAACATTTTATTTTATTAATTGCATAATATACTATAAAATTTGAAACTAATAAATTATTTACTTGTTGATTACGTTTTTAATTAATTACGTTTAATCATATCATAAAAATTATTTTGAATTCTTAAAAATATAGATTTAATGATATTAAAAATATAATAAAACCGAGTACACACAACAGAAAAGTAACTAACTTTATTAATAAACGCATTATTTTAGTTGTTTTTTTTATAGTAAGCAATTCAAATGAGGACGCTTCTGGGTTGTGACCATTCGGTTGATTCGATATATATATTTTTTATATTAACCAAGATAAGCATATTTTGTTCATTTAAAACTTACCAGCTATGGACGGGTACAATGACTTGCCGAGGATCTCTCCAAGGTACCTGATGTAAGTGCTGGACTTGAGGTAGTCAGTGTTGATTTTTCCCGTTGGATCAATAACAAATACGTTCGACGACTTGGTCTTCAGGGCATCCTTCATCTGATTGATTCCACTCACAACGTTACCAAAGAATAATGAAGGGCAGTAAATGTACACTGGTTCTGTTGCGACATAATTGGATGACAACACAACCTTTTTTCCAAACGTGGCCAGATCGTAATCAGTCTAAAAATGAATTTTAATAATAATTAAAAACTTTTAATATTCGCGCGACCCCTATCCGGGAAATCAGAAAAAAAGTCTGCCAAAACCTTTAAACGTACTTTTGTCTCCTGTTCAATAGGAAAAATACTTTAATAATAAAATGAGACAAACCTCGCCGTTAATATGGTAATGCCTTATTATGACTCCAGATAAGTACGAATATCCTTCATTTCGTGCCTGATCGTACATTAGATTAAGAGGAGTTTTCCATATGGTACCTAGAAATAACCATTTTTTTAAAATTTGATTTTACTTTAATAACATGCTTAGTTTGTTGAATTCTTTGTATTTTGTGTAAGATAAATGCCAAATCAATGGTATGTTGTGTTGTAAATATATTTATGGAGTAGATCATTTTGTAATGAATCTATTCGAAACCAGGAACAGTAAATTTTTACCAATGTTTTATATCATGCTTGAGAGAAGAACAAGCAAAGTTATTCTAATTTAGATAGATCTATCAATCCCTGCTTTAATTATAAAATAAGTATTAGATGGTTTACTCACAATCGGCGAATAGCGTGGTGCTAATAAGCCTCTGCATGGAGTTGATCATGCCAACGTCCTGAGATTGGGTATTGGCTATCCCAGCTAGCAATAGAGTGCCAAAAATTATTGTAAGTCCCCTCATTTCTATAATTTAAAATAAAAATATGTATTAATGATCCATAGGTCTAGTTGTATAAATAGTAAAAATAAATAAATCGAGATGTATTAAAACCTATTTACTATGTACCTCTGCATAAGTATATTCTTTGAGAACGATTTTATTTTTATCGATACTAATAATATTGTCGAGTATAAAAATAAATTTATGTGGAGATTTTGTTTTTTTTTTTACAAAATAAACATTAACACGATAAAATATAAGTATTTTTAAATATAACATAAATTTAGATTCAACGCGTTTTTTGCTAGTGACTAAATTGATCACTATGTCAAGAGTCTGCTGAAATGCATTACTGAAATGACAGTTCTTTGATACTGATACATCCACTTTATAGGCCAAAACCTTCTCACTGTCTAATTTATTGGTATTGCTTATACGTATTTAATGAAGTGCTACATAATAAATACATCTGATAGAGTTAAAATGTTTAATTTGCTTACTTGAACGAGGTAAATCCTGTACTCGGTCGACCCCGTTTTAAATCACACTGACTTGTCTTGAAGGTGACTTGTATATATGGTATTTTCAAAATAGACTCTAGTCAAGAGTTTAAAAAATTACATAATCCATTGGCGTCATAATAAAAAGGCATTATTTTTAAGAAGGATAAATTTTAGTTTTTATTTCCTGAAAAAATGTTTCGTACATCAGGAGTCGTTTAAGAGTTAAGCATCTTTACAATTTTAAATTTCAATACATTTTATTATATTTCATAAATCATAAAAACCACTTGTTATTGTCAAAGTGCGTAGATAGTATCTGAAATAAGATTTCAGGCTTAACAGAGTTTTGTAAAAAGTTTATATAATATATAAAAGAAAATACAAGAAAGGATAACAGGAAAAAATTCAGACAGAAACAGGATACCCAGGTACTGTGCTAAACAACCTGTCTCTGCACTTTCTACATATAATACCACTTTTTAGACATAGAAATATATATATATATATATCACTTTCAATGTTATCCAGGGCAGACTGGCTTGATTTCTAATACTCCATATTTTTTGATATCATTCCATAAAACTAAAAATAAATTCATATAAAATTTAAATGTATTATATTATACCGATATTATTATTTATATTTTCGCACGCCCATGAATGGTATTTTAACAATTTCGACAGTTTTCTCAGATAATTTTTCTGTACATTGAAATTGTAATCTCTTTAATTTATTCAACTAAGCATCTGAGCACTTACAATAAAAATCCATGAAAATTTTCCCCATACTAGAAAAAACAATACTGCGTAAAATCTTGCACACATGAACTTCTATTTTGTCTAAATTGTATTTGCCCTGGGAACCATTTTTTTGTTCTAAACGTCATATTTATCATTTTTTCGGCAGAGCTACAAAAAAACGGTAAGTGAAAGGATTTAGTAAGAATATAACGTTAATTATATTTGAGTTGTATGCATTGCATCTTACTTAGCCCTATCGCTTAAATCAAAATATTAGGTGTATAATTATCATATGTATCTTGATTCACAAGTAATTTAAGATTAATGTCGTATCAGTTTATAGGTATAAAAAAATTATTTCATTAATATTCCTTACAGTTTATTACTTGCACGGTGATTCTTAATAAATACCAAAGAGGATTATTTTTTTAAAATTAAAAACTCTAAATAACCAGCTTTTAAAAAAAAAATTTAAGTCTTACAGAATTTGTATATGCTTTCAACAAGCAGACAGCAGTTTAATTTATTATTACAATAATTTATATATATACATCTATTATAAAATAATATTCAAATTTTTATTGTCAAATGAAACTATGGAAATTTACATTTACGTAAATTTCATAATATGGAGGTATACAATCTCAGATTATCAGCATATATTAAACTATCATTCTTACTCATTTAAACTATCACTCTCAAGTTATTTAACTATTCATTTTACGTTCAAAAGCCACAAGCATTAAGAACCAATTAAAAGAGATGGCGTCTATTTTACATCTCTGGAATTTTCTTGACGAACATGGGTCTCTTCATATGAACTCATTTTTTTTACATGAAGTGCTTCTCCCAAAATTAAATATGAAATCTTCTTTATTAACAATGTTTTCAAATTTGTCATAAAAGACAGCATAGGCATCTCTCTAGCTTATTTGCTTCATAACTTGATTATATTAGTGAAACTTTATATATATTTTACAAATAGCTTGTTTATATTATGCTGGATGAGATTATCACAATTATATAAAGTTTCAGCAAATTTTCAGATACAATAACACTGGATCGAGTATTATACAGTATCGTTGAGTGAATTTTGACGAAAAAAGGAAAAATGATAAATAATGATAGGTATGTATTTGTAAAGTAAACATAACATATTTATTATTGTAAGTGTTTCAAGCTACGGAATATATTAACAAAAATTCAATCATGAACGCAAGCTTAATGAAAATTGTTAATGAAGTAAAAAGTGTACACAAATAAATAAAATATACAATATTTTTATAGTTATCTATGTATTTTAAAATTTAAAAAAATTACAGCAGGTAACAATAAAAATTTAAATATATAATACAAAAATTAAATGTAATATACTCGTAAATTCAAAAGCAATGCCAATAAACTTTGAAAAGTCATACTTGTCAGTTTGCCAGTATGCTAGAAGTTTGATAAAATAGTTTTTTTATTTAAACATATAACAAAAGTAAATTAATTAAGTTTTATTTCTTTCCCACCACTTCGGCGACACGTGCACCCCACGCGACAGTTTCAGCGATAGGCCCGAAAGGCCAACTAGAGACTCCAGCATCCCCAATGCCATAAGCAATGATAGGTCCAGTCTTCATGTAGAACCTCCCTTCTGCTGGAGGGTTGCTGGCTGCGTACCCCATCAAGGCGGTGGGGTTGCTAGAACATCCCCCCATCAGGAAATCTATGTAGCTGGCGCAGCTGACTCCAGGGAAGGCTTTAGGGTAGCGCACAGACTCAGCGAATATTTCCCATGAACGCATGTGGTTGACGAGAGGGATGTTGTTCAGAGGGAAGGGTTGGTTTTCTCCGCCGCTAGGGTAGAAGTCCGCAGTGCCTTTAAAAGAAAATCACACAACTTTTAAGGTATAACATTATATTATTTGGAATTCCATTATTGTTACTTTTTTATAATTCATAATGAACCGATCTATTTCAGACCTACAATATATATTTTTAAATGAAAATTTGAAATAATATGATATATACGGAAAAAAAAATACTATTCAAAAACGATATAAAAAGTACCAAAAAACTATAAATATTATATTTTAAGGCTTAAAATGATTTGAAATTTTATGTAACAAAGCACAAATTATTTAATCAAGAATTTGATAAATAATATTTTTTTCTGTTTTCGCCAACAACAAAGAGATCAAAGACAACAAAAAATATATCATACTGTATGATTACGTGTTCAAAGTTTATCTAACATTTTTAATGAAATCACTCATAACATTTTCAATCTAAGTATAAAAATGGAATAATACTTGAAAAACAAAGTTAATTTATTGATTGCGGAATATATCTAAAGCTTATGCCAGTATTAAGAAGTTTTTGTGGATGATATATTTTTAAATAAAGCATTATATTCTTACGTATTGTCGCAATTCAAAGTTCATTGATAGCATTATTAAATTTTTCAAAATTGTGTCAAAGGGTCTTACTACCTAACCTTGCTTAGTTTCTATCCCCCGTCTGCCACAAAAAAAGGACCGTTTTACCTGGCGAAATCGCGTCATTTAATTAATTTAATTGTCACTTTATTTTTCTATGTTGAAAATTGGTTTTTTTGCAGAGTATTTCAAAAACTATAAATTATATTTATATATTTTTTATTATTTAATTAACGTCCATTTTCAGGGTTAAATAAAATCTTGAAGTTGTTGAAAAATTGGATAAAATGACGACTTTTCAAAACCAAAGTTTGTTAAAGATTGTTTTTTTTTTTTAATTTTTATAATAATAAATTGCACAGGGATTATATTTAATCTTTAAATTCCAATTGAAAAAAAAACTTTTAAATGTTTCGGACTCTTAGCTTAGGGACATGACGAATCTCCAAATTTCTACACTTCAATCGGAAAAACACATATTTATCATATTAAAAGTAAATTTACAAGAAATAAAAATATATTCTGTGCAGAAGAAGGGATGTATTTAGCATTATCCATTTAATTTTTTTTGATTGGTGCAGTCGATTTTTCCCAAAACGGACCAGAAAATGATCAAAAGAAACTCGAGTATGGGACTTAGACCCTTAAGGGTCGTGTAAGTAATTTAACGAACCAATGTCCTTGGTGATTCCAAAGGTGCCACCGTCCGTGTGGATGACGTCCACAAACGAAGCGTCGGTCTTGTCCAGCCTGCGGTCGGAGGGCTCCTGGTGGAAGCAGGCCCCCGCAGCATCCAGGGCGGTGATCCTGCCCAGGGTCTTCCCCGACAGGGCCTTGAACCTCTTCCCCGCGAAACCGCTGACGTGGGCCCCCAGACCGTGCCCCACCAGGTGCAGCTTCGCCTCGCTTACTCCGACTGCGAAAATATTATAATAATATTAAATTCAATATTTTTGATAATAATTACTTCCTAGAATTCACTACAAATATTAATTTTATAATTATATTATACATAAAATTGAAATATTCTATATTTTGATGGGAAGAGCACGAAATTTGATAAAGTACCGCATTAGGAAAAATAGCAATGTCCGTGTCAATACTTTAGTATGATTTATTTTATTTTATTTTAATTGAATGCTCATAATTTATTATCACATCTAAATATTTGAAAACTATATATATTATTTTAAAAAAATTAAATTTTGAGAAATTGATTAGTAGCTCAAAATACTGGAATGATCTCAGCGCCCACGAACAAAAATGAATATCGCAATTTCCTAACCATATGATTGTTCATATTTCTTGAACAAGTTTATCGCGGATTCGCGGATTTTTAGAAGTAGATCACCTGTAACGAGGTCGTTCAGCACACTCCCCAGCATGTTGCCCAGGTAGCGCGTGTACGTGCTGGCCTTGACGTACTCCACCTGTATAGCCGCCTTGCGGTCCAGCACCAGGACGTTCATGCCACCCTTCTTCAGCAGCGCCTGGGTCACTTGACTTATCCCCGAGATGCGATCCGCCATGACAAAGCCGTGGACGTACACCACCGTTGGCAGAGTCTTATCAAAGGAGGTTGACAAAGCCAATGACACGTTGGCTGATACCAATTCGAAGTCCATCTATAAATATGACGGTAACAATAACATTAACCAATATTACTAATAATCTGCATTTTACACTTAAGCTGGTATATTTGTTAACAAGGGGTGTAGAATAAAATTTTGCGAAACAACTTATCGAAAATTTTTATAAATATTATAATTACACTTTGTCAACTAAAAGCATGATCTAAATAAACATGTAGTTTGATAATGATCAAAGTTAATCTAAAAAATATATCGTAGCAAATGGCACATTAGATGAAACAAATCGCTGTCATTTTGAAAATTTATCGTAAATATTGAAATACAGAATTTTTTATTTAAATTTAGTTAAAGCCATGTTAAATAATAACAATTTATATATAAAATATTCCGTAAAGAATTAAAAAATTGGGTTCCACCTAGTACTTTTAAGAAATCATATTAAATTTAAACTGAAAACAATTTAGTACCTGAGAGTTTGTCTTGTAAATAGAAATCTCAATTTTGGCCAGATCTCTGGCTGCGTCTGCCGCTACTGCATCATAATTAAGCCTGAAGGTGTTCTTCAGCAGGGTGCCTAAAATTTTTATAAAAGACTTGATCATTATTGAAAATATATTTAAATTAAAACATGCAGTATCTCTAGAAAACATAACATTTTCATATGTTTGTAGATACCTCATAACATTAGTTTCGGGTTATCCGTCAGGACGAGTATCCACTAACCACTGAGCCAGTCAGCATTCCACCTTTATATAAACTTTATAAACTTAATTTAAATAATAAAATATTATATTTTGTTCGTGAAAAAACAAAACTTACAGTCATTCAAGAGTACCGAGCTGGTGACTCTAGCCATTACTGCAAATGAGAACGCAAATGGGTCCAAAGGAGTGATGATGGGGGACTGCGCGTGCGAGCGCCCCGCCAGCAGCAAACCCCCTAGAATGATGGAAACAACCCCCATACCTGAAACAGGTAACAATAGCATTAGGGTGAGTGCTTCAGATGTAGAAAAAACTAAATTATGCGTTATTTTAATGTACACTTATTTGTATTTGCACGGGTATCTTGAATTGATAATTTTTTTTAAATAATTATATTAACATTCAATAAAATTTTCAAACCAACGTTTTATTGAAAATTTATAACTTTTTTAAGAATATTCATAATAACTTATAGAGAAAAATTATTCAATAGAGGAATAACTTACTCAGTGTATCGCTAGTAGAGCAGTAATGTAGCAGGATGTGTGCTGCACGTGCTGGAGCCTCTTCACGCACTACACAAATGAATATTTTTTTTATATATTATTGATTTATATGAATTTTTAATTTATTCTCAAAGTCAAAACGCACTTTTTAAGTAACATTGATAAATTATTTATTCATTTTTTATATACTTCCGATGAAGTGCGATAAACATAGCATTATATTCCAAAGGTGGCATGTACCAATATTACACTTGAATAAATTCACATCACATTAATTTCTAGAATAAATTATGTTTTAATTTTATAAATTATCTCACATGTATTTATACAATTTATTATAAATGTGTATTTTATAATGTAAATAATATGTAACTCATTACAACATGGTAAAGAACTGTTTGTTATAAATCGCAATCTTATGTATTTTATAGTGACGTCATACGTGGTATCATTCCATACCAATGCGTAGAGAGAAATCTCATTTTTTGTAAGCAGTGAAGATTTTCGTCTGGTTTTCTTTGTGATATTTTTTGGTAGAAGTACGCAATACCTTGTGTTGATTTTCATAATCAATTCGGGACGTTTTACTGAGATATAAACATCGTAGTAACCTTTGACAGCAAAGTTAAGCTTATCAATGTTAAACAATATGAGCAATCGACCGTCAATGATACGTCATTCAATTGAAGACGACGTAATGAAGATTAGGATTGCATTTTCAGGGTCTAGATGTAGCAACTAGCAAATGATTAGCTAAACCGACAAAAACTCAATTATATAAAAAATATAGAGTTTTAAATTAATTCGTCAAATGATTTTTAATTCTACCTCGAGTATAATTAAAGACCTCAAAAAAAGGTTTTTAAATAAATGGCATCAAATATTAAAGAAGGATGTTTTATATATATCAATTTTAATTTTAAATAAATTTTATTATTTTCATAAATATTTAAAAAAAAAAAAAAATATTTAACTCTAAGTGCAACCAATACATTTAAATATCTTGAAAAACTATTGAGTTTTTGCGATAAATTTTTAAATATATTTTATAACACAAAAGCTTTTTTAAATATTTTTTTTTATTCGAATAAATAATCAATAATTAGTTGAAATAATTTTTTTCACCATTGACTAACCTATAGTAGTATTGTCAAAAAACTCAACAGTTAATCCATTAATTCATTAATCAATAAAATAATAAATTGTGTAACATGTCTTGTTCAAGGGTATTCTTCATATTAATATTTTTTTCATTGCTTGCTTGTTTAAATAGAAATCATTTCAAAATACACAGCTATACTGTTTTGAAATAAACCTTGGCACAATAGTATTAAATACGATGAGGCCAATACCGTTGATGCCTCTACAGAAAATTTATTTAGCATTTCCTTATCTAACTATGAACCTACCTGTTCATTTTAAATGCATTATATGTATAAATCAATAGAGTATAAAAAATAAAATAATACTTATTAAATGCTGTAATATTTTTTTGTATTATATTTCTTTATTTATAAAACCGCACACCAACAATGTATAGTAAAAAAATATAAATTTGTATTAAAAATAGAAAATGTCGTTTCTTTTTTGGCATGGTTTGCAATTTTACATATTGTTATAGCTGATATGGTATTTTAGTAAACATAGCTGAAAGTATCAGTAAACAAATATCACTGTACTAAAGTTGGTACAACTTCTGCAATATGCGCAGCCCAGGCTATCCCATCGAAGGCCAGTCCGATCACAGGGAAGTTCCACGTCCCCTGTTCTCCCAGTCCGTAGATCAGGAAAGGTCCGGTTTTCAGGAAGTACTGCCCAGCGGCGGGCGGCGAGCTGGCCCCATACCCCATCAAGGCAGTCGGGTTCCCGGAGCAGCCTCCCATCATGAACATCGTGTTGTCGCTGCAGGTCAGGCCCACGAAGGTCTTGGGGAAACGCACGGACTCGGCAAACAACTCCCACGCTCTTATGTGACTGGTTAGGGGGACGTTGTTAACAGGGAAGGGCTGGTTTTCTCCGTTGTTGGGGTAGAAATCAGCGTGACCTGTCACCACAAAAAAAAAAATCAGCAACCTTTATTATATCCAACATGAGCATCAGCCCGAAAAATACTTATGCGAGTGTAATTATAAATATAAACACACCTATCTTATCAATAATTCCAAAGACTCCGCCGTCGGTGTGGATGACTTGAACGAACTTAGCATCAGACTTATCCAGTCTCCTTTCAGCCGACTCTCGATAGAAGCACGGCCCTGATGGATCCAAGGCAGTTATCCTGCCTAAGGTTTTTCCTGAAAGAGCTTTGAATGCTTTCCCTGCAAAGCCAGCGAGATGGCCTCCGAGTCCGTGTCCAACGAGGTAAATGTTATCTTCCGAAACACCAGCTGAAACAAACAGATATAAATAATACACTGTTTATTGAAATCATTTTTGCAAAAGAAGGTAGCGTGTATTGAAGGTAGCGTGTATAGAATAGACTTTGTGATGATAATATCCCGTTTTTTGAAAAGTACACAAGTCGTTTAGTAACTGACTTTTTTTTTAAACGGAGAGTGCTCGGGAGAATTTCACAAACCATTTACAAATTATTCTTAACAACACGGCTTCAAAGGCTTCGCTGGTTACCCGTGACAAGGTCGTTCAGCACGCTGGCCAGCATCTCCCCCATGTACCGCACGTAGGTGCTGGCCTTCAGGAAGTCGACGAGCAGCTCCGCCTTCCGGTCCAGCACCAGCACGTTGATGGAGCCTCCTTTCTTGAGCAGGGCGTCCGTGACCGGCACGACTCCGGAGACGATATTCCCCATGATGAAGCCGTGTATGTAGATCACTGTCGTCTGTGTCTTGATGAAATTTGGAGATGCTGCCAGCGACTCGTTGGCTGATGTGAGATTAAAGTCTTTCTGCATAAGATATAAACAATTATAATACAAATTTTTACATCTTAACCTATTTACCTAAAAAAAATTCTTGTTTGAGATATAGGAAAGGGTCTTTAGGCTTTTCATATCAAAATTAAACTTTATAAATATACTACAATAGTTTTACTTAAAAAATAATAATAATCTAGTGTTTACAGAAAGGTATCAAATTCCATAAATATTCAATAAAAATAATTGGCACTTATTGGCTGTTAAAAAAGATCAGGTATATAATTCTGTTTATATACGAGTACTGTGAATTGTTGAAAGCACAGTAACATTTATATAGTGCGTAAGATATTTTATTAAACTAGCTTAAGCTATGTACTAAGCTCTGAAAACCGAATGAAAAGGATACGAGACACCAACTGAAATTTATTAAATTATTTTATTTTTAATTAAAATTATTATTAATTTATACATTACCAGCTCACCTCCGCTGAGCAGCGATATTTTAAGATTAGCCAAGTCTTTGGCTGCTTGTCCACGCAATGAATCATAATTTATACGAAAAATATTCTTCAAGAAATTACCTAGAAAAAGCAAAAATGTCTTTTGTTATTTTGAAATAGTATATAATTTTTTAAATGAAAAAGAAAACTCGTTTTTGCAGTTTTTTCGCCATGTGACTCTTTGGACAAAATTTTGCAATAGCTCGAAGATAAGGTGAGATTTTTTTGTTTGGGTTTATGAAATGAATACAGGGAAGGTATTGAGTTCTTACAGTCGTTTAGGATGATGGTGCTCATGACTCTGTTGATGACTGCGAAGGCTGCTAGGTAAGGGTCCGCGGGGGTCACCAGAGGAGACTGCGCCCCCGCCAAGCTGGCCAGGGCGCCGCACAGGGCAAACGAGAAGAACCTCATCGCTGAAAAGTAAATAGTCAGCCAGGACACACATACTTGAATATATGTACAGGGTGGTTTTTACTTTCAATCCAGATGAAAGTATATAAATATAAAATTCACTTTACGATATAAAAAAACCGCGCACTTGAGACGTAACGACGTTACTAGAAAATAACAAGTATATTATCCTTGAACCAATTGAAAATATGTGTTTATATTATAAATATATATATATTATATACCTCGCATATAGATTGAACAAAAGTATATTTAACACATGTTTAAAAAAAAATTATAAACATATCCGGTTTTATAATTCAGTAAATAGGTCAATCGCTTACTTCGTTTCACTGTGTATTTCTCCTTTCTTAGCCACCGATGAACTGATTGTTTTCTGAAATTGTTGTTTTTATTATACATGTAAATTTATTTTAAACGGCACTTATTTGAATTTTATAAAAAATATATATAAATATTCACATAAGTTTTTAGTGTTTTTTCATTGGCGTACTGTCAAAATAGTTTTCCTTGTCTACACAATACAAAAATACTTCTATTCTGCACAAGACTTTGTAACGTATTGAGAATATTATCTTATAATTAAATGTTCCACAAAAAATAACACTTACATAAGTGATGAGTTGCAGATTCAATAATTTTAAAAACATATTTTAAAACTTTTAAGAATACAACTAGTGATTTCTTTTATGCTATAGCTAATTTGAAAACCGTCATTTAGTAGAAAACTGTTTTTGATAAGCTATTTCTCAACAATTAACAATTCAAATGCCAGAAACGTAGCATTGTATCATTGACTAGCAATGCTCTTAAATGTAGGAATCTCGATAAACTTCTCAGTCAAATAAATAATATCCTATTTTAAAAGTACAGGCTTTTTCATAATATTTCCAATTTTTCAATATTCAAATCTTCATTTTATTTATTTATTTTTATAATTTCATGTTACGCCTATGAATACAAACCGCAATAGTATAAAGCTTAGTATTATATATTTAAATAAAATAATAAGTATTTTACAAGTAAATCTTATTTTTATGAAAGCAAAAATATCAACATGTATAAACTTTTCCTTTATAAATGAAGGAGAAAAAACAACAATTTTACTAACTTATTTGTAATAATGATATGTTCTTTGCTTTTTTCAGTTGCAAGTTTTTTGCTCAAATAAATATGATTATTATTCTTTTTTATATTTCAAAAGTAGTAAATAAATATTTCGTATATAGTCACGACATTTAGAAATACATTTCTTAAGTCTGCGGGTGTTCGTTAAGCTAATAAAAATAGCCCGAAAGAAAAATTAAGTTTTGAAAAAATAGCTATGGATATTTATTTCTTGTGTTAAACTATAAATCAAGGGTTCATTAATATAATCTTTTGTAGTTTTGAAAGAGGATGTTTTCGGCCTGCGTTTAGTTGTCGGTTGTATCGCGGTGTTCGTAAACTACCTAACCAAATGTTAACCAACCAATATTATCCTCTTTTTCTGTGTTGCTTTCGGTTGCAAGTTGCAACACAAAGAGGACCCATTGGCTAATCACCGCTAGTGTCGCAGCATCTGTAATCTGGTTGAAATCGCCTACACATGCCATAACACAACTAAACTATAATAAGGAAATATGTTCGTATTATTTATGAAGTAGTAAACGAGGCAAAGAGGACGCTATCTGTTAATAATCACGGCTCTCGATTTTGTCCGGTTACTAGTGGATCTGGTGACGCTATAGCCAAGTCATCTAGAGTTTACCTTCAGCAGATAATTCGGAAGGTATGGCCCACGAATTTAGCGACGACTTCAACTGCGGGGCGACCGAGGAGGAGCGATGGCCACAAGCTGGTGTTGTCCATGTTCAAGGACCAGTGAGCTTGAGACAGAGTGGTCTACTTTACTCAGAAGACCACGACTTGAAGGCAACGCCAGCTAGGTACTAGAGCTCCAACCTGACGTGAAGACCGGCGCTAAAAAGGACCGAGAGCTGAAGAGCATGCTTTTCAGCGCATCACGGAGACGCTGTCTCTTATTTATAAAAAAATTAAAGAACAGCTGTCGGCACCCGGAAGTAGTACTACAGTTCAGTTGTCATTCGTATTTCAGCGTGTGCAGACGGAATAAGAAAAATATCTGGGAAGAAGCCGGATCGCCGGCGGTGGGCCAGTTCCGTGTTGGAGTTCGCAGATCCCACCGCGAGGCGGGCGGCTGTTAGTCGAGTATAATTGGCCGGCATGTGTAGGAATAATTATTTCGTAGTCAAGTAATTCGGAGGGCCGCCGTACAAATGGTTCGGTAATAATAGGTTTCGCTTCCACAGGCCGTCGCTTGTAATTGATAGCCGAGCTAATGCGCGGCGGCGGGAGCGCAACCGCCGCTCGCGTCCCGGCTCGGAGCCATCGACAGGAACATTCAATACACAACACCAAGCCATACTATTTGAAATTGACACCTCTAAAGACTCAATAGCAAAAATAGTGAAATCCATTTACGCTACAGCCTTAACCACACCTTGGAAGCCCCACAACCTGCGCGCAGGATCAGAAGATAACCACATACCGTATTGTAAGCATAGCCCTAAGAACTAAAATCACACTTTACAGCTGATTTTCCAATAGCCAAAAGTACTCAAAATATAATAATGCTGTTGGCTGATTGTAAAATATGTCGCTACGTGTATTGCTAAAGCAATCTATATGTCTATACGTTTTTAAGTATAAACGTGAGATACTGACAAAAAATATATACGCAGTTTTCCAGCACCCTTTTCTTGTCGATCATCCCTTTCTCTGCACTATACAAATACTTATATAACCAAAAAACCTAATGCGGTACATCCCCGCTTAATTTATATAGTAAATACCAAAATAATATGGGGTAATTTTTTATATTTACCTGTTGGTATTCGTATTTTTTGTGTATTTGGAGCGCGGCCCCGGGTTGAAAACGTCTGCCCGAAAATTATAAAAGCACTGAGAAAATTGATGTACATAGAGATAATAAAACCGATTTAGTACTAGACATTATTTATTAGAGCGTCCATTGTGGGTAATATCACATATTTAGAATTACGAGCCTGTAGCAAGCAACGGCGAACCTTTTACGGCTAAATTGGAATTTAATCGACTTATATTTATTAATGTTTATTCTAAAATGCTTAATGGCGATTATATCACTTTCCGTAGTTTTTTTTCTTTATACGTGGAAATATTGATTTAACTAATAGACAGTCGCTTATTGTTATGGAATTATAGTTATTATGACAATTATTTTTTTTATGATGGCTGAATGTGCTGTAAATTTAATTTTCATTTTAAATATAACTTTTATTCTCTATACTTACCTAATAAACTTGGTATAAAGCTGCCTACACACGTAGAAATACTATTGACAGCCAAACTGTTATTATTCAATAGCTTATGGTTATTTTTAGTATTTTTTGGACAATTGCCTAGATACTGTTCGGTTGTTAATTGTATCGCAAACTAGGAAGACAGCTTAACTACAGTAATTTCCATCTCGTACAATTTATCATTTCCATAAAATTCCGAGTCTAAATCCGGTTCGTGCAAATGTTTTTTTCATTATTATGCTATAATTATAAATATTATTAATTGGATCCAGGTTTTGAATGAACAATATTCGTCGAGGAAAATTCTAAATGTAACTATGTTTATACACGATATTTTTAACCGTACGAAAAAAAATAATAATGAAAATTTCTAGCTGGACACAGTCGTAATTAGCTTCAATTGTCAAAAATACCGCTTTCATACTTTTGTATATTTATTCTTACAGATTAAAGTTATAACATTTGTGTTATACAATATTTTTAAGCAATTTCACAATAAATATTTAAAATATTCATATTGTTTTCAAAACATTTACGATATCGTTTTTTGAACAACCCAAGGTAATATTTTTATTAGATACAGTCAATAATTTTAGTTTAGTCCATTTAAAATGTTTCTGTCAGGGAAACTAAAAAATTCTTGGCTACCATTTTGGCTATGAGTTTGTATACGTTTAGAAATCTCAAACTATATTAAATACAATTTATAAAAATTATATTACTGCTTTAATGTATAGAAACGCGGAAGAAACTGTAACTTCAATCAAAATCGTACCTTAAATAAATAATATATCAAAAACCAACATTATTAAGGTGCGTAATTTAGCAAGCAATTTTATAAAATGTAGTAAGTATTCATTTATATTTTGAAAATTACAATTCAATCTATATTAAATATCATTCACATATATTTCACAATTTGTGTTTAAATTGTTATAAATATGTTATTGCTTATGCAGACCCACAACGTTGAATAAATAAAATATATAAAGCTTCCTCGAAGATATTTATAACATCATTATAAGAAGTTTCTTTAATCATACTAAAAAAAATAAATATAGAATAAGTACACTTCCTGTCTGCAAATTATATTTAATACCTAGCATTAGTCGTACCCGCATATACCTTATATAGATTTCAGATCTGAACTTTCTCCCATCGCGGAGAGCCGCACCTTCTATTAGGCTAGAGAGGCGGAGTCAACGTGAAATAAAATTAAGTAACGTTCGTTTCTAGAATATTCCTGGAGTGAGACATTATGCCCCGCCAGCCGACATCTTCATCTTCGGCCTCCGCAGCCTCCCGGCCCGTGGGGCTCACCGGATCTAAATAATAAAGATATAATACCGGCCCCGCGCCTTAAGGGGCAAGCCCTCGCCGGGCGGGGTGAATTGACAACACGCACGGAGTAAACTAACCTCACCTCAAGCGAAGGCTTTAATTTTAATCATTTAAAAATATTCAGCAGCATTTTTACCTATTGTATCGATCAGCATAGACAGTGAGAACATATAAAGTAAAAATGAACAAACTGACCTAACCTCAAACATCCATTTTTGATTTCATAATTTCAACAAAAATTACGTTGAATTCTATTGAAATATTATTTCTATCAAAATGTATTTTTTTAAAGTATTATTTTAAAAATTGGAAGTACATGAATATATCTCTATTAAAAGTGACGCGGAGAGTAATATATTTGTTTCCATAACAGATGTTAGTAAGAAAAAAAATTGATAATCGATAGGCCAGTGCAATAATTTTCTTAGTTATTTTCTGTAGTTAATGAAATAAGTAAATAAGAATATAAGAAAACAATTACTGTTTTTCGACAGCTGGATGATAGCCTCTCCACGTTTGTTGGGAACAGGGTAAGAACAATATTCCTTCAAAATATTTTAAATGCAAATCTTGTTATAAAAATGTATATATATTTTTCATGTGATAGTACAAAATATAAAATAATTTGATTCACTACTAAATATTAAATAAAAAAATAATTAAATTAAATTCCGATCGGCGCGTTGCAGGCCCCCTTAAGACCTCCTAAGACCTGCGCGGGACCACATACGGGGATAATGATAACTCATGTCCATTGGTCGTTGCGGGCCCAATCAACCGCGGGCGTGGAGGGTCAATAACTCCATACGGAACGTGCGCCGCCGGGGCCCCGCGCAGTGCTCCGGCCCGCGCCTCGAAACTGTGGTACGGGGCGCGACGCTCGAGACCTCCGGGGGCCTCGCCGCTAAGATATAAGTATGGCTGCGCGCCAGGAGCTGCCATGAGTCGTGAACAACCAAACCAGGCCCCGTGCCTTGAAAATTCATTACGAGAAGAGACATTCAAAACCTCTGAAAGACACGTGTTTGCATAATAAAAAGGGTGTGTATGTAATAATGTGTCATGACCAATAAAATATATTTTTTGAAAGTGCATCACTAAACGCGATACATTTAAACTGGCCAATGGTCAGGTGGTTGGGTTGTTTGCAGCACATTGGAGTTGCTGTGTGTGTTTAAAGTACAGTACAAACTTGCCGGGAGGCACATGGTTGACAGCGGCGTCTCTATACCTCGACGTAAAGTAATAAAAATGTCTTGAGTTCCAATAAACCGGACATTTTGCTTCTAGAGCGTTTACTGTCTAGAATAATAACTTTTATGTTATTTAAATGTACGCGAATTAATTAATAACAAAAAATAATCAGTTACCAGATTAATATTTGAACACTCGCAAATTGGCGGCTTTGTGAAAAAATGCGTTTATTTTGAACAAAAAATCACTTTCAAGAATCTATTAAATATAGTAAATTAACAATAGTTCTTATGGGTAAGTTTATATATATCATTGTGGGTCTTGCAATGTATGACTTAGGTGGTAGCGTAGCGTACATATATTTCATTACTTACATTATTGTGTTAGGTAGGAAAACCATTTTTCTGCATGAGTTTATGTGTACATTAAATATGTATGTCTATTTTTGGATTGAACGTCAATCAAATGCGTATTTATTACCTATTACAGGTTTATATTATTCACTAATATAATTAGGTACATTAGTTCACACATAGAAGATGATTTAAAGAAAAGAAAAATATCATCGTGATTTGTATGGGATTTGAGCTCACATCCCCAGGCTCACATGACCGGTGTACTGACCCTTGTACTAACGAACCACATCCATTAATCGAGAATTTTTAACAATCATACTCTACATATGAACCCACAAATGAACACACAAATCACGATGATATAATTTCTTTAAATCATCTTCTATGTGTGAACTAATGTGCCTAATTATATGTACATTAAATAAGTAACTAGCATACAGGTGGCCTTTTATATTTTTCCGCACTGATGCCGCCGCTGCCAACCACGTGGCCCTCGGACGAGACTCCGAGAGCGGAGCGAACCGTACCACAGTTTCCAACCACGCCCCACGCGGCCAACCAGACCCGACCGGCCTATCTGTCTCAATTAATTTTGTAGCCGGCGAGACTTTGATATTTGTAGACTTGATGCTTATTACTGGGTGAGCTGGAACACCTACAGCGTTACATAACTATTGGAAACTATAATCCGAACGTACCTGCAGTGATATGGATACGATGTTTAATCAATGATTGTCAATTTTGATTAGCTGACAGAGGTTCTTGTCTCCCAATCAATTAATTTTATAGATGGCGTCTGTCTAATACATTAATCAAAACATTTTGTGGAACTGTTACAGAGCAACAATTAAATTGTTTTTACGAGAGAAAGGTTTGATTTGTTATACTCTACACTCAAGCTGAAGGTGGCTAAACTTGCAACGACACAATTAACAACCGATTTGCAATCAGCCAAACACGTTTTGTTTAAATAAACAACGCATAATAAGACGCTTTAGATTTGGCTTAAATGTCTAGAAGATCAAGAGCATTTTTACTTACGATCTATTTTGCCTTTCTTCATTTTAAAGGTCCAAAAAATCCCTTGAAAATAATTATAATCTCCTGGTAATTTATCTATTGATATTTGTTACTTTTATCATTCTTCTCAATTAATTTTTTTATTGTTTACCTATCCATGATATTTTGTTGCGCTAGTACTTCTTCAACTGAAAGCTCGAAATGTTTAATTCATTTACAAAATCTTTTTCCATCGCGGTCGTGCCTTTGGAGGGTCTACTTGTCCGCCTGGAGCCTGAAACCGGAAGTGAGGGACCAGCCCACACCTCGGCCGCCAGCCGCGCCACCTAGAGAGAAGTAATTATGATGTTTGGATGAAACGGCCATTTTTTATCGTCAATATTATTACATAAAGGTGTAGCGACCACGAAATCTAACGCCCCGGGGATCGAAACCTGGACTAGTTTCACATTATGCTAATGCGGAGAGCTAATGAGCTATTACTGCTTTTTATTATAATATTTATTATATTAGTTACTAATAACCCAACGGTTTTATTATTTTTTAAACAAAGAGGATTTATTAAGGCTTGAGTATCCGGTCGTGACGTAATCGTCGATCATCGCAAAGGAAATCTGTTTTTTTTTTTTTAACTTGCGGCACGCCACTGTTTGGTGATAAATCTGAAAAGAAAGTAACTTAATATACTATTTAAATAAAAATAGTACTGTTTATGGTAACATATCAAATCAAATAAAATTAGCCTAATAATTTCAAAAATATTTTTGCGATCTGAAATAAGCTGTCTTTTGATTTGAATAGATTAAAAGTTAATAATTTATAATAAAGCAAACTTCATTAAACGCTGTGGTCTCGTAAACACACCAATATTTTAAACGCAATTTTTTTTTCTCTTATCATTGCAATTTAATATTTTTATCCGGATAAAATATTTCTAACCTATTTATTATTAACTAAAATATAATATGCTTTCTAAGTGCATAGAGATGGAAAGTTCATATATTCATGTTATTTATTTTGGGACGAGATCTCATAAATAAGCGATGACAACAATTATATTCTAACAATACTTTAACGTACATTACAATTACTTTTCAAGAAAGTAGAGTAATCAAAAATAATTAATTGAATTTATGCATATTTTGAAATTCTTGAATAATTTACTTAATGTTCAGAAACACTGTGTTTAATTGCATACAAATGAAAGCTATATTATTTTGCTTAATTAATAAGGACCAGAATTAATTTATAGGGGTTCTTTATTCTTATTTATGTCCGGCATACTTTTAAAATTAATTAACAATAGTGCGCTTTAAATAATTAATAGACTTATATGTAAAATTCTACTGCTGAAGGTTTTCATATAAAAATACGTACACCGTAAATATTTTTATAATAAATGCAAGCAGCCGTTCCGATCTTACTTATTTCTAAATTAAAAATTGCGTAGATATATTTTATAATAAATAAATTATTGCCTCATATTTATCTACCCCCACTGCGATCCGAAAACCCTAAATAATAATAATAAATTACAATCGGAAGTAATTAAGGGCACCCTGCGGAGAAGGGTAGTTCTAAAATGAAACGATTTTTAATTTACTTGTCATTCAATCTCTTACATCATAATACGAAATAAAAAACCACACCCTCATATGTAAAATGATTTATTTTTATTATATTTTATTTATACCTAATTATTTGTATCATTTGTTTTAAAAAATATCATGAAAACGCTTGAAAAAAACCGCCTTGTGATGTTATTAAAATTTTTTAAATTTCTTCTTTCATGCAGGTTTATTTTTTATTATATGTGACTTTTTTTTTTTTAAATTTAAACTGAATAGAAAACCGTCTGTTTTTTTTTTAATTGAAAAAAATGTCACCTGCCCATGATATGAAATAATGTCATAACATCTTATGTAAAGGCACGCGGCGGATTAATTCAAACCCGGTTCTTAGTGGCATGCTTAACCACTCAGCTGCGAAGGAGATCGATTTACAAACAAAGAGAGTCCACACTCCAACACCTCCACTCACTCGAGGCACGCAACGCTAAAGTTTCTTTAATATCTTCTGACTTCTCGCCGGTTTTTTTCAGAAGTTACAAAGGCTTCGATCACGAACCCCCGGCGGAATCATCCCTTGCTCCACCCCTGATTGCCACCCAAGAAAGAACAGACCCGCACCAGAAACAAAATATTACAGAGTATTTAATTTTATAGAAGTTGTTAGAATGTTAAATAAAACGTAGACCGTAAAGCATTTTTGTATTTTTAATAAATGTCCAAAAAAACTATTAAGTGTAAATACAGTTTTTTTTTTATAAAATCATAGTTTATGTGTGTTGTTTATAAACATAAAAAAACACAACCCCAAATTGCCATAAAAAATATAATTGTTTATGCAAACAAAATATATATATTACTTTTGGTAAATATTTGTAATTAAACATATTTCATTGAAAATGTAATGTAAGGTGTAAAAAAATAGTTATTTAGTTGCACAAATTGTATGCTCAATTAGTGATAAATATTTATAATAGTAAGCATTAAACACTATAATTTGTTTATATGAGAACTAAAAAAAACTATCAAAGTTCGTATGTGTCATTAAAAAATCGATATATTTCCAAAAGTGCACTTTTTACCGTATTTTAAAAAAAAGCCTGTGGACTTGTAACTTTCAATGCCAGTAGATTATTATGTACAATTCGTGTCAACATGTTTTTTTAATTTGATAGCAAAAACCGGTTTTCTGAACAATTAGAATACCAAAAAAACATATTTTCTTATTTGACAAAGTGTTCTCTGTTGTATCCATAGATGTCAATAGTTATTACGGTACATGCAATTGTGGCAATACTATGATATATTTTTATCTAACGAATTTTTCCTTTACCAAATTCCATAATGTAAAGGAGAATTAAATGTTCGCTACCACTTAAGCCACTTATTGTAAGCCCCACAACCTGCGCACAGGATTAGGAGATAGATAAATATCGTTTTGCAAAATAGTCCTACGAATTATTTGAAATATTCTTAATTACAATAAAGCCTCTTGCATGTGGAATTCTTTTTTATAAAATATAATAAATTTATATTAAAAAATATTTTATTCCCGGTGAAAAATCACTAGATTTTTTACGGTGTTTTTTTAGTAAAGATATTTTAATTACATATAGCCAAACCTGTGATAAACTTTGTTGCCATTGTAAGGCTAATAAATCAATTAAAAAAAACAGGAGAGTAAGTTTAAGTACAATTCAGTTCTTAATACTTAGGGATCCACGATAGTCTAAAAAACATAATTCATCTCAAGAATATTATGTAATTTTAATATTAAAATATAATAGCGTTAATCAGTGTTTTTTGCTTACCCTCCTAGGTAACTAAAATTATACGTTTGTGTATTAAATAAACATAGAGCACAGTTAGTTAAATACGTCAGATATATTAAAAATATGTAATAAAAATAATTCAATAACCTCTTTCCAGTTCAGCCCCCGCAGCAACCCTCAGGGTGCCGACCGCATTTCACCCCCGTCCAACACTCGGCATCCTAATAGATTATTATGAAATAGATTGGATAAAGGGGCTCCCGTCATAAACTTTTATGACACGAATTCGAGGGTGAGCATATAATTTATGTGGCACCGCCGCGGGACCTGTCCTCTAATGCCTTGAATTACCGACGCACACACAATTACATAAATATACTATCTGTTCTGGAAACGACGCGGAAGTTGGAATTGATGGGCGCTTCCAATGGCACTATAACTCTGAATCGATATATGTATTTTTACTTTCAAGCAACATTTATTGCACGAAACCACAAAAAGTGATCAATAGAATATTGTATTTCTAATAAAACACGTGTTGAAATTAAATTTTGATTCATTCAAAAAATTATACTTTTGCTTTAAAAAACACTATCTTTTTACTTTGAATAGCATGTTTAAAAAACGAAGTTAAAGTCACTTAGTGAAAAAATCTTGAAATAGTCATATTTATGTGTGTTAGGGTCTGCTCTATATATATATATATATATATATATATATATATATATATATATATATATATATATATATATATATATATATATATAATAATTCAGAAATAAATTGCAGAAACAGAAGTTTATTGTATCAGGTAGCATACCACTATTTTATTTGTAATAAAATTTATATTTTAATATGTATATGAAAATGTGATGAGGGTGTATTTATATTTAATTTTTATAAATAAACTTATTTCATGTATTAGCATTTAATATCAGTTATCTTACAGTGCAATTCTGAGCAATATCTTATCAACGTTAATTTTTACATACTACCCCCAAAACACCCCTTAGTCTCAGTTCCATTATGTCTTCACTGAAGATTAAGGAAGAGTAGATAATGGAGCTTACATAGTTTCAAAAATATTTTTTGTTATATATATACTACTGAAATCAATAGAATGATGGGATATAACGATTCTACCTATGCTGAAAATACTTAAAAACAAGGTTTTCTAATATTGGTGTGTATATATATATATATATATATATATATATATATATATATATATATATATATATATATATATATATATATATATATAATATTTTAGTGTTGTAACTTAACAATCTACTGAAAGACATGACCGCCGAATACAGTTTTTGTACTGTATAATGCTTGAAGCTTAAGAACAGAATACCTTTATTTAGTTAAATTATTTTCTAATGTTGCCAATGAAAAATAATTAAAAAAATATATTTAATGGAATTAAAAATAAACGCGTGTTAAGCATCAACGTAACAAAAAAATTAATTACTAATTTAACTCGGCACAAGGGCGGCACTCGCAATTGAATTATCCAGTTTTTATAATAATACCTGAATTAATGAAGCCATTCCAACTTTCAATTCCCCGTCGCGTTTGATTGCATTTGGATTGTTTAGCGTAAATTACATAGGAAACCAGACCACTCCGCCTCTGGTAATTGCTTCCTAACGGATGGAGCCTCGCCGCTGATAAGGGCCGCATCGGGTCGCCATCATCATCATCATCATCATCTGTGACTTAATAAATAGTAATAATAATAAAATATTCTGCCCTCTTGTTTCAGTCGTCATTTTGTTGATAGTAGGGCTTCTGGTTCAGACATTTTTTTTTTAATATTGTAAAATTTTAAATCGTTCTTATACTCTTTTCAGGAAGCTGCCCCTGAAAAAAGATTTTTTTAATCAGAATGAGACATATCTTCCTAGTATAAAAAGGGAAACTGCTGAAGACATTGCAATATGGACCCAATCACGGTTATATTTATGTTATACCAACTGTTTACTTGTCTTGGTTTTATCGTGTTTTTGTATTAATACAAAAATAAAAATAATCTTCCTTTTTGGTTTTTTTGCTGATTTTTTTATAATCTAGATTATAATCGGTGCACATGTCTCAATTTTATAAAAACATATTGGCACAGAATGATTTTAGAAATAAATTATCCTACTATACTTTATTTGCCTCGCTACTAAAGTGTGTTTTCTTAATAACTTATATTTGCAATTTAATTCAGACTACAAAACATACAAATTATTTTTTAAAACGTATATTAAACGCAAAACGATGCAACACCTACTCTGAATAAAATATATAATCACATAAGAAGTATAACATAATTTAACCCCTGTTTTATTTATAAAACAACGATGCATCTACCAATATAAATGCGTTCTTAATTAATTTAATTTGTAGTATCGTGGATGGCCTCGGGCATATTTAGTGCAACAGAATTTATATTGAAGTTTATTATAACGCAATTATAAAAGGACACCCCAATCACCAACGGCGCGTTTGTTGGACGCCCCGGCGGGTGACCATTAGGCATATAAGTCCCGGGAACCAATCAGAAATTAAAAAAAAAAAAAACAAATTATTAGCCTATTATTTCCCCCTAATATGAAGAGGGTGTATTGAAATATCGTCATAATATTTGGGAGACAAAACACACTGAGATAATGCTATATTTTTCAGAAGATATTTATTTTAAAACACTGCTTTTTAAATGTGAGAATATAAACGAGTATATAAAATCAAGAAATTTACACTTTTATTTATATCAAAGATCTCAGTTGCATGGTAAAATTATCTGAAATAATATATACATTATTAAAAGCAAGAATTACTATGAGAAATAGCAGAAATATACCCATAAAGATAATACAATACTTGACTTATGAAAATGAAAAATATGAAATCTTGATATAGACAAATTACAATTGTAGTCATTTTATTAGTTTTACTTTTAATAAAGATAGCCTGAACGATGGAAATAACAATAAATGTTAAGGAACATGAAATACGTCAATCGCTATAAGGGGCGTATGAATATTAAAATCTTGCAAATTAAGTAAAGCCTTGTGTATTAAATTAGTGAGTTTATTAAAGTCACTGTTTTAAGATCAATGTTTAGATATTTGAAATTTTTATGTATCTAAAGTTCCTAGTGTTGTTTGAGGTATAACATAGATAGGTATTTTAAGTATCCCTAGATTATGAATTTCAATGATAAGATTTAGAAAACTGTAAAAATATACGTTGCTCAAAAAAATATAACTAGACAGAGAAAATTTATTCATTTTTAAAAATATCCTAAATATATATATGTTATTGTTTCAAGGTAAGGTTTTGAAAATTTCATTTACGGTATTGTTTTGGCGACAAAATAAGTATTTTATCGCCAATTGTCGCATTATTGCAAAATGTTAAGAAATAATCGTCGTTTCTGTACTTTGGTATAAATATTGATCGAATTATATTAATATATTCGATATTTTTTACAGAAAGGATAAAATCACAAAAATCTATTTTATTTTATGAAAAGTGTTGTTTTAAGTCGATTTGGTTTCTTGGTATTGAGCTGCATGAAGATTTTTCCTCCTCCGACGCTTCGGTCCTTGTGCTAGGACCATCTTCAGAGATTTAAAGTATAGAATCAGTGACTTAAAATTCGCAATAGCAGTACATGCCAAAACAAACCTTACGGCATCGAAGCCTGTTTTAATTTTCCGGCACGCCAGGCCGAGAGTTATCCACGATAAAGTTAGAGCGTAGTTAGAAAAGGTGTATCAAAGGAATTAATTAATCCACTCAGGTAAGTAGGCACTTCACGGCTCACCGGAGAACTGCGCGGGGCATCAAAGAGCGGCTTTTTACGCTTCCTCCCGCGCCGGGTCGCGCTCATATTGTCCGGGCGACTCGATTGATTGATAATTTGTACAAGAATTAACTCCACGCCTTTGTGGGGCCGACGAGACGTGTCCCCGCGCAGGCCTCTCGGACGCCGACAGGTAATTCTAATCAATTAGTGAAACCTTCGCACCTGCCAGTTCCGTCAGGTATAAAAGTTTTTTTTTTGGAAATTTTTATTTTGGTTCCTTGAGGGAAACTTGATGATTAAATTTAAGTTATTATTATATTTTATTTATTAGTATTTTTTATAATTAAAATCATTTATATCAATATGATAACACTCAATAAATATTGGGAGTCTATGCTAAGCTGCTAATGATATTTATAAATGGTGTGTAAACTTGAATTAATATCAACTTTACTAATGAAAATTTCTCTAATTATATTGTGAGGTATATTTTTTGCTTTGGTAAAAAGCAATTTTAGTTGTGGTCAACTTGTAACTGTCGAATACAGCCACAATTATAATTAAAATGTCAAAATTGTAAAAGCAGATACAGCATTTACTTACCAACTACAGAAACACGATGTTAATAAAACTCCTTACTCACGTTGCAACACAATTACAACCAATTTGTTATGAGCCAAATGTTATTATTATGCGTATTTATTTATAGTTTTGTCTTAATCAATATACCAAAGAAGATATTCAATTATCAGTTTCATCACAACCTTATAGAATCGTTAAATACTTTAATAATATATATTCACAAATATTTTTTTAAAAAACCACAGTATTTAGCTTCTTTATTGAGTTGAGGGTAAAGTTATTCTACATTGTGTATCTAAAAACCCGACAGGTTGGAGTTAACCATATGGATAGACAATCGACCCATAGATGTCTCCATTATGTCCTTGATTACCTCTTTCCGGCCAGGATGTCGGAGGACCAGGGCAAAGTATTGAGACCTCGAAAGTCCTTTCCGCCGATTATCCTCGCACGGATCAGGCCCTAACGAGAAGCTGCTCTGAAGGAAACTTCGAAGCTCTTGGATTGTGTTCAAACATTGTGTGCCTAGTTATTAAAGGGCGTAGAAAACCTGTGTTATAAAATAAAAATAACCTTGAAAGGGAAAAAAATCATTTTAATTAAAATAACAACTAATTTAATATACGTTTATAGACATTGATAAATAATGTATCAAAAATATATTCTCATGAGCACTGGACTGTAAAAGTCATTGAAATGTAGACTAAATTCCTACCAGTGTATCTAAATTATTGATTTTTCTCATTGTTTCTCAGGTAAATCGATTGTTTCAAATTTTTCAGCAATCCTGTACGGTTGTAAAATACGTGTATATTATTTTTTAAATAATTAGCACTGGTAATTTTTTTTGAATGAATATACTTAACGATCTGCAAACTTTTTAAATCTACCAACAAGAATTAAAAATTTTAATTCACTAACTTCAATTTTAGCATTATATACTACGATGTTTATTTTTTATTTTTTTAGATTTACAATTATCCACTTAAAGTAACATTTACCACGGTTTTACAACGTAGTAAAATTTATAATGCTTTGAAAATCTCTTCAATGAATATTATTTATATTTATTTGAATATGTTTAAAACATGCAGTGAAAACTGTTAGGCAATAACTTTGTGTATTTCCATTTTATATGTAATCTGTAAAGAACAACTAAAACGATCAAATTTATGAGCACCAAATAATTTAAAAAAAATTCATTACATGTACAAAATGTTACTTAACCATATTTTATAATAAAAAATAATACAAGTTTTAGATAGACTGCGAGCTTTTAATCTCATTATCTTTCAGTTTCAATATATACCCCGAGAGCACAGATTCCATTTTAAGTTCGTTAGTCAAAGCTTTTATTTCTTGCCTCACAACCATTATTTACGAGTTGGTGCGTCCATTGAGTCATCGCTAATTCGACGCCATTAAATAATCTGACAATTACAGTCAAAATCGTTCAATTCATTTACCTCACTTCCTCCGCAAAGGTCACTTGAAATACTTTTTATAATTTAATACCCAATTATCTTCTCTTGGTGGAGTAGACTGTAAATGGGTACTTAATAGTAAGAGGGCAGCTAGAGTAGATTGATAGACCCAAAGGTCCAACAAAATAGACTCAAATGTTACAGTCATGCGTCGCTAATCGATGATTTGCGAGCGAGAGCTAACCACGCAGACCTGGTATTACTTCCTAGGTAGGTGCCCACCAGCACCTACCTGGCTCCTAACCACCTCTCTCTGAGCTGCTCCTCCATCACTGAGGTACCGTGGATCTGAAAATAAATATTAACCTGATTAATAATAAAATGAACATAAAACTACTTTGTTGTTATTACATATTAATTTAGAGTAATCACTTCTCTTACACAATAATTTCATAAATAACCTAGCTGAAAACCCGTTGATTTTTTAAATGAAGTATTATTCATACATTATTTAGTTTTGAGATCAACATGTATACCACCAAATATTCAATATTATAATTCCAAAAACTAAAAGTACAAATTATATTGAACTCATAAATGTATTTACAAATGATTTTTTTTATTATATATTACATAAATAATAAAAATCGTTTGTAATGTTTATTCTTGTCACTTTTTAGTCGATTTGAGGAATTTGACTTAAACTGAAAGGTATGTGTTTAATAGGAAATTCAATATTTCCGCTTATCCAAATATATTTTTAATTAAAAAAATTAAAAAATTGTCTAATTAACAATATTAATCTGACACTTTTTGAATATTTTTGACAATAAAGCTTTAATATCCGAAAAGAAAACTTATATCATATACTCAACAAAAATCATTTTCAGGTTTTAAAATTATATATTTCATTTGATTTAAAAATCACCTATAAAATATCGAAAGCTACACGTGAAAATCGATTTATCAAATTGTTTTTTCAAACGAAATTTTGTCAAAAAGTTTACATATTAAGGAAATTGAATCACTCAAGAATTGCTTAAATTTTTTTTACAAAATATAGTGAGAATTTAAACTTACCCAATTTTTGAGGTTGGCGCAGTTTTATTGAACAATAATTTTAACCGATAAAAATAAATAGTTAACTCAAATTCGCATCTTTGCATATGTGAATCAATTAGCTAAACACACTTTTCTATTATTAACATCATTATATTTATTATATAAAATATATATTTTATATATAAAGGCAAAATTCAGAATATATATCAAAGATATATTATTTTTAACATTAACAAATGTGTGCACGAGTGATCATTGTGCGTAGCAAATTCAATAAGTAATGGTAGGGCATAACGAGTGTTATTCGTCAGTTTCTTGACGATCATTACATCTGAGTTGGACTGTACTTAATGTACACAGAAAAGTACTCGACAGGTACAGACCTTGCGAGTATCAGACCCACACGTGAGATGTAATGTGATTATAATAACATGGACCAATAGGCTTTTTAGGTGTAAGTGGGTAGTTTGAAAAATCTAAAACCTAATGGAAATAATTTCTAAATTTATAAGCAGCCTCATGTTAGACCTTTACACGGAAGTTCTCGGAAGGGATAAACGCGAGGGGAAGTCCCGCTTTGTTAAATATTAACCGTCGCATGCGTGGTTAATTGCTAAAGCTCACTTACTCCCGGTTTCTGAAATGCTGATCAAAGATATTTATAATTAACAAGCAAATGTTTCATATATTTTTTTACTGATAAGCTGTCTAAATATAGTAGTTTTTGGTCTGCCAATCAGCTAAGTAGCACTTTACGCAATTAAATACGAGTAGTTTGTAAATTGAACCAGAAACCGCGCACTTGAACAACTGCATAAAATATACGCCATTTTTGCTATGAGTTTTATGATTTTACAGCTTTTCGTATATGAAATATGCTTATGAAAAATTATATTGCTATCTTTAATGTCTTTGCAAGGTACTTATAATTATAGATACAAAAATACTATAATAAAAATTATTTGAATTGCCTCAAATATTTTATATAGTAACCGATTATTTTTTACTTGCACAGGCTGATTGCAACAACAATTATTTAAGCTTTAAATATATTTTTTTAAAATCAAAATTCATTGTATACCACATAAAATTATGATATAATACACATAAAAACATTAAAAATTAACAATAATATCTTGATTGTATAAATATTGACTGATTTTTATAAATTCTTTAGAACTGCATATTTTTGTGTTATACTGGATTTTGATATTTCTAGTACTGAAGCAAACTTCGGGGAATTCAAAAATATCAAAGAAACTTAGTGCGACATAACAACTAAGAACACCGGGTATATCGTCATATATTATTGTTTTTTTTTGTATATATAAGGTGTATTTAATTTGAAGGCGTTGAGGATTTTGTAAAAACGCGTGTCATCGGATGTTCAAACTGTTTATATTGTTGTGCAGGCTACTTTAAGTGGCTTGAAATCTACTTCACAAAGGAGAGCCGGTCCGCAGGGCCCGGCCCGGGGGCAAGGACCTCCCTGCGGTTGAGAACCACTGGAGCGCGACAAGGCGCGGGGGCCTCTTCGTTTGCCCTTTCGATCCTACCTTGTTTGCAGTGCTTAGTGTAGAGACCAACTTAGTAAAGTTTAGCTTTGGACGACTTATTCCAGGTCGATATCTAAAGAAGGTGTTTGTGATGAAGTGTATTGGCATTGAATTGTATGTTTATTTACAAAAATTAACACAGTATTTATATATCAGTCACGTGTGGTTCATATTAGACAAAAAGCACCGCATGCTTAAAAACATATTTTAATAATTACAAAAATAGTTTTAATCTACTAAATTTTTATATTCGACCCTTGAATTAATATGTAATTTGTGAATTATTGAATTTATGTCACGTTCAAAGAATAAATTGCTTTAATGAATTTTTATTATACGGCACGCCACTGACTGATAACGTGTCTACATTTTTTCTTGGTAAATTTCTTCAAACATATAGTCTTTTCTTAATTTTTTAATATTATTGTGTATTATTGCAAATATTTTTTTTATACAATAAATTAATTATGGTTTTGTGACTTAATAGTAAACAATTGCAATTATAAAAGTCAATGTTTATTAAATAGTAGGAAATTATAGTATTTTAAGCACCACACCACTGTCATATATAATTAATGCTTAGAAAATAAGGGAGAATAAGTATTTTTTTATATAATAGAACGCATTTTTATAACAACTAGGGAATATAACAAATTAATAGATTTCACAAAGATTTTTTAAATATATTAATTTGGGCCAAATAAAATTAAAATTAAGCCCTATTAATATATATATTCTTTCAACATATATATTCTTTATCATCTTAAAATGCATTTACTCAAAAGAAGGTACGAAATTTCTAAAAATTTAAGTAAATTATCAAAATATTCCCCGATGTTTTTTAACACCCAGAAGTAACAAAAATCTATCTAAAAAAAAAAATTATGCATATACTGCATAAACATATATTTATACATGCATTTGTTTATTAAATGCAAATATTCATTTAACTACCAATTTTGCTTAGAAGACTAGTTTTATAAAAAAAATTAAAACTTTAATAAGACCTATAATTGAATTATATTTATCAAATTTAATATATTTTTAAAATATTTTATTTAACAAGTGAAAATACAACAACCCAGATTCAAACAAAGATCCATAAATATTCGGTCTATCAAATTGAATTAGTCTGATAGATCTCATGATAAATAACAAGTTGCTCGTTATGATATGTATTTATTTTCATTATGAGTGATTTGTGTTGATATCTAGCACATTCTAGATATATAATAATGAAGTTCTAGTTATGTCAATTATGGAAATAATTTTTAGACTTTTTCAAATACATTTATAAATTAAATTTTTAATATGCATAAAACATAAATAAATATGTTACGTGCTATTTTGTTACAAAGCCTATTATACTGCTTAACCATATAAATAACATACAATTAATAACACTGTAAATTTACGGCACAATTACCCCATACGTTACAAAACCAAAAGATATAAAAAAGGCCAAAATATCACCGGATATACCTCCTCTTAGCGAAGAAACAAAATCCGAGCTATTCCAATCAATTCCCACTTAACGCCGGCACTTATCTCGTGATTGGGCGCGCTGGCCACGCCCACTCCGGCCCGGCGAGCCAATGGGAGCGCGCAGTGGCGGCGGCCCAGAGTCGCGGCCTCGCGCTTATTGGCTGCCCGCCCCCCGCCCGCCCCCCGCCCTCCCGCCTCCCCGCCCTAGGGGGGCGCGCGCCCGCCGGCTCGCTGTCAGACTGACGGCGACTCGGCCCGGAGCACCGCGCGGGACGCCCAGTGCAGTGTTTTCACGGGCTCTGCAACCGAACGTGCCCTCGCGCAGTGAACGTTCCATCTCGCGGGGTTGCTCTCGACCCACCGGCGGCTGCGATCTGCGTGCGTGAATATAAAAACAAAACAAAGATATCGTGAATTGAGTGTTGTCGACTTTTGAATTAATAGTGGCTAGGATTCGGTATATTTAACATTGGTCGCGTGCGCTATGCGCGTCGTGCGCCGCGATCCGACTGCGAGCTGAGCTTCTCCCGGCGGTTTCCTCCGATGCTGCCGTAGACCGTCTGCATGTTGTGGCGTCTCCCGTCCGGGATGCACGACGACATGGAGAGCAGACCCTCCAGCGACGACGAAATCAGCGTCGGCTGTCCGAGCCCCCCGCGCGCCACGGCCGACGACTACTTCAAGCCTCTGAAGAAATTGAAGATGATGCAGCTGGAGCGCGAGGAGCCCGCGCGGCCCGCGACCCCCCCGGAGGAGCGCCCCGAGGCTCCCGCGGACCACAGGAACTTCGACGGAGTGAAGTCGTTCTCCATTCTCGACATCCTCTCGCACAGGCCCGTCAGGGAGCAGGCGAAGATCGTGCGGCCCTGGGACCTGCACGCGAGAGAGTCGGCCCACGCGCTGCAGCGGCTGCAGCACCAGCTGAGGTTGGAGCAGCAGCTGCAGCTGCAGCAACACATCGAATTGGGGGAGTCGTGGAGGAGCCGGGACCTCCACCTGGATCTGGGGGAGCCGTGGCGGGCGCGGGCGGAGCTGCAGTTGGAGCTGCAGCAGCTGCGGGCGCAGAGGCTTCTGGGCAGGGCGGCGGACAGCGAGACGGGCAGCTCGCGGTCCAGCTCCGGCTCGGAGTGCTGTTCACCGGGAGGGGCCCGGCCGGTGGCGCGGCCGCGGGCACCTCCCCTCGGCACCCCCCTGGACGCCCTGTTCCAGATGACCAGCAAGACCTTCGAAGCCAACAGCAGTGAAGCGTCTGCAGGTCAGTCACATATAACCTTAATATCTATCTCCTTCAAAAAAACCAATAATGGAACTACCCTGGAAAATCACTGCACCCTACACTGTGATAACAATTTTTTCAGATATATATATAGACCTAATGATCAGTGCCTACACAAATGTGTAATTTAGCTTATCAATCATAGTAAGGACCTACGGTAAATTATATCTTTGATTGTGCCTTTTAGCATATTTTGTGTAAATAAATATTAAAAATTATTACCGCGTGGATTCGTGTATATTTTCTCAAAAAATAGATATTTATTTTTTATAATAAAATTGATGTTATTATTTTGTGGATCGTATGTCACAAAACCTTTATCTCTAAAATTGTAAACATATATGTATATGGGTTAAACGTATTTACAAAACAAAATCTCTATAATATCGCCTGACTTTTATTATTTTAAGTAATTAATCAAGAATGTCGTTTGTAAACCCCACGTCTACTAAAATTGCTACCTGGCACATATTTACCTGCAAATTATTGGCGTATTTACAAATGATATATTGACAGATATACCACACACTAAGGTTTTTTTCAGAATGCCAAGATAATACACAGCCTCCTTGTGGTGCCAATTTTATAACTATTTAATCGTGAACGTTTATCTTATTAATATCAAAAGTATTAAATGCCATATTATAAATATGATTTATTAAATAGCATGGCAGTATTTTTTCCTGAACTTATTCTTGGCCCACACAGGCATCGAGCCCCGGGCTCTCAGATAATACAATCATGATCTCTACCAGAGATTGTTTCACTTTAAGATGCAATCATTGTAGAAAAAATGTTAGACATAGCGGAATAGTAATTATTAAATAAGATACAATATCGACAAATTTTAATTTTATAAAAATATTTTTTTTGTGGTATAAGCGCATGCTTTGGCGGCTGTTTGGTATCAATTTGTATTCTTGGGTGTTGAGCCGCGCTGAGGTTTTGTTGGTCTCATGACGTTTTTGATAGCCATTGTAAAAGGGTTCTGAAATGAAAAAAAATTGCGAAATCTTTGACTCAACATTGCATCCAAACAAATAAATATAAATTTGTTTTTTTTTTTGGACATGCATATTTTAAGATACTCTGTTGAACTATAGGTTTTTTTTATACTTCAATATTTTTATATGCTGAATGCTTTCAGTGAAATAAATACCTCGTAAACAATAAATACTCGATATATTGGTAATCAAATATACTATGGTTTTTTGAAAACTTATTATAATTATAAATACAATTTTATTCGACTAAAAAGTATTAATATGTTATTTTTTTCAAATCGAATATTTTTTATTGTTTATTTTGGATATTATATTCAATCGTTTTTAAAGAAGAAGTTAGTTTCTTATATGCTAGTAAGTTTTTATTATTATAAGCAACAAATATGGCTACCAATAATTTAAATCATTAACACAGATCACACTATAGTTTTACACTATTATATTCATATATTTTTTAATGTTTATTTATTGAAAAAAATCAATGGTTTGAAGTGAGGGCACGCAGTGTATGAAAACCGAGCTAATTATATAGCTTGCTTCTTGCCATAAAATGGCAGAAGCACTGTTTTGCTGTCGAATGAAACACGAACTTTCCTCTTAATAACAAAAGAAAGCTGTGTTATTATACAGCTTTTTATGCATCGCATGCCCTTCACCATACCCCACTGAAAAGGCTCATTTCTTTAATACTATCAATCATACAAGTGCAACAATAATACGTTAGTGATCTTGTATAAAAATTATAAATAAACCATATTAAAATGATAATAACCATAGTAAAATATTATTCATCTTGAATATAAACGCATTATTTATTTTTTTTAATTTTAAGCAAACGAGTATTCCAAACAAATCTAGTTATTAATTTAAATTTTTGAAAATAGTTGATTACAATTATTTATGAAATTATATGCATGTATTCTATTTTTTCCCTTAAAATTAAATATAAGTGACCAATCATAAAACTCTAATTTTCATACATGATCGTTTTTTTTTTTTAAGTTTTGCTTATTTTTGATCTCAAAGAATCCATTCCACAAATACTAATTAATATTCATAAGTTTAAAAATTAAGCTGTGGTGGTCTTATTAAGAAAAAATATTGAGGTAATTAATAATCCAATTATTCTTAATGTGGTTTTCTGTTATAATGCTAGTCAACAGGAACATGGAAATAAAATTTTATCATCCGGAACCCGCCTTATCGAAAATCAGATTTAAATTCTAACTTAATTAAATTAGCCTTAATTATAATGTAACAAAAAGTAGATTTCTCACTCAATACAGATATTTTTATCTTTAAAATAAATAAATTAGAATAAACCTGGAAAATAAGGGCTTCAGTACAATCAATTTTATAACATAGCCGAAACGATAAACAAGGAAACCCTCTAATATTTTTCAAGACGAATACAATGGCTTACAACGATTATCCAATTTTATCTATTTAATGAAAAAAAATAATGTTTATATTTATGCAAGTATAAATTAAATTATAAGATTCAGTATTTTTTATAGTTTATTTATATCCGGAGTTATACGTTAGATTAATGAGGAATCTGGTAACATTTATATCTTTACAGCAGTTCCCGTAAAATTAAAGTACACAATAAATAACATCTTTAAGTATTCTTTTGATAAATTGCTTATATATAAAATTTATAAACATATTAACCTTGTAATAACACGAACCATGCGGTAAAGTAGAAGGAGATGGAAGAATATTCTTTTCATTCTCACAATGATTTCACTTGCTTTATTATGAATAGTCGGAGTCATGCTAAATTAAAATTGCACGCAGAAAGCGCGCAATCTTCAACTCAACAATGATCAATAAAAAAAATTATAAACGATATGCAATGCATTAATCAAATTTATGCCTTACTTAATTTAGATATACAATGTCAAAGTGTGTTTTTATATTTGTCAATGTATCGAGTACATTTTCGTTATATTTTTAAATTAACTCAACAAATATATTCTTATTTTATTATTTTCTAAGTATAGTTATTATAAAACATACAAAAAATGCGGTTGATCAGGATTGCGCAAATCTCAGCTCGTAGTTTGTGCACATACAAATTTCAATTTTCACATTCGTTGCATTATCTAGTAATATTAGTATTGTGACCATGCGTTACAGGAAACTTATTTTCAAAATATTTCTTCGCAGAAACATACGCATGTAGCCTGAAAACAGGTTATGCAACATGAATATTTTATAAACAATTTATTTTAAAAATATAAGTTTTACTTTTTAAAAAAACTGTATCCTTATTCAGCTGCAAGCAGTTGAGATGTGTGTCAAAAATAAATATTCATTTGGACTGGTCGAGTTCAAAATAAACGTATTAGCAAAAAGATAAAAACCACTCAGAACAAAGCAATATTCAGAGAACTACGCGAGTAATTTATTAGAATACTTAAGCGCACGTTTAGTGTTTTTAAGTGTTTTTCGCTTCGGCTTGTTTTGTGAATATCCTATACACACACGCGTTGTACATTCAAAAGCTTGCAGAAATTTAAAAGCAGGATCGGGCGGCGTCTTTGATTTTTTCATTGTTTGTCCAGTGACGCTCTCAAAATTGAGAGCTTCGGCTTTTTGCGAACGCACCTTGTGAAGAAAATAATTCAATTAGACCCGCGCAAGGCTCCGCTGCCAATAATAACAGCGATCCCCGGAGATCCGGCGGGCGATAGGCGGCCGGCGCGGGCTCCTCTTATTAATAATAATAATCAATCATTATTGAAGAATAAAAAATAAAAAAAGTCCAGGGTGGAGGCTGGTTTATTAAAAAAAAGTTTTTGATAAAATTTTGATATAAATACGTAAATAATAACCTTTTAATATAACAATTACAAGTATCTATTTACAAAAAAGTGGTTTTCATACAAAAGTACTGTACTTAAAAATTTATAAAAATATTTTTTTATTAGTGGCGAGAATATTCTGTTAAAAATATTTATAATATTTGCTCTCTATGAAAAGAAACACAACTAGATATTATTCTCTGAAGTGAATAGAATAATTATGTATTCTTGTTCTTGTTGTATTTAATATTGTAAAATATAAAACTAAGTTGATAAATAACGTTATTAAAATAATCAATTGCATAATTTTACAAATATTTTTTTAATATTTAAACTATAGATCGTATCTACATATTTAAAACATTTTTTGCACAAATAAGCTTTGTTTTGATTTTTATTAAATAATTTTAAGATAAGCAAATTACCAAGCAGATGCTCATGTGGGTGAGATTAAATATTAAAAAAACACATGTTGTTTAAGGTGTTGTATTTTATCAACTTTTAATTTCATTATAATCGTTATTTTTTTCAAGATTACATCTTACAAGGGAGAAGCTAGTATAGCTAACCCAAACTCGGTAGGCATGGGACAATACGACGATCGATTATCGCCCCCATGTGGGCCCCATCGGACCCTGTCTCCGGGCCTGCCCTGGCTTGCCCCGGCTTGCCCTGGCTTGCCCTGGCTTGCCCCAGCTTGCCCCGGGCGCGGACCCCATCCGGCCCTGCGCGA
This sequence comes from Atopsyche davidsoni, assembly GCA_022113835.1. Classification (NCBI taxonomy): domain Eukaryota; kingdom Metazoa; phylum Arthropoda; class Insecta; order Trichoptera; family Hydrobiosidae; genus Atopsyche; species Atopsyche davidsoni. The sequence goes on from JAILWY010000025.1 coordinate 4,720,973, forward strand.
GGAACCGTTCATTAATAATTATTTGGTTCAAAAGGAAGCGTATTGAAAGAAAGAAGCCTCTTTTTAAGGGTTTGTTCCTAAATTGAAATTAGGGTTAATTTCACTAATGGGGTAGCGGCGAAGTAAAGTATAGGGAGGCGAGAATGAATGGTGAATTTGTGATGGTATAAACATCGGAGGCTTCGAAGGATTTACGATAATTTTTGCAACTGTATACTTCTTCCTAAGATTTATTGTTAGAGGCATTTTTTGGAATCCTTCCAATATACTAATATTGTTTTCTTATTTGCTTATGCTTTATTATATAGGAACAATTAATAAAATATATTTACTGATACAATATCATCGCGAAATGAAATTAAAACATTTAAATTACCCAAAAAGCAAAATATAGCATCGCATGAGTAACTGAACTTGTTTTTGTTAACCTAAAATTAAGTATCAATATCACTAAGCATATATAATCAATAATTAATTTTCTATTAGCTGATATAAAATGACATCCAAAATAATTTAAGAAATTCAAATCTGCCAATAATTAACGAAACGAGTAAATTATTAAGTAACATCATCAAAATTGTTAATCTATCAAATACACTGTGAGCCTGTAGTTATTTGATCCTGATTGGAGATCGGTCAGATAATTGTTGTATTTAACTAAATTTTCATTAGTTAAGAGGATCTAGGCCCGTTGACCTCTCTAATCAGGAGGTATAATCACGATAAGTCTTGAATATCAAATTGGTATTTAGATATTCAGAAAATCTTTGTTTTAAATTAAAAAGCAAAAAAGGCAGTTATATATTTTTGGTATTGCAAATTGATAATATAAATATTTGGAAACAATATATTACATCAAGCATTGAAGCCGTCTCAAAGAATATTGATAGTATAAGGGTTTTACTCAAAAAATATTTTTCCAACCTCAAACCCATCATTATTTTTCAATTTAAAACATTAATTTATAAAAAAAAGAGTAGAGAATAATTAATTTTATTTATGATTCGGATAGCAAATATATTTTTTTATAATAAACATATTTTTACTACTAAAGTGTACGTATTCGCTAAAATATTAAAATAAAAACAATAAGCACCGATGATTTTATGATACTTGATTATACATTTGTTGAGAATTTTTTATGCCAATTTATTTTAATTATAATTTATTGAAAATGCATTCAGCCAATTTACTAACACTAGTAAAAAATACCCTCAAATCAATTTTATGGTTATACAAACCCGGAGCAATATAAATATGGCACCCTGCATGCATCGCTGTAAAAGTATCACGAAAGTGACGCTTCCACCTTCCCCAGGGGTATGGAGCTCATTAAAAACCCTTTCGTAAACATATACAGCCTCCATAATAGAGATATAAACCCTCGAATCAAAATAACAGGGCATACGCGGCCTGCCAACAAAAAATCTGAAATATTTCAGATTTTTAGACCGCACCCTAGCACGGTCGACCTTATAGACAATAAAAGCTAAAAAGATGGAAAAATTAAAAAAGATAACACCTTCGGGTCCCGCTGCAGTCATTAGAACCAATCCCGGGACCTCACGTTAGTTGTGAGGGAAGCGCAACCTTTTTTTTAAGGCTTTAAATATTTAAATATTTTTATTACATATTACTAGTTTGATAAGCCGAAGACCCAAGAAACTAAATCTTATCATAACAACGACTGCCATAACCTATGAACATTGATGAATTCAATTTATTTCTTATTTAATATTTATTATAAGGTATTTAGTGTAAAATATTTCATCAATGCTTATTTTTGCACAATTTGATAAGATTTTTTTGAAACAATGTTATATTAAATTTTTTTTAAAAACATTGAATATCGCAAATATCTTATTAAATATAGAAAATTTTAATTTATGGTAATCTTAAATAAATAAAACTTTATGATTATCCTTAAATCAGCGGTGGATATTACATCTAGGCATGCCTTTTGCTTACTTACTATAATAAACGTAATCTTTATAAACCACTCGTATTACTTGATTCACAATAAATAGCGTTAAAAGTACAAAACTCCTAAATGTTTGTATGTTCAAATATATTTCAGATCAAGCAATGCACGCCACTGTTAAAAAAATACATATGATATTTCAAAACCCAAAATGAAACATACCAACATCCGCTTGTGAATTGGGTATCACCTCTTAAAATCACATTTTTCCATATATATACTTACTATCTCTAATGGTTGCCGATGGCTTCGCTAGGTGCGATCTTCGGCGCGTCAAAGGACCGTAATTGTTGGTTACGCCACACAAAAACTTTAGGCATTATTAACAAAGATTCATAGAAACCGACTGCGGGATGGACGGGACCAGAGGATAAATATGTTGATTTAGGTCCGGCCGGCTCGTACTAGACGCTGATGACATCGAAACGTGCGGACGCTCATCCCGTGGTAATTGATAAGCCTTCTACACACGCTGCGACACAACCGACAATCGAGTAGTTACTAGCCAGTATCATTTTTTTGCATTATCACTTATTTCTTATCCAGATGCCTCATCTCAGAGGGCGTGGGTTACTATACTATCGTATATCTCTATGACTATTCATTGAGTGTTTTTCTTGGGAAGTATAGTGTAGACTTCATCGTGTCTTTCTACACAGCAGTTTTATGTTTTTAATGATCAGCGTATTGCTGCTATACAATATAATAATTATACAGTTATTTTATTTATAAATTATTCATATGTGATATTCCTTAGGCTGCATAAATGATAGCACGAGTCCTTAAGGAGAAATTTTTTGAATATTGGCTTGATTGAAAATCGGTTTCGTGCGTAGCCGGCTTTGCGTTCAAAAGGTGTTATTGGCAGATAGGCTTGTTTAAAGTCGTCCAGGGTACGTGAGTGTGGAGGCTCCGACTCCTGGAGGGGGGCTGGTGCAGGGAGGCTCTGCGGGGGCGCACAATGACGCACATGAATCAGCCTGGCAGCCCGCGGCGCCTCCCGGGCGGCCCATTAGGCCGGGTGCGCCGCGCGTATTGTCGTCCTGATATCCTTTTAATGCCGATGCTTCTTCTGGCTTCTACATCGCAGGACAAGCTGAACACGATCCTGTGTGGCCCTTTGCGTAATTTGAATAACTGCTTTTTTCATAATTTAAGAATATACGTATTGTCGTTCCGATATCCTTTAATGCCGATGCTTCTTCTGGCTTCTACATCGCAGGACAAGCTGAACGCGATCCTGTGTGGCCCTTTGCGTAATTTGAATAACTGCTTTTTTCATAATTTAAGAATATACGTACTGTCGTTCCGATATCCTTTTAATGCCGATGCTTCTTCTGGCTTCTACATCGCAGGACAAGCTGAACACGATCCTGTGTGGCCCTTTGCGTAATTTGAATAACTGCTTTTTTAATAATTTAAGAATTTACGTATTGTCGTTCCGATATCCTTTAATGCCGATGCTTCTTCTGGCTTCTACATCGCAGGACAAGCTGAACACGATCCTGTGTGGCTCTTTGCGTAATTTGAATAACTGTTTTTTTAATAATTTAAGAATATACGTATTGTCGTTTCGATATCCTCTAATGCCGATACTTCTTCTGGCTTCTTCATCGTACGACAAGCTGAATACGATTCTGTGTGGCCTTTTGCATATCTTGGATAATTGTTTTTTTTATATTGATTTAAGAATATTCATATTGTCGTTCGGATATCTTTTTAATGCAGTGGCATCTTTTGGCTACTACTTGATACGAAACACTTGGAAGGCTACTTGAGTACAGCCTATACCCGTTGCAACACAACCGATTTGTAATACATCAGTAGCCTCTTCTTATTTTGGATGTTTTTTTATAGTTTTGCTAGTAAGCAACACAAACCTGTAACTGTCCAGTTTGTAGTTTTGTCGCAACGTGCGTAGGCAGCTTCAGTTAATGGCTTTTTTTACGGTATGAAAATAATTTCCCCGGGCTTATTTATTTTTGTACATTACGTCATTTTAATTACGTTTAAGTGTCGATGTATGTTTTGGTTTTTACGTCTTACAAAAAGATGCACAAAATTAATTTGTAGGAAAAAAGGTAAAATAAATAAAAACTATGAAATTAAAATATACCTCTATTTTAAATAAATATTTTTGGTGCTTAAAATTTATCTTTATTTACGCTTCTTATTAGGCATGAAGTAAAATAAAAAAACTGACGATTGATCCATTCGAGTATAAAAGCATAGTTTTTCAATAAACATAATTTAATACAAATTTTTTTTTTTTTTACATAATTAAATTATTCTCATATTTATTAAATAAAATTTGGATTGTACGCGCACCAAGAAAACATATTCAATAAAAAAACGAGAAAACACCCATGAAATTATTTCTCAGCGTGTAAAAGTAATAGAATATACACAAGGTAATATTTTGAGACGACTCCGTTAGTGGTGTGTCTGTAATGGGTTCTAGTTTCTCTCTTGGAATCACTCTACTTACTGATGACATGGTCGTCCGTTTGAACCAATTGAAAATACTTGCCGAGCAGATAAGCAGCTTCCAGATAAACGTAATCGTCCGTCTCCCCTCCGCCGCCTCTAACTATCCTAATACTCGCGTCTAACTATCCCATTACCAATGTAAAGCAGCGGACTACCTGAGACCTCTCATTACCCGCGGATATACGCAATTACGAATTTTAATACTTTAAACACGTGCTAAAGTTTTATTCTGCTGTGCACTGGATCCCACGATGACAAGAGCACAACGTTGTTGACGCACACTTTATAAAATACGTATAATTATTCACATTTTATAAATAGTTGCTAAACTATTACATCGTGTCTTTACACCTTAGATATAACTATGTTTTAACCTTTCCTCTAGTATAATTTTATAAGTGAAACAAATAAGAAATAGCTGTGAAACATTAAATTGTTCATGGACATTCTTCTTGGCGCTAATTTGCACTTGTTTACATCCTTTTCCTTTGTGCACTTTTTATAATGACCTCTAAGTAAAGAAAATAATGTTTATTTTAGCATTAATAATATCATTTAATACGCCTACATAATTAAATATATATTTTAGTACTAAAGGATTTATATTCTAAAACTTATGTAATATTGCAGGTTAGATATTTATATTTTACTGAAAGTTTACAATGTTACAACACAGCAACATATTTGTATTTATTTATATGAATAATTAAATGAGACAGCATTTAATAGCAGCGTCGTAGACGAGTGTATTAACAATTAGTATTTATGACTATATTGGAAGATAGGCAGAGGAGCAACTCTTGCTGATAATTAACAAAGTATAAAAAGCATATCAAGCCATTGCTGCCGGCGCCACAAAAAAGCCGATAATGTTATTAAAGGTTATTAAAACTGCCATATTACGGATCCATTTGCCAGAAATTAATTGGAAATAATTGATGATTACCAGAAAACTGAACATCTCGTAATCATCCGTAGGCCGAAGCTCTGCTTCGTGTGCTTTGGTCAACCGGAAAGCCAAGAGAAACTCGACCCAGTCCTACACTAGTTGCGTTGCCTATATTTTATATCATTATAGTTATTTTTAATATAAACTATTTTATATACAATATAACAGACCTTTTCATAAATAAAAATATTACTTATTATTTAAAACAAAAGTAGCTTGCATGGTTTTTAAGCTTTCTATTTGATGATTAAAAATGAATATTTTGATATCGTACATTATATGCATCCTTTCATATTATTCACACTTATAATAATATGTTAATAATTACATATTAATAATTAAAAATATTATTTTTACTAAATTCATGGCAGCATGCATTTTCAATTGGGTGTTTTTATATTTTATTGATAACGAGTAGTATTTTCAAAAATATGCTTGTGTACATAAAAGCTTTAACTTTGAACGTTTTATAGCGACTCGTGAATTTTTTTATAAAATATATGCATTAACTCTACTTTATTTTTAAAATGTATTCTATATATATATATATATATATATATATATTAAATCATTATCAAATTAATAACCTCCATTAAGATGCAAGCTCCGCGCATAACTATGCAAAGCTTCGTGATATAAATCGATATAATGTGTATGTCATATATTCTCGTTGATGCGATGTTTCAGGTTGAGGTTGAGTTTGGGTTTCCGGTTCCCCTTGCTGAGTCCGCCTTAGCGATTGCCTTCTCCATACAGATGTGTCCATTTTCGACTCGTTGGTTTCGTCTAACGTCTCAGTTAGAGATAATCTATTGGAACAGATTCTGTAGGAAAAGTAATAAACAACAGTGGATTGTTGTTAATTGAGAGTTTTGGGTAATTTCAGTTATTTATTGGTCCGAGTCCGCATGTGTCCATTTTTTACAATTTTTTCATTATTTTTATTGTTTTATTGAGGCTGTCGGTTCAATTAATGTCGGAGAAGCAGTAAAATTAATTCGGTATAATCCGAAGATTAGAAATCGGATAACGTGGAACTGTCGTATGCGCGGTATAAACATTTACATAATAGTCAGTTAACAAAAAATATAAGATCGATATATCAAAGGAATTTAAATACTCGTTGCTGTTACCTTCGGAAGGCCAAAAGGACTAAAGGGGATGCGATATAAAAATCAAGTGTTATTGAAGAAAATTACTTTTGATATTCTTATTGATAGTTTGTTTGAATAATTGTTTGTATTTATATAAATGCAAAACTTAATAACATTTTTAAGCTAAGACAGTAATAATGTTGGTATTAATATAAATATATATTAAAACTCTATATTTGGATATATGTGTTATTTTTCACTTGCTACATATAATAAAACAAAACGCGAAAACCTTTCTTCATAAAATAATACAAAAGCTTTATCATCAGCCAACAACAGCTTCATTTTCAGCAAATACACACTCTACCTTCTACACACGCTGCGACACAACTGACAATCGAATAGTAATTATTCAAAACTATAAAAGACACTCAAAATAAAGGGACACTATTGACTAATTGCAAATCGTTTGCAAGTTGTGTCGCTGCGTGTGTAGTCACACTCCTTTGAGATGCTGTAAATCCATGTACAAGTCCAAAGTCATTATTTCAGCCTTACTCATGCACACATTAACTCAAATCTAAAACACCTTTTATACTTTTATGGAAGCTGCGTGTTTATTCCCAGCACGCTCTCGTCGGGCCATGGGGGGTCTGATGGCTGCGATACGAGCACCAGCCAGAACAATTATGTCCCATCGAAATCATTATTTATTACTCACAACTCATCTCGGCCGAGCGCTGCGGCGCCCACTCCGCGGTCGGTGATTTATTTCTCATGGTGATTGACGAATAACCAATAAAAACGTGTAAACAATACATTGTTCTATTGATTGCGAGCGTGTGCGTAGTCTCTCTGCCCACATGCACGGTGAGGGTCTCGGGCACGGATATTCCTACCCCGGGTTGCGGCTCTTCGAATTGTAGCAAATAAATATATAAAAATAACCTTGCTAGACATCCTCAATAATAATACTTAAAAAAACAGGAAATATATGATTAAATAATATTATTAATTTCTATTACAGAATAAATTGGAATATCACTTGTTTGAGCGTGCATAAATATTAATGAAATTAATTCATGACTTATTAAAAAAAAAAAAAAAAAAACCTTTAGCACTCACAATCTATCTACGCTTTATAAACACCTGAAAAAATATTACCTTATGCAGTTTAAACTGACGTTTATCAAATTAACTTATTCAAAATGCGTAGCTGTTTAAATATTACTTATGCCAATTGTATAGTATATAATAATCAAATTTAAAAAAAGTAAAAAATGCACGTATTAATTTTAATTTAAAATTATAAAAACGCATGCCGCGCTTTATTTCTTAGATGCGCTTATGTCACTTAGTATTCTAGCGCCATAAATACAAGGCACGTGACAATAAATAAATAACTTTTAAACAATGCTTCATATCTTACTGAAACATTTATTATCTTTTCCCACGAGCGGCCAAGAGTCGATCTTAGATAATCAGATAACGTAAAATTTAAAAACATACTACCCTGTAATAGCAGGAAACCCGAAGGAATGAAGCAGGAGAAAGCATTTAGAGGCAATCATAAATGGGTTTTGTCTGCTACATCTCCGGATTTTTCCATGTAAACTACAGAAGGCCTACATACGACAGATAATGATTTTTACAACAAAATATGATGTCATTAAATTTAACTCGTAGATCTGCTTTAGTGAGCTCTTAAAAATACAGAAAGTGAAGTAAGCCCATGGTATGACTATGCCTTATTATGACATAAAAAGCATGTAGACACTGAGCTAGGTACACTCTACACACCCACAGAACTTGGCATGATTCCCACTTCGAATTTGGCGTGGGTGCCCAACGCCATTTATTAAATTGTATTTTTTGTTATAATCAATTTTTATGAATTAATTTAACATTGATAGATTATATTTAAGACACTTTAATATAACTATAAAATGATGGCGACAACTCGAAGCATGCGGCTAGGAAGCAGAACCATAAGTGGTATTTTTTTATTTAGTTTTTTCATGTACGTTTGAAAAAACATGTGTTTTAACAAATACAATCTATGAGTCAACATAACACAGGGGAACTGTTTAGATTCCACCCTTTGGTTAAAAATTCAAAATTTTTATGTAAATTTACTCCCTTTTTGGTTTTTGCTTACCATATTTGTTTGACTTGTATAAATATAAAATGTCTGTTCAACATTGTCTTATAATTGCAATTTTATGTGTTTTGAAGAGCTATGCACATATCATGTCAGTAGTTATAAAAATTCTTTCTTTTATTTAAAACTTTTAATCAATTTATTCGATATAGCGATTAATCTTTATGTTTTAAACTGCTCTGGGCTCTATGCTCTGTTGATAAGATAGATAGAACATAGAGAATATTAGATACAGAGTACGAAAAAATAGTAGTAGAAAAGTATATGAGGTTAAATTATCTATAAGAATATTGCGCTTTCATAGTTGTGACTGGAAAGCTCATTGTAATTGAAAAATAATTTATATGGTGTTTAAAATTCTGTAAACTTTGGGCTAGTCATGTATTTAAACTAAAGTATGGCTTAAAACATACATATTCATTCATTTTTTGTTAAACTTGTTTTATTTTTCTTATTTTGCCAGATTGACTTTAAAACATTATTTAAAAATTTCCTTGTTCTAAATACATATGTGTGTATTTTAAAGTTTTTGTGAATCAATTCTGCGAGAAATTATTATGATTATCTACATTTAGTCCATCCTAGCCTTAATATTTTATCATAATTTATTTATTTGGGACATGTATATTTTTAGACTTTATTCTTATGGTGGTCTCCAATAACTATGAAATATATGCTTGACTGAACACATTAAACGCTTAGTATGACATCTTGATTGTATATTTTTTTCTGTGAAACTTATTAGTTATATTGGAGATCGTGTTTTAATTTTTAATATCAAGACAGTCTTCAAAGATCTGTAAGTGAAATAGAGCTGCGTCAGGGCAGCATATCAGTGGAATAAATGCAGCAGGGAGTTTCGACCAACACCTTCGGAACGGTGGGCAGTGGTTCACATATAAATTAGACTCAGGTATGTTAAAACGGCGGCGTCTCAAAGGCGGCGCGGCTAATTGGAGGCTTCGGACATCAAAGAAGCCGAATATCACCTGTTCTACCGGCCAGACAGGGACGGGGCGCCCGCGATACCCCCGGCGTCGCGCGAGAACGAGCGAGACAATACCACCTCGCGCGTGCTCGGCTCTCGATACTCCACACGCTGCGAAAGAGAGAGCTGCACGATACCGCATGGGAGCGAGCGAGACGGGCGCGTTATCCTCTTCGGAATTACTGCGGGGCTGTGCGAGTGAAATGTAAATACGAGTGCCCGCGCGCCCGAGGGAGGCGGGAGATAGTGCTAATTTTTTGAGACGGTGAGACGGAAGTATGCGCCGAGTGTGGGTCTGAAAGAAATGGGGGATTCGTGTGGGTGGAATGGCGATATCTGGCGCGTGCGTGCGGGAAAAGGATAGAGAGTGACAGAAAGCGATGAGTGGTGAATAATAGAAGATAATTCTTGAACTATTTTGTGGAAGAATGATTTGATAGAAAAATAATCAATCGGACCTTTTAGACATTTTTCCTTGAACTCAATTCAATTATTTTATAATTATCATTAAAAAAATAATCAATTACACATAAACAATCACCCTTTTAGATAAATTAATATTTTTTTCTGTACACGCAACGTGTGTTGACACTTAAAATGCAACTAATAGAAAAATACAACAATGCAATTAAAATGATGATGATTTACATATAATTTAAACTATAATACAGCATGATTATTTATTCAACGTTTCGGCTCGAGTCTTTTTTAATGCAATTTACGTTTATGAAAAAAGTGCAGGTACCGGCGCTGGAACGGAAAGAATATTTCTACAAATCGATCAAATTAATACGCAAAGTTGAAAATTGCATGTAATTTATTGCTGTTTACATTTTTACTATTTAAAATACATGTCATGCACGTCTGCATACATGGACTGAGTGCCTAAGCTACAATGTGATTTATATGGATGTTCCCAAATCCTTGGACTCCCCAGAAATGTTGTAGTTTTTTGTGAAGGTCGCCTTTGCATTTTTCTGGCTTTAAACAATAAGGTGCTAAAATATCTTCATAAAAGATCCTTTATTATACACCCTATAGCTTAAAAGTGACTCCCTAAATGTGGTGCGCGATACAAACTTAAATATTCAATTTAATTTTAATTTTTACATAGAGTATCCGAAGGAAAACCCATTTCTATAGTATTTACCGCATGTTGCTGATTATAGCTTCTTTTTTCTTGGCTAATTAGTAGCGATACCGTCAATATAATAAGCGTCAAATTCAGCAAGCTCATTTTTGTTTCATCATCCGATATTGTTACTTTTAAATAATCCCACCATATAATCTATTTTACACCAAAAAAATTGTAGCTGAGTTCAAATACGCCCCAAAGATATTTCTTATTTTATAATAAATTGTACATAACATGTTTCAACCAAAAAAACGTAAAATGTATCTTGAATAAGAAAACTATTTTAAGTTTTTTTTTTAAATTATAAATAAATATATATTTTAATATAACCAGAGGTAAAAATTTAGTATTATTTTATTTTTATTTTTAACAGGCTACAGTTACACTGTTGTAGTGTATTTTTATTTGAAAGGACCGCACACAAATGTATTAAATAAAAATAATAAATGTATAACTTTTAGAAAAGGTTGGGCAGGCAGGGTATGAGACCGCACGCATTTGAGGCGCCTTTGTGGTCCTGGCCGAGAGCTGCCTTTATGGCCACACTGTAGGGTCGTGTTTTGCTAATATATTTTTCATATGACTTTATGACACTTTTTACCACAACATTTTTTACCCGAGGCATCACTTTATTACCTTCTTTGAAATATTTCAGATCTCGTCCATTGAGGATTTTTTCTGTCGTGTTTTCATTTTGTTGCTTTGCCCCTTCCGAGCAACGAAATTTCTATTCTGTAACTGAATTTGAGTGCGCGCGTGTTTATTGTTGGGGGAGGCAAAGAGGGTTGCAAGAAGTAACTAACTAGTCTACAACCACTTTAACCCTTCTTGGGAGTTATTGTTTATTTGTGTGACTCTTGAAAAAATATATCTGTCCTGAAGTGTCTCAAATTGATTCGTATCTTTAAAAAATATGAGCCCTTAAATAAAATTATTAAAAATATTATACACAAAATTTTTTAAAATAATGTCACCAGCAATTAGTTAAAAAACTCATAACAATGTCCGTATTTAAGTTTTATCCTAATCTATATGTTTATAAAATTATTGTAGAAGCGTTGTGAATGTGAACAATACAAGCTACTAAAGACATTTTTTAAAACTTGAAATAATTTAAGAGGAATTTGTTTTTTACTGAAATAAGTTTATGCTTATTTTGTTACTGCACAAAGAACCAAAAAAATAATTTTCCCATAAATATAGATATCTGGTTTGACAATCTAATTGGGTGTATTTTTAATGAATTGAGATTAGTTATATTACAAAATAAAATTCCAAAACAGAGACACTTGAGATAGTGCTGGTGTCGGTAAATTAAAATTTTTATGGTAGTCATTCCCGAATGGTTATATTGCACTTAATTTGTGACTTAATTAAGCTATAGACCCCGCGTTATTCATCAAAACTATACTCTGTTCAAATAAAAGTACCACTTATTTTAATTTACTTACGTATATTTTATTTGTTTAAATATAAACGTTGTATATTAATTCATTCCTTGAGGTCATGTGGATATATCATATATAAATTAAACACCTAGCTACGTGTGCCAATAATATTAAAAGTTTATGAACATTTGATCTTGATGGTAATTTATTGTCAATATTTTGCAAATATTATCATCGTTCATCATTCATGTCATTATTTTTTTTAAACGAGTAAGTTTTTATTCAGTGCTAGCAAGATGTACTGAAAGCATAAAATCTTAAATAAAATGTCACTTATTTTATAGTTGTGACAATTTTATTTATAATGAAAATATATAGACTTAAGATAATATTAAAACTATCAAGTACACAATGTTTTAATCAATGTCGATATGTTGTTTTTTAAGTGCTTTACATACGCAGCTACAAATTGCGACAACAAATCGTAACGAACTGTATTTTTATGCTATTTTTTTCATAATAGGTATTTTAAAGAAAAAATAGGTACAGATATTACAAGTGGAGATTTGTTGTTGCAATTTGTTTGAGGTTTGTTGGATATTTCCGAACAGACTCCGCGGTTCGCCCTGGCCGGGGATTCGGGAGTATATGACCGGGCGGGACTTTTGATTCGTACCTGGACATTTATTGCCGCACATTAGGAAGGTAGCCGCAGGTACGCCACGGCCGTGATTGATCTCCAAACTGGAAATAACAGGCGCCTGCAGGGGTGGACCTGACCGAGAACAGCTGAAGTGTAATTAATTTTTCGGACGTATGAAATTTTAGTGTCACGATTCATACATCCATATTGTATATTTTATGATACTAGTCCAAATACGGCGATTATTCACCAGTGGAGCGCAAGCAATACAAGCAACATAATATTGTTTTTGCTAAATATTTTATAAAATACGCATTTTTCATCAAAACTTAAAAAAAAAATATTTTTACTGAATAGCGTGATTTTTGGGTATAATTTAAATTCAATGAATAAACCTCCTCGATTTGGAGCAAACACTGCACTTATGTCTATATTTCAAAAAAATATTTCAAAATTGCCTAAAATCTTAACCGATTCAAATCACTGCCATTAATTTATGAAAAATTATGTCCTAAAACAAATATTCATATTTTTAATGAAATAATATTTATGTATGTCTATTTTTGGATTGAACGCCAATCAAATGCGTATTTATTACCTATTACAGGTTTATATCAAATCAAGATGATATTTTTCTGAGAATTTCTTTAAATCATCTTCTATGTGTGAACTAATGTGCCTAATTATATTAGTAAAGAAATAACATTTATTTTAGTTTTAATGTTTTCTGTAAAAATTAATTATTGGTATAAGGTGATGATTTGAATTAAAAAATTCCATTGTATGGCTATCTGTTTTGACTTTTAAACAAAACAAATTATTTATAAAAAATCACTGCATACCATAATTTTTCAATTTGTATTTACGATCGTCAATAGTTTATGCAATGATAAATTACCGCTTTTAGGTATTTTTTTAATAAAGATATAAAGTTTTTAATAAATATGTATAACGCGCATAGTCTGATCAGATATCTTACTAGTTTAAAATCAATTCCCAATTTAAAACAGTAGCGCCGTAATCAGTACAGCCCTGGGCCCGCCGCCAGTAGCGGCCGGGGAGCTCTTTGGCCGAGCTTATTCTTATTTTATTACAACAAGAGGAAAAAGAATCAGCCGCTAAAAATACCTGTGCATGCACGGATTGACCCGTTTAAGTTTTTAACTCCCGAAAAAAAAAATATGCAGAGATACTATGCACGAAAAGATACTGTGCATACAAAAAATACTTATTGATAAAATCAAAGGTACTATAAATTTATTATTATTTTTTGTACATCCGTTTCACATACGTAAATAATGGTTTATATTCTCACCTAGTCCCAGAGAAAGCTTGACCAAATTTATTATATCATCAAACTGTGATGCTGATATATACACATTATAAAAAAATGCATATATTCTCTATGTTTCGATAAGATAAACGCTGTTCATTAAATACGAAAGAGTCCTTGATATCGCCGAATGTGAAATCTTTTGCAGCACACATGGGCCAAACACTTACTCTATGATTAGTATCAGGATTATAATTTACTGTGTACTCCTTATGATTAACACCGTCAGTGTGATGAAACAAAATAAAATACATACTGTGCAAGAATCTTATCAGGTCGGCGTTTGCATCTGCCTTGTAAAGACTAAATAAAAATATTAAAGTGCACTTTACATATCCAAACGTAAAATCATAGTATGTACAAGATGTCAACGTAACTGAACTCTATAACTTGGATCAGGATATAATCTGCGTAGTTAGTTCAATGAAAATTGATGGAATGCTTTGGCTGGGTTATCTGCACCCCATGGATCGTCATGTGAACGTAAACAGAATTTGTAATGGCGTAATATGGAAGGGACAAGCTTTGAAAAAGATGCATTGGACGAGGCCAGGACCACCATGGGCAGCAGCGAGATTATTCTCGATTTTGAGTGTTTCTTTTTATTTAAGCCAATATGAAGAACAACGCAAAAGAGGACGCCATTGACTTGTTACCGTTCGGTTATCGGTTATGCTACAATGTGCTTAGACAATTGTACGCTTAAAACATTTCATTGGCATAACTTACATTCTTGTACTCTTGTACAAGTATAAGTACTAATTACTTATTATTCGTTTTTATTCTGGAAAAACCTAATACAATTGCTGCAAGTCGCATATCTATAAACACTAGAGCTAATAACCGAGGTGTACCATTTCCCATTGTTCACCAGTAATGGCTGTGGCAATGTTCAACGTTTAGTCAATTACGATGTTTGATGCCAGTGTGTGTGAGTTGGGACATTCTTTTTAATATTTGGACGCGTGATCATAGATCTGATTTATGTCACACGCAAGCAGCAGTACAGTCAGACTCACGTCAAGATCAGGGCGGTTAATTTATGCTTGTTGTTTACGTAAATTTGTTTTATAAGCCGTATTGTGAACAACAAAAAACATCAACGAAACAAAAGGCGTTTATATATATAAATTTTTTTGAATTCTTAAATCTTTTGTTAATTATTACCACCTTACGTAATTTGTAGTTCATTTTTCACTTATTGGATCTTTTGTTTTTATCCAAACAGTGTGGAGTTGAGTAAAGTTATAAAGTCTAAAAATAAGTCCCTGTTACAAGTTTTTTGAGAAATTTTCTCTGAAACTAGAAAAGTGCTAGATTTATTCATCTGACTGTCTAAAATTATATTTCAGGTACATTGCAAAATTGAATCACATACTAAAAAAATTGTTATTCAATGTACGTATTAAATAAATAAGTACGTAAGATAGCTCAGATATTTGTGCACACAAATTCCTAACTTTTAAGACGACTTCATTTTGGAGCTCAAATCTATTTAACACTTAAACCAATGTAGATAATTTTTAAGATTATTTTACATTTGAAAAATTAAAAAAAAGAAAGAAGAAAATTAAAATGGATACGGAAGTCGAGACAGTATAGCCTAAATGATATGAGTTAATCACCAAAATCCTCTGAGAGGCATCTGAAGAAAGAAAAATAATTTTAAGCTCGTTACACGCCACTGTAAAAATATTATCAACATGAAATAAGTTCTGCAACGTAGAAGATTACCTTGATCTCACCGTGACTTGAGCGGGCTTGCATCATTACAATAGAACAAATCAGGCCTAGTAATTAGATACTTACGTGTGTTATTTTCCTCAACGTAGTGGCGTATTGTCAACTGCCTGTAATTTATTCTAATTCCTTCGTAGTTATTATTCAGCTCCGTAATGATGTATTTATTGGTGTCACGTACCAAGGAGAGATGACAATTGATGTGATTAATCGTCGTGTGTGTTTTATGAAACAATGCGACACACGAACTCGCCTAAGTAACGTTCTGCTGCATACAATCTTCTTCGGAATAAAAAAAATAGCAACTGTAGTTAAAATATTTTAAGTTATCGACTTCCATTTGGAGCAGCTAAGAAATACTTTTTTTTCTCTATTCTTCGAAAAATTATCTTACCGTATTAAAATATTGAATACAACGTAAACCTTTTTGAGTAAGAAATGTGGATTTATAATACATATTTATAAGTAATCATTGTTGGTATAATTTTAAAATGAATAACGCTTATCTTTTTCATTAAATAATTATTTTACTATCAATATTTCAGTATTGTTTTAGGATTCAATAGATTTTTATCTTTATTTTCGTAAATATATTTTTAAAATATGAAATAATTGAAATTATGTTTCTATGCAAAATTTTTTTTTGATATTTTCAAGTTGCGAAAAAAAGTAAAATAAAGCTTTTGTGATATTTTAAGCGCGTTCTTAGTTATGTAGATATCAGAATTACACAACAATTTTACGATTTTTTTAATATCCACAAATAAATAAATAACATCAAGTAAAAAAATAACAAATACGGTGTTTCATGTTACTAGCAAGCTAGAAATTTATAGCGGCCATTCTGGGAGCTCGGAAAGCTCGAATCGCCTCGTTTCTCCCATGAATGAACGGCGATTTTTTGTTTTGTAGGAAATCCACGGCAAGCTCCTCCTTCTCCCCCATGCCACCCCCATCCGAGAAGCCTTCGTGCGTCTGAAGCCTTTGATACAACTCGACAACGTAACTAGCTATATTTACGTTACGTACACGTGACCCGCGGCCTGTCAAGATCCCGAGATATGTCGTATTTTATGTTATATCGTAAATAAGATTAATTTATCGGCCGACCCATTTTTCCTGAAAATTGGGGAATATTAATAGGCCTTGCGTGCGGCTTTTCACATTTTTTTTGTAATCTCGATACCAGAATTTGAGTCGATTTTTTAACGCAACTCATAAATGTCAGGACTTTTTTCTTCGGTGTTTTAATATTTTTAAATATGTCATAATTATTGTAAAAAAAACTTAGATTAGCCGTATTTTAACTGGAATAATAACGATTGACGTGATTTATTCGCGAGCAATATGTAAAAGTGATTTAACGTATAGTTATGAAAATTCTGCATAATTTATTCCAATACGTACGATGAAATATGAATGGAATAACTAGTTATTTTTGTTTTACGAGCTAAACATGCAGCGAAAGCAATGAATAAAAAAATACGAATAGCAGCTTAAAAATTGACACAAACGACCGAAAAATGTTTTTTTTTAAAAACAGTTATATAGAATGCGATACATTTGTATGCAAAAAGCGATGCTACATTTTAAAAGAATTCAAAATTATATTTTAATTATATTTAACTTATGAATAATAGAATGGTTTTATAAGAAGATAACTATACCGCGTTCATTGCATGCCCTACAATTTCAATTTCTAATCTAATATTATTAAATCTTAGTCATCTCTAATACTTTACTCAATACTCTTAATAATAATTCCTATAAATAATTTATCAATAAATTTAATAGACTTTTTTATTAATTAATAGAACAGTGGCCCATATTTTATACGCGCTGCATGCCATTAGTAAGTGAAGTTGTAATATAATGTACTGCATTAAAAGACATTGTTTCTATGGGTTTATTTCCATTTTAAGCACCTCAACTGTTAATCAGCTCTTTGTATTCTATTTGTAACTCACATCACCTTATCATGCGACTAGATAGTGCCAAAGTGACGCTGAGAATGTTCACTTCAATCACACGTAGAATATATAGGCAACGCTGTCTTTTTCTCTCAAGGGAAGTGTTTAATAAGCCTATTAAAGCAGGTTTTAGTGCGAAAATGACCTACATATGTGCAACTCCCAGGTGAGCAGTAATGGCTGTTTAGGCGCACAGGTGGATTCATTACAGGTAAAACCACGCCACGTAGTACTGGACGCACTCCATGCTAATAACATTGTCTCTGAGTGTGTTTTCTGTAATGAACCACGCTCCCTGCTCCATTTAAATGTTTAAATGCATTACAACAAAACCTCCAAGCACCTATGACCTAAACTATAATACACGTCCTGCATTATACTTTAATTAAAATATTACATCTAAATCTACCACGGAGAAATTAATTTTTTTTTAATATTAATTGATGATAAATACAACTGTTAGTAAAAAAATTATAAAACAGTAGTATTTCATGTTTAAATCAAAAATTCACATTAAAGCCACCAACGAACTGACCAAGTACAAACTTGACATACTGATTAAAATTACACGATACACGAAATATTTTAAAAACTTATATAACAAAATTGCCAAAGACCAGGCATTGGTTTTGTGTAGTCAGATATTAGAGACATATAATTCTCAAAACCAACCTAAAGCAGCGATTCACACGTACAAACAATCCTTTTATTAAACTATGTAGTCGCACTTTATTTAATCAGTAGATATTAGAGTTCTAACTTTGTTAGAATGTGCATATATTTGTGTCCCCCAAGCGGAGTCCCGCGCGCACTGTGCGGCGGCATTGCTAAGTACCGAGAGCCGCAGCGAGGCGGAGTTGTATGGGCGCACGCACAGTGGTCACTTCCAGTCTAATTACGTCCAATAATTTAGGTCCGGATCGCGTGTGTAACAATACTAATTCCTCTGGCCAACCATTTTGGAGGAGCATTACACCGACGCGAGCGCCATTGTTGCTCCGTGCGGCGGCTCTAATTTTATTGTGATTATTTGCGTGGTCTCATATAAAGGCGGAGTATTAACTAGAAACTACTTGTAATGTTACTAATGATTCTTGAATTTGTTGAGCCGAGTTTTTGACGCAACTTACCTCTGCAGTGTGTTTCCAATGCCAGGCTTTTATAAATTGGCCTTCTACGCGAAGAATGGTATAACCCAAAAAGTGAAAATATTAAATTTAGATATTTGGCTTGAACAAAAAAAAAAAATCATAAAATAAAAAACCCTGCCTAAACCTACCTTACATAAATCGTCACCAAATATCTATCAAACAAACACTAAATAAATATAGTTTTTTTTCACCATAATTTTGCGATAAATATAAGTATAAACTAATAGTGAGATTAATTGTATACTTGCAGAGTAAAATGCTATGAATATAAATATTGAAAAAATATAAAACGCTTTGATTTCTAATTTTATTACATTTCTTCATTTTATATCTACTTCGTTTGAGCAGGTCTTGTTATTTTTTACTAAGCGAATTTTTTTAAATTCACATATGAAAATTGTTCTATAAGTTTTCGTGTGTGTTTATCTAATTTATCTAATTTTAATTTATTGCTGTTCAATAATCAATTTTAAAATAAAACTTACTAATGAAATGTACAATTAACGATCGCTTAGTGTGAGCATTGATAATCTGAGATCCTACAGCCCCAACAGTAAACAGTTGATTCCAATAAAGTAAGATTAAATTCCAGAGGGAACGCCGGGAGCGAGAGTGGGTCTAAGCCAGATTTATTGGTTATCGATTATTCGGTAACCGAAACAGGGACTTCAAAACCCAGACCTGCCAATACAAAAAAAAACAAATAAATATTAGAATTGCTTTGCTCTCTGGTGTTATGCAGCGTTTTTCTATCAACAAGGTTTGTGTGTGGAATCCTTGAAGATGGCCCCAGTACCGGCATCAAAACGTAACACCTAGAAAAAAATGATTCTAATCACAGCTGCAAAAAATGAACGAACACATTGAATAAATAAATGTATTTGCTGATTTTTACTTAATACGTATAACTGTTAGTAAAAAATACATGACTTCCATTAATAAATTATTCGATTTTTTCTTATTATATTTTTTAAGCATTTTTTTTCGTGAGATATGTTTGTATAATATATTTAATGTTAAAAAATACGCTAGCCATTTTGAACCCTTATAGTTTTTAACATTTAATTTTCGACAACATCATTTTATTCAGCAATTTATTCCAAGCAATATATTCCGAACTAACAAATCTGACATAATTACATGTTATAAAATAAATTGTTGTACATGCCGGTAAGAATAAAATAATTTACAATTGTAATTTTCCGTCCCTTACATGACAGCACCTGGTATTGGTTAATCGAGATACACAAAAGCACATTAGAAATGCTTTATGCGATGTGTTTGTACGCCGAGGGGAGGCCGGGGTGACTTAATGCTGAATTTGTCCTAATGATGACATATTCTCACTCCCCCCAAAAGGGGAAAGTCGACAACACGTAACTATGGGCGATTTGTTACCTTTTAAGAACGACAAACCTAACCTTTTTTTTATATTGGATTTAAATTAAATTGAAAATCTTGAACAAGTATCGAGAATAAAACAATATTTACTCATAATAAAAATTTAAAAACTAGTGATGCTTTACACAAAAAAATACTAGAAACTATGTTCAGATCCTATAATGGTTTATGTTTTATTATTTATTTTTATGTACTATGCATACTAAGTATTTAATTTGCTCTGTGTGGTTGGATTTTTCGTGAGTTGAACGCCATTCAATGAATGATTTATTTGTGTATTTGAACTAATGTGTCATTAGAAATATCAATATATTGTTCAACTTGTATACAAGTGTGTATCATATATCATATATTATTTAATATTTTTGTATTATTATTTCTTCTTATGAATTTTTGCTTGCTACAACCTGAGTTCGCATTGAATGTTACAGCATAATTCATATCGATATCATGCTGGTATATCTTCTTCGAAATATAATGATTGGTATAATCAGACTAATTCCGTATCTTCGTATTCAAGGCATATTAAATTTGAATAAATATTGGCTTTGTTGGGGGAGAATCATATGTAAGGGTAGAAGGCAGTCATATTCTTACCCTTACATTATAATGGGGTATGTTAACATTAAGTAAGGAGGGGTTATGTTACTTTTGCGATTCGTGGAGTATCTTCAGTATAATAATATTTAATTGGAATGAGGTTTGATTACATACGTTATACATGTATTATTCTTCGTTTGTGTGTTGGAACATTAATACAAAATAATTCATTAATAATAACCTCAAAATATCTTTTTTCCATTTTATTAATAATAAAACAAAAAATAATAATTTATCTAAATATATTTTGTAGGTTATATTTTTTTTAAACTGAACATTTATGTATATATTGGTTTTTTAAAAGTAACCGTATATCATCGGCTTACGATCTTAACAAATTTCCAAAGTATTTTTAAACGAGCTTGCTTTGCCCCTGAAGTTGCGGCACGCTTCTGATAGAAGCCTCTCCCTCGTGTAATACCTGAAGAGATCGCCTCCACATTCAGTATCTCGACAATCACAAAATAACGGCACCGTGGCACACTACTTGAATGTTCCTACTTAGAAATCTGCTTTGCATAATTGGGCTGAGTAATTGCAGGTGAGGCGAGGAAAACCAAACACGTGTGGGATACCTGTAATGTATAGCGAAACATTAGCTGGCATACATTCAGGTGCTTGACATAATCTGAGAATAATCAACAACCAACTCCTCGAGGGCAGTAAAAAATAACCGAGTCTCACACAATCGATCAGTTAGCAGCAGATTTATAAATTTCGTAAAAAGTTAATAAAAATGATTGTTTTATTTGAACACACTGCGGTTTTTAAATTTTTGTATTTTTTGTTACAGGTAAAGCTAAACATGCGGTCACACAGTATTCTGATCTCTCCGCTTTGGTAACATTTATTTTTACTATTAAAACACAATAAGAATGATTCAAACATAAAATATGTACATATATATAAATTGCATAAAAGTATTATAGGGCTTGCAATGTCGTTTTCCCTTTATAGACTGCTCATACTGTGAGATAATTGTATGATATAATATATATGTAGAGTGTGTATGTGTGTGTGTGTGTGTGTGTGAGTGTGTTATTTTTTTGTGAAAGTGCTTACTTCCCAAAGTAAAATAACTACAAAATAGAGTCATAAACATATGCAGTATCTTGTGCAATATATCAAAAAGTCTTGTTCTACACGCGGAGTAGTAAATTTCTCCAGTTGTGTGGGTATTTTCTCAGGGAATAATTAAATCCACGAATATAATCTGATATGCACACACGCGGGCAATGGCGGGGCCCGGTTATCTGCCGGGAGCGGCCATCTCAATTATTCTCATAACACAGCAATTTGGACGGTGGACGGGAGAAGGCTTAACCGTCGATGGACATGTAAACAGCCCGGTAAACGGCGGCGGACACCGGGCATTACTCACCCCCGCGGGTGCCAGCGCCGCACAGGGGTGGGAATCGTCAAATAACACATTAAAAATAAAACTAAATTTCATTGGAAAAAATATTTTTTTAAATTAGATAGTTAGTATAGAAGTTAGTGTAGAACAGTGCTTCTCAAAGTGGTTCCTGGGGTCCTTAGAAAATTAAAATCCCTGAACAACGTAAGGGGGTCCGCGCAAGGTATATGTAGGTAAGGTAATATGAAATAAAAAAAATGTGACACATTTTTATCAAAATCAAAGTTAAAATAAATAATAAATAAAGTAGAATACATTATTAGCGAATTTAACGTCCTAAGTAAAATATAAATATAGACAGGTGCATAAAATACAAGTAATAACAGGCATCGCGGTGAGTCAGGTAGGTTAATACATCGAGAGTCGATACTTGCACCAACTAGTCTATAATATGAATTTATGTAGTTTTTCACCCAGCAAGCAAGTTTTGACTATGAAAGGAGGTCCGTGGGCCAAAAGAGTTTGAGAGCCACTGGTGTAGAAGGACCCACTACACTATTTTTCTCTTAGAAAACACTGGTGAACACATGAACGCTCAGTGAAATGGTCGCCAACCCCCTCTGAAGAAGCACTTGATGAAGAATGAATAGGTTCAATCTATGTTTAATTTTACATAAAATAGAGTCGTTTTTATTTATAGGGAAAAACCATGTACCTAAAAAAATTAATCCTTCTCTACTTTTACAATTAGCGACCGATTAGCAATCAGCCAAAAAATCTGTTTTTTTTTTGCTTTACAAGTATACAGCGCAAAAGAGGCCGCTATTAGATGGTTGCGTATCGCGACGTGTGTGGAAGGCTTCTTCATGTTAAATGTCTGCATATGCTTGAATTATTAATGTCTTCGTACCGCATCCCTCGCTGACTATGGTGGGCTCAATTTTCGAATTACAGATGCAAATTGGTAACATTAACCAAACGGGGGCGCTATTAGACGGGCCGGCCAGTGTGGGTAACCCTACCCCGGGCCTGCGCCACCCTGCAGCACGTGCGCCCCGCACCCCCGAGCCAGGGTTGTGAAAACACTACTGCTTCTTATCTGAATATCATTTGTTACTATCACAATTATTAAAATCATTAATTAGACACCTAACAGCCTAAGTAAGCAACGCAAAAGAGGACGATATTGGCAAGCTACCTGTTGGTTACCAGTTTTGTCGCAACGTGCGTAGTCGGCTTATATTTTGAGACATGAACTATTTCTTGGAGGTGTCTAGAGGTCTCTTTTGAATATAAATTTAAATTAAATGTAATAATTTTTTTTATTAGTGTCTTTAATGATGCTGTATTTCACGACTTATAAATATACGCATCATGATATTATTTATTTGTACCAAGCGAATGCTGTTGGGTTGTCCATAAAACCATGGGTTTTTGAAACGTGTGGTAACTCCACAGTTAGCCATTGTTCAGGCCTACCTATCTCGGATCTCGACGTCTCATTAATGAATTCATACTTAAGAGGAGCCTGAATTATTAAAATATTAAAATCATCAAGATTGTAGCGCAACATTTTCTAAGTGAATCGTTGTTTTCTATAAATATAGCGTTAATGATTATAAACCGGGAATAATTTATATTCAAATCAGCCCGCCTTGGTTTTATATTAATTAGTGAACGTTACATTGCAACATTTTAAATATTATTAAAGTATACTTATATATTACACCCATTGTTTTTAATTACATGAGCGCTGCTCTGATATTCTGTTTTAATAATTGAGTACATATTTTTGTAATGCATGGAAAAATTGTACTGCAGGATTGAATGCATATTTTTACACGTATTATCCGATTTTTTGGCATGTAAAAGCTATTGAGATTTATATATATCGTACAATAGATTTAAAGTTTATTTATGAAAATCTGGATTTAATAAATGAAACAAAAATATTTTTTTAAGGTGTTCTTGTTGTTTCATTTGTGAATCAATAACTCAAAAATGTTATTAAAAAAGTCGTTTTGCTTTCATGCTTTTTTTTCCAATAAAATATACCCTAAAACCATTGCAGTAAAGTTGTAAAGTAAAACAGTAGAACCATGCTTGCCTGCCAATAATGAGGTCACTGGTTCGAAGTTGGGTGGAGCAAAATAAGTTTTTTCAATTCAGTAAAAATATTTATATATTCTTTCTATCCATAAAAAAATTCTCAGGTGCGTATATATCTATATGCAATAAGTAAATTCTGTTTATGTAATAAGCAGTTAATAACTGTTATAAACTATTTGCTTAGTTTAATATATTTTACCTGCGGTCTGTCATTATAAGATAAATATTAAACATGCACCTTTGCCAAGCACAATTTCATTACTTTTAAACAGATATTAGATATGTATGTAAAATTTATGTCACACAAAATAAACTTTGAATAGAATTTCAAAATAATTTCATGAAATAACATTTAACATCAATCACCATCACTCCAAGTGTCTTCAATTAATTTTCTAAACAAATATGGCCGCCTATGGCTTGACGCACCCAGCCGCCATTTACGTACACATTTTTTGGTTTTTTACATAACCAAGTACATAGGGATATAATTAATTATGTAAATTCAGTATATAAACAGGGAACAACCGTCATTCAAAATGTCTACCCACGACGGTTCGGAGTGATTTGTATACGACGATTACAATTTATGGCCTATTATTTACTATGAAATGATAGTTTCTTTTGTTTGGTTAGATCAAATGACATGTGACATTTAGTTTTGGTCGCTCCGTCTAAGTGAGAACCATTATTTCTGATGTCGTAAAAGACAAATTGACTGTAATTTGACGACGTCAAATGAAATCTAGCTGTCAGTTATTATATTTCTGTAATGTCAATTTAATTCCACACAAAAAATTTGAGTTTGTTTTTAGGCGACACTTGAAATGCCGAAAAAAAATCATGAAAACCATGGTTTATCGGGAACGTGAAAGTAAACTTAAAAGAGTTTGAAATAAATAAAAAATATACAACGCAAATCATGTACGTTAATAATTGACAATTTAACAATATTAACCGTAAAAAAATTTATAACAACGTATATTTGTCAAAAACAACTCTTAGAACTCTCATGATACAACAATAATAGCTTATTAGAGAAGTAGGGTAAATTAGCCAGGTATTGTTTTATAATCAAACTTTCAGGTGATTGACAGTCATAGGAGTTACGAATAAATAAAAATCTACTACGAAAGCTAATAAGAATTAATTGAAATCTTCGCGGGTATATTTTAAGAACAAACAGTTCCTCAACTTCATTAATACAGAGTGCCTGGCGTGTTTTTGTGTTTAACGGTTTAGATAGAAAGTGGGTACTTAGATACGAAGGTACACTCATTAATCAATAAAGCATATCGTCTCACTCGCACCTCCCTCAAGGCACTCGGACCAGGCTGAGATGGCTGACAGGGTGAATCAGGGGTGAAGTGGAACACAAACAACCCTTTAGTAATTAGTACACTTTGCTGTACACCTGTAAAATTTTTCTTATTTCAGAGGTATACTAATATTAGATGTAAAATTTTTAGCACAGAAAACATATACATATCTATAAGCAAATATTTATTTGTCTCAACAAAAGAGGCTGATGATGTTTCCTATAGAAATTATATGGATATCTTATATTATATAATTGAATACATAGTTCGAGGTAGCGGTGACCATAAAATTTCCATTATTTAATAGTGAAAATATAAATGCTTTTTAATTTTTCATTTATATGCGTCAAAATGTATTTGAAATTTTGGGTCTTTGTAACTTTTTCATTTAGTTGACGACCAAATATAATAGTGATTTTTTTTAACAAATTTCATTCAAAGCTTTAGCCTCCCAGTCCGGCGCTGGGGAGGACTATACTGCCTGATCACGTGACTTGGACTGAAGGGTTGTTTTACAGCGCTAGGGTTGTTAGAAGTGATTGGCACCCCGAGACAGACTGCTGTTATAAAGGATTCTAACATATATACGTATAAGAAACTTAATTGATTTTTTTGAAAGACAATCCTCTTTAATGCGATGAGTAGGTTACATCACGCAAGCTCAAAATAAGGCATTGTTTTTACTTGAATATTATTGGTGAGGGGGTCATAATTATAAAAATAAGCACAGTACATGTTTTTTGGATGTAAATTGTGTATTTAAAATTCAGACTTTTTCAGTCAAAATTTAGGCATTGAGTCATTATAAAATATTAGTAAAATAACACGGTTTTGGTTTTGATTTTAAGAGATACCCATCACCGAAAACCATAAACTTAACTTGACTTATATAAAATTCTTTTTATAAAACTACACGCTCTAATTAAGGATATTTACTGGATAGACGATAAGAGTATTATTTTATTGTTAGGTAATATTGTATTCCGGATCGCCTGAAGTAATCTGTTCTTTACAGTCCCCAGTAAAATGAATCCACTTGAGTAATGTCCCGCGCCCGCTGCAGCCATATACAAACAAGCTACACAGCGCGATCTACTTTGCATTCAAACCACACCTCGAAAAAAAGCACTCAGTAGCCAACGAGAACGCTCTAAATTAATACGGGCCTGGTAATTGATAATGTGCTTTACGATAATAGGCAATTAAGGCGAAGAAAACACGCCGGGCCGAGGGAGATGGGCCACTTTGAAATGAGATGGGTAGGCATATAAAAAACGCCGGGTTTTTCGATAAGGAATTTATGAGGGCTTAATGATTTTGTCGTGTCCTGCTTTATGCATTATGGCGCTCTAACATAATACGGTGCTCTAGTTTTAAAAAAAACTATTGCCTACTGGTGTTATGGTACAACGGCGTAGTGGCCTGAATGGGTTTTTTACTGTCGTGTCAATATTTAAAATTGTCGATGTTACCATCTCACTGAGCAAGTATTAATGCTGAGTAAGTAAATAATATGTAGTTTAGTCCCCAGGTCCTTATACACCGCAGATTTATATTCGAAGGAAAAGTCTGCGTACTGCTGCTGCTTAATACCATTATTACATAATCCTTTTTTTAACAAAGCTCTGGCGTTCAATCGGATACGTCTTCAGTTGCTGAAACAATATTAGGAGTCCGCGCTTAAATTGACTCGGCAAGGAACTTTCAGAGCACATCCCTAAGCAATCATTCCAGGTTCACTACTGCATTACTGATTATTTACACACACTCAGGATGCAGAATGGGGGTCATGCACAAGCAACAGAATGGGGAGTGTGGGGAGAAGTAAAGAGATGCAATAAAAGTTACTATCGCGAAAAATTAATTTTTAATTAAAAAAATCACAACATAAACGCAAATAAATATTTTTTGTCTGTTTTAAATAAGTAGGTACGCTTTGTCATGTAAATCACTATTTACATATTTTATTATATAATAACTAACAGCAAAAAATGTGAAAACGTATTTTAAATAAAAGTTAACATATTCATCTTTTGTTGTTGGCAAACGTCAATACAAAATATATTTATATTTAAAAATACAATATTTTTTATTGTGCGTTTTTTGTATTACTGGACCTTCAAATAAATAATATAACAAGGAAAAATACACCCATATTTGGGCGAATAAATATGATTAACGACATGAAAATACATCTCCATTAGGAAATTGAATTAAATATGCAACTTAAACCAATCGAAGACAGTTCTATAAAATTACTTTTTTTTATTATTAAAGGAATATATTTCTAACTTATTTTATATCAAAACAATATTTTTATTTTTA
The DNA here is from genome assembly GCA_022113835.1 of Atopsyche davidsoni. Taxonomy (NCBI): domain Eukaryota; kingdom Metazoa; phylum Arthropoda; class Insecta; order Trichoptera; family Hydrobiosidae; genus Atopsyche; species Atopsyche davidsoni. Next base: position 4,749,107 of record JAILWY010000025.1, read on the forward strand.
TTAATTGAACTTTTTAATTACAAAAAAAAACTATATAATATAAAAAAATAATAAATACACAAGTAAAATTAGGTTTAGCAAAATACTGAAGAACAGTACGTTTGATGTCTCTTTTATGCCTGTATTAGTCCAATATTTTATTCTTTTTATTTTTTAACAATATGTAACGAACCTTGAGTTAAACTTAATTATTACTTTCTCTTAACATCAATCAATAGGCGTATCAGTTCACGCAGATAAACAATTGTAAGGTAGCACACGAGTCGTGTTCAGTGAAGCATAGCAAAACTGACTCAAGAAAACTTTTATATAAAATTATTAAATTATTACGTATCTTGAGAAATCTTCACATCCACTTAATATCTGAAGTATGTTGTGTTCTAAGAAATCCACATTTCAATTGGTTTTTTTTTTCATGTCAAAAAAATTTATAGCCCATATCATAGTCGTATCAGCACACTTGTTTAAAATGTGCCACATTTCATTTGAGATTCTCCCATAAAAACGCACGTGTCCGAGGCATACGCTCATCTCTCTATTCAGAGTTTTAAAAAAACGCCAAAACTTCCTGCTAAGTCCTTATGCCTCATTAACAACACATGCCGTCTCCAGATCAAAGGGAGCACTCCTGCGAGACACCGGTCTGGTTAGGATTGGGATCCTAGGGCGAAGCGTGGTTTCTGTCAAAATATTTACTACTGGATATCACCGACACGGATTCCCGAAGGTTAAGTGACGTCACAATCTCGAGTGCTCTGCCCTGAAGGTTCGATATTTTTCCATTTTTCAGCAACGAGAATTCAGTTGTACTAGTTAATTTTGTTCTCATAGTACTTTCTGCCCGACAATACTGAGATTTGGGTACACCGATGATTTTTCAGTTTATTTTAAATTTTGCTAAAATAAAAATACCGTGTTTCCTATACCGCTAAATTACATCATTGACATTATTTTTTTTAATTAAAATATGTAAATTACAGATAGCTTGAATAAAGGGGTTCTGCATAGATTTAATAGAGCTCATGAAAAAGTCACTTAATGTGACTTTTTCATACTGAAATAATATACCTAGTATATTATTCAGTCATCTAAACTTCAATTCTTGACTTCTTTTAGCTCTCATGTTAAATACCGATTACAGCAGGTTTATACATAAATTTATTCAATTAAATAATGAACAATGTTTTAGGTTTACAAGTATCCGATATTCAACAAAGTGTTTGCAGTAATCTCAACCACATTTCGAAACATAAAAACATATTTACGTTAGCTAAATATTGAGATAACCGCTAAAGAAAACAAACCGTACGCCGAGGCTGGATATAAATTTGTCAACACTTAAGAAAATGTCAAAACATTTTAAGAGGTGGTCGTTTTTTTCCCACTAGCAAAAAAGACGTTTTCTTGCTAAATACATTATTCTGACAAATTTAAAATTATCATAAATAAATAGAAAACGACTGAGATCTTCTAATATTAATAGCATTTTTATGGGTATCTTAATTTTATTTTCATTAATTTCCTTAATTAGTTCATAAGCATTTTTTTTTAATTGCTTGCGTATTTATGTTGAAATAAAATCTACGATGTGATTCGACCAATGTTGGATCAATTTATACACGTATATTGAATCTTTTCGCCAATACATAAAAATACCAGTATTTAGCACTACTTTAAACGGGTATTTTTTTATTCAATTGCACAATAGTACTTATGTGATTTGACTATAAATAGTAATTTTAAAAAAGTAATACAGCATACTGATGCATGGTTTCAGTTGTACTGGTTATTTTGTTCTCATACTACTTGCTGTCCGACAATAGAGAAAATAACTTAACGCAGTACAATAAGATCCATGAAACTTTAAACTCAATTATACTAACCCATTGAGGTGTAGTGCATCTACTTGATTTTTTTTTTTTTAATAATATAGTCATGTTTAAATATGAAATGATAATAAAAGGACAACTCCTCGGCGTCCCGGTAGCGGGCCGACACGTGTGCGCGGCGGCGACGGGTCCTTTTGTGTTTTTTTAAGGTTTTTTTTTCTATTTTTTATGTTGGCTGTCTGGGAGGTTTGTTGGTTCAATAAACATCCAAAAAGACCGCACTTACGAAATTTCAAATATTTATTAAATAAATAATATTTTTTTTATACTTTTTTAAAATGTAGGATACACTCGTGTTACGATTATCGCAATACGTATTTTTGTGTTTTAGTACTAATAAAATTTATTGTAAAATATACGTGTAGTGAAGCGCTGATTGCCTTGTAATTTATAAAAAAACAAAAATAATGTTTATTTTTTTTATGTGAATTAATATTCTTTAATTACACTTGAGTAATATAAAATATAATAAAATTAAATGCAGTGCCAAGTACATGTCAACAAAATAATCCTTTTTTTATTTTCAGATTATTAAAAGAACAATTGCTGTCATTATATTAGACTACAAATGATTTATACATAAAATCAAGCGTGAAGTACTAAATACTTCTATTGTTTGGATGGTACGGCATAGGAAATATTTTATCCGTACATAATTCTCATAATCCAAAATATTAACCCTGATGATTAAAAAAAAAATTGACAAAAACTTTGATATTGACATAATTTGTTGTGTTAACAATATTTTTTTTTGGAAACTATACATGAAACGACGAAAAAAGACCTCGGTGTTTTTTTAGACACACGTGGGACTCGAAGCCACAATTTTTTACAATTACTTATAACCAAATTGTAGTATATAAAAAAATGAGGAATATTAACGAACTGAAATATTTACGTAGGAATATTAACGTATTTGAAAATAATCCTAATATTATAATCATATAATAATACGATTTCATTAGATTTATTTTATTCAAAATATTAAATCGTTATATTATAGGTCAAACGTTGCATTTATTGATACTTATATTTGTACGCCACGACGAAATAAAATTATTGTATGTTAGTATTTCATATAATTCATTTATTGAGGTTTAAGATGTAATCACAAATAAAACCTTTAGACCTCAAGTTTATACTTTTTACATTAATAATAAATTGGGTATGAAGTTTCTATTTGTAAGGCAATAATGTTTTTTTTTATTCTGACAGCAACATGTTTGTCATGTTATTAAATGGGTTTTTTTAGGCATATTTAGACAAATCACATTTTTTCCTTTTGATAATGATCTAACAACCTATACTTTACAATTTACTTTTTTTACCAACAGGCAAACAATTTTGGGAAAAAACAAATGTTATAATAGGAAAATGGAAACCATTTGATAAAAATAAGTATCCATTACGTTTTGCAATAAAATGTAATGTAGAAAATATAAACATACAATATAGATAAACATCTGGTAATGATACGGGTTTAGTTGTTTTAATAATATTTAATCTGCATATTTTTAAATCTTGTCAATGCATGTTTTCAAGAAACGCAGTAGCGTATCAGATTACCAGTTAAATTATAAAAGTCATCCAATGAATGTGCGTAGCGCCACTGGATAATGCGCATCACAAATTAAAAAAAATAGATTGGTCTTCCACCCTTATTGCTGCAGACAAGCCTCCAAGTGGGCGTATCCTTTTTTATAAATTATTTGGGGTTATAAGTAATTAAAAACCACCGTGACACTGCACATGCGGCACTGTTTGTTCACTACAGGGCCCCTCAAATGGTGTTACGCAGAAAGGAATATTCCCTATCTCCTATTCACGCTGTTATACTGTATTTTAATAATAAGAACTAGTAAGAAGTATTAAACGTGGATTCAAACTGATCCCTTGTTTATCACCGTCTAAAAAAAATAACCAATATATTAAATATTTCTCAATTAATGTTTTATAAACTATTTTTTTGTCTATCTTTTTTTCTGAGCTGTATTTATGAGAAAAACTTTTCTCAACTTTCTAAAATTTATTTAAATAGAATATAAACGATTTTTATGTAAGTCAAATGCAAATGGGTTTTTAAGAAACAAATCAAAACCTTAAAAAAACATACGCATTTTGTATTTTTTTTAGATTATGCAAGGTGGATGCTTGCATATACCTGTAATACAACTGGAAAATTCCACCCCTTTCGCGTTCTACCCCTAAATATGATTAATTAGTCAAGGAAATTAATGAACAAAAAACGTGTTCGAAATTAGCTAATTATGAGGGATATTCTCTCAACCAAACCCCAAATTAAAAACAATAATAATTAACCCTAAAACGACGGATTGAGATGAGCAGATAGCAGACGCCGGCCCGAAAGAGTTGCTTGATGAGCTAAATATTAAAATGTCTCGGATAAATTGAGGTTTTTATATCAAAAGGTGTTTCGTTAACTGGCAGTTGCTTGTTTTTTTTCCGTAAGCAGTCCAGACTTGAGGCATATCTAATATTTAAGTTATTACTTGAAAGATAGTCAAATTACTTAATCAATTTTTTATAATACCTACACAATACAGTAATAATACGATATGTACTAAGTGAATTTTATTAGTTATTTAGTATCTATTAAGCTTTTTCTTTCTTGGTAATGCATTCATTTGCATGCAAGATGTCTGATCTATTGTTTTCGAAAACTTACTTTTTAAGGCTTTTGTTAGCATGGCAAAAATAAAATCAAAATTATTGGCAACCTAAGAGACGTACGCAATTTGTTTGTACGTTTTTTATCTATAGGATCTACAAAATCACGTTTCGCGTTTAGAGTCTTTCTATCCGTTTTTTTTTGCTTGTTTATCCTGTAATTAAATTTAATGTATTTTTAAAAAATTATACATTTGTTTCCTTTTAATTTTCTATTAAAAGTGATCGTAAATAGGATCTTTTTGAGTTATTTTGTCTACTCACCATAGTTAAAATAAATGTTTTTAAATGCGTTTGAAAGGTATATTTAATCTTCTTTTGTGCACGTTAAAATCATAGTGTTTTGATAATTATCAATGATGATTCAATTCTGATTCATAAAGCTGTTTAAAAAGGTTGATAATTTACTGTAACTAGTCTATTTTTATCTAATCACCATTCTGTAACCAGCTGTGTTTCAGAGTGTATAGGCAGCTTAACAGTATTTATTTATCGTTTCAACCCTTAATGCACCGAGAGAGCGCATCTAAAATCACAACCCTACGCCGCCCAAAATCACAATATTGTTTATTTGTGTCTATCGTCACGGCGGAGGAGCGACTAACAATGGAGGCAAGTAAAATAAATCATTGTTAGACTTAATTAAATCAGCCTAGCGTTTGATTCGATTGGTCCCAACCGCGAGGCATCCGGCGGACGGAGGGGTCCCCGAGTCCCCGGGCCCAATGACTCCACTCGCATTGTCCCCGATCGCTTTAGGGTTGACTTGACTAGTCTTTATTGGAAAAAATACATTTTTTTATAGCCTAATTGTTTATTTGTAAATCCACGTATGAAACGGCTTTATTCTCTTGTGTTATTTTTTCATTACAAATCGTAAGCGCCGTGATTTAAAATTCGATTTTGAAAGTGTATTTTTGTATATTTTGGTAGGCGTTGTTATTATTGATTTGGTTTTTTGGGAGATTTTAATCTTCTAATACTTCAATGCACGTCCTTAGAGCTACTGAATCCCTAAAAATAGTCTCTGCACGAAGGTCAAAACTTCCGTGCACTGAAAACATCAACCATATCATCTAGATTTGACAATATAAAATAAACAAAATATTACTTGTAGTTTTAAATGTTAGTCTGAGACATCCTGTATGTATTGATTTTTTTTAGGGGTTATTGAATTATACGTAATGTTGTTTTCTCATTATTCCGGTCGCGGCAGGGTTGTATTCGTAATTCGTTGCTATAAAAGTTTTTTGTAGTTAAATGTAAATGAGGTGGCGTGCTGCTAATAAAAAAAAAGTTAATTGGATTGGATTTGTTTCATAAATATTATAAATATTCATAATTATGTCTGTACCTTGCTTATATTAATTTACATTAAAATATTAATTACTAAGTACAGCTAACTAATTATTCTGTGCTTTGTAGAAAAAAAAATACTAATACTAAAATTAAATATGAGGCGCTTCTTCTCTCACAGTCAGGGGTAAATTCAAAACTAAAGGCTAGATTTATTACTATAGTTTTCGTGTTTGTTGTAGACATATATCGTTGTTATTATGTTTTAGATGCTCAACTTTTATTAAGGGTTATATAATAAATAAAAAAACATTGTAAAGTTTAACGAAATAAGGTTTTTAAAATATAAACTGGTATTGTTGTGCATAAATGAAATACAGTGGTTTAATTTAAACCCATTTTAGGACTTAACGTAATGAACGTTTTGTCAACAATGACTTTAATAAAGTATGAAATTTAATCGTCATATTGATATCTTTGTCATGAATAAAAAGTAGACATGCAAAGAGTAAAAAGAAAACATAGATATTTTTTTTAAATATATTGTTTTTTTTACTAACGACTAGAATTGGCCATTAAAATAGGAAGTCGGACCGGATTCTGATCTTTGTTTTAAAGAATAATTATCATTATTACTATCTCCAAGTAGACAATGTAATGAAACAAGCAACGGTATCATGTCAATTTCAAACATTTCAAATAATACATCATTAAAATGTCGCACGATATTTTTACATTAAATTGCATTTCCAAAATTTAATGACGCCTTCAAACACGAAACATTATTATTATTAAAATGAAATTCCACCGCGTACTTTCTTTCAAAAATATTAAATATATCAGACTCAGATCGTGCGACGTCACCGTGAAATTTCAAATATCAATCTTAAATAGCTGTCACCTTGCTAAAAATGTATGATCTATTATCATACAATACATCTCAATTGTAATTCCATCAGAGACAATGAAATAATATTTCAATTTATCGTTTTATAAAATAGTTTTGATGGCCGATAAACAGTCGATGCGAGTCATAAGTATGAATTCATAATATATCAAACTAACGGTCTATGTAGCAACCAGGTGAACTCAAAAGCAACTGGGATTGAAGTCTTGTGACGTCTACGTTATTGAGTCTAATCTACACGAAGGTATAAGATATTACCTTTAATTAATTAATGGAAATACAATAGAGTATATTAGTAAAAATAAGGTGTAATTGCCAAACTAAAGGAGCCATTAAGCCAGTTGGCGAAATCGGCAACATCGGATAAAAACATTTTTGACTAAAATATTTAAAAAATGTACTCCAACAAAAATAGTATATTCAGTTTGATAATTGCTTTAATATATTTAAAAAATATTTATAGCGTCGCCCAGCAGTTCTTCAGCTTTTGTAACAGTAAAAAAATATATAATATTATAAGCATCTTTAACTATTTTATTACCAAATATATATTTTTATATGAAATTTTCTTTAAACTGAAGACTTGGTAGTGGTGAAAAATCTTTTTTACATTCGATGTGAATAAAATTTTAATATTTTTATTTAATTAGATACTGTTCAGAAATTCAATATTTTTGATAGAGAGTACTTGATGGAATTCCATTTTAATATTTTTGAATAAAATACTTGAGTGATTTTCCACATTTTCGTTTTTATTAGTGACCGGTTTCGCCAACCTTTCACGTTGGCATTATCAAACAGAGTGTTTCTGTGTTCTCTGTGTTCATAAGAAATCTTAAAGTTTATGGGCAGGTTGCTTTTATGTTGCCGGTTGCCTGGCAGCGAGGCGAGGGCTCATCTCGCCACGCACGCGCCGCCTCGACAATGGGCACATAAACCCAAATCCGAAACGCGCGAGATATGGCGACGAATTAAAATTCCCAATAAACGCGGCAGTAAAGCTGGATTCGGAGACCATTTCAATCAAAATTCCATAAAGAAATTGTCGCGCGGCTCATTTGCTTGCGGCGCTGTGACGCGCGTCGCCATCTTGGGGGCCATGTTGGATTCTCGTGGCCCTGCCGGGAAATTGGGCGCTCAAGAGACGAGACTTTATTACCTGACGACAGGGGCGGCGCGGGGCAGGGTCGTGCGATTGCTGCATGCATGCTCAAGATTAGTTTTACTTTTATACAATAAGCCTTAATGGTGTTCTTTGAAAATAATATATAAAATTACTCATACAATCGAAAAATAGCCTTTACGCATTGTAAAATAATTTGGTACTTGTTTTTTATCCGACTACCAATTTTTTTGAATGTACATGTACTCGCAGTGATAAGAATCTATCATATGACGATGAGTCCCGTTGTGGCGTTTATTTCGTTCATTGCAGATTTCCATGACCGCTCGATTCGTTGGGTTAGGTTAGGTTAGGTTAAAAAAAACTTATACAAACATATAAACTTAAATTAAGTCCTTTGACACTTATATTATAATATGATAAAATATGTTTTATACCGTTTTGCATATTTACACAGACTTCAATAATTATTAAAATACTTATATTCGTGCAAAAATATTATGAACATACGCAAAATTTGTATAAACAAGTTGGTTTTTCAATCATGACATCAATTAGATTAAAGTTATTTCTATAATAGTTTTAAAAATAAATTTCCCCTTAACTCTTAATGGTATGTTGACATGTAAGTCTTTTTTTTCAATAAGCAAGTCGCAGTCCCGCCGTCCCTGGCGACAAAACAGACCGAATCGCCGGAATGCCACCATGCGTAGCTGTCATTTTCAGAATGACAAATTATTTTCATTTCTTATTATATTTTTTGTGTATCATTAAACACACGATATCATAATACAAATTAAACTCCGTAATGCTTTCCTGTCGTCTCTTAAATATTCCATTGTGAGACCAAATTACGAATTCCTAACGCACGAGAAATTAAAATGACTACTTCGTGACAGAATGGACTTGTGTGAATTTAAGACGTGAAACACACTGAATCTGGATTCCACAATAAAAAATAATTATGATTTGACTTGTTATAACGGACGTACATTTTTTAATTTGCTTGCAAATATACATGTTACTATCAACGTAAGCTTTAGTAGTATAGTGGCTTTTATAAACAAATAAATAAATATTATACTATTAAATTGAGAGTTGTTATTAATATTGGTATAAATAAATTTCTGCTTAGTTAAGGTCTAATTTGAACAATAATATATTAAAATTTAAGCCTTTTTTTCATTGACTTTTTCTACATATATACCAAATATAATATCAATGATAAAATTAATTTTTTTTTATTAACTCATTCAATAACAGTTTTACTTGCTTGTTTTACTTGATTTTCTATATAGAGTGTTAGGAAGGATCCTAAGCAGGTGAATTGACAACTGATTTACTCAAACTCATATTGATTGAGATATTTCATTATTTTGAGGTGATATGAGTACACCAGTACAATTTAAGAAATCTTTTTTCAGATGAAGCCATTAAAATATATTTTAAGTAAATATTTCACATTGCATTCTATACTAAATATAAAAACTATTTATAAATCTGGAATTCAAGCCCAGAGTTTCCTGGTGGGAATAATGTAATCAACACTCCATTTGACTTTAATATATGTTATTTTAAGTGGGATTTAGTCCGTCGACGATTTTTTAGCTATTAATCTACAAGACAAATGTATAGCTCCCTTTATGCCGAGCCAGTGATGATAGCTGGCATACGATTATCCCGTTTTATTTGGTACAGTTTAAGAAACAATAACTTACTGTGATATAAGTGGTGCTCTGTGTCGACCGTTTGGTTGACAACTTTGATATCGTTTCAACGAGACAACTATTTGTAGAAGAGTAAATGAAGTGTTGAGTGAATTATGAACACAAAAACAAAATTCCAGATAAAGATATGTTTTTTTTAAATTTTATTATGAATTATGTGAGTAGTTGTTTTTGTGTATTTACAATTTTAATAAAGTTTGTGTCGCTAAATATCAGACAGCTTTATTTTGTATTTTTGCTGAAACCAGTTTGAAAATAATTAATATCCCCGAAACAATAGAATTGTGTGCAATTTGTAATATTTTTATCAAATATAAATATTGAGGAAAAGATAATAAATTCAGACCTTAGCATCAAACATACGCTTTTTAATATCAACGGATACATGATCTTACTTTTTTAAAGCTTAAATACATTTTTGTTAATAATGAATATATATACGTATCACTAAAGAAACCTTACACAAGATTTGCAGCTAAATAAAAAAATAGCGTTTTTAGGTACTTAATTAGCCAGCAAGAATAATGAAAAAAAACCCGACATTTATCTAAAGAACCTAATAAAAACTACAATAAATCAATTGTTCAGAATCCATTCATACAGAAACTACCGGGCCTTCAATATAAAACCGATGTAACCAATAGAAATATCAGTGGTTTAATTGTCCATAAAAAAATCATTACGGGCCTTTGTTGCCGAACAATGACGCGACTTCAGCAAGCCGCGGTCATGACGCGGGCAGGGGGTTGAAAAGGGCGCCCCGCCCTTCAGGGCGATTGCGCGAGTTTCCCTGAAACGGGGGAGAAGTTGAGGGATGAACGATTGCTTGTGAGATATTTTTTAATACAAGTTGAAAATGCGTCAATTTAACTTTTTAGTCAACAAATTAGGGTGCACCGTGTATTGGATATGTCATCAGTTTTTATCGAGTGAAAAGGTATTTTTTTATTATCAGATTTGCGATATCACTTCCAGATATGTGCAGTTTATTATTTGGAACGTGTATACAATATATTATTATAGGTGTTAGACCAAACATACTATAAAAATAAATTTAATTGATGCGTTTTAATTAAGAATAGCAAGAGTTTTTACTGAAACGAAAAAAAAGCAATACTGATCTATAAAAGGACGATATCATCCTTTGTTCTGTGGTCGTTGCTATTTTCTCTGCCTTAGAAGAATATATAGGTTTTTTTCTATAATCACAGTGCTCCAACCACAAACATTACTATAAAGTTTATTTCTTAGTATTCAGGGTTATAGCGACTACGTGGTTAAGGATTTATCAATAACTGATGTCGCATTCCTAGGAGGGTAAGAACCATTTGCTTCTTACTAAATAAAATAAAAAATAATGCAATAAATGTAATATTTAGTTTGTAAAAAAATTTAAATTATTAAGTTTTAACACAACAAATTATTTATGAAATACGAAAAATAGTTAAAACTTTACAGGAATGGATTTTTTAAAAGTATTTTTATCTTTTGTAGTTTTAATGCCTTGAATTAAACTGACATTATATTTGAGAAAGTTATATCATTTTGCGATACGCCTACTGACAATGCAATCACTCGCATATATATTTTACAACTTTATCTATTTATTTACATGTTTTGAATTCACAATGCCCGCCTGCCCAAAACTATTTTACCATACCATCATTTCGAGGCAGAGTCCCCTCTGTATACAAGAGGCGTAAAGATACCCGTACGGATTTCACTTCCATTAAAGACACGCTCATAAACTACGAGCACAATACGTTTAATGGTCCTTCTAAATAAATTGTCGTCAATTCAGCACGGCCCGGTGCTGGAGACGACTGCCTTCGTCTCCCTCGCACTCGCACAGAATGCCTGCGGAGACGGCGGCACTCTTCGCTCTCGAGACGAGAGGGCTGTTTGTCTTAGGTTATTTATATATTTACACAGGCACAGTGGATTGCCTGAAAGTGAAGTTAAATTTAATAATATTTTAGTCAAGTAATACCTGCTTTCAGGGTGCCTTACCAGAGTACCGCACGCCAGTTAAAAAGTACTGAAAATACAATTTGACGCTGAAAATAAAAATAAAAACTCATAATTTTATATCTCCAACAATTGACGTCTTTTCTGTCAAATCATTAAATAAATAAATAACTCATGATTTTATACCACTGTACGAAAAAGCAATGATTTAAGCGGGGACATCATTGAATTAAAGCGAACCGTAATAACATTTTCGTGTTTCTCGTAGACTGTACGCGTCCTTATAATACAATTTTTCGTATATAAATAAATTTGCCAACGCATACCTGGGTAATTAAATTACATGTTATAATAATAAAATACAAAAACCGTACAAAAAAAAAAATCACATTCATTATAATTTGTTTAAAAATTCATCACGTCTTTGACATATTTTCGTTCTGGGATGAGAATTTTATGTCAATAAATCATATTTTCCCACACATAAATTTATTTACTTTAATCTATTGAAAAAGTCTATTTTTTTAATGAGTCATCATCGTCAAATGTCGTCTCATAAAAACGTAACATTTTTTTATGAATTATCATTTTTATAATAAATCATCTAAACAACTCACTGTACTAAATCATGTATGCATGCGCGGATTCTTTGATAGTTTATTTTATGAATTTCAAAAATATATACATCTTTTATCACCAAATGACTTTAAAAATATTAAGAAGCATTTTTTTCAGGAAGAGTATTTTTACTCAAATCTTCAGTGCTGAAAAATGCAATGTATGTATAAATCACTTGTGATTAAACTAAAACAGGTGTGACTTCAATTTCCGCAATTGTTTTGCCGAGGAAACAAAGTTCTTGTTACTAACCAACTAAGTTCGATATTTTAAAACCATCCTGTTTTAAATATTGAATTTCTTTATGGGGTTTTTTTTATATATACTAAGCTCAAAACCATGTCATGTCGTAAGTTGATGATCTTCAGCAAAAAAATTTCAAATATGGATACAATAATTGTGTTTTTCATGTCAGATTTATGACTATTTCATGACTGTTACATTTTTCAATTTCTAAACTCTTACTGCTACCGTTCTGGCAAGTAGTCGCGTTCGAATGATATGTAATTTTCAAGTTAAAATGATACATCAGCTCAAGGACCACTTATATCTCCTCGATGATCTGAGTGGGGCTTCCATACCAAGCTATCACAAACCAACGCCATCATCATGATAGCAAGAGAATGATTACTTGTGCAGGGGTTTGTAAGCTTTCACAATAAACGAAGTATAAATAATAAATAAACTACGTTATTTACAGTAACCTCAAAAATACAATTTTGGATGAAAATATTATTTACTCGTAATTTTTTAGTATTGTTTCTCTTTTTCAAGACGCTCTTGGTGTTGGTGGTGGTAAAATCTGTTAAGTGTAAATTTATATTTTAATATAATTAAATTGTTATGTCTGTTTATAGTGTGGTGTGTGTTAAATTGTAAGCAAGTTTTATAAATAAATAAAATGCGAACGTAAAAGCTGTACAGCTGAATGTAAGTGATAATTTTCAAATATTTAATTACTTAGAAACTGGTAGTTAATATACAAGGTAATAAAAAAACTCAAATTATTCCTGGCTTCTCCCCCATCCAAGCGGATCCTGGCGAGAATATTTATTGCCTTCCTCCGTAGGCAAGCGGACTTGCTGAAGCGAGAAGGAGACAAAGAAGGGAGGAGTCCTCTCCCCCGCGTTAATTTATCTCCCCCAGTCCTAACCGTCGCGTTAAGTGAATTTAGGAACGTTAAAGCGACATTTAAACTTGACTGTTAAAAGTTTAATGCGAGAACGCCTGCAGGACGTTCGATATATTATTCAATTTATCCTTCCCTAAAAATTAGCTACTGCCTCGAATACATAATCGTGTTATGCTGTGTCATTCAAAATATACCAGCTCTATGTAAGCATTGGCTCAACAACTTTGACGCTTAAAACGTCAATAAAACAATAAAATAAAATATTCACTAATTTTGATCAAAAGTACTTTGAAGAATTACATTACAATATTTTTGAGATAAAATCTTTTGCGGAATTTCATTATGATATATAAATATATATATTTTTTGGTTTTAAAGTTTGGTAGCTGCTCGAGTCTCACCAATAATCCCATTTATATGCGAAGTAATTTGCAAGGACCAAATGGAAAACTGATTTAAATTCTGCGCTAAAGGCCGCATTACACCGCTCGACAGGCACAAGTGCTCTGTATAGAGCACCTACACTGGAGAGCTTAATGGAGGTATATAACCCGCCTTAGAACGGGGACGGACTGTAATTATTCTGAAAATAAAGATCTGATTAATCATTAAAAACTTATAATATACGTTGATAGTCAAAACTGTTTCGTATTTATGTTTAATAAAAAAAAATCATTCTTAAATAGTAGCATTTAAAGTTAAGTAAGTGACTTTGTAAAAATATAATTATAAACTCAATGTTACTAATATACTAATAAATTTACATTTGCGATAAAATAAGTATATAATATTTTTATCAGAAAGTACTCGCTGGAATTTCATTTTAAAAACATGTTACATTGTTTGGAAAATTTCGTGGTTTTTGTGTAATCAAGTGTGTTCTAAGGACACCCTTATTTTTAATCAATTTAAATGGTTGTTTTATTAAAACATTGAAACAAATCAAAGATTATTTCCTTGTCCCCCCCCTGGCTGGTGCAACTTAGTGGGTGACTTTTTAACAGTCTCGCTAGAAAGAGAAGAAACCACTTTGCGTCCCCCGTCTCTATTACTCACCCGCAAACGCCCGACAGGGACGGAGCTATGCGCCGCCCCTCGCGCCGGAGGGAGACGGCGACACCCTGTCGGACCCCCGGCGGGCTGGGGCTTGATATGGGATAACGCGGACCTCCCATTACGTCAGCGGTGACAAATAGGAGACAGGATTAAAGACAGGGAACCGAAACCGGAATAAATACTAAAAAACCTTTCTATATAGGTACGCATGTGGCACGGCCTGGGTGGACCGGGAAGCCTTGCTCACTGCCGCAAGCCTTTCTACTAGTTACTCATTTTCCTCGTCACTTGCGGCCTAATACTACTAAAAAAAAAACTTAAATTAAATTTCAAGATTTATTATTTTTCATTAGGTAAATTTACAATAGTTCTTATGGCTAAGGTGTGTGGTTATCCCCTGCTCTTGCGCGCAGGTTGTGGGGCTTGCAATGTGTGACTAGGTGGTAGCGTACACGTATTTCTTTATTCAGGGAAAATAAGTGAAAAAAACCTTTTTCTGCATGAGTTTGTGTACACATTAAATAAATAACTAAGAACTACATAGATATCAAAGAACAAGAACAAAACAGAAAACAAAAATTGCAGAGTAGTGTGGTTATAGATACTATTATGTACGCTTGATTGTCTTCTTCTCGTGGAATATAATAATATAATTTAAAAAATAATTACATATCATGATTAAAAAGAAAACCGCATTTTTAAGGTTCGTTGTGTAGTCAAGTGGTTAGCACGTTTCTACACTATACAAAACCATGTTGATCGTTTCAAAGCTCAGTTGGCAGTGCGTTTGCTTGTCCACTTGCCAACCAATCAAAAAAATAAGAAAAGAAAATTGTCTATAATATATACCGCAAGCATATAGCAACAATTTTTCCGAACTGCTTGTGGCCGCATACTCAAATAGAGTAAATGTATAGATCAGACCAAATGTATGCACACTTTTTTTTTTCAACCGTTCTTGTACATTAAATTTTTATTTAAATAAATCTGTTATTTAATTATTAAACGGCTTGATAGTAAACTGCAAAAAAAAACACTAACAAGTCTGAATTTGAGGAATTTCAAAATATTAAAAGACCTCTTCAAAGTTTCTATCCTCTCATTGTAACTACTTATCGCATCTCCTTCTTTATTGCTGTGAAGTACCCCCTCGCTCTTCCCCCCCTGGTGCCCCCCTGGCGCCCCCCTGGAGCCCCCCTGGAGCCCCCCTGGAGCCCCCCTGAAGCCCCCCTGGCTGGAGGCCCCAGGCTGCCCCCCGGGTGCCCATTTCGCGCTCCACGGCCCGCTGATGACGCGACGTTCCGAGGCACAAATGGCGCGACAAATAAAACCCCCACCCCCCACCCCCTAACAACTACAGGGTGAACGAAACTCGGTTTTAAAATTTCACTAAGCAGCCTACTTAGCTATATTCCTGTTATCCACCACCGTGTTCCTTACAAAATATTTTATTGTTCACTAATTATTCCAATTATAATAAGACCTAAATAAAATATCGAAAAGTCTAACCAACATACAAAATTTAAAATTTAACTTATTGTCTTTCTTATACACATATAATTACACCTTAAAAAACTAGCCTGAAAATGAAAAATTCGACTACTTTTATTTTTATATATTTTACGCGAATTTTTTCGTTTTTTGTCTACATTTAAAACAATTAGCTCACTGGGTTCGTAAATAATTATAACTTATAAAATTACTGAATGATTTCTAATCCTATACTTAATCATTCATCGTAAAATTAATGCCGTAACGCATTTTTATTTAGACATATTTTGCAACTTAATTTGCTAGCGGATACGTATTTAGTCTCACGTCTTGCTTTGCTTGATTTGGCAACTCAGATAAGTTTTGGCATATTTGATCACGTAAATTACTTGTTATTTTAATATTTGCATATACATTATGTTTACTAGATTTAAATGCAAACTATGTTAAATATTACAATGTCTAAGAACATACTATTACAGTTGTATTATGTAACACATTTTGCTGTTCTTGATTTGGTGAATTTATCATATCCTGTATTATTTGTTCGCCTATGGTATATTAGAAATTTTTATTTACAAATACTGCATGTTTTTGCATCTTTGTATAAACTCTGTGTTTTAAGGCAATGTATTCATACATAAAGAGACACAGTAAGGATTTGAATCCACACCTCAACGGTTATCTCAACTAGGTGCTCTATCCAATTGAAGCACTGTGTGTTGTAACTGATTTTTTTTAATCGCTATTTTCTCCAAGAAACTGAGAAATCATGAACTATCAAGATTCAATTGATTATTTAATATATTTAAGTTCGTTTTGTTTATACTGTGTAATACAATATCAGTCTTTGTGTTTAAAGTATTTAAAGGTATTTTAGGATTTTTTAGTTTCAGTTACCATAAAGAGTATCTTAAATAGTGTGCAACATTCTAGACGCCGTGTTTGGCAATATGTAGTTTCCAGGGTGACACATTTTCGTTTAAGGCGAAGGGATCGTAACACTGTAGCACAAGAGCAACGCATCTGCCAAATTATCTTCCCCAAATGCATAGAGTGTCGCATACAGCGTTTTTACTGTCTATAAAGTTAACCGAAAAATACTTCGACCGGAGGGCTTCTTTCTCGGCGGGAACTTCGGCTTGCGGTTTGCGAAAGTGAACCTTTTATGTGGGGTTTTATTAACACTTTGCGAGTTGATAGTTGAAATGCTTTCAGATGGCCTCTTTAGGGTTGACTGGAGATTGTAACAATACAAACGTTACAAACTTGAGAGGCTTTGTATCGAACAGGAGTTGCCGTAAGTGGCAGTAAAATGAAAGAGATTAAATATAATTTTATGGTTATTGGAAGGCATTAAAATAAATCTCGCAACACTTAGTCATGTATTGAAACCATAAAATAAGCAAGAGTCATTGCAGGTCGAGACTATTGTAATTTACCATGATCTCACAGCATCAGCCAATAGTGAACCCCATTCATATTATTACTTATAATTGTCAATGTACATAAATTTAAAATGTTTTGTGCGTTATAATCAACAATGATTGACAGAGTACAGATGAAACGATGAAAAAAACGATTGTGCTTCAAAATTGTGAATATATTAAACTTGTATGAAATGAAGAAAGATTGATGATACCAATTTTTAATGGAGTTATTTTGTGACATAAGCTTTACTAACAAATTACTATTTTATCAATTATACATTTCTTATTTTTTATATATATGACTAGCTAAAAGCTGGCAGACAGCAAAAATATTTTTTAAGTAGTTCACGCTTTCAAATTTTTTTTATTTTATGAAATCTTAGCTGTCAGGCAAATCATAAGTTATAAATCGAAAATGATTTTAAATTCTATAATATTTTTGTATCTCCAACTGTTGGTGAATAAATATTGTATCTTATTTTGTATATAATTCTAATGTTCATACAAACAGAGTAGTTTTTATTTGAACTCCATTATTTTGACACCTAATCTAATCCAGTCCATAAACCTAAGTTAATCAACATGTTCATTCAGCACGCAGAACCGGTTTTTTGCTCCCTTGTTTTTGTAAAGGGATGGGGTAGTTTAATTTATTTATCCGGGTCCACGAATATTTACCCTGATTATGTTTCCTTGAAATAACAAATAGACTTTTCCCACCCTCCAGCGCTTCCCCAAGTGCCCACGATCGGTGTATCAATATCACTTTATGTCTCGTAACCACCCTACCAGTGGCTCTCAGGTATTTACATATTTAAATTAAATCTAAAAAAAAACAATATATCGCTAGTATTTTTGGAAGTACAATATTGGCTAATCTTATTTTCCATGTCTTAGTTTTAATTAAGCAATATGCACTGTATTAAGCGAATATTATTATGTTTATTAAAAAGTTGGTTACGTTTCAAATATAAGAGAATAAAAAATAAATATCATGGGTCATGCATGAAGTCATATTTTATTTAAATTTGATTTACAACTTAATTTAACTTTCGCTAATATATCTATCATGAATATAACATGCAGCATTTAAATTTATAACGAATATTTTATGCATTAATATTAAAAAAAAAAAAAAGGATTTTTCGTCAAGTTACAATTTATCTTAAAAACTGAAGATTTTTACGCAATACTTAAGACCAAAAAAACGATCAGATACCTTAAAACTAGTCTTGCATTCAAATAAAAATCTATACCCTTAATATCTTAATATATTAATCTGAGCATAAAATCATATTTTAATTCATTATAATAATTGGTTTTGTTAAATATACAATACTTTAAGTTCAACACTCTACGAGTTTTTGTTGATTTATAAAATAAAGAAATCCGTTAGTATATAGATGATAAACAAGTAAATAAAAATTTTGAAAAAAAAATTTTTTTTTTTGGATCCCGCGCCCCACAGTTTGGGTTGCAGGGGTGGCAGGGGCGGGCAGGGGTGGGCAGGGGTGGTGCCGTCCCCAGGGGCGCACAGTTGTGTCGCCGCAGTGGCTGGTGGCAGTTTAACGCCGGGCCGGATTTGGCCACCACTGTTGATCTATTAACGCCCGCCCGGCCCGGCGTTAGGCGCGCCCGGAGAGATTTATATGTTTGTGAACACCCTGCAAAAACAAAACAGGGCTGCCACAAGACTAAAAAAATAAATTATTTTTACATATTTACTTCAATTTAATCAACAGTCGCTGCATATACAATAAAATACATTAACAATTTTAAGTTCTGAATCCGCTTTTAAATGTGTCAGCTTATCATTGTTACAGCACTGCACAGTGCAAAATAATTACTAAAACACATTTAATATATATATTTTTTAAATATATATGATTATGAGAATCATTATTAATGTTTTATTTAACAAGGAGCTTGAAAAATGCAAGAAAACACCTAATAAAAATCTTTAAAAAAAACACCTGTTTAGCAAAACACCATTCCCACTATTTGAAAATTCTATTTTATTTTTATGTGTTGAGTGTAAATTTTGATAATTTTTAGACAAGATTAACACGAATATAAACTGGTTCGGTTCAACCCTTAAAGTTGGTGTGATTTGTAGGGGTAAGCAATCAACATTAGGGTCGTATGTTACCCGCCAGTCTCCCCGTATTGGGTAATATATTTCGCGTTAGATAAATTATCCTATAGAGAAAAACGAATCGACTTGTTTACTTAACGTGAGATTTGCTACCGTGATTTATTTTGATAGCGCAATCTAAAAAAAGCTTCAAAATAAACAATTCGCCGAATAATACGTATGCTGCTCATACAAAAGTGCATTTGTTGTATAAATAAATGTATAACAAATACTCAAACTAATTCTATAATATCTCGTTGTTTATATACTAATAATACATTTAAACTGCAAAATGTCTATAAGGCTTCGATAATTGTAATGTATAAAAGCTTTTTCTTTTGGAGGTCATTCTAAAGAAGCTCTTTCACGTTTTATAAAATAATTAAAAAGCTTCAAATAATGTAACACAAGTTATTTTATACTTCTACAGAAAATATTTTATGAAATTTGGGTCATTTTTTTGTCGTTGATAGTGATTAATTCCACTTGTGACATTTTTAAATTAATCAGGTATAAATAAATAACTCATTGAAACCGGTAGCCTGACTTATATGAAAGCAGGTGAAACTGAAAATAAATTAAAAATAATCTGTTTTTTAACTAAGTAAAAAAAAAAGTTGTTTTTAGCAACAAATCGATGTCTTTGTTAAATAAATAACCTGTATTCGTTTTCTTTAAATTGATTACTGAATTGATATATGTGAGAAAAGTAGATTTGTCTGTTTCGTGTTATTTTAGGATACGTGTTTTTTTATCCTGAAAATACAAAAATATACCAGTGTCGAATCTACTTGTAACATGATAACAGGATATTTCTTTAATTTAATATTACATTTAGAAATATTTTATTAATTTCATAGTAAATATAAAAGCCTATGAGCCTAGGCTAGGAGTAAAGAATAATTTTTATTTGTGAGCGTTTTTGCTAATTAAGGGTGTCTTCAGACTTAAAAATTTGTTTGTGAAATTCACACAATAAAATAGTTATCTTTTAGCCAATTGGCTATTCCTATTTACTGTTAAAACATTATTTTGAATTGTAAATCTAATATTTAAACTAGACAGTTGCTCATTTCTGTTTAAAAATCAATTTAAAAAAAATTGCGTTGTAACACTTATACTATTTTTATATTATATATTATAAGTACACTTAAATTTAATTGTTTTCTTTTACTTAAAGAACTAAAGAGCCAAAAATTTCAAAATATTAACACTTTTAGTCAGAAATCCATTTTTTTCGTTATGATGCTTTAATTTAAATTCAATATCTTCAATTTAAAAAAAGGCTGTCGTGATATTATACACTTGCTAAAAACCTTGATAACTTTGAAGTTAAAAATGTTTGATTTTAATACTCCAATGCTCTAATTTAAACTAAATATTTTTAATATTATAACTGAACTTAATAACCATCAGCATATAAAAAACGCTATTTGAAACTTTTAAATATATTTTTTAATACTTGCAAAATTAATAAAACTGTAGTTAGGAACGCTCCCTGAATACGGTGCTGATCATATCACGACTAATCCCCGACTTCCTTAAAATTTAATAACGAATTATGATGGAAAGTGTAAAGCGCAGTGACGAAATCCGCTGCCGACTCAGACGCCATTCTTGATGATGGAGTCTGGCGGCGGTTGCGAAACGTCGCTTTCACGAAGATTGTCATTTGGAAATAATTAATAACCGCTTACACTTCACGTGTTTCCTCAAAATTACAAAAACGGATAATTACTTGATTACATTCATACAGAATATTTACATGAAAATTAAAATTGACAAAGATCTATTTAATAAGTAATATGTAATCTTTAACCACGTATTTTAATTTAAATGAGTTTCTGATTATAATAATTTTAATAAAAGCTGTCATTTTGGAAAGAAAATTATAAATATCTTGCAAATCATACACGCGCTGGGACACAACTGACAAACGAATGATAATTAGCCAATAGCGTATTCTTTTGTGTCATTTATTTAGGCTAAACCATTAATAAATAAAGCTAGGCTATTGGCTAACAGCAAAGCAATTGCAAATTGTGTCTTTGCGTGTGTAACTGGCTTTAACATTATTAAAATCTTAATTATTGGAACTATTTTTGGAAGTCTACGAAGACCATAGCTTATTGACAGTATTTTCCTGTCATATTTATTTTTTTATAATTTTATTTTTAGTTTGGGCCAAATAAAACAAGGAAAATGTTTCAAGTTTGCATGAAATGGATGAATGGTACGGTTCTTTATTTTATTTATTTAAACCTGCATAACTGATCGATTAAAAACTGGAAAAATAATGCTTCTCTTGTATTTAACGAGTCTATTTACTTTACAATTAGAACTGATGGACCATTTTATTTTTTAACTCTGATTATACTAAATAATCTAAAATTACACGTTGTATATTCAAAGCGGATTTTTGTATGTTAAATGTTCTGATTTAATATTGAGATACTCTATAAGGATACCGAATTATATAACAATCAATCCATATTAAGCTCAAAGTCGATGATTATTTTATACCATGCGCTTATATAGACGTATTTTGTAAGCAAATTTATGAAATTTCTTTAATTATTTCATGACCTCTTTTTATAAGTATGAAATATGTTTTGACAAGGTTTAATTCAGCATTTTACAGTAGTTACTCACAAGTCTAAAATTAAACAGTATGTGAAAAAATATATTTATAAATAATTATACTCCTACTTTGTTGAAATATTTTAAAATATATTTTTTTGATTTAAAAGCAAATGTAATAGACTTTGTAATCTAAAATTCATCGTAAAAGAGAAATATCTATACTAAAAATATACTGCACATGGCAAGGGCTTTGTGGAATTTCTATTGAATAAAAAACATTTCTAGAGTAGGCACTCTAGCTTATGGTACTAAATGAATTCCTGATTAATTTAACTCTTGTAAAAATTCCTGCATATTTATAATAGAATAAAATTCATTTAATCAACAAATGAAAATAACTCGATTACTAAAATTATGATATTTTTTTTCAGTAAGCACTTTCGCTTTACAAAGGCTTCTTCAGATAAACTTCAAATCAATCAATAACAAATTGTGTAGGCATTTGGTTATTTGTAAAACAATTTAAATAAAAAACGTTTGTGCATTTTATTAGTATTTACGTGTAATAAGCTTTTATGCCATTACGCAGTGTTAATAACGGTATCAATATACTCAATACTTTTAAAAAAGAGTACTGATTATATATTTGAGTACATGTACAGTACTGCGAGTATATAGTAATAAAAATATTTTTAAAATATTTTCCTCGCTTATTTTTAATGCGATTAGTTTCACCAACTTATACTGTTGGCATTTTCAAACATAATACTTTGCTGTTACTAACAGTATCGACATTGAAAGAAGTAGTAAATGAAAATAGGCGAGATAACTTCTCTCACGTATATATCGCAAGTTCTTCCGTCGATGTTGAGACTCGAATCTATTTTCACAACACAAAAACAGCGTGTGGAATTGCCATCGCCATGTGTACCGCAGAATGACAGATTGTCGACTGCCAAATATATAATATTAATAATCGATTAGATGAAAAACCAGCACGGTGGTTTATTTTCTGATTAGATTTGGACAGTTTTGTTATTAACTAATTTATCAAAAATGAAACGGCCTATTTTTCCATTATATCAATATTTTACACCCACTCAAGAATATACTTGATTTTAAACAACATTTTGCTCAACAATATAGAGATAACCCAATATAAAATTGCATATTTATTATAAATGATCAACGTTCAAGAAATTACTGCCTTGTTAAAATTTTAGGTATTGGAATTTTATGAAATGATTATATTATTAACTATTCATTTACGTATCATCCAAAAAAAAAACCTACGTTTTAAACTATTATTTCTCATTATTTTAAAATAGTAAGTTAAGTCTTTGAATGTACAATATAAATCTTAGAATCTCAAACAGTTTTTGGGCTGAAATTCTTCATTTGCTTCTCCTCTTATGGATCATATGTTTATCTTAAATAAGGCTTAATAATTTGGGCGAACATCTGACTTCCAGCATCCACGGAAGCTTTCTCTTGTCAATGCCTCTTTTTGCTTAGATTTTTCCTTGGACAATCAGCAGCTATATTTGATATTTCTTAAAATATAGGCAAGCTAAGGAACCTACGGTTTTTTTTAACCATCTTTCGCATTCTGAGCAAATCTCGCATTTGCGGCATGGTCTGAACTGAACTGATCTGAACATGAACTGAACAAGCACTTATTTGATAAAGCTTCAGTACCTTTACTGTTTCCTGAAGCTCGTAGCAAGGAGATTCGACATGATTTATTTTTTGGTAAAATCACCACAAAGATTGAACGCAGAATCAAAACGTCACGTCCGACATTCGAACCGAGACCTCAGACAGCAGGCACCGCACCTTTACCGCTAGTCTATTTATTCATTTGGTACAGTTCGCTCGTCGGAACGGTGTCCCAGGTGCTTTCCCATCGATCATTCATTGCATTTTTATTCCGGCCGGTAAACCAACCGTGAAACCGCAAGTGCCGGGCCCCCGTAACAAGGTGCAACCCGAGCAGCCCCATGAGAACAATGGGAACTCGCCATCGGCTTCTCGGAGAATTCAGAAAATTGCTGTGAAGATTTAGACTTGGCTGGAAACAGCTCAGTGGTTAGGAGATAGCGATTCTGAGCTGTGGGATCGCCGTTTCAATCCCGGACTGATGCGATTTCAGTTCGATCAACAAACATGTAAAATAAATATTTTTTAGATAGTGCTGAAATAACTAACAAATGCAGTAAAATTCTGAACTAAAGACATTGGAATCAAGTTTATTTCAGTTTCGATTAAATTATTCATTAAAAAGTATTATGATTAAAAATGCGTGAAACTTAGGGTAATAGCAAAACATTCATATTATTTGGGTATATTTATTTTATATGACGATTCACGTTATACATTAAATTAAATACGAATATATAAGACATGATTATAACAGGCTCTTGCGCAATCAATGACTTAAGCGTTGTGTTGACAGAAATTCAATTTATTCTCGTTGATAAAACATATTTATCACCTTCATCACATTATGCGTAGTAAACCAATAAAAATCAACACCTTCGGGACCGAAGCGCACTCGGCGTGCGGTGAGAGAATGGGCTTCCATATTTTTTATACTATATTTATATAATTTAATAAGAATAAAAAACGCTATTTCTCACCGAAACCTGCGGTCGGGCATCGGCGGGACTCGAGTCTGGACCCGCGCGGAGAAGCCGAGAGAGCCGATGAGAGTTTTTCTGGTGTGATTCTTGTATTTGCCTACTTGCCGCCCTGCCGTGGTTTTGACTTTTGGTTTTGTAATGCGATAATGGTAATACACCACATAAATAGCTTGTTACTTCTATAAATCATAGATCAAAGCGGGATCTCGCCTACTTAAAGATCTCCGTAGACGTTTGGAGTCAACCGAACAAATTATCATCGGCGATGAACGCGTAAATAAAGAATTTTTATCAAAGCATCACTGATGATTCTAATCGAAATGTGTTTTTGTTCAACTTTTATCGAATAATTACAAAAAGCAACTAAGTTACAAGTTTTTTTTTTTTTTTTCATCAGAATACATTTATGGTGATCGGTGCTTTACCATTATTTATTAATTTTTTTTAAGCGTTTTTGTGATTTCAACCACACTTGACATCAACAGGATCACTCCAGACTTAGTATCTGTTAAGCGTATAGGCTGTCTGCACGCGCAACGATACAACTGCCAAGCTGGTGTAAGTTTAGCATAGATTGCAAGTTCTGTCGCTGCGTGTGTAGCCGGCTTTACTCTTTGCTTTGTTTTTGTGATGCAGCGCGTGCAGGCAGCTCTAGCAGCTATCACAGGCAGGTAAAAAAGTACCCAGGGCCTCTGCGGCTTCTGTTCGAAGCCGGCGATAGGAATCACGGCAATTAGTGACGCGTCGTCTTTATAGCCGTCGCCTAATTAAGGATTGCCGGTCGCGGGATATATTGGGCCCTCGCCTTCAATTACCGGCCTAAACGCCGGCATGTGCGCGCGACGTCGTGCGTGAGAAGACGGATTGCTCGGAGGACGCCCCGCCTCGCTGCCAGCCAAACGGAAACAAACGGACGTGGATCGGAGAGCTTTGGTTTTAATTTTGAACGCCGGCTCTCGTGAAGATGCTCATTCGGATTCTCGCATTGACTAGACAACAAAAAAAATATCCCGAATCGGTCCTTGCTTCTTTTATTGAACTGCTTTGTATAAATATTAACCAAATTGTAAAATATAACCAAATCACAATAATAACGTATAAGGCTGGTTTTATGTCTGATATTTAATAACTAAGCAAAAAATATACTACAAAATGGCTAAGAGACGACGAACATGTTTAATAGTGACCACTTTTGTCTTGCAAAACCTTGGTCAGACTAATTACAAGAAGATGTCATATTTGCCAAATGGCTAGAAAATTGCAAACATTTGCCTTTTTGCTCCAGAAATTAAAGGACTCTTACAAATTAAACCAATCTGCACTAAAATTTGATTATAATTCACTATGGGAGCACGAAAAAAAAAAGATTTTGTGAAGTCCATTTGTATGCGGTTGAGACGTGAGAACCAGTCTGTCGTGGATATATATTTACTAAACGATTTTGTACAGTTAATTTGTACGCGGCAGTGACGTGGAGTCTCCGAGACTCGCGTCGAAACAGCTATATTTGTCCTCAGAGTCGAGATTGAATACCGGCAACAATGTGTTACGTTACAAATAATATGTTTGTCAGTGCGAGCCTGTCAGTCGTCATCGGTCTGTCATCACGAGACAGACAGATGTCGCACTGGGCCTAAAGCCCTCTACACACGATGCGACACATCTTGCAACCAACTTGCAATTAACCGAAAGCTTACTGATAAGCAAAACCATAAAAAAAAACTCTCAAAGTAGAGGAACGGTATTGACTGATTGCAAATTGGTAGCTGCAAGCTGTCTACACACATCGCGACACAACTAGCGACCGACTTGCAATTAGCCATTAGCGTCATGCTTTACGTAGTTTTCTTAGAAAAAAAATATAAAAAATACCTAAAACGAAAAGGATCAGTCGCAAGTCTTGTCGCTGCGTCTGTAGAGGGCTTAATTTGGATGCGAAACGATCTCGTTAACCGGAGGCGGCGGCTTGGATTCGGAACGTCTGGGTATTTCTGTGCCCGATGGCGACGGTAATGAAATGTCACTTTTCAAGACATTTTTTAAAATGAAATAATTATATGTTTAAATGATGCGTATTTGTAATAAATGGTCTTCATGCCTGTGCGACTGGCTTGCGTAATGTGTCAAAGAAAAAGTCCGCAAAAGAAACTTTGTACTCAAGAAAATATATAAAAAATATTTTTATGATTCAACTATTTACTTTGTTTTCTTTTAAAATTGAGTATAAGATTCAAAATGTAAAATGCATCAAAAATACTATTTTCTTTATGATATTTTCTAATATTTATTTTCTCTTTGTTGCAGGTAAATAACGACAATTTTCAAGGTTACATTCTACATCTCGTTCCAAGTATCATCCTGAAAAAAGTAAGTATTTATAATATAATGAAGTACTTGCTGTCGTGGTATTGTGTAAATAAAATCGATATCGAGTTACAAACATTTTATTTTGAATCTTCAAAAAAAAATAGCAACGCTTAGAAACGATAATAAATATTTCGTTAATAACAGCGCGAACAAAGTCAATAAATATGCCATATTTCAAAACAATTACTACTTCGTACAATAACGAAAATCACTTTTTAAAATCTAAAAAAAAAATACATACTCAGAAATTTAATTGCTGTGAGATTACGGATATTTTTATTTGCGAGTACTCTCGCCTTTCAAGGTTTGTCCGTAAAGTGAAAATGTGCGTAATCTCCCAGCCGATTGGCTATTCGCACGCATTGTTGGCAACGTTGTTCGCAATTGTTTTTTTCTGATAGTACAGTAACAAATCGCGAACGAGTATCTCTTTAGGGAATAACACATTGAATTATATGTAACGCTGCGAAACAGTACCAGCGAGTCCTCTATCCATCACGCCAATTACCGATGGCAAGAGTTCATTATGTCGTGTCAAATTGGCTGGCCTATTCATTATTCAATCTCGGCCGCGGGGGGGAGAGAGACAAAACTAATTCGTAAGTAACACGTCAGTGCGCGATTCGACACGCGCACTTGTGCCATCAGCCGGGCCGCGCGACTTTGAACCCTACCGACACGTATATAAGGGCGACATTCGCGCGTCAAATTAGCGTAATTGTCTCTTCTTGCAGGGGTTGACAATTATCATTCGGGACACTGATTTTTTTATTGCATTTTTTTTTGGCACTTGCTATTAATTATTTGAAATAATTTAAACGATTGTTTATTTGCACTATCGCACTTGCGTTTTGAACAAGTCTATTGAAACGGTTTTTGCAGCTGACTGAAAGTACTTGGAAAAACATTTTAATATATATTTGTAATATGTATTTTGTTTTTAAGCATAGTTATCTTCTTGCAGTTTAAATCCATATACATATTATTTGAATATATGTGACTCTCTGTATTCATTTGTAATACCACATATGAAATTATTTGGGTAATCCTTTTGTAGATAGCCAATAATTTTAATTTTATAAATATTTTTAAAGAAACTAATTATTTCATTTTAAAGCAGTTTCATGACAATGTATTTGATGAATACATGAGCGCCATTTGTTTCGTATACATTGTGTACGAAATACGCTACGTTTGTGTAGGATGGTGATGTGGGAGGTTCTCGGGTCTGCATCTGAGGAAGTACAATCCTACGGAAAAGATACATATCTCTCCAATTATATAAATATATCATTTCTATATGATCATTACCCATGACGTTTGTATGCGGACTCATATTAAATTAACATAAATATTCCAAATGATGATACTGTTTTTAGAGAATTAACATTTCAGGCCTTGTAATCTGGGGAACGGCTCTCTTACTGTATTATCTCTATCTCTGTAATAATTATGTTTGTTGTAATGGATGATTGTGGTTAAGTATAGTGACGGGCTGGACGAAATCTCATGCCATTGTGAAGCCCCATTCAAATTTCTCTCATTTCTCATGACGGAAGAGAATTTTAAATGAATGATTTCGTTTTAATTATTGTTTTTTGGCATTAGTGTAACAAGTATAATTTGATTTAATTCATATGACTTGCTCATTAAATTAGGAAAATGTGTCTAGTTAGGTAATTAATTTTGAAAAGTTACAAATTTTTATTACTACGTGGAAGTTTTATTTAAAAAAATTGATATAAATACATTTTCAAAACTAATTGGTGCTTTCTTCGTAGACAAACAGTTGCCTAGCCCTGGACCTAATGAAATCCGTTAAACATAATAAATATGTCCCAATTTGTAATAAGCAATAAAACCATTGGTCCAGAACATTATATGGTGACATTAATTTTGATTTAATTTTATTGATAATGCCGACAAATATGTGAATGGCTTCCTGCTAGGGAATTAAATATATAATTAAATTATATTATTTCATGTGATTTAGCGTTGAATTTATAGTTTTTTTTATATTTCAGATAATCTTAATACAAATTATCAATCAAGCATCTCATGGGAGGTCAAACTCAACATCTAACTTATCGAAAACTTTGTCATCTCGTTTAATTTAACAAGGTATTTCATTGATACAGGTCGTGACCGCCAGTATTGTTGCTAGTAAAGTAATATATTTTTAGTGTATATTTGTGACCATTCAAATACAATGAATGGCATAACCAAAACGTGGCGTTTTTAAAATAATAAATAGATTTTTGAATAAAATCATAGTGAACCATGTAATTTCCCTGGATACAACAAGTAAATGACTAAAACATCCCACTAAGGCTGCGTATAACTAAACGGTGTTTAAAAATAGCTTCCTCTCAATATGGTTGTTTTTTTTATATTAATTTTATTAAATAAAAAACGTAAAAAATATATATTGGGTATATTTCAACGTGAGTAGGCTGCTTAAGACCTATTAAGCTGGACATACTTACAATAAAATTTTAGTGATGTCTACTCTTGTCTATCTGCCAATTAACCATATGACATCTTACCTGTATAAAAGAGTGTAGTTTTAGACTCTTTGCTCACTCCTGATAGTGAAAAGTAAACATCAAAAAAAAAAGTATGATTTTGCTGATTTTGTAGCTCATATAGAAAATAACTGATTATACGTTCACGTGTAACAATAAACTGATCTATCTTTTAAGTGAGCATTAAAGACACCTGTTGGCAACAAAATACTTACAATTACAAAGCAAACTCCACGTCGGCTGAAGCAACTCTAAACGAAACATCTTCACAAAAATTATCCGAAAAACAAAAGAAGCCGCGAGAGAGAGAGAGATAGAGAGAGAGAGAGATGTGTGCGTCTCCCTCTAGCCTCGGGGTCGCGCCTGCAAGGGGTCATTACCGCGGTTTGAATTGAATTGTTCCCAAATTACAGGCCGGGGCGTCCTCGGGGTCGGTCTCGTGTCATTCATGCCGCCGGGAAGGATGCTAGGAATTAGGCAGACCTCATTTGCATTCCCTGCCCCGCAGGATGCGTCACGTCTGGGACATTGTATACGTATTCTTTCGTAAAATAAAATTTTATCCCCAGCGGACCGGTTAAGTTTTCAATACTCAAAACAAGCAACAGATATACAAACCCACGAGCTACAATATTTCGATTACCCGGTGCACCTCATTTGATCTTGCAGGATGCGTCATGTCGTATTACTTTGAAAAAATATTTTTTTTCCAGTCCACCTGTGATTAGACAGGTACAATGCGTGCGTCAGTTTAAGAGGGTACAGTGTTTTTTTTTTTTGTTTCTCCGAAGACTGGCAGAATAGTTTGAGTCATGAATGAACTACACAAGTATCATTTATAAATCACGTAATTGTTCTCTGTTAGTCACTCCCGACACCATTTTGTTAAAATGGCTGACCATTTAAATTTTGTAACCTTTTCAAACCTATCATTACCTTTCAATTATTATATTATGCAGTTATTTCAAAAAAAGTTTTGCATATATATTCTGAGAAATGCCTACGCAACCTAACCCAAATGATATGAAAAATTTAATATTTATTCTGAATTGTATCAAAACTTTATAGTAGATATTTAAAATAGATACTTGAACACACATGATTAAGGTTTTTGAAAAAAAAAAAAATGGGGTTGCTCACCAGTCCTGAAATCAACACTGAAAACTCCTGAAGTATCAGTAAGCAGAGTGCAATTTTTTTTTTTTTTATATTAATGTTGGATCCATACAGGTGGTCTAAAAATTAATTGCAAGCACAACAAACAAAAAACAGCACCATATGGTCGAAAAATTCCCCCAAAAAAGCGTAAAAAACCCCTTTAATCGGAGAAGATACGCGGCTCCGAATCTGTGGTCCGTGTCGAATCAGAGTTCCCCAAACCTCGGGCCGCGTGGGTGGCGGCGGCCGTGCTCGCCCTCGGCGGTAATCGATTCGCCACAGACACTTAGGCTCGCTGGAACAAGTGACGGCCTCCGCGGGCACCGCCACAGAGCAGCCTGCCCGGCGCGAGGGGTTGACCAATGGTGCTACGATTCATGGAAATATCAACGACAGATTTTTCATTAATTTCAAATTATTTGCTGCATTGATTGCGATTAATAAAGTATATCTTTAAACACTTTTATTTACGCACGTTTTAAGGGAGGCGTGTGATGAGTGCGCACTCTCCAAAACCTATATAAAAAGTACTTAAAATAAGCGTATTATCTATCGACTAGAAATGTAGCCCGTCATAAAATGACGTATGCAATAGTGTTTGAACATATGTTTGGCTGACAATTAGATGAATATTTTATTTCATTTTGTACATGTTACCAACCCGATGAGACAATAGATTATTTTAAGTTTAAATTCAATCTAGATGTTATTTGTTATTGTTTAATGGAATGGCGCCCGCCAGACCGGCGCCACCTTTTATGTTAAAACTGGTGAATCCCCGTGTACAACGCGGCTTTGAAAGCTGATCGCCTGGGAATGATACCCATGGCAAAATAATGACCAAAACCGCCATTATAACTTCGAATTTTAACGACTTACACATGCTAGTAAGCTGATATATTTAAACCAGAAAAATAGATCGAATAACTAGGAATGTGAACAGGAAAACACATCTTTTCCTTTGTTCTGAAACCGTATAAAAGACCAATGAGAGGCCCCAAAGGGGCTAGTGTTCAACCAGTGTTCGACAAGTGTTCGACGAGTGTTCGAAGTGTCTTCTTGTGGTAACTATGCCCGAAGACAGCACTCCGGTGAGATGTAAATTGCGATCTTATCGTTAATATCCGGCGAGGTTATGAAAGGTTCATTCCCGCTGTGATGATCATAAGGACCTTACAAACCCTTATGAGTGGAAAAGCAACGCGCGTAGAAACCACGTCCGCGTGCGTGAAGATACGACCACGGTTTGGCGTATTCTGTGCTAACATCGCGTCAGGTGACGTAAATATCGTGGGAGGTATTATATACCTCAGTGAATATACCGCCGCGAGTTCGGAAGTATATTGTGACGGATTGTCACGCAGTTTTAAATTACCGACCCCTGTGTCGGCTCAAAAGTGAAGTGAAAGTGTTAAATGTAACATGTCTGGAAATCATATATTGTAATCAAGTTTGTAATAAAGTTTAAATAAAAGATTACAAGAAAGAAGCTCTTTGAATTACCTACAATACAGTCCACTGATAGCTTATGAACCTTGGCGAATTTGTAAGCTAAACATCGAAGAAACAGAACGTCTATCAGAAGTCTCGAAAGCGAGAACCATACCTGGTAGCGTCGTCAACAGTACACATATATTTTGAATAACCGGATATTAATTTCGAAAGCAAAGCCATTCTAGGAAATATCACATTTCGTGTCACAAACAACGAATCACTTTCACTGCACTGTTCTTTATTAGATGCAGTCTTTATCACGTTCAATTGTGCTATTCTTTTTTAATCACGTTTGCTGTGCTTAATCATTTTAAGTTATTAATGATGTGATTAATAATTTCTAACGCAACTAAAAAATAAAATTGGTACTTGTGTCAAGCTGACATAAACTGGAAATTTCTTAGAAGCATCATATTTTGTTTTTTTGTAAAAATTCTAAATTTGAAATTCTCGCTGTGAACAACAGAATCATATAATTCGTACATAAAGCAAATTTGATAGTTTTATTTTATTAGTTTATGAATGAAAATATTCTCCTATTGTCTTGAAATTCGGCACATAACTGCGGAAAAACTTACTTAACTTACGTGCAAAAAATCAGCGTTGTATCTTTTAAGATATTCTATAGAGAAGCAAAAAATGAAACACACACACACACACACAATGGCTATTATTATAGTAGATCGATCGATCAATCTTCCTGAGCTTCCTTCGGGAATAACAGCTGATTCCTTGAGTAAGTCACAACCCAGGTAGTGACGTCTTCACAGTGGAACGACCCTAAATAATAGACCCCAGGTGACAACAGCCCTAAGAATAGGTAAACTGATTTACACGGGTACGTTAATTTTGATGATGTGAAGCAAACATATCAGATCAGATTTTATTTTTTATTTTTTCGTATCTTCGTATCTTCATAAAATAAGTACGAGAACCTCTCAATATAGTTCTGTGTAAATTGTACAAATTTATCAAACAATAATAAAATTTCCAATAACATGTTTTGTCTTGAATAAAAAAAACACTTTTCACATTTGAATATCATGATAACGATAACGTGAAGACAAATAAAACTATTTTTAAAAAAAAATAAAATTGACTACAAAACAGTTACAATACAATAAAGTCGCGCCACATTGTGCGCGCAATGAATGACCGCGTGCCGCGGCCACTTAGCGGGTTTTTTTTTCTGAAACTAGCGCCTCTCCATCAACAGCATCTCCGCGATGGCAGAGATACGCGGTCGCGATATTCGCGATCAGCTGAGAGGAGCTTGGCGGCGGTGGCGGCGCGCAGTCAATCGCGTCAAAGGACCGGTCATTAGTCACACCTCGGGCGGGCACAGGTGGGCCGGAATACCTGCGCCGCCCGCCCCGGGCCACACTGTTGGCAGCGCGGGCCCCGGCACCGTCCGAACACTGCGAGACAACAATCTATGGACACGCGATCTCATCTATGTTGACATTCAATAATTATTATATACGGATTTTTTTAAAGGAAATTTGAGCGTTTATTTAAGAAAATCTTGCACAATTCTGTTATTCATAGTATTGTCTATCGGAAGTTACAATGTTTCACCATATTTTTGGCAATTTGTGGATGCCATCCCAAAAAAACCGATCATGTTTTGAACCTATTTTTGATGCCTTGGACTGAAGTGAAGCGTATTCCGGAAAGTGCATTCTGCATCGACTGAAACAAAAGGTAGTCAGAAGGCGCCGAGTCTGGACTAAATGGCAGGTGGGGCAGAACTTTGCATCCGCTATTTTCCAAATAGTATTTAACGGGTTGAGCAACATGTGGCTGAGCATTGTCATGTTGGAAAACCAATGTCTCATGTCTGGTCTCCCATTCTGGCCGTTTTTCCATCAATGCTCTCTTTTAACGAATCAGATGTTGTTGGTACACCTCTCCAGTAGTGGTTTCACCCGGTTTTAAAACCTCATAATACACAATTCCCTTCTGGTCCCACCAAATACAGAGCATTATCTTGACAGCGTGAATATTTTTCTTTAGTGTAGGATGCAAAAACGACTTCATTTTATGATGCTCGAGCAGCATTTCAGACATGCAAAATCGCCTTACCACCTGTCTCGGGTTCAACTCGTATGGCACCCAATCGCCATGCTTCTAGGTGAATCCCAATGCTTTTAGGTGCTTGGAAATGGTCAGGTCCAATGATTCCGCAAGCTCTTCTTGTGTTTGGCAGTCTTAATCCAATTCTTTATCTTCAAATTTTTTCAGCTGTCCAAGCCGTTTTTGTCTTTGATGTCAAAATCGCCACTTTTAAAACCTTTTGAAACCTCTCAAAAAACTGTGTTTTTGCAAGAACATGTTTGCCATAAAATCCCATGAGCAAACGATGACTTCCGGCTGCAGTTTTTTCTGCTTTTTGCAGCTATTTTTTTCCCCATATTTAAATTTTTGATGCGCACAAGCAAATCAAACATTGTTGACTGATTTTGGCACCTTATGAATAGAGATACGTATATCAATGATTTGCTACAGCGCATACAGAAGTTTTGGCATCTAATGTCAAATTCCGGTTTTTAAGTTATAGGCCTATTATAATACGCAAGTAGAAGCATTTATAAAAAGTGTATTCAATAAATTTAGTTAATTTGATTAATAAAGGTGTTTGAGTTACGGGGCACCTGTATGTGCGGCGCCGGCTCGGTGCTGGTGCATAGCTCCGTCGCGGCGGAGTATTTAGCGTGGCCGGCTCTAGACCGGGGGTTACGGCGTCCTTTATTTCTATAACACGGCCAAACACCGGCTTTTTATAATGCCCGGCATCTCATTCACGGGCGGCGAGATCAAACCGTCTCCCCCCCCGGCCTAATGGGGGACCCTCCCGACGCGCGGGGGGAATATTATTATTGTACACTTTTATTGTATTATTCAATCGTTGGAATTTATCACGACGAGAACTGTTGCCTGTAAGATCGCATAGGTGCACTATACACGTAGCAGCGCAACTGACAAGCGGCCGACAAATTGCTATACCCATATATAACGCGGATTCGCCGTTGGATTATTATTGGACGATTGTCAGTTAGTTATCTAGTGCGCCCTATAATTCCTGGCATCTTATTCGTGTATAATTATAACCTCTTTATAAAAATTTGTATACATTGAGTTTGACATACACATCACTTTGTTTAAAAAAAGTGACAAACTGGCGATGAACAGACAATCTCAAATTTATTTTATTTATATTAAGTTTTTGATTTTCGTTTGCCGTGGTCCGTTTTGCGTGGTCAGCGCGCACAGAAATTAATTTAAATTTAATTTATCGATCACATTGTATCAAAAGTAGCAATGCGTCATTTCAATAAACTGGTTTGGACAGAGCAGTAATAAATTTTTCAATTCTATTAAAAGAGCTTCAAAGGATCTCACCGTCTTTATTATTATACAAGACACTTGGAACTGTCTTATTAGTGAAGTTATTAAACGAAATACACAATTTGATTATAAATCATTAGAATCTTCCTCCATTAGGCGGCATATTAACTTAAAAGCCTGCCCGCAGGTTTTCAGCGAGAAGGTTTTATCTCGTCCCGGAATATCTGAAAACGGTAGCGCTGATATTTATATTTTCATTGTGATTTTACGACCTTTAAGATTAACTAAAATATATTAATATTTTAATGTTGCAACTTTCATTATAAAGTTTATTTTACTACTAATTATTATTTTTTTTAATCTCTATTGATTTTGCGGGATTTATTTTAAACTTCAAAGATGATATTAGTTGTTACTGCATACCGGTAAATTATGATATTTCAAGTATTTTTCGTCTCAAATACAAATGCGGTACAAGTGCTTAACGCGATCTCAAAATGACACCCCGGCTTCTTTTTTGGGAATAGCTGTAAGTTTTTTCATTTGGAAAACAACGACGGATATTTTTTTATGAAATTCTGCCGTGAATTGTACGACAGAAGGCTGTATCTCAGTAATGATATGAGCGCGCAGACATCGCCATGTTTAATTTAAAATGGCAAGTAGCCGCGGCGCTGCACCGCGCCGCCCGGGATATAATTTACGATTATTGTAGTAACTTCTGTGATGCCGGCCTTCCTCGCAGGCTGTAAATCTCATATCAAACGTTGGACATTCCAAGAATCTCCAGTCCTGGCTTGAGACCGATATCATGTTCCAGCAACCATACGCTTAGAATACCTCATCTTGGTTTACATCATCCCTCTATATATACATATTAAAAATTTGCGGCTAAACTAAACATGTTAAATATCTTAGAAATTTAGTTGATATGCAAATTTTTTTTTAGGATTTATAGTAAATTTATTTACTTATCTATATATTCAGATTTCTCTTTAAAATTATTTAAAAATAATCAATGATTGCTTCATTGTCATAGACAATTGGTATTTTTTAAGGACTTTTGTTAATAGCAATACTTCATGTATAATAATGTTGACTTTTAATTTTAAAGTTGTACGTTTTACTATGCATGAATCACTGCATACGTGAAGGTATTTTTGAAACACCTTATATGCGATATTATGATTAACCTATTGACACCCTTTTCCGCAGAAGTCGTAAAATGTAATGTCACTATAGTGAGCGGTGCTCAGCTTGGGCACCGAGATGGCAGTCGATTCACCGGCTGCTGGGCCGAGGCTTCGGCACCACGTTATGGGAAATTGACATCCCATAAAATCACATTCTTTCTTATATACAGAATCTCGACTTCAGCATGTCATCTTTCGTATTCCTCATCACACGCTGAAGTGACGTGGTCTCTACGAACCATAGTGATGGGCATTTCATAAAAAAATCCGTAACACCATCATTCCATTCTGCTTCTTATAGTAGCAGCCAATATAAGCAATCTTTGTCATTTTTTAAAATATATTTAATATTTTTGACTGAAAGTACTAATACGTCATACTATTATCCTAACTTTATATCTGGTTTGGATTTAACGCCGTATAATAATAAATTAACCAGCCTCATAAGTGACTGTATTTTACAGTATTGTTTAAATAAAAAAATATATCTATTCATTCATTTTTAATATTTTTTTACTGTAGACATATGTAACGCTTAATATATATTTATATGAATGGATATATAAATGAACCGAAAGATTTTTTCCACTAAGTATGATTCAGAATGTCGTGTAGCAGCTTAGTGCAAATGATGGTTACCTCTTCAAGTCCGCCGACGGCAGGTGAGATCGCCAAGGCCTTAATATCGTTAAATATGAAATTATCCAGGTAATTTAGAGACTGGACTTGTCTTAGCGCATTTATTATTAAGTTATTTAACACTTGTGCGCCGGTAAACTGCAGCGATGATTGCGCTCGCCGCGCTCCGGGGGGGCAAAGGGTTAAGTGTTTCGTGTTTTCGGATAAACAGCGTTTTTAAAAATAAAAATAATTGCACGGATACTTTGTAAAGCTTGCTCGTCAAATATTATTTTTTAAATAAATGTTTCAAAATATTTACAAGGAGTGTTGAGCAATCTTATATTGCTCATAATAATAAAAAATGAAATAAATGTAATTTTTTGATAAATTATTTTTTTTATATTACTAGAAGTATAAAAAAAATTATTTTAATTTAATTTCTGACTGCAGCCTCTCCTACTTATTGTAAGAAGATCCACAAGATCACGAGGCTGCGGCCTTCACGTAACAATAATTTTAAGAACATCACCCGTTTCCCAGAAATGCTAATTAAGTTCCATAACAGACTGATTTATCTTTATATGAGTCTCCTTAAAAAAATGGGATTAAATTTAACATCCAACTTTAAAAATCCCTTTTTTTAAATTGGACGCTAAAAATAAAATATGCATATTAAAGCCACTTTCGCACTAAAAAGCATCATTATTTCAGTGAAGGCTGTTGCAGAGTGCCTGCTTGTTAATATTTCTTGTCATTATCCTCCTTGACTGCAGCATCATTACTGTCGTTAAAATTAACTCCAGTCGTATCCACTGCGACCGCACAGGACCGCGGGCGAGGCTCTCTCGCGGAAAGTGTCATTGTTAACACACCTCTTAGCAACGCGAACAACATGTAGTCCTGTTATTATACCGAAATCTGTATATATCCAGGGCTTAGTTTTGATATCAAAAACCAAGGACTTATGTCCTAAACGAGATAAAAAAAAAAACAAACATACCGCAAGCTTCCAGTAAATTTTTATTCTTCAGGTGCCTTTACATCATCTGAACATTTTACTGAGCACATATATGTTCATGGTTTTCTTTGGGTAAATATATGCAAAGTTCTGCGTATTGCTGCTGCCCAATAGCATTATTACACAATATATTCCTTACAAAGCTGTGGCATTTAGATCGTTCTTTCAACTGTAGGCTATAGAAATAACAGCACATTTCACCTTTACAAGCTATTTCTAAAATGTATCCTTCCACAATCACTTCAAGCTTATTACTCCATTACCAATCCTTGACAAAAACATCACAATTTATACATATATAAATATATTTCTTTGCTTTTGTGGAACGTTACTTAAGATAAACAAAAATCAATTACCCGTATGTATGCAACAGTAATACACTATCCCTGTCGTATGTTATACTAAGTAAATAAGATATTGCAACGCTATTTGCGTTTACTAGCGCAAAGTACTAAAGATAGCGTTTGTTAAAAGTCAGAAACGTTCTTTGGGGAAGTTATACTCTTTCCGTTAGACCATTAAAGCCTCCTGAGGTGTAATGGAAAATTTTACGACGCTGGAAAACACGCATGAACCATTACCCGCCGTGCAGGCTGCTGCTGTCTGCTTTAAATAAATAAAAATGACCTGGCAGAGGAAGCTTGCGGTTTTTCGCATAGGGGAGTAAGTGCACGCCCCTGAATCTTATCTGGAATACAAAATTATCAAACTGGCATAATTCTTTTGCATATTTTACATGTGATAGAGATATGCAGTCCATGCAAACACAAAATCAATATATTTTTTTGTTTTTGTGTGTTTTTCAAGTTTAAGGCATTCTGCGGTTGTGAATTTTGTTTTAGACGTTTAATTTCACTTGTGTCTGATTTTGACAAACTCTGATTTTATACATACGTTAATCAGTTGAATTGTATGCGTTTTTAAAGCAATAGTTTACATGAACAGTTTAAGTTCATTTTCGTTAAAATGCGTTTTCGCTGATGAACATAGATATTATAAGATACTTCTACATATAAAAAAAGCTTTCAGTAAACCCGCAAATAATATGGTATTTATTTTAGTTCTGCTCTCCACGAACCGCGGTTAAGGGGCAAGCCTGACTACTGTCTACAGCGCAGGATAACTCATCCATAAAGTACACACGCAGGGCACTCAAAGCAGACAATGGGAAACAAAGAGGACTTCCCAGACCGACGGGTCACTCGCAAAGCCTCCGAGGAATATCTTTTCTCGTCAGCTCTCCTTGAAAGTCAAGAGAATATATATTATTTAATCAATTGTCTTTTAACAGACTTAAAAAAGTGTAATTCTTATAACATCAATTTTTGATTCACCGTTGATCACCAAGAGTTCATCGTCTAATTACCAAGACGACAAGTCGACTAATTGGTTATCAAGTTCAAATGAAGCCAATTCACAAACAAAAACACAATTTTTTTAAAAGTATATACGGAATAAATAAATATTGCATCCGTGACCAATGCTAGTAAACTTCTGGGATTAAATTTAGTATTATATAAATTTTAAAAAAATCAAGTGGCGCGCCCCACCGTTTGAGCTCTTTTGGGCTGCAATTGTTACTTTTAATTGCGCTTCTAAGCATTCTTCGCTTTTTATGAGGTATTGGAAATACAGGCAGTCGCGCAGGACGGGTTCAGGGGCGGCGAGCGGGGGATTAGCGTAAATTAATGCAATATTAATGAATAGCTTTAGTCTTTTAAGGTTTAATGCTGAAAAAGAACTAAAAAAACAAAAGCCACAAGCAAATATTATCATTATCTTCTAGCTGTTAAGTTAGGACATTGCAATATTTTCGTTATGTGTTTTTAAAATGTTTTTTTTTCCATGTTGCAGATGGCCAGGCGAACCACTTGAACCTCTTCAACAACCGTCCCCAACCAAAGAAAAAGAGGAAATCTCGCACGGCCTTCACCAACCACCAGATCTTCGAGCTGGAGAAGCGGTTCCTGTACCAGAAGTACCTGTCCCCCGCGGACCGGGACGAGATCGCCGCCTCGCTGGGGCTGTCCAACGCGCAGGTCATCACGTGGTTCCAGAACCGGCGAGCCAAGCTGAAGCGAGACATGGAGGAGCTGAAGAAGGACGTGGAGAGCGCCAAGGTGCTGTCGGCGCACAAGACCTTCCTGGAGAACGTCACGGACCTGGGCATCCTCAAGAAGAAGGCCGTCAGCCTGGGCGCCAGCGAGGAGGCCGCCACCAACCTCATCGTCTCTGCGCAGAAATGAGGATACGGAGGACTGTTTTATTAGAGTGTGATAATCCATAGCTGGTTATATCATTGTTTTTTTACAGAGCGTATATTGAAATCCTTGATATTATCTAACGCGAAATAATTAGTGAATTGTATTTTTAATCATTTCAACAGTACAACTTCTATATTAGTTTTAAATTCACGATTATGATTTTGAGATTGAGCTATAAAGTTGTTAAAAAATCTGATTCACAATTTTCTTACAGTTTTTAGCACAAACAAAAAATTAAGGTTTATCTTCTTAACAGAATTTACCATTTTATTTTGATTGTATGGGTTAGGTTAAAGTTTTTGATACTCCAAGTACAAGAGCTCAACTCATAACAACGACTGCCAAAACCTACTACTAAATGAATATGAATACAAAAATAGAGTATCGGATTTGCAATGCTTTTTTATACCAGTTTACTTACAGAATTTTTTTTTTTATGCTGGAATTATTATATTTTACATAATCTTGAACTATGAGATTCGCTTATTTTCACGTAGAGTATATTTATGGATTTCAATATACTTTCCACGAATCAATTCATCTGACGGCTGTGCCAAGAGCTGGCCCGGCGTCAAGATAAATCTGAACTTGTAAGAATTACTAAACAGTCCTCGCATATTTATCCTAACTGTGTTACTATAAGATAAGAGACAATTTGTAAATAATCAAAGACATTTTTTATTTATGAGAAACTATCATTAGATATGTATTATTAAAGTGATAACCGCATACAAACGTGTGAAATAGCCGACCGTGAAGTGTTAGCATGATTGCTATGTGATTTCTGACTGGACACTGTGATCGGAAGGTGTTAACTATTCTTCTATGTTCTCACGATCATTTCCTATGATTCTCGGTAGAGTCTATTATGCCCCAGTGCTGCGGCGCTCGCTTCATTCTGGCCGACGTTTTGAATGCTTTTTCAAGTTTCATCTTCAAGACAATGATTTTGAACTGTATATGAAAGATATACTGGGTGATAGTGATGAAATTGCAGACATTTATTTTTTACAACAAATCAGTTTAAAACAGTCTTTATTTTTATCATTTCAATATTTATATCAATTTAATAAAAAAATATTTAAGTGTTACATTCTTCTTTACATACTTCTTTAAATCATCTATGGATATCCAGTAGGCTCAGTATTTAACAATTGAGCTATGCTAATGCCTTATACAGCAAGTATTTATGTATCAATCTCTTTTTATACTAAGCTATTTAAATTAAATATTCGCAAGTAAAAATCATAAGCGACGATCATAAAATAAATGTTCTGCTTTCATCTCAATCCAAA
Source organism: Atopsyche davidsoni (assembly GCA_022113835.1). Classification (NCBI taxonomy): domain Eukaryota; kingdom Metazoa; phylum Arthropoda; class Insecta; order Trichoptera; family Hydrobiosidae; genus Atopsyche; species Atopsyche davidsoni. The sequence goes on from JAILWY010000025.1 coordinate 4,791,074, forward strand.
CCAACTTCTCATAATTGTTGTAGCACTGGGCTAAGGTTATCTATTGTATGTTAAACTATTTATTAACCAAAATTATTTGACTAATGTGAAGACGCTACTAGAAAACATTGTAAATATAATTCTAAGTTACATGCATTTTGATAGATATAAAATAACATCTTAATTTAAATAATGAAATTCCGACATTTTATCTTGTGAGGCAAAAGATTGAGATTACGTTAAGATAAAATGGATTTAATAACGCAAAATCGCCCTGTACATTAATATCTCGATCGCCATACGTTTGTATAGGGTGATTCCAAAAGTGCTGCAGACATTGACACCGAGTATTCTAATTACTACAAAGAATATTAAAAATATTTAAAAAAACTGTAGCAAAGCTCTGCTTTTTATTAATTTACATCGAATACGTGGTTAACCTCATATGCGTTAAATTAAAATAAAATTAGTAAAATATAGAGCATGAAAGTCAGCATGTTTATAAGATTTTGGCTTATAAGAACGATCATACATTTTTGAGATTTTTGGACGCAGCGATTATTATTTATTTTAGATCTGAAACAACCGTAATATTCACTAAATATTATTACTAATATTATCAAGAATATTATGCGAATAAATCCGCCTTGTCTTAACGTACGTCTCAATAATAATGTACATATTTGTATCGACTTGTTTTCTATGTACATAGTTTAATATAACTATTACTGGTTGATGTGGTATGAACCTTTACACTTTTTGTAAGACGTTTTAATTATATTGAATAAACATAAGTAATTTAAATAAAAAGCATGATTTTATATCAGCGGTGTGCAGTTAAACCAGTAAATATAGTTTGCATTTTAAAAAATACTGGCTGGTGTGATAAAATATTTTTTTTTTTCAAGTAACACAAATTGAAATCACAATTTTTTTTTGTCATTTTGGAATTAATTCCAAATATCACTTCTAGATGTATTTTTTCTAAAAAAATAAAATAAACTGCATTATCGTTTGTTAACACCACTGCACGCCACTTGTGTTTATAAAACTTGTATTATCAATTTAAACACAACGAATTATACAATCATTCGCTTTTTCATGAGTTATCAACGAATACGTGTGTAAATTAATTAAATCTTTTTTGTATTATAATTGCCATGTGTGTACGATATCGGTTCCTAAATGAAACATTATTTTACTTTTTATCAATGCCCGTACTATATTATAAATAAAACTGTAAATGTAAATATGTATTTTTAACGAAACTGTCATCAAACACAGATTTTTGTTTATGTATATCAATTTGATATTAAATCATTTAGGTGATCAAATTTTTAACAAAAAGTGACCAAGTCATAAATAGCAAAATTTAATGTATCATTTAAAATTTATTATTATTTGAATGCTACTTATGTTGAAGTTGCTGTGATTAATGTTTGTCATATACTTCAAATAATTTTACATATCATCTCAAAAGTGGAAATGTTCTTTGTTTTTAGAGTATAAATACCGATTCATAAAAACTTTCATTTTTTTACATATCAGAAAGAAATACATTTTTGCAATATACTTAAAAAAAACACATAAATTAATTTAAATTGATTCTGTGACGGTTGAGAATATATTCTTTTCGACCATCGAAATCTTAAGGCATTGTAAAAAAACTATAAAAAATTAACATGCTTTAACATTTCAAAATTAAACTAACCTTTTTTGGTTAGAAATAGCTTTGAAACTGATCGCTTTGGCTTCAGATTTGATCACTATGCTGATATAAAAAGTTCACTGTCAATTCATTAATGAGTTCATGTCAAATTTGTGATAATATATTTCGTGAAATGCCATTATATTCTGCATCAATTGACCACACACTACTGTTCAATATCACGCCTTGAAAAATTCAAGCAATAAATTATGTTACAAAAAGTATATATCTCAAAAGCCTTATATTTTACATAAGAATGAATTTTTTTTTGTATATATTTAAAGTTCAATTCATTCCTGTATTGCAGACATGTACTTTTATATGAAAATAAAATATTTCCTCAAATATATTTTCATTTGAAGTTTTCGCTTTATAATTACTAGACTAATGCAATTGTGTGCAATTTGAAAGTATGTACTTAAAAATATTTATTACTGGAAGACAGCAAGATCTCAGGCACGTCATATCTGACGCAACGTATTTAATTAAAGTTATATTAATAATTATTGTACAACTATGTAACACTGAATTAAATTATATAGGAAAAGTAAAAAAAAAGCCTATAGCGTTCTCAAATCACAATGTGTGTACATAAAATATTGTAGATGTTTTTATGTGAAAATTATTTATTTCTCGGACTTTAAACATAGATGTGTCATTTACTATAAAATTAACGGTTTAGTGAATAATTTATTGATGTACAAACTATGATACTATTGTAGACCTCGATTGATTTATGTAGATATATGTATAAATAAAAGATAGGATCCCCTTGCAAATAGTCTTGCGGTTTAATTGATAGCAATCGAAAAACCAGAGTAATCTGTAAAATAATACTTAATGTATTTAAATAAATTGTGCAATTTGAAAAATTGAACCGTTTTATTTCATATTTATTATTTACATACCCTAACAACTCAACACTCATGTAATAAATACCTTTTGCCCAATGATGAACTTGATTTTGTCGGGTGTTAAGCCGTGTCGTCTAGAAGTATCTGTAGTAACAGAACTGAAACGCCAGATCAGTAATCAAAATATGACGTGGCTTAATACCCAAGATATTTTGTATGTGCATTATGGTTACCAAAGCATTTTTGTCAAAAAATAAGTGACAGAGAATACATATAGTATATAATAAGACAACATGACTTTTGACATAAGCAAATGAACGTATCTTATAGAAGAAAATTAAATCTATTTATAAAGCTAAAATTATTTTGAAAATTATCATAAGAAAAATACGATTGTTACTAACTCTGAATAAGACAGTTAGACTCAAGCTGTGAATAATCTAGTTTAAATCATCAACAAAATAATACTGTCAGTTAATATCATTAATATAATTCGAAGATTAATTACATCAAATTTAAAAACTTTCAGCTATGATTTAGTTTTCTCATTAATTCACATTTCGCTAAAAGGTAACACATCTGCTGCGTTAATATTATCAAAATACGATTTAAATTCACCACGGCATATGTTGTTCATAAGTCATAAGCGATTTTTAATTGGATTTCAAATTTACGCAATAAATCAAAATGCGATATTCTAAAAGCAGAAGTCAGCCTTTCATCCGGAACGTGGCAAGTTTCATAATGCCGTAGATTATTCCAATAACAACGAAAAAACTACACTCACAGCTATTAAATAAATCATTTTATTCAAAAAAATTTACACGGTGTATAATAAAACATGTTATCCTACGAGAGTTGTTTTCATTTCTAGGCCACGAATAATTTTTTTTTGAATAAAATTCAATTTTTTAAATTATAACCAAATCGCTAGAAGCACACGACCTTTCAAGGGCCTTGTCAGACTATGATGAATATTTTTCGTCGTTTCATGTTTGTATCGATTGCTTAAGTGTTGTATCGAGGCATCTGCATTTGAAACGTGTTATTTTGGCATTTGGCCTAATATTGATATATGTCTCTCGATGGCTGGAGGCCAGGGGAGGGCGTGATGAAGCCGGTCCAGGGCAAAAAAACCCAGGCCCGGGGTCGACGGCGGTCCCGCCAGGGCAGCCCGGAACGAATCGCTTTGTGGGGAACCTCCTAACGCGCTGAACGTAAACATCCTGCATTAATCAAGCATTTTGTGCATTTCGGACAACTCTCCTCTTTTTTTTTTTTTTTTGTCTTTGTTTCTGTTCTCGTGAAAAAATGTGCTGATTTCGTGGTCTTATTGCAAACACGACCTATGAGGATGCTTGCAAAAGTCTAGCTATTTTTTTGGCGGACTACAAATATGAATAGCCAATTGGCTGGGAGATTACGAAAGCGCTCATAAATAAAAATAATCGTTTTTTACATGCCATTTAGATATTCGTATTCGAATACGCTAATACGTAAGAACAAATATTGTTGATCTTGGTAAAAATGATTTTATCATATGCTTTTGTAATACGATGATTTTTTTATAGATAAACATGAAAATATTCAAGGGTTTTATTGAAAAAAATATATATATATTATTAGTCATATCTCCTAAATTCATCTCGAGTTCAAGTAATCAACACAATTTCGTGCCAAACATGGACTTTTGGGTTCACACCTGGTGGAGTAAAATTTTCATTTTTAATTATAAACTACCTGTAAGCTTAGTCAGGAGCAGCAACAATTTACCTTCGTAATCTCTTTTAGTGAGGACCGATGTGTAAGCAAAATAAATTAGCTATTAAGGATTTATTTGAGGTGTGTGCAATCACTATTGAAAACCATATTGCTTGACACAAGAACAATTTTAGATTTATAAAAAAAACTATGGGCTTATTATACCAAGTGCGATAAATCTAACAATCATAAAACTACACGTCTGGACTTTGAGTATGATTTACATCCATCGCATAAACAAGTTACTAGAAACATATGAACGATTGAGATACTCCACAGATATCCCAAGCCCAAATCACGTGTCTAGAATCAGGAGTCAAAAGAGATGTACGGGCAATAAAATATGACTTTTCATATCTCGTTAAGTCAACACAGATCAAAGGCGCCAGTCTCACCGGCACACACGCGTTGGTCAATGCATTGCTTATCCTCCACATCCGGATCAGATCGACCGAACAAAATGACCGACTGATAGACGCATAAATTATCATGAAAGGGATCGATACAGTTTTATTAGGTTGCTTGTTACATTCCAGTGTATTTTTAGGAGAAGTGCATTTAGACCGTGGAAATATCACTACGCTTTACATGCTATATAAAAGTAAACAGTAATCGACTCACACCGGTCAGCTGTTTCAAATTCATATTGTTATCGATTAACTTGTTCAACCTATATATCACGACGAAAACTCACGCTCGGTAATCTTTCAACGTACATTTTTTTACTTCTTCTTCTGATGCTTCTCTAGCTTTAGCCTCTTTTTCCTTGGACAATCAGCTGGAGGATGCTGTATTTAATATTACGAAAAATATGGTCAAAATAGGAGACCTCTCGCTTCATTACCAACGTAAGAGTTCCTATTATTTATATACATATTTATTATTTATATTTATTCCTCTTTCATTTGTGACGCGGTCACTTCTCAATTCTTCGCATAGTAGCTATCTCGATTGTCCAAGCCTCGACTCCATAAAAGAGAACTGAGACGACATATCATTCAGTGAATCTCCAGCGAGATTTTAGTGTTATATCTCTTGAGAATAATCCTTTTTTTTCTTCACAGAATTGATCAATCTGAAAAAAATTCGTTGCTCCAGCTGGGCTTGAGGTCGTTAGCCAACGGCCGCCAAGCAAGTGTGCTTACCTCTGGACCACGATGAAGTTTAGTTGAGCTTAGTTTTATTTTTTTCATTTATAATACTTCGGGTCATTCTCTGTAGTACATCCCAGGTAAATTAAAAGGCTGTTTATTGGCGGTGTCGGCTACCGCAGGCATCTCCTTGCTAAGGATTAAAAAGACTTGTTTTAAACCCAAAAAAATACTTACATAAAAAATTATGCTGTTTAGACCCTGTTTTATGAGATTTTAAGAACTTAAGGTCTAAAAGGCCGTCCAATTAACACGTGTCGACTAAAGGACTCTAAATCCAGAAACCCAATGGGGACTCCACTGAAATAAGAGAACTTCTCCCTGAATAACACGGGAATTAACCTGTTATTTATACATTCTAAATGCGGGCCTGGCTGCCACTGAATATTCAACTTGCTACTGGTAATTAATTTTCACATATCGATACATTGTGTATTTTTTTAATACCATCCTTCAAAATGTGACCGGATTTTTAATATTATGTCATTAATTGAGTTACAATAATTGTGCGCCACCCTAAATAAAATGCTAAATTCCATCTTCTGGGAAATTTTAAAATTATTAAATATTTATTTATCACTTTATAGATATTTAAATACAAATTATAAATCAGCACTATTTTTAATACATACTAATCACTTATACAAATACATTTGATAAGGTAACACACTTTCCATACACATTTTAAGTTCACCAAAAACTATTTTTTATTTAGTCATTGTGTTTTGGACATCCCTTTTGCCATTTGGTTCCTATTGTATGATCCTTATTTCTTATTAGAACTGTGCCACAACTTTTGATACGCCGCGTATAAACATTTTAATATTCATACTAAAATACATTTTCATTATTTATATTAAATTATCAAATAAAACATTCATACATAACGTAGATTTCAGCGGTCATTGTTATGACTCGTTTCATCTTGAAGCTTTCGACGTTTCGGTTCCGGTACTTGGGTCATCTTAAGAGTCCTTAAAGACGGTCTCAGTACCAAGACTAAAACGTGATAATAAACTACCATTTAATTCTGAAGAACTATGCGAAACACACATTGAGAATCGCAGTAAAATCTATGTATGCATCTACAGAGTGCTGTATAAAATTATTAGAATGATTCCTTCTTAACATCATAAACGTCAAATTTGTGGCATAAGTCTACTTAAGCTTCCATACGCCAAAGCCTAAAATTGAAAACCAGCTTCAAGCACATAAGCTTTTTTTAAACCGAACAAGTCGTATTAGACTTAAAAAGCTCCGCTTACACTGCCTTGGAAAAGGAGATACGTCGTTTTTGTTTGGCAAAGTGCTGTCGTGAGATCTGAAAGGTCTTAAGTAGCGGCTTTCGTGTGCGGGATTTTCAGTTTTACGGTTTTAAGTGTCGGCTTTCTTCAAAGGGAACCGCCGCGTCGAGATTCATCGGCGACCGGTGGAGGGGGGAGGGGTTTATTTTTTTTTATTCAAATTAGTTAATTACCTCGTTTTATAGTCAGGATTCACAATCGCACGAGGAGAGGCTGTATTTCGCCGAGCCGCCGTTTTATTGTTTAATCTCACCGGGGATTTGAAATAAAAATGCTATTTTGCAGTGGCGTGCAGTTTTTTTTTTAATTATAAATTTTTTTAACAGCTTCAAGTCTATAAAGTAAACGCAATGGTTTTATAAATATGTCACGTGCGTAATTTGAGTTAATATATTATTTGAAATAATATGTAAGTATACCAGACCAAAAAAATATTTTTTCATCTTATTTATATTAAAAAAAACACTGCTAAAAATGAAGATACAATCTAGTAATATTACTATGCCCACTCAGTTTATTTATTATATCCAAACCACATATCAATATGTATTAAAATATTTGCACAAAGACGAGGTGTAATTCATCTTAATCTATAAAACATCATTAATTATCATTACAACAAACTATTTATAATATTTCATTTATTACACATTCCTGCTGCCAAAAAAGGCATTAAAAACTATCACAAAGTAGGTGCAGTTTTTTTTAAGTCCCATGTTTAATTCTGACCGGTTTCACAGGATTATTAAGGATTTAGTAAAGCGCATATAAATACCTCAGAGATGAATATAATGAGAAATCTTATATTTTTCGTCATTACCAGTGGCGTTCAGTGACCTGAAATAATAGCACACCGTTTCACAAATTGCGCCCATAAATACAGAAGTGTTTTATTAAACAGCCTTAGGATATTTGGATGTTAAATATATTTGTTATTATGATTGATAAAGTATAATATTTTTTTAAATTTAACTTTTTTCTAAAAATACTATAATTTTTAACCTATAAAATGTTTATAAAAAAATTATAAAAATGCTTGTTATATTCTTTGACACGTTTGTATTTTCTATAAATTCTCCATAGCTTTTAATTTATTGTAAACAATACTAAATCGTTTTCGATATATTTAAAAATATATAATTGTTTCGTTATTATGTGTGCACTTCATTTTTAAGTTAGTTGTATTGTACTTAAAGTTTTTAATTTTTGTATAAATTTAAGCATGGTTTATTGGAAAACTGTATAATTATGACATATAACATAAACATAAATTAAAATGTTATACCAAATCAACGTCTTTAGTAAATTATCAATAAAATTTGATCTACGCAAAACAGGTAGCATTAATTTCCTGAAAAAAGCAGATTTAATAATTTTATAATTACATGTCAATCATTAACTTTTCCTAGCGGAGCTGTAAACTGCTAGGAAGTCAGGGTTTATTCATGATGTCCAGGTCCAGGTTCCTCCACTTATCGCGTGATCTACAAACCACCATGTGACGAAGGATTCGTGCTTAATGGGCCGTTTGTGTCAGAATTCCCATCTCGTTAATCTGTTAAATATATTTTTATTAACAACTGTTATTAACTTGTCTGTCCAGGCATGGACTTTAATACATAAATAATACAATGTGAAATGTATTAGAAACATTACACTTGGCTTCGGGGTTTATGAATATTCATATAGTAGCTTATCCAGTTTTTTTTTCTGGATTTATTTTTTTCAGTTTTCAGAGGTCTCTTTAACAGAACATTTGTTCATTTGATAATACTTACTACATAATACATGCTTTTACCATCAACTCAAGATCATACTCTTAATACGTTTAGGATTTGTAGACAATGTAGACAAATCGACTGTTTAAATAAATCAACAAAAAAGTGTTTGATTCGATGGTTTAATTAAGGATTTTGAAGGCGGCCTGCAAAATTAAAAAGCTGCTTATTTTCTAGGAATAAAAATTAGCTCAGAATTCATATTTTTTTCAGACAACGCAGATAGCATTTAGCGTATGTTTTTTGCGTATTTGTGAAAATACAAAAATAGCCGATAGTCGTGACAGAATACATCAATGTGTTGCGAGTCTATTCGTAAAATGTTGCAAATTTGTGTGTCTCAAAAAGGCAGCTCTCCCCCGGGGTCAGGCGGGCTCTTTAGCTTTTAAATGTTTTTTTAATTAGTCACTCCAACACCTGAAGCGCGACTACCTGCGCCTCGTACGTGACGCGGCCAGTCCGCCAGTCCCGGTTCCCGTGTCGCTTATAAATCATTTGTTAAACCTAACAACTCTCCAAGTGGACGAAATCAATTATAAATACCATAGAAAACTAACTAGAGACCAAAACGTTTATAAACGGCATTAGAAAATATTCACTTGCCGTTTTATCAATATTTGCTGGGTTAACAGTGGATTGCACGCTGATAGCTAATGCGCGGTAATGGCATTACAAATCAGAATTCAGCTGAGCCAACCAGCTCTAAAAATTATATAAAAATTGTACAAACCACTAAATGTGATATTTATTAACTATTTAGAAAAAAATATACTTGGGAACAACAGTGTTATTTATATTTTTTACTGAAATATTAAAATTGTATTATCGAACTCAATTCGTCAAACAAGTGCCAACACTGGTCAAGAGGCGTGTATATTAGTTTATATCATAGAAATATATTCAATTCCAATAATATTGGGTTCTACTCTACTCGAATCTGAAACTTCAAAATCTGTGAGAAAATGCGTACCACTTTTACACAGAAGGTTGGTTTCTTGGGTGTTACGGTATTTGACTCATTTTCAATTAACGATGAAACGAAGAGTTATTATAAACATATTATATATGATTATCGAGAATCAATCTCATGTTTTTTTGATGCTGAAGTTGCTAATTTATTGGCATGAACAATACCAATCAATATAGAAAGTCGGTCGGTTGTCAGTTATCTGGCTGCGTGTGTAGTGCGCTTTAGTTTATCACGACGCGTGAAAACCTTTTGTCCAGTCTAGAATTAAACTTCGTTGCATTAACAATACCAATAGAGGTGATCTTAATGGCAGGTAACAATAATTAGGCTGGAGTGATACGCCGAGTCTGCATCGGGCGGCGGGCACTGACGCGCGGCTTATATGAAACAGTTAATTGATTAATGCAGGTCTCGTGTATATCTCAATACTGGCATCATAACGCCACTTTACCCGGCCTCCAACTGCCAGATTTAAAGTGAGAAATATATATAATGGATTGTAGGTTTATACGTGTCTTCACTGTTAAATATGCTTATAATATAAGCAATTGCTTTTGCTATAATATTGCTTAAATTTTTAAGCAATATATATTAAATATAGTCTTGTGTCTTCAAAATTTTCATAGACCACTTTTATCTTATTAAGCATTTATATTTCATTGATATATTATTTTTAATATATAATTTTAAGTACAAATTAGAGTATATTTACTATGGCGAACAATTATTTATACGAAACCTGATTTTAGATATCACCAATATAAGTCAGATTGTAAGAAACATTTGTGCCTTTTGCAAGGACTAATTGATAATAAATGATTCATGGTGTCAATTTTTTTTTTTTTTTTTGTGAACTGTTATTTATTTTTAAATTACTACTAAAACATGAAATAATGGTTCGGTAGGACTGAAAGAACCCGGGCCACAATAGCCACAATCACACCTGCGACCACTAGGCTAATGATCAGTTCTCACCCCGGCGGGCGTGAAGTGGGCTGCTTCCCCGCTGGGATACCTGCTGCAGGAATGCGGCAGGGGTAGTCCCATGCATCATGGCTAAGCAGCCTGTGGGAATATCCCTATCCCAAATTAAGGGAGTTTTTGTTCAGCAACCTCCTTATAGTCCCATCACTGTCAAGACTATTGTATAACCAAGCCAGACTACCAGACATGCAGATCTGATTTGTTCATCAGAATATATAATTATGAGTAATTTATATTCAGTTTAAAGCTTGCAGGTATTTTAAACAGGTGAAATACAATTTATGACAGGGTGTTTCGAAATTCATTTATATATCCAAAATTGGAAAACTTCAAGTTACTAGGAGACAATTTTACATTTATTTACAATGTAATTGTAGTCTCCTACCTACATGGAATTTTGTTAATTATGTTATATAAGTATTAAGCCTGCTTGTAGAAAAATATCACTTAGAGATATTGAACTATTTAATTTAGTTTTCATATACTAATATTTAGTGCTGTTTATTTGTAATTTTCTACGTTAAAACACGTACACAAATGATAAACAATTTTCACTTTTCAATTACTACGACGACCTCTGAGACGTGAAATTTTCAAAATCGACATGACCATGAAGAATTTTTCAAAGAAACTATTATAGATAAATGGTTGAGGTTTCTGTTTATTATAGCGTATTCAAAATTTAAGAAATACAAAAAAAAAGTGTCTTCGGAATAAATGTCTTAAATTAAAGAAATAATTTTAAATATTTACACTGTAGCAGTAACATAAGTTTGTAGTCTATTTAGGTAAATGACTTTATATGATTTATTTTCTCGTAAGTTTTGGCATTAATCACCCCTAATGCAAGCCTTCTCCGCCCCTGAGAATATTCCCTGAAAGATTAGCAACTCATTAGGCTGTGGCGTCTTCCGACCAACCCGAAAGTAAAACTCTTTCATTATTTTATAAAACGATAAATATCAGCACTTTACCCATTTTTTGCTAATTACTTTGATAATTTAGCTCTCATGGTGCAATTCAGGCTATATAAGAATTATTACATCGCTTGCATTAAATCATAAAATGCATTAAATATAATATAATATATAAATTCATAAAAAAACCAAGCCTTTGCACGTGGTTTTTTGTACAGGCATTATTACAGTCTGTCAATATGTTTTTACATGTATTTAAAAAAATCAATAAATCTTTAATGTGAATTTTAAGCAAAAAATTAGAGCGCGTGTTTTTAATCACATTGATAATATCAATAGTTTTTTTTTTTAAATATAAAATAAATATCCTTCGGTTCAGAAGAAAAGATAACAAAATCAGTTCTCAACGTCAAATGCTTTTTTAAATTAAATTGCCTATTTATACTGAAAATCTTTCGCTATTTATAGCCATCAATGCTCCCATTCTAAAATAATAAAAATAAGCAATTATACTTGAAATAACCTTAATTGCTTATTATCATAAAAAAAAAACTAGACTTAAAAATTAAAGTGATGTACTGATCGTGTGAAATTAAAAATTACACACAGCGTGTATATCTAATCACATTAAAATATAGTTTGACAGTGTCAAATAAAAATTACCCATCAAAATCTCTACCAAAAAAAAAAAACAGCGCAAACACTAATTACTCGGAGAGCATCCACGTTTACGGTCACACCTCTTAACGAAGCCATCAACATGCCTACAATGAAGAAATTACACAAAAACAAGACACCCAAAATGCGTAAACACCAAAGCCCAATCCCACAGCCACTCGGCCACATAAAACACACGATGGTTACTTACACGTTTTTTCTAGCCACAATCACACGGCGCGGCCGCCGGGCCCACCTAGGTGTCAGAAATCCGGCCGAAAAAAGCCTGCTTCTGTGGGACATGAAGAAATTAGCCTAGCAATAAAGTACAGGCTCGCCACAGTGCGGCCCGCGTGATAAGTGGTATATAAGATATAACGTTTAATACTAATATGCGGCGGCCTCCTTTGAGCTGCCCGGCCAAAGGATGCCGACAGACTCTCGAGATGATGCAGGGGTCGCCGAGCGCCGGCCCGCGGACTCAAATGCTGATATTTTAGAAGGTTTTTTCAGAGTTGGATTCTTGGGTGGTTTTGTTACTACCGGGTACGGCGCTCGAAGTGTAGCCAACTTCAGACCGTTGTCGCAGTTTTACATTTGCTAATTGAAGAATTGAGTATTGTTTACAAGTGTGCAGAAACATTTTATTACTAATATGCTTAGGCACATTCGTTCATATATAGAAGATGATTTAAAGAAACTCTCAGAAAAATATCATCTTAAACCCACACCCCCTGGCTTACATGGCCGGTGTACTAACCCTTGTACTAGCGAATCACTTACGTTTATCGAGAATTTTTAACAATCATACTCTACATATGAACCAATGTGCCAACCAATATTTAGTGATATGCAAGCACTGGACTTTTTGAACAAAACACCAAGTGAAGTTATTTTAGTTCCATCTGGATATTATTTTTAAAATCTATTAATTTAGCCAAGACGCGCACCATCATATACGTATGTCTATTTTTTGGATTGAACGTCAATCAGAGTATGATTGTTAAAAATTCTCGATAAACGAAGTGATTCGTTAGTACAAGGGTAAGTACACCGGCCATGTAAGCCAGGGGATGTGGGTTCAAATCCCCCACAAATCACGATGATATTTTTCTGAGAGTTTCTTTAAATCATCTTCTATATATGAACTAATGTGCCTAATCATATTAGTAATAATATAATTAACCCGTAATGGGTAATAAATACTGATTTTATTTTTTTTACATTTGACCGGATTTTTTGTCCGATATATACAAAATCCGTTAAACAGGGATCCGTTATATCAAGGTTTTACTGTATTTTGACGCTTTGTTGAAGATGGCCCAAGCAGGTGGAAATATCATTGCCAAGACTTGCAGATTCAAATAAATTCTGACTAAGTAAGTAGTGATATTTTTTTAACATCTGTATGTTTGTACGTTGATTTTTTTAGGATTTTAGTTATATGCATCGCTAAAAGTTGTACTGTTTTGTATGAATTTTATTCGCGTTAATTAGTGTGAGACCGCTGGTGGGCGACCCCTGGGGCGATTCTCCACGTCCTATGAGCGACCAGCGCCGGGCACACTCCAAGCGCGCCCGCCGCGGCGGTCTTCTCGCCCCGCCGATTGGAATGGGAAATTGGAAACATGACTTCGTTCAATTCATATTTTCTGAATAACTCATCAAAGCCTTAACGCGAGCCCGATGGCGCAGTGGACGCGGCGCATCTCCACAGCCACGTGCGCGGGATCGACACACGTGGGCTGCTTTTAACTTTAATTTTCCAGACAATCGTTTACGAAAATATACTTTAATTAAAACAAATGAAAAAAATGTAAAAAATTCAAAAACCATACAAATAACACCAAATCAGTATTTCTATCATGCTTAGTAATCAATAGAAGAAATTCAATATTCTTGACAGAGAGTACTTGGTGGAATTCCATTTTATAATTTTGCCATTTTCCATTTTGATAATGCCAACGTGAAATGTTGGCGAAACCGGTCACAAATAAAAACGAGCATGTGGAAAATCACTCAAGTATTTTACTCAAAAATATTAATCAATAGAAATAAAAAATGCTCAAAATGAGCTTTCGTTTCTTGAAAAACTGATTTTCAGGCTCAAAACAAACATCATGGATTCCCAAAGCTAAATTATACAAGTGTTAAATATCTTTGTACCACTCCATGAATTTATTTGTAGTATAAAATAAAAAAATAATGATATTTCTGTATAAAAAAATCAGAAACAAGAGCATGTGTAAGCATATATTGATTAATCGTTAAATTAAATTTGAAATAATGGTATTATATTACTCTGCAATTATAGTTTCTACGAAATATGTATTCAACAAATCCAAATACAAAACGTACGGTTATTAATATGCAGTCAATGAATCTAATGATACCATAATATAAATATAGACACGATACAAAAAAACTTGTCATCTAATGGGAAAAAAAATGGAGACGAAGTTCTTATAAAACGCAGCACTCCCTAATTTCTATATGAATATGTCTTCATATTAGAGTTTAAAAATAGGCAGACAGTATTTCCTGCTTCGATCGTCGAGATAATTAATTCTGTGGAATGTGAATATGACAAATCGGCACAAAAAGCTGCGGTTACTAATATGCGGTTTTGGAAATCTCTGAATAGCCAAGATACTTACACTCGATACATAGAACAGCCCACGATAGTGGAATTCAATGATCCATAATATATTCAAGTGTTTATAAACAATAAGTCATTACGCCCACTTGATTAACTAATATGGCAGTGGAAAGCTCATGTGATGTCTCATCTGTTGCTTTTTACAGCAAATAACCTTTTTAAAATATATAAATCCACCCCTAACACATGCTACAGATAAACACCCTTTATTATAATTTTCAGGATACGCAGTGCTTTCAGGATTGTGAGGACCGTACGACATTCAAATGTATTATTTTAGTGACGTTTTTTTCAGATGTGATTAAAAAAATGGCACTTAAAAAATAAGATCTCATTCGCTAACTTTATTTAACAATAATTTTTTTTTATGTTTAATAACGGGAGTGTTGCGTATTCCAGGTGGTATATGTGCGTAATGATACGGGATGCGTCTAATTTGTAAGTAAAGGTGCTCGCACACTGCTTAAGAGCTTCACTTTTAGTCACTGCTCAGGGCAGATGCTCAAACTTCCGAACTTCCAAAGCTGAAGTACTCAAATACTTCCAGCAAACAGTCCAAAGAACAAAAGTTTCGTTAATTAACAAAAACTCAGCTTTTATTCTATTTAATACTAAAAAAAAATATATATATTTGAATCGATTTAATTACAATTGTCGAGAATCTTCAATTTGGCTTAAACATAAAACTCATTGGCTAATTAAATTACTCATTTGTTAATAGTTTACGAAACCTCATACACCTTAAAAATGGCAATTTGGCATGTTGGCAAAACTAGTCGCGCCCACAAATAAAAGTCAGAATACTTTTTTAATAACTATGTGAAGTTCCACCAAGGATTTCTGTCAAAAAATTGTCGAAAAAAAAAAAAAAAACGTCGTTAGAAAAGTGAAACATATTAAGAATAAAATTAAGTATGATAGTGTATAAGATTTATATATACAATATTAAGATTATTAAATTTATCTTCCTCAAAAAGAATATATATATATTTTAAATTAATCAAAAGACTTTTTTAATCATCAATTTTATTTATTATTATGGCGATAATGTACTTTGAGATAATTTTAGTTTTAGTTGATTTTTCACAATTTTTTATTTCTTATTTCCACCCAAAAACAATACAAAAAATTGGCCTAATGTCTCTTATCGTAAATATTAGTATGAAAATACTCGATACAAAAAAAAATAATTAAATTGAATATATCACTACCATGTCCTATTTGACATTATCTATAAAAATATTCAAAAAATACAAAAACGTTTTTTTATTGAAAAATAATATTAAAGGCAGTTTTTTTTAACATAAATTAGTTGCAAGGTTATATAAATATAAATAGTACCACTGTTTCAATTTTGTTAAAATATTTTTTGGTATGAATACTGTTATTGATAGGGTTAAGCTGTTAAGTAAAAAATAGAGACAGCAGATCTTACCTCTTAATTTCATGAAAACACTGAAAGACTAATTGTAATTTGTTACGTAAGTCGTCTTCATCCCATTTCCTTCGTGTACATAATTTGTCATGATTTTCATTACGCGACTCCGCAATCAGACTTAAGAATTTAATTATTTCCTGGTATATGCAATTAGTGATTCCACTACGGCAGGCTTTATTGGCTACAAAGTAGGAACATACGAAAAAGTAAGGGATTGCTGAAGAATTCCTCGTGAAACCTAGTGGTAATAAAATAAGTTTGATAATGCTGAAAAACTACACAATGTAGACTTCTCAATATTATAAAAAAAATTACTTATATAAAATGGCAGGACCAATCGTTTTCAGCAAAACCGAAACAGAGTCAGCTGAATTAAATTTAGTTGTTAGAACGGAAATATACTCACAATTAAAACATCAATTCAACAAGGTTTTTATAGACTCGTACGTTATACTATGTAAGAGATTAAATTGAATAAACGTCTGTTTAAGCTATATATATTTAAAGAATAATGAACATGTATAAAACGATGTAAAAATAAATGATTTTTATATTGGATTTTAACCCACTGAATTACACCTGATGTATGAAAATACACAACCCATAAACTAATCAAAATATTTAAAAATTTATAAGCATATCGCTTTTTTAATTTAAAACATCTATACATATTTTATTAGATTGTTATTTTATTAAAAAGTTAATTTTCAACATGAATTACAAAAATAATGTTAACAAGTAAAACAACAATTTACATTTAATAATATACTACATATGTGCAAACTATATAATATTTTGATTTATATTATGCATTTAGGCAATAAAAATACAATTTTTAAAAAATTAAACACATCATAGTTTATATAGCTTTCGTTATAATTTTCAATTGAATGCAGTAACTCATTCAATAAATAAAATGCAAATTATTATTAATATATATTAATATTAAATTACGCTCCCGATTCTGCCCTGATGTGTTTAGTGTTATATTAAACCCTTTTTGACACGTCTGGACAAAATCCCTGCACAGATTTTCCAATTGAGATACATCCTAAGCCAATCGGAAAAACAGACAAAAATAACCCTTAACATCATATACATAAGATATAAAACAACAAGTAAAATATTTTGAAAGATACGTCGTATTGGAATTCTCAATAAAATTGCGGTTAAATAGAACGATGACGAAAAGAAATATGTTAAGCAAGTTGATAAAAGATTATGAGCCTTATGTATAATAAGTTTAAGGCTTATGTTTGCATGGTTTAAGCTCCGGTGTTTGTGATTTTTTTGGTTTCAAAACTGCGATGGCGGCTTTTCTTTGTGATTCCTTTAGTGGAAAGTAATTACCGCGTTGTAAGTCATCCGCCTTATTCATATAGCGAGCTTTAGTCAGAAACGCCCGGGTTATGTATACAATGACAGGTTTGAGATTTTTTTAAAAATAAAATAAATGCGACTGAGCCAGATCGATTCTACTAATCTAAAAAAAAAAAACAAATCTAATTTTGATCGATAAATGAGAAAGCATAACCTTTCATTATTCTATACATGTAGAATAATAAATAACATAATAAAAATTTAATAGTTACTAATGGCAGTAGACAAATATTTTGATAATTCAAGGACACTAAAAATGTAAATCATATATTTTTTTAATGTAAATTTATAGGCTTTTTATATTAAAATAGGGAATTTTAAGCTAAAAAACAATAAAACATATCTGAAACAGACTGGTTTAATCGTAAATACTTCATATTTAAACAAAAAATAGAATCAAAATATTCATAATCTAAAAATTCCTACCTTTACTAACTTTGTTAAAAAATAATATATTAAAAAGAGTTTAAACATGAATTAAAATGCAAAAATACTGTACCTCGCCAAATAGATAGATTTTTTTTATTTCAGAGTGTGTATATTTAATACCTTGTTTTTTTTCTGATAATGCATTGAATTTAGTACTAGACGATTCATATGAATTTGATCATCGATCATATTATACTATAATGAAAAAACGTACAAATGCAAAGTAATTTCTTTAACGGGGCAATAATTCATTAACATTGCTAATACTTCTCAAAATCCTCGTTAGGCACGCGGCTTAAGTCCACGCTGGTGCGACCGCCTAGGCCTTCGTTGATAGATCCACGATCTACTTGTATAAAGATGTCTGTAATTTTTCATAATCAGGCACGTACCGAGGCCGGCGGAGGAGGCGCAGGCCCGCATTAGGGCTTCGTGGGTGGCCAGGGGAGGAGAAGAGGAGGAGGAGGACGGGGAGGAGGGGGAGGAAGGGGAGGGGCGAGACCATCGGTGGTCCGCCAGAGCCTCCGCCCGAGCCTCCGCCCCGCCGGCGTGGGGCACCAGGAAGTGCTCTGAAACTGAAGCATGCCCCGTCCAATGGACTCGCCGTCGTATTCCACCGTTTACGAATCAAAACTGGATTTGTAATAGATCTTCATTCAAAACCCATACAAACTTACGATAGAAAAGTTTTGCTCATTTTACGTTTTATCAACCTTTACATAATTTATTCAAGAAGACTGTTTTTTATATAAAAAATATGCACACTATGCACGCTGCAACAAAACTCAACCGGTAACTGCAAAAATTCGTTGTTGCTTGACTTGCTGCGTATCCAGCTTAAAACTACAATATATTTGTCGATTTTCTAAAATATGCGTATACGAGGGCGATCCGATAAGTACTTAGCCCACAAAAGAAAAACGAAAATTTTGGAAAAGTGGCGATTTATTTCTCAAAATAGTCTCCTTTTGAGCTCGATACACTTGACCCAGCGATGCTCCAACTTCTTAAACCCATCTGAAAAATACGGTTTCTCGAGCGGCGATGACCTCCTCATTCGACTTAAATTTCTGCCCGGCTAGTGAAAAAAATCGCACGGGGCCAAATCTGGAGAATACGGTGGATGAGGGAGCAGTTCGCAGTGCAATTCGACCAATTTGGCGAATTGCACTACGACGGCGGAGGTGTGAGCCGGTGCGTTGTCATGGTGGAAGAGCACTTTTTTCTTTGGCAAATGGGGCCGTTTTTTTTACAATTCGGCGTCGAATCGGCCCAATAATTCGGCATAGTAGAGCCCTGTGACCGTTTTGCCCTTCTCCAGGTAGTCAATGTAGATCACACCTTGTGAATCCCAGAAAACGGTGGCCATCACCTTTCCGGTCGATAGGACAGTCTTCGCCTTCTTCGGAGAACGTTTACCGGGTGAAGTCCACTGTTTCGACTGTTTCTTGGCCTCTGGTGTGTACTAGTGGATCCATGTTTCATCGACGGTCACGAAACGACAGCTTTAGATATGACCCACGCGGTCTTTTGAGATGCCTACTGTTTCAGCTATCTCGCGCACTTTCAATCTGCGGTCTGCCAATAGGAGATCGTGAATTTTTGTCACGTTATCCTCCGTGGTAGCCATTTTCGAGGCACCTGGGCGTGGCTCATCAAAAACCGACGTGCGACCACGTTGAAATTCGTTAAACCAATTTTTGACGGTCACCATCGAAGGAGAAGAGTCATCGTACACAGCATCCAAGCGCTCTTTGATTTTCCTTTCCAAAAACAAGAATCGAATCACACGCGGTCAAAACAAAACTACGAGTCCGATTCGGCTGAAATTTTAACAGTAGCCGTCTACGAGAATGTACTACACGATAGTAAATCTCTCTTGCGATACTAGCACTATCGGGCGGTGAGGCTAATTACTTATTGGACCACCCTCGTATAACTGCTTTTGCAATCTGCTAGCTCTTTGGATAATCCTATAATAATCGGCATTGAAAAAAAAAATGATACTTTCTGTAAATAAAAATACAACAAAAAAATTTGTGATTTGATATCCATCATGAAAAAATGGTGTCGAAAATAAGGAAGCGGAGAAGACACAGCCTTTATCCAGTAGTGGATTATTGACAGCTCATGATGACGATATAATGAAACTGAAAATCATAATGAATACATGCAGATCTTATTAATTGTATAACTGCAGATTTTTTATGTTATTTTTAATGCATCTTTTTATTATGATATGACTCGTATAATATTTCCGTGTACAGCAGTTAAAAGGCTTTCGTGTATTCGCTGTGCCAAATTTCAAGGTTTTTTTTTACCCTTTCTGATTCATTTTATAATTAAACAACTTACTGATAGATTATAACGGGAGGTTATAGGATCAAGTGTTACTTTTCAAAAAATAAAAAAGGTTAATGGTATCATAACACAGAATATTTTAAGCTTATATTAACAGTCTGGGCAATAAAGTTAAATAGACATAAAATAAAAAAATTATACAAATTTATGGGAACATTTGTCTTCTTTAAATTTTAAGACAATTTAAAAATCATGAATACTCTTGTATTCCTGAAAGGATTTGAAACCATTGCAATACAATCAGCAAACATACAATTTTAAAAGTTACTTAAAATATATATAATTTATATGATCATCACAAAACAGTCAGAATTTTTTTATAAAATGTATAATTATCAGCTATTTATTTTTAAATTTTAAAAACATATTTATTTTTATTAAGTATTCGCGGCATAAGTTTTAAAATATACAACATATAAATCCCAAGTAAATGTTAGGATACTACGAATATTTCTTCAGACTTATAAAACCTTATATTACCAAACAAAAATATTCATAATCTAATAGGTAATAGATTATTCCCTATTTATTTTTTTATTTTTTTGATACAGTGTTAAATCTTTGTCTGAGTCGCATTCAGTGTTTTCATGTTTTTGTTTTATATATAAATACTTTAGAAGTGTTTATTATTTAACTTTAAAAGTATAGTATTGTTCAGACCGCCCGTGACGCCGACCGGCACATCTTTATAAATTATTAGTAATAACATCGGTAGTCGTTTTTTCTACTCTAAGTTATTAAATGAATTAATTTAATTAGTAATTGGCGACCATGGATAACTCAATAAACCATCGACAATCGGTAATATCAGCTCTTCGTGGCTTCGGTGAAGTTTGGATTTTTCTACCTCGTTTCAGAGATTAAGTGTACAGAATGGTCTCAAAACACATCCATTGCTTCTTGACCACTGCAAAACATACAATACCGTTAAAAAATCACTATTTTTTAATATTTTTCTGCTCTATCTTACCTTTATCATTATTTTGAATATAAAAGCAAAACTTACTTTTATATCACGTTTTAATGTTTAGGCATAGAAACAGAAATTAAAATATTATATATATATATATATATATATATATATATATATATATATATATATATATATATATATATATATATATATGTGTGTGTGTATAATTAAGCATATCATTATATAAATAATATTATATTTTAAATATAAATTGAGTAAATAAAACCTCATTGTTTAATGATTTCAAAGAATTGTTGTGTGCGACATTTTGAGAGATTTAAGTACTTGCTGTTTTTTTTTTTTTTGTTGAATAATTAAGTCATTTTGTATCAAGATAGAAGATCACTATAAATTTAAACTTTTAAGTCACGTTTTCATATATTCTGTGTGCAAATTGCCAATGGTAGAGTTTGCAAAGATATCTGCACATTTTATCAGTGCACTCGGCGCCTGGCTCCTCTGTGTGTGTAAAGATGCGCAAAAAGATATGGTTGTTTGGAAACACGCTGTAAATGCCATTTTTAATGAATCAACTTAAAGAGCGCCTCGGCAACAAATTAATGGTATCGATACAATGCGGAGGTGCCCCGATCGAGACCCGCTCGGCCCCACACGCCGATTCTCCGGTGCCCGCGGCCCAGTGGGTAACGCGACCGACTGCTCTCAGATGGCTGTTCACATCGACGCCATTTTTTATTTTTTTTATAGGTTTGATACCTTGCTTGTTATGTGCATGGTTTGTCATCACAATTTGGGGAAACTTTCCAAACTAGGCGATCGAAATTGTGATATATATGGGAGTGACTGAAGCTGCACCCCCTGGTTTATTTTCTTTATGGTTCCGATGACACGCTTCAAGAAGCCATCCAGTGACTTTATCAATTGTGGGTGTCTCGCCACTGACTTCAGGCTCTCCAGTTGGTGTCTCTGAAGGCCAAAGATGGGACATGAACCCACAAGGTGGATCACTGTTTGTGGAGTAATATCATCACAAGGGCATGGGTCAAGTGGAAATTGAGGAGATAACTTCTCATCACTCCATGACCCGTTAGAAGCTGGATTGATTCAAAGCTAATCCCGCAGGTATTCCTGTATACAGTGGCGTCCGTAACAGAATCAAAGAACATCTTTGTTACGTTTCCTTGCGGAGAGCTTGTGTACCTTTCATTCCATGTGTCCATTGTAATTTTCCTCTGGAGATTTTTTGCGAAACTCAGAGGAAAGTCGGAAAATACATAATTCATTTTCTTTTTGGTGGCTTCTTTAGCCTTTTCATCAGCTCTCACCCAGCCTATCTCGATGTTAACATCACTTGCTTGTATTTCTTTTAGCTTTTTCTGGATGTTAACTATCGACGCCATTGAGTTCTACTGACTAACAACCAACTTATTTAATCAATAATAAATCTAGACTCAATATAAATACGCTAAAGTAACTTCCAGAGCACATACTGCTATTGGGCAGCAGCAATACGCAAACTTTTTCTTCCAATATAAAACTGCGGTGTAGAAGTACCCGGAGACCCACTACACTTTATTCCCATTAGAAAACCATAAAAAACTGCCTCAGCATGAGTATATGCTTAGTAAAATGGTCGCCAACCTCCTCTGAGGAGAGGTACTTGATGATGAAGATGGATTAACACTTTTTGTATATTGACCTGCTTGAAATGCTTTAAAAATGATGTCCATTTTATTTTAATGTATTTTTAAAATATTAGGAGGCTTTCATGCATATTTGTTAAATCAATGTTTAATTGTGAGTAAAAAAAAATATTCAGATATGACAGAACTATGAATAATTTTTTGCATTCAATGAAAGGTTCATTGATTAGGGAAAATTTCAGGCTGAAAAGCCACGTGTATTTTACTATATAATCTAAAACGTGCCTTATTTTAAGTTTCAGGTTAAAATAGAGCTTAAAATAATAATTTATTAAGACACAATTTAAATGTGTTGATAAAACAATTATTTTAGTAACTCAGTTTCATTTAACGATATACGCATAAGTATTTTAAATTTATACTATAATTTTATGGATTGCCCAAGGACTCTTTGCCTTCGGTAAAATTATTAAATAAGTTATAATCTTTTTAATATCCGCTTAGACAACACGAAAACAATGGCTTAATAGACAAACTACATAAAACTTTATGGGTACTTAATTTCAAATCGCCTCGGGCTGAAGGAGAGTCTAATATTATTTTACGATCTAAATATACAGTAACAAAATGGCGTGAGTACTGAGGCCCCACTCCCCTTACCAGCAACGCCAGCTTTTCCATAGAGCCAGGCGACTCATGGTGTATGCCCACTGAGGTGGTTTGATTATTGTAATAGAGTTATTATAAGCCATAGGCCTCTGTGAAAGCCGGCGTGCGAAAAAAACCGAAGATGCCCGAGCGAGGTCGCATCTCGGGAGGCTTTATCGGGTCGTGAAATCTCCCGTATTTTTCAGGTCGCCGCGGCTGATTGGCTTTAAATGGAGATATAATTGTCCTGTAAATTGTGAATGATCGAAATCAACGTCATTATTAAATTTATTTTAAGCCTCGATGCTTTTAATTTGCGCCACAAGACATTATCATGGTAATTTCAAACCTGAAATATTTTTTTCAGAGTATCACAACCGTGCTTTAATAAACGTGTATTAATTAAATCTATACGTAATTTTAAAATGAGATCAAATCAAAGCACTGACGACATCTTGTGGAAACTTAAAACTTTTAAGGAATTAAAAAATAACAAGTAGATTTATAGAATAACAGCAATTGAATTTTATGCATATTTTTATTCATAGCGCGTATAGAGAAAATTAATATTGCAGATGATACAACCATAAACAGTCAGTCAGTTCTAATTTTTTTTTTCATCTTATTACACAAATAATTATTGATTCAATGTCTGAAAATATCTTTTAGTTATAATACTTAAAAAAATATATTTTAAAATAATCAAACAAAAATATTGAAACGAACTTCTAAAAATTAATCCACAAAATAGCATAAATATAGAAAATGTATTTAATTTAATAAATTTTATAATTTATCGCGGATGTCAAATTCAATTAAAAGTGTTGTTTTATAATAATTAAAATTGTTTTTGAAATAGTCGCATATTTGGTACGATGAAAGACTTTGCCAGATCTCTCGCAACAACCTTTTGAAAACTTTTTGTTACAGTCACATTGTTCAAAACTGTACTTTGAATGATTTCTCCGGGCGTGAAAAATCGCTTTGAATTTATTAATTCGCAATCATTAAAAAAAACCACTAATTTCAAGCTTTTACCAAATTAAATTTTAACTAAATACGTGATTGTGATTTTTATTATAAGTAAACGTTTGTGTTTGAAATATTTTAGTAGATAGTATACTAAGTTTTAATTTTAATCAGTCACACGGAAACATTATCTTTTTAAATGATACATAATGATCTGATATTTTTATTTATATTATCTTGTAACTAATACAAATGATGTATTAAAAGTGCTTAATCTCATCTAGCCTACCCTAAAAACTCAATTGGATTAATTAAAACAAAGGTGTTCTTAATATACATATTATCATCATAAGTGGCGTTGATTTAAGGGATGGGATAAGTTTAATGATACTTTAAAAAAATAATTCAAACATTTAAAATATCTAAAAACTCAGAAACCGCTCAGCTTAATTTAAAAAAAAGCCTTTTTCAAAATTGCTTACACATAAATGTAGTGTTTTGAAGTATCAATGTAATCAACCCCTGTAAATGTATGAAATCATCCCTGTATCATTTATTTATCAAGGCTACTACAAGTTGCATACATATTTTAATTCTTGCCACACATTGTCAAAGACATTTGGACGCGCCGATCCGCAGCATGCGTGGATCCCGCTGAGTTGTAAATTCAGCCCACACATGTACGATCTTCGGCTCGTTACTCGACCGGGATTAATGGTCGTTATTTTCACTTTGAGTTATGATGCACGTCTCGTTCGTCATTAAAATTCGGATTTTATGATTTCCGTTTTTATTACAATATAAATATCACATAATAATAAGAGAATAGGGAAGAACTGAGAATATAGAGAAATAGAGGACGAGCTGCAGACCAGCTCGCCCTTTTATACGCTACTGCCCCCCCCCCCTCTCTAGGCCATAAATTCGCCGTCATATGACTCATATGTCACATGGCTCGCAAAACAGTTCCCTGAGCTATCACCACTTTGATAGCTCATACTAC
Source organism: Atopsyche davidsoni (assembly GCA_022113835.1). Lineage (NCBI taxonomy): Eukaryota > Metazoa > Arthropoda > Insecta > Trichoptera > Hydrobiosidae > Atopsyche > Atopsyche davidsoni. Next base: position 4,816,601 of record JAILWY010000025.1, read on the forward strand.
CAACCAAACATAGATGGTGGTACCATCATTAAAATCGTACAACATTCAAATCCAGTTTAACCTTTTTTTCCAACTCTTATCAATGTATAAGCAAAAAAATCTATCATGATACAAAAAATAAACCAGGCACATCATCAAAGTTATAAAAACAATTAATAGCAAGTTTCGATAGTAACCAAATATAATTTCCCAATTCAATAAACTCGTGTTTGCTTTGGAGCAGGTTTACCAGTAGTGAGGTTAGTATATTAAGTACAACTTTACTTTGAACCCTGCAATCACCAAAGTTCATTAAGGCACTTAGCTGGAATAATAACCGATAATTTTTCCACACGTTGCGGAGGAAGTGGTCCAGGTCTCGGCGCACTGTGCGGTCCGGGAGATTTGAATTCCGGGGTATGAATTATTTGAATATGAAGTCATTACTTCACCAGCACACGGAGGCTCGCGCACCTTGGCTCGACAGACCAGCAATTTGGCTGCAATTACCGACACCGCGGCGGATCCCCACAGGTGCCACCAAGCTTTTAATTTCATGCACCCGTTTCAGGTCTTGCTGAATTTGGGTTGTTTCAGTAAGTGGTGATTATTGCTTTCAGCTCAGTGATGTCTCACTTGTAACTTGCAAAGTTACTTGTATCAGAAATAAACGAAAAAAAAAAATACCCATTCCAAAACCATTATTACTAATACGTCATCACCTCATTTTAAATTTTGATAACTTGCTGCTTTCAGTTTGATTCAGCAAAATATGATTATTGCTTTCTAATTTTTATCATAACATGCTTTTTAAATTTAAACGACCTCAAAGATCCCCATCGACTCTTATAACCATTGCCTCTGTGTCTACAAATTCACTTGCTGATTTGTAAATAGTTTATTTTTATTTTAAATGGCCAGGTGAGCCTGTGAACCACCTGTCAGGTTAGAGCTGGTCGATAAGATACTAATCATCGTAATAATAGTGATTGCGAGTAAAAGTTTGGGAAACATGTGCTCAAATAGGTTTTAGATATTGCACGAACCGCATCGATCAAATTGTAAAGTAGATATTAAAAAAATTGGGTATCGGTAATTCGATTTATTTAATCGATTGATTTGCGGGAGAAGATCGTAAACATTCACTCAAGGTACATCTCTAATGCTAAAGAAGCTCACAACGCTCCCATTTGGAGAAAAAAAATATATTAATCCTGAAAATAAATATAAAGGTTATACAATTGATTTTCATCTTGATATTTTATTAAATTGCAAATTCTGAAGTCTTGGAAGAATTTCACAAAAATTTACATGCAAATTTTCAGCGGATCAATGAATTGTTGAATATGATCGTGTGATCTCTTTCGATCTGTCTATTTAATAATATACTAAATAAATCTATTTAATAATATACTTGTGTATTATTTAAATTATACAGAAAATCCATAACAAGTACTTGTTTTAGAAACATCAATTGAAAACAAGAATATTTATTAAGTGTTGGGAAAATATTGCATTGAGTCGCTTAACTCATTATTTTTTTTGTATCCATATTAACAATTTCTCAAGAGCTCTTATGGCTGACTGAAAAGGTGCCAAAAGTAAAACCAGCAAAGCTTTTTAACTAACTTTAAATTAACTAGTACAAGTATTTACTGTGCATATATTTTTTCAGGTTTATTTTTGATCTACATCTAAATGCAGTAGAGATGGGAGCACCTTTTTCAGACCAGAGGACCGAATAAATTGTAGATCGTAGCAGTCTATCTTTAATGGTTTTCCCATGGAGGCATGGCGATAAAGCCCGAAGTGTCGCATGGGCCGCCGCTGCGGTCAGCAGATCTCACCTGCACCAATCACAGGTGTTTATGGAAACGCAATTGAAAATCCCAATGGATTTTGTCGATAATTTGACAACTTACTTGTTTTTTATTGCCTCAATATTCTGAACAATTGATCTGAATTGTTTTATCTTAGAAGTGTGGTGTAAGAAACCATCTATTGATTCACACCGGAACTTCATAAAGTACCATTATATTTTATCGAAATAATAAATAATTATTGCTTTATAAATAATTTTAAGGGAATACCTTCAAAAGACCACCCATGAGGTCTATAATTTAAAATCATTACAATATATATAGAAAAATCGTGTTTTTCAAACACGTTATTCATATGCACACTAAAAAAATTTAAAAAAGTCTTCAATTAATATTTTAAGTAGTATTATAAAAGTTTCCGAGCAAAAATAAATTACCAGATAGAGAAACGCCAAGTTTTTTTGAATTTACTTAATTTTTCTGTATATTATACACTGCGTGACAGATTAACTTTTTTAATCACACTTATTATTTTTTTACATTAAACACATGATTATTTATTTACTTATACATTTTAACGGTGTTTTTATTTACACTTGTTTATATTTAGTATTTATAAACGGTCTACAGTCCTGTTAGCTTTATAATGTTCACATTATCATTTCTCGTGGTTGGATTTAATAACTTGAATACAAAAACCGATTTTTTATCAAATAAACTTAAATAGCATAGATAATAGAGTCGGTGCATTTTATGTTTTATTTAATTGTTACCTATAAAGGTGTCTCTTGCTACTTTCCTACATGCAACGCATTGCGACGAAACATTTTTTATCAAGACAGTTGTAATATTTAAACATACTCGTACGTATTATTGAAAATACTGATAATTTTTAAAATAATCCGGTTACATTTACTGTTTACAATAATAAACCAAGACTGTTATTGGATTTCCATAATGGTTGCGAAAAGTCCTCTAACTTGTATGATCTTTATTACTCGAACAGTTATAATGTATTTTTACATAAAAAAATTGGGTTTAGATTATTGAGAGACCTCGGATTTGAAACAAGGTTTTATTTTCATGAAAGCCCTTCAAGTAAAATACTAATTGCTTTTCCTCCTAACATTACATGTAAAATTTATAAATTGTAGGTATTTCTGTTGTACATGAATTAGAAGATGTATTAATTTTATAGCGATAAAACTCAGTATGACAATACTAAAATTATAAATTAAGCATTTGAATAAAAATATTTTATATAATTTAAACTGCATATATAAGGTATTCTGGTAAGCTCACTTTATATTTAAACTGCAATGCTACTAGACCAAACAAACGTTAATTGCTCAATGAACAAAAAAAAAAAAGTAAAATGTGTATTATTTGAGCAATTTATACATCATGTCAGATTTACTAAATTTAAATGAATTTAATTCCAGTAACTTTTTCATCGAAACCGGTATTAAATAATATTGAATGAAACAAGTTTAAGTAATCGATTATTAATTAATAGGTCTTGTTCATGCTCTTACCAATAAATTGAGCTGTATTATAAAAATATTCAAATTTTATGATTTGTTACAACATAAGTACTAAACTGCCATCTACATTTCGCAATTATAACTATTCAGTGTCTGCCTTTTTTAAATGGTTCGGGTCTTGAATAGTTTCAAAATTGTGATGGTTAAGCTAGTATTCAAGAGGTGGTGCTTTCTTAAAAACAATTTAGATATTTACAATTTAATGTCTTATAAACACATTTTTTTTAAATATACAGAATTAAAATAAGTTTATTGCCCAAAACTTGTACTAACTGGTCAGCAACTCACACATTATTTTTACTTTTTATATTCACACAAAAGTATATAATAATATTTTTGCCAATAGATGGCGTTATATCGTCAGCATTTTGATTTTAATGAGTTTTATTTGGAAAAATAATTTATCAAATATTTTGTTTGGCAGTACATACGTAATTAAATAAGCTTGATATATTTAAATTGTAACGATCATTTATTAAATAATAAATACCGTCTAAAGCTCATTTTGTTACGTAATACGTTACTTCAGCCAAATATAGATAAAAAAATATTTTTAGTTATGTGATATCTAGATTTTTTTTAGAAATAAATTACTATAACTGATAAAATTCAATACAAATTTTAATGATGTTTCAGCTATTATTATTACTGTGAAATATAAATAACTTTTTATGTCTCAATGATATTAGTGTTTTTTTAATCTTTCAAAACCGTTCATTTATTAATATCACTCATATTAAAAGTTAGAAATGTGTACAGTATTTATAAAAGGGTATTTTATGTGTGAGCTCTCATTTCAGGAAACATTGATGTGATCATAAAAACTCATCATATTGAACACCCTTCAGCAGCCTTTTTCAGTTCTATCGTGTCTTCACTGAAAACTGAAAAAAAAAATAATAAATCCGAATAGTCCCCAATACACAGACGCCACCAATTTTTGTTTGGCCGGGCGGAGGAAGCAGCGGCCATGCTTACAAGATGGCGCCCGGCCCGACGGCTGATTGATATTTCATTGTAAATACTTTTAGCCGAACGTCCTCTTCGGGGATCTTGCTCCAGCGGAATAAAAATGCTGCCGTGACGCGCTGGACCAGGGCTGCCATTATCGAAAGTTTTAAATTACCACTTTGGAAATATATTTGATATATTCGTAATCTCCTAGCCATTTGGCTATTCATATTTGAAGTTGAAATATCGAATATTACAACTTGAACTCGTTTGTCGTGGATAAAATACCAAAGTAGCCATAAGTTTCTCGAAATCTACAAGTACATGTTTAATAGGTATTAAGCCTTTATATATATATATGTATGGCGTGTTCATTTAAATTTGCATAAAAAGCTAATAATGTTACAAAAATCATTCGGAGATCTTTAAAAAATAAACAATTATTTCTACCATTGCTCAATATCTGCCATTAAATATATCAAAAATCCATAAAATAATTCCCAGGAAATCTTTGTATAAACAAACGAGCTCTTCGCACGTTTAATAGGTAGAGTCACGGTCAAGTCACGCCACGGTCAAGTAACTATAACAAATACTGACTAACAAGCGCACTTAAATATTTTAATCATTAAGCATTATAATTTTTTTGTAATTAATGACATTTTTTAATTATAATATAGTATTAGTAGTATTAATAAGAATGATTAAAGATTATTTCTTTACCTATAACAAACAGAAGTATTTCGATACGATTGAAGGTAACTTTACTTGTAGCTTACACAATTGCATTTTTTACTGTAGTCGATGTATTTTTTTTTTTAAATATTATTATTTTAAATTAATAACAATGCTAATTAATTATAAAAGTTTGGTGATAATCATTGGGAAAGGTGGCAGCTGAATTTCCACAGCGAGACGCCGATTGTGTTTATTGCTGCTGGCGCTGGAGCAACGGTTTTTATGTACTTTCCGTTAATTGCAATCTATTTCTGAAATGATCATCGTTCGAGAAGTTCTCGTGTGTACCATAAACTCAGGTATTGCTTGTTATTTTAATTCAAGTACAGGGTGTGCTCATTTTAAATTAATTTATATTTTTGAAAATATCCGTCTTGACATATTTTTATGATCGCCTTCACTTGTTGGCGTTTAAACATTTTTTTTTGCTGCCCACATTTGGATAAAAGTAACTTTACAGACTTCTTGCATTTAATTTTTTTTTGCTTAGCAATACAACAATAATAGTAAAAACATTAAATTTATGAAATCTTGTTTTAACAGTAAAATTTTATAGTGACGTATTATTTTATTATATAAAACTACTTGCATTTATAGGGTGTTAGCCTGATTTTTTTTTGTGAAACGTGACGTTCGTTGACTTTACTCATACAAGATATTTATAAGTATAAGATAGTTTACGCAAATCCTGTATTTCCAGTGGTCCCACATCTTTGTCTTCAAGTGTCTTTCCTCAGAGGATGTTTTTGACTATATCACTACGCATATATTCATCCTGAACCAGTTTTACTTATTCGGAATATAGAACTGCGGCGTAAAAAAACCAAATGACTTAGTACACTATTCACTCTAAAAAGAAAACCAATGAGGATTCCCACGTCTAATATTGCTCAAAGGTAAAAATATAATTAATTAATTATTTTTTTTAAATAATTTCTGTATTTATTTGTCCACCCTGTACGCGGTGCTGCCCTGCGCCTCCAGTGTTTAGGTTGGGACTGTTTGATTGCCACCAGGCGCTGATGGTTTCTCATTAGCTGAGCTGTTTACAGTCCACCCATGATGATGATCTCTGCTGAGTGATGGCGATGCGGTCGCGAGCTAACCGAGGCTTCAACCAAACTAAATTTTCAGAAGCGTACGTCCTGAAATTTTACATTTTTCGACCTTCCGTCATCATTTCGCAACTGAACGACTCGAGATAACAATATTTTTATATATAATAAATAATGATTACAGTCTACACACGTGGCATTACGATCAATATCTAAATAGTAATTAGATAATATAGAAAATATTTTTCAATGTTTTACCTATATAAATAGCGAAAAACTGTATTGTTACAGTTCAATTCAACGTGGTTTAATTCAACAGCGTGTGTAGGGAGCTTTCATGTTTTGACATGACGAAGGTGTTACTTGCGACGTACTTGCATTCAGCACCAGCGACAAGTAAACGATATACTGACTTCTATTGGAGACTTTATTGGTTTGGCTATTAATCGACTCATAGCGTGTGTGTAGATTTTTAATATTTTGGCACAACAAGGATGAGAACCGCGTCCCCTAGTCGCAGCACGCCGTATATTAAGCCGCTGTTCATGTGTATTTTCCCCGACGTATCGAGTTCGGCATCACATGCCGCCGCGTCCGCCTGTCATTGCGGCTTATTTATTTTCTTTATCCTAAATTTAAACCGTTTAAACACAAGCGGCCATTTAATTTTCTACTTTCAATTTAACGCGCGGGTAATGGCGGCCGAACCGACCTCAAAGCACTCCCGACAAGCCACTGAACATCGCAGTGCTTTATTCTTTTGCCAAAACATAAATATCATATACTGACACAAAGATTGACATTCAAGATTATTATTGAAAACACAAAACCAATTATGCTTTTTAAAAAAAATATTTTTTATTATAATTATTTATGACTTTTTTCATAATCACAGAAAGTGCTTGGTAAGAATATTTGCTCTCACATTCAATATACCTACTTAGTATTAGTTTAATATATATTTTTAAAACATATACAATCAGATAATCTAGGATGTTGGAAAAACTACTCTAGTCGACAAATTAAGTGGAAAAAAAATATATATAATAACGTGCTTTCATGTTAAAATTATTTGGTAAAAGCACCGGAATTTGATAACCGCGGAAATGTGGACTCGAATCCCGCGTTGTTTTGAATGAGAATCGATAATCTCAGCATAATTATGTAGTGTTACAGATCACACCAGGCTTATTGCGGTGGGCTGTTCCGGTTAAGGGGCGAGTCCTCCGCCGCGCCTCGCGTCTCCAGCTCCGGTGGCTGCTAATTGACGAGGCGGGCAAGAAGCGCTGCTGCCAATCAGCGGAAATAGCCAACTTATCTTGCAGCATGTGCTCTTAAGCGGCGGCTGTCAAACTGTGGCTCGCAGCGGAGACCTCGCTCTCTAGGTATGGAATATAATACAACACAGAACTCGATGATTTTTTAATATAAATTTATAAACACCTTAAAAATTTTGTACGATTAATTGTTTATAACAAGGTTCAAAATACCATAACATATATAAATATATATACATACTAAAAAATTAACGAGTCTATACTTAGAAAAAAAAAATAATAGAAGTAATATTAAAATCACTACTTATTACTTTTTTTACCTATAAAATAAAAATTACTCAATTTCTTAACCTATTTCTATATTGACCATAGCCCTTGAATAAATTACATAATATTAAATTATTCTAAATAAAAATATTAAGTACAACACAAAAATAATATCCTTCCTTTTTTCTAATTAAATAAAAAAAAAAATAATAATGGTGAAGGTGCAGTTATAGTTTAAGGCCTTTGTTATCAATAGATACACAAATCCAAGGAAAAAATTCATATATTTTCTTAACAAGTCTATTATTTATTTCGGGGAAAAAATAATTTTTTGATAGTTTACAATACAATAAAAAAATAATAAACAATAAAATACGGACGGCAAAGGGATTGTTGAAAAAATAAATAAAAATATTCAAAAATTACACTGTCCAAATAAAAATTCAGATAAAAATATGTAAAAATGTCTATATATATATATATATATATTCGCTTGCTCATGAGCATCGTGATCGAAATAAAGGCCTAAATCTCATTTCTGATACGCGTGTTTAAATTCAATAATAAACTATCGCAATATAAGAAACTATAAAGAGTGCATTGACTCATCTTTCTCAGCTGCTGGATGATGGGCCCACAAGTCATGTCCTCTATTTTTTTAAGTTATACCGAGTCGGTGTTGGCTTACACGTGTTCCGGGATACCTTGGTAGGCGGCGACACTACTGTAAACACACGTCACTCAACGAAGCATCTCCACTGGCTGCCAAATTAATGCTATTGTAGTATATTAAGAGTTACTCACTCCTAGTAAAACATCCCGTTGTGATCTGTTGTAACGTCTTGAAGATTTTAGTAAAATTTTTGAATCGGTATATTTTAATGCGGAGATTAAGATATTATATATTTAAAACTTTATACGTAGTCGTGAGAATGAATCAACTTGAGTGATTGGGAACAGTGAAATTATAAAAATAATATTAATTTTTTGTTTTCACATATTTGTATTTGTACGCACATAAAAAATACTTCAATTATTTTATTGAACATCTCTATTTTACAATACATTGTTTTTCTATTTTATATGTTTTAATAAATCCGAATTTTTCACCCAAGCAGGTTTACTGAAAATCCTGAAATTTTTTAAATGATTTTTTTCGTCATTTTCTTTTCTGAACAAATAGTCAATTAGCTACGAGATACCTAACCATTTTGCTTTTGAGTGTTTCCGCCTTTCAAAGATATCTTGTCGATGACAGTTTATAGTATTTTAGCCATTTTGCTATTTTTACTTGTGGTTTCAATATAAATTAAATATCGCAATTAAGCGTTTCCTACTCTCAAATATTTTTAAAAGTAATATTTGTATTCATTATTTATAAAATATGATGCTTTAGGCTCACACGGTGATTAAAATTTCTTGCATTGATATTGGACTACTAAGTATTTTATTATATGAGATTGTTTGTAACTAAGTATTTTCGTTTTAAAAGTGGCTATATAGAAGAATCCTTTAAACACCATTGGTTTATCGCGTCACAAATGAGAAAGTCTTGCACAGAATGCACAAAGAGAGAGAATATGGCGTCTTCCAGCTGATTTTACAAAGAAAAAAGGGTATTGGAAGGAGTAAGAATGGCTCAGGATATAAATATTTTTGATGAAATAGCCACCAACCTCTTATGAGGAGAGGCATCAGAAGAAGAGAAGATGCATAAACTATGGTTTGTTAACATCGCTGTCTCATCATAAATCGCTTTGTTTTTTTACAAATACGTTGTGTTATAGATAAAAGTGGATAGTGATACAATTAAACCATTGCTTACATGAACATATATTTGTTAATGACTGCATAGGACTGACGCAATCACAGCACTGCGTGTGTAAACAAGCGTTATTATTCCTAAGAGACTAGAATAACACCATAAAGCTGCAAGCGCATTACTTTCCCAATTTAAAACGTTACTTCCTCTCATAAAGAATCCGATATGAAGTTAAAAATCTATTAAACTTGGAGCGGCCTGGTTCTTCCAGTAAACAAACAGGTTTATTGGATGGCCTGGTGGCTCTGGGAAGTCTTGTGCGGGGTGCTGGCCAGAACCACGTAGATCAATACACAAGCGTGTTTCTGCATGTTTTACTGCTTTTTTCCGAGAGTGCACTTTTCAAACTTAAAAAAAAAAAAATGTTTATTCAAAATGTAAAGATCACATATTTTTGATACGCAATATTTTTTAGTGCGACGTTCTCAATTGATTGTTGATCTTTTCAATGGTTTTGAGAAACCTTTTTGGCGTATTTTTGATAATATGGATGAAATAATTTGTAATGACAAATACAATTATTATATAAAAAATAATCAATTTAAATTATTTTTTAATCTTTTTACAATAAAAGTGAATATGACGAAACAAGCCAGAGAGCCAAATGACACTTTTTTTTAAATTTAATTTTCAACCTTGAAGTGGTCAATTTTGACCCCTAGGGGTCGATTTCGCCCTGCAAGGGATCGATGACAGCGAAAAATTCAATTGGGGGTCCATGAACTGTAAATGGGGGTCTACGAGAGTGGATCCCATTTAAGCAGGTCATCAAAATTTAGACATTTCGTAAATGTCATAATGCACCGAATACAGGTTGTACCTATATACTCTATGACGAATCGAAGCCCTGAAGCGTACAAGTATTTTGTATGTTTTTAATTAATGTATTTACACCAAGTATTCTCAGTCAAAAATATTGATTTTCTGAATGTTACTATATTTGCATTTTGTACGTTTTTAATTAATAACGGTATAATTAACATTTTAAGTTTAAAACCCACTGTACAGTAAATCCTATGAAAGAGAGTTGTTCTATATAAGATGTCAAAAATATGTTTGAAGTTGATGTATTTGTAAAAATTCAATATTAGCAAGGCAGGGGGTCGACGAAAAACAGGAAAACTCGACAAGGGGTCGACGGGACAAAACAGTTTGGGAAACTATGATCTACGTGGTTGTCTCCACCGCGCCGTTGTTTTCGGCGATGAAAACTAGATTGTGTGGTCTCCGCATTTGTATATAAAAATTCCCGTTGTTTTTGCGGCCAAAAAGCTACTCGGGATTCGCAGTTAAGTTGTAACAAGTCGGGGCTGCTCGGGGGCGGTTGACCGCACCAGGGGGCAGGGGGTGTGTTCCTGAAGCGATCTCTTCAGCACTGTTTGGAAGTGAAAATGACCCAGTCGTAAAGCGAGTATTTCAGAAAACTTATTTTTTTTACCCAACAGTGTATATTAGACCCCAAACATCAATTTTTATTGCTTACGACGACAGCTTGGATAAATTTGTATTACTCATTTGGAGCGATCGCTTCAGCATTGTTATGTAAGAATATAGCGCAATTGTGAAGTATTTCTGAAAAATTAGAACTTTTCACTAGCTTTACGGATTGTTTATAAATATTTTAACCCTTAATCATTCATTTTGTATCTTACAAGAATGCAGCATATTGAATAATAGACGAAAGCCAGGTTTAATTTGTAATTTTCGGAGCAGTCGCTTCAGCACTGTTTGGAAGTGAAAATGACCCAGTCGTTTAGCGAGTATTTCTAAAAAATTTATTTTTTAACCGACAGTGTATATTAGACCCCAAACATCCATTTTTATTACTTACGACGACAACTTGGAATAATTTGTATTACTCATTCGGAGCGGTCGCTTCAGCATTGTTATGTAAGAATATGACGCAATTGTAAAGTATTTCTGAAAAATTTGAACTTTTCACTAGCTTTACGGATAGTTTATAAATATTTTTACCCCTAAGTGTTCATTTTAGTATCTTACACGAATGCAGCATAATAAAGAATAGACGAAAGCCTGGTTTAATTTGTAATTTTCGGAGCAGTCACTTCAGCGATGCTTTTTCGTTATGTAAGTATTTCTGAGGTTTTTAAATTTTCAGTACCTCAAGCATTCATCTTTTTTTAAAGATGAGTGCAGCATGCTTAATAATCGACGGCTTTTTCTCAGGATACATGAATTGAATTTAATAAAATATGTTCAGAAACAAAAGTATTTGCATATTTATAGCAATTTGTGCTATTCGTTATTTTTGATATGAGCATTATTACTAAAAAACACAAATAATGAAAATTGTGACGTCATCGTAATAGGTCCGTTTCATTAATAAAAACTCAATATTCACGTAAATTTGATCCCGGGATCTCATATTTGTTAGAAAAACGTGCCTACAACTGCACTACGAAGCTTTCAAATATATTTCATAGCTAATGATACATCAATATTTTGTTTTAATATTTTTAATTGGTGGTTTTAAATTTAGTCTCGCCATGCTGACAGCCATCAGCGGGGCATTTAGCGTAACTCGATCTGTATGAAAGGAAGTTCCGATTATCTTCAGCAAATTTCTTCACAGCCTCGCATCCACATCCGGGTTGAGAAATATTAAAAAGAAACTTTTCCGTCCAACAACATAAGGCGTATTAAATATCTGCTAGCTGTTTTAATGTAGAAAACATGTTTCACTGTAAAGCTGTTTCATTCGTTTCAGTTGAGTTTTATTAAAGAATTTATTTACTTAAAAATATCATAATACAAAAAAAAATAAAATTCTCAAATTTTTAATCAAAAATGACTATACACAGAATTTATTTAAAAATATTTGTTATTTTTTATTCACTTGACTCAAATTTGATACGTAAAATATTTACTTTAATTTGCCTAGAAATTTAATTATCTAACGGATATGATTACTCAAAACAGTTTATATTAAACCATAATTTAAAATACAAATATTTCATCAAAAATACTGTATAAGTATCTTTAATAAAATCCATTCACGAAATTTATTTGTATGAGGGTGATTTTATATATATATATATATATATATATATATATATATATATATATATATATATATAAAAGCACCAGATTTTGCTTTCATAAGATTCATAAAGAGTTTCTTCGGTAATCGAATTGAAAAATGTATAAAAACTATTTATATTTTTGGTTGGAAGCTCCTGTTCACAGGCAATTTTCTCGCAAAGCTTTCGTTTTCCCGTACTCGCAGAAAGCTTAGAAAGCTCCCGACTTCTTGGAAAGAAATCTCTCAAGTCCTTTCATGTCCTTTTCAATCGCCGCTAACTACCCAATAACTGCCTGCAAACGTGATTCTGTTGAGCAAATCTTCCACAAAGATCTCTACGGAGAATCTTCTTTGCGAAGATCTTGGAAGGCTGTGTGAGTCGCCGAGGGGTGGTAATATTCGGGATTAGGGATGATTGCTTCTGGAAACCAAATTTTATATAAATACTTTTAATTTTATTGTTAAAAAAAAAGACTTTATATATTTTTCCACGGTACATACAAAATTTCTAATATGTGTTCTAAATATATGTTCTATTAAAGATAATAATGAAAAATATCGTAAATTTACTTTTTAATTTGGTATATATTGAAAATTTATTTAACCAAGATATACGCATAATTAGTCATTATCACAAATTAACTTATTTTTAATAATTTATTTGTTGTTATATTCTACTAGTGCTTATGTATAATTCTGTTATAATTTAGTACTTAAAAACATAAGAATAAATATCTTATAACTCAACCTTATTTTTAAAAATTACCGAGTTTTAAATTAAAAACACCTTTTTACATAAATAAATTAAAATATTAAACATTTCAGCATTATCCCTTAATGATTCAAAAACGTTTGAAAAAAAAAAAGTTGCTACCATTCAGATACAAAAAATCGAGGAAAGAATAATATGACAATCAATATTTCTAAATTGAAGTGATTGCTCTCATTAGGGCAGTGCTTCGGGGAGAGTGGGGTAGAAAGTCACGTTTTTTCCTTTGCGGGGGAGGCGAGGTAATTTGAGCGGTTACACTCTAACAAGCCATAATAGCCGAGCCTCCCCGGAATTTTTTTTTATCTTTCGCCAAGTTTATTTTGGGTTTTTTCACTCTATTGATTCCGTAAAGACTAGAGAGTTATCAAATTAAGGTGAAATTTTCTGAAGTTTTTGCACAGATAAATAATACAACCGATAAATTCATTTGAAATTATATTAAAACATTTTGATTGTGAGTGTGCGTCATTTTATCGAAATTATGCATTAACTGATATTTTTACATTAAAATAAATAAAATTAAAATTTTATACTTCAACAACAAGCTTTCGAATTTTTTAAAAATTTATTCTTGAATTTGAAGATATGCAAAATAATATTTAATTGAAACTGTAATATCCGTAAGTTGAAGCGTGGTATTTTTTTTTTTAGAACTTATATAAGATTTGGCATTTTCAGTTTATACATTTTTTGGCTCTTTGCATAAAACTGAACGTTTTAAGGCTGTTTGCTCCATGACAATGACGGATAGGGCAAGTTTAGTCTATGAAAACTGATATGGGGTAATATAAAAACACTCAGCGAGGGTGGGTCAACAATCAGAGCGCACTGTCCTTCTACCCCTCGGGCTCGGTACTTAAAATATAGGTACTTCAGTTACAAAATAAATGTGATTATTATTATTGATTTGAATAAATACTTAATATATTGAAATATGCTTTATAAAAATATGTGAAATAATTAATGTAACTCAGTAATAAATCATAATATAAACATCATATTAAAAAGCTAATCAAAGATAAATATAAAAGGTGGTTGTGTATTTTCAGGTCCATTTATGCCTTAACCTACTTTTCAGACAAAGGAACCCCGAAATCATCGAAAAAGAATTGAGTTCTCTTTAATTAACCCTTTCAGGAGCAATCCAGCGGAGACTCCCACCGGTACTCTAGCGGAGACACAAACCGCTGAGCTCGGAGCCGAACCAATAGCGCCTTTTGTTCGCCACTGCCACCTGCCGACACAATCGGCTACTAATGAATCGCTAAGTCGCATTTAACTTTTATTTAATGATCGGTCAGTTTACGTCTCGGAAAGGAGTGCCTGCAACCAGATATATATATATATATATATATATATATATATATATATATATATATATATATATATATATACAAATTAGTTCTTAAGTGTTTATCTTATGATGTTTTGGCATCGTAAAAAATTTCCAAAGTTTGTGTTTGTGATCCCAATTGTTTGACTCCAGAGTTTCCCTGACCAAAAATAAAACAAGCTGAAAGTTCCAAGAGTTTTTATTATATTTTTTTATAAAAATGAAATAGCATGCGTCTTACTTTTAAACTGAAAAAATTGCTCAAAGTAGGTGCAATGCTACAGATGAAACTTATAAATGTGTATTATTTATTTAGTTAATTTATTTATGTATATATATTTTTTAAAATTAAACTGACTTACGATTAGATGAACTGTACCTCCAGGGGCGGAGTAGAGAGCGATGGAAGTAGTTTTCCGGTTCAATAGCCCCCTCCCCGCACGCCCCTGCCTCCTTTTGTCTTTTTTTCCGGTAATTTCTATGAGATAAGAAACGGGCCAATTTGCACTGCAATTGCCGCTTTCAATTCTAAATTATCCATCGTATTAATTAATACTTCCCAGGATTAAGCTTCTAATGTGAATTAACATAATTATTTAATAAACTAATAAATTTAGAAGTATGCTCAAATTTTGTAAAGAACCACTGGTTTTTAAACTCTGGCCTTACCGTGTTATAATACACACGATGATTTAACATCTCATCTAACTGTGAAAAAATTATTCTATGGGTTACAATCCACCTGCAACTGTTACGATAGAGATATTATTTTTTAGACTCTAAAAAATTAAAAGGTGCATCTGGAGATGTGTTATCCAATTGGCAATAAAAATTCTCCTTCTGAATGTTGTTTATTTGAAGGCTCTTGTGGTGGAGTGGTCTCGAGTATGAAAAATTTTCACCGAGAACTATTGCCGAGTAGAATTAAAGCTCATATAATTTTATTATGGAAGCTTAATCTATCATGAGCACTTTCAGTATTACGCAGTTTTAGAACCACTTGATTTTGTAAAGGTGCGTCTACACTCAGCATTCATACTCCAAAGCATCTGTTTTATTATATTTAAAAATAATATTTCCTTCAAGAGGAGTTTGGTGACTTTCTCACTAAATATATATTTATGCCTAGTAAATAGTATAGTGGGTCTATTGGTTTTTTTACACCTCAACACCAATACGTGGACCGTTTCATCTAATACGAAATTGAGACTCACTATACCATCCTCCCTAAGAAAACCATGAACAGCATGAACCATGAAAATGGCCACCAAACTCTTCAAAGAAGATGCACCTGGAGATGAAGATATAAACGCGTAAAACCAATATACTTAGCTTTATGATAAATATATATTTTTGAGACGTATTGAGTTTGAGTATAAATAAAAACTATTTCATTCTGCTTTGTGCCTATGTGGATTATCATTTAGAAATTATTCGGCCTTGGTTCGACCCTATTAATTTTCACCAGTACTCAGATACATAAACCTATTGAATTTCAGAGGTTTTCAATATTTCAATCGTAAACAATGAATATTAATAAATATTTAATAAACATGCATTTTCACCCATAAGTGTATATTTAAATGCAATTTGATTTTAGGTCTTCATTTCACACACAAAAAATATTATTTACATATATATATTATTACAGTTCAAACATTTATCAGGATAACTGCGTGATGAGTTTGACGAACCCAGCACTTGATCCAGGATGATTTTGCTATTCATCGGGATAAATTTGTAATGAGCTGAAAGATTGGCAACAACTTAAACGAACCCTGCACCTGATCCAAGTTAATTTTATTATTCATCAAGATAATTACGTAATGATCTGAATAATTGACGAAAGCTTAGACAAACCCTGCATCTAATCCAGGACGATTTTGCTATCTGCGATAACTGCGTAATGAGCTGGAAGATTGACAACATACTTGACGAACCCGACATTTCATCCAGGACATCTGGATTACTGCGTGATGTGCAGGATAATTGGCAACATCCTGGATGGACCCAGCAACAGATCCACGATGAAGATGCTCTGGCTCACCAGCAGCGAGCAGGTCGAGTGTGAAGTACCGTGGGTTATGCAATCAGATCGAGAACTCTGACGTCAGACTTGAGTGGGTAATATAACATATGGAGTACCTGCGGGGAGCAGTCAGAATACGGCACGAAATTTTAATAATTCATTTAAAATATAAGCATACACTATAAACATGATATTTACATGCACAAAATGGCAGGCACACAATCTTTAAACCTAATTTACGAAGACCAAGTAATAATATAGAATGCGTCGTCATAACCTAAAAAGATGTATTTCGTAGATACATATAACTAAGTTAATAATCAAAATTTAATGAAATCTATCAATAGCTTTTTATAAAATTAATTTCTGTGTAAAGGGAGACTGCACCTCCCCCCCCAGGCTCCCCTCGCATACCCAAGTGGCCAAATCGCCCAGTGGTTAAGTGCCCAGAAGGCCACGAGGATTCTAGGCCAGAAAACTAAAATAGCAGCCAGATTGCTAACACTTGTGCTGAAACTGAAAGAATTGTTGCTGAAGTCAAATTAAAGCAATTCATAATTTTAATAACTATACAAACAGTACAATTTATATTTGTATATAAAATTAAACGTATCTTTGCTGATAAAAATATTTCACTCATAAATGCACTCATGAAAAGAAAGGGTAAATTCCCTTTTGACATGTTTTACTGAAACCCAGTCTTCTCTTTTTTTACGATACCACAGCTTTTAAAATCATCCTAAAATATATAATTGTCACAATTTTTCACGTGGTTTTTTTTATAGAAAAAATGAAAAAGCACAGGTTAAGTTCTGTATGATTAAACACGCACAAGTTAAGATAAGAAATGATAAACTAAACAGTTGGTCGTGTAGGGGATGTGAACTCTGCTATTTGTCAATCAGATGCGACCCCTAGGGAAGTCACCACTAGGGGATGCAGAAACTTATGAATATTTTACTTTTATGAAGAAAAAATATATTTACTTACTTTCATTTAACCAAAAGGATGAAACCACGATACGATATTGAGTTAGCAAATTTTTTTATAATAAATTTACTTCTTTGGTAATAATTTTGGTCAAAAACTTTGAATATATTAAAAAATCTACAATGATTACTCTAAACATACGTATTATTTTACAATGTCATAAGGTTTGCTGACTCAATGGTTAGACCTTCGAGGTTTAATCAAGAGATTTCCGGTTAAACCCCTGTCTTTACAGGTGCATTCCAAACTCATGTGATATGGATTACGCCTGTTTATAATTTATATTAAAATTGCATGAGTCGACAAAGATTATTTAAATTCTTTAGGGAAAAATCTTGCGCCACATCAGATTTTTAAATATAATAAAAATTATTTATGACCCTATTTATTGTATGCTTGTTTTGACAATTTTGTAGGTAGCCCAGAGGTCAAAGCACAGCACTTGAGAACGTTTAAATCTCTTAGTTTTACCCCAAAACACTTGAGATTCCAAAAAAATACCCTCGGATTTGTTATGACTGAGTGGCGAGGTAATTCGTTCCCACGGAGAGCTTACATGATTGCTTGTACACCCATTACCGAAATCTAAAGCCTAGTCAAAGGGTACAAAGTGAAAACATGGTATAACTGTGGCACACCTTACTGTAATATTCGATTGAGTGGGATCCGAACGGTCATATGGCTCTACAATAACGTTATCATCAAATATTTACCCACACTTAAAATATATTTACTACACTTTTATATAATATGACATTTATCAAAAGATTCTTCAAACATAGTTAAAATATAAACTTCAGGTCTTTGCTTATCTCTCTGCACCGGTCACTGACTTTAACAAAAAGCTAGACATAATGTCTTTGATAACAAGTGATTTCTATATTTATATTTAAATTGTATATTTTATAAAAACTAATAAATTATCAACAGCAAAAACCGATCTGTTGAAAATTGTTATAATAATTTTCCAGGCTGTAAAATTTTTCATACTGTAAGAACCACTTCAAAACTACGAAAATTCCTTCTTAGTGGGGCAAAGGTTATTTTTTTTGCAACCCTTGTGGGTCTGAAGGGACCTGCCCCTGAAGGAGCGCGGGTGGGCCGAGCCAGGCACTTCAGGATATTGTTTTAAGTAGTATCCAAGTGTACGGATTTTTTTTATTTGAAAAATGAGATCCTTTCAACGTGCAGTGTTTTGGCGCCAAGGCTTCCGGGAGGGATTTTTTGCATCGTGAGAAATTATGACAAATAATATTACAATTTGCATAAATTAATTTGCTAAAATAGCTTTATTTACACTACGCTTTGCTGATGTCAAATCCTTGAAGTACCACGATTGGTATTTAGTAAAATTGGGATATTACGACTTTAAACCAAAATTATATACCTCTTGGTCTAGTTTTCTCAATAAGTTTGAAAATTATATTTAAATTAAATTAGTCCTACTTACATCAAGGTCCAATGATGTTATATCCTTGTAATACCATGATTTTTCAATGATTTAATTTAATAAAATCGGAATATTACGAGATCACAACAGAATCACTTACTAATTGGTCTAGTTAATTATAAATGATACTTTAATTAAAATTTCTACATCTAACGTATATTAATTTACTTTAATACTTTTACTTACACACATAGCATATCATTGAAATTTATTTTTTGTAAAATCGAAATATTAAGTCAATCCAAAATATCATATTCGTTGATCTGGTTTGCTCAATAAAATTGCAAGTCAGAGTTTAGAATGTTAAAATTTCTCTATTCTTGGGTATTATATCATATTGTTTAGCATTACTTCGGTCTTTTTCAGGGGTTTTAATGCATGAAGGGTATAACGGTATTGAGACTGAAAATGAAATTAAAAAAAAATCGATATACCACCGTTTATAATATCAACGGTCTTGAAAACCTGCAGCTAAGAATGTATAAAAAGTTTATTTCTTTTAAAATAAGTACTAACTGTTATTCAATAATATAGTTTTGAAATTCCCCAATACTTGTAAAAACTTGTTTAGTATTTTATTAGATAAATTAAAATATCAACCAAAGATACTTCTATACTATTTTAATGATAAATCAGAGATTGCTTTGGTTTATAGTAATATACTGAGGTATTACAAAAATAATCATGTTTCCAAACGAGGAAGCAATACAGTTGCACCACCGAACAAAAGTCCAACGACAAGCTTCATCGACAGCATATTTTCGATTCGTATTAGTAAATGAATTGATATTTTCGTTCTCCCAATGCTCTAGGGCTACTTATAGCCGCCCAAGTCATAAAAAAGTCTCTCGGCAGCGCTCACAGTCGCGTTCTCAGTGCGAGGTTGTAAATTTGTATTCACAAGGCGTGTCGGGTTACGGCAGCTCTAATGCATCCTTGGCTTTATTGTAAACATAATCAAGGATATTCTCTAAACATCGCATCCTCGTGTCAACACACTGCTCACGTGTGCGGAGAAGTCCTGCCAGTGTCTGAAACACAGACGACAACCAAACAGAAACTAGCCAGTAGCTATAAACCAACATGCAAAGCATGACGATATTCTCAGAGTGTTACAAGTATTGCATATTTAAATTACCTATATAAGAGGTTGTATTTTTATAACTCCTTTATATATATTTTCCACCCAGAGTGCCTGCTCCTATTTGAGCTACACGACACAGTATATAAAGCAGCCTACACAAGTAGCAATACAAATCACTACCAAGCGCAAAAGAGTATGCTTTTTATCAGTCATATGCACCTATTTCGGAGTCATGATCAATTTTTAAAATAAATTTTACGAGTATATTGTTGTTTTTATGACACTTCGAAATGAATACCATTACGTTTAGCATAGTTAAGGATATTCTCTAAACATCGCATCCTCGCGTAAACACACCATGACTGCTCACATATGCAGAGAAGTTCAACTCCCATTAACTGTAGGACCCAATAATAAGCATTCCAGAAAATCCACAACTGCATATGATAGCTAATAAAATAAATTTTATGCTAAAATTAAATTATACACCGTTAAAATATTTTTAAATAAACATAATCACGTTTAAATTTATCCTTACTTTTACTGTAAGCATAATAAAGAATATTCTATAAACATCTTATGAGAAGTTCAATATTTTTGACAGAGAGTACTTGGTAGAATTCCATTATAATATTTTTGAGTAAATTAGGTTGGCGAATCCGGTCACAAATAAAAACGAACATGTGGAAAATCTCAAAAATATTAAACATCTTATTTTTAATATTTCAATACACGTAGCAGTACAAATGACTAGCCTTCGCTTATTTTGGGTATTTTGTCATGGACGCTTTGGTCACATAGTTTTCGGTTGTCAGTTGTGTCGCCGCGCGTGTAAGCATCCTTAATGTGTTTTATATAATATTTTATATAAACAAGATCGGATAATACCCCCGGGGAGGCTCAAGTGGCCGACAAGGTATTCACATGCACGCTTAGTAGCAAGTCGCATAAACAAGGAGTGCATTATACCGCGGACGTGTTTACTCCCCGGCAGAAATAAACACCGGACTGAAATACTCAGCGCACCTGAGCCGCAGCCTATCTGGTATAACGAATAGCCAAATGGCTAGGTGATTACGTTTTTCGTATATACTGCCTCAGCTCTTCACATGGAATTTAAGCTTGGATACTTGAGACAGCTACAATGCGAAAAATCAAGCCGTTTGAAATGTGAGAATAGTACCAAGAGAACTCTTGACGATGGTAAAAAAGCGTAAAGCTTTCTATTTTGGCTATATTTTTCGAAACAGTGAGTAAAAAGATCCTGGCTCAGAGTAAATATGTTTTCTGGGGAGTGGAAAATACTCATTATCAAAACATTTAAGAAGAAGAAGTTTTTCAATAATGTCGCAATACTGTGCGCTGAAAAGTACTGTGCTCAAGAGATATAACACTGAAATCTCGCTGGAGATTCACCAAGTGTTATGTCGTCTCAGTTTTACTTTATACAGTTGAGGCTTTGACAGCCAAGAAAGCTTCTATGCGAAGAATTGAGGCGGCAGATATGGGAGAATCTTTAAAATACCATGGGTTGACCGCGTCACAAATGAGAGAGTCTTGCACATAATGCACAAAGAAAAAGAGCTAAGGTTTCCTATTTTGGCCATATTTTTCGAAACAATGAGTACAGCATCCTACGAAGGAAAAAAATCCAGGCTGAAATGGTCAACGACCTCCTATGATACAATAAAATACTCATTATCAAAATATTTTAAGAACAAGTTTTGCAGTTTTAAATAGCCCTTGATTAGCGAAAGTTTTCAAAAATAAAAATGATCGTAATCACATAGCCGTTTAGCTATTAACCCTTTTAGTTTATTTTATTATGTCGTTAATTGATTGTGTTTAAGGCGGGTCTTGTTCTTGGGTGCACATACACGAGAACACTGGTCCCGTTGTCAGGGATCGACTTTGATGAATGCTCTTGTAATTATTCAGTTTAACTGCCAAGTGGTTGGGAAAGGTCTGAGCTCTTGAGTCTTCGTATCGTGTGGCTTGTTAGTCCAGTAGCACCTCAGCCCGCGGAGGGTCCGGGTTCGAGTCTGTCAAAGCCACTTGAAGTCGTAAGTGCTCGTGTAGTGACTTGATCTCTTCAATTACTGTGTTTGGTTGTTTTGGTAATATAGCGTGCCGTAAAAAATCATTTTAAATGGAATGGCTTTGAGATAACCTCAACTTGTTTCATGAGAAAAAACATATCTCGAAAGGCTTAAAGCAAAATTAAATTAAAACATTTGAGTCTATTTTCTTATAGTTTATATCGAACGATTACTTACATAAGTACTAAATATGTGGAGCTATTCTTCTTCCGAATAAAGTTTTGCTTTAGTGACTCATGTGTCCGTGGATTGCTTAAAATATAATCTGAAGCTAACCTATTTAATAAACAGACAAGTATAAACAGTATCATTAAACATATCACTGTCTGTGCCTGGATGACCTGAAGTCAGTGGCGAGACACCCACAGTTGATGAAGTCACTGGATGGCTTCTTGAAGCATGTTATCGGAACCATAAAAAAGATAAACCAGGGGGTGTAGCATCAGTCACTCCCATTTATAGATCAATTCGATCGACTAGTTTGGAAAGTTTCCCCAAATTGTGACGAAATACCTTGTATATAACAAGCAAGGTACCAAACATATATATAAAAAAAACATATCACTGTAATCCAAATACAATTATATATATGAAGCAATGATCTTTTAATATTGTCACCAAAGCTTTTATTCAAAAATAACTATAATATACTGATACAATGTTGTGGGAAGATCAATTAGCTAATATTCTTAAGACTCTTAATTTGACATACAACGTTTAATATAATAATCTTCTAGGTAAGCTTTAAATATAAAGGCATACATTTTTACCAATAGGTCCTTTTTCAGCAACCTAGCCTATGAGTTTATATAAAATGTTACTCTGCAAAATCGATACAACCAGTATAAATTCTTGATTTAAGTTTTTCGACACACTCATAGTGAGCTTTAATTTTAAAAGCTCTTACTCCTCCACATCACCAAAAGTGCATTTTTTGCCATGAAGACATCTCTATTTTAGCCTGCCTGATGAGCTTTCATTCCATTAATACCTACTTAAACATGTGGTTACCGCAAATAGTGATGGCTCACGGTAAAAGCTCATTTTATTTTATATAAATATTACCATTATATATTTTTGTATATTATAAGAAAACTTACGAATCTATCATTCCCAAAGATTTTTTTAAACTATATCCCTTAATCATTTTTTTAATTCATCGTTAATTTAATATTTTAACAAACTACTTCATTGCCGATCTATGGAACTTTTATGATAGGCGATGGATTTACACTACACCGTCATAATAAAATTAATATTCATCTAAAGTAATATTAATCGTATAGCTAACATTAGTAAACCCAAAAGCTTATTATTCAGCTTAGAAGTGCTGAGAGAAGAAGTCCAATCAGTGCTCGTTAAAGCAATGAATTCTAAAAGACCCCAAGTCTATAAAGATTCCATAGAAATTAAAAGTCATCAGTACTTACGATTTACATTGGGTGTCTATTTAAACTCATTTTTTTTTTTTTCTTAAAGCAAACTAAAAATATTAAATGTCTTATGTAAGATGTGTTTTGTGAATTGATATTTAAAAAAAAAAAAGTCGCAGTAATTAATTGATAACTTAATCTTTTGTTTTTATTTTTGACTGTCAAGAATTTGGTGAAGCTAGCGTACAATTTTTTTGAAGTATTAATACTATCAAATATTATGGAAATATATAAAAAAATTCTTACTAGTGTTAAGTCATGGTTTTATAAAATAATATTTAAAAAAAAATAGGTTTTAGATTAAAAATATAAAAAATCCTGAAAGTTGTCACAAGACCCTACACGAAATCAGGAGCCTGGAAAGAGCGACGGAAAATCTGTAAAATTTACATCTGAAAGCTCCCGGGGGTGCAATTGTATGGATGTCTCCAGAACTTGGAGTTTCGTCGAAGGGTACTCCTCTGCTCTGAAGAAGGTGTACTAAAATGGAAAACCCGAGGAGTTACCTTAAGCTTAAGGCTTTGTACCCGCCTGAAAAGTTTCCGTCACATTCCTATAGAATTAATTCTAGTAGATTGACTTATGAGAGTAAAGTTTTCAACAATAACATAGTTGAACATAAAAACATATTAAAGAATATATATATTTTTTTAATTTAAAAGTAAAAGAGGATATTTAATAAAAAGACAGGTTTTCACCGAATAATTTTTTATTTAGTATGTGCAAAGTGCTCATTTTATTAATATGTACATATTTATACTCTAAAGTGCGGTTTCTAAAACGTTGATCAATCGTTTTATTCCAGCCGTCAATTACGTCACATTGTAAAATTATGTAAAATGCTGCTTTTTAACTATCAATAAGAATTATATATAACAAAGTTTTTTTTTAATTGTATAACTAATCTTTGCATTGACCATTATAACAGAAACCGAGCACCTTAAACAAATAGAATACTCGTCTACGATTACTTAAAAATAATAGTTATATTAAATTGATTGAAGTGTATTTACATTTATTTATTTCTTTAACTTACGCTTAATAAAGGTGTCACTTATCCATAACATTTTATTAAATGTTTAAGACAACAGACAGTATTGTTTTAAAACAAGTATGAGAAGAATGAACTATTTTGCGTGTAAAATTTGAACAATTGAGTCAGTGCAATGGGTTTTTATGTGAAATTAAATGAATTATCTAAACTTGAGGTTTTAATTAAATTGAAATTGACATCATCAGCTGAAAATTCTTGTACATAATTCCAGTATAAATCGCAAAAATAAAGCATAATCTTTTGCTTTTCGGTTGATATCAGGATTTTTAAAAACATGTTTATTCATAATTAGCTCATAGATTTATTATCTACCTAAGAATTACTAAATATGTATCTATTTACAATTATTTCATATAGTAATTTTGGGTTTGTTTTATAATATAAATATTGCATCGATCCCATTTACATTAACAATATATCTATTTACAACTTACTATTATATTCTTGATATTTGTTTACTTTACATTATAAAACCGATATCTTAATTTAATCTTTAGTGGCGAAAAGGTTTTTAATTTGAAATTACGTATAATTTTAAATGTTTCAACAAACTAATAAAAACATTATAAATTACAACTACAACAGTTATTAAAAATACTATCAACTAAATATTTTTATAGTATACAAATATTTAATATACATATTTCAAATTATTGCTTTATTTTAATTTGTAATGATTAATATAAATCAAAAACCTAGTTCAATTGGTATTTATCACTTGCTTGCTTCCTTTAAAGAAAATGAGAAAAAAGTCTACACACATTGCAACAAAATGAAAAATTAACAATTAGTAGCCAGTAGCCATGTTGCAAATTATCTAGATAGTAGGTATGGAAAAAATATTTTTTTTAATAAAATAATAATAAAGTATTTCTATTAACCTATACGTATTTAATGTGCTTGGGTGATGGTGTGAACATATATGCCTATTCATATGTATATATTATAATATATTGTGCAAATAATTAATTTAGTTTTCTATTTCAATATCATTACAGCTACTTGCTTTACTAGAAGAACTGACACATCTATCATACTGCACTCTTTCTATAGTCAAAGCTCCACTGTTCCTGTCCTTGATTTCATGAACATCATCATCAAAAATATCCCGTCTTCGCCGTTTTAAATACTCAACACTCTCCTTACTTTTAAAATCTGGGATAGAATTCTTACTCAATCCTTCTAATGCCTTCTTTTTGGCAATATCCTGCAGTTCTTTCTGAACATCAGCGTCGTCTTCGTCTCTGTTAACTTCATTGATTGTAGAAAGTGAATTGGAACCTAGCAAGGGATGCGTGGGGTAGTAAAAGTATGACAAAGGTAATGAAGGATAATTACTTCCCATTTGCTGCCCGTACAACGACTGCAGCATGGCGTGATGGTGAGACATCTGATTGTACGATTCTTGTATGAGGTGTTTATACTGATTCTTCGGAAAATCATTATTGTTGTTGTAAATTCCGGCAAAATGCTTTAAAATGGGAGCTTGACTTTGTAAATGCGTAGGGGATGAAAACAATGCCGGGTTGATTGGAGAGCTTTTGGAGATATGCTGGGACGCTTGCTGGTATTGATTCACGCCATTAGCAAAGTGCTCCAAGCCTAACTGCTGATTATCGCGGACTAAAACCTTAACAGCAACTTTCCTGGCGTGGTGGTTAGCAGCGACCGCTGCAGCAGCAGCGAGTAGTCCATTCTCTTGCATCTGTATCTGCTTTCTTTTCGTCTTGTATCTCCGATTCTGGAACCAGATCTTCACCTGCGTCTCTGTGAGTTTCAGGTTCACGGCGAGGTCGGCTCTCTCTGGCCCTGAAAGGTATCTCTGTTGGTTGAACCTCCGTTCCAGTTCATAAACTTGGGCGTGGCTGAAAGCAGCCCTCGATCGTTTTTTCCTGTTCTGGCTCTGGTTCGGACTGAACTGCTCCATGATGGACGCGCTGCTTGAAGATAGATGGGATCCGGGAGTTGGAGAGATGCTGAGGGCGTTTGACGATGGGACCTTATGCTGGGACCTATAATGCTGGATACCTGACGGATGCAGTTGCTTCGATAAATAGGCCTGTGTAAATCCACTGTGCTCTCCTTGGAGATACAAAGGAGGCGATATTGCGTTGGAAGAGTGCGAGTCGTAATCATCTGTAACAAAATAAAAATATATTCACGTATGTACATTTCATCGTTTTTTTTTTCTTATAAAGGATCAATACAGGGTGTTCTGAAAGCAATCACAGCGCCATGGTACGGGCTTTATGCCCTTTAAGGTATCATTATGTGAACTTACTTAGCATAATAGACCGGATCTAAGTAAAAGGTTTAGGCAACTATTGGAAAAGTGCTATTTTAGAGTATATTAGAGCGACACACAGGGTGTTTAAAAAAAGTGACCTGTAAAATATTTCATTTGAGCTAGTATAATTATTTTTACTAGTAACTGCTCACACCTCGTAATTAACTTTTCTTACTAAATTGAACGAATGTTGATTCATCAATACTTAGCAAAATATCAATTATAGTACAAAATTATTTTTTTACTGTATAAATAAACTTAACGTTACAATTTGATATAATTAAAAGATATGTTTTAGACTTTGTTTATTGTTTAAAAAATTATGTTTTTAAAATAAATAATTTTCAAATATTTAATTTTTGTATTTTTTTATATAGCATGTTGAGACTGATGTGTCTCCAGTTACATGTCCAAAAAAGCTCAGGTGTGAAGCGAGCAGATTCCCACGCCACACCCTGTATAAGGCGAGGTAAAGGCATTAGGGGACACCGTGGGCGGCACGCGACCCGCCGCTTGAGGACCGCAGAACAAAGGTGCCAGTCGCCGCCTGCTACTGCGCGCCCCGCACTTCATCACATTACGAGCTCAGCGGCTCCAAACATTTAACATACTATACTATATAAAAAAAAATATTAAAAGAACATACTATACTATTCATTTTTATACTAATAAAACCCTATTATCTGCATCTAATTAAAACTGCAAGCATCAGTATTAAATTATTTTTTTTAAATTTTAAGCAACCCACAAGGCGTTTGATAGATCGTTAGCTATTATTTTAGCTCACCAACGTTTTAGAAATCCATAAAAAATATATTGGCATGTATTGTAGTAACATTTACACAACGTTATTATTTATTTTTTTAAAAATCACAGTACTGCTTGTACAACATTTAAATTGCAAACTTTGAATTAAAATATACAGTAAGATACTAGTTAATTGATTTCAATAAAATCGTTTGATTTTATTGAAATGAACACAAGTTTGGAAACCACTGATAAACGATAAAAGCCAGGCTTTCATTTAGTTTCCAAGTTTTTCAAGAGCTAAGTTAGTAGGCACGTCCATAAAGACATTAGTTTTTATATATTTTATTAAATGCTTAACCTGATTCGATAAAGTTAAGTCTTTAACATTTTTACTTTTAAAAAATTATTGGTTTGATAAAAATAATAATATACAGTTAATTAAATGTATATTAATATGCTTTTTTAAACAAAAAATATTTATGAATGTCTGTAAGGCTATAATATTTTGGAGTTATTCATATTTTTGCTTTATAAAGGCAATGTCAGACCTTGTCAGATCAAAGACATTATAAGGTAAAAGCGCCTCTATCAAAAAAACTGATATTTTCATATTTGTTGCTTTAATATATTATAGAGTTTAATAAATTAAACCAGTTTTTCATCTCGTTGTGGAAAATCAATGATTACATAAATCGTCGTTATTTATTGTCATAGTCTCAGAACAACCAGATTTATTATTTATCAATAGGCTCAAAGTATAAAATTATAAAAATTGACTAACAAAAATCCAACTGTGATGCAATTAAACCAAAGTTTACGCTAACCTAGTTTAATAACAAACTTGGTTAGAATTAGAACTTAAACGGTTAAAATTTAGGCTTATCTGGATTAAGTAAAACTCAGTTAAACAACAATTAAAAATAGAAGATTACATTCATTTTTGCTAGTAAGCGTTATTGCTTTTAATGGTATATTTATTAACAATAACTATACCAATATAAATTGCTATTCAATATAGTTGCCAATCAATCTGATTCTTGTTTATCTTACTGTATCTTTTAAAATGAATGAACGACTGAATACGGTTTAATTTTTTTTTTTTTTACATTAGCTTAAATTCGTATTGTATCTCTTAATAAAAATGTTTTTGAGTTCAGGATTAACTGGGTTAAGTAAAATGATGTGTCTCTGCCTTGTTTTCGTCTATCTCACTGTATTGTGAGTTAAAGCTCCCAATATTACGCTTACTCAATTTGTTTAATGTGTCTATTGTCAGCTTTATTACTTATTGACGTGCCCGGAGTCGCCGCGAGCTTTCTGAAAAAAGCTCGGAGCTTTCAGTCCCTCCGCCTCTATCCTTGACATACTACAAGACACTGAAAGGAAAAAGTTGGAAATTATACGGCAGCCCCGCCATTATGTCTACAAATTACTAAATTGCTTAATTCCAAGGAGAGCCCCACAAAAGAAGATGTCTCTGCCTCGGTACAAGCGGGGAGGCTTTTTCCCACTAATTTGAATTTACTTCAGTTAATATTTTGATCGATTGAATTTTTTAGGTTATCTAAAACGTAGCGGTATATTTAGAAGACAATAAAACCATTACTACAAGCCAGGACTTCAAATTTAACTTAACTTAAAAAGCGAAAGCTCACAATAAGACTGTACATTATATATAATTTCAGTAAATATTTTTTGATAAATTGAGTTAATAAAAATGTTTAAATGTATTAAAAAATATATCTGAACAAATCAAAAGCTCACTTCTGGTCTAGACCTTAAATTATATTTTAATAATTATATTTTTAGAGTTTTCATAAACGTTACCGTTCATCCAGAGGATTACCTATAGAATTTAAATTTTATTTCAGTAAATAATTCAATATATATATATTATTTGCGTTATCAGTAACGTCACGGAATATTTAAAGGATATTAAAATAAAATTGAGAGCTCACTACAAGTCTGTACATTAAATTTAAAAATGGGTTATCAAAAACAATAAGGTATATATAAAAGTTAATGAAACGAAATCGAGAGTTCTCTACTTGCCCTGACTTACTAAATCAGTTAAACGTTTAAGTTAGTTTTAATGGTTTAAAGTTGAACATCTGAGCTTTACTATATCCACTTGATGATTGCAAAATATATTTATAAATAATAACCCCAATTGCGTGGAGTTGTAAGTGGTTATCCATTGGCGCTAATCTTCATAACCACTTAAAATACTTGATTGTGTTTCTTCCAGCTGTTTGGCTACTTGTAGAGGAGTCATGCACTTCTTTACGAATAAACTATTTCAAACATAAGCATTTTTTATTTATACAAGTATCAATATTAATTTAAAACATTTTAACCCACTTTTATTCTTGATCTATTGAGATATATTCGAGGTTTATTGTTAGACGATTTACCTGTTAATATCTAACTCTTTATGAATCTAATCAAGATCGTCAATCTAATTTAAGATATTGATAGCATGCTGTCGTGTTTGCTACACTTACATGCATTTTTGAGTACATCAAGGGATGTTTTATTATTAAACTTTAAAAAACATTAGGGGCTATATCGTATCAATAATTCAAAGAAACTATATTATGTTAATTTTTTCTGGCATATTTATTATTTAGGTCTAATTTTAAATCAAAAAACGCACTTGATGTTTTTACTTATCTGATGAATCAATTTTTATTATATGTGTATAACTATTAATATTTACTTCAACACTACTTATGCTTGTTGGAATTTCAATTCATACGACGTTTTTTACAAATGTTGACTTCGATAATATAAAATTTTATGTGTATCACATTGATTAATTTTACTACTCATCTACTATAACAAGCCACGACGGATATTTTATGCGATTCGTAATTGAATAAAAAAGTCAATAATCATAAGATAAAGTGTGGCAAACATAATGAAGATGATAAAATCCATGTTTTTTGTTTGACTCCAAAAGAATACTTTTAATAATTCACGGCTTGTTTTTATTTTATATCAAATTTAATCATCAAGTGGTGATTTTACACTAACAAAATTAAAATTAAAAACAAATTCAATGGCAATGCCAGTTCAACTATCAAAAATTGTAATCATTATGTGAATCAAGTAACAATTTATTTACAAAAAAAAAACAGTTAATTTCGTACATATAAAAAATAATATTTTAAAAGAGAACAGCGGTAAATATTAAAAATGAACATTACCTGAATCACTATCGAGTCCGTTCTTCCTCGTCATGTCCAAGGCTTGGTCCACGAACCCCTGAAATTCAGGCTTCAGGCGCTCCTTCAGGCCGCTCTCGTACTCCCGAAGGCTTCCACCGAAGTAGGCTTCGCAGCCACTCCCCTCGCACGCCCGCCCTTCGAGGCTCTGCTTCATCCCCTTCATTTTGGCAGCGCCGTCTTTATTGCTTTTATTAAAAATTATCCCCTTGGAAAAAGCGCGGCTGCTCTTGTCTTTTGACATAAAATAGCTTGAATTGATGTTATCTCCGTCCATCGAGATGTCCGTGGACTCCGACATGTCTTCCAGATTGTTCTTGCTTTTGGTCAGAATGTCGTTTATCGAAAATGGGGTATTGTTTGATGAAACGCTGTTTGATTTGTGGATTTTGTATTCTGATTGTATCGAGTCCATTTTTATGATTAATCAAAACATTTATTATGTATAAACAAACAAATTTGTTTTTGATCGCACGAGTAATGTTTTTTTGAATTAAACTTGTGTTAATTTGTTTAAAATCACTTTAAATTCACTATCGGGTGCTCACTCAACACAGATTTTAATATATTCAATAATAATGGTTACCCAACAACTTTTAAGATCGACCATTCCGTCCGGCTGTCAATCCGTAATTGATTTAGCTATTTCCAAATTGTTAAAGAATATATTCTCTCTACTACCTACTAACCACTGACATATGCTTTTACGCGAGGGAGAAGAGCGTAGAAGATACGATATCGCATGCAGTAGAAAGAGATGAGTAGTCCCTGTCGGCTTGGACTCCCACTAACATCGTGTTTGAGTAAGGAAGCTTTTAAAGCTCATCAGTCGCTAGTGGAATGCCAGAGGGGCGCAAAATAAATTTTCAGGTATTTTTTTAATTAAATTATTAAGAAATTCAATATTTTTGACAGAGAGTACTTGGTAGAATTCCATTTTAATATTTTTGAGTAAAATACTTGAGTGATTTGACTCAAAAATATTAAATTATTAAATGCTTGAATTACAAATGTTCATTTTTGTATTATACAAAGTATATTTTTTTTATTAATACAACTAATAACATAAAATCTTATTAATATATCTTTGTGACATCTAATTAAAAATAATTTATAGTATATATTATGATAAATATTGATTTTTTTTCTTAAAGTTCAAATTTGAGTAATTATATTACAAATCAACTAAAAATGATATATGTAAATTTTTTCCATGTATGTCACAATATATTTTTAGTAATAGTACGTCACTAATATTTTATTTTTGATGTTGCATCTGATGTGGATAAATTTTGAATAAACTGCATTTACTGAATAAAAATTCTTGTGTAATCAAACTATTTTCGGTACAGTCGTTTATAATTAATTTATTTACAAATTGGGCCTAAATTGAACATTCAATAATAAAACTTCGTAAAAAGGAAAAAGATACTTTCAGGCCATTTATATAAAACAAATAATTTTTCAATACAATATTTTATGTAACTATACAGTAAATATACAGCATGTGTTAATTTTAACTTTTTTCTTAATATTTAATTTAAAATAATTAAGACATTATTATTTTGTAAGTTACGTCTTTATGTTCTACCACTAAGTACACTTTGCACTTCTCCAAACATTTTTCCGTCCACTAACGAATTTATCCATCAACTGATTGCCTGAAACCAAACTCAACCACCACAAAAAAGCCTGCAGGGAAAAACGACTTTAACGTCCTCCTAGAAAAAGCGTAAATTTTCTTGAACTGTACACAACCTTTTCCTCCCTTCTGGAATCACGTTTTTTGAGAGCTTATAAGCTATCTTAAGTGACGCAACTCGCAAAGCATGTTATCTCTTTCTTCTCTAGAGTATATTCTAGTGAAAACGTTGACTTTGTCTCTTTCTCAGCGCTCTTTTAGTCTGAGGCTTTAAAAATAAATACGCTTCAACAACAAAAGGTCACAAATGTACGTAAAAATTCAAATAAAAATAACATTTATTCATATTTATAATAAAACACTGTATTGCTTGTATTTTTAAAATCAAACATATTTTTGTTAACATTTAAGTAGTGCTTCAAAAGTGTACTTAGAAATTATATATATTTATATCTGAAAATGAGTTTAATCAATGAATTTATATATTGATTATTCGCTGTTGGATATTTTTTTTATTTGGTTTGTATAGATACTTCTCTCTCGCTCCATCTCTTATGATAATTTATTTCCACTTCGTTGGAGAACCAATGAGACCCGATCACCTAAGAGCTCTGACCAATAGCAGGCTTGCCTTTCAATAATAAAATAAGACCTATTTAGATCTTTGATTAGAAAAAATACTAAGCTTTATAAAAAATATACAAAGAATTGATCCATTCACTTGAATAGCAACGTTACACGTTATTTAATGTTATAGTTAAAGCGGTCATATTAACATTTACTACTTGCTATTGTTTCTATCGTAAGAAAGATTTTTCGTTTAAAACAATTTTCTGGTCGTTCATATGTGAATCAATTGCAAAACATTTTGAATACACATAAAACCAATTGTAGATGCAGTTTTTTTTTATATTACTTGAAAAAAATAATGAAATGTGTTGAAACATTTCAACGCTTTGAGCGTTGAATTATATTTTATTTATAAAGTCTACGGTTTTTTTTGTTGGTAACGTTTAAATGATATAAAAAGCATACTTTTTAAATGTCTTTCAATGTAAATACATAGAATTCAATTATTTTCTAATTCAGCTGAAATCTATGTTGAAACAATAAAGTATTTAATAAATGAATTTTAAATCTAACATATTTACTAATACATCAATAAATGAAAATCATTTAGAAGTGTAACTGTATATATCCCACAATACTTGGGGTTAAATCAACCCCTACTGCGAGGGCGTCCACAAGTGATCATTTTACAGTTGGTCGGCCAGCAATAATGCCTTAATGTCTAATGTTTAATAGACGGGGTGAAATGCACCCTTGAGACTTCTTGGGGGGCTGAACAAAGCATTTTATTTTTGGTGCTCAGGATGGGCATGTTTGATTTTTGTGATTTAACAAATTCTGCAATTTAGAGTTAAATAGTTTTTAAAATATATTCATAGTACCTTTTGTATTTCTTACTAAAACTTTATACATGTTTTATAGTGAGATCTGAGATATTCAATTACACTTGACTTGATAGAGAGATAACGTTTAAGCAATGCTGGTATTTGAAATATTTATTTTATCATCCCTGGTATCTCCACTCATATTGACATATTATATAAAGAGTGCTGGAGAGCAGATCTGAGCACCAGTGATTAACCATATCTGCAGCCTTGGCACTTGACTGATAATGGACCCTGGAGTGGTCGGGCACTCGCCCACTGTCTCTCTGATGGACACCACTTATCGATAAGTACTCATAACTGTAATTAAGAGAGTCACCGCCGATGCTTCCATGTTACGACCGAGCATCGATATATTATATAATGGCATAATTTTTTTTACATATTTTTACACATTTGATTGTATCTATTACAATCTCATTTATATGCGCTTATCAATGGCATTGGAGTTAAACTATTTTCATTTCAAAACTTCCAACTGTCTGATATACTTGACTATAAATATCACTAGGGGTATTTAAAAACACGAAATAAAAACCGGATATCATCCCATGATTTTTCAGGCGTCAGAGTTAAAGATCTATGTCGTCGCAAAGTTACTTTTAAAATATTGTGTTTTTTTATACCTACTGCACTTACTGGCTTGTCGAAGAACTGGGCAATAGTGTGAAATTCCATATTCACCATTTTAGCAATAGCAATATCGCTAAAATGGCGACTAAGTTAGAGATCTCTGTCGTCGCAGTGTTGCTTATAGAATATTCTGTTTTTTGTGCCTCCTGCACTCACTGGTTTATTGCGTGGCTGCTGGTAAGTGTAGCATTGTCCGCAAAACTGGGCTATGGGGTGTAATCATATATTCAAATTGAAAATTTTCTCGAGCGAGCGGTTCTTAGGCTTAAATAACAGAGGGCAGAGGGGGAGGACCGAGAGGGTCTCTATTAGGAGGCATTGTCATGCAAACACGACGGGGGATTCCCCACATCACTGAAGCACTCTTCGTATAAACTTATTCACATCAGATCGGTTTAATTTATAGTACTCCACATTAAAACAACTTATTTCAATAGCCTAGGAGACTACAATCCCTGCGCTTTCGCTTTTCATGTTCTTTCAGCAGAAGCCCTTAAAAAACGAAAGCACTCACAAACAAGAGTCTATTCATATTTTTTAGTAATGTAAACTTTATATAAATTTAATAACAGTATTATTTATTATTATAAAATATTAATATTTCAATAAAACACTATCAAAAACCAAACTGTTTTAAGCAATCATTACGCGTGAAATCTTTCAAGATGTTGCTAAACTGCGAAGCACAAAATCTAAATCATTCTGTGCAGTGATGGCTGTATTTTTTTTTCAGTGAAAACAGATATGTGTTGTGGAATGGTTAAATTGTTTGCTTACAAACAAAGGTACGGGGGTTCTTTAAATATTTAGTGGGCGCATCTATCTCGGTGGGTGAGAGGCGGTGGAGGATGAAGTCACGTCAATATTTACCAGAGAACACGACACTCGCAGCAGCACGTGCACGGGGAAGGGATTTGTTTACACGTGGGATGTAGGTATTACCGCCGTGAACTTTTATTAGATTAGATAAAAAAATATTATCTCCAAGCTGCGTAATATATATTCTATTATTCGTAATAGAATATATATTCTATTATTTAAACCTAATTTTATACTCCAGATCATAATGTGGCTATACAGAAACTCACTAGATCATAGCGCCATTAGTAGGCACTGTGGTATTGTTGTCATATTATTATTGTTTTTATCACCCAGTTCAAATTATCACACGATTACATACCAAGTATAATAGTTCAACATAAATCAATTTTCAATACAATGATTTTAATTTCGAGTGATGTCAACAAAAATGTGGGAAAAAAACATGCAGTCCTTCAGTTCTTTGTAAAAAGTTATTAGACTCTGAGACTAATTTCAACAGGAACACTCATCGAGCGGCAGTCATTTGCGGAGTGACCCTGATTGCCGGCTGGAGGTGTCGGCCACGTGGCTGGCCCGGCACTGGTGTCGCCGCACGTGCTCGCCACGCGGCCATTGTCTGACCCTCCCTTGTTCGAATTAAGCTCGCCTTTCAGGCCTCGGTGGCTGCACTGCGCATACTTCCGGTCATTTGTAGCTCTCTTGTTTTATTGAATACTATAATATATATTTTTTAATATTTTTTTTAAACACTAATAATTTGCGATTAAAACGATAAAATAAAAATTATTTTACTTTTATTGAAAATATAAATAATATTATTATATAAAAAATATTGAAATTACGGCCACCTATGGATGACTAGAAATAACTTTTAAATATTTTTAAGTACAGACACAAACCAAACGCTTACACTTTTACATTAAAACTTATTATAAAAGTAATAGCGTGTGCATACAGATGGCGTTAACAATTCTGCCAAATATGTTTATAAATGCTTTTAATTAGTTATTATTTTTTTCTGTTGCTGTTTAATATTGACGTAATTATGTATACTCTTTTGATTTTAAAACTATCCATAGAGCAGATACGATCTATGTTGATAAATTTAGCCATACTTATAATCCATTTTTAATAGTTTTGTATTTATAATTGTATTTTTAATATATTTTTAATTCTATCTCTTGTGCATTTATTTATAATCCTTGATAAATTTGGTGTGTTATTTAGGATTTTCTGATAACGACTGGGAATCAGTTGCATAATATAATTTATTACATGTGTTATGTGACAACCTAAAGTTCCAATAAATCTTCTATTCTTTCACTGAAGTCTTTGTTCCTTACAAATGAACATTCATAAAGGAAGTGGACTTCGCTCCTCTTCCCTATAACAATTAACTTTACTTAAATAGCTTTATTTTACGATATGTAATTTAAGTTCATATGTTGTTGCATCTTTTAACACAATCCTTTTTCTACCCATTCTCTTAATGACTCCAATGGCTGCGTCCATTGTTGTATGTCCATATGTTTGTTTCGGTGCAGGACTACGGTTTTTTGTTGTAATATGTCAATATATACCAATGTACTTAGAAAGCTAGAACATAACTCGCCTGACCACCGAACGAGACGCTGTCTGTCTGTCGGTGTGAATAAATCTACATAATTGTCAATTGAAAGTCTATCATTTATCGACGTTGAACGAGAGTCCTTCAAATATTGTGCATCCGCTGGACGTTCACATGTCAAGCTAGTGACGTTCCGAGACGAGGCACATAACACATGACTAAAAATAATAGTATTTAAAAATATCAAAATAAGTTTTATCTTCTAAATCAAACAGTGTATTATTTTAACATTTATTCAGCCATCGAAAGACATGCGAACTATTAAAAATCTGAATGACAAGGCTACACTACTCAATAAGAGTAATAGACCGCAAGCAAAAGCGACAAGTACGATCAACAATAATATTAGTTTTGTCTGACATGTTACGACTACTGCCTTAATCTTAATATACACTAAAGACATTTGATTTAAAAAAAAAAAATTGTTTTGAATGCAAAAACAATATATATATATATTTACAGAATTTAAATAAAATTAAATGCCCTTCTCGTGGAACCCGCGGCCGGCAAGCACCTGTGCTAACCGCTGGACCACACGGCGACTTGAGATGATCACAGGAATTTCATGGTGTTTAAATACTCCCAGATTATAAATCAGGATATTGTAAATACGTACACATCGCTCACCGCTATAGCCCCCTGTTTAAGGATCATATTTCCTTGGCACATCATATCAATTTTGACGATGTACATTCTACCGCACGCGGTGGCTGGGAGTGGCCAGCGGATTGGGCATTTAATACTTAAATTTAAATATATTCACTGTGGTTTAAGTCATATATTGCTTGTTTTGAGATATTTAAAATCTTAGGCTTAAATAAGTAAAAAAATATTTCTACATTGAGAATCTATTAGCCTTGCATACTGAAAATTATTTTTAATATGAAATTTTGTATGAACCTCTAAAATAACTGAATGAGTCATAAATGACTTAGATCGTTAAAAAACACGAATATTTATTAATTATTTTTAGGCATTATACCATTATACCTTATAAATGCAATTTAAGTTAAGGGTCTAGGTCCCATAATCGAGTTTTTTTTTTATCATTTTCTAGTCCGTTTTGCGAAAAATCAACTGCACCAATCAAAAAAATTAAAATGCAAAAAGTTTGATACATCCCTTTTTCCATACAGAATATATTTTTATTTCTTATAAATTTACTATTAATATGATAAATATGTGTTTTTCCGATTGAAGTGTAGGAATTTGGAGATTCGTCATGTCCCTTTTCCAAGAGTCCTAAACATTTAAAAGTCTTTTTTTCAATTGGAATTAAAAGATTAAATATAAACCCTGTGCGATGTATTATTTAAAAAAATAAAATCTTTAAAAAACTCCGGTTGGACACCAGAGGCAATTAAAAAGCTGGAAGCAACTGCCTTAAGATTCTTCAGAGAGATAAATGCTATAAATTATTCGAATAATTTATTATTAATTATTTAAAAAAATCTCGTTAAGTCATCTAAGTCCGCCTCTGCCTTAAACTGAATCCCTCCATTGATAATTGAATGAGGTGGATGAAAAATAAAAAAATAAGAATTTCAAATTTCGTTATGCATATTTTATAAGCACATAAGAAGATAATATAATGAACACTAATTCTGAAAAAAATCGATATTTATATCTTTTAAATTAAATAATTTTACAAAACTGTTATTTAACATTCCATAGGTCTCTGTGAAAAAAAAACCATCCCTTAACCGCCACACTTGTCTTACAAATCTGTAAACCATAAATAACGATAGCGACACGAACAAGTCTGTCTCTTTTCCAGCATTTTTTATTATGTGTAAAACATAACCTCGTGTCTCGGCTAATGCAATTTTTAAAAAAGTATTTTTAAAACTACGATAATTAATTTATAATTTCAAAATATAATTAAGAAAATTTAAGATTCTAAAAAAGAGATAGTATAAAACATAGATTAATGTGATGTTATGAAATTTTAGTACAACTGTGAAAAAAACACACCAGCAATTTAAATAAATTAAAATATGCATATATGTATAAAAAATATATATATATGTATAAAAAATATATGAATTTAGAAAAAGCTATTTTATGAAGACCGTCTCACAGTAAGTACGATTTTGCCTATACAGGTTTTATTGATTGATAATGATTAAGTACATTTTTTCAAATATTGAAAAATGATTAAAGAAAAGATTTAAATTCTGATATAAATAAAGATAGAAAACAAGAAATAAAATTTTTGTAAAAATAGCTTTGAATTTACCTATTATGTTTGTGCTTGTGTAGAGTTTAAAATGAAATTAAGTATTAAAAATAAATTTATTTAAAATGAAGTACCAAATGATAATTTGAAAAAAAAACCAAAGGCGGCGTTTCTAAATCAAAATTCTACACAAGTTTCACATTTGTTTTTTAACTTCCCGTTAATTTGTTCTGAAATATGATTGAAAATTGAAAGCTTTTAGACAGACACGACAAAGTGCCTCCCGGGGGATGAGAAGCAGTGACCTTTTTATCTACCCCCGATCATCAACCACCAAGCCGCCACCGGTATTTTTTACACTACGCATTTGTGCAAAATAAGGGTGTCTCTAGCATGTGTTCACTTGAAGGCTATCACAGTAGGGGTTGAACTTTAATTTTAAGATAATTGCACGGTATTTCAACTGTAAAAATAACCTATTTAATATTTGTATTTATAAAACGTGCTCCGAGTGTTTTGATTCTTCAACTTAAGGGTTAAAAATGAATACATTTTAAAATGAGGTAATCAATTCACAGATGAAACGGCGATCTTCGGACTTTATTTTTTATTCAAAATATTCACCCCAGCCTCCGCGGACGCTATTATCACTGTAGAAATGAATATGTTTGCAGTGGAAACAGTGAAAACAGTGATCAGTGTCGGGAGAGCACACAGCCGCGCCATTAGGGGTAACTGATACCCCCGGGGCGGGCAATGGCGGCCGTGGCTCGCCATCTTGTTTACACAGCCTCCTGAAGGCTCACCTTCATGCTGAGCTGCTACCGCTGCAGATGAATGTAACAATTATTCGATTCAGGCGGCTGGTTAGTAACAAGAACACTACGGGAATCATTTTTTTTATTAAGACCTGTAACAAGTAACGCAAGTAAAAACCGTATTAATATTGAAAGGTATCGTAATTTATAATTATAAAAGTAGCTTTGTATTTTGTCTTCACTTTGAGTTTATTATATTTTTTGCATGACTAGTTTCTACCAAATGCATAACTAAACGTTTGATGACATAGTCTATTTGGTCAAAACTAGTCATGGAAAAAATATAATATACTCAAAGTGAAGACAAAATACACAGCTACTTTTATCATTATAATAATGGATCTTCACCAATCAAATGCCTTGTCCCTCAACAAGATCGTAATTTATATCCGCATTTTATTTAATAAATATACGAAAGGGTTGAGAACCACCGACGATAAATCTATGAAATGATATTTTTCTACATGTACTTCAGTAGTTTAGACGCTTTTTTCAGGCCTGAAAAATAATTGCAAATGAACCCGATTTTTATTATCAACAATATAAAATGGGCAGGGGTGGGGGTGGGTACTTCCGCGTGTCGCACTGCCTTGACGCCTGCGTCATGCGTCATTGCGTCATTGCGTCATTGCGTCAGTGCGTCAGTGCGTCAGTGCGTCAGGGCGTCATGGCGCCAGTTCGCTGCCGTCAGACGCCAGACCTCGGCTCGCTGATAACCTTAAAAGCTTTGCTCGCCACGGAAAGCTCACTGGAGCTTTTCAATACAGCGGCACTGTTTAATAAAATCTATTTATTCGGTCTCGTAAAAAAACTTTTCGATGATATTTCTCTTTATTTATCATCTGAGATTTACTGCAAATTATCTTGTACTTATTTACATTTATATAACATTAAAGCAAGACACGATAAAGCGTTCCCGTATATAAAAAACCTTTTAAAAATTATCAAAATCAAATGCAATACAAAATATATACATCTTTATTAACTGCTGTTTATTATTCGGAGGTAAAAAATATGATATTTTAAAATTTTTCAGTAGCTTTTTTAACTGTAAAAACATGGTTTATATCGTGGCAATAAAAGTACCCGACACTTTGTTTGGATATTTATTTATAATATTTTAATCAAACGTGTTGCAATTAAGCTAACGCTTTCGAACAAAACTTATTACATTATTCATTGTATGTTGAGTCGCAGGGTGTATAGACGGCTCAACCGGTGATTGCTAGCCGTACACAAAAGCAACAACACTCCACTGCAAAAACCTATGGCTTGTATTAAATTTTTTTTTAAAAATTAAAACTGAACGCTGCAATCAAACTCCTGAAACAATAAATACAGCCACAACGACTCCTCATATAAAATAATTAAATACGGCTATCTTAATCGCCGCTAGACGGCAGCCGACCTCTGGCAAATGTTACCGCGGACCTCCATCTTTCTCCACACTCCTCTCCACGAGGAATTCATCTCCTCCTCCTTGTGGTTCAGAGGTTAGAGTGGTGCTAGTCGATCGAGGGGTCATGGGATTAAATCCGAAGACAACAATATTTGTTTCAAGTTCAATAGAACGAAACACCGTACAAGCAAAAAAAATATTGATATGAGTGTTTTTGCGATTTTCGTTCTGCTTCTGATGCCTCTCCCATTGGAGGATGGTAATCGTTTCATCGAATATATTTATATCCTGGGCCTGTAAAATTTCTTCTTCCTATGTCCTATTTTTTTCTTAAACAATCAGCTGTCAGATCCTTTACTAACTGTTACGAAAAATGTGGCCAAAATAGGAGTCCTTCCGTTTTTTTACCAACGTCAGGAGTTTTATTTCTTTGGGCATTCTTTACAAGACTCTCTTATTTATTATGAGGTCAACCCATGGTGTTTTAAGGATTTTCCTATATAGCCACATTTCAAACGCAAATATTTAGTTACAAACAATCTCATATAATTAAATATTTAGTAGTCGAATATCAATGCAAGAAACTTCAAACACCGTGTGAGCTTAACAAATCACGAAAATTACTTTATATGTAATCAATATATCTCTTTTTATTATATTATATGTATTTGTTTTAAAATATATTTTTGAAATTCCCTAGTCAGGAAAACATTTTTTTCATTTAGTATATAGGGCCGCAAGTGATTGACAGGTAGTCGAAAAAGTAAGCGGTGAATAACGTAGAGATATGCAATTTTCTTTTATCATAATAACGCAGTGTAGTTTATATTAATAATAATTTATTTTTTAATAAACTGAAAATAAAACAATTCAATAATTTAAAATCTTATATATTTATTCATTGATGCAGTTTAAAATTATAATTATTTACATTTAAAATGCACTAAAAAGTGAATCTCAAATTGAGCTATTTGAGAATAAGAATAAATGGTAACATAATTAAATTTATTTACTTAAAAAAATATAAATGTGCTTGTTAAATTCATTGATTATTTTTACATGTTTAAAATAAATTAAAATATATAAATATTCAGCAGCTGGAGCTGTCAAAATTCTCATTGTAATTAGACTGATGAAGCCCTGAAAAGGCGAATGTGTTCACAATGATTTAAATATCTAAACATAAATTTTAAAATTTAATTTTGGATAAAAATAGACATTATAAATCAAATTTGTTCATTGACTAAAATGCGTATTAAATAATACGTAAATTAATTTTTTAAAATGCATTTAGATAATAGTTATATATATTTTATAAATTTAAATTCTCTGAGGTATAAAAGTATTTCAAATTACTTCATAAAAATTTAAAATTATACTAATTAATAAAATATTTAGTGTATTTACATAGTGGTGATATTAAATCAATCAATTAATATAAAATGCAAATATAGAAATTTCTATTCGTAAAAAATTAATACAAGAAATAATATTTTTACATTGTATTTACAATAATATATCAGTCAATCATTTACAACACTTGTTTAACATATTTGGCATCAAAAGACTTTGTTCCTTCACCAGGTTATATAAAAATATTTTTTTTTTATAATATTTAACATTTTTGGAATAAATCACTTTAAAAAAATCAATTTTAATATTTATTATAATATTATAAAATATAATTCAACATATTTGTTGATGAAATGATCGGATTCGTCGATTAACTCTATTGGCATCGAGCGGCAGTGCCTTTCTTATTTTTCCCGTCGATGTCATGCCAACTGGCGAAACCGATGACTTTCTAATATTTATAGGATAAAAACATTATTTTTACCAAAATATCATAAAATATAAACGCCACTTTCCCAAAAATTAAGCAATAACCAATTAATTTCAATGTACTTATACATCCACGAGATACTAACTTAATTTGAAATACTTCATATTTAAATAACAAATTTGAATAACCACATGGCTAGGATGTTACTATAATTTAGTTTGTAAGCGCTTTTGCCTTTTGAAATGCTTTTAATAAAATCTTTGAAAGCTTAAAGAGCTTGGAAAACAAAACAATGGTATCTCATATCTACATGGCCAATCAAAGATGTTTTTGATTGGTAAATTTTTGTGTAGATGATTACAGACAAATAAAAATTATTAAAAAAAATATGTTTAATTCAAACAGTTTTTAAATTTGAATAAAATCCAGACGCATAAGGTCCTCTTCCCAAGTTTAAATTTGAAAACTCTTTTGAAGGGATGACGGAGGACATATAGGGAGGAGGAGGCGCCGATTCATACTGCGAGGAAGCAACACCATCGTCAACAAAACAACCACCTTCCTGAAAACCACCACCAACGCTCGAATATTCTATTTTACTAATATTACATTTTGTATTTTTATGCTGACCTAAATAATTCGCTTCCGTTTTAACCCCGTTTCTAGATGAAACGGGAACTGCGATTTTTTTCAAGCTGGAACTCGAGCACTGGTTGAAGACGCCGCTGTGTTCTTTTTGACTAGCGCCGGGGTTTTCGTGGTTTTCATGGTTTTGAGGCTTGGGTTTTTGTGGGTCCCTGGCCGGTTCGGGGTTTCGGAGTCTCTTGTTCTTGTACCTCCTGTTCTGAAACCAGATTTTCACCTGCGTAGAAGACAGCTTGAGAGCCTGCGCCATCTGCTCTCGTTCCGGGGCTGATAGATACTTTTGCTGCTTGAAACGTCTTTCCAGTTCATAAACCTATAAAACAGTTATTATTGAAAAGCAGATCCTATGGTAAACCCTATTTATTAAAAGAATATTGTATTTTATTTAATATTTAGATAGTAGATTGTAGATTCACACACGGAATCTTTATGTTATGAAAAGGTTAAAATGCTGTGAATCGAATACCTAAACACTGTAGAAGATTTTAAAAAAATTATCGTTAAGTATAATTTATTTCATTTACCTGTGCTTGTGAAAATAGCACCCGAGGTTTCCGTTTAGAGCGTTGTTTCCCATTTTTTCGAAGTTCTGTTATGGAGCTCGTCACATGATCTTCTGAAACAATAGAAAAGCCTTTATGTAAACAACAATCAATTCAAATTTTCTGATAACCATACGTTGATACGTTTTCCCGTTACACCCAACCCT
The DNA here is from genome assembly GCA_022113835.1 of Atopsyche davidsoni. Taxonomy (NCBI): domain Eukaryota; kingdom Metazoa; phylum Arthropoda; class Insecta; order Trichoptera; family Hydrobiosidae; genus Atopsyche; species Atopsyche davidsoni. The sequence continues at coordinate 4,861,316 of JAILWY010000025.1, forward strand.
TTGAATATCTATCCGATTCAAATTATCCTTCAAGCGGATATAAACGTAGCTAATTATCACAAGGTGCTAAATTTATTATTATCGTTTTAAGTAATATTACAAAATAATTTTGGCTGTAAAAAATGATTTGGGAGAAGGTATTGTTACGCAAGTGTAACTTAGAGCCTAGCGTGAATTTTATCATCTCGTAAAGTTAATATATTTAATGAGGAACTAATTTCACCCAGAAGGCCTCTCAAATTGTCTAATGCTTACAACATAAATTATAATTGATTACTTTAAAAAGAGTAAATACAAACACAGGGAGCTGTGAGTCTCACACGATTCTCCTTTATGAAGTATCAAATGTAAATAAACAAACAGATGGGAAAACAGTGTCGATTGATATGGAATAGAAATGACAATAAATAATAGATATATCAAAAGGTAAGTATTTCTGCATAACATATACATTATTATTAAGGGAATCGAAAACTCAAAAATAATTATTTCATTTACAATTAAAAAAAATTGCTTCTCATCTTAAATAACTTTTGAAAGATTAATATAAATATGACGAAAGACACTATGACACTTTACAAAAGGCTTCTAAGAGATTAATTATTAAGTTATGAAGAGCACAGAGAAGTATAACTATGTTTGTTTTGATACTTTAAAACCGACATCATAAAAAATCTGCATTAAAAAAGCCTTTTTCTTAAATTATTTTTCTTCTCTTAAACTTGACTTAAAATGTTGTTCAAATTCAATAGATATATTATTTTTGACGTTCACTAAATAATCCAAAATTTCTTACTTTGCATGGAATCACTGCTGCTTTCTTCTTTCACTTTGCTCTCTTTGTCTTTTTTCACATCGAAAGGGGTGCACAGCGAGCTTAACTGTCTGACATATTGCGAAGTCATCCCCGTGGAGCTACCCTCTACCCCCGGGGGTGTCTCCAAGCAAGGGGGGTAGGAGCAGACCACGGCACACGAAGAGGTCCTATCCTGCACTTCTTGCAGGAAGCTCAAGTCAACCGTCACGGTCGAAGTTACATTACAAGCTTCCTTAGGGGATGATTCTTCAGGCAAACTTTGAAAAGGTTCGTTCTGATAACCACTGTTTATAAAATTACTATTATAAAAGCTTGGGCTATAATTGGTTGTGGACGAATATGGCGGGCAGTATTCTGGAACTACCCCTGGATGAAAGGCATTTGAATCGTACTGGTGATGACTGGGATTGGTAAAATACACGCTGCTGTGCTCAGTTCCTCCGTAAAACGGAAATCCCCCGTTATGGAAAGAATTGTAATATTCCCCATGCTCGTAAGGGGGCGGGTTGTGATACTGGTGGGAAGCCTGATATATCTGACTGCCTTCCGGATAAAACCTCGGGCTTTCTTCCTCAATGGAAGCGATGCCTTTCAGGTTTTCAGTTTCAGCTTCGTAGCTGTTATTAAAACCCGCCATTTTCCCGAAGCTGTCTTGGTTTTGATCGACCAGATTCAATATATCTTTTACTGAAAACGGAGTCGTTAGATTACTCTGATGAGTGTGGTTGATGATATCAGAGTTTGTAGAGTCTAATATGGAGTTTTCGCTGTTATTGTATGTGGATATTGAATAATTCCTGCAGTCTTCTTCGCTCTCGGGCTCAAAGCTGACGTTCATTCTATCCTCATCGTTGTTGAGTTGGCAGGTCTTGATGGAATCTTGCTTGGGGAAGATTTCACTTCTCTTCGTAAGGCACTGCAGGTATGAACTCATTTTCGAATCACTGAAATCTGACGCATTTCCGTCTCCATAGTAAGCATCGTCAGCGTAAGAAGAATTGATATTTTTTTCTGATGATGAACAAATTATGTGTTGGCTTCCGTAGTACGTAGGCGGCTCTATCATGTTTGCAATAAACTCAAAACACTATTTATGTTCAAATAAAATAAACACATTTTACACTTAAAAATTAAACAATATTAATGTTATTTCGCATTACGATATTTTACATTTTTAATATAAATTCTGTATCGTTTTTATCATATGTAAAGTTATATTAACACTGAGTTTTTAACATTAGATATTAAACACATAATCCCAAGTCACTTTTTTTACATTAAATATATTTACTGAGTTAACTAAAAAAATCATTATTAGATCTTTATTTGCGATAGAAAAGTTTTTATAATTAACTTGTTTTGATTCACTATTTAATAGTTTAATGTTTTTAGGTAGTTCGTTGTCGTTTGGTCACTTTAAACCTGGAGGTCAGGGGTTGCATCCCGAGTACCAGCTGGTGTCAGAGGAAGGTGTGTACTAATTGGAGTCTTTAGGGTCTCAGGATGATACCCCATGAAACTAAAGACCATAATGAAAATACTGTATACACTGCGTCTCTTTCTACTGCCATAAATCTGAGATGCTGTTTCTCTCTCATAGCACCGCAAACAAGAGGGGGTTGTGCGGATAGTTATTTGTTTTCTCATTACACAGAAAATAAATTTATTTATCAGCAAATAATTAACCAATGTTTAATTTAGCGAAATCGTGTATTTCTTTAAAAGAATCATCTTCATAACAGCGTCTGACTTTTCTATTACAAAAACCAGTAACGGTGTCTCCAAAAATTAACGCATTTTATTATTGTAGCAGGTTATTGTGATCAACACATCAATTAAAGAAATATATATTAATTAGAGAAACTTTCCTATACACAAAATAATAATAAATAATATTATTTCAGAATAAAATCAATACGCCATCGTATCGGCTACAATTTTTTTTTTTCAAAACTTTTGAAATGTTTGCTTCAGAAAAAAATTAATTAACTGAGTAATAACTTTCAGGGTGACCCTCTCATTTTACAAATTGACCTTTTGCCTCTCTGTTTATCTAAATGAAGGTTCGTATGTCTGACCCCCTCGCTCATCGGCGATGGGCGTGTCTTTGATGGATTTAACCGAGGGAGATCAGTTATAGATTTATTCGACCATTTCAATAGAAATACTTGCCCGCCTCCATACATCGCATGTGCTGTGGATATTTAAGTAAAATATTAACTACAGTATAAAATGTTTATTTTGAAACCTTAAATATACGCTGATTTGCACACTTGAAATTTTTTTACACCTTGAAAATTAAATATCAAATGCATGAAGAGCAATCTTTATTTATTAACGCGAAATATGATGCTACTTGCTGATTGCAACTTGGTTGCAAGTGTGTCACGTTTTTGATATGTTTTCTTTTAAATTGACCTGTAAAAAAAAACAATCTGTTCTTTCTATTAATTATTAAAAACAGCAAAAAAAAAATCATTTTTAACACCATAAAGACTTTCTTGAATTTTCATAAAAAGCTTAAAAAAACGACGCCTAAGTAAAAAATTCACAAACTAAGTTACTTTAGACTTGTAAAAACCATTCTTTATATTTATCTAAAAATTAACTAAACCTACCAATAAATTTATAAAGAAGATATTTATACAATTATGACATATTTAAATTATTAAAATCAAGCAATTTCATTTTATTTATTTCAAATAAGTTTAGTACTAAAAATACTGATACCTGTCGATAAATTATGAGTATTGGAAAAAGGGTCAGATCACATAAACCTCGGCGATTGGATGAAACCCAACCAATCACAATGCAGGATGTATACAGAGATAAACGAGGGCCCAACAGGTAAAACATACACAAATATATATATTGTATACATTATGTATTATCCAAAGAGTAGTTTTGAAATATCAGATACTAAAAAATGTCGCTTAATTTCAATTTATTGATAAAATGGTTCATACTAGCATTTCTCAGTTTACCTTCAGGTTTAGCAAAAGTGCCTACAACTGTAACAGCCATTTTTTGATAGTAAATGTTTGGTTGCGTTGCAGTGCGAGTAGGCTGCTTTACTTCTCACTAAGCATTTACTTATACTGAGCCAGTATTCATGGTTTACGAAGGGAGAAAAGTGTAGTGAGTCCTTCTACAACGCAGTTTTATATTCGTAGAAAAAGTCTGCGTAATGGTGCTGCACAATAGCATTATTACATAATACAATCCTGATAAAGACCTGGGGCTTAGATCTGATTCAATAGCAGGAGCCCCCCTACCTCGACAAGGTACTTCCAGAGCACATCCCTTTACACCAGTGCTTCTCAAAGTAGTCCCTACGGACCCCAGGGGGTCCTTAGAAAATTAAAATCGATTTGGGGATCGCTGGACATCGTCAGGGGGTCCGCGCAAGGTTAAATATAAAATAAAAAAATTGTGACACATTTATATCAATATGGAAGTTATAATAAATAACAACGAATACATTATTAGCGATTTTTACGTCCTAAGTAAAATATAAATATAGACAGGTGCATAAAATACTAGTGATAACAGGCATCGCGGTGAGTCAGGCAGGTTTATAGAGTCGATACTTGCACCAACTAGTCTATAATATGAATTTATGTAGTTTTTCACCCAGCAAGCAAGTTTTGACTATGAAGGAGGGTCCGTGGGCAAGTTTTGATTATGAAAGGGGGTCCCTGGGCAAGTTTTGACTATGAAAAGGGGTCCGCAGGCCAAAAAAGTTTTTCACCCAGGGGCCGTAGGCAAGTTTTGACTATGAAAGAGGGTCCGTAGGCAAGTTTTGACTATGAAAGGGGGTCCGTAGGCAAGTTTTGACTATGAAAGGGGGTCCGTGGGCCAAAAGAGTTTGAGTGCCACTCTCAACTCTCTACTTTCATTCCAGGTCAATTTCTCCGTTTCCGATCCTTTCCAAAGCGCTCAGGGTACAGAATAGCAGCTATGCACAAGCACCAGAATGGCGAGAGCGGGGTGGTAGTCTTTACTTAGCAACAAAAAAGCAGTTGTAGCTCATGTGAAGTGAGACAGTCGTACCTACAGATGTACGGCCCGGCGGTCGCGGGGCTGGGCTGCCGAGGCGGGGCATCTGGTTAGTGTCCCCGCGGGGCTGTGCTGGCGCCAAACTCGGCGGCGCCGGCCCTGGACCGGGACCCACTCCCCAGGGCCGCACCTGCGAACCAAAACGCCCAGCCGTCAATATATTATATATCAATTGATAATGATTAAAGAAACTCTTAGAAAAATATCATCATGATTTGTGTGGGGCTCGGACCCACATCTCCTCGCTTACATGGCAGGTGCATTACCAACCATGCTAACGAATCACTAGTACTAGGCAAGAATTTTTAACAATCATATCCTATAAATGAAACAACGTACTTACTATGCCAATTAACAAGTGCGTGTATTGGCTTAATTAAATAGACATTAAAAATAATATCCAGATCGGATTTAAATGCTTCACTCAGTACTTTGTGGTAAATGTCTAGTATTGCAAGTCACACAATATTTAATTGGCATAATAAGTACGTTGTTTCATTTATAGGATATGATTGTTCCCACACAAATCACGATGATATTTTTCTGAGAGTTTCTTTAAATCATCTTCTATGTATGAACTAATGTGCCTTATCATATTAGTAATAATATAATAAGCCCGTAATGGGTAATAAATACGCATCTGATTGACGTTAATCAAAAAATAGACATAGTTCTTTAATTAATAAAATAAATAACAAAGTACTAGATAAAAATGATGAACATTTAAGAGTAAACTGAATTTACTGAGCTTATATAATGCAGAGATCATATTATTATAATAAACCTATTTTAAGTATACTTTACATAACACATATTGTATTATGGTATATTATTGATTTTTTATGGTATATTAAGACCGTCTCACAGCAAAAACGATTTTGCCTATACAGGTTTTATTGATTGGACACAAATCACGATGATATTTTTCTGAGAGTTTCTATAATCATTTTTCAGTATTTGAAAAAATGTACCTAATCATTATCAATTGTATTATGGTGTTTCAGGTCTAGGGATGAAGTGCAATTATCACCCCAATTGGTTGTCTGTCGTATATAATTTTCTGAGTACCTTGAGGATTTACCTGAGAATTCTATTTATCCAAGTGGTGCGCTTAATTCCATATATTCCTAATATTTAATACATCAATTTGTTTCCAGCAGTCAAAACATTCGATTACAAATAGAAATTCGATAAAACAAACACCCAAGAATAAAAATTTACATCAGAACATATTTATTCACAATATACTGGATTAATTTCTACGTGCTTTGCTTCTGTAGAGCTTTGCCGTACTCAAATTTAAAATATTGCAATTTCCTAGCTATTTGGCTATCCGTTTAAATTGAATATTAAATAACACCACATATAAGAATCTTTAACTTATAACTCAACTTTTAAATTATAAAAGTTCGAATTGCTGTAGTGATATAAAAATGAAAAAAACCTGTTATTATTTATATAAAATATTTTTAAAAGGCTTCTATTTCAACCCTCAATCCTCCCCTGGGCAAAGCAGATGCGGTCCTGTAGTACATTTATTTATGGGCAGTTTCCTCTATCGACTCCTATCGAATTTGTTGTGTTAATTTTTGGAAATTTGAGTTTTGAATTAAGACACCATGTATAATTTATACTACCTTTTACCAGGAGTTGTGAACATTTTTGTTTACCAAAACTATTTCAAGTTTTATGAACTCTGATAAATTTAATTCAAATTTTACAACGTTGATATTATGTGACTGATGAAAAATGCTTTATTTCTTGTATTTTTTGGGCGGTTTCGCCTACAGCCTTATTTGACATCGACAGACACCATTGTGCATCGGCTTCAGCGAAAATCTAAATTTATGTATAAGTATCAATTTTTTTTTTTTTTTAAATTAATATATTAAGTATGGACCTTACATCGATTCACTGAAGTATTTATTTTGTTTTTATAATTAATTTAACAAGCATTTAATTAATTATTATTATAAAATCTCCCAAATCCAATGGTGGTCCGTCTATGAAGTCAATCCACCAAAAACCTAATAATTCCATAATGCAGACCTCAGAACCTATTAGGCTAGAATTATTCGTGTTTTGACATCCCCAGAAATTGAAGGGACGTCTGTAGACACTCTGCAAAAGGATCTTCTTATATTTCAGCAATAAATAATCCCTTAAATAGTTAACACGTGGGGTCAGTTTAGAGTCCAGACAGTTTCAGGTTATTTATTCACAAGAGAATTGCTTTATTATACTTTCTAGGAAATAACTTATTGCTCTTATATATTTTTTAATAAATTGAAAAGTCACTTTTAAATTATAATAAGTCAATACAAAATATTTGTAGATATCAAAAATATTGAAATTAATATTTATTAAGTACTTATTTTTAAAAAATCTATATAACAAACCACATTAAGCAGCAATGATTTTTTTTCTATGCTGTTTATTATGTGTACTTGGCAATAAATTTTTGGTTTTCTGTTACGCTATTAGAATTATGTTTTGTTTCAAAAGATATTACTAACATTCAATACTAAATATTTACTAAAAATATATTTTTTAAAAATTACGTCATAATAGTGTTTCAAAATTTGAAAAATATGCACTCAAGTGTGTGCTTAAGAATATTATTATGATAGTAAATATTTATGATTTTTAAAAGATAAAATTTTATTTTTTGCCTCATGCACTATATTAAATATTATAAAAAAATACATTATTGAGTTCGGAATAAGTTACGGGACTTCTTGCATACTTAGAAGGCATTTATTTGGTGGGAGTTCATAAGGTTGATTTTTGTTTGCGTAATTTGCGTCTTCCTCGAGATAACATCTTATTTATTGGCAATTACGGCCACACAGAATTAGACCTTTTAGTCACAACTGCTGCAATCCGGTATATTTAGATCTCACGAGATCTACACGTATCACTACGCTATTTTACCCCATTTTTTCAAGTTTATTTTAAAGCATATTTATGTTTTTTTACTTTGATTGTGGCACTTCCGAACATCGCCATTAAATATCAAAGATAATTAAAATTATACATCCATTTAAGAAATATATATTTGATCCAATTTCAAGTTAACTACATCTGAAGTGTATTATTTTTTCATTGCTTTTATTTAAATTGTAAAAATTCTTTAAATATTTGAATATTTTTAAGATATTGCAGTCAAGATAGGTAATGGATTGAAAAAAAAATTTAATCCATCAAATATTTTTCCCTATGAATCTTCAGTGTCTTCCTTTTAAAATATATAAATTATAATAATAATAAGCTAAAATTGAATTTCCAACTCTCGGAGATAAAACACATCGTCACAAAATAAGCTATTGAAATCTTTTAAAGTTTTTGAAAATTTTTTGAAATCAATTTTAGTATTACATTTTTTAGATCAATGTATGAACAGAAATCGTAAATATCTCCACGGGCTTCCTAGAAGGCGATCCTCGCCCAGAGCACTTGAAAACCAGTGGCGGTCCGTCGTGATAGTGATTCATATTAATACTTCTCAGTGATGGTTAATAAAGATGAATAGACGAGGCGATTACCGAAATTCCAGCAACCAATCATGTTCCTTTGACCTACAAAAGAGTATGAGTGATTAACATATTTTTCTTCTTTGTAAATAAATATTTTTATCCTTTACTTCCCAGCCCGAATTTTTTCCACATGAATGTTTAGTTTAATATTTTTATTAAAATCACTATTTTTTGACGCGATTAATTTCATCAAGATTCTTAATCATGATCTTCAAGTATGGGAGAAATATTATTTTAATAAAATATCAAGACTACTATCGCTTGTATTGAAAAAATAATAACATCAAATAAATTTCGAGAGTTTTTTAAAGGTCGTCATCCCTTAGCCATTTTGTTGCATATATTTTTTATTAAATTTATCGTAGTCTCAAAAAAATGTTTTATCCTCTACGAACGCCCATGGAAAAACAAATGTGCAGATCCTTAAAAAATCTAATGGGATGCAATTATAACAATTTATGAAATGGCGCCTCGAAGTGTCAATAAACAAACGATTAACGTTATTGTCACATAGAGTGTGGGTGGGTTTGAGATTCCCACCTGGGTGGGGCCATAACTTAGACGTGGAGGGGCTATTGAATATACTTTATTTGCCATCAGGGGTATGGGACATCGTCATTTCAAGTGGATATGAGTTTGAGGCAGAATGCAACCGAGTCTAAAAATACAAATACTATCAAAATGCTTTTCCCTGTGGATATCAGTACCAACAACCATATACATTCTACACATTGTAAATATAAAGTTTATTATTAAAATTATTATTATTAAAAATAGAAACAGCTTAATGAAATGGATTTCAGGCATGACTGAATTGGTAAATGAATTGGTAAATCTCTCGTCATATACATTCTCAATAAAATTAATTTAAATGCTATCTATGAGTAATAAACAAAAGCTTTACTATTAGTTAAGCTATTTTTTAAGAGATGTCGTAAATTTATAAGTATATATATTTTTTTAGAAATATTGATTGTTGAATCGTGTTATTAAGGTAACATTTATTACATTGATAGTGAAATAATAAATAGGGCATATTTTTTAAAAACATAAATAACTGCGTAAAGCGTTTACCAAAACCGTTTTTATGAAGTCTTGTGAAATACGTACAAGAATTTATTACAAGATGGCACTGCACGAAAAATAGCCATAAAATAATAATTGAATTTAACTTTGTCTATCATCTCTAAATTCATAAAAAAGGCATCATTAAAAGCTAAGTATACAATATATCTTAATTCTTTGTTCAAGTCTAAGAGAATTAAAACAATGATAACTGTTAAAATGAATTTAAAAATATAATTGTGAAGCAAGGGTGGGCGAGATTGTAGTTTTTATTTTTATTAAGCAACGTCGCAATGAAGTATCTGTCCTATTTTTAAATTTATTGTTTTGAATGAAAGGCCAAAGCACAAATAATCACAATATAACCCCGTTTGGCTGTTCATACTTGTTTATTTAAAATGTAGAATTGCCAACTAAAAGATTGTTGTTTTCTTGTAATGAATATGTGTATCTGATGGTAATTTATTTTGTTTTATTTTATACCATATATATTTTATTTTTGCTCTTCTTCTATAAACCGACAATTCTTTATGACTACACAACCCTTCTAATTAGTTTTATGTCATTTATAAAGTAGACATAATCTATTGTCTTGGAAATAATTTTGTATCGTAGCAAGAACATAACTATTTAAAACGTTCAATTTAATTTTACTCTGAAAATAAGATAGGTCGTTATTTTTGCATTTTCTTTTGTTTTGTGTTCCTCGTGATGTTTTTACACTTTTTAATATTATTTATTATTGAAAATTTATCTGGTACAATTTTATTATTTTTACTTTATGTAACGACATCTCTTTTATAATAGAAGTACTAAAATACTTTTGATGTATAGATGGCAGTAATATATATTTTTTCACACATTAATGTTAATCTTTAGTTTAACTACTTGGCAATACGTAGCGCTTTTTAATATTTATTATGGTTTAGTACGTCATTACATTCTATACCCAATAATTATTTCATCGCTTTTTCTAGTTCAGAAATGATTTTTCATTTTAAATATGTTTTAATAATTTCTCTAGTAAAGTGATTAAATATATACAATTTATCATTCCAACCGCAGTGCAGTAAGCAATTAATATGTACGTAATCATAATTTGGTTTTGATTTCAACTTATCTAATTATTTTTTTAAAATAAATAAACCAATTGTAGTACTAGACTTCAAAATAGCACAGTCATTCGTTAGTATAATTGATCAGTTAAGGAGATCAGTTAAAAAAAAATATTCGTGATCGGAAGAAACCTCGAACCCGTCTCCCTGCAGTCCCCGCGGCCCACCCACACTAATGTTGCAGCGTAATGGCGTTTAGGCAGAATTCCGTTCACGGGGCATGCTTCTCTCCCGCCGGGCACGGGTCACGCACGCAGACAAATTTGGCCCTTATCGGCGGTGCCTTTGCCGTACATCTTGAATTAAAATCGCTTGTTTGATTAGGGCGATTCTCTAAATACGTCATCTTTGATGACCGCCAGCTCTGCAGTGGCGGCGCTTGCTGGAGTATTTTTTTATAAAAATTAAAACAGCTGAATTTTTAATATATTTTGAGAATTATGGCTCCTTGGTTATATCTGTGTCACTTGCCAATATTATGATGTGATTTAAAAGTTTCAGATCCGAGCTGGTTGGTAACAGCAAGTTAAACATAAATCCAGTAAAGACACCAGAGAACTGTGGCAATCATTATTTTGAGTTGTTTGGCATTTAAAGGCCACGATTGATAAAGTACAATTAACCGCCCTACCTACACGAACGTACGTGATACGTCTTCCATAGTGTGGCCTAATCGCAACAACCCGTATCACGTACGTCCAGGTAAAAAAAGATATATCCGAAACCAACAAGTCGTACATGGTTCGTCCGTTTGTTCCTAAGACCTCACGGTACATTATTTTATTTAGTATTTCAAGGGTACGTAAAAGAGTCTTAAATGAGTATGTTATGTAAACATTTCGTCAGGTATACGGTTTAAAAGCATTGTCCTTGAGACATCTTATGTAAAATAACCCGACGTTTTTTTGCCTACTTTTTAAAAATAAACCTGTAGGTAGGGTGGTTAAAGTACAAATACAAAATTATTGAATGTGGATAAATTTTTTTAACGATTTTTACAATGCCAAAAAATATTTTCCCCGCTCCTGGGCGATCTCGGTACACAATAAAGGATTATGATTCGATAATTAAATAATAGGTCCGGGTGAGTCATAAAGACAACAATACAATCATATCAATGATTAACGACCCTCTAAGTAACTTGTCTGCGGTGCCAGGGGCGGACTTGCTCCATCATCTTTATAATAAACATTCTCACAACTTCACCAATGTCAGACAATACAATAATATTTCACAACATCATATAAGTTCCTTGCACTGCAAAATATTCTGACCTTGATATTCTTAAAATAATTAACTAAATATATAAACATTAAAGAATAAATATTTTATTAATCAAAGTAAACAACGTCATATATACGTGCATAAAAATTTCTTCTATACAATTTAACAAGACGTATGAATAAAAAATAAATGTAAATAAGCATACGTCTATTATGTAAATATTTTATATATATCTCACTAGTAGTTATTTATCTTAAAGTACTAATCCTAATAACCCAGTTAAACTCATTTATATAAATAATTATTAATACAGCATTTTGGCTTTAGTTGTTTTCGAGCTAAATTAATATTTACATTATATTATTAAATATAATTCGCCTTCCAGTTCCACTCTGTCCATTGATGGTGTCGGTAATTCTGTATGCGTTTTGATTGAATCACAATCTATTCCAAGCTGGAAGATTCTGCCTTTAAGAGTTCGTTTCTTTGTAACAATACTTAATAATAATTCAAGTTAGATTTTTTATTCACATGTATATTCTAAGAAATTAAACGCATTGTCTGCTTAAGTAATTATTGTAATGAAATGATAATAATTTATTACTAACTAATTTATTGACATTCTATACAATTATTTTTTATCTTCTTCTCCGTGTGCCTCTCCTCAGAGGAGGTTGGGAATGATATATTTATTTACTTTCTCATATCTCTAAATTCGTAATTGTATACTGAAGTATGCTTAAGTTAGTCTGATTAGTATATTTTTTTATTACATAAAAGAGAATGTAAAAAAAAGTTTTAAAATTATGCTTAATATAGACGAAAGTAATTCAGTTTAAAAAATATTTTATTTAGTAAAAATTAAGTAATACTTAGTTATAATATAACTCGTGAATTGATGTCTTTGTACAATGAACCAAATAATGATAATTTGCTTTATATTCATGGCAATACTTTTTAACAATAACTTTATATTTCATGCAGACGTGCAATCGCTGAGTAATTTTACTGAAAACTACCACCAACAACTTTTCAGAGTCTGAAAATAACTCAATGCAAAAAGTCCAGGAGGAGTGTAACGAAGGGAAAGATGATGAAGAAGACGCTAATGAAATATACAATATACATAATAATTAATAATAATAAACAACAATATTGGTGGGTTGATGTCGGCGCACCCTAATTTGTCATAATCGATATCCTGAAGATCGGCGGACTATAAAGCATCGTTAGGTCCAGATTCCTGTGCGCGGGTGGCGGCCCTGTCAAGCCTGTTCCCCCGAGGGCTGCCACGCGACTATGAGTCTTATTATACAGCCTTATACAGTAGAATACTATAATAAAGATTCCTATGAATAAAAAAAAAATTTAAAAAAACCCTTGTTTTAACACAATATCCATCCAGCACCTGTGTATATCGTTGGTATACAACGATTCGTATTCTCGCACAGTAGCGGAGCCACAGCGGTTGAATTGGTTACGGCACCAAGCTGTAATAGCAGAGGGTGTAATATTCACATATTCAAATGTTATTTGCCCTAAAAACATCATCATCATAAAACGCAATTACTCAGAATTACATTAAAAGTCATCTCGCAAAATATTACTATTAATGTTAATATTTTATTTGTGTATTTTAATTATTATTATATATCGAGTGCCATCCCTGTTTTCGATAAGATCGCGTGGTCGTATCGATTAATCGATCTCAAATCGAACATCACCAGGCATCACAATTCTCGAATTCCTCGGAGTCTATTATTTACTGTTAATAAAGGGACTTGAACCCAAATATTTCGGATGCAAGCAGTCCTCTTATATGAACCGACAATAAAAGATATTTAGACTATTTCAGTTCTATTGATTTGTTAATGAAGGTAAGAGAGAATGACACAAATGGTAAGGCTAAAATATAAAAGAAGTTGGACACTCTGTATATCTACAGTGCGCCTTAAACTTTTGGTCACATTAAGAAATTGCCTTGAAATGTATATTTTCATGGAAAGTGAAGGTTGAAGGTATAAATATTTAGAAAAATATCATACTTAGTCGCAATCTTTAGAAATGAAGCATTAATATCTGAATTTCGTACATTCAGGCTTATTAAATTTTAAAGTATTTAAAAAAAATTCTGATAATAAAAATCAACGAATTCAATGCTTGATAATACTGTTAAATTTTTTGCTGTATCACACACATGTGGGTGAAAAAAAAAAGTCATTTAAAACGTATTTGAGTTACTTTTTCGTTTGTGAAATGAGTCCTTTAAAAAAATTCAATGATTGATTTAATAGATTTAAATAAAATCTATTACAGTAGTTTAATATTGTGTATATAATTATTTTCAATAATTGTTATGAAAATAAAGCAAAGTAAGTAGATTCAGTATATAAATAATAAAAATATTAAAATAATGTTTATTTAATTCTAGATCCTTCTACACAGGGGGTAGAGGGGTCGGAATTTCAAATCGTTATTTAATAAGCTAATTGATTGGAGATTTATTAAATAATAAAAGTCAATTAATCAAACCGCTTTTCATATTTTATTGAATATCACTAATGGTACTGTTGATCAATGGTTGTCGAGAAACCCAGCTCGGGTTATATATTTAATCATTTGTTACTGAATGTAAAGGAGAATTCGAAGAACGTTAATAATTTAGTTTTAATATTAAACGTTAATTTTATCACAGAGTACAGCAATGAAAAAAAAATTAGTTAATATACAATAAAATATTTTATGGGGGTGAAAAGGTTTTTTTAGAAAATCATACCTGAAGGAATTGCTGAAACTTCTTTATCATGTTAACTTTATGCATATACAAATGAAAATGAATTTTAATAATACTGTGTGTAGAGTTATTTTGGCGATTACAGTGCCTCTAAAAGTCGGCAGAGTCCTTACTGTGTCAGTGATAAAACCATTTGGCATTTTTTATATCCGTGATGATGTTTATTATGCTATCGACGGAGGGTGTTTTTTGCGTGTTTCGTATCGGCTCCAAATGCCTCATATTAATTTACATAATATTCGTTGATCTGTTCACAGATATACGTTTTTAATATTTACAACGGTGCCGTATGTCTTGCTTAAGGATCTGTAGAAAAAAGACTGGCTTGTAAATAATACGAGGAATATAAAATCCTCAAATATTTCATTGGCATCATTTATCATGCGGGGTAACGGCGATCGCATCTACCAGGGCTGCCACAAACTGCGAATCCCATATTTTATTTATTAATTCGTACTGAGTTATGACGTCACAGCATGGCGTAAAAGCAATAAACGTGTTAAAAATAAAATAGTATATTTTTTTATAAAAAATAATAAGTCATGTATATATATGTTTAACTTATACGTAATTGTAATTAAATATTTTCTAAAAAAAAATATTACCACTGTGGAATTTTCTTTTCAGGTGTTATTGCATGGTATGATAAGTAATTCTGAAAGCTGCTGAAAGTCTCACGGCTCAAATCGTCTCATAGCACCGGTGTTCGTGAATATATATAAATATATATATTGATAATTAGCGACAGGTGTGCGGCCCTGTGGTCCATGTGTGTGTCCGTCGCTTTGTATGAAATCAAAGAAGATATCTCTATTGAATACCGAGCCAGGCCCGCTCGGGAATGTGAAAAATCGATTATGCCCCGAACAAGGGACCCCAGCATTGCGCCTGCAGACGCGACCACTCGCCCGCCGCTATACCCGTGCCCGAAATATTTATTCGAACACTATATACTATATTGTAATTATAAAATTTTCAACCAAAATGAGTTTAGTTAAATCTCTGTATGTACCTGTGTTTTCTTAATTTTTTTTAGGTCTGAAGAGTGGACATGTAGAATGTATAAAAATCATATGTTTACTAGACTAAAAAAAAAATACATTCTGTGTATATAATTTAAAAAAGGTTGCACCAGTTTACATGTACATAACAGTGTTTTATTTTTACTAAATCATAAGGTTTTAGTAGTCAAAACGATTATGTGATTACTTTGCCTGTGATTTTTCTCATCGTTTCATGAAAATTATTTATTTTGCTCTACTAATATGTATTTGTCTATTTTTACACAATACACGTGAAGATTCAAACGTCACGTATCTAATTATATTTGCCAGCGCATTTGTCTGCGTTTTGAAGAAACTCCTAGCATGTTGGCTATTTTTATATTTTGAATATCATTACATAATTTTTTTATTTTGATTAAAATAATATATCATAAATTAAATAATATCTGCAAGGATGCAAGTCTTTCGCGTCGCCTGTACGTTTTCCTCTCGCAGCACACATTACAAGATATGAAACCACACCTAATAACCCCTTCACGTGTAAGCTAATGAATTCTTCATATCAAATCGCCAATAAGTTATTCATTTGTTTTGTCAGCTGTTCCGACGACATTCATTTGTTTCAGAACTCCAAAAGCCTTTACAAGCCAATAACCTAATAGTAAAATTATACAAAACATAAACAATATGTTTTGGGTAATTGGTTCACTCGTAATACGATAAACGTATTGCATTATTAGCATATTTAAGTTTTTACTATGTTTTTTTTTATAAATTATGAAATAACAAATTCGAATAGCCAAACGACTACACGATTACGAATATTTTTGTTTGTGAGCATTTTCGTCTTTTAAATGTATGCCTTTTTTCCAGTGTGCGGTCTGAAAACACTCATGGATAAATATTATTGTTACCTTGCACATTTTATATTTTTTCAATGTGGATATACACAATAGACCAATGCGTAGAGTGATTGTTTATTTATTAATTTATTATGCCATTATTGTCTTATATGAAGTTGCATCACTAATCATAGGTAAAATATATAATAACTGCGTGACCTGACCTTGACTGTGTCGTAGCGTTGAACCTGGCTGTTTACTTACTTATTGAAATTAAAATCACTTGCAAACGATGATGATCGCTGGTTGACCTTGCCTCGACCGTGCCGTGACGCGACCTCTCCTCTGAACCTGCCCATTTGCTAAGTTGTTGAGATTCGAAGCCAGACATGTTGTAATTTGGTTGTATTGAATAATGGACATATTAGAGATTGGGCGATTAAGATGTAAGCCTCAGGAATGCAAAGCATGGCGTTTAATGTTAGGCCCGCATGCCTCGGATGGCAATGCCGAAAGGTTATGGATTTCTAGGACTGATCAATGTTGTGGAAACTAGTAATTTATTAATATTGCATTTGTACACACAGAATATTATAACCATTTACATGCCCAGTTAAATTGTACATGATTATTTATATTTCAGTAAATATATTTTTTTATATGAAATATATATTTTATTATTGAGAATTCTTAAACAAATATGTGTGTGTGTGTGTGTATGGAGACTGGGTGTATTTTTCTCTGCAATATTTTGAATGACGCGTCCCTAGCCGGGGTCAGTATGAACAATGGTCTTAGCTGTCTCTTGTATTTATTTGGCTGCAGAAGGCTCGCCTCGCCAACAGGTTCTGATAATAAGACCGTACTGAAACATCTCTATAGGAGACCGTCAGGGTTATTTAAGGCCTACGCGGGTAGCACGCCAAGGGTGGTACAACCCCGACGAGGGAACCCACGATTTCAAAAATTCAAACAATCCCCTCTTTCAGGTGCTTTCAGTGTTACATTAAACTGAAAAATAACATAAAATCAAAATAATATGACACTATTGGTGTACCGGTCTTGCAAATTCGTTTTTTACAGAGCAAGAGTGGTCCATCAGTTTTGAGTGGTATTAAAAAAAATAATGTATATAAAATTGCACAGTATAAACTAATCTAAAATAAACTCAATATCGCTGTACAAAACGTGTACAATGAATTATTCAGATAACTTTGTTATTGAGGATTGCTAAAATCACCCAAAAACAAAGTAAATACATTTTATATACATTTTTATAGTGTATTTTTAAAATTTATATATTATATAGTCTTCTCCCAGAAATATTGCGAGCAGATAGGTGATTCAATGTAAACAAGGCAATTCCGTATATTTATTTCAGGCACATTGATCGGTTCAGATAAATGTTATTATTTTTTTAATTAAAAATTTAAAAGTTGTGAAATTCACCATTTAAATGGCGGCGAATTTTAATTTAAATTATTCACTAATTATCGTGCACCTTTCTCGATTCTAACTCAAACCCATGTAAATTTTATTTATAAGTATTCAATTCAGCAGTCTCATATCTATCTGTTCTAGTCATATTGATGATTGTTTTTATCAATCAAATATTTTTTTATTGATTATTGAATTTAAATGTTATTTTCGTGATCTCCTAGCCATTACTCACGGGCCGGGCCGTGCCCCGCGCGGCGGCTGCTCGGCGCGACTCCATTGTCCGCGCCGAATATTATTTCGCCATTCTCCTGTCCGCGACGGCCACGCTGTATGTAAATCAGCGGACGCGTCCCTTATATACAGCGTGGCTCTCGCGGCGTGCTACAGGGGGCGGCGGGCGAGGATAACGATTGGGGGGACATAACAAGATTGTGCCATATGGCTTGCTTGTAAACATGCGAATATACTACATATATATATACTATATATTATACATACATATATATATATATATATATATATATATATATATATATATATATATATATATATATATATATTATTATAATTTTTTTAAAAATAATTCTGAACACACTCGGGAAAATTCTCGTAGTCTTGCAAACATTTTAACTTTCCTCCGATGCATAATATACAGTATACAATATTAAAAAAAGAAAGCACTTAATCGGATGTATAATTTTGGCCATGTAAATTTTATAGATATTATAAAAACATACACCAAAAGTCCCATCGAAATAGCCATTAGAATAAAATATATTTTAAATCTTTAAGCGTTTTTTCATTTGAACTATGTTTTTTAAAAAATCGAAAATAAATAAATCGCAATTTGCTCTTCATAATTGTTATTTCGTTTAGGAGTATTACAAATCAAACAAGTCTAATTTTTTTTACCCATTTCAATAATATATATATATATATATATATATATATATATATATATATATATATATATATATATATAGGTTGTCCAAAAAGAGTATCGGGTATTTGTTTTAGTGACCGTTATTGCGATATGCTGCGAAAATTTTTGGGCCTAGAGTTGCAGGAGTTTCAAGGTTTCAACTCAAGAACGTGGTTTCAACATGACACTTGCCATACATCCAATCAATCAATTGAAGCTGTTAACGAATTATTCTCTAATAAGGTCATTTCACGTAGAGGTAACATCAACTGGCCTCCCAGAAGCCCCGACCTTAGCCCTCTTGACTATTTCGTATGGAGATACCTTACAAGTAAGGTTTATGAGAATAGTCCGACGAACCGAATTGAAACAAAACATCATGTCAGAAATGGTAACAATACGAGGGTTATGTGTCAGCGTGTTATCAGCAATCATTGTCACCATTTGGATAACATCATCTTTTACTGAACTAACAAATACCCGATACCCTGTTTGGACACAAGTCTAATAAATATTTTTGGCATAGTTTTTAAAATTTCTTCACGTCGCGAGCATTACAGTTGTACCAGGTAGTACTGGCAGGTAGAGCAGCAAGGGGGGTCGAACCTGTTTCTCTCGCCTCCCGAGCCCACAGGTGATCCTTGGCAGCCAGCGGCACACCTGAGGTTCACACTTACACGCCTGATTAGGCGATGTGTCCACCGGGACTGGAGCGGGGGACCGCCGGTTCATGCGCCGCGACTCGAACAATCAGCTCCATTCATGAAAACCGTGATTTCTGCCTTTGAAAAAAAAAAAAAAACAAAAAAACGGTTTGAAAATAAATCACCGATGTTGAAAAAAGCCATTTTTATGCTATTGTGTAATTTTTATAATAAATGTTATTATTAGCATAAAATTTTAATGTACACTTGTCATACCAATAAATATTATTGTTCAGATTGAATACTCGTGTTTTTATATTTTAAATATAATCAAAACAACTATATTTTTTATAATGTCATAAGAAAACGAAAAAATGTAAGATTTGTTTAAATTACTATTTTCCACAGGCAGTAACATTTAAAAGGCTGTAATTAAGTACTACCGATGATTTGTCCATATCATCCCTCGGGGCAAATTCCCACGGGGTAGTTATTCTTCCACTCTTATAATAGACTTTACGGAAAATTACAGGTGTCTATAGAATTATGGATGATTTACAACCTGCAACACGCCCCTTTACTCACACACGTATGTTCATTCTTGCTTATAAAAGTTCTTAAACGACGGTGTAAATTTTGGTTCAAAATTTATGAAATATATTTAATAAATATAAAACAACAATTATTATAAAATCTTCATAAACTGTTTGGCAAAATAATAATTAATTATTTTGTTTAGGTGCATATAATGGTTTATTGCTTATACGCTTTATCGCTAGGCATATAATATTAGGAATTCAATATTTTTGACAGAGAGTACTTGGTGGAATTCCATTTTAATATTTTTGAGTAAAATACTTGAGTGATTTTCCACTCTGTTTGATAATGCCAACGTGAAAGGTTGGCGAAACCGGTCACAAATAAAAACGAACATGTGGAAAATCACTCAAGTATTTTACTCAAAAATATTCATATAATATTACTTAAATAACATAAAATCAATCAATTTAATTAATGATAAAAAATTATCCAATTTAGCTGTTACAAAACAATAAACAATAATGAATAGGCCATGTAAATTAATTACAGACATTATAGCAGCGGTTCAAAATTACCTGTGGTTACATTAAGCGTCTGTTAGTGGAGATACTCGAGTACTTAATTATATTTTGGATGTGTTACCACTTAATATTGTTTTGGAAATGACAAGGGACACAGAATTTTATGTTGTAAATACCAGCCAGCGACGCAGTCCCCTGACCCGGGCAGGTGCCCAAGGCTTTGCATGTCGCCGACAAAAAAAAAACATAAAGGAGACATATCGTTTCATTTGTACCATTAAGCTTATGATCATATTGTCAATCGTATTTCTAAGATTTTTGTGAGAGATATAGTCAACCAGCATGCAACTCAATTAAGGTTCTACGCGAAAATATAATATCGTTCATACAATGGTTTTGAGTTCTCAAATTCCCATGTATCCCAGATATCACGCCCTTGCGTTATATCCTATGATACTGAGAGATAATTATATGGAAGTACGAAAAAAATGAGCTCAGTTTATAAATAAATATATCCTTAAACTATACTTCAATAAACCTGTATAATTTATTAATATTATTCACCGGTTTATTTTGTTATCCATAGTAGTATTTGACTAAAGCAGATTTCTGATAATGATGACGGTTTAGTGACGTCATAACTTTGTATTAAAATATAAGGTAAAACAGCTTGGGGTATCGAAAATACATATAACTGTAAGTATTTCTGCATAATAAAAATAACAAAATTACTAAAAGTTGAATAGATAAGTGTTCAAATAGTAAAATTGCACACAATCAGATTAAATTTATTCAAACTTCATTCAAAGGCGTAACAAAATTTAGAAATTAGATAAATACGCAATATTTTCATACACGTTAAAGTAAAACTATTCTTGTATCATACTATTACTCTTTTGGTAATATTTATTAAACCAGTAATACCCAGACTTATAAAAACACATACAAGAAACATCACAAAAAAATACATATTATTGAATATAAATATTCAAATGTACACAAATATGCACATCTAGCATAGGTTTTTTTTATACATATTTTTTCAATTCCAGCATCCATATCTATTGTAAAATTAATAATAATAAATGCCTCGTAAATGTAGAAGCAATTTGTTACGTATTTTTTGGGTTCGTTTTTGGCTAGACGGGAACCGAGTTTTTGTTGGGTTCCTGTAATTTATTGATTTTTTGAAAACAGACAATGCCAGATAAATTCTTTGTGTCCTTACCGAAATATGTGAAGCGAATGTCATCGAGTCGCCAGACATTTTTTTTTAATTTATGAATAAGTGTGTGTGCATTTTGATTCTAGATAGTGCCGAGATGAATTGAAATATTTAATTTTAACTTAATTTTTAAATTGTGCAATAAAAAGCATGATTGATAAATTGTAAGTGGATGTAGAAAAGCTTAATTCGTAAATTAACTTTCAGAGGATGAAGAATGAAGGCAAACAACATTTATTGCCAGATTTTTTTTATAAGTGTACATAAACTGAAAAGCAGATCAAAATTCTGTAAGCTTGATTTTTTTATAGAACAGTATGTTTATAAATTTTTATTCAAATATTTAATATCAAATTTGGTTTTATAATTAAGTAGTAGATTTTTTAAAAAAATTATTTGTATCTCGGAGTGGTTTGTGACAAAACACTTAAGATAAAAAAAACTGCATACTCAATGTTTTCTTTTAACTCTGGATCGTTATTTTATTTATCAGTCGGTCAAAGGAATGTAAAAAAATGTTTTATTAAAACCATCAATGTAAATAAATTTAAAAAACTTTAATTTTATATGATCGCTTTTAACACAACGAATCTCATCTCTGCCTTCAAATGTGATACCTATTTATATACTTTAACCTTTGGTTTTAAATTAGTTTTTTAAATAATTCACAACAAACAATAAACTCATATGCTTTAGCAGTTTCTTATTAATGAGAGTGCTCACCTGTCATATTAAAATTTGCAGTCATTAGGAAAGGTAAAATATTTAATAAATTCTTTTAATTACACCCAAAGCGATTAAAAAAGATTCGCCATAAATATCTTTGAAGAAAGGAAAAGTTTCGTATATAATATTGCAAGGGGCATGCCGATGTCTCGGGCGAATTATAAAAATGTGCCCCTTCAAAAAAAAAAAAACACAAAAGAAAACGAAAAGCTGAAACATAAAAACAAAGGAATGCAGCCAACATTTGGATTTGTGATTTTTTGCAGCCTTATTTATTATATTTAATTGTGGGTGTGTTTCTCAATTAACTATAATAAAACATTAGTCAAGTGTTTAAAAAATAATAGTTACTTATGTGATGTTGGAAATTACACATAAATTATATAATAATTTATAATATTTGGTATTCAATTTACTCATATATTTATGTAAAAAAATATGAAATTCCAGTTTAATTTTTTTGGGCAAATTATACGTAAATCCAATTTACTGTCCAATTTAATTGATTATTTATTTAAACAATATTCATAACAAGAGCAAAACGATTATGAAATATTCATGGTTATATTTCTGCTGGAATTAAATTTTAATACTTTTAACTAAATTTTAATTATGTTACTGTCGATTGTAATTTTTCAAAACTGAAAATTCGTCACATTGATAAAAAAAAAATCAAAAGCAATCGTAATAAAAGGGCAATAATTTAATTTTTACTGTTACTAATCTATTTGGGATTATTAAAAATCCTTATTCGGTGTCGTCTGCTGGTCCCAGGTAGTAAACCCGGGGACCGAAGATGCGTCCCCAATAACTCAGGGGCTCAAAGACGCCGCAGTCCTCGCCCTTGTAGCATAGACAAGTAAGATCGTAAAATATTTGCCGCTAAACATACTCGGTAAAAAAAATAATACATCTATAACCCATGGGAATGGCTCAATACAAAGAGATTTTTTTTTTTTTTGACATAGCAACTTTTGCTTGCTGGTTTTTAGGCAGCGCCGATCTATGGAGAAAGTAATCAGATATTTATATAAATCTCATCAAATCCCCTGAAACTAACTGAAACTTTTGGTTGTCTAGATTTAAAGTCAGTAATATGCGTGTTGTCTTAGAAGTTTTAGATATGTTTGTATTGAATAATAAGTTAAAAAATTAATTAAAATTTTATTTAACTTAACACATGGGAATAACTCAAGGTATTTGTTTTGTCAAGGCAGGTTTTGCTTGTCTTGCTTTTGAATCAGTATTACTGTGTTTTTAGAGGACGTATTCGGTTTGTTGCTGAATTTAAGCTTATAAAACATTGTCAAATATATATATATATATATATATAAATACTGCTATAATATTTGTATTGTAATTATGTAAATATATGCGCATTTAATCATTCAAGATAATATATGCGTATTGATTTTTTTTAATGAAAATGAGCTGGAAGTATTCATATACAGTGCAAATATAAATATAGATATTAACTTGACATTTACGGAGAAATATATATATATATAAATTTAATATAAAAAATGTTTTTGTTTCTACTTTAGTGATGTAATACATCTAGATTTATATTTTATTATATTTTAGCAGCTGTTCAAAAAGTCACACAGTGAATTCAAACATATTGAAATCATTTAGCTAAAACTTAGAGATATAACTAAACTGAGAACTGATGAATTTAACAACTTACTTGTGAGTCTTAAATTAAATTAACTTTACTTGAATTAAGTGAGGTGTGTTTGCACAAATAAACATCTCTATAGATATATATATATATATATATATATATATATATATATATATATATATATATATATATATATATATATCACAGTTGTCTATAATATAAAGCATGCACAGGTAGACTTTGCGCTGTGACGTCATATCCAGCGCGAGAAACCAAACACGTTAACATTAAATAAATTAATAAATTCCGATATAAAAGAACAATAAGAACACATTCCACATAATACAGAATTAATATTTTACAAGGCGTATTTAATTGTGGGCGAGTCGGACCGTGGCGGACTACCTGTAAAGTAATTTGGCCCTTACGGCCGGTGTTTTTTGTTGTGTTTTTTCGTGGCAGGGCTAGGTAGCAGCGGGGGTCATTATCGCCTGACAAATGAGCTCTGTTTCGTATAAGTAATAGCTTTTTGTTGTGCAAGAAAATATATGGTCAATATTTTATCTTTATTTTTTTATTGCTGCAGTGGCGTACAGGTGTATTTGACGGCCTGTGATTTATAAATTAGAATTTCGCATAATTTATTATTCCTTTGTTCACGAAATTCAATATGCTTGTTAACTTGAGACCATTCTGAGGATATATTATTTTTCTCCAAGTGCCTCTCCTTTGAGAAGGTTGGTGACCATTTCACTGAGCATATGTTTGTCCTGGGCCAGTCTTACTTATTCGTCAGCACACTCGATTTACAGCCACTGGGATTAATTCCGCATTCGCGTAAGTTTCCTAAATTAATGGAACAAACTACAAACCGATTCGATTTCTAGAGTATTTCAATATTTTTTTAAAGTAAGCTCCATTGCTTTTTAGCGAAATTATTATAATAGATTCATTAAAAAAAAAAAAAATTTCGAATTATCATAGCCACTTGGCTACTCATATTTTTAATTTTAATCAAGCCTTTAAATAGTATATGAGTGAGGTTTCTAGAGTTATAGAATTGTTTTTATGGCGCACCACTGGCGTTATCTCAGGGGTGGCAAAAGGTGGTAAATGAAGACGTATTCTGGCCTCGTAGCCGCGGGCCGTCCAATCAGCACCCCTGCCGGACGAGCCTACAGAACAGAGGTGGGTTCAATTGGTATAATTGTGTTTGGGTTCGACTCCAGTGAACTGATATTAGTGTAAATTATAAATTAAGCTTTATTAATAATTGACAATAAAGCATTCAAATAACAATTTACACAACTAACATCGATAGCCATGTGGCAAGATGATCATGATGAAGCTTATCGTGTATCCCAATCATCTTTGAATTTTATTAATAATTTGAAAATAAAAATAAAATTATTATATTGAATTTTAATTCATACAAAAAAGTATATTTTTCAAGATAAATCAGAAAACCTGTTACGTTAAGAGTCGGCATAAGTTTGAGGTGATTATATAAATTAATTTTGTATAAGATTATGTTAAACACTTTGTTTCGTAGATAGTAATAAATTTTTATTATCTAACAATTCCAATCGCGATTAGTATTTAAATAAGAGCTCTAGCATTTTTCAAATTTCATTGATGAAAATAAAGCATTAAGGTTATAATAACTGTAAAAACCATGTTTAAAATTAATTTAATTAAAATTTAAATATTATTAACCAATCTATGTTATTAATCGACCAATAAAGCTCGGATAAACACAAGCTGTTTTGAATTTGTTTGTGTATATGCGAAAAATATCAGATTTCTCAATAACATAAAAATAACTTTAACTAAACGTCGATCAATCAATCGACCAAGAGCATTAAAAATATATTTTGTATCTAATTTGAGATATGATAAAAATATCTGATATCTCTATAACAGCAAAAAATACAATTATTGAATTGTTATTTATTATTTATACTTTTATAATATATAAATTAAACTTGATCATGTTAAGCATCTAATGAAATAAAAAATACGAATTTACTGCATTATTGATAAAAAATATGCCTGAGAGATATTTAATTTTATTTATTGATCTGCCATATAATTGATATTTGCTTCGTTTTAAGTTCTTGAGCTAGCAAAGAATTAATTGGTTTATTTAATTTTCAAGGTGGATCCAAATCGACGGTACGTTTCGCCTTGACAGAAATCCAAAAAAATCAAACAATCTCACGGTAGTTCACGAATTCGTATTAAAAATAATCAAATCTAAATATGATAATTCGTAAAAGGCATAAATTCACATGATCCGGTACACATTTCAATAAAAAATCGCTTAATAAACATCCACCCGGGCTCTGTAATCACAATCTTTAACTAAAATAATAAAAATCCGATCAAATTTCGTAGCCAATTACCGTGCTTTACCCGCCGAAAATTCAAGGCATTTCATTTATAAATGAAGTAATTCCGTTCAGCTTTTAGGCATTTGAATGTTTTCCGTTTCCTGTTGCCCGGCGGGGAGAATCTCTAATGACCGGGCGGCGGCCCCAGCTGCCTGCACCCGCCGCCGACCACCAGACAGCCCGACAGTAGCCAAGAGCACCCCCATGCTTTACTTACCGACCGAAACAATGCAAAAGTGCCCCAAATATGACAACGCCATTAACTAATCACAGGTGAGTTGTTCGTTATAGTTTTCATGACCGATTTAGAAAGACCGATTTTCTATGTTGCGACATTTCGGTTCCGGTACAGAGGGCGTATTCAGCAGACCTAACCTAACCCAAAAATATTGTAAATCTTATAAAAACGGCTGACAAATCCTACAAACATAAAAAAAAAACAGACACACCCATTGTATGTCTTTTTAGATGCTAAATTGCGTTTTTTCGTTATGGCTATAGCATCTAAGCATCGAAATATTTTTTTAATAATAATTCATCAAAAATTTTTATGATTTATAATTGTAATGTTTACAGGTATGTTCGTAGGCTTTTGCGGCCATTTTTTCGACGTTTTGGTCAGTGAGCTGAGACTGTCTTCAGAGAAAATAGCAGCAAGAATCTGAATCACCACATTTGGCTGAAAGTCGGGAAAATTAGTGATACTGGCTCACGACAAATATATGTTCAATGATATGGTTATGAACTATTTTGGAAAAGTACAGGTAATGAAATTGGTTATTGAAGCCAGTTCGGCTTTCCTGCGTCGACGTTTTGAACAAAAGTAAGCCGATCAGTAGGCTCGCGGCGGGCAGGTGTGTAACCCCACCTTTATGTATCTAAATAAGACATTATCCCGGGCTAATGAAGTTACCGCGGCGTCGGTTGCCGTCTCGGAGCTCACTCACCCACAGTTTTAATTCCAGCCCGGCGGAGTTAATCGGCTCGTGATATGGTTTAGGAGAGGAAGCCCGGCTCGGGTAATGTCTTAATTCCATGGATTAAGCTCGCCCCGAATGGTAGGAAGTGGCCGCTCTCCGGCCTGTGATACATCGGGATATGTTGTTTGGATGGATTACTTTTTTTTTTTGCAAGTGGATTTATGGATTGTGGCTTGTTTTGTGGGCTTGCGGTATTTTGTATATGCTTAAAATATTGCAAGAATTAAAAAAATATATATTATCGTACATAGACAACGTTTAATTAATAATTAAGATTTATTAGAAAATAATTACTAAAAGCAGTGTAACATAAAAAAATTAAATTAAATTATATATATATATATATATATATATATATATTGAACCACGAACACTGACTCAGCACTCCTCTGCGAAGAGGCACGCGAAGAGAAGAATATAAATATACGGATTATATTATGAAAACTGCCAATATAAAGGTTTTCAAGAAGATCTTTTTAAAATACTGTAATATTATGAATTAAGAAATAAGTAAGTATTTAAAATAGTTTTAATCCTGTTGAGGGACAAAGCATTTGATTCGTGAAGATGCATTATTATAATGATTGAAGTACCTTTGTATTTTGTCTTCACTTTGAGTTTATTAAAATTATTTGCATTACTAGTTTCGACCCAATACACAATGCATCTGATGATGACCCAGTGTATATAAAATAGTAATAGTATAGTAAGCACACGACAAAATAATTTTTTCAAATATTACATAATAATTTGATGGAGGTATTCAATGGTAGAATTCAATAAATGTATATGAACTCCTATATAGTTTTTTTTCTAGGCAAAAAGAACGCGTATAACAAAGGTGTATTATATAACAAATACAAAGCGAGGCCCAAACAGCGTGTTTTCACGTGTAAACCGTTTAGATGAATTTATTTTAACAACGATTAAAATTAACTCGGTAAAAAAATATTTGAGAAATGACAGGGGTCCAATAAAACAACACTCAAATCAAAAGTCTACAATTTGAAAAGTGCTTTACACGGACTTCTGGGAAGAGACAAATTACCTGGGCCGGACACTGACGGATGGACCCCTCGCCTACCTGCGCGTCTCCCCAGAACTAAATTGGTTTTGTCAAGGAAATTAACCGTGTAATTTGGGCTTAAGAAACAGGGGGCGGACCGCGGCTAAATTATGAATTTCGAGGTGCCCATTAGATTGTGGAAGCTAATTCTTTAGAGCCTCGATGCAGGGCCGGACGAAATATCCTTCAAACAAAATAAAATATACACTGTAGAGATATTGCACATTGTATTGCACTGTTTCGTTAACTTTTATTATATCATAAATAATCAACTTTAGTCTAAGCGAGGTACGGATAGTGACTATATATTTATACTAATCTAAATAAAAATTCACGTATTTGAAAAACTACACAAATATTATATTCAGTTAAACTCTTTTTAATTGATAAGGAATTTTATTGACTTTAATAAATAAGATAAATGTCTTATAATTATTTGTTTTTTTAAAATATATTTAGTGACGAAACCGGTTGCTTCAATAAATAAAAAATAAAAACATCACTAGCTATTCTTTTAAAACAAACATGTTATAGTGGAATTCCACCAATTACTTTCTGTAAAAATATTTAGTTCCCGTTTCTTTAGTTCCTAGATTTTAATCTCGTTTTGACATGATTCCGATTTTCCTAAATCATATAGATAAAACAAATAATTGTTTAATTAATAAATCTCCAATGCTGCCCTGGTGGATCCAATAAGCTCGGCTGCACATTAAATCTTATTTACGATTAGCGGCCTGAACTGAGGATCCGCCGCAGTCCCATACAAACCAGGCCATATTGTTTATGCATATTTTAGTCTGGCACAGCAATTAACGAACTATTCACAACTAGACCCAGGCTATAGAAAAAAATATATATTTAGTAAATCACCATTTTTCATCCATCCGTATTTATTATATTTACAATACGACTGAAAATATGAAGCAATTCTCGATTTTTTGTGAGATTTTAACCTACGAAGTATATGTAGCTGTAAAGATTTATTTTGCGATTATATCTCCCATATTCATCCGATTTTTAATTTAAATAATAAAACGTATTTAAATACTAAAAAAATCTACATAATGTACCTTTCGGTTTTGTTATGGTATTCCTCTTTTGATTTTGCAAATATAGCTGTTATAACAAAATTTACATTACATTATATTTATTTGTATGTAAAAGTAGCCATAAAGCAATGTTAAATATAAAGGATTGTTGACACAGTTGCAGTTGCTTCTAATCGCTTACTCAGCTGCCTCAAAATAATTTTAAAAAATATATATCATAGACTTTTTGTTTAGATTATTAAATCTTTTAATTTTGCACAAAAACAAAATTAAAATAACTATTATTATACAAGTATTCGTTGGGTATTTTTTTTAAAGTCAAAATTATGATTTTATAAACTTGTTAATTTGACGACATTGACATTTTTGCCATGAAATACAATGAGCTTATGAATCAGTGGCATGGTCTATTATAAAGTCTTAATTTATGTTGTATCATTTATATTTGTACTATATTAATGTACAATTTGGCGGTGTTACAAAACAGTTAATTAAGCTTTTTTTTTATAAAATTACTTAATCAAAACAAAAAGAAATCTGTTATACAAAATAATTAATAATTCATAGAAAATTTCAACTGAAAATTCTAGAGTTTACGACCATGTCTAATGTGTCATATAAAATCTAGAAACTAAATTAAATTACTTAATACATATTGCAATATGTCAAACTTACGCTTTTATATTCTAATTAAAACGGAAGGATTTTATAAAATAATCTTTATGCATACAATAAAGGAAGCTGCTAAGTACTCAATTAATATTTTATCTGTAATGGAGAACGAATAAAAAATGAGAGAATTAAGAAATTGCATTACCCACTCGAATTGAATTAGCGAAATCTTGCCGGGCCAGTATAAGATAAGACCGGCGTATCAAAGTAACCGACAAATTAAACTAACCGTTAAATAATTTAACCGGATCTTCGACGCGATTAAGTTCAATTAACGCATTGCTGACATGACGTAAGAAATTGCATGCGCTTGCAATATTTATTTAATAATTGCATTTATTTTGAGCGAATTGATATGATACACACCTTTGAGATAACTGAAAATATATTTTACATAATGTATAAATTTTAATAATTGCATCACATTTGCCACTCAATTAAAATTCATATATTTTATAAGAGTTTAAACAAGTTTTATAAAAGAAAATAGTTGTATTAGTATCACATGCTTTTAGATGTGTTTAGATTAATTAATTTCGGTTGAACTACTACGTCGCGAGTTCTCTTAATGAAGTCACGAAGCTGCATTATTCTGTAGCAATTATCACCTACCACTTAACAGGAACATAAAAAAGATCACTTAAAATACAGAGTGGCCCAAAAAACGCATCTCAAACGCGCCGGCTACCGGCGACACGTAAAAAGCCTTTATTTTGGTACTAAGGGATGCATTACGCTAATGCCTCGGATAAGGAGCTACTGGCACCAAATTAACTTGCATCCTGAAATGCAGTGCATGAATGCATTTCGACTCGTAAATGCATCTCACTTTAACTTCTTTGTATAAAGGAAGAACTGATAAGTCTCGGAAACCCGGATATTTTATAAAAAAAAATTATTTCATAACCAATGCATAAGATTGTTTAATCGATCAAGTCAATGTTCCTCAAAGTGGTTTAAAATAATATTTGTACTCAATTTTATAATAATTTGTTAAAAAAAAAAGTGCAAACCATTTTTACTGCTTGTTTTCTTAATAAACTCTCAGATTGTCTTTAAAATGTATATAATTGAATTTATGCTCGAGTTAGTCCATTTTAAACATGCATTACGACTTGTACAGATGGTAAGATATTCAGGATTGTAAGTTTGTCTCAGTCTGCGGAGATGGATTACAGTCACCAGAGATGTGGGAAGAGACAGCATGCAAAATTTACTCACAGTGGCTGAACCGGTTCCAGATTGAGTCTTTATTGGCTGCAGGACTTGTATTGAAAGTATCAAATATCGCGTACTTCATAAAAATGATTAGATAATCTATAAAAGTCGGGAAGAAAAAAGGTATGCAAATTTGATCAAATAATAATATTTCCTATTATGTAAAACATAAAAAGTCTAGAATAGCTTTTTTAATACATATAGATTTTTTGTGCAAAAAATTATAATATATTTCGGTAATATGTGTGTACACGCAAGTGCATCGTTAATTAATCGATATTTTTTTTTAATAATATTTTTCTTAGTTAGATTCTCATTGACTGTTTATTTCTGAGAATCGGGTACAAAAAAAATATTGCTACGTGCAGTTAAAAATATTTTATATATGAACACCGAATTGATTCCAAAGCCACGCAAGGGATGTGGATTGTATTGTAAGGTAAATTCGATATTTATTCTGGGATGCCTCGTTATCTCACCGTACATCCGAAGTCATTATGCCTGATACAGACATCAGGCTGCTGAAAATACGCCCCGGGCTGCATCCCCGATCTGCACCCCCCTCCCTGATCGTCGCCAGAACAATGCATCGCCTCCGCAGGTGGTGTCGCCGAATTACACATGCTTTATCGAAAGGTTTTTCTTTTTGATACAACAAAGCGACAACAACAAAAGCCACATAACATACAGCACAATTAATTTTAAGAAATTCAATATTTTTGGCAGAGAGTACTTGGTGGAATTTCATTTTAATATTTTTGAGTGAAATACTTGAGTGTTTTTCCACATGTTCGTTTTTATTTGTGACCGCTTTCGCTAACCTTTCACGATGGAATTATCAAATAATAATCAATTAGGTAAAAAATTGTTAGAGGGAGAGTGATTGTCAGGTGGTAAGGGCTAATGTGATTTTAAAGTACCTGACAAGTGGAGGATTCTATATAATTGCAAATTTTTGTGAACAAATGTTTTTATATTAATGGGTAATTATCTAGTGGCTTTGAGGTGTAGCAGCAGTTATCCTGTGTTAAGGTTTGTCCTGTAGTGTGTTTATCTGTAAATAATAGGTTTTTGCGCAGTAAATGGTTTTTTAAAGATGTGATTTAGCAGTAGGGAATAATAGTGGAGACTTATTGAAAATAACCTGATCATTAAGCAGGTGCTCCGGTGTGTTATCTTTTATGCGATTGATTTCTAAAATCTCTTGGCGATCAAGTTTTGTGCCTTTATTGGTAATATGCAAAATTTTCAGATCGGAGTATAGACATAGAGTACAGATGGCGAATAAACAAGTAAATTATGATTTGCCAGACGAATGATAGATCAATATTATGCAGTTTGCAAAAGTCTCAACGTACCACCGAAAAGAATCTCTGTTCGCATGATTCACATGCACTCATCTCTAAAATGCTTGCTTCAAAATCTTTGCTTTCCGTGTTTTTTTTTACTATCAAATATGGAATCTACTATAATAATAGCCATTGTGTGTGTGTGTATGTTTCATTTTTCTGTTCTCTATAGAATATCTTAAAAGATACAACGCTGATTTTTTGCACGTAAGTTTAGTAAATTTTTCCGCAGCTATGTGCCGAATTTCAAGACGATAGGATAATATTTTCATTCATGAACTAATTAAATAAAACTATCAAATATGCTTTATGTACGAATTATATGATTCTGTTGTTCACAGCGAGAATTTCAAATTTAGAATTTTTACAAAAAAACAAAATATGATGCTTCTAAGAAATTTCTAGTTTATGTCAGCTTGACACAAGTACCAATTTTATTTTTTAGTTGCGTTAGAAATTATTAATCACATCATTAATAACTTAAAATGCCTCCTAAAAAAATAACACCGTCTAAGCACAGCAAACGTAATCAAAAAAGAATAGCACAATTGAACGTGATAAAGACTGCATCTAATAAATAACAGTGCAGTGAAAGTGATTCGTTGTTTGTGACACGAAATGTGATATTTCCTAGAATGGCTTTGCTTTCGAAATTAATATCCGGTTATTCAAAATATATGTGTACAAAATGTTCATCTAATTGTCAGCCAAACATATGTTCAAACACTATTGCATCGTTCATTGAATACGTCATTTTATGACGGGCTACATTTCTAGTATTACAAATAATACATGTGGTGTGTTTATAGGATGAACCACCCGCTGCAAGGAGGGTTCATTAAAGCGCTGGCAGAGGCTCGGGTATTATTTTATTATGCAGGCATTCTGTTGTCAGCGAGGACCAATTAACCACCTCGGCGCAGCGGCCGCGGGCCTTATTAACGAAAAGGCTCCGTAAATTGATTAGGCCGGCGCCGCGCAATTGGCCGGCCTATGTAGATCGACGCCATCGACATCTCTGTTCCCCGGCGGTAGCGATTGTTTTTTTTTTATTCTTTTGTTTTCAGCGCTCACCTGTTTTGAAGGCTGTTGATCGTGCGAGGGGTGAATCGATTTTTTTTTTAAATAATACACTTTGATTTACGATTGATTTATGACGTAAAACTAGGAAAGCACTGTTGCAAAACGCGTTTATTTTTAACAAATTGACTAGTTTTTTTGAAAAGTTTTAGGTTGGTATCTTCAAGCATACGTGCTGGTCAAAGTACGAAAATATAAAGAAGCTGTTGGCCGATTGCGAATCGGATGCAGCAAGTTGTAGCTGGTATAACAATAAAGCCCTCTGCGACATAATTAACGTCCTAATGGTGACTAGCCAATAATGTCCTCTTTTGTGTTTTTTTACTTAGGCTAAACCATGAATAAACACTATTGTTTAATAGTTGGGTTAAATTGACATAAAATCACACGCTGCGACAAAACTTGCAATCAGATAATAGCATCCCTGTGTATTTTTTGGATTGAACGTCAATCAAGTGCGTTTTTATTACCTATTACAGGTTTATATTATTACTAATATGATAAGGCACATTAGTTCATCTTCTATGTGTGAACTAATGTGCCTAATCATATTAGTATTTTTAATGACTAAGCCTATGTTAAAAACGCATATGAGGACACTATCGGCCAGTTATGATTCGACGTTAGTTGTGAAGCTAAACAATACAAACATATTATTGTAAACTCGTGCAAAAAAAAGATGAAGAAACCCATGTACGCTACCATCTAAGCCACATGTTGTAAACCCCACAACCTGCGCGTCTGCGGATAGACACATACCGTATTAAGAAATTCAATATTTTTGACAGAGAGTACACTTTGAGAGAGACTCTGATAATGCCAAGGTTGGCGAAACCGGTCACAAATAAAAACGAACATGTGGAAAATCACTCAAATATTTTACTCAAAAATATTACATACCGTATTGTAAGAACAACACGAATGCGAATATGGTCGGCTAAAATCAACATAAAACCGATTGATTGAAAATATATATTTTAAAATAGCGATAAATAACATTGTTTTTTTTTTATGAAAAAATACGCGATTGTTTAAAAAAAAAATGTATCCCAGAGCACTGCGCCGGCCCGCGGTGCAGTCGCATTCGCGAATAAGTCGCGTCGGCTGGCATTCGGACCCCGGGCACGTAGCCGAGGACGAGTTTACAAATTAAAATTTGAATCCTGCGGTCGGCGGTAACGCTCCGAGTGAAGTGTTTATAGCCCGCCCCTCGCGACTGGGCCTTACAATTTTACTGCGTCCACTGGTAATGGTTACCGGCCCGGCGGGAACAACCGGTAAGCTCAAATTTGCTTATATTTATAAAACAAAATATTTTAGGGTGAACTGACGTGCTATAAAGCCCTGAATACCTCGCATATATTTATTTTTCTCAATTCCACTAGAAAACGCAGTTTTTAGTCTTTTGATTGTTATTTTTTAAATGAATCATAAAATCAATACAATAAGGTAACCCTAAACTGTCAGCTGTCAAATAATTATTTTTTTAAGTGTTCCCAGAACTTTACTGCAAAAATGGCGACAAATTCAAATCTTGCGTTAATTTTGGGACACCCTATACAACAACTTCATTTTAAAAACAACAATAAAATGTTAAACAGTATGATAGCAATGGATATTTAAATTTTTTTAAAAAATATTTGTGTGCGTGTAGATGACCTCGAGGAAACTCTTGACGTTGGTAAAGAAGCGAAAAGTCTCCTATTTTGGCCAAATTTTTTGACAAAATAAGTATGGCATCCTTCGGCTGATTTTACAAAGAAAATTCAAAGAAAAATGGGGCACTGGAAGAAGGAAGTTTACGTGGAAGCGAAATTTGCGTAAGTGTAGCCGGACTAGTGAGACTGGCTCAGGATACAGACAAGTTCAAGGAATTGTTCACCAACCTTCTATGAGGAGAGGCAACGAATGAATAAGATGTTCTTGAGTTTTGTGCTGCGAAGCGATTTGTGTTTTCTCACGTTTTCGAAACCCTTGAAGATGATACCAGTACTGAAATTGAAATGCTTGAAAAAATGCAAAACACGGAATAAATCACAATGGTCATCTTTAAAACAACGGATATTAAAATTTACAGACATTTTTTTTTTGTACTGTTGTTATTTTGTATGTTTTTTTAAATAAACGCAGGTGGATACTGACGCATGTGGTTCGCCCGCCGCCGGGCTGCCCAACTAGGGGCAGGCGCTTAATTTAAT
Source organism: Atopsyche davidsoni (assembly GCA_022113835.1). Lineage (NCBI taxonomy): Eukaryota > Metazoa > Arthropoda > Insecta > Trichoptera > Hydrobiosidae > Atopsyche > Atopsyche davidsoni. Next base: position 4,897,422 of record JAILWY010000025.1, read on the forward strand.
GCTGATGTCTCAATACCTCCCAACGAGGACGCCCATTACCGACCACAGCGCGGGCCAGAGGTTCGCAGCCCTGGCGCAGGGGTCGCCAACCACGGGCACGAACGCATCGTTTATAATATGCCCAATAAACGAATCCTGAAACTTCACGGACAGATCATTAAATCTATTCACAATCAACACAAACTCTATTGCTTTCTGAGAACAGCGAATAACAAAAAGTACATAAAAAACATGATTATTGCTACGAGTACTATAGAAAGAGCAAGGAAATAATAATAGATTTATAAAGTACTGAGACCATCTTCAGGAGTTTTAAGAAGGTCCCAGTACAGGGACTACTTCGTAACATTGCACCCAAGAAACCTAAAGCTTTCTACACGCGCACCGACACACTTGCAAAAAAATACATTAAATTTCAAGCTTTTTAAATTCCTATTTTTAACAGGGATATGTTGAAATATGGTATTTGTCTATCCTCTGATCATGCGCGCAGGTTGTGGAGCTTTCAATGTGTGGCTTAGGTGGTAGCGTTCATGAACTTTTCTATTTTTGTTATTGAGTTTGTCTAGGGAAAAATATATGTAAAAAAACACTTTATTTGCACGAGTAACGACTGAATAACTGGGATAAATATTTGGGATAAACAAGAGGGTAAACAAAGTGAATTTACTGAGTTTATATAATGCAAACATTATATTATTATATAGGAACATAATAAGATATCTACACACGTTGCAACAAATCGTGCAACCGACTTGCAGTTGGCCAATAGCATCCTTGCGTTGTTTACTAGGAAAAAACCAAAAAAAAACACAAAAATAAATGGACGCTATTAGCTAGCTCATTTAGCTTAGCTATAGAGTCTTTACGTATACTTTACAGCACATTTTTTATTGTAGTTATTATGAATTTGATTACAATATTGACTACATATCATATATTACACATAAACTCATGCAAATAAAGGGTTTTTTCACTTATTTGTAAATAAAGAAATTCACCTAAATCACACATTGCAAGCCTCACAACTTGCGCGCAGTATCAGAGGACAGCTACACATTATAGTTGATACAACCTTAGCAGTAAATTTACTCAATAAAAAATAAAAATTAATTTAAAAAAAATTCATCAGCCCTATATTTTGGGTGATTTTTTTCGAAGTTGAACTTGGCAAAGTAGGACGCAAGTTCTGTCGCGACTCTTGAAGAGGCTTTGATGTTTCGAGGGCCGACGGTTGCGGGCGCGGGAGCCGCACCGGGCAGCGACCACCTCGAACAGCGAGGACCAATCAGCGGCCATTATATGTTAATGGCGCTATTAGAATACTCGACAGCCGAGCTCCTCGCCGCACTTCCCGCGAGGTGTCCCGCGACTTTATGCGCGCCGCGGAAGAATGGGGATTTGTAAATCGCTCCGCCGCAATTTATTAAATAAAAATACTGCATGCCTCCCCGCGCGTTCGTTAATTATTTTACTGTAGATCCTCCGTGATTTCGGATGAAAAAAAGTTTGCTACCGCTTTTGAACGAATTCAATGTATGCCCCTACACACGCAGCGACACAACCTGCGATCAGCCAATATATACATATAGCAGCAATGTGTTAAACGATACTTAATTAAATTAAAGTACAAAAATAAAATATTTTTATAAAATTATCGAAGATTTCTTTATGATACAGGTGCGATTTGAGCGATAATTTACCGCTTAAGTAATTGTCAGAGGAAAAATCTGAGAAAAAGAAACATCGGAAGGAGGAAACTAACTTGGATGTGGAACGTACGCAAGTGGCTGGATGTCAGGAGTACAGCATAATTAGTGAAACTGGCCCAGTATAAATATGTGTTCAGTGAAATGGTCACCAACTTTCTCTCAGGTGAGGCACTCGAAGAAGAAGATATCCAAGTGCAGTATGGTTGTATCTAATTTTAGCTAGATAAATATATTAAATTCACAATTAACGTGCACGGGTTTAAAAATATAATAATACATATTAATTATTTATTTTTAAATAGCTGCACGCAAGAAGAAGTTTTCTTTCACTACGAGATGATTTTGTATTGGATTTGTTCATTCAAATACAAATACATAGATTTTTTGTAAAACATTTTTACACTTTGCGTATATGAAAAATATATTGTAAAAAAAATATCGAGTACTATGTGAATATTTAATATTGATAAGCTAAATCTGGTGGGTGGCGTATTGTATGTAGAAGAGAATAAAGTTCGATACTTTGATAGAATGGAATTACCTCATCCTTGATATTCGATGAAGCTGGGAAATATTGCAGGTTTATATTATCATTTAGGGAATAGTGAACCTTAGGGATAAGATGGAAGAAAAAATGACAAATCGAAAATAGAAATTGACCTTATGAGACTTAACATAAAGAATGTGTTACCCTGCAGAAGAAGAAATGACCCATCAATGAAATCACATGTCCTTCTAAAGCAGTGCTTCTCAAAGTGGTCCCTATGGACCCCAGGGGGTCCTTGGGATTATTCAGGGGGTCCTTAGAAAATTAAAATCGATTTGGGGGTCCCTGAACAACGTCAAGGGGCCTGCGCAAGGTTTAATATAAAATAAAAAAATTGTGATACATTTTTTTTAATATGGAAGTTAAAATAAATAACGATGAATACATTATTAGCGTTTTTTATGTCCTATGTAAAATATAAATATAGACAGGTGCATAAAATACAATAATAACAGACATCGCGGTGAATCAGGTAGGTTAATACAGGAACGCCATAGAGTCGATACTTGCACCAACTAGTCTACAATATAAACTTATGTAGTGTTTCACTCAGGGTCCATAGGTAAATTTTGACTATGAAAGGGGATCCTTGGGTAAGTTTTGACCATGAAATGGGGTCCGTGGGCAACTTTTAATTATAAAAAGGGGTCCGTTGGCCAAAAGAGTTTGAGAGCCACTGTTCTAAAGTTATACTCCATAGAAGATAAAATGACACATCGATGAAAAAAATTAAATTTATCAATAATGTTGGTTGGTTTATTTAACATAATTGAGAAAAAATACGCCCACGTATTTTTGATTTTAAGCGACATGAAAATAATTAAATATATTCTTCAGAAAGAAAAAAAAACCGCAAAAAATAATTTGAGCACACATTTAAAACTGTATGTACTTACAATAAGGTATAGAATATTTTTTACATCGGCTGCTAGAATATTTCCTCGCAGTTATTAAATTCAAAAGCAATATAAAAGCGGCTTTTCCGAAATAACAAGCTGGGATCACCGTCAAAGGTTGTACTTTTGCAGGAAATAAATTGCAAATAAAATGTGGGGTTGGAAAAAAATGGCGGAAACAATTGCCGAGCCCTCCGGCGGGGTATTAAGTGGAGGCTCCGCGTCGTTACGGGGCGGGGAGTCATCTCGTTAAACGCGGCTTTGCAGCGGAAGGGACGAGCCGCGCATGTCTCCACAAAATGGCCGCTTCTCATTTTTCAAACAGAGCCTTTTCATTTTTCAACTGCTGTTAATTCGGATTAATCAAATTTACGCAGAAAATATATATTTGCACTGATACTTGTTCACTGAGATATGCCCTCTGCAGTGCAGACATATCCTCTTTTGATTAGTCTAACAGGCAGTCATTAGTTGTTGTTAGGGTTTGAAGGGGTTAAATATAATTTAACAATGATTGTCATAATGCATAGTAGAATATATTGGACATTATCAGTTTGGTGATGCCGTTGAATGAAACAAAAACAGCTCTTATTGATACAGAAAAAATCAGTTTGAAAAACATTGAACATTAACTGAAAGCTTCGTACGACCAAGAATTGAAGTAAAATAATTTTTATTAAATTCAAAACCAACACACGCTGCGACATATTTTGAGTATTTGTGTAGTGCGTTCACATTAAAAAAATCAATAATATTAACAGCTTTAATCATTGCTTGTTTTGTTTTTCTCTAATAGAATGTAACCTCCTGAATAACGCGAGTTATAACCGAGGTACCCGGCATCATAAAAAAGCTCCCTGAACAATTATCACGAATCGGAATTAAAATTCTAGTTATGAACTCCTACAGGAAATTATAAACGTTTCGTCCAATTACTTTTATGTAAAGATCTGGAGGCGGCCGCCACAAAGCCCGGTCTTATGTCTCAATTTACGTGTAGTCCAATCGGCCTGGCGTTTTTTATGGCTTATTAATCGTTCCGTTGATTTGGAAGAGGATTCTTTATGTTGTTTTAATGACCATACCGAGGAATTATATTATTTTAATATATAAATAAAAAAAATATGACATGCCGCTAGTGGAGTCTGCGACCGCATATCTTCTTTTATGTCCACACTTAAACCGATACGAGAACACCTAAATGGCAGTAAAAATATCAAACTATTGATTCCAGATTGGAATGGATTCGTAGATTGCGGTTGATAATTATTGATTGCATAATATTAACTACCAGATTGAGTCTTTGCTTTTGTATATTAAGTTAGGCTCTCTACAAATTTTGAACGAACTTGCAGCTAGCCAATAGCTTCCCTTTATTTTTGATGTTTTTTTTATGGTTTTGCCTAAAATGTAGGACGCTATTGATTCGCTGTTGTTGCTACGTGTGTATTATTTTTTTTCAGGTGCCTCTTCTCAAAAGAAGCTGGTGATAATCTAATTGAGCATAGCTTTATGTCTGTTTTTGGGGAAAAAAATGTATAGTAAGTCTCCGAGTCCTTTTGCATCGCAGTTTTTATGTTTAATTATAAGTAAATAAAACCAAAAAGGATGTCATTGGCTAATTACTATTTGGTTGTCAATTTGTCGTAGCATGTGTAGAGGAATTAATATACACATTAAATTGATAATGGGTTTTGTATTTTTCCGTTGTTGAGTTGCAAAAAATATTTTGAAAATTTGCGGGCTAAGCCAATTGTTAATTTTCCACCCACGCACACTTTCAAGCCATTTCCCAACCACACACACGGAACAATAGACACATCACCGAACAAACTGAGAATATATCAAAATAATCCTTCTCATAAAACAAGCAGCAAAAAATACGCTATTATTCCAAAGTAGGCAATACATAACACGGCCCAGACAATGGCCGCGAGACAATGAAACTGTCGCTCTATATATCATTTGTACGTCTGTCTTTGAATGGACTATACGAGCAAAAAATCACCCATAGAACCGCACATTGCATTAATTTTTAATATTTTCTAATACTTCGCTAACGAAAATCTTTACTTCGTTAATTTTTCTGCAGATACTCCAAAACACAAGATGTGAAGATTTAGAAGGCGCACATAAATATAATATAAATATTTTGCCACAAAGTCTGTGACTCTCAAAATCCAATAGATCCAGGCTTGGGTGCAATTTACAACAAATCGATCGCGAGTAACAGATAATTTTATATTTTCAGAGATAACATTTATTTATTAATGCTTTGGGAAAATTTGTACAGACTCGAGAATTTTAAGTTTTTTTTTTTTATTTATGTTATTCAAATATTTCAGCATATCGTGTCCAGTATAGAACATCACGGATACCACGTGTGAATAATTAATAACCGCTTATTCAGGTATCAATAATATTATTAATAAAAAAGCTATTGATTCATAAAGCGATCAGATGTTCGCAGGCCGCATGCACACAACACGGGCCGCTCTCATAAAAAAAACTTCTATACAATAGTGTTGTACGCGTCAAAGAAGACGCCGAGGTAGTGTTGTGTGGATACACCTCTATAATTCAAATATGAAAGGTACGACGCCGCCAGGAGTAAATCAAAATAGAGAGGCCATTGCTCTAAAAAATATTTTTCGCCACAAATATCAGCATATTTTTATATTCACGTCCAAAGTAAAGTGCTTACAATAAACCCCTTTTTTGGAACAAACAAGTATCTAACCTATAAAAGATATACTAAAAGTAACAGTACACCTAGTTAAATATTAAAAAAAACTTATTACTTAAAGGATTAAATGTGATACTTTGAGCGTAACTGAAATTAAATAGGCTTATATTTTTTAAACAAAAATTGATGACAAAAACATATTTTTTGTAACAAATAGTGACTAAATGCAAATTTATAGAAAATAGGAAATTATTTATTTTTATTCGTGTTAGTTTAATCAATTAAATTATATCTCCGAGAAAAAAATATTTCAAAATTGTAAAAAAAATAGAATTAATATAATTTTTATGGTATGTTTAAGGTACATGAGCTATATATTGATTAGACTTTAAATATGATGGTACTAAGAACCATTAAATAGCTGTCTATGAGCACTGTAATACAACCGAACGGTGATTTGTCAATAGCAGTATCATATTTTAGGCTTTTTTAAATGGTAAAATATTCAAAGACGGTATAAGTAAGCCACAATTTGGTTTAAAATTTTGCTGCTGCGTGTGCAGGCAGCATTCGTGGAATCTACGAAAGAAGCAATAACATATTTAGAAAAATCAATGGTTAAAAAAGCTAAGTGCAATATGTAAGATTAAAATAACATAATTTTATTTTAAACTCTGAAAATAAATTAGTTACAATAATTCAAAGAGCTGTGTAATAATAACACACATCTATGTTTAAAAATGATCAAATATGGATGGGCCGAGAAGGGGTGCATTCTAACCGGCGTCTTTGAAAAGATTTCTTGCTGAAGTACGATAGGAATGTGACTCGGTATGTTTTCAGATATAATTTATGACTGCCGGTATGTTAATGGCGCGTTTATTCTCCGGTTTGATGTTATTGTATTTAATTCGAGTGTTTCGATCGATCATGCTTATGAATTAATTTCGTATCGGGATGTTTAAATATTATTACAGGCCCATACGGGATAATTGGAATGGAAATCGATCGTGCTCATCGAGTCGGTCTCGAACATTACATCCTCCGACATCTTAATAGCGATCGCCGTGACGTCACACGTGAGTAATAAATTTAATCGGACGTCCATTTTCAAAGCCGGACTGGAGTCTGTGTTACGTCATCAGATTATAAAAACTTTACGAATATAGACTTTTGAGTGATTTGAATACGGATGGATTAGATCTCAACACTTTTTAATCATTTTAATTAACTTTTAGTGTTAGGATCTGCTGCTAGTTTTATTTGAGCATATTACTGTCTTAAAATCTTAAAATCAATCAATCTCAAAACCATTGATCGCCACAAGTTAAAATTGTCTTTTTGAGTATAGCAGCTTTAAAGACCTCTAAAGCTGTATTTTACTTATTATTTGATTACACGTATTTATGAATGGCAGCTGAAAAAAATCCTAAAAATTCAACAATCGATTATTGTGTATTGATATTTTTTTCGCTATACAAATAAAAATATAAAAATAACACGAAACTAAAAGCAATGTGTTTTTTTCGTTTCCATTTCTCAATTTCGACTGTGAATTGAAAGCGAAGCAGTATATTTCACAATAAACGTAAAGTTCCTTAAAAGCCGACATTTTACCAGCAGTGGCTTTGTGCGGATTCAACATGGCGGCGAGTGGGCAAGAAAGTCGTCCAACATGGCGGCCGGGAAATGGAAATGCGGCTCCGCCCGCCGCCGCTGACAACTTTTGTATGGATAATGAAAACTGCTTTTCATATTTGTACTGCTATTTGGCACTCCGAAACCCGCAGATTTATTTGCTGCTTGTTGTGGCTTATCTAGATTGATTTAGATGTATACTATAATATATAAAAATACTGATTATCAATATATGCAATGATAGTAATATATAATAAAAAAGCTTTGCTAGTTGCTACTACCATCATTTATTGGCAGGTTTATTTGTTGCTTGTTGTGGTGCATACAACATAATTATAAATAATTAAGTGAATAATTATTAAATTACGCGGAATATTAAATGACTAATATATTTGCTATTCTGCCTGTGCCGAGAGAGACATGTTCATAAAAAAAAATTAAAACAAAACGTGCAAAAAAAAACACATTAAGGGTTGTGAAAGATCTTTCAAGTGGTCGGTGAATACTTCTGTGTGAAAAAATGTTTTCAAAATTTTAGCGCCGCTAAGGGGATGATCATATGTAACCAGGTGGTAATATTGACGGCTATGGCGCCAGACGGGGTGTGAAGGGGTTGAAACATATGTTAAAAAAAATATTTAAGTATGTTTGCCATTTTATTTAGTTAAGCACATGTATTATCAAATAAAATTTATGTCAAAAATTTATACGATTTTATTTTTTGTTTACTTGAAAGTCAGTTTTGATACCTAGTCAATAATAATAAACTATTAAAATCTACGTTTTTCCACAACAGAATGATGATAACGATAAAAAAGGCTCAGCATTCCAATGCGTCACATGTAGTTAATAAGTATTGACAGGATGTAAGATCAACTTTGTCCATCAATAAAATCACGTGTTTAGGATTAATGCCTGGGAAATAAATTTTTAGATAAAATGTTTGTTTGTTTCATAATCATAGGGAAATCTAAGAAAAAAATCAAATGTTAAAGAACTAATACAATTTTATTTAAATATTACATGTAAAAATTATTTTTAAAGATTATAACTTATTTAAGAGTCTAAAGCTGTAACAATATCAATACTTAGCAAACAATTCAAGTATAAACAACTTAACACAAACAAATAGGCTTTTATTGTTTAATGTTGTCCAGGTGCACGAGGCCGAATCATCCCTAATCGTAGGGAAAATATTGACCTAGGGGATGGGAAATCGAAGCCTCAAAGCCTGTCAGGGGAGGCAATGGACCGAGACGTATTAAGTTTCATTTGGCAAACAAACCAAGGCTTATGTACTCGATAGAAACAATCAATGACAAAGGTGGTTTAAAATTAAACAAAAATTGTATACTTGTCAGTCTATCAAATATATTTTGATTTAAATTCAACAAATAAAAATATATTGATTGATCTCAAATAAATACAAACGTATAACTAGCCAAAAGCGTTCATGTTTGCATTATTATATTCACTTGGGCAAAACTATAAAAATACCCAAAATATGAAACCGCCATTTGTTAATCCCGGTTTGGTTGTCAATTGTCCTGCAGCATGTTTATACAGCTTTAAATGCTTCAAATCTAATAATTTATATCTTTCAGCTCCTATTTTTTCATATTATATATAATGCTTACTATATTCATTTCAGTACATATATCAATAAGTAGAATATCCCCTTGATATGTAATTCATAGTATAATTTTTTAATATTTGAACTTATGTAGTATAAAAAATATTGTAATAATTAAAAACGGCTTCTATTCTGAACCAATCAGGGGGATTAGCCGCAGACAGAGTTTGTTTATTGGATATTAAAAGCATTTCAGGGTGTATCAACACTCCCTGAACAGGGGCTCGTGTTTCATGGGACCACAAAAGGGCCGCGATCCACAAAAACTACAAAGTGCTTCAGAAAATTTAAACTTCCGGTTAGGCGAAGGAGCATAGAGCCGAGCAGTGGCGTCACGTACAATACCATTACAAACGTTAATGTTTTAGACACAAAAATAGATAGCAAAATTAGACCAATGATTTTTATTTAAACATGCAAATCAACAAACTCAGGTAGTCCAAACTATACTACTCTATAACAGTAATTCAACAGTTGTCCAGCTTTAAATGTCTCTAATATTTTCATGTTATGTACAGTAAAACACAAAAAACCCACGTCACATATTTTATTTTTATTTTGCGATAGTTTTAAAATAACTAACTAATACTCCACATTCAATTAGCAACTGTAATAACGACAAGAAAATAAAAATTAATAAACCTTTTACGATAGTTAAAATTTTATAATATTTTCAGAAATAACATATAAAACCACTAGTAAACCGCGTCAAGAATGTTTTGCATAAAATGCGAAAAGAATGTGAATTCTTGATAATGGTAAAAAGACGTAAATAATAATGGAAAAAGAAGCATTGGATAAAAAAATGTCGTAATGCGAAATTCGCGACAGCGGCTGGAAGTCGAGAGAACATGATAAGAATATGTTCAGTGAGAAGGTACCTTATGATGATGAGTCTCTGGAATACAGCAGTATTGTTTTAGCACTGAGATTGATGTCAATATTTGTGACGGAAGAAGCGTCCTTATTCCGTTGGGCTATCTTGATTTACAGAAAATTATTACACAGTCAAATCTCCTTCCAGATGTGTAAAGCGCCAACTGCAGGTAAAGGCCAACCAAAAAAATTCGAAGATGAAAAATTAGAGGCATTGCTCGATAAAGACTCGTGTCAAACGCAAGCAGAGCTCGCAGAATTATTGGTAGTTGATTGAGCAACGATTTCAAGGCACTTAAAAGCATTGGGAATGATTCAAAAGCAAGAAAATTGGGTGCCACACAGGAATTGAAGCCGAGAGACGTCGAAAGGCGATTTTGTATTTCGGAAATGCTGCTTGAACGCCACAAAAAGGTCATTTTTGCGTTGTATCATCACTGGTGATGAAAAATGGATTCGCTACGACAACCTGAAGCGTAAAAAATCATGGTGTAAGCCCAGACATGCATCAACATCGACAGCCAGGACAAATATTCATGGCGCCAAGGTAATGCTGTGTAGTTGGTGGGATCAGAAGGGTGTCATCCTCTATGAGCTGCTGAAACCAGGCCAAACTACCAAGGGCAAGTTCTACAGACAACAATTGATGCGTTTGAAGCGAGCATTGGCAGAAAAACGGCCAGAATATGCGACCAGGCACGTCTGTAATTTTCCATCATGACAATGCTCGGCCACATGTTGCTAAATCGGTTAAAACCTATTTGAAAAACAGTGGATGGGAAATTCTACCTCACCCGCCTTATAGCCCAGACCTTGCCCCTTTCGACTACCACTTGTTTCGATCGATGCAGAATGCCCTTTCTGGAATACGCTTCACTTCTGAACAGGGTATCAAAAATTGGCTTGATTCTTTCTTGGCTTCAAAAGACGAACAGTTCTTTTGGGATGGAATCCATAGTTTGCCCGAAAGATGGGAAAAAGCAGTGGCTAGCGATGGACAATACTTTGAATAGAATATATTGTATCAATTTTTTAAAATAAAGCTCCAATTTCACAAAAAAATCCGAAAAAATTAATGCACACACCCGTATATTTATATATTTTTAAAATACTAATTATCATGGCGGTGTACGCCGCTGTGATGGCGTGTCACTAAAAAACAACCGCTCATCGGTGTCAGCAGATTAAAGGTTACTTAGGCGGCGCGCGTCCTGCTGGGGCGGAGGGCAGGGGCGGCAAACCCTCGGAGTGCCTCGAGATTTGCTCCTAAATAACGCTCAATACTCAGGGGACGGTCTCGAAACTTGTTCTCGACGTCGAATAGCCTATCGGCAAGGAGATTACGAACATTAGCAATACGCTTGTAACACCATAGCTAGTTGGACATTCATACTTGTTTAGATATGGCGAAAGCTTAAAGAGTCTGTTGTGGACTTGTTTATTACGGATATCGTGAATAAATTATTGTCTATTTTATATTTTTACTGGTTTTGTTCAAGAAATAAATGTGAATAACCTTCGTCTTTTTCTAGTGTCTGCTGTACTTCCGATTTCCAGCGACTGGTGTAAATTCCACATCCACGTAAATTTCCTCCTTCTAATGCCCCTTTATTGTTCGATTTTTCTTTGGGCAATCAGCTTGGAATACTATATTTATTGTTCCGAAAAATGTACCCAAAATAGGAGATATTACGCTTATATAATGGCCAATTCACAATATTTATAGAGCGAGACTTGTCTACGACTGAGTGATTTATTTTGTAATATATTGAATTAGCCGATTGGTTAGGTTTTTACGAAAATATTAATAATGAAACTTGTTTTATTTACAATGCTCAATATTTAATAATAATAATAGTAATACTTGTAATCTCTTTCCTGATAAGCTGTTAATATTGGCCTAGCAAGTTATCCAAGACATGATGAAGCATGTGAAGGATGTGATTTCTTTGTATGTATATATATTTTTTCAATAACTGTGAATCTGTAATTTAACCAGAAATTTAATCTTCATAAGCAATTATCAAACATACATAAATCATCATTTCAGGAATAACACCTCGGGCTAAAATTACTTCATTATCCTAGCCATAAAACTAAATGATAATAATAAAAAAAGGGATTATTTATTTTTTTATCGCACCCGGATTGAAATCGTTAAGTATTGTCTAATACAAACGGCCGCGAGACAGTGACAGTGATATACCGAGCCTGTCAATGGCCTGCGATAGAGAAGGATGGATAGTTCAATTTAAACTCAGGCAGCTTCCTCAAATTGTATTAACTGCTTTGGAAGGGTATGCGCTTGCTCTTAATTCAAGGTTTGTTATAAATTATCGTAAATCAGTGGGCGCGGGAGCCGGGCCCTAATGGTGCCTGGACGGAGGCCTGAGATATATTAGAATCGGGCTTGGGAGAGTAGCTGGCTGCGACGAAATGCGCAGAGACGTACTTTGGGAGACTACGTTTAAGACGAGACCAAATCCGGCTACATACGCAGCTACACAACATGCAAGGTTTAATTACAAAATGTAAAAATGAAAACGTGGTGATATTGAGTGAATCAATCAGTATACACAGTATTTAAAAAAAAAATTTTTTAGTCGCCTTTCGCATATAAAATATATTCTTGAATAGATTTGAGTTGTCAAGATAACAACAACAAAAAAATCCATTCAAATCATCAGGTAGACACTTGAAATACGGGATCGGTGTATCCCATTCAGAAAATATCCTTTTTTAAATGCTGCTTGAGCGGTTTCGGCGTCTTCAGTCATCTTCAGTCACGCTGGCGCCACTTTGCACCAACATTCTTCGACAAAAAAACCTCTCCGGAAATGACAAGTGTTTGTTTAGAATTTGGAAATAGGTTCCACCGAGGTGGTGGTGTTCACAGAGCTCGAGTGCCTTCAAGTACCCCGCTATTAGTAAAATGTTATTTTTTGTTTGTTTACACCTCGGCTTAAAGTTTGTCACGTTTATTTTGCAGCCTGAGTTTTTTTCATACGGTACCCAGAATTAATTATAACACAGTAATATACCAATAGACATACTATTAAACTGCGTGGTTATGATTATTGATCCGATTCAAGCCTTATTCAAGTAATGCCTTTATTTTGTGAAAATGGTCATCGTACCGAGGCCAAAGTGTTAATTTATTGCCTTAACAAGCATAATGGCAATTATTATAATTTAATTTGGTTCTTGAAGATAATGTTAAGCCACCATACATGATGATTAAATTTATAAATACAATTTAAGTAAATTATATAACCTCAAATAAACGGTTGCAATATTACTGATAAATCGACTGGTTTCCCAAGCCTGCGTAAGTCAGATGGAAATATAAAAAAAAACTAAATTCAAATTTGAAACGAACAGGCGTCACGCAGCCATTAAAAATGGCGGAATTCCATATTCGAATCCGACCAACCAGCGGCAGGGGAGGGGTGGGGGTGGGGGAAGGTGGGGGTGGTGGGGGTGCAATCTATATGCAAATGATCCGGAATCGAACCCCGACTTGTCGCGCTTTTTATTCTCTCTATCGCACTTTATCTCGCGACTGAAAAAATTGGATGCGAGGAGGCGCCGCTCACGGTGGAAGCTCTGAAAGCTCGGCTTGGGGTGAATAATTTTGATGCCAAAATATGAAAAAAATTATAAATGCTAAATATTTGATATTCAGTATTCGTCATATTGCATTATACATGTGTAAATCACAAACCGTTAAAAAAAAATTTATTGTTTTAAAAAAAAACTCGTATGACTTGTAATTTCGACATAGGAGAGGTAAACTCAATTAAATAATATTAGTATTTAATTTTTTTGCGGCTATCATGGTTAGTATTTATTTATAAAAGCTCCATAGTAAAGTAGCAAACTTGTGTTTATATAGAAACTCCAGTATTCCAACAAATTTTATCTTGGATGTTTAGAGGTTTTTTTTGTTTAAATAAGATAAATATGAAAACAAGAAGTACTATTTTGAATCTATAAATAATATAGCACAAAATCATTGTATTTAATCTATGTGTATTAAAATGTCTACGTTTTTTTTTTGTAGCTGTATACCCAGAGTATACTTTGAGTCTCAACTCAATATTTTTAGTATAAAGAAACATTAGACAGTGAGGGTGTTTTATATGAAAATTTACACATACTTGCGACATATAAAATGTATATATAGTATATATAAAATTGAGAGTATTGCAGTTGGTGGTTGAAGCTCGCGGTGTGATTTCGCCTTCCCATATGAATATTGTCGCAGTATACAGTCGAATCCAAATCTCGGGGCGGAGAATTTACATATAAAAAGTTCCAACTCAGCCCGACTCTCGGCGAACTCAATTCTGGGAAAATCATTCCAACAATTTCAGAAGTGCTTTCGGAAAATTGTGCAATTATTTCCATCAAAGTGCCAGGGGGTGGCGCGGGAGGGAGCGAGAGGGCGCATTTGAATACGAATCGGAACATAAAATGGCGATCGGTATCTTCCTCCAACAAAGGAACGTGTTCGACGGTTGGAAATTTTCAGAATCTCGAGTTTCGAGCTTAAAATGCATGCATTTGATTTTAATGGGATTCCTTGCGTTGTTTTTTTTATTGCCATGGCGTTTGATATCGCGTTTTCTTATTGTTCGCGAAATCGAGTTTCCGATCGAGTTTTTGTTGAATTCCTAATGAGTACATTGATACATCGAATGTGTCTATCTGACGTCCTTATAAATCAATGAATAAAATAAAAGAATATACAAAAAAAATAATAAACCGAATTAGAAACCTTAAATGATCAATCTTAAATATTTTGTAGCAGATGCATTGATGCAGGCTGTACAAAAACGACATGTCTTTGGATCAGCAGATCATCCACGATATTTGAAAACATATATAAATTACTGTTGAAGTATTTGATAAAAAAAACCTATGTATAACTAACTTCATTAGTTTTCATTGGCTATGTGTAAAACTATGCAAGTGGATGAAATCTTTAATAGATGTCTTAAGTCGTTTTGTTTTAATTGAAACATATTTATGTTATATACGCAAGATTAAAATAATATTATAAACATAAAGGTTTCCTGTATTTTTTTATCTTTATTTTTAGAAAAATTACATACTATAATAATAATATAAATATTTTTTGTCTTTTAGTAATCAATGGTTGATCTTTTCGTCGATGTATAATTATTCAACTGCATTTAATAGTCCATTAAACACTATTAAAGTTTTTTGCGTTTGATTTTTTTTGTTTTGTATATTGTTTACATATTTATCTCCGTTTTTTTTTTAATGAAAATTATTTGCAAATCAGGATGCAATAAAATCATTAAAAGATAACACACCTTTGCAAATTGATTTTCTAATACGATATAGATTGTCTTGATTATTTCATTCAAATTTGATACCATCTATCGATACAACTCGAGGATACGTATTTATTGAAGCTCAGGGGGATGAAGGCTTCGGGGAGTGTGAAGCTTTACAGTGAAAAGTGGATTAGATTCCTTTCAGTATTTTTTGTGTGCATGCAAAGTAGGGAATTGCCAGAGACTGGGCCAATTTAAGTATACGCCCCGGGGACGGTTCATTTCCACTGTGGGTCTATTTCTTTTTTGGGTATAAATGTTCGTATGAAAAGAAAACACGAGATACGCATCTCAGTTTTTGCAGCCTTTTTCGGAATTGAATGCGAAAAGATATGGTTTAAATTTAAATAGGTTAATAAAATACGGTTTTAGAATAGTAGGCAAATATATCTAGATGAATCCCGGATAAAAACACCCCGAAAATATGTACTTGCAAAACAAGTTAAACCACTTATTGAGTCTATAAGTTAATATATTTATATGAAATTAATATTTTTTGCTACTAACACAAAGTAAAAGAATCTAAATAGTGAGAAATGCCATTAATAAATTAATAATTATAATAAGAAATATTAGGTTGTAATAAGCTGTTATGAAACAATGTGATGAAATTTTTCTAATTGTAACTTCTTTATAAATAATTATGTGATAAAAAAAGATATATGGTTGAACTAAAAAAGAGTTTCTATCACACCGAGAACTTCCTAGAGATAGTCCGTACGTACCGGGTGAGTTAATTAAGATTCCACTCGCTTATATTATTCCAATACGCTGAACAAACAACATGGCGTAAACAGCAGGGGTAATAAATTTCTGCGGTACTTAGAATTAATGCGGTGCGCCTGCCAATCTAGCTGGCGCATTGCGGTGCAGGAGCCGCGGGCAGGGGCGGCCAAGGCGAGGAGCAGGGGCGGCCAAGGCGAGTGGCAGGGGCGGCCAAGGCGAGTGGCAGGGGCGGCCAAGGCGAGGGGCAGGGGCGGCAAAGCGGCTGTCCCGCCGGGCCATCGCCCAGCCGATGCGCCGGGAAAACTGTCTGTGGACGATGTGTCAGCGGTCGTCAAGGAACCCTCTTAAATCTAACATTAATTCAGAGGTTTGCGATCCCTATTTACAAAAAAAAAAAATCAAGGATACATTGTATACTAAATACATAAACAATAGCATACATCATGATGATACTATCACCATTTTTTTTCTTTAAAAAAATATTGTACATAGGTACAAAATTTTAAGGCACTTTGTGTTTTAGAGACAAAAAAGTTATCAATGTTCATCATATGTCATAAAAACTATTAAATACTTGTTTATGAAATAAATATATAATAGGCTTAGTGTAATGAAGCGGAGAACAAACAGATACAATGTTGTAAAATAATTAAAAGGTACCGATTTCCAAATCTTGATTTTACGTCTGAAAATGTTTAGAACCTTTAATTGTGTAACGATCCTTATTCTTATAGATAGTTTAGTATGAAATAATGTAGAGTGTTTTGTGAATTGACACGTATTGACTCGATGTTGTGTCTGAACAGCAAAGCGGGCCTCGCAACCCCTGCAGGCTGTGCGGCGAGGGCGATCCTCCCTCAGAAGGCTGTGTCGCGCCAATAGAGCCTAATAAATGCACGCCGCCCGACCAACCGTGAATGAGATTAGCTTAGTGTGCCCCTACCTACAAGGGAGGGGCAAAAATAGTAACTAACACCCCGGAGCACGACGCTTGTTGATTATAATTAAATATATCGAACCTAGTAATTCTTATTAAACTCACTAAGTGACCTCGGAGCTAAATATTATTAAATTTAATCCTCAAACATAGCAAAGGATTTAATGTTTATCCTAAAGGCATTGCAATTTTATGTTTAAATTGTATTTTTAATTATTTTTTCGCTGTCCCAAAAAAACCATATATTCAATAATGGGTTGGGATTTATAGTATACAAATTCTTATTTTTATAAGTTTTTTTCAATTGTTTTGTGAATGATGTAAAAAAATTAATTACTAAATTGTTTATTCGTTGTTTTTATATAGAAATGTTATGTCATATGTTGTTGCTTAAATAATAAAAAATATTTTGTTGATCTTTATACTACTGATTTTATTTGAATGTACTTATATAAAAATTCTGTGTTGGATTATTTTATGAGTAATTTAAATTTTGATTTTTGAAATTTTATTTTATTGTGTATTCTGATAATGATAATGTTTATAAAACATTTTCATTTTTACTCCAAGGTTTTATTTGGTTTGTAGCCCTATCATAGGCTATTATATTTCAGGCTCCCAAGTATTTAAGGTAAGTACGTTACTATATGAAATGATTTATAGAATAGTGTAGGTATAAGTGAATAAGGCTCATTTCAAATGGGTGTAACAAGACATCAAACCTTCAATATTTGATTATAAATGTGTTATTCTACCCACAATGGTCTATTAAGCCTTTAATGTCCTAATATTAAACCTTCTTTGTAATATTACGTCAATTTACCAAAACTATAAATGTTAACAATGAAAAATATATGTAATAGTCCTAAAAGTATTATATATGGACTGTTCCAAATTGAGATTTCTTTTATTGGAGTGAAGCTATAAAAAATATTATTAAAAAATTATATTTTATATATTTAAGAGAACGAAATTGAAAATATTAAATTTCAATGTATTGAAAATCAAAATGCAATAAATTTATTTCGCTTCTATTACTTATATAGGTTTTACTCACAATTTCTACTACTTCCTCAAAAGTACTTTACCATAGTTTTGAAAAAAAATTGCCACTTCTACCACATTTATACAATTTTATATAATAGTATGCATGGATTTTTAATAAGACATAAATCAATAAAATAACAGATCCTTTCATCGATTTTAACTCATTAGAAATTTGATGTTTTGGTGAATATTAAAAAAATATTTTTTCAGCTTAATTTTATTCTAAAGCCCCACGGCAAAAACTTCAGCTCTTCACTTTACCACGTAACAATTTATATTTTTGTAAAATATTATTAATTCTGCTGCGCATATGTTCACTGGAGAGTCCGCGTCCTGAAGAGGTTAAGGAGCATTTGTGGATGTTGTTATATTTACAATATTTTAGTTAGTAACAACGACGCTATAAATGCAACGTTCTCGGGTAATTTAGATATGTAATGGTTTGCTTTATGGTGATTTGACGACTCCATTTTGTAAAATGGCGTGTAATAAAGAGGAGAGTTGTTTTTATGAAGCTTAATCTGCCATTGATAAGATTTCTGTCTATTACATTGAACGGTAATACTTAGCTTAGGATAATCGTATTAAAACACAACAATTTATTTTATTTCTACGATAGATTGATACATCAAACTATTTTTTAGGTGTGTACAATTTAAAAAAAAAATTATTATGCTTAAAAAGTATGTTTCTCTAATGAATAGCTGAAAACATAACTTTGATAACATATAAAAAGATAGCGTACAATTTCTATATTTTATGAGATGCATAACTTCTAAAATTTTTTAGAAACCTCCAACTCTTCTCGATTTCTGCAATTCTTATGGATGAGGTGGTTGAGGTTTAGTCAACTGCTATCATATTTGATAGCTGGTCGTTTTATCGCATCAGGACGAGGTTTTGCTTTTCATCCTATAGAGGATGAAAAGCAAAACCCCGTAGGTTAGCCTAATAGAGTAAACTTTTATTATTTATCGTTTATCTTCGATGCGACGAGCAAAATGGCAAAATTATAAGAAAGATCCAGTGAGCAATATTCCGATACGCTTTGGTAGACTGATCTTAATTTTTTTTCTTTGTTTTTAAAAACTTCTAAATAATCAATATTTCATAAAGTAAATAATGTTTAAGTAATACCAAATCGTTTATAATATTTCAAATATTGCAACTATCGACCTGAAATAACCTCAACCTAAATTTATGTACAACTCATAAATGTTTATATCTTTTTATGTATATTTTATGATTGAAAAAATATTTTCTATTGTTTTTCCATGAGGTGACAAAGAACGCAAGCATTTTATGGGCAGGGAATAAAGCTCTGATATGGAAATACTTAAGTTTCGATGCGATTTTTATGAATTCCTTCAGAGGTATTTCGTAGGTAAATTATCATAAAATAACTGTTCTGTAAGGCTTGGCTCCTGTCAAGGGATTGAATATTTCCGTATTTATTATAATAAAGAGTTATGCTTGCTGGAATAAAGACTACCTTATTGTAATGATGTTTTTATCTTTCAGGGCATTTTACCGTTGCTTTATAGTGAAACAATATAAAACCACCCTTATATCAGAAAGTCTGATGTTATCGATATTTTTACGACATAAAAAAACTTATTTAATTTATTTAATAAAATGTTGAGTATTTAAAAACTAAAATTGTATTTGTAAACGTTGTTTGTGTGTGTATACTTTCAGTCAAGTTTGAATTAAAATTTATAAATTACGACTTTATGCCTCCTAATCTCTTCGACTGCTTTGTTCGTGAACTCAAAGGTGATTAGTATATCAAATATTATATGTGTACGTTTTTGTTTTCAATTGTGAATATTTAAAGATTAATCCTTTTTGCAAATGTTGAAATCTTATTATAAAATAATAAAACTGTATGAGTCTTATCATTATATTTATTTTATTCCGAAGTTTTTTTATACAAACTGAAAAATGAATCTATATCACGAAATCAAAATGTTGATGGAATTATATTTTCTGAAATAAAATATCCATTCCCGTGTACCAACGAATCTTCTATAAAACCCACAGAAACACTGTTTAGTATAAAACTGCAATTTATATTCAATATTGGCAGCAAGTTGTTTCGATGAAGATCTGCCTTACCTTTTTCAGGGGATTTGGATAAATTTTACTATCAGAAATAACTATAGTATTGAAAAATATATACTCGTATCAATAAACGATCAGTTGAATTAACGCAAAACCTCAACTAAAGTTACATAATTTATTAAATAGTTAACATTAATTGGGTTTAGTTAGTATAATTCGCTACTATTAAGAGTAGACCTTATTTTATATGTCTGGAATTAATTTATTAAAATAGAAAATAAACGAAGAAACTCTTTATTAAAAGTCAATAGTTTATTTATTAAGCCAATAAACAAACAAAATATCAGTAATATTGATTATGTTGTAATTTTTTTCAATTTCAAACAGTTTTGAATTTAAGTAAAAAACATTGTAATTACAATTATATGATATCAATTGGTTTTTCAAGTCGTTTTCCATATATTTTTATTTCAGATATTTTCAAATTTTTCATTTAAGTCTAAAATAAACCACAAAATCAACACAATCATAATTTTACTGATGAAAATTCTATAATACTTAATGATGAATATCCTTTTGTGACAGCTAATTTTTGCAGTTGACTCATAAAATAATCAATATATCAGATCATAAAAAAAATATAAGATACATTCATGCTTGATTATTAAGTAGACTAAATGTAAGTTAGTAAAATAGTTATAGAGAAATATAAAATAAAACACAGATCACAACAATAACGTACAAAATTTTCATAGCTTTTGTTTGTTGAAATTTTGTTTATGGCGTGGTATTACAAAATCATAAATCCAATCACATAAACACAAAAGTTTGTATATTTATTGGTTCATAAAGCCTGAGATGGAATTACTGAAATTGAAATTGTGAATTCGTAGTGAAATATATCAAAATAAGTAATATTCGAATAAAGGATTTATCACCTGGGCAAAGCGAAAATTTCTGATTGAAATTTACACCTCAAACGTATTTCCGTGTAATAACCGAAAACAATGCATAACATTTGCGTCAAGAATCCGAAGCCCGACGTGTTTTTCACATTTCACAAAGAAAAACGACATCCAAACAGAATTTACAGTATTTCATGAAGTAGATTTCCTGAACACTGTACTAGTTGCAGCTACTTACAAACTGTGTTACGCACAATTATAGTTAAGCTTTAGCTTTAATCAGCTCTCAGAGACGTTGAAGAATTTCCGCAGTAGTCCATCATAACATAATTTAGATTATAACTAAATATCATAGAATAAAATAAAATAACCGACATTTTGAATCATATAAATAAAATAGGCTTTCAAATAATTTTTAAGGTTATGCAATTTTGTAAAAATATCAGCAAAAAAAAGATTTATAATCCTTTTGTCCATAGCTTTACCGTGAAATATTGCCTTGATATTCTAATTACCTTGCTGTGTGATCTATATTTAATATACTTGTACATTGCTTTGCAAATATTTTTAGATTAAATGTCCAAAATAGAAATATTTACCCGAACCAGGGATTGGCGATCCTCGGTCGGGGGATGAAAGCTACATGAAGGCACGGGGGAAATTACAACCTGAAATATGAATCACGATAAACAAGGTGGGTGTAAACTCGTCAATGGCGACAATAAAGTAAAAAGACCAACATATTGCGAATGAGATCCGATCGCTTAAAAGAGAGCACCACCCTGTACACGGACAGCACCCCTTTACACCCTTCTTTATTTCTAAATATTCATACAATTCAAATACTTTGAGTTATTTTGATTTTTTTAAGTTAAATAAATCTTAGGAAAATTCCTATTTTTAATTTAAAAAAAAAACTAAAAAAAAATTCATCCATTTTGACCCGAAGTTAAAAAATGTGATTGTGGAAATAATAACACCCAAGAAATAACAACACTTAGTATAACTGATTATTAATGCATATGGATTGAGAAAAAAAACTGTAATAAATTTACGTGGAAGGACCAAATAATTCCTTAAAAAGTTTTTTAACGTCATGAATGAAGTGAAAAGTGAAATAACTCTCGAAGATTTTATCTAAATATTTTATTCACAATAAATTTGTATGAATGAAATTTGAGGATTTATGAATGTAATGGCTACACTTTTGGTTTATGTTATAGTGTCTTTAAAAATATTAAAGAATCTTTATTAGGCTGAAACCTGTTTTTATGTATGTGTTAATATGTACGCGAAAAATTCTTGCAAGCCATCAAATATTAGTAAAAATTAAAACGAAAAAATTGTGACTGTGGACACAGTACTCACTAATTTCAGAGCCCCAAGGTCATTGAAGAAACCACCTGAAAACCGAATGGTATCTGGTCAAGATAAAAAAGCTCAACCCTAATAAAAACATCCAAAATAAGGAGACGCTGTTGGTTAATTGCAAATCGATTGCAAGTTTTGTCGGATTTATTTTGGGAGGAAATAATTGCCCTATCACTGCAGGGTAGAAGATTGTATCGCAGTCCGAAGACAGTTTGAATTATAGAGAACCTTACTATTCGGTTGTCAGTTGTGTCGTAGTGTGTATAGAAGGCTTACATAAACACCGCAAAAGAGGACGACATTCGCTAATTACAGTTGTGTCGCAGCGTGCGTGGGCAGCTGAAATCACAAAATCAAATGAATAAATCCACGCCAGCCAACTTTAGGCGAATTGACATTCTCCGACAAAGGGGGCGACGCGCCCCGGAATCAAACGTGACACCAGCGCTGCCAACACAAAAAGCCCAAAAATAAAATATGAATCCGGAAATTAAAAGCGCCGATAAGCCTTGGCGGCTGTCGCGCGGCGCGATTAGGCATTCGCGATGGCTTAACAAGTCCCCGCGGACATTTTGTATTTTTTTATTTCCGCTCCGCCAGCTTGGATAACCTGGAGGGCCGTATCACTAGAGCGCGATAGGCGTAATGTGGACATTTTTGCACTTTGAATAATTTTTGAACGATGGTTTTTAATTACGAGGCGATTAAAACGCTGCGGCAGTGTGTGTGTGTTATTGTTTTAGTAGTCCCTTGTCAGACGACGTTATCTAATATATTTTTATTTTCTCCCAGGCAGGTTGGATAACACTGAAACGTGGACATGTTTGAGCTTTGAATTGTAAATATTCTTCGTGGTTTTCTGTGTATATTCCGGTTTAAGTCAAATTTTAAAAAAATAATTTTTGGTATTAAACGGAAAGACTTAAATGATTATGTGTGTTTTTAAATTATAATAAAAATCAATTTCCTGGTACGAAAATGTGAGACGCGTATGATGAGATGTCTCGGTAAACTGCACCGATTACGGCCACGCGCCCGCCGATCTGATACGCTCGCTAATCTTTTGATTAAAGTGTACCTCGTACGTCCGCCGCCGATGTGTCACTGTATTCACGACTTCAGGATATTAATGCCCTCGCTGAGCAGACGCGCCCTGCATGGCAAGCACCCCCGCCAGAGGCTCCGGCGGAAGTTGTTTGTTTTCAGAATGGAATCGAGTGTCTGCGGAACGAACCCTGCAAAGAAAATCAAAACAAAAATAATCGTTTTTGGATGAATATTAACTGTAAATCGCACGAATTAACACCACGAAAACTCAATTCATTATCGACGAAGATTTTCATGCACGGATTTAACATATCTTAATTTTACTATGCTTTAACGTTTATACCAAAATAAACTATGTTTTGTATATTAATTGTGCTTAATAACTCTATTACAAAAGCGATTCATCTAAGTCACCATCCCGACGCCCAGAATATAATGCGATTTTCGTATGTTATTATTGTGGGGTGCATATTGCAAGTTGCATGCATTTATTATGCAGATTTGCGCACGCGACACGCGCTGCACTCCCCTGCATCTACGTGTAATTATGATTGATCGCCTTTTATTAAATATTCTGATAATCTGTGCTTTGGATTTGTACAACCCTGTCTTTAAGCGTTCTGAAGAAAATATTAATTTGTATATTCAACCGTTTAGGACTGAGAAAAATCGATGTACTTTACGTGAAAAAACAACTGGTTATGATCAATCAGTAGTTAAATAACATCGGCTTATTGTGTTTATATTTGAAATCAAAGTTTTCGTTAATTATTATGCTGAATATCTCAATATTTTAAAAAACCAATATGATATCAATAGTTAGCGAAGGCAAGCGAAGTACAATTGCCTGCTTTCCTCACATATCTTCAGTTTACTGAAACTCGGTATCGGTAGGCAATGGCCTCTTTGTTTGAATTCTCTGATATTTTTTGTCTTCCATTTGTGGGGATAACACAAATTCAAAATCTCAAAATGAACGCCAGACTCACGGAGGTAGCTATTTAAAACATTTGTTTGCTTTCACACGCGCCTGCACAGTAATCCGCCGGCGCGTGCGAGGGACCGGCGACACGAGCCCACACCTCTCAATGGAGTTAATTCAATCCGCAATCAAATATATCATAACCGGATACGAAAAAAAGGCCTGCAGAATCAGCCAATTGTTGCGAGGGTGAATACCCCAACTGATTTTATAAATACATTGCAACCAAACGGAACCGCACAAGAATACTTGAAAAAATATGCAATCGGTAAAAATGTGTATTTTCATAATCAATAGGACGAGAAAAACTACGATCGGATATGATGAAGTTCTGAGAGGTATTTAAGATAAATTCAATATTAAAAAATATACATAATTTCAATCCTGCAGTGGACACAGAATTTTTGTCTTAATATATAGAAAAAAAAATAAACATGTATGTATAAATCTTTTTGTAAACATATCTCATGACACCCATAATGTTTTGTGTTAAAAACGTATCGCTTGATATCCTTCCCCTCTTTATTAAAAGCACAAAAGAGCAAATCACGACGCATAGTGTCGCAATACAAACAATAATAAAGTATAACAAAATATCCAGACCGAACTATTTCCATCCCTTATTAACATACGTGGAGAGATAGAGCCCACTGAGTTCGCGGAGCTCTCCCTCGTGTGTATTCTGTGTTTTATCTGGCTTATGACGTCGGGTTTTTGGTTACTTATGAATAATAAATTTATTTTTTAATGTGGGAATGTAAACGTAGTGTAATCCTGCAAATCGGTTGTGGGGCGTCCGCTGAGCCTTTTATTGCTGCTTGTAATGCGCTGGTCGGCAATTTAGGGTGTAATTAATTGATTTTTTTAAAAAATCTCACGACGATTATGTATCGCTTTGAAAAATCTTTTGACTGTATTTTACCAATTTGGTTATCAGCAATAAAAAATATCAAAGACAGTAAAATATTGCATATTTATTTATATTCAATTTTACATAGTTTAAAAAAATATTATTATGTTTTATTTTATCGTTGTACTTTAAGGCTGTAACCATTATATCATATTTTATTTTTTGGTTTACAATGCCGCCATCTTGCTAGTTAATCAGCGGCCCTGTTGGGTGAGCTGACGTATGGAGTGTGATGTGGCGGGGGAGGACTGTAATGTAAGGGATGAACACCCGCGGGTCGTGATGGGTTAACGATCTGGAAGAAACAGGAGATCGCTTGCTTTAATATGTGTACAAGTATTGACGCTTTATTCCTTTGTGATTTTTTTACATGCAAGTACGTTAAGGCTTTTATGTTTAATAACAATTGATTTTTAAAATACATCATTGTGTATTCCAGAGGTCAGAAAGGTTAAGGAAAACAAAATCAAGTGAATTCTTGATACGTAACAAGCCGGAGTTGATTGCATTAATAGACTCTTTGCTTTGCGAGTATAATTTATATCTTGTTTTAAGAAAAGATTTCTAAAAAATATCCATTACGATCTAAAATCAATTAACTGATCAATACACTAACATAAAATATATTTTTCCAGTGCTCATCATGAATAAATCGATTATTTATTTAAACGTTGTCTATATCAACAACAATATTTTTTGCGTGGTTTTTGAGCACTTGGTCGTGGGGATCAATGATACTCTGCCAGATATAAAAAACTAAAAATACACACTTTAACTTGAAATGCTTCAAATTAAAAAAATATAAGTAGCCAAGTTGTTAGAATATTTTAATTATTTTTTTTTGTGAACGTTTCGACCTTTCAAGACCTTCAAATTGTTTTTTCATCGTTTCATGCAAAAATTTCAGACCGGTTATTTTTATAGCTCTCATTTTTATAACCCAAAGTTTTCAATTGAAAACAATACATTATTGGTATGTTTGTTAATGAATATTTATATTTTTTTATTTTTTATTGTGACACAGGTATACCATGTTGCTAGATGTGTATAAAACTGTAAATATCTTTCTTATCGTTTGACGCTTGAATCTATTACCTGAAAGCATACTTTGTGAGGCTTCTGCGATTGGGTTTAAAAAATTGAGGATTCGGTCGTCGTTTTACCTGTGAATTGATCATTTAAATACTGCGGAGGCTCCGTAACAAGCACTGTGGCATCTTTGAGGCTTTGGACTGCGGTTCGAAAGGTATGTTCAGGTGAGCGGGTCCGCGGCGATGCGCCAGTACAGCCTCCATGACAATGAAGGCATTACACGACGGCGTGTGCTGCACCGGCTCTACATAAATATTGATTCTGATGTCGTTCATCATGCACGGGGTGGACTCAGGGATGTATATCAATAATTAAATCTATAAAATATTAATATTCAATATTTTATATCTTAGCGCTTTGCATCTCAAATTTATACTAGAGATATTCAATAAATTTTTACTTTCGCTATAAGACACTACCTGATTTTTTGCTTTTTGATATTTATGATTGATAAATATATTTCTGAGTAAAATACTTGAGTGATTTTCCACACGTTCGTTTTTATTTGTGGCCGGTTTCGCCAACCTTTCAAGTTGAAATAATGCCAACGTGAAAGGTTGGCGAAACCGGTCACAAATAAAAACGAACATGTGGAAAATCACTCAAGTATTTTACTCAAAAATATTGAAATGGAATTCCTCCAAGTACTCTCTGTCAAAAATATTGAATGATAAATATAATTAAAAAATAAATAATTGATTTAGTACTATGAAATCATAACCATATTTGTTACAGTTTAGCAGACTACGTCAAATAAGTTGTTTTACAGCAAATTGAGAAGCATCAGGAGATTAGTGCCTTGGGCAAGAATTAGATGACGTCAGGTCTGAGAAGGTAATACCAGCACATTTTACTACAGAAATTTAGTAGACAAAGGAAGGTATTGGGGCAGCAAAGATAAGTAATGGATGTAATAGAGATTCAGTGCTTTGAGCAAGAATAACTAGATGATGGCAGCTCAGAGAAGGTAACGCCAGCACATTTTATTACGTAGACAAAAGAAGGTATTGTACAGGGGTACAACACTTCTTTGGTGTCGAGGTGTGAATAAGATAGCTGATTGATAATGATTAAGTACATTTTTTTAAATATTAAAAAATTGATTAAAGAAATTCTCAAAAAAATATCATCGTGATTTGTGTCTCTTTAATCAATTTTCAATATTTGAAAAAATGTACTTAATCATTATCAATCAATAAAACCTGTATAGGAAAATCGTACTTCCTATGAGACGGTCTTCACAAAAATCAATAATATAAGATAGCTGATGTTTTTTGAAAAGGTAGTTCTGGGTTGGTAGCGCCGGCGGAAACAGGATGTGATTAGTGATGCTGAGAGTGAAATATTTAGATTTTTTTTTTTAAATTTTGTAGATATTAAATCAACCCCTGAGTCCGTCCGCCCCTGGCGTGGTATCCTGCATTGAGATATCCCAGCCTTGCTGCCGGCGCAACCTCCGCCGTGACCGCACGGTCCGGTTTTACGCCGGACCGGCGCCGCCCTCGACAGGGCTCCCACTCGACCCCACCCTAGCACACTTATAATAAATACCCCAGTAAACGTAACCAGTCACACGGCTAGGAGATCGCGAGCATTCATCAACTGACTGCATCTTCTTCTTCTGATGCCTCTCCTCATATGAGGTTGGTGGCAATTTCATCGAACGTGTCTCTGTTCTGGGCAGTTCTTTCGATCTCCTGCCACTGCCACAATTTATCTAGATTAGTGGCTATCAAACTTTTTTGGCCTGCGGACCCTCTTTCATAATCGAAACTTGCCCACGGACCCCCTTTCATAGTCAAAACTTGCTTACGGCCCCTGGGTGAAAAACTACATAAATTCATATTATAGACTAGTTCGTGGAAGTATCGACTCTCGATGTATTAACCTACCTGACTCACCGCGATGCCTGTTATTACTTGTATTTTATGCACCTGTCTATATTTATATTTTACTTAGGACGTAAAAATCGCTAATAATGTATTCATTGTTATTTATTTTAACTTCGATATAAATAAAAATGTGTATCAATTTTTTAATATTATATTAAACCTTGCGTGGACCCCCTGACGTTGTTCAGGGACCCCCAAATCGATTTAAATTTTCTAAGAATGATCCCAGGGGCCCCTGGGACCACTTTGAGAAGCACTGATCTAGATTAATTTTTGATAATCTCTTTTCATGATATTTCAATATTTCGATATTTCAGCTTAATCGAAGTTTTGTTTTTACATTGCTTTGGTATTGTTTGTCATGACAGGGATTGTACCAAATGATTGCTTTTTGGAACTGATATTATTCTACTGATCCATCAAGCGAATAAAATTAATCAATTAGCTAAATTCATTTCATATTGATATTGTCAAACAACGTAAAACACATACATGTGAATTATTTAATTGAAAACATCTTATATGGCATGCATATAAGATGCATGCATAATTTAAAAAAATAGTATAGTGTGGCATCTTAATGTCCTGAAGTATTTTTTCAGGTGTTTTCTAGACACTTGGAGTGTTATTCGATTACTTAAATATTTTGTGGCACAAAACCTGCTTTAATGAAACAGTGACTTATTTTTTATATTTAATAATAAACATTTGTTTATCTTCTTGTCCCTAAGCTGGGTTGGTCACAAATTAACCCGAATACAATCCCTGTCGGTAGCGGAGTCGAGCGCATTAAAATTCTGCCAAATTTCACGGCGCTGCCAGCAAAATATGCACATTCCGCGGGCCACGCAAGACACGCGAGACACGCTGGACACGCCGGCCACGCCACGGGACCGGCGACAAATAACTTAGCTCGCTGCACGGCAACCGGGATTATAACCTCAAACTTCCTCTACGTTATATGCAGTTGGAGATGTAGGCTTTTGCTTTGTTCTGGGAAGCGAGGACGAATCGACTCAGTACTTTTTTTTAGAACCTTGCGCGTAATGGACAAAAGGGGTTGGAAAATAAATAAAATTTGAAAGGTGTGTAGGCTAGAACCTTACGCATAATGAACTTTAGTAAGTGGGTTGGTTTAAACGTCATTATACGTTGAACGTATATTGAGCAAGGTTGATTGGAAAAGAAATAAAATTTGGAAAAAATATGTGTTAGAACCTTATTCATAGGTTATAATGTACGAGTAGATTGAAAAAAAGTATGTAAGATAAAAATATTCTTCTATTATGAAATTGACTCTGAAGAAGATTTTTTTTATATCCAATACGTTATATAAGTATAAGATATGCCTTCTTTATATAATGCAAATTTAAAAAAATATATATATTACAAAGATGTAAGTTATTATAATTTTACGTGCAATAATTAATTATCACGTTAAATAATTATCGTAGACCCTCTACGATAAGTTGGCGTGGTGGTGTTTTCGTAACACGGAACTTGAATTCACGTTTTTGTACTTTCTAGATTATTAAACAAAATTACATGAGTAAAAAAAGAAAAATCTCCTGTGCAGTTTTCCAAATTTTTATAATTATTTTTGTGTCTTGTTTCACTGATATGCAATTAACAGAGAAGACTAGCGAAACTAGTCGCAAAAATTAAAATATAAAAAAATTACTAAAATATTTATGTTGTTGCAAACGTTGTGTATAGAGATTCGACGTTTCGAGACAGTGAGCGTGAGAGGAGATAAAATTTCGACACGTATTCCTCGAGTCGACATCTCGTGCAGGCGCAGCCAGAGTAGGCCGCATCGTCCTCCAAGTCGCTGGCTCCGAACCCCTGGAATGAAGAATTAACATACCGGTGGACCTCTAGCCGCGCGGATAGTTGTGCGGTGAGACGTGCCCATGTTTATTGCTGTTTGTCGTGCCGAGATTTTTGGGCCTCTTGAGTCACCTGTATATATAACATATTTTATAGCACATACACTGGAAATATATTTCATTAAAATAAGCATCGAGACTTATTTTTATATTATTGATTTTTGTGAAAACCGTCTCACAGGAAGTGCGATTTTGCTTATACAGGTTTGATTGATTGATAATGATTAAGTACATTTTATCAAATATTGAAAATTGATTAGAGAAACTCTCAGAAAAATATAATCATGATTTGTGTAGGATTTGAACCCACATCCCCAAGCTTACATGGCCGGTGCATTACCAATTATACCAACGAATCACTGGTACTAAACAAGAATTTTTAACAATCAAATCCTATAAGTGAAACAACTTACTTATTATGCCAATTAAATATTGTGTGACTTGCAATACTAGACTTTTAACACAAAGTACTGAGTGAAGCATTTTAAATCCGATCTGGATATTATTATTTTTAAAGTCTATTTTATTAAGCCAATACACGCACTTGTTAATTGGCATAATAAGTACGTTGTTTCATTTATAGGATATGATTGTTAAAAATTCATGCCTAGTACTAGCGATTCGTTGGCATAATTGGTAATGCACCGGCCATGTAAGCTTGGGAATGTGGGTTCTCGAATCCCACACAAATTACGATGATATTTTTCTAAGAGTTTCTTTAATCAATTTTCAATATTTGAAAAAATGTACCTAATCATTATTAATCGAGACTTATTTTATTGAAATCCATCAATCCGCTATTGTATATTTTTTTAGTTTTCAATACATATATTCAATTATCTACAGTTACTGTGTTTAGTATTGAACAATTAAAATAATAAATAAATTTAAGTTGGTGTGTTGGTTCTCATTTAAAATCATGCTTTTTACTGGGATTTTAACAAGATCCAAGTAATATACAATCTGATTTAAACTCACCCCGCAGTCAAAGTTCACAGCGCCATGTGGGCAATAAGTCTAATCGCTTATAGAGGACAGTTGAGTCGCCACTTAATAGAGAGATCCCTATCCTGAAGTAGCCGGCAGCAGAGCCGAGTGAACCGGTTCAGAGCTATTTTCTGACTACAGCCTTCCACTACTAACCCGGATGTGGATTCTCGAAGCCTATCTGTGTCCTAACTTAATAGGACTATGACGGGCTTAAGCGTGCATCAATTTTTTTTTGTGGAAAACATATCTGAAAAAGAGGCATCGGGTGAAGAAAATCAACAAACTTACAAGACTGGCCCAGGATAGATATTTGTTCAGATCCTCAGAAATGAGGCACCCGACAGGAGATACCGATGACACAGAGTCGAAAATAATAAAGAAGGCACCGGCAGTCGATAGATATCTATTTTGTATGGAAGTGAATCAAATGGCTCGTTTATTGAATACCAAGAAAACAGAATAAAAAAAAAAGACAACACAGTCGCATCTCAATATTTCGATAAAGGCAGCTACACCCCTCTGCAGCTATCTGTCTCACTCGGGCCGGGCGCCAAGTCCCCGGCCAATAACACATTATTATCCATTGTCGCAGTTCGGGAAAAGCGACCGCGGAGTTCCGGCCCGCCGACATTTTGTGTCGATTTCATACCAAATTGGCCCGAAAGTCCCCGGGCAGCCTCGCGCAGCGGGCGCACCGGTAATTGATGGGGGAGTTCCGGCCCAGCAATAAGTACCGCTGTGTATGGACTTCTAATGATCTAATGCGAGCGATTCCGTCCGATATTCAGATTCGAGTTGCGAAATGTTGCCAAGCCGTGTATTATTAAATAAATTGAAATTTCGTGGAAAATAATAAAAAGGAAACTAATCGGATTGCGATTTACATTTTGAATGCCCGGAAAGGGGAAAGGGGCCCCCTTTAATGGATTTATAGCGTTTCAGTTTTTAAAATGTCTTTATTAGTGGAATTTACATGGGAATAACGGGAGTTGACTATAAATAAAGGGGAGTCATATGTTTTTCAAAAATATATAACTAATTCATGTTAAAGGAAAAACATGTACGTCTTTGGTAAAATTGAATAATTAAAAAAATATGTAACACTAAACCTACCAAAATTACATGTATACCTGTTTCTACCAGCGGGTAATTTTCTATTAATTTATTTTATACCTGAACAATTTTATATCATAATTGCTAATTTGAAGAAAGGAAGAGGCAAGCAATAAATACCAAAAAAAATTAGTTAACTCATTAAAAAAGTTTATGTTTATAACTAGTATACTTAAGATACTTGTTATTTTTTTATTGAATGAATTAAAAAGTGTTTAAGTAATAATATATTTTAAACTAAAAAAATGAGCTTTTGTCATATACATAGTGTCCATTATTCATATACACCTTATAATAATATATATTTTATTCGGATTCACTGTTTTTTTCAACAAATTATTTTATTCTCAAATGCACGCATATTTTTTATGATATTTTTCGTGCATCTAATCTAAACTTGTTTTTTTTTATTATTCCAGTACTTTTTCTTCTTTCCAGGCTCTGTCGCATCAAAACCACGAAAATCTGTTCGAGATGAAAAAAATATGTGTGCCAAGGTTCGATTGCCAGTTGTGCCGCAGCGTGTATAGCCAGCTTCGCGAGTTACTCAAGGTGTTTCAATATACAATAATACCATTGTGAAAATTCAAGTGGGTGTGGTACAAAAGGGTGGGTGGGTTGACTTTCCCATCATTGGGGGTGGTCTTCGCAAGGCATCCATAATTACGAGCGGGTAATCCCCCGCTAATTGCAGGAGTCCGCGTAGCAGTGACGCGCCGTTGCATATTCAAATGCGCCCGCCATCTTGAGGCTCGCCACCCGGCAGACATCTTGCCATCGCCACTCCATATTCTCGCCCCGAAAATCCTCAATTATTTATACGTCAATTAAAAACTCAAAAAACACACTTAATATATAAAACACCACAGATTACGCTATCACCAAATGTTATTTGCTTTAATAATACCAAAAAATCATTGATATGTTAATTTTTATAAAACGTAAAAAATATGCTATTAGGACAGTTACTTGATTATTTTATTTTTATATTTAAATGTCTGTTTATATTTTATTCTTTATACAACCAAAACTCTAGGTATAACAAAGACGGTACTCATACTTTTTGTATACATATGACGTAGTTATATAAAAACAGTTTGACTACGTGAAATTTGAGTGTGAGTAATATATAACTTCTGGTTCGAAGTAACGAAGAATATAAGGTGTGTCCATTTTGCCAGTGCTCCACGTGGTGTTTGTTTTTCCGCGTTTGCGCGTTGGGAGGGCGCTGCGGCCTCACAGTTCGTCGAGACGTTGTTTATTGATGTATTCCGTGCTCCGTCTCGCTCGCACGCGCAGCCCGGCCGCAAGCGCGTGCGACAGAGACGGCGCCCCCCCGGCCCATTAGAGTGAAATACGATTGATACCGTTTATAAGGCGCTTGTTAATAAAGATCCCGAGAACTGCAGCACTGCACTTTGCACTTTGTTTTCCATTGTACTGAAATACACCTCTCCATAAGGCTATGTGAACACGTACGAGCATTGTGTGCTTTATACATCGCACATGAAAAAGCAATACCTCGTATAAAATAATTTAATTTATATTTAACTATTTTCATAATTATTTTCAAGTTTCTGGCCTGAAGAAACCCTCGAAAGGAAAAAGCTCTCATAATAAAACTAATCGAAATCTCTTTTAGTTTTTTTACAAAGTCGCTCTCTTTGAAGTTCGCCACATATATTATTGAAAAATATCGTTTGTTTTCATTTTACAAAATATTAAAAAAAAAAATTAAAATTAAGGTTGCAACCTCCACTTGTATCAAAACACCAGTCTATAATTCTTACAATAGGTCTAGCTTAAGTTAAAGATTTCCTTGGCAGTCTATTATCTTTTTATAATTTTAAACATATTTACTTGCATTGCGCAGGTCTTAAATACTATATTTGACTTAATAATCTTCCCATTCTAACGCACAACCCCGAACAAAAATCACCATTATTTGATATAAATCCCAAAGTTAAGTTGACAATGGGTATTCAGGCATCTAGCGCGCGTCGGCCACGTGCCCAACCCCATTCGAATCCCCATAGAAACCAGATACAGCCTCCTAGGGGTGTTAACTGTTAATCCCATGCCAGATATGTTATCTCATTTAGTATATCAACCCCCTGTAATGGGGTGACTTTTTAATTCACGTGTAAAAGCGCATTAGACATTACAAACACCCTTGGTTTTATGGTTATTGACATTATTCAATTTTTGTGTGGTTAATCAATAAAATATAATTTCATTTAAAAAAATTTAAGGGGTTTAACATATTATTATTTTGTGATGAAATGTTTTATAACGCAACATCTTGGACTAATTTCTCATTTGATTAATTTTAATTTATAAAATACACACGTAAATATATTTATATTTTTAAATGGTGCATATATTCAATATATATTATAAATATTAATCGGTTTGGAGTGACGTATTTAAAAAAATATTTTAAAATAGACATGCTTGAAAGTTGACACAATGATCGCCTGAAAATTCCCTGTATGCATTCAATGAAATTAAAAAAAACCCCATCGTTTGATATTCAATGGGATTACGTAAAGCGGGCAATATGGGGCAAGTAAAATATGTGTTATTTATTCATAGCCACCTACAAAGTGATTGTGATTGTTAAACTGTATGACACTATAATACGCAGCAGCTCTCCGAGCCGCCAGTGTTTGAATATCATATTACATTTCCCATACAGATCTTGCTACCCCATGAGAAAATATAAATGATAATTCAAAAAGTACGCCGCCCATTACAGCCAGCGTGCGCCAACCCCCGAAACGTTTCGAAAATTTAATAGAAAAAAATATGTAACACTTTTATTTAAAATTGTATTTTTTGGACGAATATAGAAGCAAAATAAAACTTGACTAGGATAATTTTTATAATAATACTATAACCTTACGAATAATGAATAACAAAGAGAAACCAAGTAAACAATATAGGGAGACGAAAACTATTGACGATTAAGCTTAAGATTGTATTATCAAGAAATAATTATCCATAGTTTACTTTCATTATGAATAGCATCTGCAAACAGTTGTGGCTGTAAATCTCTTAATGAGTGCTCGTCATTTACCTAATTTTATACAAGAAGACAATGAGTAGTAATTTTTTTTAAATAAGATATTATCGTTATTGATCTTGCGTATAATTATAAATTTATACACAGTTAAAAAGTATTAAAAAGAAATTCTTTCAGCCCCTGAAAGTTTTTGTTCAGTTTTTATTAGCCTTATACATTTTTTTACTAGCTACAACCGAATTTTATCTAAAACCTCACAATCGGTGTGTCACTGTGCTGGCTGTGTTTTCACACGGGGGTGGTGAAATAAAATACTTAAAAAATAATAAACAATTTAAGAATAGCTGACGTCAACCCTCGGACGGGGTCTGGCGCACCCCACGGCATCATTGTAACAAGTGATAGCTAATAAAAAGTATTCGTAAATCTCCGCGACCATATTGAGGCAATCAGGCTGCGCGGGGTGCGGGCCGGATATTAAATATCTCGCCAGCAACCCTCCGCGTGATCCTGTCCGCCGCCGGCATTAGTTCTGTGGAATTGTTTTATTGCGACCCCCTCGCACCCCACCCGTAATTGCGGTCGTGTGCGGGTTATGTGATATTCGATATCACTTTATTGTTAGTTGCGAATTTATTTGTGTATTCTTGCACATATATTTTTTTTAATTTTTATTCAAATATATTTTATTTTATAGTAATGATTAAAAGTATCTTTGTATTTTTGTCTTCACTTTGAGTTTATTAGAATTATTTGCATAATTCGTTCCAACCCTATACACCGGGTCATCATCAGATGCATGACTAAACTAATAATTCTAATAAACTCAAAGTGAAGACAAAAATACAAAGCTACTT
The DNA here is from genome assembly GCA_022113835.1 of Atopsyche davidsoni. NCBI lineage: Eukaryota > Metazoa > Arthropoda > Insecta > Trichoptera > Hydrobiosidae > Atopsyche > Atopsyche davidsoni. Next base: position 4,933,623 of record JAILWY010000025.1, read on the forward strand.
TTTATCATTACAATAATGGATCTTCACCAATCAAATGCCTTGTCGCTCAACAATATTTTATTTATAATTTATAAATTCACTGGATATTCACTAGATGTTATGCTGTCTGAATTATTCTTTATGGAGTTGAAAAAATTGAGGCGTTAGTGGGGATGCCTAAAACAGCATGGGTCACAAATTAAAGTTTCTTGCATATAATGCGCTAAGAAATAAAACTATAGAATCCTATTTTTGACGCGGAAAATGTGGCTAAAAGTAATAAGACTGGTTTATAAAAAATACAATATATGTTCAATGTGATGGTCACCAAAAAAAGAAGAACTCATCAAAGTGCTTATTAATTATTTATCAATCAATAGAAAATAGAATAACTGAAAAAAGTTAGGGTTTAATTAATAGTTTTTTTTATATGCAAATAAAGCTATGTTTAACACTTACTGTTTAGGTTGCTCTGTTTTTTTATGTACACTAAAATATTTAAATTTTATTTTATATTTAAGTATATGTTATAATTCGTGTTTTTATAACAACTTGTAGTAACGCAAAAATCATTTTTCGATATTAATTGCCTGCAAATTCAAGAAGTAGAAAAATTTACCCTTTTATTGTAGTCGGTTGTAAAATCATCGTTTAGATTATTTGGGACTGCTTGTCTTTCGATTTGACTTTGATTGTTGGAAAGCATATAATTTGCACTGTATTTTTATTAACACAATAGTTTTGAAAAATAAATATGGAGTACAATATGATATTTGAAAGCCTCAGTCGTGCGTGAGCGAGCACTTGCCCCTCGCTCCCCGCTGGAGCCGCTATTGGCCGGCGGGACGCTCGGCTTCTTATTGGCTACAGACTGCCGCGAAGGGGCAATGGAGGCTATCGAGAACGAACTAGGCAACAATAATACACATTTATCACACAGTAAAAAAAAAATACCTTCAGCAACAAAAATTGACCTACACACGCCAACATAACCGACAACCTGACAGTAATTAGCCAATCGTTTTTTTCAGAGTTTTTATTCGTTGTCTGTTGATGCGTCTTAATTCATTCATGCGTTAGTTATTAGTTAAGTTAGTTAATCACACCAACAAATAATCATAAATAATATATACTTTGCATTTGGCTTCACAAAGTGCGTATTTGCTCCCTGAAAATTAAAAAATAATTTTTATTCATTGAATCATAAAAAAATATGCTCAAAATAGAAAATCAACGCATGTAGCAAAAAACGCATAAAAGTAATTTTTTTTTTATAAATAAAAATCACTGGTCCAGTGAACTTGTTATATTAAAAAAAAGGTGCTCCAGTTCGTTCCCCTGGACCCTCCTTTCAAGTGCGGTGAGCAAACGTCCCGGCCCCTCGTAAAAGCTGATTATTGCCCCCTCCCCCCCCAGCCACCCCCCTCCCCCCCCCCCCCCCCCCGGGTAAGTTCCATACAAATACTCCCTAATAGCGGAAATTGCCGGCCTAACCTAACCTCGGGATAAAGACGCGGCTCGGAGAGACCCGCCTATCGATTTTCACATTCTTCCTAGCGCTGTCTTGAAATTTGTAACTCTGCGATGTAAAAGTGGCTTTTTTTATTATTGAGAAGGCTCTATTATGGCGTGAAATATTATTTTTCGCTAAAAATATTTTTTTATTAGACTTGTGATCAAATACTTGTAAAATACTAATATAAGACAAATATCACTTACAAATTTTTTTAAAAATTATATTTTTATGTTTTTAAATTTAAATAAAATTTTATTTAATGCATCCTTTATTTTGATTTTTTTGATGGTCTAGTTCTTTTTTATCGGATAAATTATTAAGGAATATATTTTTTTAGGCTTTCTATCTGATATGATGTTAAAGAGCTTGTACTATGTAATTGTTAAAAAGATTATCTTTCTTCGATTAGTGGAAAACATAAAGCCTAGAAGCACCATTCTTTGTTAGAGAAGTTGTTTTTTTTTTTTAAGAAGTAGGATGTAAGACAAGCAGCTGGACGTTTGCGACTGTGGTCGACTTATTACATTCAGTTTATACTTATTGTATACACGTGAAATACTAAATCCTTTTTAACATAAAAATATTGTTTTATCTCAACCTCAAAGTTGCCATGAATGTAGACTGTAGAGTCAAAAATAAAAATATGCTTCGAGCATAGATTAGATGAAAATGAAGTTCAAATAATTATATCGAAACATCTGTCCGGGTTTTCAACAAAATTGCAATTTATCGTTATTAGATAGAATAGATCGACACTCGATAACAAGCTAGTTAGTTCACTTGTATCGGGTAGATTGACAGTTCAAAGGTATCTGTCTGATTTGATTATATTGTACTTGGATTCCCGTATGCGATTATGGAGATCCGTTCCCATTAGATAGTGGACTATACAATTACATATTGATACAAATTCCAATAGGCGCAGTAATTAATGAAGATTTTTTACATTAAAATCAAGCGTGCTTTTGAAAATCAGCGTTTAATATTGAAAAATAGATTATTATGAATCAAACGCCTTCATAATATATATTCAGAGAGAAATAAATAAATGTTCTGAAAGAGGTATGTGTATAGATTTAAGCAGGCGTTGTTATTCGGTGGTTTTGAGGTTTTTTGGGTGTACTCGGTCCTTCAACGTTTCTCTTAAGACGGTACAGAACCGGGACCAAAACTTAACACTTAAGAAACTACAAAATCTTTAAAACTGAAAGAACATTTATAAAGATATATCTTAAAAATATTAGAAAACAGCGAGATGAAAAATAGAGCGAGCAGTTTGAAGTAACCAAAAATATTTATGATTGTATCAAAATATTATTTTGATACAATATTGATGCATACATATTCGGGCATTCTTATTTTTCCACCTGGAACTGAACCAGAGATCAAATATCCCGCAACCAAATACGCCGACTACAAGACAGTGAAGTGTTTATAACAAAAAAAAAATACACGTACCCATTGTAACCAATGCGATTTCCATCCACTCTAATCCCTCGGCTATCGAGTTTACGAAAACAAACAATTATTTTGCAGCCCCCGCTTAACAGTGACACATCTATAGAGCGGGCCATCCATATCGCAGCCAAGGGGTCGTTAGTTAAGGGTGGTTTTCATTGTGAATCAATCAGCGGCGCTTCGTCAACAATCGGACTACAGCGCGGGTCGAATCCACCACCCCCGATCGGCAAACACTTTGCTGATAAACCTACCCCGTTGTGAAGCTCACTTTGTTGTTTTAATCGGTAATGTGTATTGAGCTTTTAAGTTGGTTTATTTAATAGAAATCACATCGACGCATTTCTGAAATATGTACTAATATAGGTGTCCCAAAATTAACGCAAGGTTTGAATCAAATAGAAAACGCAGTTTTTAGTCTTTTAATTGTTATTTTTTAAATGAATCATAAAGTCGATACAATAAAATAACCCTAAACTATCAACTGTCAAATTGTATTTTTTTAAGCGTTGTCAAAACTTTACTGCAAAAATGGCGACAAATTTAAATCTTGCGTTAATTTTGGGACACCCTTATAGTTTTGGGACACTCGATACAAATGATGCTTCATAATAATTTTGATAGCGTGATAATAATTAAAATATTAATTGATTATTCTAAAAATCCTTGTGTTAAAAAAATATATTCAAATCTTTCAAATACTACTATATATCTAAATATCATAAACTTATAATAACGGACAAATATTTTCATATAAAAATATAACGTATTTGTTTATATTATATAATGATTATTTTATTTAGAAAAACTGAGAATTATATTCTGTTTAGTAGGTAATCCAAAAAACAAACAAACAGCTCGTTACCGAATAAATGTACTTTAGGGGTCCAGGATCCGATACGAAGCTTCAATCGCACCCCTAATCTAACGTCCTTTCACCCCCTACAGGATTATAGAAATATCTGATGCATTTTTAATCTCTGATTATATCAATTAACGTTTACTTTGTACCTAGTAATGACATTGAAAAGTACGCAGCGTTTGCATAAACGGTTTTGTACTGTTTGCTTAGTGAAAATGTGTTAATAATTATTTTTTGAGATACTACAGTTAAATCAATAATAAAAATGGATGTATAATTTTTATGTAATATTCAATAATATACAAATAAAATATAGAGCAGCCTACACACGTGATATCACTACTGACTTTGAACGAAACATGCGTACGCTCTTGGCCAGTTATTATTCGGTTGCCGGTTGTTTCGCATCGTGTATAGGCAGCTTTAGATTTGAAACCTGCGAAAGCATGATGGTTAAAATTAAATATTAATATCACATTATGCGTAAAACATTCTTATTTCCAATAAAAGCCTCCATTTCATAAAACTGTAGGGCAGGCGCGGGGAGGGCTCCTCCACGTTAATTGGTTGTTAGATAAATAATACTCGGGGCGCAGTCCGTCCTGTCGTTAGCCATTTTGATTCACAAAATGGCGGCGGAGTCCCCCTCAACCCCCCACCCCCGCCTGCTTTTCCACCCCGCGGTAATTACTGCTGCCTTTATAGTTTTAATTACTTCATTTCGGGAGGAGCGGGCGGGGGCGCTTTTTAGGGTTGTCTAGTTACGAAAATCGTCAAAGAATTAATATTACAGAAATGAGATTTTGAAATTTAATATTCGGGGTTTACAATATTTATGTAAATAAAATGATACTAGCATATACTTAACACCCATCTCTTTTCCAATGGTAAACATACTTCCTTGGCTTCTACTCTTACATTATATACGTTGAAAAAATTGAAAATAGCCTGTATCGACATTTTATTTTAAATTTTTTTTATGGATAGGTTCGGTTGGGTTAGAATATCTCTAAATAAAAATACCGCAGTTGATTTTGAAAAAAAAATCAAAACGGATGCGGAGATTTCGATAGTGTCTGAAAGTCATTCAAATACAGCAGAACTAATAACTCTGGCAAAGGATAGAGAGATGTTTTGTAATCACCAACTTTCTCTGAACTGAGACACCTGATGATAATGATAAATTTCTAGAGTATAGCAGTATTATTGTAACCGTTAAATTTGGGGGTGGAACACTGAAAATGAAGTAAATTGTGAGCGGGGGGAGGAGCACCCTTACCCCGCCGGGCTATCTAGATTTACAGCAAATTATTACACAATTAAAGCTCCTTCCAGATGTATAAAGCGCCAACTGTAGGCAAAGCCTAGCGCAACCCCTCGGAAGCTGTAGTGATAATTATCAATTAAATATATATATATATCTATGTATTAATAAGCGTTGTAATACCGATATCTCAGGGATATAAATCGTATAGATATTTCCGAAAAACCTATGTTGAGTCTGAATTTTATTATTTTTCCTAATTAAAAATCGTTTTCTTTGTAATAAAATACACTATGTTTTTTTTGAGTATATTTATTATTTGGTGTAAATCTATTATAGAAAAATATATTTGTTAAATCTTAATTTTTATGTATCTCACGCTCTAACCGTGCATTACTCGATTTATATATTGCGATTGCGAAAAACATATTATTTAAATATAAAACCACACGTGCGCCAAGTTTGTGAAAAGCATCAAGTTGTTTCAATAGATGTTAAAGTAAACATAAACAAACATATTGATTTGTTTCTTAACGCTTTAGAAATTGCTTTCTTACGGTAAAAGCGGGCATCCTTAATTAAAACCTCGTGCATAAAATTTAAAAAAATAATTATAATAAACAGATTACCAAAAACAGCCCGTGGCCGAGGGTTATCGCGCAGGCACTGAGCTCCGCTGCCACTTAGCAGGGAGTTTAAACTCCTCGTCGTTAGGGCCGTAATTACTTAATCAGCGGCGGACCGGGCGGGGGCCGCGGGCCTTAATTGGCCTGCGGGGTCTAATGAGAGGAGAGCGTGCAAATTAATGCGCAAATTAAGCCTTTGTTTGGAGATTACAGATGCCTTTATTGTGTATTGTGGAATAATTAGGACGACTCGCGCTGGGCAACTTTTTTGCTTTAAAATAATTAGTCGTTGCTTATCATTCGGGAGGATGATTTTAGGTGATTACTGAAATCATCAATTTATCACAAATTTGTTTTCATCGTCTATGTTTATTTCCTAGGTAATTCCTTTACTCATAAAAATTTTCACTACGATAAATGGATTTACTCTGTTTTTTAACAAGATAATTTTTCTGATGTGATTGATCAAATCATCAACTTATAGATGGTCTCTTGCATGCTTACTTTGCTAAACAGTTTGAAAGATGATTGTCTTAATAAAATATATAAAAATAATGAATATAAAAAAATATATATATATTTTGAACGCATTTTCTTTAACATCATGCTTTTTGATGCTTGCAAAAATCAATTTCCTTAAGAATGGCGTCCTCTTATTTTCTATAAACAAAATGTTTAAAAACAAAAATGAATACAATGTAATTGTGCCCAAAAAAAAATATTATTGACTACTTTATTTAAACTTACCTTTTGGATGTTACTCTATTTTATTTGTTTAGTTTTTGGAAATAATAAGGTAAATATTAGTTGGTCAAAAGTGTGTTTTTTTTGTTTTGTTACGTTATTTGTTTACGTTGACTTGAATATAACTCAAGCGTTGTAAAAATAAGGGAAAACATAAAAAAATCCGTCAACTACTTAAGAAGAGATTTCGATTTAATTTTCTCGATAAATGATTTCTCAACATTTGCATAAATAAAGTATAAAATCAAAAATACACAGACACGTGTAATTTCTTCTTTCGTTGGCGATCATTTCTATGAACTTGTCTCTATCTTGGGCCAGTCTCACCAGTCCGGCTACACTTCCGATCTCCACCCACCGGCGCGAATTCCGCATCCACGTGAAGCTTTTTCTCCATGTCTTTACAGTTTTATCACAAAAATATGTATATTTTTTTAGGTAGATTTCAATTGAAAAAATCATAAAAATATAATTTTCGCACTTATTGTTTCAATACAAGTTTATGCCTTAACGATTGAATTTATTTTAAAATATGTTTCTGATTATTAGTTTTACATTTTTGTCGGTAATTTTAAATATTTTTAAATGACAAAATTTGAAAAATGAAACGTAGCTGAAAGCCTAGGTGGGTTCTTCCTGCCCGCCTGGCCGCCTCCTCAGCCTCCTCAGCCTCCTCAGCCTCCTCAGCCTCCTCAGCCTCCCTTGCACCCCCGGGCGGCAGCTTTTCCCCCGCGTCGGTGTGCGAGACACCCCCACGCGCGCGCACAATGCCTCCGCCCCTGTGGGGGTGTAATTAATTCCAGCTTTTGTGTCCCGGAATAATATCCAACGAGGGCAGGGCCGCACGCTCCATAAATAATTAATTCAATTTTGATTATTTTAATTTACTGAAAATATTCATCCTTGAGATGCGGATATAATGCAGAAGATATAACTGCTTTCAAATAGTTAATAATATATAAACTGATAGATAAAAAAAAACATTTAATTTTTTATTTATTTTATTCAAATTCTTAGCAAAGCCCTAATGAATATACATTATATACTTTATCGAAAAATATTTTTTATTAATTATAATTATTTTAGTTATTTTTATCCTTTTATCGTGCAAATCACAGGTTATGATTACTATTTTAATAAAAACAGTAATTTTTTTTAACCATGTGGTCATTTCGTTTTTGGTCCTCAGACATTGATTTGGAGCTCCTCAGATTGTATAAAAAGTATTCCGTACAAATATAAAATGTATACAGGTCTTTTTTAGTAAAAAAAGTTTTCTTATAATTATAATTCATACAGTTTAAGCCAAATTAAATTCATTGTGATTCCCCGGGGCCTCCAAAACAAATACTTGAACCTTTTCAGAGTGTGTTAAGCTAAATTGCAATTCTTTGAAACTTAATTTCCCTCTGATATTGTTGGGTAAGACCATTAGGTATGCTTAATTTTATTTAATTACAAATTTCAAACTCGCCTTTGACAAAAACCGCAATCTAAAATGTACCTTGGTGATGATTATTATAAAGGTTAAATTGGCCCGCAGAAAACAGCGCGAGTTACGCCGTTTCGTCATTAAATTTGTCTTAATTACCAAAATTATATAATGGCTAATGACAAAAAGCTAATTTAGACGAGCCTTTTGTTCGCTTGATAAACGGGAAAAAACAGAACAGGTTCATATATGCGCGTCCCTTTCTCTCCTGTATAATATGTATCTAATTGTCGGCACTAGAAAGAGACAGAGTGCCGTCGCAGAACAAAGCGTTTAAACGGAGGTTTTGTATGCGCCGTCTCTGTCTAGCTAACTGTAGACTGCGGGACGTCGGCGAGTGCGAGAGAGACGCCGATGCTTAATCGATCTATAAATAAAGCTTTTAGAAGGCTGTACCATATTTACATAGCATCTACATCGACATCTGTGTATGTCCTAATGATCCGTCTATGATGTATTTTTGGAAAATAATATTTATTATAAAATTTACAATTAAATTATTACACACATTAAGCAAATGCTTATTTTTATATGATCCGTTATTATTATTTAATTTCTAGTAGTTTATATTAACTTTTTTCATAATCAAACCATTGAATAGATTAAAAATAGATAACCATATAACCCAAATATATTTTTTTGATATTAGCGATCATTATGAAGATCATACTTGAGATAGGTTGATATTTATATTTCGTATAACTATTCATAAAACTATTTGTTCTTACTTTTAAGTATAACACCTTTAACTATATTTAATTTTTTTTAAACAATTATTTTTTTTAATTATAAATAATTATAATCTATATTGAAGCTTAAATTAGGAGAAACACAAACAATTAAACAAAAAAACTTTTATAAAGTTGTAATTTAAATACCAAATAAATTATTTCAATATACTTTGTTTTCAATAAATATGATTAAAAAAAAAATACTTTCGTTCCAACAATGAACTACTATGTCAGGAACCAAAAAATAATATTTATATAAATAAATTTATTATTTTTAAAAACGACCAAAATAAATATCTGCGGTTGTTCGTAGACGGACCACTAGAAAACAATTTCCCGAGGGCACAGCACACTGCATGGTGGCTATCTCTTTCATTTTCCATTGAAGCCCCGCGGCGAAGAGAGAGAGGAAAATATGATATATATACCGCTCGAACTAGAACCAGAGGCTTTGTGAAAATACGCATTGGGTAGAAAATTATTGGAGATGAAAATGTCAACTGAATACTGAAAACTTTCCTTCTAAAATTTCAATGTTAAAAGATACCAAACATTTTGAAATAGAGTCGTGACGTATTTAATTATTTTGTAATAATTTTAATTGGCTTATTTGGGCTTATATTATTTCTTTAAAATAATCTAAACTATTTTATGCATCTTTTTGGAACATCTGACCATGTCTCACGTTGAAAAACCGATGAGCAGATCTTCTTGTAGTTAGTATATGAAAATGGAATAAAATGATATTAATGATGCTCAGCATTCTAATTTTTGAAGGTTTTTGACCCAATAGTTGTTTTAGACTGCTAATATTTATATCATTTAAGAAGATAAAGCATAATATATCCACACATTTTGTATATTTTTATAAAATATTTACCATTCAATTAAAAAATCATTTAAAGATAAATATATTTGTACCCCTAACCGAACCTTCTTTAGACTCACTTTAATAAAAATGGTGATAAAACATTTAAAAATACGACACTAAAGGTGATATAGGGTAATATTTTTTTTATAGGTTCAATAAGAAAAATTACAAGGAATAGAAAGGATAAGATATTTAACGTGAAGTATATAAATTTAATAATTTTCGTAAATATGAATCTAAAATATGTATGTTGGTAGGTTTTTATATTATTTGTTAATTTGATTTATATAAAAAGGTAACTTATAAAAATAAAATTAAAAAAAACATTAATTTACAAAGATTCAGTGAACATTTTGTTAAATTTAAATTCGACATATTTTATTAAATTCTGTTTGAAAACATTTTAAATTAACAGTCTATAAGTATCATCATTAAAGTTACCCCAACTGAAGTTATTCAATTAATGTGGTGCCATAGTAGCCCCATTATAGCCATAAGGGTGTCGAACGTGAAGGGATGTTGGGGTTCAATTGACCAGGGGTTGAAAATAACTTAATTATAAGAAGCGATGGTCAAGCGATAAAGACAACTTTTAGAATCAAAACAATAACATACATACTTTAAGTAATAATTTATTAATATAAAATTTATGCGGTGCATCTAAAACCAACGCATGAAATTATTTTTTAATATATGTTGATTTAAATTTTGAAATACGTACAGCTGAAGTTTTACGTTTTACATGTTTGCTTATATTTCATGTGTTTAGTATCATATTAATGTACGGGTATTTTCAAATATTAAGCAAAAATATTATGTTTTAAACAATATTAATAATATTAATGCAATTCAAAATATTCTTCTAGAGTTGATACGTAAAAGAAATCTCGACATGATATTTTTGCACTTTGTATATTTCTAACCCTAGAGCGTCCCCCTCCGCTGTGCTACGATTAGACCCCTGCAGACAGCAATATCGGCTGCTCCCCGCGGCCCTCAGGGTTAATGGTCATAAAAGACCCCCCCGGGTGGTTATTACCCCAACAAACCCGCGCAGTGATTCCGGCGCTGGGCGTCACGGTGTTAAGTACACTTCCGACGAATGAATCGTACGGACGTTTAATATAAATTACTAAATGGCTTAATGATGCGACGGGCATTCTGTGAGCGACTCTAATCGCCTGTGTTTGGAATGCGCGTGCCTTTGGAACGTTGAAGCATCGTTGTTCTTCTGATTGTAATTATTAAGTATTTAATGAATACGTATTTTTATATTTTTAATAAAAAAATTCTAACAGACGCGATTTCACACTTTTTATTATTTGAGTTACGCTTGTTAACGAAACCTCACTGTACCTGAAAATGTCTACATAGTCCCATTTTTCCACTGTGTCTCTGTGTTTTTTTAATTATTAAACATAGTTATTAACCTCCTACACAAGCTCTCCGCAAGGAAACGTAACAAAGATGTTCTTTGATTCTGTTACGGACGTATACAGTAATACCTGCGAGATTAGCTTTGAATCAACCCAGCTCCTAAAGGGTTATGGAGTGATGAGAAGTTATCTCCGCAGGTTCCACTTGACACATGCCCTTGTGATGATATTACTCCACAAACAGTGATCCACCTTGTGGGTTCATGCCCCATCTTCGGTCTTCAGAGACACCAACTGGAGAGCCAATGCCGACAGGAAGGCCTCTGCCTGGATGACCTGAAGTCAGTGGCGTGACACCCTCAGTTGATGAAGTCACTGGATGGCTTCTTGAAGCGTGTCATCGGAACCATAAAGAAGATAAACCAGGGGGTGTAGCTTCAGTCACTCCCATATATAGATCAATTCGATCGACTAGTTTGGAAAGTTTCTCCAAATTGTGATGACAAACCTTGTATATAACAAGCAAGGTACCAAACCTAGATATATATATATAAAAAAACCTCCTTTGAAGAAATCGGTAAATACAAGTCTTTCAAATACAAATATATTTAGTATTTAAATACAATAAAAATAATAATAAACGAATTTATTAAATAACCAATATAAATAATTCATTTATTTGCGTTTTGCTGTCCGTTATATTCAATGATTGAATACTTCATTATTTTGTGACCAAAAAAAATATTTTTGCTAATTCCTATTAAATCACAAAAAAATAATAAATAACCACAAGAGAAACTCTTTAAAAAATAATCAAAATGCAACCATCTGTTCGCTTTTCTTCTCTTTTTTGGAGCAAAAGCAGTGGCCACAATGTGTGTTTATTCCCACGTCATTTCTTCCACTCTTTCCACAATTATTCCACAAAAGAGTCCCTCAGATCCATCAAGTCTTGAAAGCCCCAGAAACCACCAGCACAGCTAATATTCCGTGGATTCACCTATGTCATAATTTGAAATTGATTGACTTTCATTGTTAGGATTTCCTTTGTATCCTTGAAAAAAGGATACGGTTTGTTATATTTATTTATGAAGACCTCAAACTGCGATTGGCATACACGCTTCTCGACCATGGGATCCCGGATTTGTATCCCGGTTAAATTATAAGTGCAATTTGAAATTTTTTAAACAAATGTAATAAAAGGTTTCATGATGCAGGCCATTAAAGATATGTCTTAAAATGCTTCCGATCGCATCAAATTGGCAATGGAAAAAAGTCTCTAGGACTATTGTGTGAATTTGCATGTTTCCTGCTCGTATAATAAAATATATTTAAAATAAAAAATGGACCAAATATGTTTAAATTTTTAAAATCTATATATATTAATCAATATTACAACCTAACTGCAGTGCAAGTGTATATTGTATTTATATATTAAAATACACTGTATGACTATGTATTATAAACTGTTTTTACAAAGGTATATATGAGAAGTATATTTCTTCGATAGAATAAAATAATATGGGCCAATATCCAGCAGATGATAAATTTTATATTAATGGTTTTTTTTTTTAATTTGCTGTTTATATTTTTTTATCAATATGTATGAATGCGCTAATTCGTAATATTCTAATTACGTCTTGATTTTATAATAACATATTTTTTATCAATGTTTACACGAACGAACTCGGTTATCTTAATGTTATTTTACAAATTTGTCTATTTCTTATCTCGTTATGTAAAACTATTACATCAAATAACTTTTTTTTAATAATGATACAGTCAAGAAGCTGTTAGACAATCATAATATTTTATATATTCAATAAACTTCATTTTGAAGTAACTATATTATAAAGTATAAAACGTGTATAATCGTTTTTGTTTATTACCTGAATATTGTAATAAAATATTTGTTCATAAATAATACAATTATTTTATACTTATTTTATAGAGACTGCATCTTTTTTTTTACTAATTACAGAATGTGCATAGTAAATATTTTACACGTAATTTTTCTTTGTTTATAGATATTGTAAAGCATGCTGTACTTTTTGGCTACGTGGTTTAATCGAAATATACAGCTGTTAGTTATTTATCACAATAAATAAATAAAAATAAAAATACGATATTTAAAATATTTTAAGCTGTCTAATTAATATTCCTTGTAATTTACCACCCCCTATACCGCTTTTTTTCAGTTTAAATAATTTACATTGAATCACTTAAAACATATGTAGTATTTTACGTTTATGTTATAGAAACAAACACGCATATATATTTTACAGTGCAGACCTTAGATGTGCAAAAAAAATTGGCTGCAAATTTTACGTAGAATTGATTTTATGAATGACCACGTTAAATCGCATTATTCAGAATAACAAAAGCACCAATAGGAAGATTTAAAATCGATCACTCAAAATCCCTACCCCCCAACAATAGGGGAGGTAATTGCTCAAGTGGTAATTCCTATTTAAATCCACCCACGACTGGAGGTCCATTCACACCTTGCGTTTGTCCCAGTCAAAATGGCGCACAATATCGCATCCTGAAAAAAATCCTGACACGGCGGAGACAATTCGAAATTTCGGAAAAAGCCTTTATCGCTCCGTGCTCAATTATTCGCTTTGTGCTGGCCGAGGCTGGACAAAGCCTCTTTGTTGGCGCCGCTTTATCGCGTGATGATTCTTGTATTCAGTGTAATTCCATCACTCGCATGGATGACTCCAGAAATGAATAGTTCTGTGATGTGTGCATGCACCTTTATGGCCTTTCAATGGAGACGGTATATCAAAATGTGATCTGTTTACTTGTATATACATTAGGTGTGTATTATTAAAATCGTCTCTGTGTTGTTTGTGTTCAAGACCACGCATTTATATTTGTGCATTTATTTATGTATAAAAATAGTAAAACCTCGATATAATGGACCTCTATTTAACGGATTTGGATATAAGGGACAAAAAAATTGATTCCTTTTTAGTAGGATTTACCAAAAGCAAGCGCGTCGATATCAAACAATTAAAATAGAATTTTGTATTTTTTATTTATATCTGAATAAATACAGTGTATTTTCAAAAAAATGTTTTTTTGATTTATTTAAAACTTATTTTTATATAACGGACTTTCGGCTTTAACGGACACCCCCTTCCTTTCGGTTGGTCCGTTATATCGAGGTTTTACTGTACTATATACAAATCTTTAACAATAGAACCGCTAGATTATTTTAACATACTGAGACTTTCTTTATAAATAAGTATATTTCACTTGCAAGACTATACAGTTTTTGATTATATTTGTGCATAGGACGATTTTGTTGTTAAAAAATTTAATAAATATGATATGTAGTATCTCTAATGAATTTTTCTATAAATCAAAGTATTACAAAGTCTTTTTTATATATATTATATTTAACAGGCTGAAAAAAATAGGCCTCCGAAAAGAAATAAAATAAAATACATTAAATAAATAATCTAAACTGGTACAGTAAAAATATTTTCAATTAGGGAGGGAAACGGTGAAAATTACCATAATTGAGGAAGATCAACACCTTGAGGCCGCTCCCCAGGTAGATATTTAGTTAATGAGTTTACCTTTGTTTTATAAAGGCTCTGGGCGTAAGCGCTAAGGCTACCTGTGTTTTTTCACTACCCTGATGACACCTTACGGTCGTTAATTATTACTGATTGCAAGGTGTTAAGGGCGCTCGCACAGCCGGATGTGCCTTAACGGGTCAGCCGATTATCTGAACCAAACTATAGATTGTGACGCTTTGTTTGTTAAATGCAACGCATTATCCAGGTGTTGTAATTTAGGAAATTTTAATGTGAAAAAAATCGTAATTTCGTAAAAATATATTCTTAAAAATAATTAATTCCCTATAGATGCTAATAAAAGAAACGATTTGTTCGTTAAATGTAACGAATCATTAAAATGTTCTTAAAGAGAATTAATTAATATTTATTATATAAATTCGATCAATGAATATAATTATAAGTTACTACTAGTATTCTTAGAAATACAGTCACGATATGAAATGATATGTATTTGAAGTATTTAAAAAAAAATTGATGTAAATATATCAATTGTATAATATATATATCGTTATAAAGATGAAATATGCTATTAAATTAAAATTGTCGTATACAAATTATTGTAAACAATTCACAATCAATGTAAAATAAATATAGCAAATAATTAATAATAAAGGCAATAAAAGCTTCTTCACCCTACCTACTCTATTTATTAAACCATTTTGCTATAATTAAGCCAAATAAACTCAAAGCGATGGTCTTGCTAAGCAAGTTATTCTGAAAACTGCAATAACAAAAAAATATAATTAAATCTCCAAATAAATTTGTACTAAAAAAATACCTACATATATATATTATCTACGATTGTAATTAATGTTATTATATAAATTATGCTTACGAGTATAAAGAAATTCTATAAAAGGTATTTCCTTGTGCAGAAAATTTATTTGATATGGTGTATTTTTTAGTACAAATGTTGTTTTTTCCATATATGCATCATAGCAAATAATATGACCTATATATTTATAATTATCTGCAAACTCACCAGCAGAGCATAACAGTTATTTAATTTTCAAAATTATTATTTTATATTTTTCATAGTTGTTATAACGCAGGCTTATTTTGCGTGGAAAAAAATATAGAAGGCACACAGTGTAAATACGCCCTTACCAACCCCAAGTATTTATAACGCCATAAGGACGTAAAAGGAATTTTTAATTACCTGTAATTTACCTGAGTCTCTATTCGTCCACCTGGCTGGGTGTATTAATGAGTAGGATTCTGCCTTCAATGCGACGTTTCGTCAGTTTTTCGCCTGTTCTTTGACACCCTTTATATGACAGGTGTTTTTGGGCTTTAAACACTCGACTTGCTTGTCGATATTGTATTGTAGTTTTAACAGTTATTACCCTAATTGTATATTTTATTGATGGATGTTGTACGGTTTATTAATTAGTTTCATGTCCGCGTCTCGATTCAAATTACTTTCAAACATCCGGTGTTGGACTTTTATTAAAATAATATTCATACAATTTTTAAAAAATGCGTAACTAACACATGAAGCAAACCTAAACAATTTATTTTAGAATTATTACATATTAAAATTTCTTCCAACGATTAAAACACTTCCTTTAATTAATTTTAAATTACTTTTATGAAGGTAGTAAACTAGAAAACCTTGTTTTTGCTAGATAAATAATTTTTTTAATTTTTATTTTAAAACTTCATTTAATAATAGTTGAATCGTTGAAAAATATATAAGAATGTATCAATCGTGATTAATTTGGCGTCGTAAGAAAATATTTAATTACTATTATCCCATCTTTTGCAACCCCTAACAGCAAAATAGTTTTTTTACTCCACCACGTGCAGTTACAGTTGCATTAATGCATTGCATTAAGTGGGCTAAATTAATTAATTTAACATTTATGCTAACGCTAATTGGATAAATATACATACATTAAATTCTCGAATTTCACAACAGGAATTTAAAACGATTTATTTATAAGAAGGGAAGCAGTCCGCCCGCCGTGCCCCGCAGATGATTCGTATTAATTTTTTAGATCACATCTGTGGAACCATACATATTTATATAACTTAGGATATGGTTTTTTTGCTTCATATGGAATATTTCACAACACCGATTTTTTGCTGTGACACGCTCGGTTTAAAGTTTGATCTAATTTGTAGTATATATATTTATGTGGTTAAATTCATGCTGCAGCTTAATAAAAACTTAAAATAAAATTACATAGATAGTTATTTAACAAATTTTAATATAAAATATAAATACATATTAAACTATATTTTTAAAAATTAACTAACAACACCTACTAAATGCTTCTTTTAAACACTTTTAATACCTTTAATATTCCTAGAATATTTTTTTACAACGATGATGATTTATTGATAAGTAACTCGGTAAGTTTTACTTTTGATCAAAAGCAATTGCTTTAGAACTCAATATTACTTGGCTATATGGTTGGCAAGGAACTTTGCTAACCACTAGACCGAGAGGCGGTTTAGTCGCGTAAGTAGGATAAGACGGGGTTTTCCCTAAATAACGTATTAAATAACCATTATCTATAATTAAAATAACATAACCCGAACGTTTAAGTTTTCGTCTCTCTCAGATTGGATCGGGTCGAGCAAATGACAGTGTGAACTGAAACTATACAGCGTAAACACAAAAAGCAATTTGTATACATTTTCAGCATTTTCAGGCTTGGGGAACTTTCATTAATTAAGGCTTAATTGCTAGACTGTGTAACTTTTGTTTCGCTCTAAACGAGGGAGATAACACAATTATTCCAAAATTATAATAAGAATAATTAATTCCTAAATAAAAACAATGGTGAATTATGAATTATAATTGCTCGGTTAAGAGATAAGATTGCAGATTGCGGTCTTGCATCTTTTTGATTTATTATTTGTTTGGGATTTGGTTTTTTTTACTGTGTAAGCAAGGGCACGACTTTTTAATTATTCATTCAAATAATTATTTTATTTTTGCTTAAAATCAAATTTATATTATTTGTATGTGAATAATATTTATAAAAATGACGATAACAAGTTTTTTAAGATTTGTATTGGAATGTGTGGATTTAAGTAGTTTCGTTACAAACTAATAAAACTGAATTAGTAATTTACGTGCATTGATACCTAACCCTACCATAGACAAAAAAAATACTTTAAAAAATCAAATAAAGTGGAAACCTACTTTGAATAAGCGTATGCAACTGCAAGAAAGAGCTCTTGTCACAAATAAATTTTTACTGTCTTGGAGGTGTCGGTGGCGAGTAATTTCGTATTCTACCGTGTAAATTTGCAGTGAAATGCGATTTTAATTGATTTTTTTCAGGTGTTATTTCCATTTCAGTGGTTTGCAGAAAAACGGTTGATTTATAGCTTTATCGTTAGTTGCTTTTACTATTAAAATTTTTACAATAGTATTCGCTCTAAGAAGCGGTGTTCACACAAGCGCAATCACGCATACCGCGTGTGCGTGCACACGCTGCAGTAAAAACTGCACTGTCTTGCAGGGGTGCATCTTGAATATAATTAACCACACATTATAATGGCTGCCAATGATTATTGCTAAATAATTTAAAAAATTCACACTTTTAACCCGTTCAGGTTTATTTTAATTTTTTCCAATATTTTTGACTGAAAATTCTTGGTGGAATTCCATTTTGATAATTTTATTCTCACAATAGAAATGTCAATAGTCTTTCGTCGTTTCGGTCCAGGTACTTAGATAATCCCCGGAGATGATCCAAATGGTTGGACCAAACGTCGAAAAACACAAATTGCAACGCAGAATAACACCCAAGGTAAAAAAGATATCTTATTATTGATTTTATTATTTTTTTTCCGTTATGTCATCTTTGTAATGTCATCATTGATGTTTACTGAAATTTAAAATTGGTCTTAATGAATTTTGTACAATTATTATCAGTATAATGCTTCTCTCAAGGTTAACAGTTATTTAGTAGATATACTATTTTTTGATGCCATCTTCATTCAAATTGATATAATGTGTGAAGAGTGTAGAGCCACAAAACCACATTATTCAATCACTTTGAAACATATTTATTGAGTACTGTATAATTTCTTGTGGTATTTTAAGCATAAGGTATAATTTTACACCTCAGATAGTTATTATTAAGCTCTCTTTTAGACCGTAGGCTCTTGAGTTCGATTACCTGGTAAGAATCTAAACATAGATGTTAATATTAAATTGATACTCTTCATGGTGAATTTGAAAAAGTTTTTAATTTTTTTTGCTATTAGTAAATATTATTTTCAATAAAATAATGATAATATTAATAACAACAATTTGATTCAATATTTTAGAGAAGCCTTTTAATGTAGTAAACGAAATAATCAAAACATATCGAGTGTAAATCATTATTTTTATTCTAAAAGCAGAAGTTGAGTATTTTATTACTACCCTACATGTAAAGCCTATCTACAAATTAACATATTGATTTAAAAAATTTAGATCATGTTTATTTTTAAATGCTACGCCTTCAAAATGTATAAAAAAGTTTTATTATATTTTTCTGAATGTTTAGTTAGTCGTTTAGTTAAACAACTATTGTCTTATCAAATGTAAAAATAATTTTTATATAATGCAAACTCATTTCTATATTATTCAAAAAATTGAATAAAGCTTAAAAGGTATATCTTTTTATGTTTAAAAATAAATACAAATTGGAGAGTTTTGCGTAGAATGCGCAAAGAAAGCAAACTCGTGACGATAGTTAAAAAAAAAGTAATATATCCTATTTTGGTCATATTTTTCTTTACAAATATAACCTACAGCATTGTCTGCATGGGAAGAAAAAAACTGAAGTGGATGCGGAATTTGCATCAGTAGCGAGTACAGCCGAAGTAAGACTTGCTAAGAAAATATATATGATCAGTGAGATAGTCACAAGCTTACTCTGAGGAGAAGCACTTTAAGAAGTAAATAAATAGATTTCTTATATATTTTTTATTAAAAAAATGGATTTGCTCCACAGGTGACCCCATTTATTCTGCCGTGTGCATATTAACCACACACACACACCGAGCTGCAGTTTTGCAGTGCACACGCGTGTCTAATTACAAGCGGTAAGACACTTGCTCCGCAGAGGGGCTGTCAATCACATACAGCCTTTGCATGATGCCTCTTTTTATCGAAAGTGTAATTCAACCCGTGTAAGCCGAGCCGCTCATGAAGAAAATATTAATTATAGCGGATTCCTAAAATACTAATTTGTGTAAAATTAGATTCGCTTATTTACTACTTTATAACTGAGCATCGCTTACTTTACTAATCACATAGTTCTTACTTCTTTGCAATGCGTCTTCTCTGAAGTTTTATTTTTCAGGTGTTACTTTGGAGTCTTAAAGTAATTGCACAAAATATACTAGGGTTTTGAATAAAAAATAAATCATCATATTGCCTTTCTTTTATCACATTTAAATCAATGATTTTAACACATTTATATATCATATATATAAACCCTGTCAAGGCATATACTTTTCTTAATATTCATGGATATAAAAAAAGCAGAATATTTCAAAGTTTTAATGATAAAACGCAAATTACAAATACATATTGCAAATCGTAGTCATATCGCACATCAAACATTTAGCTGTCAATTTTATGGTTTTAACTATGTAGGGTTTTTTAGGGGACGCTAACTTAGTGGTTAGATAAGCGTTAGGACTCAAATGCCAAGCATGACATTTATAATTGATTATTTAACATGAGTTAAATACTTAAAAACAGATTTTTACACTATATAATATAGACAAGTATTTAATTTATTTGTATCTGAAAATATATGTGAAAATATAACTGAAATATAAAATAAATCGTTACAAATAGGGTACACTTTTTTCAGCACTGTCGAAAAAGTAACGCAACTTTTGTTGATTGTATTTGGATCAATAATAACGGAATATAAATAAGTTCAACGAATCGGTTGGAACTCATTATAGCAAATCAAAATTTATTAATTAAAATATAAAATCAACGCCTCTCATATTTGATAAAAAAAATTTCATTAATTATTTAATAATCGCATTTCACAATTAAAATTCCAACAAGCCAATTAGGGCCATCATAATCGGCAAAAAAAGGCTCGCTTCGACCTGGCGGAGCGCCCAGTAAGGAAGGAAGCCCGGGAAGGCTCCTGTGCGTCTACCTGCGGGGGTATCCAGACTCCTCGGACTGCAGGGGTACCCGGACCCCTCAGAGTGCAGTGGTACCCGGACCCCTCTGACTGAAGAGGTACCCGGACCTCTCGAACTACAGGGGTACCCGGACCCCTCGGACTACAGGGGTACCCGGACTCCTCGGACTGCAGGGATACCTGGACCCCTCGGACAACAGGGGTACCCGGACCCCTTAAACAATGTGGGTACCCGGACCCCTCAGACTACAGGGGTACCAGGGCTCCTCGGACTGCAGGGGTACCAGCTCCTAGTACCTGCTGCTTCTCGTGCGAGCCGGCAGCCACTCATACCTCCTCGGTTCATTTAGCTGTCTTTAAATGCAATTAACGGAATTTTTTTATTGCTGCCAGCTTTGTCGATTCCCTTGTAAGCCAAGTTGCTAGGCAACGATAGCCATTTTGTTTTTTAAAAAAAAGGTTGACGCCCCTTTCGCGATGGTGGCGGTCGATTTATGAAATTTACAATTGCAACTCGCTGTACTTTCTTTTATCGTATTTATTTACTAAGCAGCCTGCACACGTTGTCACACAACTGATATTATTATGGCTTTTAAAAAAAAAAAAAAAAATCGCAATTGGCTATCGGTTGTGTTGAGATGTATGTAGGTAGTTTAAAAAAAACTACACACGTAGCAAGACAACCGAAAAAATAATAGTAACTATATTAATATTTTATTATAGTTTTTCTATTCTCTACTTGCTGTTTGGTTTTCGCTCTTGTCGCTATATGTGAAAGCAGCTTGAAAAAGCACACTTGTTTATTTTATTATAAAGTTTGTTTAAAATTGATCTAACCTTATTATTATTATCTATATAAACAAGTTAACAACACGCCGTCTAGAATTCAATTAATAATGATCTATCTTTGAAAGAAATGTGCGAGCTTCGGAAAGTATTTTTTATTCCATACTTAGACTTATATATTGTGCCGTTGTACATTTATAACATATATTTTTATCGGATTAGTCGACAAAAGTCTATTTCACAATTACAAGTTTGAAATAAATAAATTTATTCGATATAAGCCTGACTATATGGAAAGTTTCTCGTTAGAAAAATGTTTGTATAATTAAACATTTACTATCACAGGGAGTTTAAGCCCACTTATATATTATACACAGTTAGTCAAATTGTAAATATTTAATATTATTTAAGGGGTTTGCAATTTTTAATACATTTTTAAAATATGTGAATTTTTAGTAAATATTTCTTATCTTGATTTGTTTCACAATTTTCTTCCTAATTATTTTTACTATTTTGTAAATTGACAAATGAATAATCGCCAAAAATTACCAACCTCTCGACTATTAAAATTCACAATTTATTATTTTAATTAAGTCATTTATATTTCATATAAAGTATCTATTGAAAATTTTTCGAAATTCAGCTTTTTTTTTTAAATTTAATAATAATCCCATCCCCTACAATTTCACTAAATACGGTCTAAAAATAGACCCAAACATGCTTCATAAAAAATAAATAACAATAAATTAGTAAATTATACAAAATTATAATAATAACAATAAATTCTCCAATTAAATAAAATTCGAAGCGATTTGAATGCACATTAACAAAAATGAAAAATGGCTTGATATCTCCAACACTTAACAATCACGCATAATGATTATCATTAAAATATCAAAGGAAATACCTGTGGGATTTGAATTATCACCTTACATAATCTCTAACTGCAACATAATTTTAATATAAATACACAATCAGTTCCTATGCCACTGTGTCAGCCCTCGAAAAGCTCGCCTCTCCAGACTGGGCTATAAAATTCCCTTTTTTATGTTTCCTTAATTAATATGCAAATTTCGATAAAATGCCCGCTTTTGGGAACAATTCGTCTAAAAGAGCCTTGTTTTCGATAAGGAATTTTTAAAAATTACGTGGTTTCCTATTTAAATTTTCCCATTAACTGGCACCACATTTTAATTACCTTATAGATGCCTGAATTGTACTATAATTAACGCGTAATTAGGAAACCTGTATATTATATTCAAATGCTCAAAGTTAGGTTGTTATACCGGTGCTTTAATACGAGTAGAGCCTAGAAGCTAGCGCCTCCTTAAGGCGAAAATAATGGGGTTTTTTTTGCATTTTTGTAATACTCATACCTCTCGACTGATCTATGCAACCAACCAGATCTAATAGAAGGCCGCAAGTGCAGTCATTGATTCTCTCTCAAAAATTGAGGTCACCAACTTTTTTGATATACTGAAATCAACTCAACTTTTTCAAAATGAAACCAATTTTTAAAATGAATTTTAACATACTGACGTTATATTTTAAGTCTTAATCACTAAATTAAATAAATATTTTTTTTTATAAATATATTTTTTTAATTTGTAACCTACTTTAATTGTTTAAATATAGCTAAATGAAAAATATTTTTGCATACCAAACGCATAATGCTAATTACATCTCGGTTGGTCGGAAAATAGTTTTATGACATATTTCTACATTGTAAATCAATATGGTTTTTATAATTATCTATTTTATAATTAAGTGAGTCAATTTGTAATTAATTGCGTTGTTATTTCTACAAATGACGAAGCAAATAAGAGATAAGAATCCAGCGATTGTTGAGAGGTATTTTGAAATGCAGCCGACGTGGTCAATGCAGTCGCTCTTACTGCCAACTCGACCCAAATACTGTATGGACTCTTAGAATACTTATATTTATCTACAATAGACCTCCATTTTTATCTATGTGAAAAACTCATTCATACTTGAAATAATATACAAGTGAATCAAACATGCTAATAAATATTTTAAAGGTATGAAATAATGTAACAATGCAACAATAGTCAGAGTTTAAAACAATAGTCTCGTTTTATTCACAGTCTTATTTGTGAGATTTTCAATATTTTTGACAAGTCACAAAGTTATTTTTTTATTTTAAAAGAAATCAAATAGTTGCAAAAACGTAATTTTTTTTGTATAGTATAAAATTGTAAAAATACCAATTTTATAGATAGAATTTTAAACGCATTGAATATTTGAGTTCCTTCTAACAATCGTTGCCTTTTGCAATTATACTTTGTTGCTTAAATGTAAAAGGTCCACGAAACCTCACTCTGCTAAATAAATTATTTATAAAATATAAATATTATCAAAAACGCTTAAATATTTGTGCCTTTTTAGCTCACCCTGTATACGTTGTTTAAAAAAAGGTGAATGTTTGAGTTCTGTAGTTGTTCAAATAATTTGGCGGCTAGATGATCTCAGGGTTATTTTCATGGTCAAATATTTTCTTAATTAAATAATATTGTAATATTTTTATTGCAAAATTATCTTTTTTAAAGTTTACTTGTTATTTAATGCTGTAAAAATGACCTCCAGAGAGCAATTCTTATACGTCTCTTTAAAAGCTTTTATCTTTAAATATAAGCTTTCTTCTTTCTCACGCTTGAGAATTTCTATAGGTACTATTTCTGCAAATCCATGGCTTCACTATATTTTTTGGCTCGATTTCAAGGTCTCCTGAAATCACAATTTATGGAGAATAAGATTTTATAAGTGATCTTAGTATGTTATTATTTATATTTATATAGTTTATTGAATTATTAAAACTTATATCTAGGTTGTCAATTTAGATCAGAGAGAGTAAAATTACGCCGTATAAAATGTTTTGTAAATATTTAATTGTTTTTTTATTACTTCAATTTTATTAACAATTTATATAAAGACGTGTGTTTTCTACCTAATGAAGAGTATTATTTAAGAGTAACATTTCTCAAGGCATATGTTTATTCATACTTGTATTTTAAAAAGACAATTAATTATTCGTTGATAAATATATAGATTTAAAGATATAACAGTTGTGATCATACGCATGTTTTATCAATTATCTTAAAATACTATTTTTCGAACTTAAAAAAAAGTTTATTAATTAACTTAACATATTAAATATGTGTTTGCATAATATTTCCATTATATTAAGTTCTTATAGCACCAGGTTCGTCAATGTCCACAAACTCGATTGACACTTCCAAGACGGTTGACAAGATCGGTTGTATCAAAATTGAATAATGTATATCCTAAAAATTTTCGGATATAAAATAAATGAATATATATATACATATATATATATATATATATATATATATATATATATATATATATATATATATATATATATATATATATATATATATATATATTCTTCGTATTCATGTGTTGACGTCTACCGCATCACTTGCTTCTGTGATTAAGTTATAACGAATGTCGTCATCTTTATTTATTGTTATGTGCAAACGATAAGTCTCTCGGGCTAAATAGAAATCAAATTAATTATAAAGTAATTGTTGTTCTTTGAATTCATAAAGATATGGAAAAACCTAACCGTGTCAATATTTTTAACGACGTTTGAAGTTATTGATGCGTAAAGAATTATCGTTTGTTTACTGAAGATGATACAATTTTTTTATTGGAATTTTATTGAGACCAATTTTATTGTTTCGTATTTAATGATTCACGGGTAATATTGCGAACAGTGTTTTTTATGTGAACAAGTGGATAAATTTTATTTATTTATATATAGTCAAGTATTAGTCAAACAATTCGATTGAAAGCTTTGTAAGGAATATCGACAGAGAGTTTTAGTAGCTCTTGATGAAATTAACTCTATTTCAAATTGTCTATTATTTTAAACTATGCCTACAAAAATCACCTCTAGATTAAATAAAATGATAAATTACGCTCATGGTAATTCTATATATGGATTAATAAGAAATCTTATGTAAAAGCTTATCAAGTAAAAAAAAGTCCAAATGATATTATATTTATAAATTTAAGTCATAGTAATTCGTGTGGTAAAATTTGTTTACAGCTTCTAGAGATAATTTTATTGGTATTATTGTGAAAAACTTGAAGTCGTCATGGAGCTTGTATGAAGAAATACTTTTAATATTTGTTTTATTTGGGTTTATTATTAAATATAACTATAAGAAGAAGTCAATAAAAGCAAAAAACATGGTATTTTCTTGCAATTATCATAATTAAATTTATGTTTCAGCTCACGAGCTAAAACCCTTTTATGATTGTAAATTTTAAAAATATCCACCAAGTTATAAATATAACTGTTTGGTTTTTGTACATCATAAAAAAAAATATTTGCATGTATAGAACAAGTTCACGTGGAATTCTCATAAATTGTATTTATAATAGTAAAATAATTATTTAAATCCCTGAAAAAAAATGCTAATACATTGCAACCCTATCAACTTTTGTTTGCCAGTAAAGTGTAAAAATTCAAACACTCGCGTTATCATATCAATAATATTTAAGATTTGAATAAGCAGAACTGTAAATGCCATTTTCCACCAATATATCAGAGAATTTACAGACGGGAGATATTTAAATAGGCAGATGATATAAATAAGCAAGTGCAAGTGTACTCAATTTGTTGTGAGCATATGTTTTTAGTATTCGTAAATATCATCAGTAATTTACATTTGTTTTTCAGGAAAAAGAAAACGAGAGAACACCGACATCAAATTTGTGAAAAAATTACGTCGGTTTGGTAATCTAGCTCTAACTGCTAATCTTACAATCGTTGTAAAAAAAAAAGAGGATGTTATTTTAAAAATAACCATTACACTGATTTTCATGGCATTAAAAAAATTACCATACAAATAGCAGGCGCGTACATCACGAGGCAGTCTTAACTGTATGCAAATCGCTTCTGTCAAAATTAACGTTGCGGATTTCCTTTGCAGCCAGAGCCGGCGGGGGCAAGATGGCCGCCGAGCTGAGATTGCCATCGACACAATGGCCGTGCGAGGGGGTCTGTTGCGCAAGCCTCCATTATTTGGATTTTTAAATTGAGCATTCAGGTACTTGGGTTGTGAAAAAATAGTTCTTGGCAGTTAGTAAGACAAAGGTTGGCCTCTTTAGCGAGGAGGTTTTTCATGCCAAGCTGAATATATTAGATCGCCTCGCGGTTCGGTGGTTGGAATACTTGCTTGTGGACGTGAGGTCTCAGGTTCAAGTACGCTTTCCAAATTCCAAAATCCTCAAAAAGCCTTTTGAGGCAATTACCTCAATATAAACATGGCTTCTAAACAAAAAAAATAGTCTATTTTTGGGCGTTGCATTTTATATAGTAATTCTCCAAGTATCTGTAATACAACGAAAATGTTTTAAAACATTACATCAAATTATATTTTTTTTATTAATAAAGCGGATGATTTATTAAACAAGTCGAAAATATTTTTATTAAATCAACATTCAAAATATTTTATTAAATCGTGGCAGAAATCTTATTCAAAGATTTTTCTTGACTATTCCAACTAAAAAACTAATATTTTGTGCCTATTCATACCATCGAACGTGTTTGTTATGAGCGCAATGCAATAAGCCCCTGAAGAAGGCCCCAGTATAGAGACAACAACGTTGGGCCGTCAAAAAAGAAACGCGGCATAATACCTAAGAATATTCAAGAGTATCTTAGTTGTTGTCACCAAATTCGTCCTTGGAGTGCAAATCCTGCGTGACGTCACGGCCGAGTACTTCGGACGCCGAGCATCGTCTCGATAACCCACAATTATAAATAATTCTCTGTGATAAACAAACCAAGAATTAACACATAATTACTGCCGGCTGTGACTCTTGACCCTTTTTATGTCATTTATTTTATTGGCAAGCGATATCCTAACCGATAACGTAATTATTAATTCATAATGTGCGGCTGCTCGCTTGACCCCCGGCCCCGTATCGCTCTGCTCGGCCTCGTTCCTGATGCTGCTTCTAAAGCCACAGATCTGGTGCCAGATTGACTGGTGAAGATCTGAACACACTCTGACATAAACTTAAATGACCTGAACTCAGCGTCGCTCCACAACAGGTACTTAATTTCCATAAAAAATCTAAAAAAATCTATTTTTTTTCAGGAGCTTCTTCAGTCTGATGAAACCAGCCACTGCTTCTAATAATGTTGAGTTATTGTCTTTGTTTAAATGTATATGGTATATATAAACTCTTTGTCAATGTTGAAGGACGCATACACCCTTGAAAAAAAAAATTATTTAAAAAACAAAAATGTTCACATTGTATAAGATAATTAGCTATGTATGGAGTTATTTTTTATATAATTTTACTGATTTTTAGTCATAGTTTGATGTTTGCAAGTTTCATTCCTTTAAGGCTCTAAATATTTTGATATTATCTAAATGAGTTGGAAACAAAATTAAAATATAATGCATAACAACTCAAAGCCTAACAGTTTTAAAATGTAATCGAAAAGTGTATGATAATCAAGTTTTTGAGATATCTAAAATTTCCTTACAATTAAAAAATGCCAAATCACGTAAATAATAATTATAAATACGCTCATTCATTTTGGTTGTTTTTTTAACAATTATTTGATAAATAATTATTATTACATACTTGCAATTAACGGTTAAATTTAACAGTAAGATATCGTTTACTTAAATTTGATAAAAAAAGGCTATAAAATAATATCATAAAAGATTATTTTTAATTGGAAAAATTGAAACGAAATATTGAAGCTATATTTAATTATAATCAACGGAAAAAATAACAAATGTAAATTTGAACAATTGTACTCCTACAATATTTTTGAGGTTTTCTTTAACTTGTTTATTTTGCTTGAAAATTTTATTTTAATTAAACAAACATTATAAATATAAACTTTTATACAAAAAATATTGAATTTCTATTATTCCTAATGCAGTTCTGAGTTAATGGCATCCATTAGTAGGTCTTAAATCACAACAATAACATCGTCCCTTATCGCAAGCCAATTAATTATTATAAGATATATTATATTATAAAATCTATTTTCGTTAATATGTTGCTATAATAAAACACATTTCACAGCTATAGTTATTTACTTGACTTTAAAATTTGTTTTAATAATAAAACACCGCAGTAAAAGCAATCATCCTCAGTGAAAATAATACCATGGTACATGTTATTCATACCGTGCAACAAATATAAACAGCCAATTGAATAGGTGATTACAAATATTTTTAATTATCGGTAAATGGTAAAGAAGGGTGCAAGGAAAATTATCAACGATTACATCAAACTGCTCTCTTACCTGTTTTTTTGCTTTCAGTGTCTTACGAAAGTGTAGGTGTAGATTTTTTGTTGAAATTACTTGAAATAATACTTCTTACGTTTTATTATTACACATTTAAAACATAACGAGTAATGAATTTCTGGATTTTATCTAATCACAAAGACCAAAGAGAACTGTAAAATCATCAAAACCACTATTTGAGTTTTTTGCTAGTCGATAGAGCTAGATCAAGGACAATTTTATAAATAATTATTTTTAGTGTTATCATCGACGTTAAATTTAAGACAAATTTCAAAATAACAACATGTCCTCTGATAAAATAATATTTATTAGAAGCTGTGAAGTAATAAATTACTGGCGTATTTTTCTTAGTGATTTTATCAATTTTAATATATTTGTTTACACTTGAGATATAATTAAGTTCAGAGATAAGCTGTTATTAAAGTTTAGCCATACAAAATACAAACACTATGTCTAAGAGTGCTATATATTTATATTGCTTATATGAAGATAGACATTCGACGTAATTATGTGAAGAAATAAAAATAAAAGGCAGGTGTTCGAATTCAAAACTTGCAGGCAAGTTATTGTTTTATTATCAATAATAATAATAATAATAATAATTGTACCATTATTCATTAAGCATATTATGTACAAAAGTTTTAATCCTAAATATCATTTATCACATATACATACATAATTATATCAACACATACACATCCATACATTTACATCACCTAACGTCACTACAAAATACAAGTTATTCCCAGAAGTTTGTTTATACTGAATAAATATTATGATAATTATGAATGTACGAAGACTTAATCCGTAAATATTGTTCAAGAATTTAAAAAAAGAGAAAGTAATTAAAAATCATAATATTTTTTTCATAAGTTGTATAATAAATAGATAAAGTTTTGCGTACTGTTATGGAAAGATATATATTTTTAAATTATTTACATTTTATGCCCTAACTTATCAGTATAAATGAAAGACTCAAAGCGTATTAAAATACTTACAATTTTTTTTTATATTCGAGCTTACTTTAAACGCGATCTTACAAAAGTCAAAATATGAATATCTGCTAACAATATTTTAAATCATGATTTTGGCAAATATTGTATGTATTCAACACATCGTAGCTGGCAAACGAATTGGTAATAAGAAATGACGTCATGTTTTAACAATAAAATCACAATATATATTAAATAAGAATAATAATGAATACCTTTAAAAGTGAAAAGGTATTTTGATTTAATTTAGATCAAGTTTGATAAAAAAATATTTGCTAAATCATTTTTCATAAAATATTTAATAAAAATCAATTTAAGAAGAACCATGCCAATGTTTACTAATAATAATAAATTGTAGGTTTAATTGACCATTTGTTACAATTGATTGAAACACAAAAAAAATTATTTTATTAAGTAAAGCATCCTGCACACTTAGTTGCACAATAGACAACATATTTGTATTATAATTTTCCAATAGCGTTGTTTTATTTTGGGTCATCAAAGCAAAAAAGGACGCTTTTGGCTAGTTTTGCCTGTCGGTTGTGTCGCCACGTGTGCAGGCAGCTTAACAGGATAATAATATATTCATAATCAGATATTCTTAAGATGTAAACGACTGTAGTATAATGGTTTTGTTGCTTTTGAGTTTTACATTTACGCTGATTTTTTAATACATCAATTACATTTAATATTAACATTACGTTCAACAAGCGGTATGTCCAGCCAATTTAATTTTTAAAATAATTTATTGAAGTATTTACACAAATGTCTTTGGCATTATATACAATTAGAGGCAAGTTAAGACGAACACTTAAACATTAATTTATACACATTAATCACAATTTACTATTGACAAAGGACATCTTCTCAAAAGATCACCGCGAATCTCGAAACACGCTCAAATTTTTGTAATTTTATATTAATCATTTTCAAGCATTGCTTTACAACCGACCGTTTTAATTATGAGTTCCTATATGTATATATATATATATATATTCGACTGTCAGAAATGATATATTTCCTTTTAATGTCAATATATTAATATTTACATATTTACATTTGAAAAACTGACATTGGATCGTTGAAATCTCAATCACTTATATAAGCCAAAGTTTTTTCTGTGAAGTTTGCGCTTTTGACATACAGATGACTGCAGTTACTTCGCGATTTGATTTATGGTTATTCGTTTACATCACTCTCTCTTGTACGCACGAAGGCGGGGAGATATATTAGTGGTTTTTTATCGGATACAACCGTGTTTAGATGAGATATCGCCATATCTCAAACTGTTTTTAAATACATCGATAAACAAGCCAGGCTTACATCTTTCCCGAATCTGACGCACCGTCTTTTTATGTAAAACAAAACTAATATTTCAACCAGTGAAAACTTGAAGATGTGGTTCAATGTGTTTACTACCTTCGCTTACCATTGATAGAACAAGGCATGGCAAGAAAAATACGCTTTAATTTATGGCATATTTTGAATCAATTTACTTGTAAATATTATCAAATTCATTAAATAAATACCCAGACGTATTAGCCAGTTAGTTTGCAGTCAAAAATTCGTATGAATTCGAAATATCAGTGAAACGCTACTTTTGAGTGATGAAGCTATATATATATATATATATAAAGATACAGGGTGTTATTAGACAATGTACAGCACACTAAAAACTGAAGGCCACTGATACTTAAACATTTTAAAAGTATTTAAAATAGCTTAGTGTTTTGCATATTAGAGCTTGGTAGATCATAGTTATTGAACGATTGCTGATAACAAAGTTTAATTCATATTAGCAGGATTGCGTTTTAAAATACAGCGAACAGCTTTGTATTGTAATCGGACATCAATAAGACACTTATGATTTGAATATTAAACATACAAATATTCAATTAAAAAAAATTAAGTACCGGTGGCATGGTATTTATAACAAACTTCAGGAGTGTATAAAAAAAATTTGTAAGCATTGTGTGTGTAATAATTTTTCAGTTTGCTTCCCGGGAAATATCATGTGTTGAGATTTCATCGAACGTATAGTTTAATTCATCAAATCAATCTTAAGCTTAGAGTCTTCTACACCTGGTGCTGGATGCCGCCATTGGGGCCCGGACTCGGGGGTCCCTGGGGCTGGCCCAGCATGGCCAGGTGCGGGGGCAGCAGTCCAGGGGGACCCAGGGGCCTGCCTCCGAGGAGAGCCCCCATCGGGTGGGCAGGATGGAAGTACTGCTGCAGCGCATGAGGGTACAGGGCGTGGTGAGGGTGTCTCGAGAACGAAGCCATCTTCAGCTTCTCGATCTCAGCTTCCTGGAGGCGCTTGGCTTTTGCGCGCCGATTTTGGAACCAGATTTTGACCTGCAGGCAAAAAATTACTGATTAGCTCATAAGCTCATATTTTCATATATTTTTTTATAAATATTTAGGTAGTATATAAATATAAATTGTAAGGGTGTATACCTGCGTTTCAGTCAATCGCAGCGAGCTGGAGAACTCGGCCCGCTCGGCGATGCTGAGGTACTGCTTGTCCCTGAACTTCTTCTCCAGAGCCAGCAGCTGCTGCGTGGTGAAGGGCGTTCGAGGCTTTCTGTTGGGTTTGTGTTTTCTGAGGTTGCATTTGAGCTTCGGAGGTTCACCGTTGGCATCTGCAATAAAAAATTTCAATCTTAGTTTTTTTGATAAATTTGATCAAATTGCTTAAATTCAAAGCATTTTTAACTAGTACTCTTGGAGGTGGGTGAGCTTCTGATATTGTTTCTGCATGCTGCTACTGAAGGAATATCAAATTTAGGTATCAGAGCTTTGTAAAGAAAGGATTATATAATAATACTTATATGGGTGGTAGTAATACGAAGACATTTCTAGTGTACACCCTAAAAAATACCAAAAATAGACTTTTTCATTGAGATCACCAAATTCATCCAAAGTTTTTTTTCTTTGTGGTGACATTTGCGTTTAATTAGTTTTTTTATTCTTCAATAAAAATACCAGTAAATTTACAAATTTATTAGCTCAACAAAGTGCTAGATAAGATCCCATGTTAATAACAAAGGTTTTAGAAATAGTAAATATAAAATCAAAACTACCTAATTTGACTGAGCAGGTTAATAGTTACACTAATGATGTACAATAAAATCCGTGCTAACAGTAATGTAGCAAAAACTATCGAATAAATAATGTGATAATAATCGAATCCAATTTTAGCTTTGACTTGTCTGCGCTTCAAAAATAAACCGTGAAAATATCTCTTTAGAAGCTTTTTATAGAATTAGAATAGCTGCTAAGAACCGTGTGTGTGTTTTTTTTATCAAAATAAAAAAAAGCTTGTAAGCGTCAGTAAAAAAAAAAGTCACTGACATTAATGATGATGCTGTTGGATCTGGGAGGTGTGTCACATTTGTGGAAATTTTATTAGTACGCGTCATCATAATTTCATGAATTTCAGAATATCTTCACAAAGTAGTTCGGGCATTCCGCGGGCGACAGTTGCTTTGTGCTCAGGGGAAACGGGAATTCCCCGATCCTTAAGAGGGTGGAGCTCGGACTACAGTGAGTCGATCCTTTTAATCATATCATATTTAAATAATATATCGAACAAACTTTTTATGTAATCCTTATATATTTAAAAACGGATTCGCGTCAAAATATCTGTATCTTAGAATTCACTGATTTTGCTACTTGTTGTGTAGTAAATGCTTTCGTCTTTCAAGTGCTTAATCAGACTTTTTTAAGGTGGTATTTGCGATTCGCTTCCTCGCCGATATTTTTAGTTGTACTTTAATATTATTTAATAATTATTTTATTTATTTAATAATTATTTAATTAGAGCCGAGTCCAGGCGCCTTAGGGGAGTGGTCCAGAGCACTTGAACTGCCCGGGCGATATATAGACTTCAGAGTAACACGTGTAGGACAAGAGAGGCGGTCTTCGGTGAAAGGCGACACGGAGATATGAGGGGATCCAGTGGAGTGGCGTGGAGGATGCTCAGCTGATGTGTTTACTAAACTCTGTAATTGACTGCTCGCTTTGAACGGGCAGCGGCGGCTCGTGCGCGCTTTTTTAAATTTATTTTTAATTTTTTCGATGTTTAAAAATTAAATTTACCGAATCTGTGTTGAAATTTATTTCGGTTCGTTTGATTGAAACTTTTAACACCACGAATTAACAAACAGTATTTTATATATTTTTTTAATTTTAGTAGTTATATAAATTGATGCAAAGACGTGAAATCCTAAATTTTGGCGAATCGATATTGGATAAAAAGTAATAAACTATAAACGAATGATAAACGATTGTTAAAATATAAACTCTTTATTAAATAGACCGTTATTTTATTTAAGTATCATGACCGATGAATTCTGAATGCAAAACCCGAAAGAGAATATCAAGGTTGTAAAATTCCGCTACTGCAATTTTTTTATAGAACTCAGACACGTATAAAAAATTAAAATAAACAGAGTGCATAATAAAAATATATTCTTTTTTGGATTTAAACCTAGATTGCTGCCTCTCCCACTCCTTGTGCTCTGACCCAAAGTCCAGAAGGCTGCGAGCCGCAAAACTGTTTGCAACCTCAACCCCGCGACGGGGAATTTATTTCCCAATATTTAGACCGACATGCATGTTAATTATAATCGTTGGGGTACATTCTCATGTCGCTGGCTGTGGATGGCGAGGAGTCCGCAGTACGCCGCACGTAAATAGCCCATTTGAATGGGACATTAGTACTTGGCCGACCGCCAGACACTTATTCCCAACGACAGGACCAAGCCGAGGTGATTTATAAACCGATATATTATCTTGTAATAACCTCATGCAATAAAAAATTAAACTATCATAATAAACTGCGTGATTTATCGCCGTTTTAATTTAATTTGTGCTATTATTTGTTTTTAATAAATAATATATGCTGTAAAGATATCGCTTTTGTACACATTGACGTAAATTAAGCCATTATCTTTTTTTTTATATTGTGATTAAACCTCGTCTCTGTTTATAGCTATCGTTTTCAGGGGAGCTGTAGCAGATGTCATTAACACGACTCCGCAACCAAAAAGGCACGCCAAACTAGTTGCGACAGTAAATAATCTAAATATTTATTTTCATAACCAGTAAATAAATATTAATAATAAAGCTTTCATCCCGGTGGAACTAACTCGAACTCAAATAACCCAAGGGCTTTGTCGCTCAGTTTTTAAGGGCATTCCGAATCGCGCGCCTTCTGGGAGGGCCGCCGGCATGAAATGCATTCACACTACTGCAGGCTTTTCATATTCGATTCGAGACATTGCGAAAACACTATTTTATCTTGTTATGAATACTAAATTTCAACGCTGATAATTGTATGATTAATGCCAGAACAAAATTGTTTGTAAGCAAATGTAATAAAAATATTTGTACCACTCGGAAGCATTGTGAGATTTGCATGAATTATTAATAATCGTTATATTAAGTCTTGATTTTTTTATTAGTATGCTTGCGTTGCTTTAAAACACAGTTTCCCAAACTATTTTGTCCCGTGATTTCCTGTTTTTCGTCGACCCCCTGCCTTGCTAGTATTGAATTTTTATAAATTCATCAACTTCAAACATATTTTTGACATCTTATTCAGAACAACTCACTTTCATAGGATTTACTTTACAGTGGGTTTAAAAATGAAAATGTTAATTATACTTTTATTAACATTCAGAAAATCAATATTTTTGACAGAGAATACTTGGTATAAATACATTAATTAAAAACATTCAAAATACTTGTACGCATCAGGGTTTCGATTCGTCACAAAGTACATCGGTACAATCTGTGTTCGGTGCATTATGACATTTACGAAATGTCTTAATTTTCGTAGACCCCCATTTACAGTTCATGGACCCCCAATTTGATTTTTCGCTGTCATCGACCCCTTGCATGGCGAAATCGACCCCTGGGGGTCGACACTGACCACTTTGGGAACCTCTGCTTTAAAATAAATACAAAACGAGCGCACCTGAAGTGCCAATATAATTAGGTACACGCGGGACCACCGCGCGGCATTTTTAACAATCCAAAACCAATAAAAGCCTTAGGCCTCCCGAGCCAATAGCGAGCGATCAATTTAAATACCGGACTTCAAACTCAAACTGGGGACTTCAAAGCTGGCTCGGGTTTACTGCCCATTCGCAGCGGCTTTCGCCACAGTGCCGGCGATGCGAATGTGACCGTATTACGGTTAATGCGGGGATTTGATTAGGTGACGGGGTGATTGAAACGGCATTCGGTACGCGTCCCGGCTGGGTTGCTTTGTGAGCGGCTCGGCCGACTTCGGGGCCGATTCGTCAGGGCTCGGGGCTTTTTGATCCGCCATTTGAGCTTGACGCCTAAATTGGAATTATTTTAATTATCCCAAAAAATATTTCCGTTAATAACATACCTTTCAGTTCTCAAGCTACCGAAAATAAATTGCTTAATTCGATGATAAAACTTGACCCAAAAGTTTGATGCAACAAAATGAATTGAATCATT
Source organism: Atopsyche davidsoni (assembly GCA_022113835.1). Taxonomy (NCBI): domain Eukaryota; kingdom Metazoa; phylum Arthropoda; class Insecta; order Trichoptera; family Hydrobiosidae; genus Atopsyche; species Atopsyche davidsoni. The sequence goes on from JAILWY010000025.1 coordinate 4,969,866, forward strand.
GAAATTTTTTTGCCTTTGAAATAAAATAGTGAACTTATCGGAAACATTGCATACATTCACGACAGGATGTATAATAAAAACTCATATCGTAAACTCACGGTTAAATGAGTTTAACAATGTGAAATAGAATTACGCAATCCAATTTTCTGATTAAAGTTTATAGGAGCGTTTATCCAGTCTGAACCACAATCAAATTATCGATCAAAATTACGTTTTCGCAGAATAAAACCAATGCCTATTATGAGTTCATTTCATAGCTAATGTGTTGTTATATCAACCGAACAGTATGCACGAGGCTTCAAATTTACGACTTGGGGTTGAAGACATCGAGATTGCTGGAAGCAAAACTTGAACCATACATATAGATTTCATTTAAAAAATTGGCACTTTTAGTAAAATATAGTTAGGAAGTTCTTCTGGAAGTCAGAAGTTCAGCCAAATACGTTTTCTGGTCCAGTATAGAAATTTGTTCAGTGAGTTGGTTTCAGTGAGAAGAATAAGGTAGTCTTACCGCAAAATATGTACATTCGACGTGGTTTTTATTTTTATTTCGAAATCCGTCTAATGCAATCTGAGCTCAAGTAATTTTTAAATACGCTACTTTATAAGAGTTGAAAGCAAATATTGAGAAATTATTTATGGTTTAAAACGTCTCCAGTATTCGTGCTTGTATAATTATTTCTGAATATATAAATTAAAAACATTTAAGCATAGCATTAAAATCGGGGATTTTTTTACTAAAATAACAGTTCGTCTGTTATTATATTTTTTTACTTGGGAAAGGTTAAGTTTGAACCGTGACTCTTCGTAACCAATTAAGCAGCTCTTTACAGGTGAACAATTACTATAAATGTATTTTAATATGAACCAAGTTATGCAGTGATAAAATGTATTTTCCCTTTTTTATAAGCTAACATTTAATAAGATGCATACAATATCTACCTTCAAGAATACAATTTAAAATAATGACGTATTTATTGTTACATTTTTCCAAGCCGGTTGCGTGAGACCGCTTATAATATTGTCTACAATCCATGATTGCGTGTGTAATGTATCCCGTGTAACATACCGGCTAGGGTGACCAGGCATTGGACATTTTTATGCCTTTATGCATTCTAAGGATTTTTTTTTAATTTAAGAAAATATCAACAGCATTGGCGATTAAAATGTCCCGTAATGAATCCTTAAATTGAAATTTTATTTTAGAGGCCTATTAATTTCATTTGAGGATTATTATAGTACTCAGTTTTTTTATGATTATTTATTTTTATTTAAGGTTCTCTAAAATTGGCTTTGTACGATTAAATCCTGATATGTTAATTTATTTTTTAAAGCGTTAATATTGTAATGGTTTAAATAAAATATTCTTTATATCACCATTGGAATACATAGAATTTGACCGTTATGGTCTTGGTGTTGAGGCGTCGAGGTGTGGTCACCCTACCCACACATGCGGCCTCCCAAGCCACTAAACAACTAATTTTATATTAATTTTATACGTATCCAGTTTTTCGATAATCACATCGCGTGCACGGAACGCTCTCACTGACAAATGATTGGGAAAAAATTCTGTTATCGTATAGTGAAGTAGCAAGCCTCGGCCGTCAGGCGACCGCCGTTATCGGAGCTTTCTGTCGTCGGTATTCATAAAACCTGGAAATAAACCATCTTAACGGCAGATCTCCGAGCAAATTAAAGGCGCTTTGGGGCTTTATTTGTAAGGTATAAAGCAGATAAGCTCCCGTGTAAAAATTTTATTGCTGAGTTTTTGTATTATTTATACACAAGTGAGTTTGGCTTTGTGAATATCGACCTTTAAGCTGCTTTTACACGGGATAATACAACTTCACTATATGCTACCCAAAGCCGTCTACACACGCTGAAACAAAATTTACTATACATTTGATATATTAGCTGGCATTAACATTATCAAAACACAAATCAACAGAAACTAACCAAATGCGTTTCCTGCTTTTTTAAAGATTGTTGGCTAACTCGTTGGTCGAGTTATAATTATGTTCTCCAGTGTGTAGGCAGCTTTACAATAATAGTTTAAAAATTTATTTGCAATTTAGTCGGTTGTGTTACAGCGTGTAAAGACTGCCGTCTAAGTAAAAACCGCTTCTCTCATTCAATATGAAATCGATTTATTTTAATTGTATACCTAATCGTTATAAGAAAGCTTTCTGACACGCCATTAACCAATTCAATATACTAATGAAGACAAAGATATTTAAATAAAATAAATTTCAAATAAACACGACGCCTTGATGGACACTTAAAAAAAAAACATAATTAATTACCCCGACATGCAAATAAACTTGAATAAAAAAAAAATTGTTTCAGTCGAGAATACATCTGTCGTCTATTGCTCGAGGCGAAATATTTATTTGATTTTTTAATTTTTCATTTTGTCAGGCTGCTTTTGATTTTTTCGCCGGCGTCGCCGCACTCTGGCGGGGGAGCGAGGGCGCAGTTTTTAGTTTTTACGGTGATTTCGTTTGACGTCTCGTTGCCCGCTGAAATTAATGCCCGGGCGGTGGGCGAGCGAACAACTGCAACAACTTAAAATCGCAATAAAAACTTTTAATTGATGGCAGACACGGCGGATTCTCGATGCTGCGGCTTTTTTGCGTTGTGTCTCAATAAACCATCGGGGAAATATGTTTGCAGTAAACGTCCAATAAACAAACGACTCCTCGCATGAAAAGCTGGAATAAATTAATTTCTGCTCTAGCAAAATGCCCCGTTGTGCTCCATCAGTACAACAGTTCAGATTCCGTGTTCGTAGGTTTTGGCAGTCGTTGGGTGTGTTGCGTTATATTTCAAATCTTCTGACGTTTCAATCTCGCTACTGGGGTCATCCTCAAGGTTTCTTAACCCTTTCCACTCCGTATCGACATGGTAAATTCCTTTGTAACTGCGTTGGCGACTATAGGTCGCCATAGTGCACCTTTTATTGTTTTCCCTATAAGAAGTCTAGGTGCATATTAGAGCAGGTATAAACCCTTTTTGTCAGTTTTGCAAAGTAATTACTGCCATTCAGACGTATTCACATTGTTAAAATAAAAAAAACCAACAAAAAAAAGTCCGGAGTTCAAAGAGTTAATAACGAAGTATATCTAAGTCTTATTTTAATATTTTTTAATCAAGTTGTCTACACACGTTTACCGATAGCGTCAGATTTTGTTGATTTTTTAATTAATTGGGAACATAATATTATACTTATTTACTTATAACTCCAGTTTTTTATTTTATTATATGACTAAATAGGATAAGGAAAAAGTACTTTATATAATTTTTTCAAGTGTTTCTGACTGACAAATAATTAATTCGGCAAAAAAAATATAACCGTGAAAATATATAAAAAGGAATTGAAATCAGTTGAATATTGTGAAATTGAAGTATTTAGCATAAACGCATTAGAAAGCCGTATCATGATTTTTATATAAAATATTTAAGTGCAAGACATTTTTAAGTAGTTTATATAGAAATAATTTTAAATTAATAATACACCCTTAGTAATGTGAAAATGTAGCGGTAAGTATGTTTATGTAAATATTAAACTTTACATATTACAATATAGATCTGAGAAGAAATGTGGAATAATTTCTCGAGGGATAATGGGTTGAGATAAATCTATTAGCATGTGTCGCCGAGGGGAGAGCGCGGTAGACGGACGGCGCGGAGTCAGGAGTTATGTGCTCCGAGGAATTCTGGTCAGGCCCAGACTGGCAAACGGGCATTCAATATATTAATAAATCCACATTTATCTCCCGAACAAGATCTTTGTGTTTGATCAATTGATTTCCATATAAAACGACGGGAAAAATCTTCACACAACTCCTGTGAGATACTCACTGCTATATTGCATAATGCAGATTACTTGATCTATATCCAAAGCCTATCAACTTGTTGGAAGATCGTAATATAATATTATTCCATTCAATCGGAGTCGTTGGTATATTGTATATAATAAGTGTTCAAATCTTCTTGTAAAAAAATATACAAAACGACGTATTTTTTTAAGCCTTTTATAAGCTGTATCAAAATATGAAATATTTTTGATTATAGGTAGTTCTGAGCGTTAACTAATTTTTATGAATTTTTCAACCTTTTGTTCCACATTTTTCACATAAATTTAAAAATTCTTATCTATAAGTTTCAAATTAAATCAGCGGTCCCCAAAAGATAACATCGATTCCACTGCATTCATTGACTCTTCAGTCCGGGGCATGCGTCAAAGAGACCCAATTAGAAATCACGTAAAAGCTTGCAAAAAAACGTCGCAAATATAATGAGGGAAGAATTAAGAAAGTAGGAATCCAGCGCTCGCCAACCATTCTAAAAAAAATCCTCAATGGTTCCGAGTCGACTCTAAAAGCACTCGACTTCAAAGGGTGGCCTGATTTATTACCCAAACAATCGACTTTATTTCGCGCCGTCTTTGAAACGCGACCCAATGATTGAGAACCACTTGGAATTGGGAGCGGTAAATAAAAATAAAGTGGAATTAAGAAATGTGTTTGTTAACAAAGCGATTCTCTTGTAGACCTGAATCCCGGAATATAAATCGGCGGGTCGATTGAATTACTGCCCGGTTTATTTTAACGGATTGATTATTTGTAATTATCTTTGTTTTATAGAGAAATTAAAATTTTAGAAAAAAAAACGATAAATAACGTATCTTAGTGTTAATACAGATAAACCAATTATGTGTTTATAAAAAAAAAGCTGATGATTTCTATTCTAAAAGAACACAACCCACCATACGATGACTTAATTTAATTTTGTGTTTTATAAAAAAATTAACGATCATAAATTTGATCAAGAATTAATATAAAAACAAGTATGGCCGTGAAATTATTATTTTTATTTGATAAGTTAACAATTTGATACAACAATACTTGATGCCATAGTTTTAGTGCGCTCATATATAATATTAAATTTTCGGATCGAGTTTTGACAGGTTTCAACTTCGTTTGCAATGCAGATATCCTTCGCTATTTGAGAATGATAATTTCAAGTGAGATTTATTTCTAGTTTGAGGCCAAAACCTTCATTTAATTTATGCAGAGGTATTTTACTAGCCTTGAGATAATATTTCCATGTCGTTCCCCACACCCGAAAATGGCACAGATTTCCCACGTTATATACTATTGTAACGCGTTTTAATCAGGTTCAGTTCTGTCTACCTTGATTTTTAAGTAATCTTTACTAAATATACTACTTTCATAAAATATATGTATAAGTAGAAAAAGCCTTAACCAAGACAAATTAAAAGTATCAACTATCAGTATATGTATTATTGTAAAGCAACTGCAATGCTTTTTGGTATTTTAATAGTATTTAAACTTATTCATGTAAATATTTTTATTAAAAAGTGTAAAATCTTTTAAAACAAAAATCGAAACGTATGCCCATATTTTGATTGGAATAATTAAAACTTCAGATGAGTTAAACATGTAAGCTGCCTAATTAATATTTGGTCAATAGTATAACACAGTTTTGTTAGGTAAAACTATAAAAAAAAACGTTAAATAAACAATTAGTTGTCTGTTGTGTCACAGCGTGTGGCAGTACATGAAAACTATAACAGATATTGTTAAGTTAAAAATTCAGTAATATTTGTTTTAATTTTATATCAAAATTGATGAATTGCAGTGACATCTGTTAATTATTAAAGACCACAGAGTAGAGGTTTTATTTTTAAACAGTTCAACATTTGGCTTTGGTTATTTCTCAGACGCGAAGTCGACAGACTTGTAAATGCATTTCTTATTTTTAATGTCCCTCTAAATAAGTTTTCATTGCAAATTATCGCTCCTTCCGAGAAAAAAACGAGTAAATGCCGCCGGGATTAATTTGTTTCCAATTGTTAAGTGGAAACACACCCGCGAATTACTTGAAGACTTTAATAAGTTTGTGAAAAAAAATGCTATGCAGTATTCACATGTTATGAGATTAGCGTGACAATGTCGATTAGTTTGGATTAAAAATTACTTCCATAAAATAATAATAAATATTATTTTCATATTTAACTATTGAATGTAAAATATATCCGCATTTTTCACCAATGCAGATCGATTGTGCTCAAATTATGTTTTTATGAAATCATTCACGCTAGTATAATCTTAAAGACATGAAAATATGCATTTAAAGTTCTCTATCACAATTTGCAACCGAATTGTAATTGGCCAATATTATCCTCTATTTTATTTTTTTATTAAGCAAAACCATTCAAAACATCCAAAATAAAAGGACACTTTTGGCAGACTGCAAATCAGTTGCAGGTTGTCTAGTTGCTTAACTTTTCATTGCGTAATTCAATAGAGAACCGATGGTTTAAATTTTTGTAAATGCGTCTTCATTTCAAATATTTTATTTAATGAGCAAGATATTTTGATTTGATTCCCAATAATCTGTATTAAATCAAGAGAGGCCGAGTGGAAGTTTTTTATCGTTCAAAATTGTTATTTATTTATGACTTCATTTATTTTCCTTATCAAATAAATTACATTTTCTACGCTCAAGGTACAAATGAAAATAAATTATTTAAAAAATAAATTGCGTGGATCGAAAACATTGCCATACCAATAATATTCCAACGCTCATTAATTTTTTACGATTCACAATGTTATAGGTACATGTATTTTTCACATTTTGTTTTTTTTATAGTGAATAAAGCACAGGAGTAGTGATAGTTATTATTGGAAAAATAATTTTCAAGCAAACATTTAAATCATTTGATAAAGTCATATCTAACCTCCAACAAGTATTCGCTATCAAAGAAAATCAAATTTCAAATACAATTAAGTATGAAATAATAGTGTGAGTTTAAAATACAATTATTTATATATTTGAAAATAATCGCGCATTCTTTGTAAGAAAATGTTGAAATCTTGGGTTATATTTTGTTGATAAGTCAACCATGTTTGATTTGCTTAGGCGCATCATATTTTTTTCAATCATGGAAAATTTTGAAATATGGCGAAAAAAACAGCATTTGGGGGAGTCACTTTTTTGCTAAGAAAACTGCAGTCGAAAGTCATCGTTTGCTCATGGAATTGTATGGCAAACATGTTCTTGCGAAAACACAGTGTTTTGAGAGGTTTCAACGCTTTAAAATTGGCGATTTGACATCAAAGATAATAAACGGCCAGGACAGCCGAAAAAAAATAAGATAAAGGATTGGAAGCGTTACTCGATCAAGACTCGTGTTAAACACAAGAAGAGCTTGCGAAATCATTGGAACTGACTCAAGCAGCCACTTCCAAGCGCCTAAAAGCATTGGGATTCATCCAGAAGCATGGAAATTGGGTGCCATACGAGTTGAACCCGAGACACGTGGAAAGGCGATTTCGCATGTCTGAGACACCCGAGCGTCATAAAAAGAAGTCGTTTTTGCATCGAATTGTTACTGGCGACGGAAAATAGATTCATTAAGACAACCCAAAGAGCAAAAAATCGTATTTGAAGCCCGGCCAACCAGCCAAATCGACACCGAAGAAGAATATTCACGCTGCCAAGATAATGCTCTGTATTTGGTGGGACCAGAAGGGAGTTGTGTATTATGAGGTTTTAAAACCGGGTGAAACCACTACTGGAGAGGTGTACCAACAACATCTGATTCGTCAAAAGAGAGCATTGATGGAAAAACGGCCAGAATGGGAGACCAGAAACGAGACATTGATTTTCCAACATGACAATGCTCAGCCATATGTTGCTCAACCCGTTAAAAACTATTTGGAAAACAGTGGATGGGAAGTTTTGCTCTTCCTCCATATAGTCCAGACTTGGAGCCTTCTGACTACCTTTTTTATTTTGTACGGTCGATGCAGAATGGACATTCCGGAATACGCTGCACTTCAGTCCAAGGCATCAAAAATTGGGTCGATTCGTTCTTTGGTTCAAAACATGACCGGTTTTTTTGGGATGGCATCCATAAATTGCCAAAAAGATGGGGAAATACTTTGACAATACTTTGAATAACAGAATTGTACAAAATTTTCTTAAATAAACACTCAAATTTCCTAAAAAAAATCCGGTTTTTAAAGAATAGACAGATAAAATAAGGAATAGTTTTTAGTTTCAGGAAAATCAAATCAATTGGAGGCTGTTTAATGTTTATTTCTATTATTCCAACGAGCATGCTACTATAAAATTTTCTGACAGCAGAAAGAGCTGACCCGTTTCTGAGTTGGAGAAGGGCAGAAACACAAAAGTTGCGGCCAACCTTTGAGATATAATTTTCGTATTTTCTTAGGTTATAAACACTATACCATTAAGTGTAGTAGAAGCCAGGTTAATTTTCCTGAAACTTGAAATCTGAATCGACCCCAGAATCTAAATGATGATCTCCAATAGTATTTTTATGGGTCGTTACAGCAATCGTACGCGGCGCGGTATCTTTTGATTCCGTCCACCATCAGTTTAATTGACCGCTCAACAACTCAATCTTAAGGAAATTATTCTGCTACTTTTATTTCCCATTACTTTTATATCTGACACCATTAAAATTTACAACAAATCCATAATATTTAAAGTTTAGTTTATTAAACTTTTTTTATATTATTTCAGCAAATATAATATTTATTAGAGGAAATTTTGTGTAGAAATATATTTGCGTTGGTTTATACATAAATTAAAAAATAATATTACTACTTAAATTACTCTTTTGGTAGTTGTGATGGACGCTTGATGTCATTTTTTTCCCCGAAAGTTGTAAAGAAGAATTTAGGTTTATTGACAAAATAGATAATTTGAAATGAGTTTTTTTTTCAGAACGATAATAAGGCTTAAAGCGAGTAAAAGAGGTTTAGTTTAGATGTTAATATAACCAATAAATCTAAATAAATTTAAAAGTGTTGTTGTTGAGTACAAATTTACAACAATATTGCTATGAATGATATATATTCTTTTAAGTGAATACAAAAAGCTGTAGCTATTGCCATAATTATAGCTTTATTTTAAATGAGCCCTGAAACAGCTCATTTTTCATTATTTATATTGCACTATAACAACGTAGGAGTTATTTCAGTTTATTATTTAGGATTTTGAGAATATACGTTGTCGTAAAAATTTCAGTGTCTTTTAGAAAGACAATATTATGTATTACTATCAAACAACGAAAAACATTTTAAATATAATTGTAACCTGATTCCGTTGACATAGTATTAGAAAGCATTCCGTGTATGATTTAATTTTATACAAATCGTATTGAAGTAAAGCTATTTATAACTAAAAAAAGATTAGGAAAATTGTGTTTACCAAAATTGTGTATGTGTGTATATATGAGGTCACAAAAAAGCCAAATGTTTTGATTATGTTCAGGATTAAAATAACCAATCGGTACACATTATTTCACATCGATTGTTTAAGTAACTAGAACTGGTTTAACTGATATGGATAGGAATTTCGAAATACTTCTAACAAAACCACATTCAATTACCTGTGATATTTAGAAAATACACAAACAAAAAGCAATATGTCTGAATAATTTATGCTTATTTATTCTGCAATTCGTGCCGAGAGAGGCGCGTGTTGGCGCATTAGACAAATATGGAGTGTCCAAGTAATTGACTATTGAAATATAGACTATTAATGGGCTAGAAAAGTGCATACCGTTTCAGCTAAAACCGAGTACATGTCGCAACGTGTAAAAATGCATGCAAAAAGACACAGATAATGCAATTCATACTGAATTGGCTTGATTACTAATTGTTAATTAGTTGCAACACAGTCATGGTTTTAAAAAACCTCAGTCAACAGCAACGTGAAAGTTATATGCAAAAATTATAAAAATCCGATTGAAGCACACATACAATACAGCGATTGCTAGTATTATTTTTTATTAAACTCGATAATAAACCATTTTACCAATCATTTTTCAAATATTCCTATTATATCAAATTGAGCAAAAAAACCACGTGAATCATATTTCTAATCAACAATAATACCTCACTTTTCGCGATTGAATTTTAATATAGTAATTTCGTCTGGATTATCATTCGTTCAAATTGCACACTCGGTGGAAGCTTGGAGTATAAGTATTAGAATCCCCATCGATTGTGGTGATTACCATAACACAAACGTCTTTATTAAAACGATAATGAGTTGTCGATTTAGTATGTCGGGATTTGCATACAGTCGGACAGGTCGGCACGGCGATGCGAGGAGCGCAATTGGCAGACAATGCTGGCGCATCCGCCACCAGCCGCCGGAGGAGGCGCCGGGCCAGGGTCTGCCAGGGTCTGCCAGCGTCTGCCAGGGTCTGCCACGCTCCAGCAGCCGGAGACAGATGGACGTCCGCCCTGGTGGGGCATCTCCAGCCGCCGTCACGCCCGAGCTGGAGATCTCGGAGCCGATTGCCAACAACTAGGTCTAAAAATCTTATGAATTATACCGCGCTGATTGAAAATTCTTCGAAAACATCGAGTCTTTACGAAGTGTTGAAATAACACAGTATTATTTTTCCCAAAGCGGTGAATTTTTTTTTCATGGCTTTAATTGAATCTGAATAATCTAAAAATTGGTATTTTAGTGAATTGAATTCTGCGTTTTTTGGTTTGTTTCGGTTAGTTATCAAGCGCTAAATGTGAATTGATGCTCTATTTGCGATTTTTAACACCTCGCGTTTACCGTATTTCATCACTTTTCGTTTTAAAAGTGCTTATTTTAGTCGTTTATGTAATTTTGCGAGCAGACGTGAAATCCTTAATTTTGGCGAATCGATGTTAGATATAAAACGTTCTTCCAATAAACTATAAATGATTGATAAGTGATGTTAAAACAAGAAACATGCAACCAAACAGACCGTTATTTTTATTAAAATGTCACGGCCGACGAATACATATTAAACGTCTTGAGTTATAGAATCATTGAGACCGTAATCATAATCTTCTAAAATGGCATTTAAGAAAATTAGTTTTTATAGTTAAATTGATACTATAAAGCTCCCTCAGTTACAACGGCATTATTTTTTAAACTTATTGTTCTGTGACCTGTTGTAACAAATATGGAAGATTCCGTGTTTATAAATATAAAAATTGACTAATGCAAGAAATAACCCTTTAAAAAAATAATTAGTTAAATAAATTTTAATTCCTCGTATAAAATAAGCTATACGTTAACTTTTAACTTGAACTTAACCGTTTCTTAGCTTTGATGGTCTATTATCCACGTACCTGTGGAGGTACAGTACGCTTACCCCACCCTCCCGTAAACAAGGGTAGTATTACCTATTGTTTTGTTATGGGGTTCCGAAGATTGAAGCCTTTCAAAGAGGATTTGTCAGCTTCTAAGAGATTCAGAAGGATCTAAGGATGTTTCGATTTTGCATCAACACAGCTTTGAGAGTAATCCCCTAACAATCGAATGACTTTGAGAAGATCTGAAACCATTTGCTAAAGATTTAGAAAATAAACCATACTAATATATTCTTTATCTTAGAAGTATTCTGTTTAAAACCTGTTTTTATTATTAACGAGAAATGTTTTATATTGTTTTAGAAAACATATAATATTATTTAAACGATAATAAAGATTGTATAATTAGGATGTTCATCGCGTGTTTTGATGCCTTTTATTGTTAATTTCTTTTCATATATTTAAAACAGAAACTGTTTTTTTTCAATCTCTCAGTATATTTATGGCCAACACGTAACCATTATAAAAATAACCTGTTCTCTAATGTGGTGCTAAATATACACATACGAGTCACTTGTAAAGACAATGAGCTTTAATTTCTCGGCTCATAATAGGGTTTTAACACTTATTAAATTTTGATATTTTTATGCGTATTTCTAGCATTAATATAAATTATTGCTTATTCTTTCAACCAAAGTAGCAAATAAATACTATCGGATCGTTCCTAATTTTTTGGAGATCATAAAAATATTCGTTGACATCGTATTTCATTATAATTCAGATCACATTTAAAAATCATCTTTTTCAAAGTCATATTCTACAGCTGAAATAATCTTCGTTTCAATGAAAACATCCATTCACTTAAATATGAAATTATTTCAGTGAGTAATGTATTTAGAGCAATTTTTACTTGCCAGATACTAGATTTAACCAATGAAATAAATATTTTTTTGAAGCTAACGGTTCATCAAAGTGATCTTGCACTTATGTACAACAATGCCAAAAAAACGCGACGCAAAAAATAACAAATAATATTTATAAATTTTATTCTAATATTTTTTTTACAGCTGAAAGCTTGACATATCACTATTGACTCTTCGACAAAGTTGAATATTTTATTTTCAACGCTGTTTTTTTTTATTATTTATTATTAAATCTATTGATTGTCGACGCGCCGTCACTGAGCCTCAAAGCACTCGAGCGACGCTGCATACAAGAGGTAAAAATAACAACGCGCCGCCACTGCTTTATTAGATTGTTGAAAAGCGTTAATTGGCGGTTAATATTTCTGTTTTATTTTCATACCATTATATTATATGTGGACTGTCTTGAGAGTTATAATTGTACAACAGCCTAACGCGTTTGCTTTTCAGCCATAATTTAAATGAATAAAACAGCAATAAACGTTAAAAATAAAGTTTATTATAGACTAGATATATAACAATTGAAATAAGCATTAATTTTTTTGTTTGTTTATATAAATGTTTTATATCCTTGTTATGCTATTTTGGAGATAATTATAAGACAGTATTTCAAGAAAAATAATTCAGAGTTCTGTAAATTTTCGTTTGAATTTTTTTTTATATCTTTTTGATAAAAAGTAGCATGTTATATAGTTATATATATATTTTTTTAATTTTTAGATTTATACGAACGTATCATAGTATCATCAACGTATCATCTGAGAGCGCACAGTGTCTTTATAGCAAGTAGGAGAAATGACTCCAATGATATGGTTTTTTAATATTTCGAAGAGCTTAAAGACTTAAATCATTATTTGCTATGTCATTGCTAACATCCCTCACGCCAACTTGCCCAAGTAAAAATAATAAAATAACTGATTCGGTATGTTTTACCAGCCGGTGCATTTCCAGCCCGATACAATGACTGAGAACAATTTAAAAATAAACACCAAGACTCGGGATTAATTCTGTTTATAAGTGAAATAATGTGAAAATAAATAAGATTAAATAGATTCTTCTTCACCTAATTACATTCCGAGGTACCTCGTTATTACTAATTTCTACGAAATTAGCGAAGCTCGTTAATATAAGGTAATTTATTATCGTGAGATGAGAACTGAATGAGGCTTCTTTGATGTTTTTTCAATACAACTTCCGGTAAACAATGCCACACCAGACAAGAGCCTCCGTTTCTAGCGTGGCTGCGTTTGTTAAAGTAAAGGTGAGTCCCATACAAACCAACAAATGCACATTGCAGTTCCTTGTTATATTTATTTATAATAATTTAAATTTAAAAAAAATTCAAACCAATTATATTTATTAATACACAATCATTAATTCAAAAAAAGTCTTAATCAATTTTGCTACCCTTTCTTATAAATATATTTTATTAAAAGATTAAGATTGAAAGAATGCATTAACAAACAAAACAATATTATTACTGTATATTTTGCGAACAAAATCTTATCGTGTATATTTTAATTAGAGTTTCCAAGAAATCGTTAAAAAATTTAAAGATTAACTTATATTTTTCATGTACTTAATAAATTTCCAGATAAATGCTGTGCTAATCACAGTTGTTGAACGAAATATTAAAATACGGCTGATAAGTGCCCCAACTATTTTGAACTTCATATTTATTTATTATTTGTAACAATATTTAAATTTCAAATCCTATGGCGTCATTGAAATAAAGTTATTCTAAGCTTAAACTAAACAGGTTTTCAGGTACTGAAAATATTCAACTGAAAAATATCAATGCTTACCCCACTACTTCTACATCCAGAACAAATCCCTCCGCAATCATTCCAAGTCCACTCTTTCATTACCGATCTATTACATACCCTGAGGGCACAGAATGCCAGTCATGCAAAAGGAACAGAATTAAATATATTTATCTTATATGAAATACAAAAATTAAGTTATATAATAGTTTAGCATGGTATTAGCGAGTGTGCTCTGAAGGCGCTTCAGTATGAACGCGCCACAGAGAAAATAATTGGCTCTGGAAGACAATGCCTCGCCGGTTGCGTAAATTAAGATAAAGTATTTTCAGATCGCACTCTTGAAAATTTTTGCCAGCGCTTATTAAATATGAATTCAAGTCACCCCGTGGGAATTCGGAGAAAAATAACAAGAAAAAGATCCGCTGTTGCCCTTAGTAAGAAGCAAATATTTTTCCATCAAAAATTCTAGCCGCAATGCTATGGTATTATATTCTTTACATTAAAGATCTTAGCTGTTAAAAATCGCATTTACTTAATTAAAAATGGAGTAATACAACGTAAACCAGCCAATCTTGATTAAATTTAAAAAATTGAGTTATTTCCTACAAAAGCAAAAATTTCTACTTGTACTGCAATCCAGATTAATATGATATTTATTTTTGTAACAAAACTAATTTTATTCAAATATGCCAACTGCTAAATAGGAGACCTGTATTATTAATCTCTTAACTGGAATGGTGCTAACGTGGCCACAACTGTGTAGCAGCTTAAAATGTCGCTAAATCGGCTAGAACGTCGGTTAGCTAGATTGTTCAGTTAGTTAGAACAAACACAGCCTCTTTATAAGAACGCTTGTATAGTTCCAAATGTAGGAAAAATACATAATAAAATAAATATTTTCTGTAAAACATAAGTGAAAAAAAAGTAAGTGCAATTATCTTAAACTTAGCATAGACTCATCTTGGTAAAAATATTTTTTTTATTATGTAGGCAAGTAGTACTTGCCTATATGAGAAATATGATTGAATGTGCTTGTTTTCTTGTTGCTGAAAAATGTTAGTTTGCCTTTTCATTACGAAATTATATAAATTACACATTAATCAAACGGAATGCGAAATCTTGATTGTGTTTTATCCTTAATCTCATTATCTGCACCGCGGATCAAAATGCAATAATAAATCAGAGAAAAACAAATCGCAACATTGTAAGTAATAAATTCACAATTAAGAAATACGCTTGCGTGCGTTTAATAAAGGTGGTGATATGCAAAAATCTCAAGTGTTAATTGCTATTTAACCGGAGAACAGAGACAGCTCACGTGTCGGCCTGACGAGGAGGCGTCGGTGGATTTTGCACTAAAAACGGGATTTCTTATTCGGTGCGATGGCGATTCCGAGAATCTAACAAACAGACGAGATGCTCGGGCTTTTTTTCCTGTGGAAGACGTACCCGGAAGGAATTCCGTTAATTTTGATATTATAAATGTATTGAAAAACAACTCAACCAAAGGACACACGGCTTGAGCAAGCGATGTACCGAATTCTTAATATTCATATTTTTTTGTGATAATCTTGCCTTGCATACGTTGCTTGTCCTTGCGGCACGCCACTGAATTCACGCTGTGTATTTGCTTGAACTTAAGATCATTTATATTTTAATATTTTTAAAAAATACTGTACATAAACATACTTTATATGTATTAAGCTTTCACTGCATAAATGCCATTTCGATTTCATATAAATTTATACAATATATAATACCTTACCAAAGATATACTTTTAACTGTCAAAAAAAATCTGTAACATGAAAATATTGTGTAATTCTATTATATAAAATTGTTGAAATTAAGTGTGAATAATATGAAATTGTAAATATTTTAGCATAGCGTGGATAGTGTGTTGTAGCTAGTCTGCTAGATGTGTGGTTGCACCTTTTACGTGATCCACCTAATGCAATCAGACGATATTACATGATCGAAGGTATTGCTTTATCGACTTCAAGTAGATGCAATAAAACTCAAAAAGGGAGTAGAGCGAGGAAAGGAGAATTGTCGGTTTTCTCGGCAATTTGTAATGACTCCAGATCCACCAAAGGAAAAGTCGATGAATATTCTTCGCGGCATGCAGTTAATGTGTTTTCGAAAAATTTCTTACGTAAGCATTGTTATAGGTAAACGTAACGATTATCTTAAAAACTGGCTAGAAATACTCGCTTTTATACAAGACCAAAAAAAACATACGAATACCTACATAATACAATGTAGCTTTTACTTTTTAAGTATTATTTATACTGTAAATATAATTAAATATTTATAAGAAATTGAACATGTCTTTCAAGGTAATCAAATTTAAACTAAGCCACGAAAAAAAAAATTAAAAAATGCAGAATCCATTTGTAATACAATCAATTAAAAATAATTATTTTCAAAATATGTCAATTTGCTGGAATAAAGTTTAAATTGATAAAATATTTAAAATTAGGCTTTTAGGATATTTTTAACAGGTATTTTTTGTCCGTACTGGCAATAAAGCAGTAAACGTATGAAAACAATAAAATATTCCAAAAATATATATTTCCTTGTATTTTTGTGCTGACCTTCCGGTCAAACAATAATAATAGCAACGTTAATATTTGACAATACTCTTAGAATTTCATAGACTCCAAGGCTTGAAATTTGCAGATATCAATATGCTTGCACATGCATATTTATTTAACGTAATTTATGGAGCTGTTTGTTAATGGTAATTCGCAAGGAAATGTCAAAGTGTACACGAAATTATATACCAAATATTAATTTTCATTATTGTACTTATTCAAGTTATGCTAAAATATACTTCGACGTCTGTGAATTGTAATAAAATAATTTCAACACATGTATAAACTTTTTTTTAAAAAGTAACACGAAAAATGCTATAATCGACTTTAATCATACTTTTCAGCGATGTTATGAAGGCGCAAATAAATAATTCTAAAAGACCAGCAACATTAAGTTATCTAAGACAAATATAGCGTTGTTACATAAAATTACGGATAACTTTTTCTTTAGTTTTTTTATAGCAAAACTTAATCGCTCCACACGTTGCGTGACAACCAACAACCGCACTGTGATCAGACAACGGTGCTCTTTTTTAAGTCTTTTTCCAGTTTTGACGCAAAAATAACGCAAAACAGGATGTTATTGCCTAGCTCATCGGTCGGATGTCGAATGTGTTGCAAAGTGTGTAGGTTGCTTTGTTGCTCCACCTAGGTTAAACTCCAAGACACTGTAGCTGGCGATCACGCGTGTTAACTACTTAGCCGCAAGGCTATCGGTTTCCTTGGTATTATCGTGTGATCACGCGCATAGCAAAACCTGAAGCAGCATACACGCGCTGAAACACGTCTGATAAAGCAAACAGTGGTAAACCAATAGCGTCATATTTTATGCCTAAAAATAAAAAAAAAACGCTTGGGTTTATACCGTTCGGATATCAGTTATCACTTTCATATTTCGGCGTTTTTAAAATAAAAATTTGGGTAGCTTTCCGTTTGGGTGGCGGCTGAAACGGAGCGTGTGTAGGCTGCTTAATATTAGCGCAATAACGTGTATATTCACACATCAATTATCGCCCGCGGGCCGCCTTGCCCGGTCCGGCGCTGTCGGCCTTTTTAATTGGATTCGCCGTCATTAGTGAACCGACAAATTAATAAATGCCAGACTCGGCTCAACTCTTGCACTGCAAATCAATGCGCGCGTATATTGCCGGGGATTCCAAACTTCTGGGCCGCAGGCTGAGAGCGCCACTTGGTATATATATTAATTTAGATTAATGTTAATCAGGATGCGTATTTATTTACCCATGCAGGTATTAGTATATTTATATGATTAAGCATATTTTTTCACACATTGAAAACGATTAAAGAAATATTGATTAGCCCGAGCATATTAGTTCATATGTAGAATATGATTATTAAAAATTCTCACTAAATTGCAGTGGCTCGTTAGCATAGTTGGATAAATGCACCGGCCATGAAAGCTTGGGGATGTGGGTTCGAATCCCTCACAAGTCACGATGATATTTTCTGAGAGTTTTCTTTAATCGTTTTCAATGTGTGAAAAAATATGCTTAATCATATAAATATACTTGGTATATACGAAAAAATATCTATTGCGTTCTCAACTTTAGTGGTTTTGCATTCAACGGTTCAAATTCATACTAAATTACAGATACACAGTAGTTGACTAGTTGCCGTTTAAATCTCAACTGTTTTTATTCCAAATATTTTTGTAACAGTTACAAAATAGCTGCCTATTTTGTAGAGCAGAAAAAAATATTGCTGTTGGCTTTATTTCTACTGTAATATCAAATCTTTAATTTGTTTGAAGATGTCTATTTTTTCATCACAAACATTTATTATTTTATAAAATAACGAGACATAAGTGATCTTTATCTTTAAATTGGTTTCATGGGTGTTTGACATTTTCAGTCCATCCAAAATGATTTTCCTGCTGAGACTGAAAACCTTAAGCAGCTCAACATCCAAAAATCCAAATCATCCAAAAACAACGGATTCCAAAACCTTAGAACATACCTATGTTATAATGTGTATTGTAAATATGTTATTCACAAATTTAATTGAAAGATACTACAATATGGATAATAAAGAGTTAACACAAGTTTTCCTTCATTACTGTAGCAACACTGGCTCATTGTTTTTGTGGCACAGTCAATAATAATTGATCGCCTATCTTTAAATAACCTATTAGGCCTCCATTAGTTCCCAATGCATAATATAATGTTCATTGGTGAATGGATTTTTAATTATAATTTAATACCGGCTCGGGCAACTCCGCTGAATGCAGTGAATAGACTAAAAGCTCCATCATCAGTATGGCGAACACCAATACGATAATGGGGCTATATAATGGATCTTCGAATTAATCAAATATGAATCAAATTATTTGTATGCCACAAATAATTTTAAGTATTCTCTATTAAGTATTTATACACCAATGATTTTTATTCATTTTTTGGGTTAATGCATTGTGAAGTTTAATAGATAACATTAACAAGCTCGGTGATGTACTAATTATATAAGTATTTAATTTACAAACTATACATATGTTATTGGATATATAATATTTATATTTATGATAAGGGCGGTAAGGTTCTATATCCATGAAAAAATAAAGAAGGTAATGACGTGTAATTAACGTATCAACAAGGTACTTATTGTCAGTATTTGCGTTCAATAAATCTACACGATTTATTTATAGTTAATTTATTCCGTTCGCTGTTATTATGTCAGAGTGATTTACAGATTTACAAGTCGCTAGCTTCACTTACAGGTGCTTCTACGGAACATGCGTTTTAATTAAGTAATTAGGTACCAATAAAACCAGGTAACGCAGTCGCAGGTAATAACATTTTACTTCAAGCGAGCTTATTCCGCTGTTTACACTATCATTAAGAAACGAAATACCTAACCACGAATGGTGGTATAATATGAAGTTCTGTTTTCCTTTTGCCCAAATTAAATATTTTATATAAGCGATTTACTTAAATTCAAATGATATTAACAAACATGGGTGCAATTAAACTTAAAGAATTTTTTAATGAAGATTTTCCTCTCAATATCATATGAAAATATATTACTTCCAAGCAACGAAGTGTAACCAAAAGATGTGTAGGAACTTTTTTATAATCAAGAATGTAATTTCATGATGGATGCAAAGTTATCATGGGAGAAGTCGTAACACAATGGGTGAACAAGAAACTCAGCTAAAGCATTCATCCAGCAGCGTATCAAGACCGAGCAATGTAAAATGATATATGTATGCAAAAAATACTGCACTGTAAAATTACACTTTATTATATAACCATTTAGATGTGAAATGTGTTCACATATGTCTTAAAGTGTGGCTAGTGTAAATAATTGAATACAAACATGTAAAATATGCATTTAACAAGTACAACATTTATTTGCATTTTAACACAGAAAGGTGAATATGTCTAGTATTGGATACAGCCTTAAACGCTTACAAATGAAATATCTTTGAACATTTTCAGGTGATATTTCTGAAAGCGTTATCGGCGTGTAATTTAAAAGCAACTCTGTTGCCTAAGCACACGTCGACAATCTCCCTTTTCCCTGGGCGCGTATACATTAAGATACAAATGGCTAGACGGTGCGTCGGTCTGTCCCACAGTGTGTTTCAGTTGCCGACAAGCCCTCAGGTGAGATAGGACAAGACAGGTAGCCGCTAACGCAGGATATGCACGCCGTAACATCAAATCCATCACCGTTAAAGAGATTGTGGCTCTCAGATAACGGCCCATCGGAAATAATATAATTAGGTATCGGTTTTGAACCGCGGAGTTAATAAGGCATTCACACCTAAATATGTTTAAGGTATTTTGGTGTATTAGTGAAGTATTTGGTGTGACGGTGTGACGTACGTTCCCGTACGAATTAAATTTTAGGTATTTTATTATAATTTATTTAGATATATTTTTTGGTATTTTCCTACATTTCTTCCCCACGTTTCATGTATTTTTAAAAATATTTTTGGCATTAATGTATGTAGAATACATTTAACAATTTACAGAAATATATCTTTGTTTTTTTAGTAAATGAGAAAATTACGATAATTGTTTGTTGATAGACGTTGAA
Organism: Atopsyche davidsoni; assembly: GCA_022113835.1. Taxonomy (NCBI): domain Eukaryota; kingdom Metazoa; phylum Arthropoda; class Insecta; order Trichoptera; family Hydrobiosidae; genus Atopsyche; species Atopsyche davidsoni. The sequence continues at coordinate 4,990,356 of JAILWY010000025.1, forward strand.
AGGTGGTAGTATATTTGTATAAGCATATGCCAAAAGTTAATTTCTCTGTAAAATTTTAATGAAAATTGTATGGAAAAATTTTACGTACCGAATACATTTTTAAGCTTAAATGAACGTATATTTTTTTGTTATTCTTTGTTAATTTTATTTAATTACCAATCCGTTTGTGTATGTTTATTATAAGAGTTATATAATTGAATTTGATTTAGGTTAGATACAACAAGTTTGATATAAATGCTAATAGAACTTGAAAATTATACTAATAAATTATCTTTAAATAATTTGTAACACTTATAAAAAATACTATGAAAATAATCTAATACATAAATCATGGTCCATTTTATACTAGATCTATCTAAAATTAGTCTTCTTATAAGAATCTTTCTCAAAAACGGATTTATATTTAACAAAGTCAACGTTAGGTACCAAAAGGTAAAATAATAGTTAATAAAAATAGTAGTTCAAATACAGAAGAAAAGCGTGAATTATGTGAAAATAATTATCAAGTGCATATAGCTGTAAATAAAATTGCATCCTCTGAGTAATTTATACAAAAAAAAACATAATTACCGGATTTCAAATATAATAGGAAATTGCAAAAATAATTATGCAATTTTGATAACCGCTATGCTGTTTTTTGTAAACATAGAATAACATACTGTTTTATTAATGTAAACTGCATACATAAGTCAACTATCCATAAAATATTTTCAATCGTTTATGTAATTAATAATATACTCAACAAATCAAACGTACATTTGTAAAATATTAACTAGTCGGTGCGTACCTTAAGCTACTTTTTTACACACCATCCATAAAAGAACCCGAGTATCTAACAAATTAGCTTGACATATAAAAAAATGCAGGCAAGTGTCTGTTTGTTGAAATTATTTTTTTTTTATTGAATGTGCGTGGATTTTTTGAATTATTAATCTACAAATCGCGTTACTCCGAGGTGACATGAATTCCGACATATCAATGTCAAATTCAGCTCTGAAGAATAGTTTATTAAAACTTTAATCGAGTGGGTGAATTTTACAAATCAAAGCCTACTTTTAAAGTGTAGGCGAGCGTGTACGAAAACGTCAACTCACATATTTTTCAATGAAATTCGATTAATTGCTCGAGAGTTAAGATATCTAATTGCTGATTTTATTGCCTCAGATATGACTTGGGGGACCTAATTACCGACGCACTAAATAATAAAGCAGTTTTTCATTAGTTACTCAATACACCTGGTATTGCTTAACTAATAAATCGGAAATCGATTAATATCGCAGTTTATGTATTTAGGAATCACTTTACAATCAATGACATTATTTAATCAAACGTGTTTCGTTTTAAATACACAGAATAATCATAAAAATTTTATCTAGGGTAAACAAATTATTAAGTAATATTGATATATTTAAGGTTGTAAACTATTATGAATTTTATTGTAATAACATATTAAAAAAAGAATGAACAATATTGTGATTTGAAGAAATGTTCAAAATAAAATATTTTTTAAAATCCTTTTGAAAATCACAAACATTAAATACAAATATACCGACATGTATGAAGTATTGGATCATTGGAAATTTTTCAAGATTCAAAATCATAACAAATCATTTCTTCATTTATTGTTTATAATATTAAGATGTAAAGAGATACTCAGTATTATTTTATATCTGCAGGTAACATAACTCGAGACAATCTAAGGGGTTACTAATATTCTTATAAGAAATTTATATAATAAAAAGAAAAATTCTAAGTAAATGATTTAGGTATATTTTTAGGCAAGTTTTATTCAAGAAATTCCCACTAAAATAATGACAGCGAATAATATATATTATAGTAATACCATAGGATATTTTTATGTAAACGTATCTTATAACATCAGTTTAATGTTAATATTAACACCCGATTAATATTGAAAAACTTAAAAATACATCTGAGACAAATATAAAACGTAAATATCAACAGATGTCACAAAAACACTATATTTTCAATATTCAAAGCTGTTGAATTGTTGTCTGTCATCAATGCGTTATTACATTAGATTTTATAAAATACCTTATACTGATATCACTTGCATAATTTTGTCGTTATCTTACATATTTAAAAACGCTTATACCTATTGCAAAAATTTTGATCTGCCTTCAATAAGTAGGTGTCAAATTTGCAGTTTGACCCGAGAACTAGACTAGAGTATACTTAAAGATATAGTAAAGAAGGGTTTCATTACATAATTTACCTGCGCTGAGGTGCGACACGGGGAAGCCGGGGCCCTGGAACATGGGGCCGCCCGGGCCGAAGGGGCCCAGCACGGGGGGACCCACGGGCCAGCCCGGGGGAGGCGCGCCCAGCCCGGCCTGGTAGGCGGCCGCAGCGGCAGCCAGCGCCGAGAACGGGGTCGGTCTGATGGGCCCCTGCCCGTGCCCGTCCCTCATCTGCCGTCTGTACATCGTCTCGTCGTCGCTCGTCCGGTCGGCGTCCGCGTTGAGGTCCTCCACGTCCACGATGGAGTCCTCCTGGTTCACGCTGTCCTCGTACTCGTCCTCCGAGGAGGTCATCAGGGGCGGGGTGGCGCCGTTGGCGGCGCGGGTCAGCCCCGGGCTCTGGCGGTCCAGGGGGGAGATCCGCATCGGGGAGTCGCGCTTCTGCCCCGGGAGCTCCGGGCGCGCGTGCGGGGACTGCCGCAGCGGCGAGTGAGGGTTGATCTGGTGGTGGTGGAAGATCTCCGGCGATATCCGGTCGGCCCCGTCGTCGTCGCGCAGGGGAGAGGGCCGGGAGCGCGGCCGCGTGTCCGCCAGCAGGGAGGCCACGCTGAAGCTGATGCGGCTGCTCTTGTTGAGGTTGCTGTCGGTGGTCCTGTCGGAGGGCCGCAGCGCCTCCGGGGACACCGCCATGACTTGCCGCTGTTTGCTCACCGAGAGGTTTTGAATCGTCATGCTAAAGTCTCTTTTCGTCAGCGGAGGAGATTGTTTTTTTAACATTAATATTGCTTCTTCAGGGAGCGCGGCGCGTTCTTCCCATTTGCCGTGAGCGCGCGAATCCGAGGTCGAGGCACTGGGAGGCACAGGGCGGCACGGGGCGGCACGCGGCGGCACGGGGCGGCACGGGGCGGCACGGGGCGGCACGGGGCGGCACGGGGCGGCACGGGGCGGCACACAAAGCGCGGGCTCGGGCACCGCGGCGAGCTTCAGTCTCCGGGCCGCGCGACCGGTCGGGGGGACAGTGAGCGTGAGACTGGCGCACGGAACCGGTCTCGGGTGGTTTCGCTAAAAATGGGTCGAGCCGCGGGGGCAGGGCCCGGCGCGAGGCTCCTCCCCCGGCGCGCGGCCCAATAGCGGCTCGGCGGCGGGATTGATTCGGTCACGTGGGGACATCGCGCCGTCTCGCTCTGGCCGCCGGGCAGGACCGTCTCTGCGCTTTTATATTTTTGTTGGTAATTTCCGATCCGGCTCTGCGTTGATTTTGAATACCTAATTTATTTTCGCTATCTCGTCACTCACCCGAGCGGCAATCTATGGATATGACCTACCGACTGTGTATATTTTTTCATACGAATTTTATATTGTCGTTGTGGTGCTTCTATTTAGATTGTATTTTCGCAAGTTCGGTTCCTATATTGCAGTAATTACAATAATATATAAATATTTTATAAAAAATATAAATTACATATAGGTATACATGCATTGTCAAATAAATACTACCAACAATATTATCGTAGAAATTAATTCTTTATAACATACAAGACTATCACTCAATATTAAAATTTGGTATACAAATAATATGTAAATAATTTATCCTAATTTCAATGTAAAAATTGATGCCCTGAAATCCTTTATATAAAATAAAATAAATTTCAACAGTGATGTAAAATAATACCCTAATTTAATAATGTAATTAACACATTCAACCTTTATGAGTTTGCTTTGTTCAAATAAATTGACTTAAAGATACTGTTAACACATTTATATTTTTTATTAATTAATCTCTAAAAAATATCCACTACCTGAAGCCTGTGGCGGACAGTCCATATAAGCAAAATCCATAAAGTGCATTATAAAAATTAAAACAAACAATTATAGCCTACCTAATATTTTTTAATTCACATGTTTAGATATAACATAGAATGTTTTAATTTTTTTTTTTATAGCTTTTATAGAGAATGCATTTGATTTTTACTTGTATGTATCGCACTCCGCTTCCCAAACACATTTATGTGTTTATTAACACAGTAATAAAGATATATAGACGCATCGATTTTAAAATGATTTTTTCAGATTAACATCAGCAAATAATTTTTTGACTCTTTTAATCAAGCATTATAAATGAATTATGCATACTTGGGTGTTTTTTAGGTCACTTAGATGCAATTCAAAACACTTGTTTGATAATTTCTTAACCCTTGCCAACTGGTTAAAAGTGTGTTTCAAACTCTTGCCTCTCCCTGTAAGTGTCTGGCTGCTCGTATTTCAACCCCCAGTCTGGGGTAGGTCCTGAAGGCAGTGTTACTCACCCACGCGCGTGGCCATTCCAAACCCTGAAGGGTTGCTCTGCAATATCCTATCCAGGGGTAGTTTTCTCGTCAATATTCAATCAAGTTTTCTTATAAACTTGATAATCACTATTATGAAATAAAAAATATATTTTTACTATACAGACTATCAATAAATTATTGAATTGAAATACTTTATAAAATATTTTAGTCGTTATTATATTAAAAATCTAAACGTAGTATTGGAGGCGATAAATGATATTTGAATAAGTTGATATGTGTATAAAAAGTTTAAATATATATTATTATTCACTAATTTATTTTGGGACCAAAATAATTTTTTTTTAAAGAGACAAATGTGTATTTTTGCATGTCCAAATATCGCGTTGCTTCTTCAAACAGTCTGAAAAATCCCATGTAAAGCAAAAGTAATCTCAGTTTTAGTATTTTGGTCAATTTAATATTTTTATGTGCAGTTTGAATCTAACATGCCGTTCGTGTATGACTTTATGCATCGATGTCTCTTTTGTTGATCAATGTTTTAATTTTTTTAAATAAATATTATTTTTATGATCAAGTCTTAATTTATGTAAAATATCCAGTGCTTTGTGTAAAACTTGCGGCGGCCGGTGCCTTTACGGATCGCATGACTAACTCAAATAAAGCAAACAAATATGCAGTCGTGGAGAGAGACGTTAAAGTTCCACTGTTAAAATTAGTTTCTAATATGCAACACTAATATTTTGTTATTTTTATAGACGTGCGTGTTTATTGTACGCGCTATTCCAACACGAAAATGCTTATTAAAAAAAAAAAAACTCATGTGTATTTATATTTTATTCAATACACCGAAAAAATGTTTACTTAATTACACAAAACATAGTTAATTATAAAGCTGCGTGCACATGCTGCGACAAAACCAACAACCGATCGGTGATAAGCCAGTGGTGTCCTGTTTTTTGGGTACTTATTAAAGTTTTTCTTGTTGACTTATCACCATCTGCTTATTGGTTGTATATACAGCTTAAGTAGTGATATGTTCATTTAAATGTATAAAATATCTGTAAAATTTGACAATTAAAATCACTTTTTGGTTTTTAACTCGAAAAATGCATAAACTAAGCCAAAAGATATTAGACATAAATACATATACAGTTAAATCAATAATATGTTAACTGTTAAAGTAGAGTAGTATATAAAATAATATTTTTTGAGTAAATAAACATCGGAAACTTCAACTGAAAGTGCAAAATAACACACAAGAATTATTATAACTACGACTGCCAAAAACACTTTTATATTTGATAAATTATAATTAATTAAACATTGAACATCAAATAAAAAAAATATATTTGCTGGTTTTGGTTAGTTTAATGATATTCTCTAATCTTTTAGCGCGTCTATGGAAGCAATAATACATGTTTACCGTATATCATTAGAAGGTATATATATTTTTATTTATCGAAATAATTCAGCATAAACAAGTGAGCCAAATTTAAAGTGAATTAAACAATTATATATTTTTTTTAAATATTATATTTAACTTTAAAATAATAAGAAGCATATTGAACAAAGATTCGTGTCGCACGCTCATTCTTCCCCCACGTTTTCATCTCGATGACCGTAGCAGGAAGGAACTCTTATATTTTCTTCATATTTAATCTTTTCTGCTTAGCAAAAAATTAAAATAAATATATTTATCTCATTACGACTCCCTCTATTCAGTTTTACGAACTGTACTTTAATTCACAGAATAATTTAATCAAATCAAGGGGAGTTTTGCAAGGGAGGATATTAGGGGTACCTACTACCCTATCTAAATAAAAACACCCCAAATCTCCGCATCGTTTTAATGCCATTTTGCTTTGATGTCCTTGCTAACTGATGATGTTAATTGGGAAAAATAAGCGAAACCCGTCCAATCACTTATTTTTGGGCATTTGTGGTATTATGGTAATTATTTTACTGAAAATTCGCTTAGGTTTTTTTTGTTGTTTAATATACAAGCCATATTCAGTATTATAATACATTATTTAATAACTACAGGCATCATCTTAAATTATATAAAATTATTTAAATTGTGTGAATATCTCCAACATTTTATTTATAAGTACCTTGCCTTGATAATATATACTTGGAAAACTTGGCAGAATATTGAACCCAAAATGCTATGCGATTGAATAAATGTTTACGCTTGTTTACCAAACGGTTTTTGGTCGGAAGTCACAAATAATATCAGCTGTGGAATAATTTTCAGACGGCCCTGAAAATAGGTAGTTCAATAATATATTCACTACGAATAATTTAAAATATGGTACACCATATTAAATAATATATATTACGAACTTGATGACTAGACTTATGTGTTCCAACAAAGTAAAGAACGCTAAAGATTTGGCTATTGGCCAGATACCGTTTGGTTGTCAGTTGTGCCGCTGCATGTGTAGCCAGCTTTGATCTCAGGTGTTTATTTAAGGTTATCGATACAAGGAAATCTCAAAAAATTCAAACTTCATTCAAAAAAGGTTTTATTTTAATTTTTTATTAATATAAGGACTCAACTGAAAAAAATTATAATCACAAAATGAAAAAAATGCTTGACACAATATTTAAATGCTTTGCAAATAAAAAAATATTAATAAATAATTTGCACTAATTTTTTCATCTGATTAAGTAAGATTACATTTAATCGAGAATTTACATCACAATATTTCGGTAACTCATTGAAGCAATTATAAAATACTTGATATTTATTTAATTTTTGTTATCTTAGTACCTGTATAATAATATAAAAATTAAAGCGCTCAAATTTTTTTTCAAATAATTACTCATTATTATTATTACTTGTATTAAGGTACTCTGTTACGAAAATTCTAAAGTATTCTAGTAGTTAATTTACTTTGTACATATTTTAGGGCATATAATGTTTTATTTATTGTGAGCTCTAAATACCACTGCACTTTATATATAATGCGCACGTAGCCCGAGACCTTGTTGACCAATTTTCAACAATTAATACAAACAAAGAAGCCCGGCTTGCCTTGCTCGGGCAGGTCCTTGGGGCGGTGTTTACCCTCCCTGTTAGAGTGTTTAAAAGCTCTCTTTATGAAAAAATCAAAGAGTCTGGAGGTAATTTGTATCGAGAAGACAAAAGTACCGGCCCTCTTTATATTGTAGAGTTTGCACTCCCACTTAGAGTGTCTACAAGAATACTTATGAAAGTGGGTGCATGCTACACAGGTCTGGAACCCAGTACCTGCTTGTGACTTCGTATGCACAGTGTTTAAAAAGTTCTTTGATACAAATATTTTAATATTTATTTTTAAATCAAGAAATAACCCAGCTGCAATAATTGATAACAAGGAGCATCAAATAATTGAAAATTATGCGGTACTTGTTGAATCCAAAATAAAGCAATTTTCTTCATAAAAAATGTCACCCATGTTCATAATAATAAAAAAAAAACTCTTTTGATAAGCGTAAAAGAATATTTACACATAATTTTGTAAGATGTATGTATTGAAGATATAAGATAACTTACGTCTTCTATGTATTTAAAGCTTTGCCACGTGTGGATATCAATTCATGCAGATGATGGGTTATCTCACTTTGAGAATAACTAAAGCAATAAACTTATCTTCATTCAATATGTTTTATTCTCTCTGAAGCGAAAGGTTAAGAAAAATGTGTTCAAATTAATAGAATATACGAAAATAAAATATTAATCCGCGTCTTCATTATTAAATTAAACTGTTATAATTAACAAAAAGCTGTTAAGAATCCATTTTCGTGCACAATTAAGAAACAATTGCTTTTTTGTAGCTTGGACACTTAACTCTTTGTCTGCCATTTTTAATTAAATATTTTTAATTTATGATTTATCTATTTTAATGCAATTTGTTGACATTTTCAATATCAATTACCTTTTAAAAAATTAAATTTTTTTTTTTGCCTAATTTTATTTCATGCATTGTCATCTAGTATATATTTTTTATGCATTGATTTTTTATACAATTTAAAATATAATAATCAAACAGTTAAAAGAATACCAAGAACAATTTCACATCCTACCAAGGGTTAAAATTGACTGCGCGGTTCATTTGGAAACCAATTAAACTCGATCGCAACATTCACGCACCGTCTTTCTGAGTTGTGGCAATTGTGAAACAGCCGAACGATCAAACACACCGAATTAGCCGGCGACGCTCCTGCGGCAGAGTAATGGCACAACTCATTATTATTAAGCGAAATTAACTATATTGTCCAATTGGTTTTTTTTATTTAAATGTTGAGTTTTAACTTTTCTAAATAAAACAAGGCGCACAGAAGATATGAGCAATAAAGCAAAAAATATTGTAACTTACTACTTTTTTTTAAATAACGGTTCCTCCCCGCTCTCTTCATCCTGTTGCTAGTGCATGGCTGCCATTCTGTACCCTGAGCGTGTGTAAATGATCAGTAATGGAGTATTGGACTTGGAATGATTGTGAAGTGATGTACTCTGGAAGTACCTTGTCGTGGTAGTGTGGCTCCTGCTATTGTTTCTGTAGCCTGCTGCAGAAAGAGTATCAGATCTAAATACCAGAGCTTTGTAAGGGATGGATTATAAAATATTATTATTGGGGACCAGCAATATAAAACTGCGGTATAGAAGAACTCGGAGACTGCACCATTTTCCCTAAAAAAACCATGAACACTGCACTTCAAAAGTTTACACATAGTGAGATGGTAGCCAGCCTTCTCAGAGGAGAAGCACCCGGAGAAAAAGAAATAACGGTTACACCATATTTTTGATACGATATATTTACTGGTTATTGCATAAATAGACTGTGGATGAATATATATTTATACACTTCGTGTTCATGTGTTGACATCTACCGCATTACACCTGTAATTAAGTTATAATGAATGTAGTCATTTTTATTTATTGTTATGGAAAAACGATGAATATCTCGGGCTCAACTAACTGTCGTTCTTTAAATTCATAAAGATATGGAAAAACCTCAGCATATCGTTTGAAGTAACTGATGTGTAAAGAAAAATTGTTTGTTTACTGCAGATGAAATATTTTTTTTATTGGAACAATCTTAGAAGTCTTTAGAAAGCATTTGAAGTAATAAGAATTGTTTTTCAAAGACTTATCTCGTACAGTGTGTAGCAGCAATTAGTCTATTTTTTCAGCAGCAAGTGCGGCTGAAGGAATCCAATTAGGTCCTCCTGAAATGCCCTGACCCCCGGGGAAATGAGCCGCGGCCTCCGCGCAGCCCGAATAGCGCGCCAGCAGCCAAGCGGGGGACCCAGATCAATCTCCGGAGGCATATCGCGCCTAATTGAGAACCGCTGGACTGTTAAAAAACTCAATTAAGAAACACTGGCGAGATTAGCTTTTTTGGGATACCGACCCGCGCGCATGTGCTATATTAGAATTTATTAAAAATAGAGTACACGATGAAGACTTTAAATTATCAAATCAATTATATAAATATATTTCTTCTCGTTCGAGTGTTTTTCTTCATGGTAAGTTTGTGACCATTTCATCAAATAAATATTCACGTAAGTTTCCCTGTTTTTATCTCATTTCAGGAGTTCTCATTCTTTCCGCATTATCATATATTAAGACTCTCTCATTTGTGACGCGGCCAATCCGTAAAATTTTATGGACTTTGTATAAAGCCACACTTCTGCCGCCTCTCTTAAATATCAAAATATAAATAAGAACTTAGACACCATAACGTTTGGTACATAATACTTGTTATAAGTTTAGAAGGACCCGGACACCTTTTCCTTATTCCTTTAGAAACCATGAACACTGGCTCAGCATGAGTATGTGGTCAGTGAAATGGTCTCCAATATACTCTGAGAAGAGGCACTTGATGAAGAAGATAAATTGTTGAATAAACTGTGTGCTTTTTATCAATATTTTATAAGTTATGATTGTATATCTCAGTATATAAATATGTATTTAGTTTCAAACATATTTGATTCTGTATGTTTAATGTTATAAATGATGTTGTGGGCCGCAAACAAGAGGCTAATAAAAATACACTTTGAAATAATAAATGGCCTTGTTGTGTATAGGATAATTAAAAAAAATTATATCTTATTTTTTACACTTTATATTTTAATAAAATAATTGTAAATTAATTTGCATTCAAACCCAACATGCCATTATTAAAAAGCAAGTGTGCTAACCACTAAGGTGACGCTCGCAGCCGCAACAAGTAATACGTAATCAAACACGTGTTAAGTCAAATTCCAAAAATAACAAAAGTATGCAGTTTCATTCCAAGCATCGTGGTGCGTTTAATTACAGAGTAGAGTCTGTTCCACGCGGGGAGACCTTTCCGCGGATTAATTAACCGATCCATTTAATCAAAATTGCTTTTAATTAAATCTCGGGCGAGACGTTCCGCGCCGTTGGGAGTGTCATTAGCGCCGTTCTCGCGGAATGAATTATGGGACAAAAAATCACATGCCGACTCGACTGTTCCGTTTTCATATTACGCTACATGCAAAGATAAGCGAAATTAAAAAAAAATAACATTTAATATTCTACGAGTGCACAGAAAAAATTCAACGCCAAAAAAAATAATGGATAAATTAATTTTTTTATATAAATTGCGCGTAGCATTTTACAGGAATAAGTTAGTAATCCAGAAGGGAGAGCACTTGTACTTAAAAATATTCGTTATCTCTTAGGCAGACTGTTAATGCTTGGCAAATTTTGGTATCATTCTGTAAAATAAACTTCAGGCGCTACCAAAATTTTTGCTGCATTTTATAATATTTTACTTATGCATGGGACGAATATCTCTTTTTCTTTAATTGAAGATTGTCTAGAGTTATATGGTACACACGCGGAACGATGATTTCCGAAAGACACAAGTGGGATTCAAACCTCTGCTTCCCGGATAAGGCGGCCTAGTTCATTGCACTCAAATAACTGTTATAAATATGTGCTCAAACGAAGTACATATATAAATATATTAACATCATCAATCATTTGACATTATTGAAATTTTAAAAATCTCAATGATGATATTTTTTTGCGTTTTATTTGAGTGCCGATAACATTTCGGTCCCGTATAAATATTTAATGCGGATCTATAGAATACTCAATAAATATTAAGTGCTTGTTAAAACATTATTAGGGTTTGATATACTCTGTTAACGTCCATCGTAAATCGCACACAGTATCGATGTACTCAGATCGACAATTGGAGAAATGCGTTCCACAAATGGGGTTTGGACACAGCCTTCCTCGGACCTAATCACATGCTACCCTTCGCGTTATGTCCTTCTGGGACACTGAAACACCTTTTACAGCTGACAACTGCGAAGCAAACACTCTTTATAATTGTATTTTCCTAATACGACGTTGCTTGGAAAAATCAGACCGTAAAATCTTTTATATAAATCTATTTTTTGTGCTTAACCTGACAGCTATCGAACCAAACAACGCACGCTTTTAATAGATAAACTGTAATATATATATTTGAAGACTAGTATTATTACAATAATAGTATTTACGAAATAAAGGTGTCAAAAGTATACATAGATATCTGTTAGGTGTATTTTATAACATGCTGTATTTTTAAATATTAAATTCACCTCATTGTACTAATGCCAATTTGTAATATTAAATTGTAATAATATTTATTTAAATATACAACATAACTTCATTGCAATGTTATTATTACATATTTAATGTTAGATCTTCAATATTTCTATATTTATCACAGTACAAGCCTCAATTGTATTGGTCTTATAGAGCCAAGTATTTTATAAATAGCATTGAAGCATGTACTTTAACAAATATAGAAAGATTGAAGCTTAAGCCTTGATTACAATAATGTTACTTGTGCTGTTTTCTTTATATATATAAAAAAAAATTAATTTAAAATTTAACCATAAAGTATACGTAATAGATATGTATGTATACTTTAAGCGCCTTTGTTGTGTAAATGCAAATGGTCGCACGATCAAATAATTCACTGAAGCAATTTTTTTTTTTTTTTTTTAAATTTGAAACACTTTTAAACATAGAATACTTTTAAATATAGAACATTTTCAAATTTTTAAAAATAGACCGCCTCGTTGCATCCGATTCGAGCCGCTCGGAAATAGACCCGCGCGGCAATAACAAGGCGAGCGGGACTCGAGCACATGTCCCTCATCACTCAGGGCGGGTCCTGCGCGGGCTCCAGGATGGGCTCCGCGATAGTGCGCCCGTTTTCACAGGTCATTAAATCAACGGGCAGAAGTCATATCTGGACGGCGGCGATGACGATCGGCCACAATGGGGGCTCTGTGGGGCGGCAGCAGATAGCCGCGGGATCGACGGATAAGGTTTTTTTTAATGCCGTATTTCTGTAACCCGAATTCGTTATGAAGAGATTTCAGTCTGTTTTCTGAAATGTGCCCCCGCTGTCAAGAAATTTAATTTTTCTTTGGAAATGAGCCGTCGATTGTACGAGGTGGTCCGATAAGTACTTAGCCTCACCGCCCGATGGTGCTAGTATCACCATATATATTTACTATCGTGTAGTACATTCTCGTAGACGGCTACTGTCAAAATTTCAGCCGAATCGGACGTGTACGCGTATTTTAGAAAAATGGAATCGGTCGGTGATTCGATTCTTGTTTTTGGAAAGGAAATTGTGCAGAGAAATCAAAGAGCTTGAATGCTATGTACGGTGACTCTTCTTCTTCGATGGCGACCGTCAAAAATTGGTTTAACGAGTTTCAACGTGGTCGCACGTCGGTTTTTGGTTTTTGGTAAAATGGCTACCACGGAGGATAACGTGACAAAAATCCACGATCTCGTATTGGCAGATCGCCGATTAAAGGTGCGCAAGATAGCTGAAACAGTAGGCATCTCAAAAAACCACGTGAGTCATATCCTGCATGAAATTTTGGGCATGAGAAAGCTGTCGGCGCGATGGGTGCCGTGTTTGTTCACTCCGGACAACAAGCGCAACAATGAGACTACTTTAGAGCAGTGTTTGACGCTGTTTAAGCGCAATCCAAAGGAGTTTCTGCATCGTTTTGTGACTGTCGACCAAACATGGATTCACTGGATTACACCAGAGACCAAGGAACTGTCGAAACAGTAGACTTCACCCGGCGAACGTTCTCCGAAGAAGACGAAGACTGTCCTATCGGCCGGAAAGGTAATGGCCACAATGGTGATGAGATTCACAAGGTGTGATCTACATTGACTACCTAGAGAAGGACAAAACGGTCACAGGGCTCTACTATGCCGAATTATTGGGCCGATTCGACGCCGAATTGCAGAAAAAACGGCCCTATTTGGCGAAGAAAATAGTGCTCTTCCACCATGACAACGCACCGGCTCACACCTCCACCGTCGCCACTGCCAAATTGGTCGAATTGCATTACCAATTGCTCCCCCATCTACCGTATTCTCCAGATTTGGCCCGGTGCAATTTTTTTTTGTTTCCAAACATGAAAAGGTCACTCGCCGGGCAGAAATTTAAGTCGAATGAGGAGGTCATCGCCGCCACGGAGGTCTACTTTGCAGACCTCGAGAAAACGTATTTTTCAGATGGGTTAATGAAGTTGGAGCATCGCTGGGTCAAGTGTTTCGAGCTAAAAGGAGACTATTTTAAGAAGTAAATCGCCACTTTTCCAAAATTTTCGTTTTTCTTTTGTAGGCTAAGTACTTATTGGACTGCCCAAAGAAACAAAACAAACTCTGGCTTTTTTTTCATTGATATCTTGTATTAAAAAAAAAAAAAAAAAAACAACACGCTGCAACGTAACTGTCAAAGATCAGCCGAATGGTAACTAAAATATACGGACAATTTTGGCTAATATCAAATCGGTTGTGAGTTCTTGCTGTGAGTGTATATCTAGCATTGAAATTTTTTGTACGATTTATTACAAAAAACAATCAGTATTTCCAGGACAGGTATTTCAGGTCGATGACTCAAATATTAAATATTTTTTGTGGTATATTTTAATTTAATTCATTACAAAATGAATATATTTTAGGCAAATTGTAACATTTTGTTTATAAGAGAATTTATTTTTCGCTTAGGTTGCGGATATATCTGGATATTTCTAACATTTCTTTTGGGCTAAAATTTTGATTTTTTATTGTTGCCCATCAGAGTTTGTGATTCAAAACTTAAAAGACTAGTCTATCAGTGTTTGTCGGGCCTCAAGCAAGTACAGATCATGTCTGGTGGTAAACAGAACGAGTTTTAAAGCTGTTTGTAGATAATAGTTATTTGGTGAACTGAAGATAGTGCAAGCAAAGAGTGCATTAAAAGACGGATTGGAAGGGATGACCAGCAATAGACCTATTTTCAGGTATTAACAAGGTAAGTGTGGTTCTATATTTTAAGCCGTCTACACGTGCTGCGAGACAACTGACACATAGCGTCTTTTTTGAGTTTTTTTTCTTAGCCAAGTCATAATAAAAACTAAAAGTAAAGGAATAATATTGGTTTATTGCAAATCCGTTGTCACTGCGTGTATAGCTGGCTATAAAACCACATTCATTATAAGCTTTAAAAAATCCATTTTTTGCTTGTATATATTTTACACATAGTTTAAATTCAGTAAACATAAATGCAGTTAGTATAGCAATATTAAAGTGGTATACTTAGAAATTTACTTAGATGAAGTAATATTTTAATTAGGTAAGTTGTTGTACTAGCAAATTCACAATTTGGTTTATCCATTATTGTTGTCACAATTACACACAGTCTGCGCGTGTTTGTACAAAAATAAAACTTTGTATATTTGCCACACTCAAACATGCAGGTGTTTACAATTATACAATTGATTTTTTCTCAATAAGAACTATCTTTTTATTCTGAAGAAAAACTCGAACCTTTCAGACTTTTCTATAATGCTAATTGTTTTTGTTTACATTTCACATTTTGGAATAATTTAGGTCAATAAACCGTTACAGCATCTTCTTTATTAAAAAAAAAAAAAACAATTTATCTGTTGTGATAAAAAAACTAGGCTCTGTAAAATTTTAAGTATTCTTTTATAAACGGTTTCTCCTTGAGTATTTTTATTACTGTTTTGAACAAATGTCAATTTATTCCTATTAATAAGATTTATTCCCTCTCCTTTAATTTGTTTAAAAAATAGCTTGTTTTATTTTCTCCAGTGTTACAGTTTTTTTTATTAATGTGTGTTTCGTGACCCACCCCTTGATAGGGGTGGGTCAATGTGGGATTTCAATTTCAATAAAAAAATCAATTGTACTTATTAAAATCACGCAGGCCGGCCCTGATATCTCCGAGATGTGCGTTTCAGGAACATTTAATAGTAATTAATTCAGCCGAGGCTGCTTCATGTAGCAGGCAAGCCTCGTGTAATTATTGTATCATTATGCACAGCCCCTACAAAGGCTGTTGTGCTGTGATGGATGTCGGCGTCATAACCGATTTAGGCGCGAGTAATTAAACGAAGCCTTCAGAAACCACAGCGACGGACCGACCACTGTAGTCATTCATTCATTCCACAACAATCGAGGATGTTTATCTCTTATAAATTATCCAGAAAGCCTCTTAAAACACTGTAGGTTTTTTTTAATCGCCAGCTAATTACTGCTGTGATGATTAAAAAATATTAAAATCATATATACTATATTAAAATCTCGATTGATAAATTCTGAGAATATCATTACGTAACTCAAGGTAATTGGTATACATAGTAAATTTTCAAAATCTGAAGCAAATTTTAGTCCATTTGTCAATATCCGAGACAGTCCGCGAAGGGCAGCAGGACGCAGGAGTGACATTGCCCGTAGGATGCAGTCCGCCGTCGGTCATGCAGGGCATGCCGGCGCCAGCCAGCTCGGCGGGCTGGACTCTCTCAAAGGCCCGGCAGCCCCGAGAAGTGGAGATAAATCACCGGGAACAAATTGCGCATTGTCGCCCCTAATGGCTCACGCCCACCAAACAGCTTCCCTGCGAGAAGGTCGAGCAGGTGTGTTTTAAAAATTTAACTCGAGGAAAACTTACACCGGCTACACGAGCTGCGATACAACTGACAACCGAAGGATAACTGGCCAATTGCGTCCTGCTGTTTACTTTTGCAAAATCATGAAAAATACCCAAAAAGGGGAAGCCAGCAAAAATGTCTCTAATAGTTTGAGAATGCATCATTTTTTTAGCTCTAAACTGTGTCTTATCAGTAGCATGCAATGAGTCCAGGATACTGGCAAGTAATTTTACTCACTGAATGTCTATGAGTCACTGAATCAATAAATCACACAAATTACTTATTATATGAAAAATATCATAAAAATTACTACCACTTATATATTATTCTTTTTAATGTAAAATAGAATCAAATAAGCAAACATTGCATTACTGCTTGTATAGACATATCCATGGTATTGCATGCCGCCTACAAGTCAGATGTGTTTTCTTCAATAAAACTCCCACGTTTCGATACTGATACTAAGGACATTTTCATTAATTTGAAATTGAAGTTAAGGCCAGGGTACCAAGATCAAAGTGTCATTACATCACAAGGAAACGCGCCATAACACCTTAGGTATTTAAAATAATATTGGCTCCCAAAACTTACAAGGACATTTAAATGAAAAATAAATTGCTTGAGACCGAAATATAAACAGATCGTTTTGAAATTAGTCAAGGGTTTCTTTCCTAAGACTATTGTTGCTCCTACCCAAAGGCATCTATTGTAATTAGAAATATTCCATTGTGCAGATTTAACCATAAAGGTGTCATAAATCCAGAGACCACCGTCGCTCTGTCTCCCAGCGCATCTGCCATGCTCACAGTGCCCATTGTCAAGCAGCTAATTCCAACATAAGATGTTTTGAATTGCCCGTGTCCAAACGGGCTTTAGTTGGAATACAATTGAAAGAATACTGCGAAGAAACACTGTTACATGCTTAGGTTCAAAAAGCATTCGCAAATAGCAGCTTTAGACACGTTAAACGTATTAAAAATTATATCATTAATACTCAATATAACTATAATAATTTATTTTATGATTTTGGATAATATTACCTTACTTTTAGGAATAAAATCAATCCATTAAATCTCTAAAGCTGCCTACGCATGTTGCGATACAACTGACAATCGCTCCATAACTTGTTAATAGCGTCTTCTTTGACGTTGTTTACAATAAAAAATACATGAAAAATAAACATCGTTCGGTTGTTTTTTTTGTATTGCAACGTGTGTAGGCATTCAAACGATCAATACTGTTAAATTGAAATCATAATCTAGCTATATTTTTTTACGTTCGTATGGAAGAGCTTCTAAGTAACATTACATTATTTTTTTTTTTTTTTAGTATGAAATTCAGATTGAAAAGGCTGCATTCTCAGCATCCTTAGTATAATTGATTTATCTCGAGTGATACCATGCGCTTTTGACATACCGTATAAAATATTATAAATAAACTTTTTTTTGTTGATAAAACGTTATGGCTTTCATGTTTTCCTGACCAACCTAATCAAGTTAGCTAAGGTCGCATTCAACACGCTCAGTTCAGCAGATTATCCACACTTTGATATAAATACTTGAAACATTTTATAAAGCATCCTTTCTGCAGTAGGGATCGAAGGATCACACAATGCCGGCACTGTCGCGTATCTGGCGCACGTAGCTCACTCCGCTCGAGTCCCTGTGTGGCATTCTTACCTGAGTGGCCGCACAAAGGTGGCATTGAGTAGAGCACCTTGAGTGGACCAAATTGGACCTAATTGTCCCGACTTCATTATGTCGCTTGTTGGACTTGCCCCATTGAGAGCGCGGCGCGGAGTTGGACGCTTTTGAGAATCCACCCGAATGTACGGAAATTGAATGGATTTTTTATGTTTGTTTATTTATTTACAACTAGAAGCTCTGGTTTATTAAGTACTTGAGCTACTTCCAAAAAGCCATACAATGTCACGTACTAAAGTTTTTTTGCGACAATGGAATACTCTTAATAAAGTCATCCTGCAAAAAAGAAATCTAGACAAGACAGTTTTTGTGAAGACTCATATGTCTTTTCAATTTTTCGACTATAAGAATTCAGTATAAATTTTTCTCTAATGTGTATTTATTTACAATAATTCATACTCTTTTTAGCAAACTTTCACATCGGTTTTTTTACACGTCACATAACAAATTATGTCAGTAAGTGACGTTTTTTCATTTTTTTTTACCCGTACAGGTTTTATTGTGCCTGCTGTACCATTTTTAGTAATCGGTCCATATATGAAATATAAAGAAACTTATGAGTTTGCGTCTTATTATAAAACCGCAATAGTTTAATTGACTAAAGCATCTGATGGTGATAGCTGTGGAAGTATGGGTTTACATTTCACTTGTGTAAAAAAAATATATATTGTAAAATGTTGTATTAACGCCTGTTTTCTATCCAGATCACCGGATTGCGATAACCGTGCAGGTTTGGATTCGAGTCCCACTTGTATCCCAAAAAATATTTCTCCATATTTTTTTGTTGTATTCTATGTGAAAACGATTCTCCGAAATATTGCATTTACGCCTATTTTAATGTCTAATATTGTGATGTGTATCGCATTGGCAGCGCACCCGCGGGCGTTCCCGGCGCTTCGGGCACCATGAAGGCATACTTCGTCACACTTTATTATATGAATGGAGAACTAAAGACCCCATAAAAGTGCGGAATGAAATATTACAGATAATTATCTGATTCCCACATACGCGCCGGACTTCTGAGCGACCGCTTTTGGGTGGGAAGGGGGGGAGCGCTTCGAAACTGAAGCTGCCTACGCACGCCGCAGCTCAACCGACAATAGAACGGTAACTAGCCGATAGCGTCCTGTTATTTTGACTTTGGCGACGTTTTATATGCAAATCGACTGTTGATATTGTATGCATATCAATCATTAAAAAAAACTGTGTTATTGATTATTTAACAATAACCTATACTACCAATATACGCGACTAAATCTAACGATGTCGGTTTTGTTGCAGAGTGCGTAGGATGCGTAAAAATGCATGCACACACTGCGACAACCTCAAATTCAAACGGGGATTGTCAATAGCGTATTTTTTTTACATGTCACAAAATAGAACGCTGTTTGATAGTTTGTCGGTTGCGTTGCAGCGTGCGTAGGGCACTTAATCGCGGCGTCAAACAAGCCGGCGTAAATACCTCGCGGCCCATTATTCCACAATAACTCACGAAGCGCAAACAAAACGGCGTCTGTTTCAAGCGTTTAATGCGTCTCCATTGTTGAGGTGCTAAAAACCCGCCGGAAAGCGACACAAAGCCGCCGCCTCTCCTCGGCAGCCCAGCTGACTCCCTCCCAAGCAAACGAAAACAGTAAGTCAATTCAACATGTAATTAATACCTAAATAAGGCACTATTATGATATTTTATCGCTAAACTAATAAATTCAAATTGTTCTTCGTCTAAAAATGCCAACAGTATAAGTCGCCGAAAATTATTGAAATGTTGATATCTCCTACAAAAATTATCTGTAAATTATTATGTATAGTATTATTTATAGCTCTTGGGCAAATATTCTAGAATGGGACAGTTTAACACGGCGGTGTTTGCGAGAAAACCCAGGAGTCGAGAGGTCTATGGGAAACAAATAGACATTCACTAGGACCGTTCTCGTGAGAGAGAACAACAGGCAAAGAGATCTGCGCGAAGGCTGCCCTGGCCGAGTCTATCTCACGATCTTACGCACACAAGTTGTGTTTACTATTAGTAACTACCTGCTAATAATCACCGAGATAGCCGACTACACACGCAGCGACACAACTTGCAACCGATTTGCAATAAGCCAACAGCGTTCCTCTATTTGGGTCCTTTAAACGAGCTTGCCTAAGTTCGCAGCTCATGAAGAAGCCCTAAAGTTTAAAAAAATATTTCATAGTTATTAAAATTGTCTCCATTCGTAATTAACCTGAGTGTATTTATTTGAGCTATTTTCAAGTAAACAACGCAAAATAGAGCACTATTGATCTGTTACCATTCGGTTGTCAGGTGTCTCCCAACATCTGCAGGTACACATCATAACACAGAGCGTATATAATAATTATGATTTTGTAAGCCATTTTTAAAAAGAAGCTGCTACCTTGGAAGACCAATGAAACTTAGTAACTTAGTTTTAAAATTACAAGACCATCAGATTACAAGGTAATTCCCATATATTCAGTTCAAAATCGATCAACACCTGATGTTCGTAATTGAGTTGCATGGGGTACTTAATGGGTTAAAAAAAATCTTCCGAAAATTTCTGCAGATTTTATTATTTATGGTTAATTTTGACTGGATTTTTAAAAGTCATTTAAGTTACAACTCAAAAAAAAACCAGGTCTATCTAAACAAAATATTATGTTAGGTTTATTGTATTAAAAATATTTTTAATTGCTTTTATAAGTTATATTTACTGCTACGTATTTAATTATAAAAAAGCAAGATACACTATACTCAAATAAATTATTTTAGGAATACGATTATAGTATAAATACAAATATAATATAATATTATTAAATTTATGACGGCGAGCACGCATAAAGATCTCTACGTAAAATAATTTTTAAATTGTTTTAAGTATGGTGTAAAAAAAATACTATAAAGCAAATGAGTTACTCGCTTAATGTATATATATATATATAGCCTCGAATAGTTGCTATTCTAACTAAAGCTGTAATCGCCGTTTAGTTGTCAGTTGTGTAGCAGCGTGTATAGGCAGCTATAGCTTAAATTCGAGTGCCTAGTGTAATTATTAAAGTTAATAACAAAGTAAATTGTATAATATGGTTTATAATAAGTCACGGAGTAGTGCTTTGTTCGCTCCTCGTGTTATTCATGAACGTCGCTCATCGCACTCGCCCATTATCTTTAAAACAACAAATTGCCGTGAACGCTTTAACTTTTTATGACTTTATAATAGCTTGATAGAGCAATTTTATCATTTGGAGCCGAGACCCGACGCGTAGGGGTGGGAAACATCGTGAATCACGATAAAAAAAAAATTATATTAAATTTTTTTATAATAATCTTTGATAAGTTTAAAAAATATGCTGTCAAATAATCAAATAAGCTTATCTTACAGCCGTTATAAATGTTAGTAAATATAAGTTGGAAACATTTAGCAACATTAAAGCAATTCTGTGTTGTGCCGCTGTTTTTTCTTGTTTAATATTCCGACGTTTCGGTCCCGGTACTAGGATCACCTTAAAAGTTTTGTATTTAATGTATGATCCTATTAGAGTTTAGGTATTTTTTTGTGAATAGATTTATCAATATATTTTTATTTTGAAAATAACATTCATACTTAGATTATATAATTTATCATATGATTACTATGATAATAATAAATCTGCGTACAGACGTCCCGACTACTGGCTAATAACTGTTTACTTAGACAAAAAAGGCTGATTCCATTTGATGATTTTACGTAATTAACCCTCTTTATTAATAAATTCCTATAGATTAAAAAAAAATTGTTTTCTTTTTTATACATATCCTAACTTAGTATATATCATATCATTCGTTTCAAAGAATTTCTTACATCGTGACCGTGACACGTTAGGCTTACGGTTCTTTGTTCACATCACTAAGCTGAGTATCAGTGCATCGTGGTAGAGTGGATGGGTTAGTGTAAATATGAAAGGTAATTTGAATGCATGTGAGTGCATTGAGGGTGGCGAGGTGCACTGCAGCAGCTCTGAGTGAGCCTTAGCAATTAGAAGGATCCACTCGACCACGACGATCCAGTCACAAGCCTCATACCGCTTCAAGCAAGACTAAATCGAAATTAACTTATCTATCATTCAAGTGTGAACAAAATTAATACCGTGAAAAAGTTACAATCAATAAACTTTTTATCCCTTAAAATCGATAAAAGGATTAATAACATTTGGCTAAACCGCATTTAACAAGACTACATAAAAAAAAAATGTTTTACATCAAATATCAAATATCAAATATACTTTGAAAATTTTAATATATAATCACTTTTACTATAAATTTTTCACCTAAGTAGTATTTGATATAATTATTTAACTTCTAAATAAATTTTCAAGACGTGGTGCATGAATTGAACACCCCATCTAGTGTATTTTATTTATAATAAAATGATTATAGCTTTATATCCAATATAAAAACCACCTGTCTTACATGATATTCCCGCCAGGTGTTAATTGGATTTGTAAAATTGGCAGAACAGGTAATCTTCCAAGGTAGCAAGCATACAGTGTGTTATGGACATTTACAAGAAATGCAACTCTGTCGGGTTTAAAATTTGTTTTGGTTCTGCTTCACAAGTATCCACTTAATGTCTATTTTTAGCATTTTATTTGAGAGATAATGCGCCTAATTTTAAACAAGCCAATTATCTACTGCTATTTTCAAACTAACAAAATAATACTTAAATCGATTGTTAAGTACTTAAATTATGCTGTAAGTAGATAATTTTTTAGTGACAGTTATTATAATACCAATGGACTTTAAAAATACAAGATTTCAATATCGCTTCTTCTTCTTCAGGTGTCTCTCCTCAAAAGAGGTTAGTGACCATTTCTTTTAACATATTTCTATGTCTGTTTACGGTTTTTTTTAAAGAAAAATACTGTATTAGGTCTTCGTACATCGCAGTTTTATATTCAAAGGAAGGCTCTGCATATTGCCCTTTTCTTACAAAGCTCTGGTATTCAAATCTGATATTCATTCTGCAGTAACCATAACAGGAGCCCTCTTTTAACATCTACAAAGTACTTTCAGAACACACCCCTTCACAATCATACCAAATCTACTAATTCATTACCGATCTTTCACATATGCTCAGGGCATAGCATAAAATTAAAGCTGGGGGAATATTGCTTGTTATTGAACAGAAACTACCTTATCAGGTCGTGTTATTTTAAAATATTTAAATGAAGCAGGTTTAATCAGTAAAATTAGAAATTTATTTATTTAATCTGTGTAGCTTCCTACTGAAAATATATCTAAAATTTTCGTATATAGTTTATCGTTTATTTCTTAACGACATCCTTTAAATATTTGTCTGTATATTCAGATGCTGATTTCAATCAACACTATGCATATATTTAAAATTATATAAAAGCTATTGATATGGCGAGCGAGTTGATACAACTAGATTTTCTAAATAACGCTATGAACAGTTTGATAGAATATGAAACGATCAAGTATGCTTAGAAAAGAAAAAAAAAATTTTTTTTAGCCAAAATCTGAGGTTAGACAAGGTGAAGTCAGGGTCTCTTTTTCTAAGTATCACAACTTAACCTTATATTAAACAGATATTGGTATATTATATATCCATTCAACGCATGTTACTATTCTATACAAGTACGAACTTACAAACTGGGGTAGACATAAAGGTAGGACCATAAATAATAGTTGAAATAATACATAAATTGATGTTTCAAATTATTTATCTCAACCCTAATTTAATCAGGTCTTTAACTTATATATTTTCAAGAGATTGATATTATTTGTAACACTCATATATAAACAACAATATACGTTAATACCCAAATGGGTACAATATTTCTGTATGTAATTATTACTTGTAAGCGACAATTTTGTTCGTTAAAAAAAACCACCCTGATTAAAAAGACTGTGGTTTGAATTTAAAAAAAATGTAAATCATGTATAGGTTGCCATATTAATTTAGCAAGTTTGGAAACAAAGAAAATTTAAACGCTTATTTAATTTTTAGATCAAAGTAATTGTTAAGATAACTGTGTCTAATTATAAGGGTATAATGTCCCCCTGCCTGGCAACCCCGAGGCCTCTGCGGGGCTCCCTGAGACTTCTTAATTAACTCATTAGGCGGGCGTCTTGTCCGACATCTTCATACAGAGCTGGCGGCTTCGAGCTGCGCAGGGCTGGACTCCACAGGTGAGTTAATTAGCGAAACTCAGATAATTAAGTATAAAATCAACATCCTCTTTCAGGTGCCTTTCTCAGAAGAGGTTGGTAAGCATTTCACTGAAAATACATCTGATTAATTCGGCTGTACTCCCAACTGTTATATTTTTTTCAACGTTGCCTAGAAAATCGGCTGCGGTAGGTTTTATGTAGTATTTCTGAAAATATGACAACATTAAATTTTACAGCTTTTTATCGTGCATTCAGTGACATGATCAACTCATGGTATTTTCAGTATTCTCTTATAAAGGCTCGATTGCTGCCGCAAGGGTCCAGGCCTCAACGTTGCAAGGAAGTATTGTACTTAGATATATTTTGTTAATTCATCAGCATTTTTCACCGGTACAATTGTGTGTACATTTGCAATGTATCAGAACAACCCTTATATATCCAGTCTCTTTCAAAACAGTTCAACTTTCAAAGCCTGCTGTTTAAATACTTGTTTACTGAAAATAACATATTTATGGCGTTTTTTTATGTCAAATTAATCGAGGCGGCTCTGCGTGAGGTTTCGTAGGAGTAAATCACCCAACGAGCACCTTCCTTCCTCCTTAATTACTCTGACATTTGCCCGATCTTTGATAATCTAATTAAGCCCTACCAGTGGCGTCCCCTGCAGAGCCTGCGAGCCACCGCACGACGCTGCGCACCTCGCCGGTTAATTATCTAATTAATCACTAATCAAATACGGGAATGAGCATTCCCGAGATGTCACGATCGTTACAAAGCCTACAAGTGATGGGCAACGACCGGTAGCTTCCTACCTGCATCTAATCACCGACTTTCTCTCAGAACACTGATTTCATCTTAACTTATGCGTACGCGCCTACCAATTAGGACTGTCCAAGTCAATATCCAACAAATAAACAATCAATGACCGTTCTTAAAAAAAGTAGTAATAGCTTAAAAATAAAATACATATAGCAGACTTAATTACTTTGCTAAAATTCTCTAAACATTGTTTTCTTCAATGATATTTTTTGGTACAGTTTTGCTTAGATAGAAACCATTACGAAAATATTCCTTTCATATGCAGATGTATGAATTAAGGATCCGTAATTATTTTCTTTGAATTTAGCTCATGGCGTTTTCAATACTTAAGTTTGAAGCATTAATTTTTATACTAAGTAAACGTCTAACTGGCCTTGCGGTAGTGGCTGGTTCGTAAATGCCTCCGAGGCGCCCACGCGGGTCCCGGGTTCATATCCCGGCCGTGGGCAGCTCGGCTGTATCTCGCGGTACAACTTCATTAGGC
Source organism: Atopsyche davidsoni (assembly GCA_022113835.1). Taxonomy (NCBI): domain Eukaryota; kingdom Metazoa; phylum Arthropoda; class Insecta; order Trichoptera; family Hydrobiosidae; genus Atopsyche; species Atopsyche davidsoni. The sequence goes on from JAILWY010000025.1 coordinate 5,016,011, forward strand.
CAGTATTATACCGAGCCAGGTGAGCTCCAGGACCGAGCACCTGCGCCGAGATTAAAATCACATTAATTTTACTAAACAGCCAAAAAGTATTCATTCTTATTGTAATCGATCAACCAATGAAACGACGGAAAAAGTACGCAATTTTTTTTCGCGGTGCTGGTCGAAAGCCGCATTTTCAGGCTTATGCTACATAGCGCCGATTTTTAAAAAATATTTGAACTCGTCTATTAAAAGGGATATGATAAAAAAAATTACTGACCATGTGGTTTTGGATTCGGATCGGGGTGGTGTGATTAATATATATATATTTTTTCATATTTTGAAAGAAATAGCTATTAGTTTTACCTAGAAGGAATCGCTTTTTAGCATATTTTTTAAATAACAAATCTGAAGATAAAACAAGTATTTGCCTAGTTTTTTGCTTCCGTGATTCTCAATTTGTACTTGCATATTTTTAAATCACCAAAAATTTTATTTAACTTTCTAAAGTTCATAAAAATGACCTCGATGCGTTGATGAAATAAATATACACATAAATATGTTTTTTTTATTTAAATTTAATTCAATATTTTAAAGAAATTAGTAGACGGTAGCAGCATCCATAAAGTTATTCAATTTTCTAAAACTCTAAAATTTATTGACATTCAATTCACACATCAAATAAATTAGTACTAATCCGTCTATTTGAATAAATAAGTCTTAGTCGCCGTATACTTACACCAGAAACTCCAATAAATTGTAGATAATACCAACAAACAAATAAATAACACAATGAAAACATGTAATTTCCCCTATAAACATAAATATTCCAAACCATATAACCGCCATAAATCCTACTCTGATAGAATTAAAATAATTCATGGCGTAAATATTAAGTTAGAAAAGCTTTGAGGTCTAACTTCTAATCAAATACTGCTATAGTCTGTTCAATATATTAAAATGCTTGTCAATATTTTTTTATTGGCTTGTTTCTTCATTTACAAGAACGCAAGTTTGAGAGTAAATAACACCCACACGTGCTTTTTCTGTATGCTCGAAGCTGACTGACGGCTTCTCTTTATATACTGTTCTTATTCATATTAATTTTAATCTCATTAATTTGCTAGCATGATTAGTAGTCCGTCGATAAATATTAAGTAATATTGATGAGATAAAACATCTTTATTTTTACTCTTTAGTAATTCAGTGAATACGTCAAGCTTATTTTTTTTTTCTTTCAAAAGTTAGCTGATTGAGTAAATGAACCTTGTGAATACCTTTAAAGTCTTTCTACGTTGGAAACATATATTTAACATTTATTATCTCTTTGAATAAACGGACTATATGTAACACCTTGAGGTCGGGAGCCGAATGAAGGGAATACAATCGTCGTATAAATGACCACCACGTTGGATTCAATTGAAATGGATTGAATGTTTTCGTTGAGTCGACTTCACGAGCCTCTGCCTTGTATGGAAGAACGAAAATTTTGATTTTGCTACAGTATATAGATAAAAAAAGATAGTCTGCATACAAATTAATCATTTGGTATTTATTAAAAATAATTTATTAAGACATTTCTTTTGACTTTAAAAATAAAAAAATAACACGCATTCAAAAAAAATATATGGTACTGCATTTATAATTTATACTGAATAGATTGTATTTTTGAAAAATCTTAATAATCTCGAAATACGACAAAGCAATGCAATGAACTTTAAAAAGTGTGCTTTTTAGAAAAATAAAATATAATTTCTTGCAAGTGTGTTAATAATTTAATATTCAGGTCAGTGCTTTGAAGAGTTAACAGTTTTATTTACGTTTCATAAATACATATAAATCAGATAAATTATCAATGATTTAAATATGAGGGTAGCTTAATTAATAATATAATTCTAAAATAAATTTTAAATTATTATAATGTAACCTAATCATCATCATCAATCATGCTCCGTGGACTACCGGTTGTTTGTCTACCCTTTTAATAAATTAAATATCGCTGTCTGATTTTTCTTGTGCCATTTTCAAATGCTAATTTCTGAGCATACTTGATTTTTATTCATACTAATGAAAATATTTTTAGTAAATAAATAATAATTTTTTTAAATTGAAAGAAGTTTATTTTTTTTGTCAAGTACGAAGCTTTGATTACGCTAAAAAAAATATATTTTTAATGCAGTTTAAGGCTACATATTTTTAGTTAATAAGCTTGATAAATAATGTTTTAACCGCACTATTTATTTATTAAAACTAGTCCGGTTTATTAAAATATATTTTTTATTCTGTTAAAAACCATGCCTAATTGAATCATAAATAAATGCTGGAGACAATTAAAAAACCATTTTATGTGTCTTCTTATAAAAAAATCTACTGCTAATGTTATAAAAATCATGATCATGTATTTTTTTTCCAAGTGCCATCCTTTCCTGTTATATTTTTTATATCATGCATAGTTATCTATATGACGTTGTCATTTATAAATTTACTTCAATGTAAAAATTAATTTATTTTAAATTATTTAATATAAAATAATATATAAAATTTAGTCTTATCTTCAAGTTAAGGCTATTAAAGGTTGGCGAGAAAATATTAATAAAAAAATATTGATTCTTGATATTGACAAAGCAGGCACGTTTATTTTAAATTCAGTCCTCTCCGACCAGATTTTTAAAATCACAATATATCTAATTGACTTACAGCGCCCGTCACTCTGCGGCGCACTTCTACGGAGCACAGTGAGGGAACAAAGAAGAACACAGACATTATTTTATTATTATTATAATTACTATTAAAAATTAAAAATGAAACCATAAAAAATTTACACGTGCCCACTGAATTAATAAAAATATTTATTGCATTAACATAGACATAACTAAAAAAAAACAAAACATAAAAAAAAAAATAATATGACCCAGATTATATTCAACAAACATGATCATCTTATAAAACATACAAATTTAAATAATTATAACTTCCAAAAATAAAATATATAATATAGAAAAAATTGTCCACAAAAATTATCCATTTCACCCACAGTGCGCTTGCCAGAATACTACAACGCGTCGTAATGATCCGAAAAAAATGAACGGCTCCTCTGACCAAACGCGACCATTAATATTTCATAGAAACCGTTTACAATATCACAATAAGTCTTTAAATTTGATTGAATTTGACTCCAGGTTAGGTTGGGTCAGACTTCCAGCGGACCCATTAAATAGGGTTTCATTTATTATGAACGTAAAAAAAATACTTCAAACTTTTACGTAGAATTTTAAAAGACAATTTATTTTAATATTATGCGATTCTATCGTGTATTTCATAATCAGCATAGCATTGCAGAATAATGAAAGTTTTAAGCTTCAGTTAAATTAAGACAAGAAGCTCTCGGGTTAGCAAGCAGTCTGTCAAAGGCTTTAGTAGAAACTAGGCATTTAAAAGCCTTCTAAACACGCAGCAATAATCAACTTTTTGTACAATTTTCCTTTGGCGTAAATAATGGCGACGTAAATGATTTTTTGGACACAGCTGACAACCGTAGAGTATCTAGCCAAAGCGTGCTTTTTTTGTTATTTACTAAGCCACAACCATAGAATAACTCTATAAAAACAAGGGACGTTATGTCTATGGGCTAATTACCATCGGTTGTCGGGTGCGTGGCAGCGGGTGCAGCCAGCTTAAGCACCGTATTACATGATTGCGTAATCTTCCAGTCGATCCGCTGTAAGCACCCGCGGTGAGAATGACTCTGAGCTGCCTACACGCCGACCCGAGCCCGCGACATCCCAAATCCGACGTAATGTTACATTGTGATGCATAATTTAGGCCTGGCGTACAATGTGTGATGTATGAGTGGTGTAATCCGATCTCTGTGGTCCTTTGTGTGGTTTGTTGAGTTATTGCACCGCGGGGTCTCGCAGCTTCGGTGTATTTTATTTATTGTTTATTTTTTTGTTTCTGTTTGTATTCCGGGTGTTAAAGACGGCGTCATTGATTTTGAAAAAAAAAAATTATTTATGCTATACTGGCATTTTATCACTAACAGAATATTGATTTTTTTCTTCGTTATTGCTCTTCGGGGTCACATCAAGCTCGATTGATGTTCTGACGTTTCGACTCCTTTACTGGTGATATTATCAACCAAAAATGTTGGCAAATTGGATTTGTCACATTTGTTTCAGTTTCACTTTCTGATCAAAGCGTAGAAATATATATTTTATCATAATTTGCTTAATAGAATATAAAAGTTGGCTAAGTATTTTCAATCGATTATTCAACACTTATGTCTACCTACTGTAAGTAAAATTAATAAATAGTTATTGATCATGTATTTCCAAAAAATCTACTAGTTCATTCATATTTGAAAATGACAATTTATTATTTAAAAAAAGGTTAAAGGGTCACAATACTCCTCAAAGCTGCCGAAAAGTCCAACGAATTAAAAACAGACCCTTGACACGAAAGGGGACGGACTCGGAGAGGAAGCCGTGCTCATTATGGAAGACATAAATACATGCAAAAAATATAATTCTATATTTATTTTTGCACATTTACATAACTGCTTATTTGACGACGCGTAAAGGTTTGTAAAGACACAAATTATATTTAATATATTTCAATAAAACGTTTTTTTATTTATTTAATATATAACAACTGGTGCGATATTTAAACTTCAACATTAATTACTTCTTTGAATCATCAATGAGGACTGATTTTTTTACTGATAATTTAAATATATGCAGTTAACTGTGAAATAATTTAATTATGAATTATTATTTATTTAATTTATAGTAAACACAGTTTATCTATAAATTGGCAATAATATTTTACACCAAACGATAAATTCTTTATTAACGATATTTAGGAATATATTTATTACTCTTTAGAAGCATGCTATTTATTTGAAAAAATAGCATGCGTGGCCTATAATACCATATATATACAACTTATCTGTACTTTTCAGTTATATTATTATTCTATTTAGATCAGTGGCTCTCAAACTCTTTTGGCCCACGGACCTCTTTTCATAGTCAAAACTTGCCCACGGACCCCCTTTCATATTCAAAACATGTCCGCGGACCCTCTTTCATAGTCAAAACTTGTCCACGGACCCCCTTTCATAGTCAAAACTTGCCCATAGACCCCTTTTCATAGTCAAAACTTGCCTACGGCCCCTGGGTGAAAAACTACATAAATTCATATTATAGACTAGTTGGTGCAAGTATCGACTCTCGATGTATTAACCTAACTGACTCACCGCGATGCCTGTTATTACTTGTATTTTATGCACCTGTCTATATTTCTATTTTACTTAGGACGTAAAAATCGCTAATAATGTATTCATTGTTATTTATTTTAACTTCCGTATTAATAAAAATGTGTCGCATTTTTTTTATTTTATACTAAACCTTGCCCGGACCCTTTGACGTTGTTCAGGGACCCCCAAATCGATTTTAATTTTATAAGGACCCCATGAATGATCCCAGGGGTTTGCAGGGACCACTTTGAGAAGCACTGATTTAGATGATAACGTATTTGACTATTTATATAAAATTGACTTTTTACATTGCATGCCACTGATCAGTACTTTTAATTTTTTTGGTTGTAAATACAAACCTATGGCAATATTCAAAATTATACTAAGCATGCCCTCAAAATCACGCGAGTTAGGTATAATTTGGTGTGTCCTGTCACATATTAATTTCATTCATAGTATCCTCATTGCGGTTCTGCTCCCGCCCCAAAGCCGAAGGCAGCTTCGGTTGCTTTGTAACCCAACACGGCATCGAACCCGGGGCGCCTGCCGCCAGCAATTAGGCTCTGCATCGTGTGCCGCTCCTGGACTCCAGGCCGTCTGCACAGTCTGACCTTGAAACTTGCAAATATACTGGGTGATTCCTAACATGTCGACTTGGTGTTGAAATTAATATTTTTTTATCTTATTTGAACCATTGCATAACATGCAAGAAAACCAATTAACGAATACAAAGTTATTCCAAATATATTATAAATATTCAACCCATATATACATTTTTTTTTTTTAAAATTGTTATATTAACACACTTTAGGCGGGTACCAAATTGACTAAACTGATGTGCGTAGCGGCCAAAATTCGCGTAAAATTGCGCGTGTGAAATCTAGTCTATACACTCTTTGATTTTGCATGTAGTCAAATAAATCGTTTTGCTATAAAAAGTTGAACCACTTCATACACACTTTGCGGATTACTTGGCATCACAACAACACCACTTTGTCCTAAAAATTGTTCAATAATTGGAGGATTATCAATCTCTGACCACTCCACTTCTTCATTGTCACTTTTTTCAGAATCACTGGACAGCATTGGTAGAAGTAACGTTGACGAGTCCTAAACAAACATTTCGAGCTGTAAACCTAAATAATGACCTTCTGTCGCTTTTAGAGTAAACACATTCAAAAGCGTATTAATATGCGCCCCGCCTTCAGGCAGTAGTCCGCGGAACGAGTACTAGTACCCGCCCCGCCTTTAGTGTGTTAAAATACAGAAATTACGTTGCTTGTGTATAGTCTCAACAATCGGCCTCACAGTTGTCCGACATCGCCATGCAATCAAAAGATCTCTTTCTACGTAGACTATGAGTCTCATGCACACAGCTGGGCTAAAAATAATTATTTAATTTCAAAACTCATTCATCCAAAAGCAAAATAAAAAAAAAACGCAAAGACGCCGAGCAATATGATTTTTTCCAAGCCTGAAAAAGGGCAATTTTTAATAGTCGCACTGTGACTGGCGCCAGGAGAGTCAGTCTCGCTGCTTTTTGCCCCTCCGCCAAATGTGGGGGTTAATTAGTCACGGAGACTGAATTTCAAGATATTTAACGTGAAATTGAGAAGTCGCGCCGATCTGAATGAAGGAGTTTTTGCCATTTTTTTTTTGTTCTGGGATCTACGCTTTAATTTGTAACACCGCGTCTAATTTAAATTTTTAATTGATCAATTTTTGCTGAAATTTGATCCCCAACGCGAGCTTAATAATTATCCCCCGAAGCGTGTGTGGAAAAAATTAAACTTATAAACATACTTACGTATGTTTATAACCTGGTAAAATGTCATAAAAACAAACATCATATAAAAAAAACTGTCATATATTTCCATTGATTATTATGAAAAGTTAGACAAATTAACTATTTTTATATTTTTTGTATATTATGAAACCATGAAAAAATTTTGTTGCTGGTTGTTAATTTTAATATTGATAAAATGCGGTCAAAGTGTATTTTATGTAAAAGCTATTTTATATATTATGCATCTTAGGGCATCAGACATAAAAGTTCATTTTTACTAACAATTTGATAAAAAAAATGAAACAAATATTCATATCAACAGAAGCATGATAATAATTTCAGCCTATTTGTTTTTTAGGACATCGATCTGAAAGAAACGGCAGGTTATATATATTTTCGTGCGTTTAAAGATCTACAGCCTGCAACGTGTTTTAAATCATTTTTATCAAAGACATTTTTGCACTTTGCTGCCTTTGATTTTAAAAACTATAATTTTATTTAAACTGTATGCTTTTTGTATAAAAAAAAACAGCTGGAGTTTGATTAATTTATTACGTTTATTTTGTACGTCTTATTTTGAAAGATTTGTAAATACACATCTTTAAATACACAAAACGAGTTGGTTAATTACGTTAGTCAAACGCGAAGATAAATCTTTCATCCAAATGCTTAAAAACACATTTTTTCCCAAAGTAATAATCATCTAACTGTAAAGCGGCAAAAAATAAAAGGACACATGCGTCCTAATTTAAGTGATAAATGCTCGAATCCGGTGATAGTCCATGCGACGCTGCGCGGAGATGGACCGTGCAGGGTAAAAAATAATTCAAACATAATCACACCACCACTATTAGGTGGATGCAAAAAATAGGAAGCGAATGATTCTGGAGCAAAAAATGGGGAGAGAGGGGCGAACAATACCACGAGGCATTTTAATTAAAAAAATTAAATCAATTCCAAAATCTAAAGGCCCCTACAGGAGTCCCAGCACAATCGATAAATTGTATATGTACTATGCTGCATATTACTTACTAATATGATTAGGCATATTGTTTTGTATATTGAAAATGATTTAAAGAAACTCTCAGAAAAATATCATATTATCATACAAAATATTAGAAAGAAATATAAGCCTGTAAAGGTAATTAAAACGCACTTGATTGAAGTTCAATCCACAAAATAAACATGCTGCATATTATTAAGTTTATATGTCGGTTGTGTTGTACCGCGCGTACACTGCTTTGGTTTCTTCTTATTTCCGATTTATTATGTAAACATTTTTTTAAATACTTTTATGCACAAAAACGATGGTAAAAAGGCATAAGGTAGCCTATTTCGGTATTCGAATGAAAAGGCTAGCTTTGATGCAAAATTTGCGCCAGAAACTGGAAAATACAGTAGTAGTAGTAATAAATATTTTTTTTTTTGTGGAAATTTTTTTTCTTTGTGATTTAAGTTTAAAAAGTATACCCGATTGACCAGTTTTATTTGGAATTAAACAACAGATATGTATAGTCATTTTTTTTTTTGGTGGTAATCATTTTAGCTTAGCGGCTGCTTTAGAGTTTGAAGAATCCTTCCAAAGGCGATAACGCTTACAAACAAATATTTCTGTAATCTCATAGCCACTTTGAATACCTTTGGTTGTGACCATGTGCCCGACAGCCCCGCACTTCCCACAGCATCGCGGGAATACAGAGCATATCATAGCCCGGCCGCGCCTAACGAGGTGTCATATTTTCTTGGCCTTTTGACTTATGAGACGTCTCTGAGGAAGATGATTTATCCTGCGCTCCCCAGTTTTTTCCGTGTTTTTAGCACCTATTTACAAATGTCCGTACGACCTCAAGATGGATGCAATTTGGAATATATTAACTTGTATATAGGAAGTGCACGAGATATGCGATATAGCTGCATACTTCACATAAGATGGATTGCATGTTTTTTACAACTTTTTTATATTTTTTGGTAGTTTTTAGACCTCACAAGACGCAGCCATTTCTCATTATTTATTGAACATAATTATTAATAAAATATTATTCACATGCAAACTTTAATTAATATTTTATCACAAGCTTTATCAAATAAACTTCGTAGTTTGTCGTAGCTTGTAACTCAACAGTTTTAAAGACTTTTTCTTTTGCATTGTTTATTTTAACCATAAAAATATAGGCTGCATTGTGATCAACATGTGATGTGATCAACTCATAATATCTCAAGTACTCTCCTTTGAAGTTACACTTCAAACGTCTCAATTTTTCGCATGGTTACTGCCATAAGTGTTCAGGCCTCAACTCCATAAATAATAATTGAGACAACATAGCATTGACGAATCTCCACCGAGTTTCTAATATTATATCACTGGCACATATTCCGTTTCATAAATTGTTAAATGTGTTATGTGCCGTCTCAATTCTAACTTTAATTTCTTGGTCAGGATCCCAGTTCTCATTCAGCCAGCTGCCTAAGTATTTAAACTTTTTCGCCCTCTCCACTACTGTTGTTACTATTGACAGCCATGACTTTTATTTAAAATAATCTAATTGAATTACGCAATAAATATATTTTGAATAAGGATATACAATAAATTCGTAAGTGTACTCTCCAATCAAGAGACCGTTATCCTGTGACCACAGGATAATGCTCACAATCGGGCCACTTATCATTCTTATATTACTTTATTTTGACACGCCTCGGCCGCGGTTTGTATTCAACAACAAATTAAGGATCCGATTATAAATTAAATCCCAAAGCATGAAAAGAGAGGTGACCATCATTTGTAAAATAAATATTTAATTTTTGAGAATTGTGTTTAAAGGACCCGTATTATAAGACATTACAAACGAAGATTTTTTACAAATTAAATATATAAACTATCAAGTTCTTTTATGAAACTCTAAAAATAAAAGCCGCTATATTACCAAAATTATATAAAATAATTATTTTTTAATTTATTACAAGCATAATTATCCTAAAGAACTTTTGTCCTTTGGGGGGCAGTGTCATAATTTTTCGTCTTCTCCGTCTGATGAAGTTCTTTAAAGACAAAAATATTAAACTAATCAATTTAGGTTTTAATGATGAAAACTCTAAAGCGTTTTTTAATTCTAAATATAATCAAATAGTTGTTATCTTAATTAAATTAAAATAATATTAGAATATTAGAAACATTTATTTATTTATAAAAATAAACATTATTTTTAGTAGACGTTTACAAAATTTTGTTATAAATACGTTACTGTGAAATTTTATATAAGAATTACCATTTACAGTTTTAAAAACCATAATTTAGTGGTTAGGTTTATCAAAAATCAATTGAGTTTAAATGCAAATGAATAATTTAGATAAACGTATTTTATATATATATTAATCGTAAGATTATGGTCACAGCACACAAGGTGTCGCCTTCGCCTGAGCAATTAGGAGATTTATCCTCAGGTGAGATTTAGCGGCTTATTATGAGATTACTTATTACCTGCCCAGGTAGGCGGATAGAAGCTTCAGCACACACACAAAGCGAGATAAATCGGGACAAAGTTCAACGTCATTAGTGACTCCGCACTCAGGTATGCTAAGAAAGTTGACCCCGACCTGTGAAATCTCTTTAAGGTCAGAAGCATACACCATATATGAATGTTTAAATTTGTGACATTAAATTTACCTCACAGTGCCTGTGTTTACAGATTTACGCAGGGTAATAATTAATTAGTGCACCTTACGAATTAAACTCACTCAGGTATGCTAAATCCCTTTGAGGTCAGAAGTGTAGATACATCATAAATGTATAATTTATTTCGTGGCATTAATAAATACCTCACAATACTTTATACATACAGATTATCGCAGGCTTATATAGTAATTAATTAGTGTATTTCATGAATTGAACTTTTTTTTATAATTGTTAATCTGTGTTCTCTGGCTTTGACAGCCGTTTTTATAATGCATATTTGGTTTTAGGATCTATGCCATGTCTTTTTTGTGTTTGAATGATCAAAATATTTTTTTTCTTTAAGATAGCCCCAGTACTAAGCAATCAAGAACGGAATATTAATTGTAAACACTGGGTCATTGGACGCGGTGCAAGATTATTCATTAAAAAAACTGTAGTTTTGCATGAATAAATGAAATGTTATTGACAGATTTATAAATCATTCAATTATTATAAGTCGATTGTCGATGTAATGTCGATTCATTATAAAAAATAACGCTTTTGAGAGATCATTTACATTCGAAATATCATGACATATCCAATGCGTTTATATTCTTATGGGTTTTAAGACAACAAGTTAGTTGTTTATAAAATGACAAAAGTCTTCAAAACTACATTTAAATTTATTTACAAATTTATTCCTGTGCCAAATCGAATTGGTAAAAAATCGTACTTATAGATGCTTTTCTAGATACAAGTTGCGGATTTAAAAAACTCTAGAATTCATGCCTAAAACTCTTAGGAAAAAAACAGTAATTCAGTTAAATATTATAAAAATACATCAATGTACAAAATTAATTGGATTATTTCTTAGAATAAATACCATGTTTGGATTGCAAAAAATTATTTCATTTTTAAATTTATTATTATTGCTATATTTTTTTACTATTTTGTATCAATAACTTATGATTGCCAAGGCGTAAATTAATCTAAGATATTTTTTTTAGTACGTTCGTCGAAATATTTTTTTTTCTCACGTGGTTTTTAATTTAATACTGTAGTCATTTTCTCACGCTATGCCATCACCATTTACTGTAGTAATTGCAATCAAAATTAAATTGGTCATAATGCAGAAGTACTGCGTTTAATAAAATCATTGTTACATTCAATCACATTCATTAAAAACTAATTAATCCTCTGTCTCATTTACACTAATCGGCGATGTAGTTCAATAGAGTGAGACAGATGTACATCGCCATCATTTTTGTAACGATCAAAATATTTACCGTCTTTCTCTTTTGGTATCATTTGAACGTGTTAAAGAGAGATGTGTTCATATTGCCCTTCTGAATGGAGTTATATTAAGGAGTCGACAACCTTATTAAATCATAATTGATCTTAAAAGTTTTACATACACATTAAATATCAGTACAAATCATATTAATAGATGTGATAAAATTGACGCTTGACAGCGAAACTATCAAAATTTTAATTGGTCTCAAAATTGAGAACTATCGATTAAAATCCAATTGTCCAATAGTTGAGGTTAATCGGTAATATTTTTTATAATAACTCAAATATATTTATTTTAAATGAAAATAATTTTAAAAAAATAAAATTTAATATGTGTTGATTTAAACTTGATATTTTAATTAAATCATACCTTAATTTATAACATGTTTCTGCCAAAATAATTCGACACTACGTTTCATCATTCCAGTGTTTTCCAACCCCTGGTCTGCAGCAGTTAATGATGAAAGGATGAGATTATAAATTAACAATTAATTCGCTTTCATTGCGTTTTATTGTGAGTTATGATGTCCCTGTATTATGTACAGGGTGCCCGTTAATTCTGCTTAAAAGGAAGATTTATGGATAAAGGTAGCCACAGGGTGTTCCACGCTTGGAAGGTATACAATCAAACTTTATGAAAAAGTATTCTGTATATTTTCAATTATAATATTAATTATAATTGAAAAATAATATTAACTACATACAAATAAGTCATTTTTAGCTGTTCATGATAGATTACTTTGATTTGTAAAAGCAGTAGTGTGCGTAAGGAAACGCATGTGTATATTTTTTTAAATGGTATTTATTGTCTTTGTACAATTTGCATTTATTGTAAACGTAAAGATGCTCAGATTTGATATCTACTATATTGTTTCATAAAAACGGAGTTACAAAACCCGCTGTAGTATTATTTAGACTTTTTAACAAAATATCTTTGTTTTGAACTATTTTTAGAAACAAGCTTGAAATTATTAAAAACCAAAGCAAAAATTAAAAAAAAGCCCAGAGCGGTTTTCGAGACTGTGTTTTTGAAATAAAAAATTAGGCTTAAAAAATCATATTTAAGTAAATTTACACGTGCTAATAAAAATTAATAAAAGCTAATTAAAATTTGTTTTTTGCAAATGTCGATTTGCAAAAATATAGGTTCGCGTCCGCGGTGGGAACAGTTTTCCGGTCGCCCGGTAGTTAAATACAGGCTGGTTGAAAATAAATGTGATTATGACATATGACCGGTCCTTTGTGCAGAGTGCCTCAGACTCGAGGTACAATGCGTAATGATGCAATATTGTACAGCGTGCTCGGAAGTGCGGCGCGGCAGGGAGCGGCGAGCACAGCCCGTTTTTACTTTTTGGGATTTTCGTAATAAATAAAAAATAAATTGTGTTTTGTCATACCCTCATAATAGGCGTGCTTTATGACCTGTATTCAATGGGTAGTTATCGATGTTAATTGTATTCTAAAGGTGCATTAAGAACGGTCATATTAAATATAACTGTCCCTCGCATGCACGCTGCTGTGGGTTTTGTAACAAAATATTATTTTTAAACACTTTACATCATTTTTTGTGAAAGAAATCACAGACAAATGGTATATAATTTTTTATTTTATTTAGACAATCGATTTTCACATAAATATTTATCTAAAATAATTCATTCATTTTTAATGCCTTTCCACGTTTAGTAATTGAATCCGCGTGTGTTTCTACTGTCGATATATTTTTTTATATTCAATAATTTTTTATAGGTGCTAGTAATATAATTTTTAAAAAATCGAGGATGTCAGTAACATTGAATATGTTTTCTTAGTTAAAAAATAAAATCTATCATATAACTATTTATCGCCAATAGCATGTTATTGGACCTTTCAGTCTAGGGGTGGCCTAGGGGTGCGCGATTTCAGTACGAACCGCCAGACCCTGTCGCAGTCGCTGCAGCTGCCTCATCAGCACTCCTTGGTAGCTAATCGCAGCTTCATTCATGCAGCATCATTAATTCTAATCGGCCATCATCAGGTTCTCATTACCTGCAGGCCCAAGCGACCGGGCCTGGCGCGGGAGACGAGGAGGAGACGCGTCCCTCTATCAGCTCTGTGTGCATTTGATCATTATGTAATTGAAAAAAAACGTTTTGATTATCTGCTATACAATGAATTTAACAAACGGGTGGATCTCAAAGATAGAATCTCTTAGATTAGCCGTCTATATTACAGCACATAATGAACATACTCCCATGCGTGATAATTTATAGTCAAAATAAAAATATGATATCTTTTCGAGTAAAATATAAAACATAACTCAGACATAAATTTAAGTATTTACTATTGAAAAGAGGAAATTTTTGTAATTAGTTTTTACACATTTTAACCCAAACAGGTTTATTTTATAAATGTGTCGTGAAAAATTATTTAGAAAATTTTTCTCATCAAATACACACAGAGCATACTGGTTTAAGCAAACCCACCGTTTTTTTATTAATATTAAAAAAAATAACTCAACAGTAACACTGTAATATATCATTTTTAATATTAATAAATAGAAAAATCATTAATATATACAAATATGACTTTCATAATCTTATAAATTTGATGATACTCCAAAAGCCATATTTCGAATTGCAATCGATAAATCATTATTAGCAAATAAATGCGAAATAGATATTTTTGCTATTCAGTCGTGTAACAAAGGATTTAGACCATGGTTGTTCACTTATTATGAACTAATAGGAGTCAATGAAACCATGGGGCACCATAATAAATAATACAGATCCAAACACCAAGGAGAATGGACACGTGGAGATGGGTGCAGAATTCTGGCGAGCCGGGCAGATGGTCGCTTTTTGTACGGTGGCGATCTTTTTCAGTATCACAAACAAACGCGACATTTATTAAGATGTTAGAATCCTTTATGTTTCACGAATGAGATTTTGATATGAAAAGATGCTTTGTACATCTGTTTGATAATATAATCGAGATTTTATCGATGTTAATGATACTGTGAGTTATCCCAGTGGAAACGCAGATGGAAGACCAGCATCCAGCAGGTTTGTTTGATCCTTTCGTGCAGCTTTAGAAATAGTAGAATAAATTTACTAGATTTTTTTACTTTCACGGTAAACTGTTTATTAGATTTTCAAAATCAAATGCGACATTTGACCGATTTTATTCTAGCAAAAGCTTTATTTAAAACATAAATATTCTCAGTAAATGTTTAACCTAATCAAAACATTTTTTTAAAAATTATATAATTTTAATGAATTTTAGGGTAAGGAGTATTCAAATCTTATTTAAATAAATAAGATAAGGATATTTGTTTTAAATTATTTTATATTATTATGTTTTTAATTCACATTTAATGGCATGTGCTAAAAATCGCATCAAATAAAAAAATCGTTCTAAGCACAATACTATGGGTACAGGGTGACTCGTAAATACTTTTTTATTGTCATCGTCGGTTTTTAAAGTGTTTGATAATGGGCGACATTATTTACTGAGCCTGCAGGAGAGACTGATCATCTGCCTATACAGGGTGGGTCCTTTGTTGTACGGGTCTTTAGTGTTAAATATACCCTCTTTGCAGGCACGGACACAACTTTTATCATTAAAATAATTTTATTTTTTTTAAATATTAAATGGAGTGGTATTGTTGCATTGTATTTCATTAAAAAAAAATTGTTATTCGATATTTCGTTTAAATTTTCTATTAAAAATACTTCGTATTTAATTATTTATTTAAAAAATATTATATAAATGTCGAAAATGAAAGATGCTTGAAGATATTTGAACCCGATCAATATAAAAGCATTTGAAAAACAAAGCTTCCTTAGGTTGAAAACTTTTCTGTATAACCCATTGAAATATTGATGTTCAAGTATTTATTATATTTAAATTGCTTCAAGTAAAAAAAAAGTTACAATTTTTTTAATACGTTAACTAAAAAGGTCAATTTTATAAAAACGTATTTTTGATTAATATAATACAAGGTTTTGTACTTTGTTTTTGATATACTGAGCTTTAAATTTTTTTAATTAAAATATGTAAAAAATCTCCTTTTTATTTATATTCGTTTTCAAATATAAATATATAAATATAATATAAAAAATACTTGCATAAATACAATATAATTATCAATTTTTTAAAAAACAAAAAAATATTTTTTATGTATTTAACTAAACTGCATTTTATATGCAATACCAATTCGCCTCTGCCCAGGAGCAGTTAATAATTGTTCGATATGAACATAATAGCGTCGCGAGAGCTGCTCCGTTGCCGGCAGCCTTCTCTGTACCTCCGTCCTTAGCATTCAGCCGAGCTGGAACACGAACACGTCCGTGTTCGTCCGTGTTCGTCCGTGTTCGCGCCGCCCTGTGCGGGACTATATAAAACACTCTACAAAATGGCTGACCACATCCACATCCAATTCAATGCGTGTCTTCTCGCCGTGTTGCGGAAACTCAACTGGTCGAAACAAAAGATCGGATTAATCCACAGGCTCCAACCGAACATGCGCCGCCACGATGAGCGGTCACAACGTCTATTCACTATTTATGTTCTATAAACGTGACACATGCGTTTTCCGTTTCATAACGAGGATTCCAACCAATTTCAGTGCTGGTGCTTATATTATGTTTGATATTCAAATTTTGATAAAAATTATAATCGCATCTGCTTTTAAGATGATATTTCACCAGTAGGTATAAAAATCTATAAATAAACGAATATTTCGTTGGTAAAAAACAGCATTAATCGATAATAGCCAACACTGAGCGCGAGGCGTGTACAATACTATGACGTCAGCTATTCCCATCTACAGCTTTAAATCTTCCTTCCAGTCTTGATGATGCGTCACTAAAATAATTATCACTTTCACGCACCGAATCATCATAAAACAATGAAACGCTAAAAATATGTTTTTATAAGGACATGAAATAATATACTAACCGTTTAAAACTCTAAGGAGTGCTTATAGTTAGTATTATAAAAAAATATGTAAAGCGTATCCCAAATTCCAACCCTTAAATTTCAATAAATTTTCTGTGTGAATATAAACACAATATCATAAAATATATATGAATATAAATGATAGTAATGAATAATTCCATCCAACGCATTAAAACATATTAAAGATGTGAGCAGAGCTCTACCAAGGGTGGATATATTTGGTTCATGTTAAATATAGATCAATCATAATAATATAATGGATTGAATTTAAACGATGTGTAAACTCAGAAAATATTTATCTCCTTTATTGATTTGATTATAAATACATACGATAGGTGCAGGCGGCAGATATTTTTGACCAATTTAATAAAATACTGAGAATTCAGATACGGACAGATAAAAACTATAAAAAATATGATTTTATCAGTAAACTGAAAAAATAAAATACTTAACCTTAGTTACAATTTCTTATACTTTTACAATGCAATCACTAGTAATAAACGAAGCTATTTCTAATAATACTGAACCAAACTTTATACCTTATATTTTTTTTATATTTTACTAGCAAATGTGCGTCTTTTATATTGTTAAACCGCGTACGTGACACAATGGCCTACAGCTCAGATTTATTCACTATCTACTTAACACTTGAATGGATAAATTAGGAGGAGAATTACGCCTGTATTTATTGACAATTAAAGGACCCTACACGGTTTAAACGGTTGCCCAAACGCGGGACCAGAGACGAATAAACTTAATATCAAATGGTGTAAAATAAATTACGTGGAAACATAATAGAGAACGTCGGCATTGTCGATTGTTGTCCCGGAGAGTTATTCCGTATCCAAATAGCAGATTTTGGAGCAATTTGATACGCCATCGCCCATAGAGCTACGTGCTTTATGGTTTTTTAAAGTAAATTTATTAAATCATTGGGTATTACGGACGTCGGGTATAAAAGAATTATGTGGTTTTTTAAATATACGTTTGAATTGCAAATAAAAACGATCGTTAAGTATTAAAATTGTATTTTATGTGGCACACGTATTGTTTAAAATGGTTTTGAATAAATCATTCGCGGCAACGTGTGTTTTAAAACAATTTGATAAATATAAAGGTATGGTTTACTTACATTCTTACATGGTTCAGTAAGGTTGAATATGGTGACATGTGAATAAATTTGACGACTTACTATAACTGCAATGAACAAAACTGAATCATACTGAACAAGAAATAATAAATCATTTTACCCAATCTGATCCGAACTAAGCCGTACTCAATTATATCAAACCAAACTGAGCCATTTTTTCAGAACTTTTGAGAGCTCGGACAAATTAAATATGTATACACATCCAAATAAAAAAATATGTAACATTTAACATATGATTTCACCGTTATGACAAAGGTGATAAAAATTTTAATAGTTCTCACCCTAAAACCACATTTGGCGATTGCTTAAACATTTAAATATAATTTGACTAAAATTTCATCTCATTTAATTGTGAAAAATTAGTTTATTAAAAGCAACAAATATATATTATCCAATACAATAATTATTTTAGTTTTTGTCACATTATAGATAAACCGCTCTTGAGCTGCAAGTCGTTAAACGCGGCATCGTTTCTAAATCAAATGAACCGGTCTGGGAGATGAATCTGTAGGTATATCTATTAGCTTCTGGAACTCTATACAAACTGTAATAAAATACCCAATATTTCATATTAATCTCCCATCATAGACGAGGCTCCCTCCATTACTCACCGAAACATAAAATAATGTGTATCACTCTCAAGCGATAGCACACGGTATCCACCATACCCTGCCAACTTAATAGAATCACTTAAATTTGTATGTTGCGAAATACATACATATGTAATAAATATGATTTTATAAAAAAATAGAGTAAAAATTTTCTATATAAAAATATAAAAAAAAGGATTGCATATTTTTTATGTGTACAGCATTTTTTTTTCAACATTTCATGATTTTTGAAAGTCAATAAATAATTTTCAATGTCGGTAGATAGTTTTTTATGCCAGTGCTTAATACGTAACTTTATATAAATATACCTTTTCAACAATCAATAAAAAGGTTTCAAATTTATGTATTCAATACGTATCAAATACATTTTGGTAATTATTGTGAATTTAACTTATTTGTTCTAATATATTTCCGTTAATAAAAATCATCAACTTCCAAAAGATACCGCCCGAGGCAGTATTAATTTGGCAATGGCTGGTAGTTCCAAACTACTCTATTAACGTACCCTACCCTATAATGGTGTAATGTGTAATGCATTCAAACAAGACACCCTTCATTATCTACCGAATAAGCGAGTCAAATGTACCGAAGTGAGCAAATTCGTTTTTAAATAGCTTTTATAGACTTTCGGCTCGAATATGGAGTTGACAATAATTTAATAATACACCCCAGGGTGGGTGCTTCTGCCTGGGGTTGGCAGACCCACCCTTGAGTTTACAGCCCTTTGTGTGCCGTAGCTCTAAGGGTGGAAAAGGCTGTCCTTTGAACTGCGTTCGTCATGGATGGTTACTCGAATTTAAAACTTATGCTGCATCGTTTTTGCTCACAGATTACTTGTAAATATTTCAGTGCAGACTGCATATAACGTGCAGACGATTTGTAATTACCTTTTATTTTTTGGCACATTATGATGAGTATGATTGTTAGAAATTCTCGATTAACGGATGTGATTCGTTAGTACAAGGGTTAGTACACCGGCCATGTAAGCCAGGGGATGTAGGTTCAAATATTTTTCTGAGAGTTTCTTTAATCATCTTCTATGTATGAATTAATGTGCCTAATCATATTAGTAATAATATAATAAACCCGTAATGGGTAGTAAATACGCATCTGATTGACGTTCAATCCAAAAAATAGACATACCTTTTATTTGGTTAACTCCAAACCTTGTAGGCAAAAATGTAGATGGTCGCCAAGTATTTATCGAAAAATTTTCTCATCGTGCCTTATGTGAAAGTTTACGTGAAAACATCTTGTTATCACAATAGGCCTGTATGGGTAATTAATGCGAAACCATTAAATATTTAACAACCACCGGTGGTACGCGAGCAGTTCCACCACCCCGCGCATCGAGGGTCGCCCGGCAACCGGTAGCTATAAATTATGTGGACAAAAACGTTTAAAGAGAATCTGTTCGTTAAATAATTGAGCGAGTGGGGTCTGAGAGACCGCACGCTGGGCATTAATCCTCTATTCAGTTTTTTGAAGCGCGCAGCCTGGGAGTCGAACCCCGGGCCTCCGGGAGGCGATGGTTGCTCGTGAACTGCAAACCTAAGATTATTTATCGATAACAATTAATAAATATGTGATGTATCCGCATTTTCACTCAAACGGGCCTTTTGCTATAAAAAATATGTTTTAATACCTTACTCACTCGTTTCGGGCGATTAATTAGTTTTTGTACAATTATCTACATTATACTTTTCAATGTATAAATTATTTAAAATATTATTCAAAATTTTAGTTGCTTATATACGTATAGTATAAAAATACTTGTGTTCGGATGTTTGAGAGCATACAGTGTTATATTTTTTTTGTATAAACTGCAAGTCTTTGCTTCAAAACATACATCCTATGATATATAAAATGATTTAAAAAATATTTCGTATTCTCTTATCAATTTGCGTCAAGAACGCTTGCATGTTTCTTAGGTGCAGCTAGTTAAATAACACTTTTTTTTTATTTTGTATTAATTTAAAAATAATATAAAATGGCTGTGTATTATGAGCTCCCTGGGTGCCCCGCGCATGCCTAACAAGAAATGATTAATTATTGAAACAAACCAGTAAAACTCATGCGACAAAATGAAACGCGTAAAAAAGTACAGAAAAAATATGTAACATTCACCTGTGCGCTTTGTGAGCGACCGCGAGGAATTTAATTGGCAGGTTACCTGGTGTATCCGCAGGTAGGCGTGCCTCCGCACAGCTCGAGTCAAGCTGCCTGCACACGCTGCGACACAACTCACGACAAGACGGTAATTGTCCCAGTGCGTCCTGACTTAGGCCAAATCACAAAAAGCACCTAAAATAATGCGACGATATTGGCTAATTGCAATTCGGTTGCAAGGTGGAACCAACTTAAACTCAAAATTACGCATATTTTTCTGCAACCTCCCATGCATCACAGTGTGCCAATTTTAAACTATTAAAAACACCATCTACAAATAATGCCATCTTTAATAAACACACGTTTACACGCCACAGGATTTTCAATTTAAATTGGCATGCCAGGCCTATGAAGCATCTGAATATCATCTTGCTTTTATATCCACTTTTATTTGTGATATTCTATGTTGACAACTGCATTTAATGAATTTTTTAAATCAGTTTACTCTTTCATCTTGACGATCGATAATATTATGAATAAATATTATCCATATTTAAAATATATATTTGATTTCCATAACATAGTAATTGGCTTAGCAATAATTGTTACCAGTAATACATTTTCAAAGAACTTCCTAAATTCATGACATTTTCTATGACAATAGTCACAATAATCAGCATAATGGGACGCAGGGGTCCTGCTGTATTCAAAGAGAATTCAAAGGACTAATCCCAGCTTAACCAATTGCCTTTGTACGGCTTACGCCCAGGTAATTCGATAATTCCTTGTTTATGTTTTGTTGACACGCGTTTGAAGATTAACTAGACGTGAATTCCAAAAACTTACCCCTTTTTAATTAAATATTTTAGTCACTTTGATGTCACTTTTAAAATATGTCACTTACTCGCATGGGAGTGGATAATTTTATAAAAAAAAATATTTTTCCTCCTTTTTTCATTTATTCCAGGAATAAAAATATACCACAAAGACATTTAAAAAATTTACATATTATAGCTTAACTGTAGAATTTTTCATGTAGCAGTTTTATATAGTCAAATTATACACACGCTTGTAAAACTAATATTTTTTTAATAAAAAATAAAAATAGCATATGTTAAGAGATTCGTTACTAATTGTACAAGGAACTAATTTTAAATCTCTTTCATAAATATTGAAATAACGCCATTCTTACAAAGTCTGCATTCTCAGCTTTTTTCCATCTCCCGCTGTTTGTTCTTTGAATTAGCACGAAAAAAATAACACTGGTGAGACCACCGGGTAGAGACGGAAAAAACACATGTTTAACTTTTGACTTCCTGGGGCTCGAACCCGAATCCTTTCTGTGAGTGGATTACGCCTTTAAGCCGCATCCCCAGGCGATCCGGCCCTGGAGCTATTTTGACAGATTGGTTTGTCAGTTCTTACCGAGAATTTGTTAAGAACAAGAAAACATTGTATTTTTTTCATCTCCGTGACAATAGGCTGTAAAATAACACCTCATTAAAAATTAACACATTTTTCCCAAAAAAAATATTTATTTAAAAATTAAATCTTAATTTTTTTGTATAAAAAATATCTTGTTTACGATTGACACTCTTGCTTGTTGCAGTGATGTTTTCATTGAAAATACAAAAGCTGCCTTTGCACGCTGCAAACAGGATAATATTGGTAAATTACTGGTTTGGTTTTGGTTGTATCATATGATGTGTAGGCAACTTGAAACTTCTAGTAAATTGAATATTCAGATAGAGGGATATAATTTTGAGTAATATTATTTTAATACCATTGTATGAACTGGAAACAAATAAACATTTTGATGCTGAGACGCTTTTTTCTAAAACCTTAAAATAAATAATTTACAAAGCTTTATTATTTTTTTTGTGTCTAAATCATTTTTTTTTAAGATACCTACGCCTTCTGTGATCAATAATGTAACCACACATAATGTCTTGGACCGTTTTGAATGTATATTTCAACTCGATTGTAAAAGCAAAACTACAATTAAAAACTCAAGTCTTACTACAACAATAAATATCAAGTCAAAGTATGGGAAATACAACGGAAAATAAATGTGTTGCGTGCCTGTAGAGACTCATGTCCGCCATTAGCGTGGCCTAGAAAATTGTAACATAATTTTGAACCATTTTTTTGAATGCTAAGTAGTAAACCTTAAAGGTTTCAGACATGCGAGAGTTAAATTTATCTGGATTTCAGTATCTGCAAAATCTCAACAAGCACAGCCCTGCTTTTGTATAATATTTACAGATTAACATCAGGACTGTCACCAAAACATATTTAACTTAATTTGTTTTTATTTATTTGGTTAATTGTGTCGTAAAATAGATGACTGATTAAAGCAGCTGAACTTTAATAATAGATGTAATAATTACAAAATTATAAAAAAAAAACTGTGCCATGAGGTTGTTACAAAACCGAAAATTTATTAAATATAAAATACTTTATTGCTTTACACAGAATGATACACGCATCTTTTGGTCTGTATTGTGGTTTACGTCATTTATAAGTATATAAGTATTCAATATTTTATTTGTTGCTATGAGTCATTTTTGAATACTGAAATAAGTGCACTCAATAATTTATTTATTTAATACAGAAAGACATTTGCATTCAATGTAAAACCTTTATATAAAATGCATCTGAACTTTTGATTTTTTTACACAGGATGACACTCGTTTTTTCATTCGATTTTAAATACGTTTATTAATATAATTCTGATCATTATTTTTAGTTAGCAGCTATATTGTAATACTGTGCCACAAGGCTGTTTAAGGCCTTGAAATAAAATCCATCTGAATTATTGACTTGTTTCACACGGGATGGCACGTCGTGCGGTACTCCTGGATAAACAGAGCTGCCCCATGCAATATGGCTTGCTTTTCTTCAGAAGTCGTGGCTCGTAAATCAAACGGTTGTTTTAAAACGCCTGTATTTGAATATGCCCCCCCCTCCTCTCCCTTGAGACGTCCCCCCCCCCCCACAGGTGATGCTGCAGGTGAAGAAACATATCGCAATAAAAAATAACTTTATGATTTGTGAAGCAGCGAAATAAGCGGAGACAAAAATATACACAAGCGTATGCATTTATTTTATTGATATCCGTGCACTGAGGGTATTGATCCTGAATTTTGGATTGAAATAATAAAAAAGATGTTTATTTAGTGTTATTTTTTTTAACTAAATTAAAGTCATCGTCTCTTTCTTAAATTCTGAATACCCATATATGAATAACCAAATTTACTAAAAGCAATTTTTTGTTATTTTATATGCACTAATATTGAGTAATTTGTAATTGTTTATCTGTTGATTAAGCATGTGTGATGAATCAAATTATATACAAAATAAATATTTTATATATTAATTGGCTAAATATTGTACAAACAATTTAATTGATATTTTACTCAAACTAAAATATTACATAGTCCTTTATTTTTTGGTCATATTTCGTTTTGTGGCGATCAAAATAAAAAAACACAAATTAAATATAAAAAAACCAATTTTGATTTATTTATTATATATATGGTATAATGATAAAAGTACTTTTGTATTTTCTTCACTTTGAGTTTATTTAAATTATTTGCATTACTAGTTTCGTCCCAATACACTGGGTCATCATCAGATGCATAACTAAATGTTTAGTTATGCATCTGATGATGACCCTGTGTATTGGGTCGAAACTAGTAATGCAAATAATTTTAATAAACTCAAAGTGAAGAAAATACAAAGGTACTTTTATCATTATAATAATGGATCTTCACGAATCAAATGCCTTGTCCCTCAACAAGATTAAATATATGGTATTCAAGTTTCCGAATTAAATTATGTCTTAACACTAAGAATACTTTTTATTATATAATATACTTCGTATTTAAATTTTTATGTAATTCTTAGTTGTTATGAGGGTTTCTTAAGGGAACAAAATTAAAAAAAAATCTCCTCCACCATTAAATAGTACCCAAAATTACAACAAAAAAAGCGTCCATTGCGCAACTTTGGTGCCATTAACTTATTTATAATAGGCAATCTTCCATAACAACGTGCCCAAAGTTATGCAATTACCCCGGCAATAACTCACGGCAGTCGCCACATTAAACAATTCTGCGGAATCGTTAAAAAAATTAAATTTTCTCGCATTTTTTCCAATTAAGGACACCCTCCAAGTGGTGTAATTGGATAGAGGGCCCTCGGCACCCGGCGATAAAGCCGAGATTCGCCTAATGCGGCCCTGCGCGGGCGCGCCCCTCCGTTTCACTAAATATCCCATTTCTCATATTGAAAATAACCTAATAAAGATGTCGCGGCACATTACCGCCGACTTCGGCCCAGGGTGACCGCACGCGGAGCGAAGATGGAACCCCCGATCTATTTGCCCTAAAAATCTCAGTATCGATGCCTTAAATCGGTTTGATCCTATATATATATTTTTTCATTAGTAGTAGACATCAAATCTTATAAAATGAATAAAAATGTAGCAGGACATCGCCGTTAACTTTGGCCCAGGGTGACCGCTCGCGAAGCAAAATCAGAACGCTACTGATTTACCTGCGACTACAAGACACACGCAAGCGAAATGAAAAGGATGATACGATTTTTTTATAAAAATTTATTTGATATCCTGTAACAATATATGTCACAATAAAGTGGTTATCGTAATTTTCGGTACACAAATTAAAATGCATTCAATGAAATTTTTTTTTATTTAAAAAAATATCATTAAAACTGTTATTCTTATCGACAATATTTATCGCTAAAAGATGGTGCCCCCATTTTTATTTTGAATAGAAATTAAATTAACTTTTTTAATACAAATTCCAAAACTGAAATCAAAAAAAATATGTCAATAATAATAATATATGCGTAGGGTTCGCAATGTTCTTATAGATGGTCACAATATTTTTTCGGTATACATATAAGCATGATTCAAGTGACGGTGGTTTTTTTTTTTTTTTAAAAATTCAATAAAAAATTACATCCATTCTGATATCCTGCAAAGTTGTTTTTCTCGTCTAGATAACAAGTACTCGAGGCTCGCGTTGTCCTAAGCGACGGTCACCGCATTTCTCCGGTACACAGAAATTGAAATGCAAATGATCCCGTGGAGTGCTTGCGGGAGCGGAGCAGGAGCTGGAGGAGGAGCAGGAGCTGGAGCAGGACTACTGCGGAGTGAGACAATAAAGAGGCGGCGACAGAAAAAGGCAATTTCGGCGCCTAACGAGCGCCACTCGAGCCGCATTAGCGCCGACCTGGCAACCCAGGCGCGGACCGCGCGCCATACACGTTTCAATTATTTAAAAACCACCAATCTATTTTTTTTAAATGCTGAAAAGTACTGCCATTTCGGTCCCGGTACTGTAGGCATCTTTGGGAATTCAAGCTACCAATTTACGCATGCAGCTGATTTTCAATTAACCAATAGAGTCATCAGTAACCAATTTGGCGTGTAAGAGCAAGAAAATCAACTAAGTAGCATTCCAGTTAGTATATGCATATAAATATATAATTTAATATAATGTTCTTTATTAACCGATATTATTTGTCATTGATTTCGATGCTATTAGTCCTATTTTACCATATATTTAAAAATACCGCGTCGAAAGAAAAATCCAAGACTGCCCCAGTGAGATGGTCACCACTCTGAATGGAGGCAGCCGAAGAAGATTTAAGTAAAAAAATAATAATATAAAGAGTATCTGAATCCATTAGTAATAAACTTGGCAAGATTTTTAAGTTGGTTTCATAAGTCCCGCGATTTTAATACCCACCCTTGATTGGCTCGGAGCCTGGCTCTCCCCTATCGTTATTCTTGTCAGGGCGCGATTACCCCGGCCGCCCCCGAGATTTTTCTCGTCCCCGTAGGTAACCCCACGTCATTATTCCAGCGGCACGCAGTTTATTGCCACCCCGGCGGGAGAGCCGCAGCACCTAGATTACGATCGCAATATCTATCCGAGGAACTTTGCAAAAATTTTAATAAAAAAAAACGCTTCGCGACCCCCTCTTAAGTTATACGCTTGAGGAAATGAGCTTAATTTGATATATATGAATACGAGGACTGTTTCCATTAACGCGCTCTCTCACCTCGCGGCTCCTCGGGCCAGTGGACAAAATATTCAGATTATTTATAAATATCTGTGGGATAGAATATTTTTTTCTGCTTCTTCGGGTATCTCGCCTCAAATAAGATTGGTGAACATCACACTGAACACATCTCTGTCTGTTCATGGTTTTATTAGGGAGGATAGTGCAGTGGGTTCCCGAGTCATTAAATACCGCAGGAAATATCTGCGTATTGCTGGTATAATAGCATTATTATACAATCATTTTCTTACAAAGTTCTGGCATTGTGATCTTATATTAGGGAGCAGCAAATTTACGACCTCTTTGCTGGGACCATCTTCAAGGATTTACCCCTGAAGATGGTCTCGGCAGCCAAGAAACCAAATCAACATAAAATGTGAGTATAAGTCACACAAGAAAATTTAATCAATAAAACATTACAGAATTTTTTTCAGGATATAGGTGGACCTTAAAATATCTCCTGTTTAATGTTAAGCACAATATATTGCTTATTTTACACCAGCAAAGTTCTTTTACTCTTCAAAAAGTTCCTAAGGGGACATGATAGAACTGTGCTGAACTCTGATCAACCCCAACCCTCTATGCCATGAGAGGGTTTGGGGTTACAGGGGGTTTCTCGTGTCTCACCTCAAAACCCTTGTTATCATATTTAAGAGAAAAATAAATAATACTTTAGATCTAATTAGCTGAAGGGTTGACAGTGATAGTTAGAAATAATCTTAAAGAAAAATCACGTTATCATCGATCAAGTAGCCTGAAAAATGAACACTTAAAACTTACAGGTGTTTATTAGTGCATGAAATCATTATTTATGTGATTAGCAGTAGTGTACTTAGAGGGATAGTGGTGACATATATTTTTGAAAGACATTTTTAAATATTTTATTATAATAATTAGTATATAAAAATGATCAGATATGCCTGTTTTGATATTTTTATTTTTAAATATTCTTGACATATTGTACTTAGTGTATTTTGATATTAATATGATCTAAATTTTATTTTTAAGTTTAACTAACCATCAGTATTGGAAGTGGATAATTATCAAATTATATTTTATGAAATAAAGTAGTTTTTCATTGGCTCAAAAATGGCGGCGGCAAGAGCCTCAGGTACGCCACTGGTGATTAGTAGAGCACAAAGCGATTACTTGTATTGTGTGATAAGGCGAGCACAAAGCGTAATGGATTGGCTTGTACAGAGGTTTGTAAGATAATGTGGTGTAATGTCGACAATTAATGTAAACAAAACGCACACGACCGCGAGCGCAATCACGTAATTACTCGCCGCGCTGCAACGCCATAGGGGCCTACGTCTCGCCGGGAGCTGCCTGTTAATTTTAATTTATATTTGATATTTTTTACACTACTTGGTGTATAGTCCCATTATAATGTTTAGCAATGTTCTAATAATTATTTTAGATGCGACCAGTTTCGCCAACGTAATTAGTTGGCATATTCAGGCAGAACAACTTTTCAAGTAAAAAAATTAAAATGGTAAAATCACTATTTTTTTAAATAATCAGATAGTATAGACTATGTTCTAAATATATATTAATATATATATCTTTGCTAAGTATTTAATATTTAAATAATTTTTACCTTATATGTAACAATGTAATTTCTGTATAGTATAATTTGTTAAAATAAACAGGTTATCCATGATAGATATTCAATAAATAAAATATTATTTACTGCATTTTACTTAGTTGTTCGTTTTAGAATTAAGTATAACGAATATTTTATATGTTTTATTATTGTATTGTTATCAATATATAATTTACATCTTCCTTAGTAGTTAATTTTATATTCTTGTAACCTATGTCAATAATTCTAATAACATATAATACTTCTATTAAAATTTTTATAACTTATTATATATTATACTGATACATAAAAATAATTTTTGTTTTTGTATTTCATTATTATGTATTTATAAAATATGATCTTTTATTTACCAACATTTATGACCATATACCTATAAATTTATAATTTATTTTCATTATCAAAAAGTAATTGTTTTCAGGAGTTCTATATGTACACCAAAATCTAATTTTATTTTCAAACATTAATTAACAAAATATTAAAAAATTATTCAATTTGTGAGTAGATAGGATAAATTTAAATACTAGTTATTATGATCAAGTATTCATTTAAATTATTTTCTTAATTTGTATTCAAAGACTTAAAGTACATTATATTTTAAAAATAACAAATGACTGAAATATTTGCTCGGTGGTACTTGCCTTGTCTACACAACAGGAAATTGTATCACCGTCTCCCTACCGCGTGTAAATACACACAAAAACCTCCCGACTCCCTCCACACACTGACAAGGACGTCCTATTTATCTTTCAGTCAGTGAAATAGCCGTGATAAATTTAGCGTATTTACATTCGGGTAATGTTCCACACATGCAGAATATTTTCTAGTAGGGATTTACTTCAGTATTGATACTATCCAGTGGCGCACCAGTACATTCAATATTTATATTATACAAGTTTATACTTAAATCTATAAGACAATAAGTCCATGTGATAACTTAATGTTTACTTTATAGGCAAAAGCGCTTTTTAAGTTTAACCATATTTGTGAAAATTTGTTTTTACTGCAATCAGAATATGTGAATAATGATATTTTTTTTTATAAATGAATTGACTATGGGAAGGAAGATATTTTTGTGATTTTTGTGTGTCCGCCACTGAAGCAAGCTGAAATGTGTGATTTCGCGATTTCCCCCCTTATGCCCATCGACTATAAGTGCACGCCGCGCACACCAGCAAGGAATGCAAATCTCGCGCGCGGCTGAGTGAGCGCCACGCCCCTTTATTCATATTCGAAACGTGTTTGCGTCTCTCTTCTACCACGACAAACATTTATTATTGTTCCTCCATCTTCTTCTCGCTGCGGGCCGACAGCGCGGCCGTCTCGCTCGCACCCGCGCGGCCCGCGTAGCGCCGTCTCGCCGCGCGGCACGACGCAGAGCGGAAGCCCCCTCGGAAGTCTCTCTTTCATTGCGAGGAACGTTTCATTTATATTATTACAGTCGGCAAATTTATTGTCAGACGCGAAAGGGACGGCGAGAGCGCGAGCCCCGGCGAGCGAGCAGTCCAGCACGCGTCCAGCAGTCGGACGCGAGCGCGGCAGAGCCAAATTGGCATTTCTTTTGCGGTAATAAGAGAAGTGCGCGCAATAATCGCGGCCTGTGCGCGAGGCGAATTCGAAATTTGAAATTTGAAATTTCGAAAATGGAACGAATCGCTAACGGCTGTATTTGAATGTGAAGCGTTTTCCGCGTGTTTTGAATGTCGATTTTCCGTTAATGTGCGTCCTCGGTTGGCGGGGTGCGGAGTC
Organism: Atopsyche davidsoni; assembly: GCA_022113835.1. Classification (NCBI taxonomy): domain Eukaryota; kingdom Metazoa; phylum Arthropoda; class Insecta; order Trichoptera; family Hydrobiosidae; genus Atopsyche; species Atopsyche davidsoni. The sequence continues at coordinate 5,046,228 of JAILWY010000025.1, forward strand.
CTCGCGGCGCGCCGGCCGCTAGCAGCGCGTTTGCTCATTCAAAACATGTCCGTCGATTTTTAATTGACACCTGTCAATATCGCGTGTCCAAATAGTGAGATAACTGTGTTGGAGAGGCGCCAGCGCACCTTCCTCTGTGGATCAAAATTTGAACCTGTGAAAAAAGTGACATTTGACATAAAAAAACTTTTCTGTCATGCAATGTAAATATAACTGCATATTCATGTGTGACCATGTGAAGATATACAATTAAAACCATCGTTTATTTACAGGTAATTAAAAAAATATATTTAACCTACTTAAATGAACATGCATATTTATTTTTAAAAAAAAAATAATTATGACAATATTATAAAAAAATTTCCTGTGAATAAGTGTGATTGAAAATAAACATTTTTGTCATATCAAGTAAATATTATTGCATATTTATTGTGATTATGTGTTTTATTCACAGTTGATCAATTAATTTAGTGAAAGTAACTAATAATAAAAAATTGTAAGTAAAACAAAATGATCAAAACTTTAAATTGTGTAAAAAATGACATTTGAAAAACTGGTGTAATACTAAATAAATATAATTGCATACATATTTAGTTGTGTCCGTTAAATACAGACAATTAATCGTTGTATTATATGTAATCAAAAAACTTTATGATGGAGGTATACAATATTTCTTAAAAGTAAATTGACTGTGTCAAAAAAATTGCCTACCCTTATAACAATAAAACTATAAATTATATTTAAAAAAATTGGTTTATAAAAACTGATCACTATAAGCTATAGTGAATGTGATAATGTAAATATATTAGTGTATATTATCTATGAAAGCTATTCAGATCTGTCTAACATATTACCTACTTTTTTATAATATGCAGGAGTTCTAAAATTAATATATTTTTTTAATTAAATAATCTAGCCCAGTGGTTAAAACGACTGCTGCTGTTTGAAACGCAAGTGAGATTTTATTTTGCATGAATTTGTTTCATAAATAGATTAATTAACCTAAAAATAATTATGTGCACAATAAACCTTTTTGGTGTTTTTTTTTAATCTCAGTTAGATTTTTCTGCGCAATACAAACTATGTAGAGTTTTTTTAGGACGTATACCTTAAACGCTTTGTTGTTTTATTATTTTTAGTAATTTTCAAATTATTAGGTAATGCAGTTTATATTCACTAACCAACTCTTTATGAATAAGTCGTGTATAATCAGCGAATGCCAGGCACGTAATGAATCGTACACAAGTATAACTCCTTGGCTGCTCTTCTGACTTTTAACACAAAGCCCAATTGAATCCAATAAATATATTAATTATATGTTATATAATAAAATTTAAAAAAATATATTATTCATTTGGTAAATTTATATGTCTGTCATGATATATTTTTTATATATTTTTTTGAACTTGAAAGTTTTCCATATTTTTGCTAATGATATTTCGATTTAAAGGAAGACAATTGTTGTGTCAACACAAAGTTGACTGAACGGTGTTCATGCATATCAAAGCATACTCTTACAATCACATCCCCAGCATCCCCTAAAAGATTCGATTAAGGGTTGCCAGAGGGTGGGCCTAGACGCGGGGTGAGTCTGCTTATTGAATCAAACATCGAGGGTGGCGAGGGGAGCAGCCGGCGGGGACGGGATAGCTCAGATTATTTGGTCTAAACGAGTCAGATTGTATAAGTCGGATTATCTCCATTTAAGAGGGGCTCGAATTTAGCCATAAATAAGTATCTATAGCGATAGAAAGAATATATTAGACTATTGTAATTCTTATTGTGTCAGAAGAGCATAATCTGTTTTTTTATAATTAACTTTTCACATGTAATATTTTTATAAATATTTACCTGATAATTTCTCTATTTTGTACTTATACTAGCAGTTATTAAATAACACTTCTTTTTCCCATATATATATATACATATAAATAATCACTAATATATATTCAACATCAAAACGTGAATGCAAATGTAAATTCACAAAACAAGTATAGGTATTTCAAATATAACTGCAATCAAATATAAATGAAAAGTATTTTTTTATATTCAACAAAAAACCCTTAAAAGGCAAATGCTCTTGCAAATAAAAAAAATTGCATTACGGCTTTTTTATTTGTTGATTCTTAAAGAGCATTTTTGTTATCCAATATCGCTACAGCCTCAGCTAATCTGTGCCATCACAATACTAATCTGCCATAATTAGATATATAAATATATATATATATATATATATATATATATATATATATAAATATATATAGTTCGTGTAACCCTGTATGCCAAACCATAACTAAACGATGTTGGTTTAAACTATTACGCATCATAGCAGTGAGTTAAACGCTTAACGGATGGGGTGGGAACTGGAGCTAATCTGCCAGGTTAGCGGGTAGCTTCTGCTAGGGGTGAGACGCGACAGAGAAGGGGATGAATATGATGAATATGACCCTTTATTGCATTAAACTTTAATAAGTCATCAAAAAAAATTATATAATATGTTAATCGACCCAACAGGTCTTTGTTTAAGCCAATAAACTCAATAAAAATCCAATGAACCTAATTACATAAAAAAAATAGAAATTAATTCAGAAATCTTATTTTTAATTAGAATGTGATTCTATGAATTTAACATAAATTTTTTAATTAATTCTAGATTATTGTGTATATATATATTTCATTTTTATTATTTATTTACTACAAATACTTTTAGAGTTATTTAAATAGTACTTTTATGTACTATTAGGCTTATTGTTGACTTAGAATCATTAAAATTATAACGATCTCTTAATTAAATATTTAATAAAAATACATGGATTTATAAATTATTGAATACAACCTGAACATACCTATTATACATGTGCATTTTTTTTTTTTCAGAAGTTAGCAAAAAACCTGTAAATATTTTATTATAAGAACCTACACACATCTATAGACATGGTTTTTATAGCTTTTAATTGGAAAAATGACTGCTCTAGTTATGAATGGTAACATTCACAATGTAAATAAAATTAATACAATAATGGCTGCCAACAAAATGAAAAGCAGAATATCGTTTAGTGTGGATTCTTTGCTTGCAAAGAACCAAGACAAAAACACCAATAAAACACAAAAAACTACAGAATTAGAACTCACTAAAGATACAGAAGATAAAGAAATATTTTCAAGAAATCATGATGATTATCTCCAACGTCTTCAGTACAAAGAAGCTTTTAATAAGTTCCAGCAATTTCAACTGGGAAATTTGTCAAGTCTTAACAATAAAATAGGATTTGAAGCACTGATCAATAAACTCAATAGTACAAACGGAAATGCAAACACAATTCAACACTCAAAAACAGCAAGTTTTTGTGAAGATAGCATCCAAGACAGAATATGTCTGAACGAAAACCAATCTGAAATAATTGTAAGCAGAAATAAAAATGAAAAGCTTTCACCAAGTGATATTAAAGTTAATAACAGCAAATGTACTAAACATGAAAAAACAAATGTTAGTTTTAAAAAGGATAGCTTGGATACACGAAATAAAATGCAAAATATAAAAAGTTTTCATGGGTTATTCGACAGAGAAAAAAATTGTTTAGGGACTGAAAATGACTCGGATATTAGTAAAATTGATGAAAGCTGTATTTCAAAAGCAAACGAATCGGATTATAGCCACGGCGAATTGGATGGTGATAGTGAAATAAATCCTGATGATGTGGAACTGGAGAGTGATGAGGACATAGACGTCGGCTCTGGGACCTCTGAAGACCGCGACGAGTCTACAGCCACGGAGCCTTCGTCTCCAGGACCTGGAGTGGTTGCTCCTCAAGCGCTGAGGCCGCCTCTCCCTAGGTTCCTTCAGGGATCCCCATCTGTATCCTGGCCTTTTCCTACTTTCGGATGGATGACTCCGAATTCCGCGTACGGGATGGGGCCACAAAACCGTAAGTAAAACATTAATTTTTTTCAAAAATTTATTTTCTAGGTATCAGAATTTTTTGTTTCTAATCTAAACCCAACTCTGAGTTACTTGAAAGTGCCCTTACATTTGACAATAAGATCTCATGTAGTCTCATGCAATGCGTTCATTTTATTTTTCTCTTTTATTTAATTATTTTCTATTATCACAAGTCTCAAGTCGATCGATCCTGGATTGCTATAAGAGTCTAGCCTCATGCTTTTTGATGGCTTAGCTTACAGATTTACGGGTTCAAATATCTTATTCTTCAGTCTAATTGTTGAGTGAATAAAAAAATATTAAATCAAATTATTTACCTATCTTTATACTTTTCACATGAAAGTAAATTGATATTTTATTTATAAACAACGAAGATTAAATGTATGCAATGCAAAAGTCCTTATATTTTAATTTAAATTAAATACAAACCTATGTTAAATCTGTTTTACATTATTTTCATGCTTGAGCACTTACATTATACATTCGTAAGTAAAATGAAGCTGTGCAAAAAAACAAGTTTCGATAAAATAGTTTTAAGGTTTTAGAATAAAGCTTAATACATAACCCAAAACTCGTGCGCGTTCACACTATTTTGTATAACGGAATATATCAATAAATATATTTTTTTAATTCTACCTCGAATGTATAAGGCATTTCGCAAAGGCAGGTGGGTGGTGCTTTTTACGCCTTTATGTTAAATTAAATTAAATTAAACAAAACTTACCTTTGTATGCTTCACGTTATTTCTTTTATTTTTCACCACCAGTACCTGTAGCCATTATCGAATAGTCGGAAATCGTGTGCAGGTGATAATATTATTACAAATCAATGGAAATTAGTCATACAAAAAAGCTATATAAAAATCTATAGTAAAAATACTTCAACAGGCTTAATAAATGTTTTTTTATACTTATTATTCTCTGGCTGACGGATGACTAATCAAAAAATGCAAAAAAAAATATTTACGAGTGTAATACAGTTAAGATAGTGTCTCTGATGGCACTTCTTTGTAAAAGTAGAGGGCCGCAAGGCACATTGTAGGATTTAAATTTTAAATACTTAAAATCCGTACATTTATAATAAAATATAACCCGTGTTACTTATTGATAACTTAAATTATTTTATCAAAAATGAAATCACAACTTATCTGAAACTATATGCAAGAATGTAAGAATATTTTACAACTAATATACAACCAAAAACCATATAAATTGCAATATTCTCAAATCTCCTTCCCAACTAAAGTTCCAAAATAGTTTGTAGTAACTTTTATTTGATACATTTCATATTTTTGTGAACCTTTGTCAAAAAAATACACGGGATTTTTTCCAGATTATATGTATTTTTGACAAAACTACAACGGGATGACATTTAACTATTTTTTCAACGCACTGTATTTTTTAAATGAACGGCTTGTTCTCGCCATTTTTCTATCTTTAATTAAAATACATTAATTCGATTAACATCGAAGCATCGTGCGATTCTCAAGATGAATAATACATTGCATCACTTTGTTGCAAACAAGAATCATTATTGGAATGGCTGCTGTTGTGACAATAAAAATAGCATGCCTCTGCTGTATGACAGAACTCCGGGCGGACGTGGACGAATGTGTCAGTAAGCTGAAAAGCATCTCAATACCGACAAGCTGCCCTGTTATACACACAAATGCTATACGATTATTATATACAGGGTGATTCATTATTCTAAAAAAATTCTGTTGATCATAAATGCTCATACATAACCAACGTTTCAATAAACCGTTTGATTTATAAATCTTATGTGGCAGTATGTTATCATATTCACGGTGAATCTAAATGCTTACTAACATCTTTTTTTTTTATAAAAAATTTTACGTTTCAATAAATAACGTACATTTTTCATCTCTTACTGTCCACACATATCTTATACAGGTGACTTAAAATTTTAAAACAAACTTAAAAGCAAACTTAGGTCACCAGTATATTTAATCCTCAATCAAAAGCTGATATATTAAAATAAAATATTCATAATGAGATAACTGCCCAATCAATTAACATTGTTAACAGACCTATAAGGCTTCAGATTCGAGTCCATGTGCAGCACTTTTTTATTCAAAGTAAACATAAATTAATTAAGATTTATATATAAGGCAAACATCAATAATTAAACTTCGTTGTTTATATAATTTCCTTTTATTCAACAGCTAAAAACAGAATACTTCAGCAATTATTTATATTTATTTGTATTTCTCTTAAAACTCCATTTTTCTACAACTTGATTTAAAAATAAATAACCTGAAAAATTTAATTTTTCTAAGGTTGTATCAAGTAGTTTTTCTTTATAATGATTTTCCTCGCCTATAACCTCAGCCGTTGTGTTATAATTTTTATAATTAAATTAAATTTTTGAACAATTTCTTGGATATCAAAATAATAAAAATTGTATTGAATGTTTTTTTGACGACATCTAGTCTAAACAAGTCACAACATAAATTGTTTCATTTAAAAGGCGTATTCTAGTTTTTATTTTTAAAAAAATGTTTATAATTACAGTTAGTTGAAGAAAGTTAACGTTTAACTGAATTTTTTTTTTGAAAGTCAATAATTTCGCTGGATGAAGGTCTTCCAATTACGTTATCGCTTGTAAATGCCTGCGGGTCTGCCTGCACGTGAGGGCACGTGACTTTCGTATGAACACATCTTCGCAGAGGCGAACTTGGTGCTGGTGAATTGAAGGGTTAGATTAAAAAAAAAACACCATGGAGTGGGAATAAACCTTAATGATTATGAAGAAAATATATTAACGTTGAGCTATTCCAAAAAATGTTTAAAAATGTGCTACTTTTGTATGAAGTTAAACAAGAGAATATGAGCAAAATAAACTCTAACATAGCAAATAAAAGTATACCTATTTTTTAAGTTATTCATTAAACCAGATTGCATTTATGTCGTAGAATTTTTAAAATTATCTTTTTATCTACAATTAATTTATTTATACGCTTAAAAGACGTATAGCCATGATATAAAATATTATCTAATAATAAACTTGTTAAACCATAGTACAGCAGTACTTGTTTACTACTTCTATGTACATTATAAATTCATTAAATAAAAAAAATGATCAATGATATTTTTATGTCATATTTTATTTAAATTTGATTTATTGTACAGTTTTGCGTATCTTATATGAAGTTGTATGTTTGATGTATATAAAATTTTATTTTAAAATGATTATTTTTGCGCAAGATATTTAAAAAATAGTTATCTCTAATATCAATAAATATTATTGCATTATATGTTTTATTAGCTATACAATTTCAATAAAGACTTATATAATCTGTTTATTTTACCACCTCTGTGTGAATAAAACGAGAAATTTCCCAAAGCGTCTCTGTTGGTAGGAATTGCGAATAGGCAGCGTGTTTTGTCGGTTAGTTTGCGAGAACATCACCTTCCCAGAAGGGGCGCGGGCCGCAAAAACTGGAGCTATTACTAAATTACAATTAAAGATTCGATATTATTAGTCCATTAGTTCTTTGCCGGCACTTCCGTTCTTAATTAGCGTTTCCGGGGACGATCGGACGCCATTTTCATTGGAATGTGGACTAAATGGCGGATTACTGTCTATAAAATCAATTATTTCATTGCAAATATAATAAAAAAATTCATAAACTACAGACGAGCGTTTTATTTTTTTTTTACAAAAGAAATGAGTTTAAGTACTTGTTTTCTTCATATTACTTAAAATATTTATAGAATTAGGGATACATAAATATTTATTAACTGAATCTTGGCATAAGCAATGTTTAAACATATGACACTTTAAAAAAAATCACAGGTAAAATTCAATTAAAATGTGTAGTAATTTTTTAATATTATATAGCATGCTTAATATTATTACTTTCCTAATTCAACAATTTTTCAAATTTTATATGCCTGAGAGCAATTATGCTGATACAGGTTTTTGTCTAATTTCCTGGCATGCAGTGCATTTCTGCACGCCACTCTACTGTCACAATGTCAGTCTAATAACTTGTCGTCTGTCTGAAAATCATAAGTTTTATTACATACCAGTGGCTCTCAATCTTTATTTGAGTAAGCCTTACTTTTACTTCAATTTCACTGCAGAAGTTATTTAAAAATATTATTAATACTCATTTCAAGTCACTATTGTATTAACAATTAAAAAATTACGTTGGATACAATGATTTTTTTTTTAACAATAACAAGAGTACAATTCTATAACTCTTTCAAAGATGAATTGAATGCATTTTTCATGCTATGCAAGGTACTTTACTATGTGGCATCAAAATAAATATTTTATTATGATATTACCATTGTAAAAAAGTCTGATCGGTATTTTTTTAAATTTATACTAAGATTGTATTGATGTATCAAATATATATCCTCTTTATAAAGTCTCCTTAAATACTATTATTATTTAAATACTATTATTATCATGTGCGTCATTATCTCTTTGAGCTATTTTCAGTCTACTTTAGTGTAAAAGCTTTTCATAAGTCATTCGTTACTTTATGTTAAGTAACTCATCTTCCTATATTATTGATATTAAATAACAATACAGGACAGAAGCTTGATTTTAGAATTCAACTACATATATTATAAAAGCATAGCAGGCCATAAGTTGAACATCACTGAAATAAGGGTTAAAATATAATACCCCTGTATCATAAAGCCGGAGGAAATGGTAGAACTATTTTCTATTGTATATAATTAAGAAAAGTGTCATAAATACAATTCAATAAAAGTTTTGAAAAAATAATATGAAAATCATTTCTATGAATAATGCTGTTTTTTTTTAATAACATTTATGCTAAAAAAGCGACATTGGTTTTACTGCTGCTTGAACATCGTATTTTGAGCTACCCCTAAAAAGATTTTGACCTACCCCAGCGGGTTGCTATTCTAGATCCCTCCGGCATCGTGTGGAGGTGGTTTTGTGCTAGTCAGCTGTCTCCGGGTCGCTCGACTCACTGGTTTTTGCGGAGAGCAATGTCCTGCCCTGATACGCATCAAACGCCTGAAAAACTGGAATATTTATTGCCTTCAAATAACCGACGACGCCCATGGTTAACTGAGCAAATGTGAACACACGGACCATCAATAACTACCCCTGTATATTTGTATTAATAAAACATCTCAATATTTTCAGCCCAATTTACCGAAGGAGCTTTTTGTTCAGAAAATTTCAATTCTAGCTTCAAGCACGTCTGAAAACAGCGGTTTTAAAGTATTTTGTTGAATTTCATAAACTTAAATCTTTTAACGTCGACTAAAGCATTAAGATGATACAAATAAAACAATTACTAATTAAAAAAATCGATAATTGACCGTTAAAAAATCTTTTCCACCCTTGGATTCATTTTCGTTATTTCGAATAAGTCCATGAATTTCACTGTAGTAACTCTGATACCATTATGTGCAGTTTTTATTATTATTAACATAAATTTAAAGCATTTTGGGTATGCTATTTTTAATCAAACATATAAATTCTATGCTTTTTGGGGCATAGGGAAAAACTTAGCCGTAATTAACATAAACATGGAAACCGCTTGATTGCCAGCTTTTCTTTACTTGTAGAGGTATGGAGCGCTCATATTTAAATAAACGACCACTGTTTTACGTGAAATTGAAAAATTCTAAAAATTTTGTCAGATAAAACCCAAAAATTGAGTATTTAAAATATAATAATAATGTCTGCCAAAACTTTCCATTTGATATGCTATAATTATTAAGAAAAATTTAGAAAAATAACAATTTTTTTTTTAATTTTTTTATAACTTATTACTAATATGATTAGACACATTAGTTCATACATAGAAGATGATTTAATGAAACTCTTAGAAAAATATCATCGTGATTTGTGTGGGATTTGAACCCTTGTACTAACGAATCACTTCCGTTTATCGAGAATTTTTAACAATCATACTCTACATATGAACCAATGTGCCAACAACTATCTAGTGATTTGCAAGCACTGGACATTTTGAACAAAGTAACAAGTGAAGCGATTTTAGTCCCATCTGGATATTATTATTAAAATCTATTAATTTAGCCAAGACGCTTTGATTAGTAATAATATAATAAACCCGTAGTGGGTAATAAATACGCATCTGATAGACGTTAATAAATAAATAGACATTTTATATAACTGTTTGATGTTAACACCATGGCCAAGGTCACCCGCATCGCGAGCGAAGCGGCCAGGGGGGAGAGCGCGCCCCGACGGGGAGGGGAGGCCGGGCGAGTAAAAAGCCTCTCCAGGGCCGGGCAGCTGTCGGGGCAGTACTAATTGTGGATTAACTGAGCCGCGGACTGTCGCAGGACCACTTTTTCAGCCCCCCCTCTCCGCCGCCCCTGTAGCACAGAAATTTAGATTGAAAATTATGATAATGCCAAGCGGCCATGCTGCTTCGAGGGTGTGCGCAACCTTCGATCGATTGAGCTCATATGCACAGTATAAACGATACAACTTAACTCATATTCTGTATGCTTGAAATTTTAAATAACATGACAAGCCTGATCAAGAAGCGGTTTCTTTTAATTGCTTTGAAAAATATCTTACAATTTTGCGCATGCCATTATCTTACATTTTTGCTTTATAAGAGTTACTTGAGCGTTATCCACATTGGTTATTCACACTTGTTGCTTAAATGTAGAGTATTAAAAATCAAACTTGTCTATTAAATAATATGCGAAAGTTGAGAACTATTTTAGTACATTTACTGTAGTAGATAATATTAATTTATTGTATTTTATCGTGTTTATCTCCAGTAGCTAATGAAAGTTGTGAATTTGGCATAAATGTATCAATGCATGTACGTCACGGGGATATACACGCCTTGCGGCCGGTGTTGGCAGTAGTAGGCTACCGCCTTAATATAAAGCACTATAAATACCTAAACTAAACAAATCCTCTAAAAAAATGAGTAAAGCTTCACGGAAACGTTGTAAAGGCACAAAGACAGCTCATAATCTCAAAAACGTTATAAATAAAGGGATTTTTTAAACATAATAAAATGTGATTGTGATTGTTGTTAAAATTGAATGCAATCAACTTCAGTGATCAAAGCCTACTGGATGGAGGCCTGCAGTGTTAATGCATAAAAATGAGCGCGACTCGGGTTGGCCTCCTCTGGGTCACAGTGAGTGGAAGCGCAAAAAGCGCAGGAGCCTCCCAAGATGGCGGCCGCACGCACGGAATGGCGGCCACTGCGCGCGGACTGGACGGGCCTGCTGGACGCTGCTGGAGGCTGCTGGAGGCTGCTGGAGGCTGCTGGAGGCTGCGGACACACCTGGACTGAATTAATTCTATTGCTTCCTGGCCCGCGTCGTGAAGGCATTTACGCAAACAACGCACATACACACACGCGTGACTTTAAACACGCACACATGCACTTGACTTATGTGATTTTATAGGTCAAAATTTTGCTTGTGTAAATATCTAAGCATGACTTCAAGTATGTCTGAATATATTTTATACACCGATGAAATTTCTAGACTGTTTTTTTAAGCCCGGTTGGGATTGGACCTCACTATTATTGTCCTCAATCAAATCCTTTTGCCCAACGTGATCCCATTACTTGCAATAATATCAACCGTTATTTTGTTATTCACACGTGTATAGTCAATTTACATAAACCGTTAAGATATTTTCTGTTTTTCATGTGATTGATTCTTTGCCATTCTTCCGGATTTATTTCATATACAACCAATGGCCATAATAAATATGTGAGGGTAAATTATATCATCGTTATTCCCAGCTTTAAACTGAGTCCAACGACGACATTTATTTCTATTTTATACAAAACGCAATACTCCTGTAACGCCATTAAATCGTTTAACTCCACTTTACAAAGATCTCTCCAAGTAACAATCTGCATAAGATAATAGTTTATATTTTCTAGTTTTCAGTATGCGCGGATAGAGGCCTAACCTTTGCGCTTCTCGAGGTGTGGCAGAGACGTCGGTCAGCTGCGGATAGCAATTAACGAGCTTCATATTTGAGAACGCGCTCGTCAGGGGAGCGTGACCTTTGGGGAGAGGTCTGCAAGGGTCATTATTGACTGTCGGGCGCGCGGAAGATCAGAAATCGCAGCAATAAATCCTTCAGCAAGACGGACAGTTCCATTTTCAGGGCCGGCGTAGCTTTTTAAAGAATTATAAGTATTTTGTGATAATACTTTAATATAACCTAAACACGTTATTAAATACTTTATCGATGTCTGCCTTATAATTATATGTTTGACATAGTTCACGAATAATGTTAAATGACAAGCACTGTTAAACGGTATATTTATATAATAAATGATTATGATATATCGAAAGCCGAAACGTCAAAAAAGCGGCATAGCACTCACGAATATAGAAATCATTTTCACAATATTCACACAGAACGACGTAAACGCAGTTTTAATAAATATTCAATTCTGCTTTTCAGATTCAGAAAAACTTTAAAAATATCACATAATTGCAATAAAATAATTTTCGAAAATACTTGCGGGTCAAATATATTTTCAGGAGAGTATTTTTAGTTTTTAATTTTAATAGGGCTGAGCAGGCTTCGAGTTCGGCTCTGGGCAGGCATTAAGTCGTCAGTTAATTACCCTTCCAGAGTGATTGTACGCAAACTGGAGGTCGGTTTGTATTATTTTGTTCCCCTAATTGCTCCTGATACAGCTCACTCGCCGCGCCGAGCCTCCGCTGAGCCGGCAATTAAGCCAGCCGCTAACGACGCAGCCTCGCGCCTCTGCTGTTCAGCTGCCTGTACACGCTGTGACACAACCCACAACCGAACTGCAAACAGCCAAAAGCATCCTCTTTTGCCTTGATCATAAAAAAAAACACCCGAAAGAAAAGAGCGCTATTCTCTTTTACCTATTAAGCGGCTAAGTAGGCGGCTTGAAACTGCCTACACGCGCTGCGTTACAACCGACACATGTAGCATATAATAATTTTGCATTATTTATTTACGCTATTTCCCAGTTACCGTTTAGTAGTGTGTTGTATATTCACTACACGTGGCCAAGTAGTTAAAGCGTTTTCTTTCCTACCGCGATGTCTTGGATTCAGCATAAAGTTGTTATTATATATAACCTAGAAATGTAGCCCGTCATAAAATGACGTATTCGATGAACGATGCAATAGTGTTTGAACATATGTTTGGCTGACAATTAGATGAATATTTTGTACACATATTTTTTTAATAACCGGATATTAATTTTGAAAGCAAAGCCATTCTAGGAAATATCACATTTCGTATCACAAACATCGAATCACTTTCACTGCACTGTTCTTTATTAGATGCAGTCTTTATCACGTTCAATTGTGCTATTCATTTTTAATTACGTTTGCTGTGCTTAGACGGTGTTATTTTTTTAGAAGGCATTTTAAGTTATTAATGATGTGATTAATAATTTCTAACGCAACTAAAAAATAAAATTGGTACTTGTTTCAAGCTGACATAAACTGGAAATTTCTTAGAAGCATCATATTTTGTTTTTTTGTAAAAATTCTAAATTTGAAATTTTCGCTGTGAACAACAGAATCATGTAATTCGTACATAAAGCATATTTGATAGTTTTATTTAATTAGTTTATGAATGAAAATTATCTTATCGTCTTGAAATTCGGCACATAACTGCGAAAAATCTCACTGAACTTGCGTGCAAAAAATCAGCGTTGTATCTTTTTAAGATATTCTATAGAGAACCCAAAAATGAAACATACACACACACCCAGCCACACACAATGGCTATTATTATAGTAGATAATATTACAGTATTGATAATGAATATGTTTTGGGACAGTTAAGCTGTTAAGCGAAAGCTTTGACGCGGTATTTTGAAAGTAATATCATTGCACACAACAAAGCATGCAAGAAAAATTATATTGTAAATATAGTCGCATTTGTCTTTGATTGCAACGCTTGCTTTCCTGTTTTTTCCTGTTGTGGTATTTAAAGTGCTTTTTCGGAGCAGTCTGTTATTTTTGGCATAAAGAGTCTCCCGCTAGATGTTATATTATTCTCTTGGGTGTTGTAACATACTAAAGATCCACAGTAATATCGTTCGGGCCGAGCACCTTTTGAATTTATTATTTTACAAAAGCCTGTATTAGTTTTATATATTTTAAAAAGGTTTGCCTTTCAAATAATTTATGAAATCAAAACCTGCGAATAATTTAAGCTTAAATCCTCCATATGAAACAATTATATATATAAGTCTAAGTAATAGGGAAGAGTACTTTAAATTTTGATAAATTTCAATTAAATTTATTAACTTTATTGAATGTTACTTTTGTAAAATGCTACAGGTTAGATAAATAAATTATATATATTTATATATGAACTGCGAAATTGAGTGACTCCATTGGCGCACGGAGCTTTCTGGGGGTCGCATTTTGTTTTCCATGATTTAATTTGTAATTATTTATAATAAAACAACATATATGAATACTCAAAAAGATAATGATAAAGTTTGCTTGTGAGTTTTTTTAGGCTTTTAGGTATAAAGAAACCCCTGAAAGTCGAAATCACTAAAGAAAATTATCAAACGTTATATTTTTGTCAATAAGCTATTTATTGCTTTATAGTAAAAATATTTTTTTTTTAATGCATTTATATCAATAATTGTAATTTATATCTAATCCAGGGCGCAGGGCTCCGGGCGCGAGGCCTGCGCGGGTAATTGAATTAGCGGCCCGCTGTACAAATATTCGGCGCGGCTCGGCCTCGGCAATAAATTGTGGCCCTTAATTGGTGGCTGCGATGCGCAACCACCGAATTTCCCGTCGCCAGTGTTGCCAACCTCGAATTAAAAAAAAATATTTGGGAAATGTCTATTTTTGATTATTTTTAGTGCCCTAGACTAGAAAATAATACCTTTGCATAGTATCCAACATATTTTGAAGTTTTTAAAATTAATGAAATATTTTGATTTAAATTTTAAGATTAGTTTTGGCTCATTTTATTTTTCATATATATACAAGAGTGGCGTGTATTGAGCTTAAACACAAACGAAAGCTTTCATTTATCATTTACAACTTCTGGGTAAAATAGTATAATATAGTAATTATGTATTAAACACAAGTTTGAAAAAAATATATATACCTATAAAATATAAACATCTCAATCGCAAACAAACACATAATTGTAATTTTTTTTTTTTGCTTTATAAATAAAAATATTTTCTAGTGCACTACTAGTATTAAGAGTTATGGAAATTTTAAATAAAAATCCGAAAATCATAAATGCTTCTAGCCATAAAAAATATGTACAGTAGTAATTTTTTAAGCAGTCCCTGGCAACACCGAAGCGGGCCGACGACGGCCGCGTAACCAACATAACCTATAAATGTTAAGAAAATTACCCATCTTAACGATCCCTCTGTCTCAAAAGTTTATGTCTTCATTAGCCGGCGCGGGCCCGGGCCGTGGGCCGCTGCGATAAACAACTCCGCGGCGAGGCCTTCATCCAGAGGGCCGCGCTCCCGCATGCTTTACGCGCTCCCTATGATGGACAGCTCCACCGGCCGATCCGAATATCGAGGCTACTTAAAATATTTATTGAATAAAGCTTTCATGCTGGTTTCAATAAAATTTTATTGTCTCTGTGCGTATTTTCTTTTGGGTCATTATTTTTTTTCCGCTGCTTTATAAAGCGTCGTTATCTTTAATTATAATAAAAATAATAAGTATAATAAATTGGATCGTTTGATATTTTGTAAATTCGCGCTAATGCTTTTGCAGTATTTTGGATAAGTGATTCGCACATAAAACCTGCTACACAGTTAGGCAATAGCTTCCCTTATTTTTATGGTTTAGTCTATGTTAAAGACGGTAATGGATAATAACCATTTAGCTTTCGGTTTTGTTGTAGCGTGTATTAAAAAAAAAAAAAAAAGTGTTTTTTCTCGTATGACTCTATAAATTAATTTTTATACGAATTCGTTACTGATAGACTTGGACTTAACGTACAATCCTGGCGTTTCTCTTAACGTCAGCAGTACGTTATATACAGTGTCGTGTTTGAAAGCCTGCGCAGGTAAATTGGACTCATCCGTTCCATCAGTTCGTATTTACGAGTCCCACATACGTCGCACTGGGAGAGTTATAAATTGCATCGGAGGCGAGGCGGTCTGACCTGTTGCCGTGTGGTATGGAAGAAACGAAGAAAACCGATACTGAAAAGCAACTACCACCAATGATTTATATTATAAATAATTATTTTTGATTGACCAGCATTTTTATCTATGCATTTTTTATTAATGATAATGGTAACTTTGTATTCTTTCTTCACTTTGAGTTTATTATAGTTTTTGCATGACTAGTTTCGACCGACAGACTTGGTCATCACCAGATGTAGAACAAAACTAACAAAACGCTTAAATATGTACAACTAACAGGATACTGGTAACAATAAAAATTTTGACAAAATTAGATGAGGGTTATACTATTTCTACATCTGGTGATGACCAAGTCTGTTGGTCGAAACTAGTCATGCAAGAACTATAATAAACTCAAAGTGAAGAAAGAATACAAAGATACCCTTATCATTAAAAAAAATTGAACTTCACCAATCAAATGCCTTGTCCCTCAATTTATCTACGCAGTTTATTAATATTAAAAAAATCATGATCTAATTATCGATATCATTAGACAAACTATTTTATAAACCTAAAGCTTTGTGTCATTGACGTCACCATTATTCGCAGCAAAATAATATCCCAGTAAAAAAATCCATCCGAGAAATAAATAAAAAATTGAACTCACCGATTACCTTGTGCTTGGATAATCAAATGTAGTCAATACAAAAAAAAAACACTTTCAATGTCGCTAATAATGATTGTACAAAGAATCACAAATTGATTAATTCGTAATCGTACGATGCTAAAAATATCTACTTATTATTGAATACCTATTGAAATGCTCGTTGAGTTCATGAAAATTGCCCCAGACAACCTTTTGACCTTATACCTAATTGTGGCATATCAAATTTCGCATTAATAAATATTGATAAGGAGTGCTTCTATTGTGATTTTCTATAAACAATAGAAACTTCTAGCCGACGTAGTGAACTGCAATGAATAAATATGATTATTGTAATTTATCGAGACTTCAATAAACCGCGTTTCGACTGATGAATAGCAAAAAGAAAGTATTGAAACCTTTCACAGACGTCGCGACATAATTTACAACCGATTTGCAATTAGCTCGAAGCGATGATAAAAAAATAAAAAGACGATATTGGGTACAAACCAAAGCATGTTGGAATACTGAAGCAGCTGTTGTTTTGATTGTCTGCAGCATCAGGACTGGGAGCTCCGCCCGTCCCGCCGATAGTCCGCTGCCAGCTGAGGAAGCACAAGCCCAACAGGAAGCCCAGGACACCCTTCACTACCCAGCAGCTGCTGACCCTGGAGAAGAAGTTCAGAGACAAGCAGTACCTCAGCATCGCCGAGCGGGCCGAGTTCTCCAACTCGCTGCGACTCACCGAAACGCAGGTAAAAAAAAAAATACCTCAACTCAAAAAAACACATTTAGTACATATTTAATTTCATTAACACACCCAACCATCTGGGGTCATGAAAGGTTTAAAAATAAAATTTAATTAAAAAACTATCACGAAATATTAAGAACATCTTTTCTCTCTCCAGGTGAAAATCTGGTTCCAGAACCGCCGCGCCAAGTCCAAGCGCCTCCAGGAGGCTGAGATTGAGAAGATGAGGATGTCCACGCGACCTCTGATGATGCAGCACATGGCCATGTACCCCGGGCCTCCCCACATGGGCTACCTGCCGCCCCACCATCCCAGGAGCTTCGGGATCCTCCACCACCCTTAGATCTTGCAAGTCTTCGATAAGGGAAACTGGATATTGATATTTTATAAAAACACACTAAAAATAAAAAAAAATCTTTATTTTAATAAAAAAAAAACATTATTTATTTTGCGTTTATATTTTATACACGAAAAACTAAATTACAGATAAAAATAAATCTTGCACTATATCCAATACAAATACTGTAAGAATTTTCGCTAGCATCATTTCATTATCACATCGTCATATTTATTTTAAATCATAAGTATAATTTTTAGAAATGCAGTTTATTCGAGATATATTTAAAGGTTGTCAATGAAAATCAATTTTTATTTATTATAATAATTGTTTTGATGAACTGAAATTTATGCTTAGTATAAATATACAACCCCAACACCCCTAGTCAAGCTGTGCACATCGCCTTTTTTATTTCAGTTCTTCTCCCTTTGATATCTAAATATTTAGTCATGCTTGAGTTTATTTTCTAAAACGTATTATAATGCATTATAAAAAAACAATGTTTTCAAACCGAACAAAAGAATATTTATTTTTATTATACCATGACTTTTGAGGTTAATTAATTATAAAAGTAGCTTACTATAAATATTAAAAAGTTGGTAAAAACACTGTACATTGTCAAAAAAATATAGTCTCTAGTTTTAGATATTTCCAGTAATATTTAAATTTTTACCACTTATCTATAAATATTTTGTAATTTTTTTAATGAATTAAAATGCTCCTGGACTAATAATCATTATTTATCATTAAGTAAATAAACTAATTATTTGAATAAAACAATTTTTATTTAATATTACTTAAAAGTGTTTTCTTTTCATAAACAAGCCTTTTGGTATTTTAAAATTAGCAGTTGTGTGCTTATTTAATATTTACTTTATATATAAGTACATGAGTCAATTCTGAGTATAAAGAATCATGATGTTATGCAAATAATTATCAATGTTATTTTTTCTTCGACCGATATAGAATCTGAAAAAAAAACAACTAAAATACAATAATTTAATACGCAGGTAACATGAAACTGTCTGAATAAAAAATTCATTAAATAATTCATAATCATTAATCGAAACGACATAGTTAAAATATCATCTCATTTTAAGTACTTTAAATTATATTTCTATTTATCAAATACTAAATTAATTATGAACAGAATTTTATTTTTCAGGTTTTTGTGCGATAAAGTTAATTTCTTAAATTTTTTCGGGACTGCTGAGCTTTTCTAGCAAGTAAAGAATATAAATCCGCAATGTGTACTAAATAATGACGGATGATCATTAATAACCCATTTCCTAAGACGACATCTAATACATCAAAGATTCGTTTCTATTTATAAGTATTAAAACATATGTTTTAGTATAAAATAGAACTCAAGATTAATAGTTCCTTTGATACTAATTATAAAATGACACAAAATTTATATGACAGACACGTCGGAGTCATCTTTTTGTTGTCCTAATGTGACATTCTATAGAGCGTGGGGGTATTTTTTTCATTCGGGAACACATTTGCGTTAATTACGAGGCATCCCTTCAGTCTCTGAACATCTGCCCTTACAGCTAAAAAAAAAAATAAACCACTGAAGTTTACCTGTTAATAATCAATATTTTTAATAAAATGTTTGCCGTTAACACGATAATATATGCAGTGATTGTTTAATTTAAAACATGAAATAAAAGAATTGCTTATTATGATTTTAATTTTTGTTTTAGCCCAATTGAATATGTATTCGATTTAAGGGTAGTTTTATTTCATGGATATAACTTTCAGTCCCTGAAAAAATATATAAACATTACATGCAAAGCTTTTATTTAAAAAAAAAATATTTTTTCTTGGTAACCTGATTAAAACGACTAAAATATTTTTCAGGCTGTTAAAATTTCGCCCAAACATCCCTTCCGCAAAGTGATATATACAGCCGCATTCCAAGGCTCAAACATGTCGTAAACATCATAGATAACAGGAAGATCTATTAATCTACCTAAAAAGCGCATTTCTGAAAGAATTCCTAACGGGGGCGTCTCGCGAGCCTTAATATCGTGCTCGACACATGTTCCCATGATGGATGAACCGGGGGACTTCTTTAATTGGCTGCTAAACGCCCAACAGTCTGTGCCTGCTATTTCTTCACATTTCCGATAATAGCCTCTAATTATCAACATTACAAATCGATTTAATTGGGGAGTTAAATCGAAATTTCTTTATATTATGTCTTATTTATTTTGTTCGGTTGATACGAAATATCTTAAAATTATCGGTTTAAAGCGTTTTTGTAAAATGATTAATATTAATAAATCATGACAAAGCACACAAAGGTGCTCTTAAAGTTTATTTGAATGATTAACACGTAAAGGTTTTAAAATTTTTCAGTAAGACAAGGACAAGATAGGCTTATCTGAGGGTTCAGAGGTTTCTGTTACTGGTAGCTGGCCATGAAGCTTGCACATATATTTTAAATTAATGATTAACGCAAACCTGTCTTATGGTTTTTTTTGTTAGCCTATTAGTTTTTTTATAAATCATGAGCATGCACAAGATGTGCTTGTCTGATGGTTCAGAGGTTCATTTGACCGGTTAGTGGCCACGAGGTTAACACATGGATTAAGAGTAATTTTATTTTCTAATCACTAGTTTATTTTGACCTAAATGTTCACACAAATTCAGAGATGAAATTCCAGCGTAACGCGAAGTTATCGTGTAGTTCAAATATTTGAGTTATTGTATGCATTATAGGTATGACTGCAAATGAGACAACGTCGCTAGAGCCGTGACATTTTTTTGCTTTTTTAGAACATAAAAGAGAATGAGGCGGCTAATATCTTGTTAAAATAAAAATTTACAGAAACTTAAAAAAAATATTGTTCACTACTCATTAGTAAATAATTTAGTCTCGTTCACAGAATTTCGCGGCCAGGATTCTCATATTTGAAGGAATCTCGTTCAGTGTGGGATATCGCATATCCTGCCTTGCTAATGTATTTAAATATCACAGCTAAGTATTCGCTAATTAGGCAGGACGGCGTTCGCAAAGGCAAGGACACGTGTTCGACTCCGGCCACACTCACGCGCCGCCCTTTGCTTTATTTTTAATCAATCAATAGCCTTCATGGTTATTTTGTATTACTCGATTACATAAAATTACTTCAAAATAAAATAATATTAATTTATTTTACATTTAGTCTGTAAATAAAAAATTTATACGACCCATAAGTTTTCGTTTGCACAGCATTGGTTTTTTTCTATACGAACATTTTTTTTCTCTCTTTATCTATTAAAAATGCAAAAATGTTAAAACGCGGCGAAACAAACTATAAACCAGGATTTTTTATCCATTTTATTTCGGTATACCGTTAAAAATCAAGTACATAAAAATGTTAACTTTTTAATACAGTCAACAAATCCATTCCAAGCAGGTAGCGCTTTTTAGTAAGGTAATTTGTTCCCTTTCATTTTGGTTTTATTTTTATTATTATTAATTTATTGCCTATGGCCGGAGGGCAACCGGGCCCCAATCAATAAATAAACAATCAATATTAAATTACCCGCCTGTCTCACAGATTTATGTCTCATTCGGGTGCACTTTGAATTGAGACGTTTAATATTAAAATATTTTTAATTAATTTTAGGCGCAGTGTGGTTAAAAAATAACGATTATTTTTTTTATTTATGAGTGTAATAAATTTAAATGCTTTTTCAAGGTATTGAGAATTTTCAGTGTCTTCTAGAGTCTGAAATCCTACGATCAGTACTTTTTCTTTTAATTTATTATTAATGTGGCATATTTTTATTCATTATAATTATCTTCGTTTTTAAAAAAAATATATATTCAATTTTCACTTCAAAATAAATACTTCGTGAATATACTGCTATTTTGGGGAAAAATATAATGTGTAAAAAAAAAACACCAAAAATTGGTATCAGGTAAAATTATTTGTATTAATTCAAATGTTATTAAAGTATTGTACATTTTATTCAAAAACATCAATTTTTGTGGATTATTTTTTGACTGAGGGGCACTCTTATAAAATTTGCTTCGAAACTTGTATCAAAATAATATTTTGAAGATATAAGGGTTAAGTAATGTTTTTGGGGGTCCAGATCATCCGCATAACAAAGTTGCTAATGTCGTAAGATAGAACTTCACAACCTTATTTGTTCCCTGTTATTATTAATGCTAGGTTTTTTTTTTATCAAAAAAGATTACTTAAGTGTAAAATGTTTTTAAATCTAGTTTGAAATAATATATATAAGCCATTATATGTACTCGTACGCGGATAAAACGCATCGCCCGTTGCATTAAACTGCACTAAAAATCTTCAATGGCGGATAACCGCAAAAGAAATTACTTTGAAAAATGTTCTGCCGATCAGCGGCCGGTTAGTCGAGTAATTGTTTTTATAATTGCTAATAAATTAACAGGTTCCGCACTTAATCGTCGATTTACCTGTGCAAATAGCCTTTAAATCGGTGCAGGTCTCTGCCACAGGTCGTAATTGCTAATTCAAGTCACAGTCGCTGGGTTCTCTGGAACATTTATTAATCGCATGGTGCCTCTAGAATAATAAGCAGCTTATGTGAAGCTAATGGCTTTTAATAGCAAATAGCACAGTGACTATGGGTAACAGAAAAAAATGGTCGTTTTAAATCTTATTGCATATTACTAACTAGGTATTGATAACATCTTAGAATAAAAGCTTAGCACCCACTTAAAATAAAAGCTATTATTTACTAAATATTTTCAAAGTAAAAATGTGTATTCTGTTTTGACATTTTTAAACAAATATCATTCACTCTTAGCATATGTATATAATATAACACTTCTTTTTCAAGTGCCTCTCCTCAAAAGAGATTGATGAATATCTCACGAATATATATATATATATATATCCTGGGTCATTCTTACTATTTTGCTGTACAACACAACAAAATAAAATATAATAGAAGGTTAAACATACCTATACTTAAAACCAATAAAAAATATCTGATAAATAATATAATATGTATTTTTTAAATTTTTTACAAATATTATACTTCCTTATTTTAAAAATCTATTAAAAAACTAACAAAAAAGCAATGAGTATATTATCTAAATTTAAGTTAAATATGAGTACACTTTTTAAGTTTACCGATGATATGAAATCACAGGAGATTGTCAAAATTAATTTATTTATTTAAAATTATATTTACAACAAAAAAGACCGTGAATTCAACAATTAACTAAACATATTAACACAAAGGTGCCTGATGCATATTATGCACTTATTTTGCATTATTAAAAAATGTAACAAAGAACGTCATTCGTCTCTCGTAATTATCAAACAAGCTGACAAGCCTTTTTTAATGACAATGCAGTATTTGTGAATTTATACCCGCATAAATTTGTTATAATTTAATAAATTATTACTTGAAATTAACACCTTTGTGTATTTAATATCAAACAGGAAACCAACATTAATTTTCTTAACAACACATTGTTTGGTGTCTTTGTTTAAAGTAAACATCTTGACACATTTTCCCATTAACGTCTGCCGCAAATCCCGCATCATTTTTAAACCACTCGATACATTTATTATTTTTATTCAATTTTTAATAATTACTTGAGACACTAATTTATTTAAATTTTTAAACATTTACACAAATATTTTTAAATACATGCAAGTTTAAATAAAATAAAACTGCATATTTGAATGTCACGTAACTGCCAAAAAGTATATATCTCTATATGGAAGAACACGAAAGCTTTTACTCTTATAATTAATTTAAATTAAAAGAGAAAATTAAAACACGTATGCTATAAAGTTATAAATTATTTTACAAAAACTGCATAGAGGGATATCAAAATATAAAAAGAGACAGCAACGATGTCACGAAAGTTTTCCATTAAATTTTATTAGGGTTTTATTCGCATCTCCCTTGCATTCGCTTGCTGCTTTTTGCGCGAGAGAAACTGCATAATTTTTCGTACTTTTGACGAGTACTCCTTCAAAATTATAACAACTTGTACAGGAAGCGAACGCAGATATAAGACGGAATAAAACTTTCCTTATGAAGTCAGGGCCTTTATTACCGGCGGTGCACGGGATGGGCTGAGCACGGAAAGGCGCTGCACAATGCGAGTTTCTCATCGCGCTATTAAAAAGCCTTCCCCTTAAGGTGCAAAGCAAATTCTTGAAACTGAAAAAAACTCAGATGGTTCAGAGCCGCATTTCACATGACGGCCCTCTGACAAATAATTTCATTTCATTTCTCATTAATTGATTGCGTATTACATCCATCCGCCAGGGCTGAACTTCTTCAGGAAAAACCTGAAAATAATCTAATTATTACTTAAAACATACACTCGCTTTTTGACTGTAGCAAGCTTGTAATAAGTATCAATAACTGAAAACTTCCATTAAAAAATGGTTTATATAATACCGACACGAAAAATATTATTGAATACATTTTTTTAAAGAATCAGTGTTGTACTGTTTGATAATGACAATTTTTTTTTGCAAAATTTTATCAGAGAATTCTTAAAGACACATAGATGACTTTCGACTACGCTGTTAATCAAGTGCAGGCATTGCATAATATTGGTGAACAAACCCGCTTATTTTCCAGGTTTCCTTTTCGATGAATCCCTTCTTGAACAACAGATTCTTAAGGATAGAGAGTTGAACAAATAATTTGCGCTATCAGCTTCAAATATCTTACTGGGTATCATCTCCCACATATTGGACAGCAAAAGCAACTTCTTCTACTGCATGTCCGCTGTATACAGGAATACCTGCGGGATTAGGTTTGAATCAACTCAGCTCCTAACGGGTCATGGAGCGATGAGAAGTTATCTCCGGACACATGCCCTTGTGATGATATTACTCCACAAACAGTGATCCACCTTGTGGGTTCATGCCCCATCTTTGGTCTTCAGAGACACCAACTGGAGAGTCTGAAGTCAGTGGCGAGACACCCACAGTTAATAAAGTCACTGGATGGCTTCTTCGGAATCGGAACCATAAAGAAGATAAACCAAAGAGTGTAGCTTCAGTCACTCTCATATATAGCACAATTACGATCGACTAGTTTGTAAAGTTTCCCCAAATTGTGATGACAAACCTTGTACATAACAAGCAAGGTACTTAACCTATATAAAAAAAAAACTGCATGTCCTCACCGCGTATTTTTAAAAAATTGTAATTTTTTTCCAGGTTGTGGCGTGAGCAGGGTATTTTCGAATATTCTTATAGCCAAAACGGCTCGGAGATCACATACTGCACAGTGGGTGCGCCGCCCTGGCCGCCGCTCCGTGGGCGCATTCCTCGCGGCGAGTGCCAATAAACATTCTGCGGCCGCGGCCGGCTAATTAAGGAACGCCTTTCCCGGCCCCCGCGCCGGAGCCGCGGCTCACCTGTCCGCGGTCTATGGGAACTGCCCCCCCTCCCCCCCACATCCCATACCCCACCCCCTCGCGCCGCCATTGTCCGCTCTTGGACCTTTAAGGAATGGTTTTGCAGAGCTGAGCGGCCTACACGCGCTGCAACACGCCCGACAACCGAGCGGTAATTACCAAGTAGCGTCAACGCTACGTAGTGCAACGTGTGTAGGCCTACATTTCCTGCGGTACAAATTCGACTGTAATTATCCAAATATGCTGTTTTAAGGATACTGTGATTAATTTATTTTTAAAAGATGTAGTGCAGTTTTTACTGTGTGACCACTTGCATGCCTGGGTATCGCGAGCTCCCGCATGATGGACAGGTTTTCTAAGACGGAATCACATCAAGAAGGAATGTCAGGAATCCGAGCATTGGAGAGCAAGCGATCCCCAGGGACTTTCAGGTGAAGGGATTTATTAAATATCTTCATTTTTAAGATATAAAACGTCTTTTCGCAGAAATCATTAAAAAATTCTTGAATTATCCGCAGGACTTTTACAGCGACACTTTTTATCCGGAATAGAATAAATTATTTGTGTTTGTAGGTTTTTTTAAAATATCTTATTATAATATTGCGCCAACAGCGCAACCCTTAAATTAAAAGATCAATAGAATATTTGCTTTAACTTCTACAAGTGATATAGTATAAAAGTATATAAATAAATAAGAAAAAAAAATTGTTGGAAAATTTATTTTGTAAAAAAATTGTTAACGGAAACCTCACTTTGCTTGAATGCTTTTGAAGGTTCTGCTTTGACACTATCAATTTCTGCTATTAATGGCTGACAGTATGCGTTTTAATGTCTGGCACAACACGTGTTTAGCAAAACACACGATTTGCACGTGCATTTACTAAAGACGTGAAAGTTAAATAAAATCTATTTGATAAATCTGCACTTGAAAGGCTAATTGTGTACGCAATATTTGATTGAATAGAGCACCTGGCTAGTGTGTGAATTGATCACCTGAAAGTTGAATGTGAAACTTGTATCAGGTTGCATATTTCAGGTGGTGTGCCGCGTCGTTGTTGCGGGGCAGTGGTGCCTCGACTTGGGCGATTGTGTAAATCGAGGTATTGATTGATACATCTCAGCGCCAGTCATAACTTACGAGAGCGCCGGCTGTAACTCGAGACATGTCGTGCCCGGATTAAGCCTTATATAACTTAATTAAAAAGACGGATAGCCGGATCGGCTGCTCTACAATCCCGACATTCATTAAAATCGATTGTCTAAGATACGGTTTAAAAAATGAGAGCAAACGTGCGCTGAGTTTAAAAAAATTGCAAATGAAATATTGCTATACCGCCGCGTTGTTGTCCAGGGTGTCCAAAGAGAGTATCGGGTATTTGTTAGTTCAGTAAAACAAAAACTACTCGTAATCAAGTATTTTTTTAAATTGTTGATTATAAGAATACAAAATGTAAAATTATTTAAAAAATATGATGTTATTCAAATGGTGCGTTACACTGCTGACACTCTTCTAATCTGGAACGAAGATTGCTGATAACACGCTGACACATAGCCCTTAATATTGCTGCCATTGCCTGATGTTTTGTTTCAATTCCGTTAGGTTCGTCGGATTATTCTCATAAACCCCTTCTTTTAAGGTATCCCTATACGAAATAGTCAAGAGAGCCAAGGTCGGGGCTTCTGGGAGGCCTGTTGATGTTACCTTTACGTGAAATGACCTTATTAGGGAATAATTCATTAACAGCTTCAATTGATTGATTGGATGTATAGCAAGTGTCTTGTTAGAACCACTTTCTTGAGTTGAAACCTTGAAACTTCTGCAACTCTGGGCCCAAAAATTTTCGCTATTCACATTCACCTGATACTCTTTTTGAACACCCTGTCTTATTTAAAGCACTCTACACACGTCACGACTCAATTTATAATTAGCGTCCTATTTGGCGTTGTATATTCAGGCAATTCCTAAAAAAAACACCCAAAAATAAGGGACGCTTTTGGCTGATTGCAAATGAGTTATTTGTACTTTTGTTTTAGTTAAATGTTCTTCTTTCTTGAGTGTTGTAATCCGTATCTATCGACGTTTCGGCCCCGGTACTCGGACCACCTTTAGAGAGTCTATACACTAAATATTGTTCCAAGAAATAAGATTCTCTAATAACAGTGACTGCTAAAACCTACAAACATATATTTTAATGAAACTGTTTTATGTTTTACGAGTATGTTTATTCATATTCATATTTAAGAAATCAATTTACTTTACAATAAGCTTTACCTGCTCAAAAAATATGCTTCAATAAAAAAAATAAAAAAAACCGCTGTATATTTTTGTATATCAAATAAAAAAACACAATTACTATTAGATATTTTAAATTTTGTAAATTTAATTTAAAAATTAAGAGATTGGTAAAACAGGAAAGATTACACTAATTTCACTAATTTTTGAAAAATTTTATATGTCAACTCTCTAAAAACTGGCAGACAAAGCTATAAGAATCAATATTTTTTTCTATTAAGATATAAAAGTCAAATCTATAAATAAAATATATTGGATGTCTGAAAAAAACAATCTAATCAAGATCAATCATATTATATAAGGGAGGTCGCCGAGTAAACGTACAACCTTCATTCGGGGGAAGATTTATATATGAACTGAGCTGTAGAGATGAAGATCCATTAGCCTCCAGGAATATAAAGTAAGTACATAATTTAGACATCATCCTTTAAATTGAGTGGATACTATTAGAAGCGGGAGATGCCCGGTCTCGCGACTCCGCCATTTTGCGATGTGTACACAGAATATTCATAACGAAAACAATCTCGGTAACTATACAATATACATATTATTAATTAACGAAATCGTTTCAGAGAACGGCAATAAACGCGGGAGAGACGGGGCGGAGATCGCCAGCAGTTCCCAACACTCAAAATATTAGTTAAACCTCAATCAACTTGTATTCAATAATTACGTAATCGATCCACGTGTGAAATGATGAAGAAACTCATTGTTTTTTTTTCTACAAACTTCAGTTCTGCACAAATTATGTGAATTCGTGAATCGATTACAAACAAAAATACGGATTCATGGAAAATATTCAATTCGTTAAAGGTATTCGCTGAAATTAGAATAAATAAGATCCTGATCGTGATCATTTTGATCACTTTTGTGTTATTGTAGCTTCAAGGTTAAAAAAATGTATAATATTTGAATAAATTGCTGTTTTAAAGCAAAGTAATTTTACAATTATTTTTTTTAGCAGTTGGGAGGTAAAAAGGTTTTATATAAGAATTATTTGTATTAAGATGTCTCTCGTCTTTGAAGCTATTAAAATAAAAATAGTGATAATACCAAAGAACTATAAAACCTTATTAACGTAACTTAGAAGTTGATATAAACGCTCTACGATATAACATCTTTGCACTGAAAGGTTTTTCAGTACCTTTCAGTATCTTCCTCAATTTCTATTCCCCCCAAATATTTTTGTTTGTAGTTTTATTTTCTTTCGTTCTCCAAGTATTCGAGCTTAGCTTATCATCTAAGCTTAGTAAAGTAAGTGTCTCCCGTACCTGATTTATGGATAAAAGTGAAGCCTCGCGGCCCTCCGTTGAAGGCTCCGCGGCGCGCCGAGATCCGCTCCTACTACCCGTTCGAAATTAATTTGTCAGGGTACAAGAGTTATGGCTTCATCGATATTAAATTCTTTAATGTTTTAATTAAACAGCGGCTGGGAAGTCTCGGGCCGGACGGAGAGGCCGTGAATAATCTCTATTATATTACCAATCGGTTTATAATGAAAATCGGCTACCGGACTTGGTCCCTGTGCGGCTTTTTTGTAGATTCGACTCTGAATAGTAATTACGTTGATTACTATTATCAATTTTATTACAAATCATAGACAAGTTTACTGTTATCTCGAGATAGGCCCGCCGCTACCTGTTATTAAGGTGGATTCACACCGTTCGCATGGTAAATTTGACGTCGGCTTTTTTTCACAAAGAGATTCATTCCGCTTTTGCGCCATTATTGAATTAGCATAATTTCTGTGCCCTCGGTAATCTGCTTAAGTCAATTATTGTTACCACATCGAACTAGGAATATTACTTAAAGATACATCTTTGATTATTTTTTTTTTTTGAATTGATAATACTCTTCCGGCAATATGGCTTAATTGTATGTTATTTCGGCTGCATGCAATGGGTTTCGAATTAAAGCATGCAGTTCTATTAGCTAAGTATACGAGAGACTGGCTGTGAAACACGCTGCTACTGAACTACTCGAAGGCTTCAATGAAAGAGCCAGAATGGCAAGCGTATTAAAAAATCATAGACGATTGCGGCTGTGTTGAGCATAATTCGTTTGCTACATTGGAAAAAAAGTTTGGAAATTTGAAAACTTAATTTGTTGTCTTAATTATCAAGGATTATTCTCATCGTTTCACGGTCAAACCGTTTATCTAAAACCACGCTGTTATTAAATAATGAACTCAATAGACCTTGGATATTATTAAATTATTACAATTAACTTTATTGCTTAAACATTAAAAATGAATTTTGTCTCTTGTGTGTTAAGCTGCTGGAGATTATCATTCCTTCGGCGTTTGGAACAATCTTCTGGGACTAGAAACTGTTTTGGACTTGGGAGCTGAAGATGATGATGACAGTCGATGGTGACAGCATTGTCGATCATATAAAATGATAAATAATAAATCAATAAGCGATGAGCCCGCCCACTGCCATTATTCACATCTGTGAATTATTAAGTTGGCGCGAGCTTTCTCTTTCTATCGAGGTGGAATATATTTATTTCAATTATTACCGCTCGTAATAAATTATTTCATCATTCGACATAAAAACTGTATCACATGTGTAGCGGCAATAAAAAGTAATTAAAATATGTTTTGTAGTATTGATTTCGATTTTCGTTATTCAGTGGCGTGGTGTAGAAAGTTGAAACATAAATTTTTATTTACTTCGTGATGAGTAGTCAATATTTTGATCTTTAACGTATATACTATCATTATTTTTTTAAATATCTTAACAGATTACATTTAGATCTACAAGAGATAAGGAACAGCGTACAAATTTTCAAGGAGTATAATTTATATATTAAATAGAAATGTAACCTCCAATCATTTTAACCCTCTCCCATACAGATTCTTGGATTCAATCAGGAATGAAATTTACCATTGTAATGTCTTTATGAGACGATACAAAAGTACCCGAAGCTCTTGAATTTTTTTTAGATCTTTCGGAAACATGAAACACAACTCAGGGTATTTATTGTTTGCTTGCTGTAGCATTAGAGCTAGAGAACATGTTGCTGATAAAACAGAATCAAACATAGCAGTTTTTTATCTATGAAAGTCTTTTATAGTGCTTCTCAAGAAGTTCTTGTATCACCTTCGTTCCTTAAAGAACTAATCTTAGTTTCTTAATCCTCTAGAGATATTTTATGCAGCTATAATTAAACCTGCAGATATTTTTGAGTAAAATACCATTATCAAACAGAGTCAAACTCACTTTGTTTTGTCGTCACTCTATTTGATAATGCCAACGTGAAAGGTTGGCGAAACCAGTCAAAAATAAAAACAAACATGTGGAAAATCACTCAAGTATTTTATTATTACTAATATGATTAGGCACATTAGTTCATATATAGAAGATGATTTAAAGAAACCCTCAGAAAAATATCGAGAGTTTCTTTAAATCATCTTCTATATATACCTTATCATATGAGTAATAACATAATTAACCCGTAATGGGTAATAAATACGCATCTGATTGACGTTCAATCAAAAAATCGACCTATCTAGTATTTTACTCAAAAATATTAAAATGGAATTCCACCAAGTACTCTCTGTCATAAATATTGAATTTCTTAAACCTGCAGACACACAATATCTTAGGTGGTGAACACCATACTTTAAAGCTTTAAGAAGTCACGTTAATATAACCAAATCGAGTACACATTGAAAACAGTATAGAAAATCATAAATGAATTTTTGAGATCTTATGTCTATTCAAAGGCTAAAAGAAAACTTTTAAAGACAGTGATGATACGCGATAGACAGCACCATGACTTCTAGACAGGTAGACACGACCTGGTTCAAAACCGCAATGTGACACACTGGATTCCAGCCGCAGTTTTATGTCTAAATATATATATTAAAAACAACAATAACACCTGACAGATAGCACCATGAAATCTAGACAGCTGGACACAAGCTGGTCTAATACGGAGCTGCGGTGCTTTAGGAGGTATTTAAGAGACAGTGGTGATACGTGGTGGACAGCACCACAGTTCAAGAGTACCCAGCACGGCACTGCACAAACACCACGAGTGGGAAGACCTTTAATGAACACGTCTCTGGCGCCCCGCCCAGCTGGATTGAGCCATTAAGAGGCCCAGCGCCGACGCCTCTTCTGTGTCCTTCCCGACAACTCATAACTAACCCGGCGCCTTGCAAGCTCATATTTATTCAAAAACATGTATGCACACGTACTTTTAAGTGTTTGCAGATAATGCTCAACTATACATTTTAGTATTCCACAGCGTGCGTATAAATATATACCCTGTGAAGTACGCAAAGTAAAAAGCTTTATTATTTGCAAAATATGTCCAGTAGCGGATAGAGACAGGTTGATACTATTATATTTCACCATATAAAGTACAGTGAGCTCACATACATTATTTTCAGAGGATTGTTGCATAAATTGTATTATATATATTTTGTATGTATAAGAATTGATAGCATAGACTCAAATACACACACAAATTAAAGCTTCGTAAATGTGTTTGGCTATTGTTAATAATCCCTTTATCTACCGCGCAAGGACCACCATCCAGAAGCAGATGAAGACACGTTGAATCAATTACGTTATATTATATAAAACACAGTAAGTCCCCAGGGATTGGTTTCAAAGGACACGCTGTATGGCGGCATCATGAGGCTATTCGTATGCCCCCGGGCCGCCGTTCTGCACCCCTGGAAGAAGAATGTGGCGAAACCTGAACTTCCAAAGACCCATATAGGTTGTGGATTTATTACAAAGATGCGACTTAGTTTTCAAAAGTAAATTTAATAACTCATAGTCAATTGCCTCGAGTCAGCCTGGTCGCTTTCAAATTGCCTATTAAGAAAAAAAAAAACGCGATTTTGTACTCCTTATATAAAATAGGTAACCATTGCATAGAAAAATTATTTATCAAATATTAAAAAGACAGTAACTTTTATTTATATCTTATTAGTGTACGAATGCTTGAAAGGGCATTTTTTTCAAAATGTATAATAAAATAAATAAAATTCAATAGTTAACGGATACTTGCCATGATGGAATATTTTTTTATAAAACGTCAATAAAGGGACTTGCAGAGGCTATATATTTTTATAACCAACTAACACAGAGCAACTAGCTTAATTTTTAAATATATTTTTTATGAGCTGGAGACATTAAATTAACAATTTGAACAGAGGGACAAGGAAAGAATCCAGCTTTTATTTTCTAGCATTATTTTACGCTTCACCTCGGTCATAAATCTATTTATTCATGATCAAAACATATAAACGTAAGTTTCTTTCATATATTTAAAATTGAAATAATTAAAGAAGGTGTTTAACTGTTCAGTTGCAATTCAATTATTTTATCCCAGAACATTCAGTATGAGGCACCCTATATACTGTTTCAAGCGAATGCACTGTTTGTGTTGGTCATTGAGCCAATTAAGGTTAATTTTTTCCCAGTGATTATTATATTCCACAGGTTTTCATATAATGCAGGCGAAAAGGATTGATGCTCACGCAGTCGATTGGATCCTCAACACTATACAGGGTGTCCGGAGTGGTCGCGCCGCATAAAACTCAACTCCACTCTGTAATTATGTCATCGTTACGGAAAATCATTACTCCAGCTGTGCACTTAAGCGTGTATTTAAATGTCATAAAATATTGATAAAGACGTCCACGTAACGAGGTTTTAATTGACGTGATAAAAATGATACTTTTTTAAACTTATTTTTTACAGTAAATATAGAGTTTAACAGTAAATTACTATTCATATAACATATTTAGAGGTTCTGATATTTTATTTAAAAAATTGGTTTAAATTTTTTCCTTATGTGAATACAATATGACCGGAAAATGGCGAGTACCTCAAGGGGCTGAAACATCCCTTAGTAAAAATTTTCGCACGCTTCATCAGTGCAGTAAGTTATAAGCATTTACCTAATAAATAATTTTGCATTCATACACTTATATATTTACACAGGTATTATATGAAATTGAAGAAGGGTGCCTGAAATCACTCCTAAATAACCGAGTTTTTGGTAAAATAGCTTGAGTTTTATATTCAACTTCAAACATCTGGACTGATCAAAAAAATTATCCATTCAACGGGTGACTGATTATGAATGAACTTAGAAAATCATTATCCTGTTTTGGTTATAACATCCGCTTATTAATTTTTTGTAATATATTATAGACCCCGTGTGGTCTACGACTCGCAATAATTTCCTGATAAATGAGACGTTTAATTTATTTTATTGAAATTATTATAATTTTATACTGCCGCATTGCTAGGGTATCAAATTTAATATTCAAGATTCGACTGGCTATTGAAATAACCTTTAAATTAATTTAATTTCTAGGTGGTCAAATTTAATATACACAGCAGGCTGGATTGATTTGTAATACTTTATATTTAAACAAATAAATACGAGACTATTATCATTTTCGCCTTTCGAGGGCTTCATCAGAATGGTTCACTTATCTAAAGGAACTCACGTTGCAACCGGTTTGAAATAAACCAAAAGGTCGTCTAATTTAGTTTTTTTTAATTGTTCTACTGCTGTGTCACAGCGAGTATAGACAGCTTTCTAATAGTCCTACCTTTGAAAATTAGTATTATGTGAATATTTATAAGTTAACATGTTTTATTTTATATCAAATTTTAGATTTACTAAAGACTATAATATATATATATATATATATATATATTTTTTTTTTTTGCATGAGTTAAAATATACTCTGATATTGTATTGTTTCTAAATACATACAAACAAGGCTAGTTTAGTTATAAATAATCAAGTGTTTATTTACTTCATATATATACCTACTTTATAACCAAACATATACCTTTTATACCTAATATATGCAATTTTTTTCTTAAAATATATAAAAATACAGCTATTTTATTAATAGTCAATTGTTTAATATAACCTAATATATTTTTAATAAATATATGTACCTACTTTATACCTAACATATACCTTGTATGCCTTTTTTCCTTTTTTTGGCATTTTACATACACCAAGTATATATTAATATGCAAAAATCCATTTAAAAAACATTAGATCTAATCTCTTCTTCTCCAAGTGCCTCTCCTCAGAGGAGTTCAGTGACCATTTCACCGAGAAAATGTTTGAGCCAGTCTTGCTTCCAGCCACCGGCGTAAATTCCGCATCCACGTTAGTATTCCTTCTTCCGATTTATCCCTGGACTATCAGGCTAAATTCTGTGCAAGACTCTCTCATTTGCAAAGCAGTCAACACATGGTATTTTAAGGATTCTCCCATAGATCTAATCTCGCGTAATTCTGAACAGCCTGTTTCTTGATATAGAAATCAAACCGTCGCGTCACATTCCCGACAGAAGATATGCATTCCGCGGCCGCAGTTCTCACACTCCCCACCTGTTTCCGCCAAATACCTGGCCGGCTAATTCCCTGATTAGACCTCAGCAGAGTCGCAGGCATGTCCGTAATCACCTGCCCGAAAACGAAACTCACAATTTTATTTCACCTGAGCCACATTAAGATAAGAACGAAATCCGTCTCGGCGGCGTCTCATTCTTTGCCATCCGCGACAGACCGGCTCAATTTGTATCTCCCCATATTTAAAAAAAAACAATATAAACAGCCAATTTGCTAGATGATTACACCTTTTTATGTACTTGATACTTTTGTTTTTCGGAAGCTTTTTTAGATTTCTGAGCTATGAGTCTTAAAAAGCCTTTAAAATGCAAAACAAAAATTTTATGATTAATTCTTAAAGAACTATTTTTCCGTTAGCTACCTTTTTGTGTTATGCTATGATCGATAAGTGAAAGATATCCAAGTGGAATATATGATTATAATACTCAAGAAGAGGTCACAAATAAGACAGTTAGACATGCACAATCTAGTATTCAACAACTTTAAATATATTTACTAAAGTTAAACTAAAAAAATTATTTAACAATCAATGGTCACACTACTTTTATAATAATTATAAAAGCAATAAAATAAAACCAAATGGTTTTGGAGACTACGTTTATTTTGCTTATAGCGAGAGCTCTTTCGCCGAACACGGCATCTTCAAGACTTGAAGATTGAAGACTTGATCTTTAAGTCTTGAAGATGCCGTGTTCGGCGAAAGAGCTCTCGCTATAAGCAAAATAAACGTAGTCTCCAAAACCATTTGGTTTTATTTTATTGTTATAAAATGGAGTATTACAAAATAAATACCAGTTCCATTAATTATAAAAGCTATTCAGTACATGGCTTACGTCAATTTATGCTAGTTCTGGCGAGTTCAATGCAACTATAAGATAAATTTTATAAAAACTGATAACATCTCAGTTCAGGCCTGTTAATTTTATTTAAAACATAACAGGATATCAAATTAGTTACAAAAAATCAATTAATTCACCGAGGTGATAAATAAAAGGCTCAGTTTCTGCAAATTAAAATTAAATATATATAATATTCTATGACAAATTTATGGTCACCATTAATCTCCATTAGAAACAAGATAAAATCACGATTAAAAAATAGGACCATTTATTGTAATGTCACCGATCCTTTTTTATTTATTTTTAAGCGCGTTATTTATAATCATAGATTAATCTTAATTAAGAGCTTGGCAACACTATTATGAGTTTTATATTCTCGGCCGTGGAAGCCGCGTTAACTGTGATTTCGGCAATTGAACTCGTGAATCTTTAGTTTGGAAAATAGAGAATGCCCATGAATCAGTGGCATGCGGTATATACAATAATAAAAACCAGTAAAATCTCAATAAAAGTTATAAAAATATTTTATCCTATATTAGTTCAAAAAATGTTTTGATACTGCTTTTGAAAGCTGAGCTTTGAATTTACAAACTTCATATTTATAGCATGTTATAAAGTAATAATTCAAAACGTGTCACATCATTTTTTTATTATGGAAACACGGACAAAAATTATCATCGTCTCCTAGCCATTTAGCTATTTATATATGTTGTTTTATACTGTCTCTTCAGACGGGTATCTGAAAAAGCCCTTGAAAGGTGAAGGCGCTAATATACAATAATTATCGCAGTCTCTAAGCTATTCAGACGTTCGTATGTGAGGTCTCTTATTTTTTCTTGAGACAGATATGAAAAAAAACATTTGAAAAGCGTAAAACGTAGTTTTTGAGTTCTTTAGCTATTCATAGTTGTTGTCTTATACTGTGTCTCTTTATATATCTGAAAAAACCTTTGAAAAGTGATGTAGAAAAAATAATCGTAAACGTAACCTAACACAGGCCATGTGGCTATTCATATCTCTTGGTTTATTCTGTCTCGTTTGAAAGTCAAAAGCGATCGTTGTCTTCTAGTCATTTGGCTCTCCACGGTTGTCATTGCGATGTTGGACGCATCGATTTATCCCCGGGTGTGTAATGAGCGAGGCCCGAGCGACTCCGTATCGAGATATCAAATGGGGAAATGTAATTGAAAAAGCGCTCGCAGCCGCTGACAAATACCCCGGCGCATCAATCAATACCGGAATCGTAATTTAGCGCAGCCAACATGGACGGACAAAGCGACACGCGAAAAACTCTAAACAAACACAGCCGAGGAACCGGTCCTGCCGACACAGGGACACCAGGCTGCCGCGGCACGCGGACCCCTGAAAATTACATTAATTTTCAATACAGTATCAATACCCATCTAAAACAAGTCTGAGATGCTCAGATCATCGATTCACGTATTAAAACGTCATACAGGCTGTTAAAAGCCGTCTACACACACTGCGACTTAATTATCACTAACCAAGTCAACTATCATAGGCTTGCACATAATTTGTAACAATAAACCTGAATGGTTAAAAATCGTCTCGTAGAGCAACTCAGCTACACTATAGAACCTATTACAAATCAGCACGAAGAGTGAATCTGATATTTTCAAACCTTGCATTGCAAGTCAGCATGGCGGTAAAACATGAAATTTTCAGACCTCGTATAAAAAAATATCAAAAGGGGTAAGTCTGATAGTATTAGACGTTGTGTAGAATGCATTTTCAGGCATTGTATAGCAAGTCAGTGTGCCGCGTGTACCTGACATTTTCAGACCTCATATAACAGATCAGCAAAAAGAGTGAACCTGAAAATTTCAGACCTTAAATTAAAAATATAGCAAGAGAATCTGACATTATTAGACGTTGTATAGGAAATAAGCGTGCATTTTCAGTTCTCGGGTAGTATTAATAGATTTCAGTGTGCCTGAACCTGAAATTTTTAGACCTCGTATAAAAAATCATGAAGAGGGTGAATTTGACATTATTAGACGTTGTATAGGAAATCAGCGTGCATTTTCAGTTCTCGGGTAGTATTAATAGATTTCAGTATGCCTGAACCTGAAATTTTCAGACCTCGTAAGAGGATGAATTTGACATTATTAGACGTTGTATAGGAAATCAGCATGCATTTTCAGTCCTCGCATAGTATTAATAGATTTCAGTATGCCTGAACCTGAAATTTTCAGACCTCGTAAGAGGGTGAATTTGACATTATTAGACGTTGTATAGGAAATCAGCATGCATTTTCAGTCCTCGCATAGTATTAATAGATTTTAGTATGCCTGAACCTGAAATTTTCAGACCTCGTAAGAGGGTGAATTTGACATTTCGACGTTGTGTCGGAGATCATCATGCATTTTCAGGGCTCGCATAGCGTGGATCTGAAATTCCAGGCTTCGAATAGTAGCCTCGTGGACCGGGGCAAGGCTGCCGCGCGGTCACCGCAGCCAATATAGATTAAAATTCAATGTCCATCCCTCGTATTTTAATTGCCTGTTATCTCGGAGGCTGCTCGCGGCGGCCAGAAAGTATTCGGAAACCCGCGGCGAGCCGGCGCGCTGGGAATCGCCGGTTTTGGTGGGCAGGTTAGAAGTCCGGTAGCGAAAAGCAATTTGTGAAATTAAGTTCGTAGAATCGAAGGCTATTAATATACATACTGGTCCGCCCGCTCCTTCTCTTATCTCGGCGCGAGGGTTTCTTGTGCGGTTGGCAGCGCTGCGGTGACGCCATTTTAGTTATGACACGCCAACTTGACGCTTTTGAATTTGCGTCGAGCTGCCTGCACACGCTGCAACTCGACCGGTAATTAACTAATGGCGTCCTTTTACTTTAAGTGTTTTTTTTTTTACAATTTTTTATACAATATTTTGAAAGGTTTATTTTACAAAAAATGTTATAATTATTATTTAATTATTATATAAATATTATTTTTATGAAAACAAGCAATACTAATCATATGTTTTACAATGATTTGATCTTCGTCAATCTATCATCAATAGACGAAAACATACAATAATTGTTGTTGCATTTTTATCTCTACGTCTATTGTTTCTTAGTAAATTACGATTTATACATATTTTTATCATACAATATCACAAATTGATTACTTTTGCACCCATTTCCCATCCCTAGAGTTACTCAGAACTACGAACCGCGCCCTCGTCGACTTCATTCATGTACACATATTTCAGTAGGTGCCGGCGAAGGCTAACAAAATAAACGGGTCTGTCCTAATTTATAGATCATTGCATAAACTAACCAATATACAAATTCTTGCGATAAATATTATAAACTGTTGGCTTTAAAAATCGATAAACTGAAATGAATTCACACTTTTCTTTAAAACTAATTAATATCAATTATAGCTTCAAGGTGATATTTCGCCTCAGTGAACATTTTTTTGTCGTTATTAATTTGAGACCATCGATATGCAAAGTAGTGTAACACAGATGCTAACATCTTGCTACAGCAAAATTTTGTGGAATAGTAAATTAACTTATGCAAATAAGAGTATTTTAAAGTATTATAATTTCTTCAAAAAAATAAAATAAAATATTCTAATCTAGTGCATATATTAACTTGGCGATTTTTCAATGAATTGACTAAAATTTATACAAAGAAAAAATTATTGCTTCATCGATATTATAGATAGTTTACAAAATCACATTTAACGGCTATTTGTTTTTTTGTAAATGAGTTTTTGCCGTTTAGTTGACTTTGATTAAATAAACTGGCGCACCGGGGGCTGTACGCCTCATCGGCCGCCCGTTTGGGAATTAAGTATTGGCAGATTCCGGGCGCGCGATAGGCAGGCCCGGACACGAGAAGGCAGCTCATTACAATATTTTTTCAGATTCAAAATGGCGATCAGTGGCCGGACCAGCCCTCCGAGTGCTCTGAGCGCTCACCCTCGCGGCGATGGCGTCGAGATTCTCTCAAATTGATATATTTATGCGACGCTACAACCAATACTCAAGTAATATTACCTTAATAACTTGCCTACACACGCTGCAACACAAACATCAACCAAGCATTAATTATCTTATTTTGAATGATTTATTTTAGCATTGTCTGATTCGATAACCCATAAGAAAACGCTTTTCGTCGGTGGACCTGTATGAGTGAAAACTGCGGATTTATTAAATATATGATTTTATTGGATTCAGTTTCGAATCTCTTTCACCATTTCGTGTGTGAAATCAAATTTTTAGAGCTGTTTGGGTGTGAAACGTGGTTCTATTCTTAGGATACTTATACTTCTCCTCAGAGGAGGTTGAAGACCATTTCACTGAGCATATACTCATGCTGTGCCAAAGTTCATGGTTTTCCAAAGGGAAATTAGTGTAGGGGGTCCCCGTGTCCTTCTACATCGCAGTTTTATTTTAGAAGGAAAGTTCTGAGTATTGCTGCTGCTCAATAGCATTATTATATAATCCTTTCCTTGCAAAGCTCTTGCGTTTAGATTTGATATTCTTTCTGCAGCATGCTACATAAATAATATCGGGAGCCCCTCTATCTCGACAAAGTACTTCCAGAGCACATCCCACCACAACCATTCCAAGTCCACTATTACATTACCGATCCTTTACATACGCTCAGGGCACAGAATATCAACCATGCACAAGCAACAGATTGGGAGAGCGAGGAGGTTCTATTAAATATCATATATTATTCGTACTGAGTTGAAGGTCGTAAATTGATTCCAACCGCCGCACTTTGATACTGAATTTTTCTTGCCGCTTCGTGTATTAATCGCTTACCACGAACATATCGCAAGCCTTGTAGACCTGTATGTGTGAAAAATGTGGATTTATTAAATATCTACTGTGTTATTATAAATACTGAAGTGGTGGTGAATCGACTCCAGCCGCCGCGCTTCCTGGCAGATAGCGATCTGGCCTGAGGAATAATGAGCCAAACAAATCATCCAAATGACAACAAATCATTACCGAGCCTGCTAATGGCCGTATCAATCTCCTCGGAACCAGTTCTCATGCAAATTAGCTGCTTTTTATTCTAACCAGCCCGTCCGTCTCCGGAGTCGCGCGTCTAGCTCGAATCTGTATAAGAATCTCCAACTCACCATTTGCTCTACTGTACTATAAATGCAGTTTATATCTCTCCGTCTAATCGAATAGACTACTAACTGGGCTCTAGATAAAAACTACCCCTATATAAATATTTATAGATGATGTCTTAGATACTATTACACCTTT
Source organism: Atopsyche davidsoni (assembly GCA_022113835.1). Taxonomy (NCBI): domain Eukaryota; kingdom Metazoa; phylum Arthropoda; class Insecta; order Trichoptera; family Hydrobiosidae; genus Atopsyche; species Atopsyche davidsoni. The sequence continues at coordinate 5,087,181 of JAILWY010000025.1, forward strand.
ATAATAACATTTTATTATATATAATTATACTTTCAATAAAATATTTTGTACAAAATACATTAAGCAAAAAAATTACTATTTCATTAAATTTTGTCAAGTTATATATATATTTTTATTCATTTATATATTTTTTTTAATTTATGAGATCATTTTCGTTATTTTATATAGTTCAATTATAGAATAACGTAGTCTAGTTGTTAACATAGTTGCTGAATATTTGCGAAAATATTTCATTAAAGCAACATTTTTTAGGAGAAGAAATAATTTTAATTTAAATAACCTTTGATATAGGTTTGCTGTATTGTTTGTATTTTATGTATTCGGGAAATTAAAGCCACGATCACATTGTACTACTCCAGGTCAAATACAGCCTATTAAGACTCACAGAATTCTAAAATACTTTCCAGTTTTTTATATGACTTCTTACTGAAAATAAATAACGATTTAAAATTTAGCGTAATAGCTTTGTAATAGTCTTTGAATTTGAATCGAGCATTTTTGCTAAAAAACAGTTTTACTACAAATAAGAGAAAATAAGATTTTCACAGCTGTTTTCAATACCAATTTACTAGAACCTTTAGCAGGCTTGCTTTGCCGTTGAAGTCTTGACACGCATTTTAATGTAATGTTCAATAGACAAACATCACTCGTATGTCTAAGTAGTTATTTTAAATGCTCGACCAGTGAACACGGATTAAATTTTACACATGAGAGACCCAATTAAGCTCTGATATCTTAATTAAACAATTAAAAACACGCCTAGCTACCTGTTTCTGGTTTATTAGGCAAATATGATAATATTATTTCCCTTCGTGTTATCTTGTTCTAAGCAAAACAAATTATCAAAACGCAATCTTATGCTAATACGATTAAATTAAAAAATCAAAACAAAAACACACACACACACAAACACACATTTATATATATCGCAATAATATGTAGATATTAAATGCTAACTTTTTAACCAAGTAAGAAATATTAAACCACTTCATCATAATTTATTAATTTTAAATTAAATAACTGGGGTTTATTTTTTTTTTTTAATAATTTGACCAACAAATTCGCGTATACTTAATATCAATTTATTAGACTTAAAACGACAAAAATCAATGTAAGAAAAATGTGCATTACTGATTCTCGAATCAAATAACAATTAAGCCCATTAATTATATTTTATTCGCTACTAAATATTCCGGAATGTCTAATTTATCTATAAATGTAGATTTAATTAATTTTATTCCAAGCTCCCGCGGCTCCACTGTGGCTTCTTAAGTAGTTGTAACTTATATTTATTAAACATGTTTTTTTTTATTATATCAGTAGCGCTTTGTACGAAAATTTAAATGTATGATTATCCGAATATGTGATTAAAATTGATTTTGGGAAATTTACAGCGTTTGAATTCAATTAATTTTTCATTTAATTTTGAACCCGTTTAATCAAAAACGAATCTATATTTTTTTTACAAGCAAGTTTTACAGTCCACTTTGATAATTATAAAAATTAATTAACTTCAACTCGAATTTTTTTTGATCAAAATCATTTTGCCGCATATGAACATAATCCTTTGATTTTATATTAATTTACGATTTTCTGACAATTAATAAAAAATGGTATTATATATTTATATTATTAAAAACCAAACGTTATTTTTCTATGAGACGGAGAAAAAAAACATAACTTCTGTCTCCTATGTCACATTAATTTTTTTTTTTTAAATTATGTATAAACAATTATAAATATTTATTATCGATGCAAAATCCAAAAGCATTTTTTTCAAACTATCAAAATATTCAAAGAAGTAATTTTTAAATATATTAATCAATTAGTTTAATTTTATCAGTGACGAATTCTTACACTAAAAATAAGTGTCAAGTCACAGCACAAAGTATTTTTGTTAATTTAAATTTATTTTCTTGTGAATGAATCACTCAATAAACTCGTTGTATTATTTATGCTCAAAATGGTTTAAATATTTTCAGTATGCCAAGAAATGTTTGGAAATTGTGTTGCCTTTCACGTTTAAAGAGGACACTGCGTTTTTTCTGAGCACTCATACGTGTTTGAATTCCAAATATTTAATTTATTTTTACCAATTAAACATTCCGCAAAGTTCAGCAATACAAGCGAAGAACTCGGCCAATAATTTCACCATACATTTAATTTAAAATTATACGTAAGGCGTCAGAAATAATATAAATTTGTGTTTTCCACTTATTTTCCTTGCCTGAAACAATAATGTAGTCAAAGAAATCAAACAACCTGCGCGCCGAGGTTAGCCACACACCATATCATAACCTTAGCCCTAAAAACGATTGTAAAACCTCGATATAACGGACGTCTGTTTAATGGACTTCGGATATAACGGACAAAAAATTCTGTCAAAAGTAAAAAATTTAAAAATTCATAATTTTTTAAATTTGATTTAAAAAAAACAGCTATTTTCAAAAGTGCATACAAAAGTCGATTCTTTACTAATATAAACCTGTAATAGGTAATAAATACGCATTTGATTGACGTTCAATCCAAAAATAGACATACATAAAAGTTAATTCCTTTTTAGTAGTATTATCGAAAGCAAGCGCGTCGATATCAAACAGCAACGGCACTTCACAAGTGTCCGATGATAATTAAATAAAATTTTGTACTTTTCATTCATATCTAAATACATACAGTGTATTTAAAAAAAAAACTTATTTTTAACCCATTTTTAAATAACAGACTTTCGGCTTTGACACCCCCTCCCCCAATTGGTCTGTCATATCGAGGTTGTATGCTTGCTTACTTAAACTGATATATCAATATATTAAAAGTAGCTTTGTAGAATAGTGTATGTGTTGAATTGACTGAACAGCAAAAAGTTATTAGTCGACTTTCAGACAGCTGATCCGGAGAGCCGCCATCATCCTTACAAGCATCGTCATAGTTACATATATTTCGTCACATTCTCCTAGCGCGCCGGATCGCCTCGATAAAAAGGCTCTTGGATATATGGCTAATTGGGACAATAAATCGCGGCTGTTGGGGCCGCCCGCGCCCCTCGCCCCTCGCCCCGCCCCTGCCACCCCCCGAGCCACCCATCGGGCCCCTTGCAGAGGGCGCAAGATTTCGGGCCCGAATTGGGACTTTCTGGAGTTGCCTCGCGCCGCTGCTCGTTTAAATGCCATTTCCAAAAACTTTGATCGGTAAAACGTGAACTTTTTACTGCGCCGCGAGCGATTATGCCCCCTTTTATGCTGTCCATAAAGCCGTTTACTGCGCGGCACGGGCACATAATTTCGTGCATGATTGTAGTTTGAAGAAAAATGCTGTTAATGTTCATCGATGAGGCACAATGCGCCGTATTGGAGGCGGGTTTTGGGGTCGATTTCGCTTGTCGGATGCGCCCTCGTTTTGGGGCGTTCTGGCTCCGCGGGGCTTCCGTATTCAGGTAGCCATTTTAATGGGCTAACGACTGTCATCCGATGGAACCTTTTTTGTACCGAATCCGAATCTTTTATTTTTGGTTTGTTTAACTCGTATTTATATTTATTTCCAGCGGAAGCCATGATTTCTCCCAAATTTTTTATTTTATCAACGGTTAGGTGGATAGAAATGCTTATAAAAAATAAATTGGATCGCCGGATTTACATGATCTAATAAGGATTGTATGCAAATTGACCCGAATAGCTCTGCACGGATGTTATTTTGAATTGAGTTACAAAATAATTGACTCTCCGCGTTCAAAATGCTCTGCGGACAAAATCACGCAACATTACAAACATTTGTATACAAAATCGATCAATACAATCTGTCAAAAGTATCTATCATTATATTGCCCAGAGATCGAGTTGATTGCTGAGTTGGTCTGTCGTGACAAATAAGGAAAAAATTCACATGTTTACTGTCTCTGACATCAGCATCCAAATTTCAGCGATTTGAGTTTCGATACACATTATATACAATCCACATTATACACTTATGAAACGGCGAGACAAATCCTTGCGATTTTTTTTTGACACAGGTGGGATCAATTCCACTCCACCTGGCTATCGAGGCCGGACGTCGAAATCCTTTTGATCACGTTAATATCGATTAAAAAAATTGTGTGTGTTTGATATTATTGTATATTTTTTTATATGCTGTTAACGTGGAAACAACCAATATAAAAGAATGCCGTTAAATTGAGCACTCAATTCAGAGTTATAAAACAATGAATTTATACTCAATAAAAAGTGACTAGCATTTTTAAAATGTTTTATCTTCCATTGTCTCAGTAATATCTTTTATGTAATATAATTTATTTTTAAGTATAATCTACCTACAAGATATATTTGCAGGCTTTGGGTGTTGTGGTAGAATTATTGATGGCTAAATGGAAATGTGTTTAATTTCTGGATCGAAGAGGCAGGACAGTGTTTTTCTAGTTTGATTCACAGCACAGAGACTCAAGCTTTTAATATAAAAACTACACTCTTTGAATGTATAAATGTTAGTACATTGAATTATCACATCGATATAATTTAAACTTAAATATAAACAAATAGATCGCATTCATGGCTTCAAACATGACTAGAAAATATAAGGGTGGGTTTTTTTTTTATTGCAACGAAAACAATAGTTTTTGGTATGCCCAGGGGATCAAATTTCACTCAAGTTATTAAAGAAGCCTTGTAGGCATTTTATAATAAGATTCATATAATTTTGGACAAGACAAAAGCTATTTTTTAATTAGTTGGACGAAATTCGGCGCCCCCTCGTGGCGGCATTCCCTCGCCGCTGCTTGGGAATTTAATTTTCAATTAGAGTTGCCATCTTAATAAATGCTGTCAATTTTCGCTAATTAAATTGTTTTTAATTATGGCAACCGGCGATCGTCGTCCTTACTGCAGTTTAAATATTCCGTGCGTTTGTAGCTTTTGGCGATGTCCAAAAACTACTTGAAATTATTGGTTTATAAAAAACAAACACATTTACTTTGACATCGTCAACAAACTACTTATTAACGGATGAATATCGTGTGTATACATACTATATGTATATGTACATATATAAAGTAATTAAATATTGTGTGAAAAGTTGTAAATGTCAAATCTTCCAGCATGTTTATTGTTTTGTATATATGACGCGAATTTCATCTTACATCTAATCCTTTCACTATTTTATAGTACTGCTGTGTATGAATAATGTAAAAAAAAAAAAAAAAATTTGTATTTACATTAGGTTATATGTGAATTGGAGTAGTCTTTCAGTTCTCAAAGCTTACATCTGTACTGAGATTTTTCGACCGCACGCTGACAGCTAATGCTCATTCAAACCAGGTAGCAAAATAAAAAACATAATATTTTATGTGTTAATCCTTTATAATTTAAATTAACAAAGTAAATATTATGAAGACACGATAATTGAAAATTATATATAAAAACGGACTATTTTCAAAAGGTATGATAATAATCTACATAATATGTTTGAGAATGAATTGTCTGTTATTAATCCGAGGATAAAATATGTATTTACATGAATGAATGGGATAATGGTGATGATGATGACGGGTAATTGCAGATCACTTAACAGGCCGCACCTACCAGCGGCGTGCACGCTGGAGCCGCGGCGGGCACGCCACTGAATTAATGTCACCAGGTAGGACAGGTATCGGGGGGCCAATTAGGCGAGGGATACCTACTAATGAGGACCTGCATCCAGGGGCGCACTCGCCGACCTCATCTTTTTATAAATTACCACATTCATGTATAATTATTCAATGATAATATTTTTTATTTTTAACCAAACATTATTTTTTATAATAAAACAATTTAAATATGTTTTAATGGACTACGTTTACTGTGTTCATATTTTAATATATATAAAGTCATAAATCATAATTTGTACTATTTAAAGAATAACAGAAATATAGTTACGACGTCATTCGATATGCTTTTAATTAAAATCGTTTAATTTGCCTGCAAAATCTTAATCTTTTAACATGTTTTCTGATTTAGTACAGTCTTTTTTTTTAAATTGCATGCCATTTAATACAGACTTGTGATGACTTTTCCGCATGAATCTGTTCAAATTTATAAACACCTGATGAAAATTCGGCTAAATACGTAAATTCTCCATTTTGAGAACACCCCCACCGCTATTATATCGTTGACCGTTACCCCATCACCTGACACTCTCATTACACAAATTACACCCTAACATTTTAACTAAGCGTGAATTTTAAAAACCGCAATTTAGCAATTCAACCGGGCTGTAAAAATAACATTTAATATTTGCGTGCGGCAAAATAAACCTTCCCATAAACACCCAATTTATAAAAATTGTTTTACAGTGACGTGTTGCACTTTTAGTTACAGTTGCATATAACTAAAAATGAGCATTTCACTTTCCAGAAATTCAATGTTTTTGACAGAGAGTACTTGGTGGAATTCCATTTTAATATTATTGAATAAAATACATGAGTGATTTTCCACATTTTCGTAACTTCACTTCACTTTTCGTTACTTGTTTCTGTTTTCGTTACTATGTATCTACTATCAAGCCTACTTACTCATATTGTTCGAAGTTCATAGAAACTCTAGCGCAAAACAGATCTCAAATGTAGTACCTTACTGATTTCACTTTTAGTTACTGTGTCATAGCTCTCTTATTTATTAAAATATTCAGCTTTAGCGTCGATATAGCAACATCTCAAAATGCGATATACTTGTTTCTTTATTCGTTACTATGTATCTACTATCAAGCCTACTTACTCATATTGTTCGAAGTTCATACAAACTCTAGCGCAAATCAGATCTCAAATGTATAACCTTACTGATTTCACTTTTCGTTACTGTATCATAACTCTCTTATTTATTAAAATATTCAGCTTAAGCGTCGATATAGCAACATCTCAAAATGCGACATACTTGTTTCTTTATTCGTTACTATGTATCTACTATCAAGCCAACTTACTCATATTGTTCGAAGTTCATACAAGCTCTAGCGCAAATCAGATCTCAAATGTAGTACCTTACTGATTTCACTTTTCGTTACTGTATCATAACTCTTTTATTTATTAAAATATTCAGCTTTAGCGTCGATATAGCACCATCTCAAAATGCGCGTTTCACTTTTCGTTACTTCATGGGGTCTCCATGGCTGATCGCAGGGGACATCTCACTCGATGGAATATTCGGTTCGAGTCCGGCCCTGACGAGTCTCGATACCAATTTTTCAACGCGACGTGTTTTAGCTCCCGTGTTGAGGCGACACCGGTTTTTTGTAGTGGCGGAGCGGTATTCGGCTCCCGGTCGAGGCACTTTATATTTCGTTAACATCGCCGACGGTAGCGAGGAGATCGGCTCGTTAAGGCAGCTACCCGCCCAATTCGATTTGAATTGAGGATTTCGTTTAAATCTATAAAACCGAGCTATTACATCACGAAAACACAAAACAGGCTCTCAATAAAATACCTATCTAGAATTAATGAAATATTTAAGCCACAATATATGCATACCTCAAATTTGAACGTATTGGTAAAACATGATTTATTAACTTGATTCAAAAATAATAAAATTGGAATTATTAATTATTTAAAAATAAGTGTTTTTCCTTTTGCCTTATGTTTATACAATTCACACATAAGATGTCAAGTAATAAAATAAAACGAAGTGGTTTTGGAGACTACATTTATTTAGAAAATAAATGGAGTATAACAAAATAAATACCAGTTCCATTAATTAATAAGATGTCAAGCTTGGATTAATTAAATATTTAAGCCACAGTTAAACCATACCTAAAATAAAATCCAATTTACTCACCTATTAAAAAAATAAATAAACTTCATTTCAAATATGTATTTATATTTAAATTAAAATAATTTTGTGATTTTTCAACATGTTCAATTTTATTGGTGACCGGTTTTGCCAACCTTCGTTCGATAATGCCAGAAAAAACTAAGCATTTGGAAAAATCACAAAAGTACTTTATTTAATATTTAAATGGAATTTCAGGTCAAGAATTACAGGTAAAACTTCGCATCACACCTTCACAGCTATCGCAGCCTGGTGCTCTTGCCAATTGAGCTACTGTGCCGCTTTCACATTGCGAGAATATGAATCAGTACAAGCAGGTGCGGAACCGATGTACCTAATTATTTCAAAATTTTTGTATATTTATGTGTTTACAAATAAATATTGAAATTAAAGATAAGAGCACATCACGCTTGAACCAATCAAGCATATATAAAATACGAGTACATTTGAATATCACACGGAAAAAAATACAGTAAAATATTATTTTTATTACGCCCATTAATTAGTCAATTCTGCCACCGTTTACGCAACAGTACTTCGCGGCGAGCCACGCTGTGTACGACCACCGTCCCCCGTTTAGATGCTAAATTTTTAATGACCGAATCATTAAATATTTTTTTAATCACCGGGTTTTTAGTGTTTCGCCGACGTCTCAATTAAAACGTTGATTGAGACCTCTCCATAAAATCGGGACGGGATTTGAAAAGCAATTTGTGCGAGCCGATTATTTCAATTATTATTTGGATCGATTATTGATTAACCGTACGATTTGAACTCTAAAAACGTTACGTTCTCATAATTGAACGGGTTCTTTCGCTCGCGGAACACGGCCCCTTTAACAAGTTGCGCAATCATTATCCGCGAAATATAAATTATTGCATTTAAACAAGACCAATGGCTGAGTTTAAATGAGAAATCTAGATCAAGCTGTTAATAAAATTGATAACGAAAGAAAAAAAGCTTCGGGAAGTCTTTCGCTTCAGTATGCACAATTTATAACTGAACTTTTGACAAATCAATTAATACTTATGCTTACCCTTAATATGACAATAAAATAAATTATTTATTAATTTTTAAGTATTTTCTTCTAGGAGGTTTGTGATCATCTCTCTGAACATACATCTATATCCGTCTCCGAGTTCTTCTACACCGCAGTTTTATATTCGAAGGAAAGATTCGCACATTGCTGCCACCAAAAAGCATTATTACACAATCCATTCCTTGCATAACTCTGGTATTTGGATCTGACATTCCTTTTGCAGCAGGCTGCAGAAACAATAACAGGAGTCTTCCACCTCTCTGAAGTATTTCCAGAACACATCCCACCACAATCATTCCATTACCAATCTTTTGGTTACACAGAATGGCAGCCGTGCAGGATTTTTAGTAAATTGAACAAAAACATAAAAATGTGTGCTGAAAAAGTTATTGATCATAAAATATTCTGCGTGTGTTATATTTGAAAAAAAATTCAATCATAAAAATAACAAATAATATTTTTTATCAACTCGCAAGGATGCCTGAATGAAAAAGATAATTCTAGCAAAGCACTCAGGCGAGGAGAACGCCAGGCAGTCTGCCGAAATTACCCGACATCGAAGTTTCCAGAATCCCGACAAAGCCGGACCGAGGCGGCCCACAAAGGAACGGTCACTATTTATCAAAATATTAGCACCGCCGGGGCTGACGACACGCACCCCGGACAATGGGGTAGGTGTGGCGAGAAAAAACTTCTCTGATTTGCAATACTACATATATAGGGTGTCCAAAGAGAGTATCGGGTATTTGTTAGTTCAGTAAAACAAAAACTACTAGTAATCAAGATTTTTTTTGTTGTTGATTATAAGAATACAAAATGGAAAATTATTTCAAAAAGATGATGCTATCCAAATGGCACTCTTCTAATCTGGAACGAAGATTGCTGATAACACGCTGACACATAGCCCTCGATATTGCTGCCATTTCTGACCTGATGTTTTGTTTCAATCCCGTTGGGTTTGTCGGATTATTCTCATAAAGCCTACTTTAAAGGTATCCCCATACGAAATAGTCAAGAGGGCTAAGGTCGGGGCTTCTGGGAGGCCAGTTGATGTTACCTCTACGTGAAATGACCTTATTAGGGAATAATTCGTTAGCAGCTTCAATTGATTGATTGGATGTATGACAAGTGTCTTGTTGGAACCACTTTCTTGAGTTGAAACCTTGAAACTCCTGCAACTCTGGGCCCAAAAATTTTCGCAGCATATCGCAATAATGGTCACTAAAACATATACCAGATACTCTTTTTGAACACCCTATATATATATATATATTTTTTATCTTAATGGGTAAAAGATTTTAGACTGGTTTGATTTTTAATATTCCAAAACGAAATAGCAATTATGAAGAGCAAATTACGATTTATTTATTTTCGATTTCTTAAAGAACTTAGTTCAAATGAAAAAAACGCTTAAAGCTTATTTAAAATATATTTTATTCTCATGGTTATTTCGATGGGACTTTTTATGATTTTTTGTAGTAGCGAGCCGTATAATGCATGAAGAGCTATATTGCTTGCACGCCACTGGTATAAAACAGTATTTCTATAAGAGCTATAATTATTTTTATTTAAAGGAAACAAACAAAAATTTATTAATGGTTTTAATAAAGGACTCAATTTTATAAAAATATTATTGAATAGTAAAATAGCAAATATATATTTATTTTTTTACTTATTTCAGTCATGTAAGATTTTTCTTTGATGTACGGTGTAACCAATAAATAATTAAGATATTTCAGATAATGATACAAGGCTTTAACTATGAAAGTATGTCTGTTAAACCAGAATCCACCAAATTAGATCAATTCAAGTTGTCATGTCCTCACAGTCTTAGCGTCGTTTTTAATTTTTTTTTTAAATATGTTTGCTTTATTTGTTTGTTCGTTCTTAAATTAATTGACTATATAACGTATGATATATTGGTATAAAAAGAATAATAGTCCCAATTCCCGAGATTCGTATTCATCGTGTATGGTTTTTAAAATCGCATATTTTTTTGAATTCCAAGTGTTTGTAACAAAGACCACATCGCAGGTGATCGTGTGTGAAACACTTTTAACAAAATCGATTACACCTTCAAAAGATGACCGGCTTCCAACGCGATTACGTCCAACTCACCAAACTTCATCGCATCAAGACATCAAATGAAAAATACGATAAATTATCAATATCAATAAAACCCTTAACACAAAAAAAACTACTCGAACAATCCTACCGTACAGCGAAAACCCAGCATTCAGCGTACATACATCATGCATTCATTGATTGCAAAAAATCTTATATAGGAAAGCTAATACGTTTCAAAATATGAGAACTCAATCCTGGTATTCTGCTGCTGGTCTATAAAAGCGGACAGGGTCTATTAAGGTGACCGAGTAAGAAAGGTCGATTGCACCCCGAGTCATTTGGCTCGCCAGTATTCATCCCCGTCCATTGAGGGTAGTACAATGCCTCCGCGGGTTCTCATGGCGACCGTAGTATTTTTGTTGGAAATATTTCATAGAGTGGCCTTTGTGTCCAGTGATTAATACCTGCTTGTCATATGATGAAGATGTAATAAATATTTTTACGATCTTGTAAAACCATTAGATACATTTTTAAAGGCTCGATTTGATATTCATGCAAAATAATATTGTATGAACTAATACAAAAATACTTATAATGCTTATTACGTTAGCAACCTATGAACATACTGGTTAATCTTTATTTATTTAAGTAAGGAGTCGGATAAATATTGTATTCACAATAAGTTGAAAAATGCGTATTCATCGAAACATTGTTAAAAGTTTTCATTATGTTACAAAAAGGGTTCAAAATTTACGTTTAATAATTTATCGTCAAACGATGAAGATGTTAGAAAGTATTATTCTGTATTAAGTATTCATTCAGTCTTATTATATTTTTAAAGTCAGTCTATAATGGTCACGTACCATTTAAGTATGTCTCCAAGGAGACTCCATCATTAGGCGATGATGGTCATTTTGTATTCACAGCCATGAAAAATTATATTTGTACACATTCATTCATACACAAGCTTTGTCCGAACGTTTCGGTTCTGGTTAAAGCTACATTAAGACCGTGTGCTTTAAAAAGGATTGTTGAAAATATTAACACGTCAGCAAATATAGAGCTTATAAATGCTTATAATTTATTCAAAATTGGCCATCAATTGATTTGTAGATTCAAAATTATATTTATTTTTATGTACAAAAAGAATGAGTTTAAGAACGTGGCTGTCTCTGGCCGAAGTCAGGTCCATCGTGAAGTCTATAGGCCGGTGCTTTAAGTTACCTTCAATCGTTTTTTATACGTAACTAGATCTGGTAGGAGGTCGCAAGTGTGGCCTTTGATATTCTCACAACCTCCTTAATAAATCATGATGCCTTAAAAGACATGGCTGAAATACCATGAAATCCAACACCAACTCTATAGCTACGAAACACTTCCATTTCGGTCCAGACAACTTGCATCATCATTACTTTAACGTAAAGATTTTGTTGCCATTTTGTGCATTTTTTCAGGCTCTAGAGAAATAAAAGTAATGCTTTCGCATTTCAAAGTGACATCGCCTATTATCATAATCGTTATCTAGTAGCCATTGGGTCTTTATATTTGTCATTGATTTTCATTCTTAGACAAATCTTCCTTTTAGAAAGAAATTATTCTTAGACAAATGTTCCTTCTTGATTTCTTATTACTTAAGATCGTGACCATTTTATGTTCTTCAATGTGTATATCTGATATTATGAATAAAATGATACCCGTTACTTGCAATTTGACTTAGTTATTATAATCAAAGATAATCTTCATTTTTTTTTCTTCTTCTTGTACGTACATGACCTTATCTAGATTTTGGCTCTAGGGTAAAATTCAAAAGACAAAGCCTTTTTATATATGAAACAAACGTGTTTATAAATTAAATGTCTTTAGATATTTATAATAGTATATACATATATTGCCTTGCATTAAAAGTTCTTTGAAAAATATATTTTAAGCATTTATTGTATACAAAAGCTATGAAACCAATGTTTTCCTTTTACAATACAATAAACTTAAGTATCCAAACGAAGAAAAAAATAAAAATTCCAGGATCGACACCCACAGTGCTATTAATCAAAAAAATAATAAAAACTTTACTGCTAACATTAGGACGCTAAAATATAATAAACCGAAAATGATTTACCTATGCCAGAATCTTTTATCCTCAGATAATTTTACGTATTCTCTACATTTTGCAAATATTATCAATGGGTGCATTCGCTTCTAGTATTACAAATGGAAATCTATAAATAATACTATGTTATAAAGACGTTGAATATTGACAGTTGTGAATAGGAGTTCAGGATGAATGAATGCGAGATGTGTGAATGCATTTTTTGCAATCTCGGCCCCTGAAAATTTGTTTTGTGTGGACACAGCTCGGTAGCAAAATGGACAATGGATCCAGTTGGGAGATGAAAAATTGTCTCGAGTTAGTGAATATAGCAAGTGGATACGAGTACTTGTTGGCCGAATTGAATGACCGCTCTTTAGTTCTCAACAAACACTCTATTTTATCTCCTAACCACTCTCTCACCAACATGTATATTTATAGTATCCCACCGCTCGAGGGAGACAATCACCTTCGACTATTAAGCAGTCTATACCCGTTGCAACACAACCGAACGATAATTATCCAATAAGTCTAATATTTTGGATTATTTTTTCGTCCAAATAAAGGCCATTGGATAGTCATCGTTTGCTTCTCGGTAGTTTCATAAAATCTATTATGAAAGACTATTTCCTACAGTTGCTAAGCAGTCCACACTCAATACAATAATTATCCAAAAGCATCTACTTATTTTTTTAGGTAAATGAAAATATTAAAATAAAGCGCCATTGACGAGCAACCATTTTGATAATGGTTTGGTCTTTTTAAAAAATTGAGCTTAAAAATACCTATTATAACTAAAATGGTTTAAAAAAACGACAAAACTTCTTATGCAGTCTAAAAATATTTTGATTTATCGTTAATACCAAACATTGTGTGTCTTTAATCATCCTTACAATATATATCATTTTAAAAATCTTTTATATGAGTCTCTATACCAAAGTTAAAGAGAATAAATTAAACATAGGTCAGCATTTTTTTTTTCTTTTAATAGTTTTTGTAATGTATGAAAAATAATATTTTTAAGGTTGCAACCTCTTTCATTAACAATTTTCTTAATTATGTTTTATTAGTTTTATATATTTTTGAATATAATTATTAATGAAAAAGTACTTAAAATTTGTATCGCGTTAAAACGTACGATCCGTCAACACAAATAAATAATATGAAGTATCTAGTTCATGAGTAGTTAAATATATCAAAATGAGAGGTGCTTTAGATATATCCGTATCGCACGATTAAATATATAAATCTCGGGTGTAAGCAACACGTAGCAAATTCAAAAACTCTCAACAGCTAAATTAAATCCAAAACAGTTAGCGTCGCGTTCTCATCGACGAAATCCAATTAGCCCGAATAATCTGAACAAAGCAAGATAAATCATTAATTAGCGGAGTTATGACATCGCAAACCGGACCTGTTGCTCAATTTAAATTAGGGACGGTGCGGCGAAACCTGAAGCCCGAAGGCGACAAACTTGCCAAACAATCGCGCGATACAATGGCGCCATTCCAATACGACGGAGCTTTTATAAGGAGACGTTCGCGGAAATATTATTATTCGTATAAACCAACCAACCCCAGCCAATAGGGTAAAAGCCTTATCAGAAAATGAGTCATTTCAAATGACAGAGTGAGCGCCGGGGCCGCGGCTCGGGAGGGGCTGAAGCGCCCGCCAGCGCAGCCTCTTCCCGGACTCCCTCGGCGCTTGCGGCCCTCCGCTCCTGAAAGGCGCCTTTCAAACGGGAAATTGGAATAAGAAAATTTGGGGTGTAAAATGAAAGATAGGCGACTGGTAATTTCCGGAGGTACGGTCGTCTCTTTTTGTCGCGGCGCGAGCGAGAGGCCGCGGCGGTCTCGCTCCCCCGCGCTGCACATTACACGCGACAGATAAAGAATGTATTTTCGCGCAGGGAGACTAATAGAGATACTTTTTTTTTTTTTTTTTTTGGCTGCTCTTGCTTCGCGAACTCGTTTTTGAATGTGAATCACACCACATAACTATTTCGATAAGTAAGTATATTGCTGTATGCGTTAATTTTAAGGATTTTTTTCGTGAAATTGGAGCTTTATTAAAAAAATTCTATTCAAAGTATTGTCTACTGTTTTTTCCCACCTTTCGGGCAAATTATGGATTCCATCCCAAAAGAACTGTTCGTCTTTTGAAGCCAAGAAAGAATCAAGCCAATTTTTGATACCCTGTTCAGAAGTGAAGCGTATTCCATCGATCGAAACAAGTGGTGGTCTTTCAGCTGTTTTTTTTCTTCCAATTGAAACAGGAAAGTAAAGCTTCCCGCAAATTGCGGTAAGTTGGTACAAAAGTTGAGAGCTCAAAAATAAATGTTGTATACACTTCAGCGATATGACATATACTGAAAAATAAAGCGCAACAATAACGCTTCACAAAGAAGTTAGTTAAAATATAGCAGATGCGATTCAATACAAAATTACTGCATACTACTAATAATAAAAATACACAAGGAGTTAACGTTCGATTTCTTCATTCGTGGGAAAATAGTTTATAAGAAAATTTTAGGGAATGTTGACTCGCAACCCCTGTGGGTTATACACTTGGCGGCATTTGTTATTACACCCTCGTAAACTATTATATTGCCGGCAGCTGATGCTCGGGGGGTTGCTCCGGGGAGACCAGGAGAGCCTCCACAAGGCGCGTCATCTCCAACAGCCTCCCGCCGATGCCATATTTCACGGAACATCTATGCTATCGGAATAACCACTTATCTGCATACATTCTGTATAAAGGTTTTATATTTATATTGACTATTAATTTTTTGATCACGCATAATAAATTTATTGTTAAATTTCCATTGGTTCAGGCGCTGCTAAATTATTTTTCATGTGATGATTTTTTAAATTTTTTTGACACTTGCGAACAAATAATCACAATCATATTTGTCTTTACAACCATTTGAGCTGTTGTGTATCACACAATTTAAAGAAGATTCAATATTTCTCCTCTTGCCTGTGCTCAGGCAATCGCATATTGAGATTGAAAATTCTAAATAAGGGTTGATAATAAGCGAGTGATGAAATGGCGCCCCGGAGCAGCCTGCGCCCGACACCCCCGGGCCTTCTCCTTAAGTCCAATATCCGCCCTGCGGTTATACCGCTTCCCCATTTCAGATCCCAGATAAACGATTTCGTGAAATGATTTTTCAAGTTGGCAACACTGCATTCTGAGAGTTATGGCGGCTGCGTTGGCAATACTGTCGCTTCTGTATTTTTATAGAAGCATTTTTCTGATAATACGTTATATTTTTAGTTATTTTATTTTGAAGGTTTAAATTTTTACTAATATATATTAAGTATCACTAAAACGGCTGTACTCTTGACTTTCAGCCACTGTCGCAAATATCTGCATCCACGTTAATTTTCTACTTCCAATGCCTTCACACAATATTTAATTGGCATAATAAGTACGTTGTTCCATTTATAGGATATGATTGTTAATAATTCTTGCTTAGTACTAGTGATTCGTTGGTATAATTGGTAATGCACTGGCCATGTAAGCTTGGGGATGTGGGTTCAAATCCCATACAAATCACGATGATAGTTTCTTCGATCAATTTTCAATATTTTAAAAAATGTACTTACTCATTATCCTTCTTTTTGCATGGATTTCTCAAAACTGAAACTTATATCAATTTGTTTAATTCACAATATTTCAATTATTGATATGAAACATTAGTTTTTGCTCCTCTAAATAACATATCAAAATTAAACTGTTAACAACTTTAATTAATTATTATGTATATAATTTAGCAGCAGCGCACAGTTCTCATAGTTCTGCAGCAGCTGTCAGATTGGAACTGTGCGCGGCGTGGGTAATAGACGGCCAAAGTGGCGTTATTTAACCCTTTACAAACATTTCTTTAGACGCCATGTTAGTATTGCAGACATCTGACATTTTCGAGAAGGTCTTCAGTGTGTTAAGAGTCACATCGTTAATAAAATAAGGTAATCCTACCCGTATGTAATCAAATATCAATAAACAGAAAAATCAAATATCTTACAAATAACAAATTAGAAGTGTTTTATCGAAAAGCTTTTCATATGATGACTGAAAATCAAAAGTAAAGCAAGATTGGCGCAAGATATATATATTTTCAATGAGATGATCACTTGAATTTGAGGAGAGGCACTTGAAGAAGAGGCATGAAAGATGCTGTGAAATTATAAACTTCATGTTTAACTCGAAGTCATCTTCTTTTGTCACAATTTAAACTCGTCACAAAACTGTGACAGTGATAATTGTAACGGCGGCGTGTTCTTACGATCTCCCGGGGGTGCTATCAGTGGCTGTAAACATTTTGGATGCTTCCGCCCCCGAGGCGGCGTCTGGAGCGGCTCTAAAATAGTTTTGACGTAATTTCCTTGTAATTGTTCTGGCGCGGCGCCTTATCTCATGGGGTGGCGGGAAGCAACCCCCCTGGAAGTTGCGCGAAAACCCGCCATTATTTCTATTGTATTGATATTTCACGAATACTCGCTGGCACTCTACTTTGTAAATTAATTATTTACTCACAATGGTATAGTTTTCAAGGGAGCCTTGAAATCAACCTTGTAATTATTCTCTCTTGGCAGTATTGTTTTGTTTAATTACTTTTGTAAATTATATAGTTCTACGAAGATGACAAAAAAGCTTCTACTATGAGACATCGAAAGCACTAATTCAGTTGTATAATTAGTTGGCACTTAACGGTTTAAATAGATTAAAATATTATAAGTCATCCAATTCCACGGCCAGAATTCATCAATCGCGGTACAAAAAATTATATGAGCATTTATTTTATTTAGGTAAAATAAATGGAAATTAACTGCAGGGTGGTTTCCAGTACGCCCCTGGTAGAGACGACGAGAATGCACTCGATGTCACAGCGTAAGCGCATCTCCATTTGTAAGTTGTTAATAAAGCCCGCTTACAATGGTTGTTGCAGATAACAAGTTAGTCGGGGACGTTGCGCAAAGGAAATGTGACAGTTAAGAACACTAACTTCAGCTTAGGCACGAGCTAAAGGATGAAGATGCCGACATTATAATAGAAATATTTCGTTTTAATTAGCGTTCTAGGTCTGAATATATTTATAAATACCCTGTGCTAGACCCTAAACTAAATATTATAAAAAATATATATTATATTGATATTGCCGCACGCCGCTGATATTTACTGATAACAATTATTATTATTATTATTCAAATTTTTTTGAGATGTGAAATTTAATAATATTATTTAAAAATATGTAAAAGACACATTGTGATATCTGAAATAAAAAAATGAGTACTTACCATAGCGAGTTCGGTTGGATTATTGACAGGACTTTTAACCGAGAGGTTCCCGGTTTGAACCCAGTCTTGACAGTTTTAGTCAAGTTGGAGATAAATATTACCAAGTGACTCCGCAGAGGGCGGTTTAAGATAATAGACTTGCACACTTTATTTTTTCAAGGTGTAAATATATTGTTTAATCAACGTATGCATAGTTTACTTATACGTGCATTAACAAGTGACTGTACAGGGCGGTGTAAGATCAAGAATTGATTGGAGAATAACAATCTGTTAAATTGCACATTTTACCTTTTCAGAGTGCAAATAAATTCTTTGATCTACCTGTGCGTAGTTTTCAAGGATTAATCATCCTATGCTAGGTTTACTCATATGGACAATGTAAGATCAAGATTTAATCGGAGAATACCAGTCTGTTGAATTGCACACTTTGTTTTTTCAAGGTGTAAATATATTGTTTAATCAACGTATGCATAGTTTACTTATAAGTGCATTAACAAGTGACTAAGCATGGAGGTGTAAGATCAAGATATGATCTGAGACTAACAATCTGTTAAATCGCACACTTTACCTTATCAAAGTGCAAAGAAGTTCTTTGATCGACATGTGCGTAGTTTTCAAGGATTAATCAACCTGTGCTAGGTTTACTTATACGTGCATTAACAAGTGACTGCACAGGGCGGTGTAAGATCAAGATATGATCGGAGACTAACAATCTGTTAAATCGCACACTTTACCTTATCAAAGTGCAAAGAAGTTCTTTGATCGACATGTGCGTAGTTTTCAAGGATTAATCAACCTATGCATAGTTAACTTATAAGTGCATTAACAAGTGACTGCACAGAGCGGTGTAAGATCAGTATATGATCGGAGACTAACAATCTGTTAAATTGCACACTTTACCTTTTCAGAGTGCAATGAAATTATTTGATCGACGTGTGCGTAGTTTTCAAGGATTAATCAACCTATGCTGGGTTTACTTATACGTGCATTAACAAGTGACTGCACAGGGCGGTGTAAGATCAAGATATGATCTGAGAATAACAATCTGTTAGCTCGCGCACTGGCGAGCACCAGGAGCTCAGAATGTGCGGCTGATGTATGGCCCAATTACTGGGGCCCCCGGGCTCCGGAGTCGTGACCACACGGAGACGCTGCCCCTTCAGCTCAGTCGGGCATTACTCTGTGTCCCGTCTCGCTAATAATGATTTGTTCCACTCCTATTCCGCTGGGCAGTCGAGTATTTGATTCACACGTTTTAAGCGCGGGGTAGATGTGGAATAAATTATTATTACTTAGACCTGTTCAAGTCAATAAATAAACAGATCGATGATTCGCATGTCCATCTATATAACAAATTTTTATTTATAATTTATAACAGGATGAATAAAACCTCAGATGCAGTGGAATGTCATCATTGTCATTGGTCATCTTTCCGCAAAAATTGTACTTCACTCAATCAAAAACAAGACCATGTTTTTCTCTTAAAAATATACTTTGACGGTATATTGATCTTTATCAAACACTACAAACGAACCTAATTAAATCTATGAAAATAGTAATACTCCTTGAAAAATTAAAAATATTGCATTTTCAGACATTTTTCAGCCAATTGTTGTACAAATGCAAAACGCTCCAAACACTTTATACTCCTAACGCATATAATTTTTTATTTTTTTTGGTATCAGATCCTATGAAAATACAAAAAATTAGAGCTTTATACCTGTAATATAACATAATTCGCCTTGTCACTTCACACGTGGCATATGACCTCAGCGACAGGGTGCTGTCGTCACGTCAAGGGTGACTTACGACCATCAAGGGTTGAACTTCGTGTGTGCTTTAATAAAATAAGTAAAACAAGTCCTCGCAATTCCAGACCGGGACAAAGACAAGGATCTAAATAAATCCATTTCCTTTGACCTCCCAGCCACAAAATCATCGTTAATCCAACGTCGCCTTAATTAAATAATCCTTATGGAGGTGCAGGAGACCCACCGGCGTACATCTCTACCTGCTCCCTAATTAAGTCCTTAAGTTTGAACTGGAAAGCTACTCTGGTATAATTACAGGTATTGAAGTAATGGCCGACTAACTACCGACCACTCAAGGGCTACAGAACCGATTTAAATAAATATATATATATATTGACTTGAAACCCATATCAACATCAAAGGCTGTGTGTAATAAATTGGTATGTTTAACATAAACCTAGTTTAGTGAATCCCAAACTAATGTGATTGGAGTCACTTAAATCTATTTTTATGTGTTGTATATGTATATAAAAATTGTTTTTTTTTTTTTTCAATACAGCAATGTTTTAGTCAAGTGTAATATACGATTTTGTATAACGCAGTTTTAAAATGATTCCAGTATATAATAAGGAATTCGTATTACATGAAATATTAAATAAAATATAGTCTTGTTGGTTCAGGGCGCCTGGGGCACGGCCTCCAGGCCTGGACCGCCTATCTGAAATAATAAATACCAATTAGCGAGTGTCAGGTGCCGTTGCGTTTAATAGAGCCAGTTCGGAGCTGACTTCTTAATACAGAGGCCCGATGAGCCGAGGAGTACCTGCCGGCCACTCACCTGGCGGTGGCACCGCGTACAGGCGTCAATTAGTTCCCGTGCACACGATAATTAATATTCAACATATTATAATGTTTTCAAATGATATCTTCTTGTGTTTATCGACACAAGTCATTAGAAGCTACCGTTAACGTTTGAGATACATTTTCGTTTTTTTTTTGTTATTGAGCTTTTCTAGTCATGGGCGCAATCGAAACGATTGGATGGCGATAATTTTTTTTATTAATAACATGAATTTTATGATATAAATAAGTTTCTATTCAGTGTTCAACTTATTAAAAACTAATTAAAACAAGCATGTTTGATATCTTTTTTCATAAAACGTTTTCCTGAAAATACTTAGCGCTTATACGTCACACCATCAAACAGAGCAATAAACTGACTTTTGATACTTTAAAATATTTGAATGCAATATATTCAAATAAACCTACCTAATAAAGATAATCTCATATAAACAAAAGAAGTTTTTTTGGTTTCCATTTCTTAAATCAGAACTCGTTAGTCTAGCGGCCTCTTAAGGGATCACAGAATCAATTTATTCCCATTCGGAGAAACACAGGATCTGTTATCGCTCGATAAACAGACACCAGAAGACCTCAGGATCCGGGCAGAGGGGCTCCCAAAAAGGACAAAAAGAGAAGCAGTCCTCCGAAAAAGAAGTGGACCAAAAAAATAGTGCACAAAAAATCTGGCTACTGGATTTTTCGTTTATCGAGATTTTCAAAATTGCAAAACGGAGTAACGACAAATAAATAACATATAAATATTCCTTCTGTCAATCGAAAGGTTCTGGGTTCTTTTCAATTCCAGGGTCCGAGGTTTTCTCTGCTAAAAAGTCTCTTCTCTGATATCGTATAGTTTTTTTTGTTGATTTTTTAAAAATCTAAATTTGAAGTTTGTGTTTACCTAAAGATACGCGAAGTCTGAAAAATATATTTGAGTAGATTTAAAGTGAATAATAGCGCTAAACTCACCTAACCTTACTAAATCAACTCATAAGACCGGTTGCCAAAACCTACGAAAATACCTTGCTTAAATTACCGTTGTTTATTAAACTAAATTAAGATAATCATATAAATAAATTTAAAAAAAATGATCGATCAAAATTGATTGCCAGCTTTTATAAAATCGATATGTGCCATTTAAATTTTAAACTACTAGTAAGAAATATTTCTAATATTAATGGTTTCAATATTTGAAAACATCTTTAAAAGCCAAGATTGCAGATATTTTCAATAAATATTCACAGCTGATTTTTATACAGTGAATATTTTAAAACAAATATATCAAAATTATGTTAAAAATTCAAAACACTTTCAATATTGTTTTTTTATGTATTAAAATTAAAAGACGCAAATACATGCCAAAATTTTTGGCAACTATAACTCAATGTGATAAATGTACGCATTTAAAACATTATTTTAATATTTGTCAAAAAGAGGATTTTTTAATTGTCAATATAATTTTAAATTTTATCTGCTAATCGGATGTTGGTGCCAAGAAAAAATAATTAATCAAATGTGAAATATTCTGCTGAATAAAAGTAATCTATATTTAGCAGCTTTTTTACGAAGATTTTTTCTCTTCGCTTATATAATTGTAAATATTGAAAAAAATTGGGATCACTTGTGATAATTTTGTATTATTTATAAATAATTTTCGTTTGTATGCTATGATTTCTAAAACTGCGAAATAAATATTATAAATAAAAATATTGCTAATGCAGATAGCGAAAAACTTCTCATATTTTTATAAATCAATCAACATTGTATAGTGATCAAAACAATGTATAATAAAAAATGAAGATTTATTATTATAAATAAAATACTTTATTTTCATTGGCTCCCTCCGTCACGCGCCGTCCTTTGGTCCCCAAACGTCAATTTGCCGTTGACACTTAATGTTGGATTTATAGCAGGCGATATCTCCGCCGCCACTGCACTATCAGTGCCGGACTGAGCAGGGAGACTATACAGGGTGGACACGAAGCAGGACTGTGCGAGGTACTTAAAATAACTAAAACATATATTGTCATAACATTAGGTACAAAGATTATAAGTTTAGCCACACCGTAGTTGAGTAATTGGCACACTTACTCATAAAACCAAATGGCTGATAAGACATCTGAAAGTTTTCAGCGAATCCCAGTAATTGAAGAGAGCTTTCACTGGGAAATCTTTCGCTTTTCACAGTTATTCTAAAACCCAATTAAATATTTAAAATACAAATAGCCGAATGTCTAGGAGATTATATTAAATAATTTGTAATAAAAAATTTTTTGCCTTTCAAGGGCTTTTACAGACTCAATAACTGGAGACTGCAGATGTCAAACAAAGATTGTCGCGAACTCATACCCATTTGACTAATCATTTATTGTTTAAACGTGGAATACTACAAATTTAACCTGTCTGTTCATAACCTCCTAGCCATTTGGCATACAATGGTATATGCTGTTTTTACGTAGAATATTACAAATTGAATCTGTCTATCGTGATTAATGTCATTATGCGCAATTCATACATTTAATATATATTTTTTTAATAATTGATATTTACGAGCGAGCCGCT
The DNA here is from genome assembly GCA_022113835.1 of Atopsyche davidsoni. Classification (NCBI taxonomy): domain Eukaryota; kingdom Metazoa; phylum Arthropoda; class Insecta; order Trichoptera; family Hydrobiosidae; genus Atopsyche; species Atopsyche davidsoni. The sequence continues at coordinate 5,110,610 of JAILWY010000025.1, forward strand.
CCTCTGCTGGATGAACGCCTCGCGTTTAGCGTGCGCTTAAGTAGCCTGCACCGGTAAGCCCTGCAGTGTCAACAGGTAAACCGGCTCCTGTGCACTGTACACCTGATTGTGGACAAATAACGAAACCGACTGACGTCATCCCAGTGGCGGCGCGTTTGGCACACTTATAAAGCTGCGGCTCAGAGAATTCTTTATGTGTTTACAAATTTCGGAAACCGAATGCTTTAGTAAAAAAATCATTAATATGTTTAATCCTAATATAATAAATCATTTTAAACACTTTTAATCATAGCTGCGACTGCTTGCTATGTTTACGGAATTTGCTTTAAAATTATTTATTTTTTTTTACATCTAGATACAGTTTATATTTTTTCATAGTTTGGTCAGCAGGCAAAGCATGGTGCGAGCTCTGGGCACGGGGAACATAAATCCGTGCCCCCCTCGCCGCGCGCCGCCCTGGCGCAGCATCCCAAAGTTGTGGATAATAAAATTCTTTCGTCAGATAAGGATCGGGGGATCCTAATTGGGGCGGCCGAGTGGTTGCCAGGACAGCGCGGCGCAGATCCTGCGCCCGATTCCGGGAAGGACAATAACAAGACTCCTGGTCCACTGACCACGACGGGGACTCCGCAGTCCACAGCAAATAGACATCCCTTCTACTCCTTCTGGAGTACTTTACCAACTTAACATATCGTAAAACATTTATTTTTAATAATGAGTATTTTCATTACTTGTAACATCTCTTGTTATTCAATAATTTTGGTCCTTCGATGTGAAGCTTTAAAAAGTTGTTCATCCTCTGAGCAAGCAATCCAACATTTAAGAACCAAAATCATGTATATTTTTTTCAAATTATGATTAAACATCTAATTTTAAATAAACATTTTAATAATCCTTGTTTATAAGTTTATTGTGTACTGTAGACGGCTCATATGATAAATGTTTCGTGTAAAAAAAATAATTAAAGCAGGCCGTATACACAATACACCAGAAAATGTAAATAGTTATGCAAATGAATTTTTAATAAATATTTTCAATAATATTAAATGTAATAAATACGAATTTATTGAAATTATTAAAATAGACCCTAAAAATATGCATACATAGTTCCGCATTACTACAAGGCGTAGTTCTGCATTTTTTTCTTTATTTATTAATTAGATTTATTGGTTGAGCGTATGGGTTTTTGTAAATCAATAATAATTAAAATAATGAACTATTTGATAATTATAATATTTTTTTAAATTTTATTAAAATATAATAATGTGACCTCAAGGAGAAATGCCCCGAGAATTAATTAGTCGCTCCCCGCTAGGGACCCACACAACCTCCGGGCCCCTCACCCCCCCCCCTCACCCCCCCCCTCACACCCCCCCCCCCTCACACCACCCCCTGGGCCCTCCCCCCCCATGGGCCCTCCCCCCCCCCGACCCCATGCCCCCCCGGGCCCTCGGGGACGTCGGTTTTCATTCCGAGATTTTATCCGCCATCGCCGCCTCAATCTACCTTGCTACTGTCAAAATAAGTTTGAATTCCTAACCGACGCTGATTGGGTCAAAAATAGAAACCCAATTAGTCGGAAACACCAACATAGTTGTAACGTAAAGTGAGGTTAGTTTATTCGAGTTTTTTTTTTAGTTTTACTTTATTGGTATTTATAATATGCAATGGGATTAGAATGTTTATCCGTTAAGGTGTATTTAATAAAATTTGTAAAATTACCAACGCATTCAAAACTATACAACCTATATATTATGCAAGTGTACACAATTATACATAGACATGTTGTGCATAATGAAATTTATGTATGTTATATACATAAATTTATTAATATAATTTAATATTTATGTATAAATAATGTTAGTATGCATAAAAAAATTCAAAAATTAAATTTTTATTTTCGTTACACATTTTTTTATTCACTTTTATACAAATATATTTTATATAAAAAAATCTCTCTACAAATAAAATTTTTATGCCATTTCTAAAAATAAAAATACTTAATAATCGATTATACATTTTTTTCATTGTGTTTTTATAGTCGTTCGGTTATTTTATGTCCGTTTTGTCAGCGGCGTTCCATAAAGAGGCTTTAACGTTTGTTTTTTCAGGCTGTAATCTCCGGGGTGGTTTGATGGTGTCGTAAATCGCTCCTATCGCCACTGTTTATACCCTAATTAAGAAAAGCGCCGACAAAACTGTACCAAGTGTGAAAATAAACCCTGACACACCTCCCCGCAGGTAACAATCGGCGACTGCAGCGTCCACCATTGCAGACAGGTGATAAAAAAACACTTTTAATTATTACACGCCTAGCTCACCTGGACCCCACCGCCTTTTAAAGAGCGTCTTACAAATAACACTCATCTTTACTGGTGCTAAAAGCTACAACCTATATATGTCGCTAAATCATTATTAACTTTAAAATCTGCTTCAATAAATGACTCTGTATAATATTTGAACCTCACATATATTTAATAGCCATTTTTTGTGATTTTGCCTTCAAGTGCTTCGTCAGTAATCATGTTGTAATTACTTAAGTGCTTTAAGTCTTATAAACAATCATGGCGTTATATTTTAGATCACAGCTTATTTAGACCTATCGTAAGATAGTATATTTTATGTGTTCGTAGGTAGCAGGCGTTGTTATAAGATATTCTTCTATTATATCCTTGGTGATAACCTCAATAACAAGACTAAAACGTTGGAAGATATATACGTACAGCATAACTACTAAAAAGCTTACTAAGCTTTGCTAAAACCGCATTTTCTTCAGTTTTCGTTGCTAGATTACCTGTGATTTCTCTTACAGTCTCAAAGACAATAGAATTGTTTATAAAACACGAGTACCTTTTTTTTGTAGAGCATACATAATAACAGCCTAGCTATCATCATTAATTGAGAAATTGAAATAATTACTAATACAAAAGTTTGTAAAGCACTGATCGGGTAAGAATGCCGACACCTTCTTCAACGGCGCAGGTAACTGCACACCTCGTGTTTGTTAATTCACTCCTCGGAGCTTCTCGGAGTCCTTATCCGGGAGCAAGGCTGCTCCTCTGCAGGCTCCACGGCGCGACGTCTCCATCTCCCCGCCACCTGCAGCAAGATCCTCAGCGACCCTCAACCGGCAAACCTCTCTGATGATGAGGCACCAAAAACACGACGAATCAAATCAAGATATTGACGAAAACATATCTTCATGATTGAAAATTTCAAAATAAATATTTGATAAGTATAATAATAATTGATTTGAGTTTTTTTTTACCTCAAATGTATAAGTGTTATAATGGTTTTATTTTTTAAAATACTTATTTTCCACATGTTCGTTGGCATTATCAAACAGTTTGATAATGCCGAAGTTTTGTTTTTTATTAAAACATATTTTTTAATGATAAAATGTTTAGAAACTGTGACGCATCAGAATTGGGATGAATTTCGTTAATTGCTATGTTTTTTGTCGCTCCTTTTATGGGGTTATCAACGTCTTTTCCCCACTTGGTGTCGGGAGCCAGAATCGAATCCCGAACATGTCCTCAGCACGTAATGTTTACCAACAAAAAATCCCGACCCTTGATCAATTGAACTAATGTCCTGTTTTTATGGACCAAATAAAATTGTTTTGTTTATTGAATCAATATTGAATCAATCCAATAAAAAATAAACCCGTTTCCAAAAATGAAGTAATACTCTGAAATATTTCATACTTTCAATAGTTTAAATTGTTCTTAGTGCCCTAAAATTGATTTTGTTATTGTTTCCGGCAATATATTAAAAACATTATTTAACACTTTGTCTACAATATTTCATAAAATAGTGTTAAGCCTAAAAAGTTTACACAGAATTGTATTAAAACCATTGCTGTGCATAAATCCATGCTGTGTCTGTTAATCGTTGGTTTTTTATCTTACTCCTAAGATTGTTTTTTAATTAGAACGTAGATTATCTATTTTTATCGATACTTCTTTTATCTCTTTTTATTTTACCTGCATTGTTTACAACTTCCGCAGTCAATTAAAAATACGAAATATGGGATGCGTATTTTCATCTCCGCCAAAACAGGTGCAGATGAAAGGACATTAAAAAGTGGGTTCTCACCTTTTTAGTGTTTATAAACATTATTTGCTATATTGTCATCTGAAAAAATGCCGATAATGATTAAACCATGAACATAAAAAATACCAATTATATTGAATTTATGTATTTAACATAAAAAATCTTATAAAGCATTATGAACACATTTATCCTATAAAATATTTATGTTTAGTATTTTTTATTAAAATCAAAGATAATTAATCATTATTTTTTAATCATGATAAGTGCTAAAGCAATCATCTGCACTTATAATGTACAAATAACGCGCTTTTAAACTCCTTCCCTTCGCAAGTTCTATGACACTTTAATAGCATTTTAGTTTAATGGCGTAACTGGAAAACATTCGATAATAACAATAAATAGCAGGTTTAATGACTTTGGCGGTGACAACCTGATTATTATTCATTAGAAACAAAATGTCGGCTCTCCGGGGTCGCGGGGCCGCCATTTGCATTCCCTGACCCATCCAACAGGAAACAGAATGGAACTCAAAACACCTAGTTATATCGCTGCTTCCTTAAATTCCTTAATCTTAATACTTATTTATACTTGCTAAAATTATCAACATGGAAAACCAATACACATGTATTGCTAAAGTATTATATATGTAATATACGTGTGTAACACTTGCTGACAGCTTATCCAAGCACTGTTTCCATCTGCAGTAGAGCATTGAAGATTTTTTAATAAATCTGAATTCATCACCTATACAAGCCTATTTATAACTCGAAAAAGTTGAGGAGAAGTTATAAGAATTTTTATTAAATTTATTCATAAAAATAATCAAAATAAAACATCAAGTATGTTTATGATTTACAAATAAAAAGCTCATGTTTGTTGGATAATATTTCTGCGTCACTGCGTGTTACCATTTTGTACCTTTTTAAAAGTAAACAATGACACGAATAAAAAATAATTTCAACAGTTAAAATGTTTGATTGACAGTGCATCGCTAGTTTAATTGTTAAGAAAAAATTATACTTTATAATAAGGCACAATTACGACGGCAATATATGCCAAATGATTTTATTAATTAAAACAATAGTTAATAAAAGTGCATCCAAATGCAACAATTCAAAAAAATGCTCTCATTGTATTGTTTAATGAATATTCATGATTATACCTGTCGATATGCATTATATATTTTGAACAACGGAAATACATTTTTACCAAAAGTGACAAGCTGCTTGAATACAAAAATCACAATAGAATAATTACCTGTACAACCTACTTTATATGTCTTCTATTGTTACACAATTGTAGCCCTTATTTAGGGGTCCAATAATGACTACTTTTGCTTGCATACTCGAGTAATTTGAGTAAATTTCAAATTATTTTTGTAAGACCGGCGTACAAGTCCGATTGCTGGGAATATTTTAATACATTTGTAAGGAAGTTTTAATCGACGGATGTTCAAAATTTACATGCATAATTAGTTTTTGTGTAATATAATACATTTGTGTAAAGCTTACAATCATTTTTAAATTAAATTTTAAATACAACTTAATTATAAACAGAATTCAGAATTTTTTTACACACGTTATAAACTTTACTTTGGGTATATACATATTTTTTTTACATTCAGTGCAACTGCGTGCTGTGGTACTAATGCAATGCGTGCCATTGGTTTATGTGTGTATTTAGTTATGCGTATTGAGTGATCATCCAATCAAGGGAACATAAAAAATGCTGGTAGAATTGCGTCTTCAATGTTTTATGTTTCACACTGCATATTATTTTAATTACGATTATTACTTTTGGCAGCCTGTAAGGATTGAAAGAGACGACAGATCCTGAACAAAGCCTTCGACTCCAGTAGCAGAGGCAGCCCTTGTGCCTCTCGCTCTGGTATTTTTAAAACCAATAAAGCCTGCCAATTAAAAACCAACGTTGCAGCTTTCTGCATTACTGGCTGCTGTAGCTTTAAAATTAATAATGGAAATATGAAATCATTTGAATTTTTAATTAATACTTCTCGCTTGGTAATCGGACATTTCTCTGCTTTATTTCATTGAGTAAACGCCAAGACGCACTTAGAAAATTATCATAATATATATTTTTTAAATTATCTAAGAATTCAATATTTTTGACCGAGAGTACTTGGTGGAATTCCATTTTGATATTTTTGAATAAAATACTTGAGTGATTTTCCACATTTTCGTTTTTATTAGTGACCGAAAAACGAAAATGTGGAAATCACTCAAGTATTTTATTCAAAAATATTATCAAAGAATAATAAATTATTTTTATCAGTAGAAGAATTTGATTTATTCTTTATTGTTGTATTTATTTTTTCTCCGATTTTTTTAACTTATTTGATATTTTAAATGTCACTTCATGTCTTGATCTTTTTATGAATTAGATATTACAAATAAATTATTATAAAATAATTTACAACATCAGTAATATTCATGACAATTAGACTCTACAATTAAGTTTTATTTGAATATATCTTATAAAATTGGGCACTATATGGTTTCAGGATATAAAAAATCACTTTGTGCAAAATAAATATAGCTCCTTGAAGAAAAAACGCCTCGTTTATATCTGATCAACCATAAGTGTTAAAAATCTGGGCTCACATCTCAAATACTGAATAAATACTAATAATATTATCAACTTTGCAGTTTGATACTCAACATTAGTATTATTAGCCTTTAACAGTATTTTTTTAACTAAAAATCTAATCTTCAATAGCTTTTATATTTCAATGGCTGAACTAAACTTCAGCTATTAAAGCATTTTCTTTGTCTCAACTTATTTTTTAAATAGCTGTTTTTTGTACTGCATAAAAATAATCAAACATTTTCTATAAAAATATACAAATGACTTGCCTCAATTTTACACAAATCTTTGACCCAATAGAGCCTTTATTTCTGATCCACACGGTTGTATATAAAAATTAAATAAAACTGTTACAAACTCCAATGCTTTTAATCCATCTTAGGGTACGATTGGAAGGCTTCAAAAAATATTCCCAAGCCTTTTAGCAGCAGGTATGAGTAGCAAGTGGCTCCTGAACACGCTGCAGTCCTCGCCAGACCGATCATAATCAGGCAGCCGCACCCGGGACACGAACTGGAGTCAACTGGAGTCGGGCTGTAAGCCAAATCGATAAATCGCCCCCATCGGATCCTTTCAGCCAACAATATCCGATACATAATACATTTTTTTTCTACAGAAGTTAAAATTGTTTTTCTGAAAATTGCGACCGGCCAAGAACATCTGCTAAGTTTATAATAAATGATATGAATATTTATACATATGGCAGTGGGCTTGTTCACTTTGCGTGGACT